>OX608051.1:46223327-47654395 GCA_951509405.1 Machimus rusticus | reverse complement strand
GTATCACATGGTTCTCATCAGGAAACGTTCTTCCACTTTATATTATTTTTGTGTTAAGAAGTTAAAAACACGAAATCCAATGTTATCTATGATAATTAGAAACTCAAAGTAAAATAACCTACTTTCCATGAAAAACTGCTCGATTTATTAAAAGTATTATACGAATGCATTTATATCTAAATTTATTTTGCTGAAATTTGTCATTTCGTCACAAAAAATGATATATACATTTAATTATTACACCAAATAAAAATTAAAAACATCCATCTCTGCCCGACAAACGAGGCATAATTACGAAACGTAATCATTGTAAACCATTTATCCTTGAATTATCCTTCCCTTAACTCCTCCAAAAAACCTCGGATTTAAAGCAATTGTCCTAAAAGCATTCCTATGCCAAGATTTTCAAAATTCCTTCTATTGGGTCCGTCGAGGGCAAAACCATAAATGCGTCTACCCTTGTCCCCCTCGTCGTGCTGAGTCCCGGATTCCTAAAAATCTGAACAAATAGCACTCATTAAGGATTTCTCAAGCATCCCACCACATTAATGTCATAAAAGTTAACTGAAATGAACTCCACAAGCTGAAACAGTAGCCGTCCAATGTGAATTTAATTATGATGGAGGATGTGATAAAAATCGATAAAAGACGCACAATCATACAGCTTCATAGCATGCCGTACAACTCTGGACTTTATTTAAAAACCAAAACATAAAAACCCAATCAGACGAAATGATGTTCCACCGTGAATAGCCCTTGATTCAAGGACGCTCGGCTCGGTTCACTTTGCAATCGGCAACTTTTAAAGGTCTATAACTAATAACTCAAATTAATTGCAAAGGGTCGCCGTAAGAAGATTAAACTCGTCCTGTTGATGTTGAACTTGTAAATTGTAAATTGTAAACGATTCCATGGAGCGGAGTTGGGCACCCTCCGCCGAATGAATATGAATTGCAACCCGACGAATATTTCATTGAATTTGGTCAACGGCCAGAAAATTGGTTGTTTTTTGCAAATTTGTCATGGCCCTTTTCGTCCCAATTTGAATTTATGCACGAAAGCAGACAGTGCTATTTTTCCTCATTAATTTTCACTCTTGAAGGGGCTACTAATGACGCAGCCATAACAAGGACTAATTGGAACAAATGCCTTCGTAAATAAGTGGAAATTTTTATTTTCCGGCATCACCTCTAAAATTGAAAAAGAAAAATCGTGAGAACACCACCAATTAAAACAGACACCCTAAACGTGTTAAAAAATTATTAAAAATCCTTTACTGCCTTCGAGAAAAAAATGATTTCTTTAGAAAATGCGTAATTTATGCAAATCGCCCTTTAATTCAGAGCTTTAGGTACAACCTAACGCTCCCGCAAGGCTCTCAGGTGGAAAATTTCCCACAATTTATAGAAAAATTAAGTTCGCCGAATTACCAAATGACCAGCAAATGTGTTGTGTAAAAAAAAATGTAAATGGACTAAACGAAGCAAAGGCTCTTCTCGAGCAATGTGCAGGATGAGAAAGTATTTTGACGGTAGACGGGTCGGGATGATTCAATTGATTGATTGAGGGAATCCCTGATTAATTATTAATGCGCTGAATTATAAGATTTTGGAAAAAATCGGATATCTTCTGACTGGCAAAAAAATTAAAAGCAATTTTCACTTAAAGTAATTGTTTACAAATTCGAAAAATATTTGAAGGTGACGCAAAGGAAAAAGAGAATTTAAGATTTTTTTTTATAATTCCAATAATAATCCCAACGTTAACTTTTCGAGTACGATTTTTCGTTATTTTTTTAAACTGTAGGCGTCGATCCATTATAATAAGAAAACGCGAAGATTTTTGTATTGAACAAACTTAATTATCATTTAAATGAAGTTCTTAATATTTCAGTGTTAAAGAGTTCTTTGTTTTTATTTCGATTTATTCGATTTTTACAATGTTTTAATAGTACATATATTTTGCAACAAGGGCGACAAGTAGCCAATTGCACACGAGTTGCACATTCTATTTTTCCTTTACGCGTGGGGAAAAAATAATTAAAAAATTTTGGTTTATAGTAGACGGCAAAAAGTTAGTAAATTTTGAGGGATTTTTTAAAACAGATAAAAATTATTCCATGTTACATTTTTCAAACTGTGCGCAGATTTCAATGGTGTATAAATTGTATGATTTCTCTTATATGTTCATATGTATGTATATTTACAAGAATTGGAATAAATAAATAAATATAATTTTAATTATAGTTCCTACTGCAAATGTTAGTACACTTAGGTATACATATATGAAGAGCAGTCATAGAATCAATTGTAATTTAATAAAAATATATTCATGGACATCCAGTAGTTATTTCATGTTAAATCCAATTAAATCTATCTGTTTGTTTGTTTAAATGGAGAATACGCATACCCTGAGGTGAAAAATCTCGGGATTGTACTACTCATATATAAATTTCCAAGACGATTATAAAAAAAACAATTTTTGGGGACGTTCTTAAAGGCGGAAACCGCAAGAAGCTCGTACTAATTATTTCTCGAGACGTTAAACCCACTAAACTTCCGGGTAATCTGCGGGCTCAAATTTACGAGCCACTCGCAATGAAATGCAGTTGACAGTAATGAAAAGCGCCCAGCTCCGAGCGCCGGACATTCCCACTAAGTTGCATACAAAATGTCCTCCTTAATTCGTAGAGCAATTACACGGGCCATTGAGTTCTAGTTGCCGCCGTTGGCTGAAAGTTTGCCGTCGTCAGGACCATTCCCCAGCTGAGGACACCCACGCTCGGGGCTCCAACCCCCAGCAATAAACGATTCAAACGATGATCTAATTACGGAAATAAATGGGGAGCAAAGCTTTTTATGTCCTTAACTCAAGGGTTGACCAGCAGCAATACGGCGGGCGGTGGGGCTGCACCGTGCTCCAGAACGCCGGCCCTTCTTCCCGGAACTCCGCAACACATCCTGAAAGTTTTCGGCTTATCTACGACGCGGTGAGGGATGACCGTCCCCACGGGATAGAGTACTTTTTTGGTATATTGTAGCATACTGAGGAACCGGCGGTAGGCTCCCTTTGCCCATCTTCACGCTATCGCATCGCCCCGGAGTCTAAAAAATATATGAGGGTCGCTGCAATAGGAAAATATTTTTCACCCTTGAGACAGTTTTGAATGCTCCTTAGGACAGCTCATTGGCATTTAGCCAGAAGTTAGAATATATCAAAGCTGGATTTAGGGGCGAGATATGCTGCATCGATTTTTAATATTGACGCAAGGGCCACTTGAAGGATTCATTTTTTGAGGGGGGGTATTTATTTGGGTTAGGGTTGGGTCACTTTATCTTCGACCAGAAATGATTTTCAATGGCTGAATTGCGATATGGGGAACGCTTGAGGATCTTTTGAATCCCAACTAGCAAAACTATTTGAGCATGTTCCACAAACCTCAATAAATCTTGTAGTAATAGCCTCATGTTGGAGCCACGCGGTTAGAGGGGAAGGATTGAGGAAGGGGAATGGCAAAAAATTTGCATTGATGTCTATTGGAAGGGTGCAGGAATAGAGCAGTGAAGCAAAAGAAAACGAGCTCCCTATAGAATCTGAAAATGAACTTGTATTACGACCGAAAAAGCGAAGGAACGAGAAAATGCCTTCGGTGAAGCTCTATAAGAAAGCAATATTGCTAAAATGTATACCACATCTAGTAGAATCGTAAAAAGTAATTGCGGAATCAATTAAGGATGTAACCATATACATATACATACATATATATTTGGATTTCCTTAATTGGAAAAAATTAGTTTTCCTAAGAGTTAGAACTCAAATCATTAGCAAGGTATTGAATACAGGTGTTTTTAAAATAAATTAAGGAATAAATGGCTTTTGAGATTATCTCACCGTCGCTTATATTACCTGAGATATTTATCTTTAAAATTCTTAAACATTTTCCGCCGCCTTTTCTCCATGCTTCCACAATATTCTGTTGAAACTTCTCATTAAATCTCTTAAACGAAAATTTAAAAATATTGACCTGGTTCGTTATTTGAATAATGTAAAACCCCACAGGGAGCGCTCAGTTACAGGTATAAACAGGTTCGATTGAAGATACCCTATAAATCCACACAAGTTGAACCAAACCTTAGCTTAGTTTCCCTAAAGAAAATCGGCCAATAAATTATTATATTAAAATACAATTTGCCAGGAGAGAAATCCGGGATTTTTATTTACGAAGGTAAAGATAAATAAAAGCAAATGTTTTTGTCATCGAAGGGATCTCAATAAACCTGTCTGCACCTGTAAGCCTCGATTCGACCCTGGGATATTTACTTTCAGAACATTTGCTAGCTTGCAATATGCCCTCGGTTAAATGTTTGTTTGTCAAAGTATTTATGAATAATGCTACACGTTGCCCTTTGTAAGAAGACTTAAGAGCAATGATTGTTTACGTCGCCCTTAGCACTTCTTTATTAAGGCGAGAGAAACCCCTGTCCCTACCTCTATAAAATCATACCACCCTTCGTTTTTCGGAAAGGGAAGAAAATATTCAAAATTCAACATCAATACATATAATAGATATAATTTGCATTAAAACCATTAAGTGTAAATACGTCGTCCTTTTAACATAGACAAAGTGAGTTAATTTAGGATTTCTGACAAAAATAGCGCGCAGACCCATTTCCATCAAAGGAATTCAGGCAGGCACAGAGCAGTAGCTTGGCAACCCAGAAAGCCGGGAACAATATTTGCTTTTAATTGTACTATCAACGTTTGAAGCGGTGTCGATTTTAAGTTATTTACCTTCGATTTTGGAGAAACAGATTAGAATTTTCCCTCTCATCACGTGATGTCACGTTTATTTTTAAACATCGCAACCTTACAAACTTCTAGTCTTCATGGAGCGTAATTTTATGTGTGCCACTTCCACAATTCTCGTAGGTGTTGATAACGTAGAAAACGAATTAGAGGTAAATATAAAATAGCACGCATCATCTGTGAAAGTAAGGTTTATGCCAAACGTTCCATACCACAATGCGTGTATACAAACCATGAAACCATAAATAGGAATAATATTATGTTTAATGTATTGCTGTTTTGTAAAATTTCTAATTTCCCATCAAAAGTAGAAAATATGTTTAATTATAGCTTTTTCAATAGGTAACGTTAGATTAGGTATATAGTTTAGAAGATTACAAAATTATAACAGTTTCTTTATTATCAAAAAATTGATTGAACAATCATTTTTAATGTAATTAACTGTGATCACTTACGGCCATAAAATATCAACTTCTTTTCTAATTATGTTTTCACAATGATTTTAAACCGTATTATTAATTAAATTTAATATTTCAGGAGATGTAGGCATCTGACAAAAATGTATTCCTTTTTTGCTACTCCAAATGTACGGTTTCATTAAAATTTGTGAAGTGACCTTGAAAGTTTAATTAATTATTTTCTGATGGCTGTTTACTATACATTCGCTGTAATGACGACCTCAGAATAAGATTAACAATTCATATATAATCCATCAGCTGAATACTTAAACCCTTACCATGTCAATAAAATGCTTCAGCTAAATTAAAGATTGCAGGCGTCGCCATCGCAAGGATTTCAATCAACTTCCGAAGGGTAAAGTACCTTTTAAAGTGTCTGAAGATTTTATCTACTTAATTCTAAAAGGGTTTTGCATAACTTTATAAAAGCGAAAAGAAGACGAAATTCGAGACATTCTTCGTTTACTACCTAATGAAATATGCGTATGTCTAGGGGAATGGAAACAATATTAAAAAATTAATCCCAGTTTTTCAAAATGCCATCTGAATTTGAAAATGTCACCTACCTCGCGAAAAACGCATTTTACAGACAATTTATATTCATTAGCCGTCTCACCACCACGTGGAGGCGTTTGGGATTAAGACATAAAGGAAATTTTCATAACCATAGAACCTTGAGAATTCATTAGCCCACGGGGTCTTAAAGAGCAACGAGCTGGTGGCAAGAATCTCTGCGCTGAATTTAAAATATACTGAATATGTTTGGAGTTCGGAGGCAGGCAGCCCTGCAAGAATCTGACTAGTAACTAGCCTCGTTCTGTTTTGTTTGGCAGGATTTATCAGACGAGGCGTACCTTTCACATGTCGGCTTAAGGTTGCCAGTTATTCCATACACGCAAATCACAGCGAAAGCCCCAGACATGATAGTTGGCAGTCAACAGGACATTCTGCAGGCTCTAAATATGCACAAATTAAACTTGTTAGTTTTATGTCCCTAAAGTCACCATGTTCTTCTGTTTACGGAACTGCGAAAATCATGTTGCAGCCGGGAAGCTCCTATTTCATTATTTACAGCTGGAGACTGGGGATTTATCCGGATATGGGAGAATCAAGTGTATCACACATGGAGCACGAAGCGGATTTATATGGGATTTATTGTGCTCCTGAGCTACGGTTATATAACGTTTGCCGAGCGATCTGATTTTAAATACAAGTTCATGACTAAATTCGACTTCAAGCTAGAGGAGCTTGCTTAAAGCTGTGTTCACAGGTAAGTGGTTGCAAATCTTACGGGATAAGAGTTTATAAAAATTTCAAAATTCTAGATAGTCAAGTTATTTTTTAAATCTGGGTATTCTGATCACGACATTCCAATTTTCATAGGATTCTTCTAGGTCGTTTTCTGCTCAAATGGTACGTAATGAACCCAACGCTTTTAATGTAAAAGTGAAATTTCCCTACGGATTTTGATGATGTCGCGAACAGCATTTAGTAAGGGTCAAACAAAATTTTTCGATTGCTTGTACTTTCCGATATATTCTATTAACATTTCCATCCCAATTTTCATCCTAAAAAATTGTATTGGGTATATGTAGTATCAAAAGCATAATTCAAAGATATTTTCCTAAAAAATGTTTTTTAAATAAACGAAAGGCAAATAACTTACATACATACAATCTTATATATTGTATACCTCGTTTTATCCCTTTGAGCTCCATATTTTAAAACTATAATGGACCTAAAAATGTCAACAAATCCAAATTTTCAGGTAAACGTATTCGTATATAATATAATATGAGATTTTGGTTCTTTATTTGAAAGATTTGATAAATCTGAGATGTTATCTGAGTCCTGATCGATGATAGCAAGTTTGTTCCATTTCGCCAAGTCTCCCACGCTTTTTCATTCTAATATTTCAAAAATCTTACTTCGCAGAAAATGTACCTATATTAATTCTATTAGAGAAAAATATTTTATATGTGTTATCAGATGTAATTATTTTCATGGAGATGGACCCCTTTCATATCGAATATGAGATATGTAGGTGGTAAGTAAACATGTAGTATATCTTGTTAAGTATTGAAAAACAAAACTGACCCTCTTACCTCGTTTGCCTTGCACAGACATTGTAATTAATTTCTATCAAGTTAAGTCTTAGCATCGCATTATTTTATACCTAAGTATACAATACATATGTAAAAGTATGTATGAACATAATGCATAATGGTCGATACGAATAGGCAAACAACCCCATTACTTTTGAAAAGTTGTCGAATAGCTCCTGATCACAACTCTTAATACTATCCGTTGTATCATCCTTTGTATTGAAATGAGGGTTTCTGCTACATTGGGTCCTTTTTCGAGAATTCCCCTAAAACTTGAATCTATCTATCGTACGCCCCGTTCCGAGCGACGTGCCCATGAATTATGAAATAAAAGTCATAGATTCGGTGGCAATCCCCAGGAAGCCAGGACGTGCTGAACCGTGCAATAAAGGCCCAAAACAGGCAATTTCGAATGGGAGTTCAGTGGCCTCTTGAAGCAATTTACGTCAATTAGATAACTTGTTCAGAAAAGTCCCATCGTAGCAGACTCACCGGAACTTTCATAACTTTCGCATCAACAAACACTTATTTGTTGTGATTCGGGTCGGCCGGCCGCCCCAAGCCCGGCTCGGACGCATAAAAGAGCTGTTCGCATCGCATTCGTGGCACAGGGCTCCAGGACTGGAGCGTGTGGGATGAGCGGGATGAGTTTCCCGGAGGATTCGAAGTGATCCCCAGCTCCAGACAATGTAGTGTACGTAGTAACAAATTAGCTAATAAATCTCGAAAAGCTTATCATTGCACGGCTTCGTTCGGGAGACTCGGTGGCGCACATGCTCCCCTTCGGGGGGCAGAAGTCAAATTCTAGCCAGAAGAAGGCCGCACCACTCGTGCGCTGACACTAACTTAATTACCCTTGGTGGACGCGACCCCAAGTGGCTCCAAATAAGGTTCAGGTCGGGTGTCTCCCAGCGAACGACACGGGACAAATACTGACCACAATGCGACCTTGGAGGTGGAAATGTGGGGCATTGAGGCTCGGTTACCCACCGGTGTCAATCGAATTTTTTGTATAAAAGGGCGAGATGTTCTAACCCTCGTCCGTAACCCAGCACCACTCGCATCGCATATTGTGTTCGTTAATAAAATGATGTTGTGTACAGAGGGCAAACACGTTTCGAAATTCGCCATTTTCGAAGGTTGTGTTCTAAACAAATAAAGTTTTAATTAGAAGCTAGTGTACTGTACAATTAAATTATAGCAGGGCCTTACATAAAGAGTATCTCTGGATATGATATGAATATGTTTTTCGATGCGTAAACATAATAAAAAAAAAGTTGTTTTATTACTTGACTAAAACTAAATCAATGTTTTCATACCACTGCAAATATTGAATATATGTATGTATGTAAGGTATACATGACCCAAAAGGCCAAGCCGAGCTGATTGGGAAATACCACAAGGATGCGTTATACTTTCAGAATCAGAATCTACAAAAGCCAAATGTTTGCCCTGATGCTTCGTTTTGGCGTAAACTTGTTAGTCTCTTCAGACATAAAACGTTTGTAATAATCTAAAATTTTTTTATTTTATGTTTTAATCACTAAATGATTAAATGCTTCCGGCTACATTTCCCTAATAAAACCTGTTTAATTTTTATTGAGGTCATTTTAAAATATTGAAATTAATTATGAGTTATGAGTCACTATTTTTCAGGTCAAAATCGTAATATAAATTAGGTCTTCTAAAAATGTCGTTGAAAACGTAATTGTTAATGTCATTTTAATCTTATTTCACTTTAAAATTTCGCAAACTGACTTAATGCCGCCATGATTTTTTGCATATTCCCACAAAGTTTCGTTGCGAATTGTATAAATACCTTAAATTAAAGATCCCACTTTATATTCTAAAATAGTTTTGAAAAATCCTTGAAATTAACGAAATAAATGCAAATATTTTTTTCGACTAAAATATCATAGGTAGGTACATTAAAAAATCTAAGTGAAGTTAAATTTTTCTTAGAAGTCTAGAATAAATAGAATCTTATCATAATGTTAACAGAGCCGAAACTGACCCTTATAATTTTTCAAAGGTCGAGCACTTTCTAGGTTCTGAATAGAACTTACTTATTATTTGGACTCGGTACACCAACATCATTTGCATTACTTTTCACTTTTCGTGAATTGGGCTCTTTAAATACATACAAAACATTTTCAAAAGGCAACCATAAAATACTCCTTGCTTCATTCAAAACTGTTTACTGCTTTTGAATCTAAAAAAGAAGAAAGTACAAACACAATGTATAAAAATCGTCTAAGCCCTCGGATGAATGCCGCTCAAGCTCTTGTTTCCTGAGGAAAACCTATGAAACAGAACGGAGTTTCCCGTCAACATCCTGCTCCGAGGTAATGACCGCATGGGAACGAAGGAGCTTTTTTCGCATAAAGGTCACTGAATTTATTCGGCCCCCGGGCTAAGCAACTCGGAAGAACAATGAGCAGCCTCAGAATTTCCCTTTAATACCACCGGAATTAGCTGGAGCATATTCATGGACCCATTAGCCACAGCCAGTCCTTTGAACCCTAATGGAGTCGGAGGCCTCGTCGTCGCCCGTCGAGTGAATGCTCTGTGCGATTTCCCTCAAATAATTACGGCGCTGTGGCCTCCGTTGACACCGCCTCCCCCGCGTAGGACTGCGTTTTGTTCCCACGGACACATTTGTTGCCTTCTACGCCGGTTGTGGTTTACGGCTTGTCTGAGTTGAAGGGACTTTTGTTGTCGAGGCAAGTGCCCCGCTCAATCGGGACAATGAGCGCTTTTCCCTTCCCGCTGGAAAATATTGAGGTGCTCCAGCCCCAGCGGGGCCACATGTGTTTGTCTCAATTCTCAAAACCACAAAAGCGCAACTGAACACGTGTTCGCCGAAAAAATAGTCCAACTCCAACGTTTATGAGACTTTTGCTGTCTTCGCTTATTAACAGAAATTCCACCTTGAGCCATTGTTCCCGAGGCGACAACATGGGACTTCGGTGACAACTCACAATGATTATTGCACCCATGGATCCACCATTGTCTTGACACGTGTTATTGAAAGATGGCCTTCGGAGCGATGTCACCCTCAAAAAGCCTTTTAATAGGATGGAAAATGTTTTCCCCTATTCCTTTCGTACGTAGTTGACATACCAAACAGAAAAATTTCTGCGACAAATTCTGAAGAGCCCCCTTCTTACATAGACCGAATGCCAGCAAGATCTTGCGCTGCCTTTCTATGAATTTATTTGGATCACCCTGTCACATCTGTCGCTTTCAAAAAGTGAAACTTTGACACGTTGTGAACAAATTTGATGGGCTCGCTCCATCGTCCTCGTCAAATTCGACGTAATCATTAGGGTGTCACACAAAAACAGGGGACTTAATTAATTCCTCCGCACTGTAGGACACTTTTGGGACTTTTTGTTTCAACGGCTAAACCGGAAAATGGCTAACAGCTATTGTGCCAGGACGAAAATTGGGACTACATAGAACAGGAGAGGAAGCCTCTTGTAAACTTTTGATTTTACTATAGTTCGCCCACTGGAGCCACTTGGGGAAAATTTTAATTAAAACGATGGCTTTCTGCTGTAAACCAATTTGCATTTTACATACATAAAAGCACCAAGTTTACCCACTTATACTATTGGCGGAAAAATACCAAAATATGCATAACTTTGAAAGCCAAAACAACTTACATCGCCAAAATTATTGCACCGCAAACAACGTAACCATCCATGAAATTTAGTTTGGCTTCTGGATATGCAAGGGAAAATATGTAGGTCATAACGAGATAATAAAATACTAAATTTTTAAATCATTTTATTAACAAACTTAAGTTCTCCATCTTTTTAATGTTTTTACCTTAGCAAATGAAATGCGCAATATCTTAAGATTAAATTGAAAAACTCACAAAATTGCATATTCTTCGTGAACTGAACTGTATATTATGTAGATAAACATTTTCAAAAGTGAGCATTATTTATTCTGCAGTAAAAATAGAGAATTCTTATTATCTCATAAGGTCTACAACATGAGCCGTAATTTCGGCACTCCAAAGTAATTTTCGTACAGCTTTCTCGCTTCCTAGAATTCCAGACACTTGGAATCCTGGATTCACGAGAAAATGAGCTAGGAACCTTCAAGGCGCTCAAAATTTATGTTGCTATGGATGATTTCATTTAATAAATTTAATTATAATGCTCAATATGAAAATATTCTTACTAAAAGTAATAATAAATTACCTTCCTTCTTTTCTGCAACTTTCTTAGAAAAATGAATTGACCAAACACGATCTTGAAGATATCTTACGCAAACAAAGACCTTGACATGGAACGCAATCGGATATTCATAAAATTAAGAATAATATATTTAATCGAGATTGTTCTACAAAAATTTCGATATTGATTTTTAAGAAAAAATGAATCCCAACGTAGTGAGATCGACCTTGCCGGAATATAGAAGTTTCCCATATGAGAAAACTAAAATTTTAACTTTATGCATATCGTGGGAGTCAACGTCATAATGGAATCAACTCAACTTTTTTCGATACATTTAAATTATATAAATATTATCTAATATAACATATGTTTATACCTAAATTGCAATTCCGTGAAGCTCCTCTTAAAATTGACTTCATCTTGGCGCCTTTTTGCAATACTAAAGTATGAGAAGTTCGTCGAATTTTAAGACCATAATTAAAGAGGGCGTGTCGCACTAATTATATATGAATGTGTGTGAATTTATTTGATGCTTCTATCCCCGGAAATATCTTCGAGCTGACATTTAATGGAATTTTGAGAGCACGATGTTGTGCATGAACACTAATTCAATTTTATGAGTTATATGGCAATCAGAAACTGCCCTCTGTGTCCTCACACTCTGAGATAATTTTATTTCAAAAAGTTCATCAGGCACAGGAGAAATCACGGAAATTACATTAAAATTCCGGAAGCCTGCTTGAGTACTTAATTCTATCTCTACATAGATATTTTCCTAGAATTTTACTTTTTTTACAATTTCATCACCAACTCGAGCACTCAGTTTTCAACGAACGGATTAAGTGGGAGCGTTTGAAGAAAAAATAGCAATTAAATTCACCTGTCTCGTTTGCACAGGGGATTGTTTTGCAGCAGCTAATCCTTGCAAATTAAGATCCATTAATCACGCAGCATCCACCGCTTGGATTTCCCATGCTCACGGCAAATCCGCGCGCTCCTCACATAGTGCGATTTATTTGAGCTCGCAGTCAGAAGCGACGGGACGCCTCTGCCCGTTTTCTAGGTCCGCCCGGGACTCGCTAACAAGATCAGCTCGGCCTCGGACTATCCAAGTAAGTTCGCGGGAGCCGGAGATATTCGAAGGCGCAAACATTCCGACGCGCCACACCACCCCCGCCTGGGTAGTGGGTAGTGGGTGGAGGTGGATTGCATGCAAATACAGGAAACTTCCAGGGCACCTGCTCGCGATAAGACGCAATTTTGAGGGCGATGCAGGTATGCAGGCGCCGGATTATCCAGCGCAAATGAGGCAAATAGACGCCCTCTCGGAGGACATCTGCAGAAGTAATATTTCAAGTTTTAAATTACTCCTCATTCCCGCGGGATTTCGCGGAGTTTATTCAAATTAGGTACGACATGCAGCGAATAATTCTCGCCGCCTTGCCGCTGAAGCCGGATGTGAAAATTTCCACCCGGAAATTACACTTTGCAACCCTTCAGGGGAAGGCACCCTTCGCCGGGTCTCAAGTTGATGGCTGGAGGCTGATGGCGTCCAGACACGCAACCGTCAACCGGAGAACTATTTTGGGGCTTCATTGGGGCTATTTTTGGCGTCTGCCTGCGGATAGCCCTCGATTAATCAACCGGCTGCCGTCGTCCTTCACTTAGCTGTCGCCTGCGTCTAACCAGGCGCCGGCAGTGACCTTAATTCCTCCAATTGAAATTTGGGCCAGCGGCATTACGTGAGCTTCGACGTGGACGCAGTCGAGGCAACGCCTCATTGCCCCGCAGTCGCACCTCCAAGGTTATAGTTGGGGCCGTTTTCGATCCCCCAGGAGACGTCCGATCTCGACGTCTCGTTAGCCACTTAGGTTCCAGACATTGGCATATTAGGAAGGCCCCTAGAACAACCAATGTCTGCTCTGCTCCCCTACAAAACGTCTCGCAATAAATTAATTGGGATTGTTAATTAATTAAGATATACTCGGAGAAAAATGTCCTTGGGATGAAATGCTATAAGCGTTGTACATATGTATTGTCATCATCTAGGAGCCAAAAATGTATGTATGTAAAACCCATTCTTATTATGTAAAAGATAATTGAATGTATGTAGTTAATGTTCCTTATCCGTGTGTGTATATATGTATGTACATATTTATTAAAATAAATTAATGATAAAAAAAAGCGCAACCTAGCACGTTCGCTACGTAGGTAATTACCTAGACTATATCAGTTTATAACAAAATATACAACAAGCAGTCTATTAAATGGGGTTTTAGTTTCTAGCCCAAAGTTAGAGTTAGTTTATTTTCAATGTTATAAGTAGTATTCTATCCATGCTATGCTTGCCAGTCTGAATGAAATTATGCTAACAGAGTTTATTATTAGATACATATTAACGACAACGTTTGGTAAAAAGAAATTTTACTTTCATATGATTAATATATTACATATTGCAGTAGAATTCCAGCATACCATTTAAAAAAAAACAGTATTAATCGAAGATTATTTCTATGAAAAATGTATACATTTGCAAAACCTTTAACATTGCTAAAAACGTTTAAAATTGATTAAAACATAAAACACATAGATATAATTTACCTTATGAATTTGAACGTAAATACAAATGAATACAAATGAATCAACGATAAAATTATGTTAATCCCTCATTTCCGAAATTGTAATTGTGCTTATATTTTCGAAATGAATTTGGTAAAGTTGGCTAATGGAATGTATGTAAATACTTATTGATTTTCCGGAAGTGGCTAATCTAAAGACTGAAACATATGTAAGTCTATAATTAAAGTGATTGATAACATCAGGAGTAATTGGAGCCAAGCCATATAATAATATGACCAGAAATTGGGATATTCTACCACATCTGAGAATTTTCTTTCATTTAATAATAAATTGGGTGAAAACTATTTGAAAGAAAATTGCTAGAAACAAAGGAAAGTCCTTCGAGATCTCTGCATGGATCTTCTGGGTGAATTATTTATTTCACCTGAATTACATTTCCACTGAAGAAAAAGTTCATGTTGGCGCAACGGAAGCAAAGCCCTTAAACGAGAATTCGAGCATGCTCAACCCAAGGTTGGGCTTTTCTCTGAAATTCCTTCATGTGTGGAGAAGCCGAAAAAGTTTTTTAGATGTTCCCTTAAATCTGGAAAATGTTTACCATAATGTGATGAAAGCGAAGAAAGTTCCCTTTATTGCAAATAACATTAAAATACTTTTGCAAGGTGTGAGTTTTATTCTACATCAATTTTTGCGTTTTATTATAATGTAATATACTTACGTACGTAGGTAGTAGTAGTTTTATTACAAATGAGAGGCTTTTATTAGGTAGGTACATAAATGTATAGAAGGTTTAAAGAATTTTAAACACAAAATGGATTAGTAATTGTCCGGAAAAGACAGCCATTTTAAAATTTTATGGTTCATTTCTAGAATGACAGTGCTTCTTATTTGTAATTCTTGATTTTTGTCATTTTTATTTGGCCTCTTCCTTATGGAAATTATCTAAATCATTATATAATAGCAGAACATTTATGTATTTTATCTTGCAATTTTGTTAATCAGAGTATTAATTTTTGTTAGAATATTATCTTGCATTATGCATAATGAATTCCAAAACAAAATTTTCTAGATTTCGTTAAATTTCTGTATAAATTTTCAAGATCACTGAAATGTTAGGCACCCTGTAGGTATACTTTGTTAATAAATCAAATGGATCCATAATTTTACAGTAATTTAGACCCATTTACTGGAGATGTTGAAATGCTACAGTGTGTGTCTTGTTAATCCACCAAAAGCCATAAACTGCGAATTCTCGACCGTGTATACAGTGTTTCAGTGCTGCTAAGGCTCCTTGGTCTTTAAAAACGAATTTTCTCGACCGTAATGAATGCTTTTAAATGATAAAAGCCATTCGCTTTATTGCACGCCATTCATCTGCTCTGCTCTTGGCTTTAGAAGGACAGTTGCCTGCCTACATCAAGCCAAAATTCAGGCAGGCTGGGGGCTCAAACCGCCCTCCGATAGACAATTCAATTATGCAAATTTGTAATATCAGGGATGAGCGCATACAATAACTGGGTAGAGCGTGCCTCGCTCCCCTGGATTTATCCGCCGGGTAGACGCACCTCGGAAGCGCCGTCAGAACGGGCCCCAAGATTTAAGTATCAGTGCCGCCTGCCGAACTGACGTGACCGAACTCTTGCGCCACTTTGTGGAATTGTGGAGTAGTAAAATCTAGATTCTAGAAATCTAGAGAGGATAAATTGATTTCGCTTACCTCTCATGTAAATGTATGCGGTGCCCCGCATATTCCGCCTGGTCAAGACGATGAGATTTAGCACGTTCCCGATAATGCCCAGGGCGCAAATCACTGGAAGGATAATTCCATAAGACAGTTCCCTCAGCGCTTCCGTTCGAGGGTCCTCCCGAGTCTGTTCGGATTCCGGCGACGTGCAGAACCAGCCGACCAAAAGCGTCCCGGTGTGGAGTGGAGGGCGTTCACGTGGACATAAAGCGGGGGTGGGAAGAGTGATTCCATTAGACGAGCGCGGGAGTAACAAGTTTAGCCTTAATCACGAGGACACCGGCCGAAATTAAGAAATATCGCCATTACTTACCCCATTTGCCGCGTCACCGTCGACCTGGTTGCTGTCGCTCTTCGACAAGTTCGCACCCCAAATGCTCAGGCACAGATTAGGGTCTTCCTCGGGGGGGTAGAGCCGTGTTATCATAATTCCCGCTCTCCTCCAATTATGCGACAAGGAACTCTTTAAGCGGGCCCGGGGGTCGGGGTCGGGGTGTTTCCGTGTTCAGCAAGGGCAGACGGGCTGTTCGAATTTCGGCGGGGGTCCTGGGGGCTCAGGGCACACGTGGAGGGAATCGGACTGTCGGCGGCTGGAGACGTCTAATACTTGTTTGATTGATGTCTTATGAGCTTCTTGCTCCCGGCACTTAATTTTCGCAAGTTGTTCTTGTCAGCTTTTGTCAAATTGTGGGATATTCGACGTGACACGTGCAACTCGTGGAATTTCACATATCTAATTGTGTTGCTTGTGTACGGTGACTTCATCGTGATGTTTCCTGGAGGTTTGTTGCTTTCAACCTGAAAAATTTAAATTATAATAATACATCGTTACTTCAAAAATTATTATCATCATTTTAACCCTTAGTTGCCCACAAGTATTTCTCGGACACATTTTTACATTCTCTTACATTAAATCGTAAATAGTTTAATAGTTCAAATTTGATTAATTATTAATTCCATTATTAATTTATTAATTTAAATCTTAACGTGTAAAGATATTAGGTACATATATACACAAATAACATTAAATTCATGTAATGATTCCAGAAAAATCAATTAAGGTAGGATACCCAAATAAGGCCCACCTTATTGTTATTGCTTAATAACTCAAAGGAATACAAATAAAAAAGATTTTAAATTCATTATAAAAATTCTTTATTAAATAACCTTTTGAAAATTCCTTAGTATAATAGCCTCTTTTAAAATATTAACTGTCTTTTTAGCATTAAAAAAAAAACATGCCTTGGGCCTTATAGGGAACCCATACGTCTTAATAAGGCCCCCATTAAATTTGAATCAAAATTAATTGTAAATACGCAAGTTATTTACCAAAATTCAACAAAAAATAATTACTTTCTAACAGAGCTAACGAAAAATTAACAAAATTAATGAACTTCATGTTTTGTAGTTGATTTTTATAAAATTTGACCGTACATACAGTTTCGCTAACGTTTTATGAATGGATACACTGACAAGTTTACTTCTGAGTGAAGCTGAATAGGGCGAACATTTGAGATTTGTAGGCACTAAATTATAACACAGATTTGAGAAATTTCCGATTTCGTTTGGCGCGAAATTTGAAAGATGGGCCTTGTTAGGACTCGGGCCTTATTTGGTTCTACTATCTTAGATAAATAACTAAGTAGTATGATAATAAAAGAATAATCGTAATTTTTAACACACATTCTATATAATAATAATAATATATAACGACAACGTACAAAATAAAACAAAAAAGTATATATTTTTCCTCAAAAATAAATAAAAATACTTTTATGTTTTGCAGTTGCTTTTTATAAAATTCGCCGTGCATGCCCTTTCGCTAACGTTTTATGAATGCAAATACTCACAAGTTTACTTTTGAGAAAAACTGATTAAGGTGAACGTTTGAGATTTGTAGGTACTAAAATATAACACAGACTTTTGGCACTTCCGTATTCGTTTGGCGCGAAATTTGAAAGATGGGCCTTGTTAGGGCCTGGGCCTTATTTGGTTCTCCTACCTTAGTCATTGATGTACAAAAACCTTTACAAATGTCGGCCTGATGTACCTATATACACTGCAATGATTACATATTTATTCATTTAACTCTACTACCATCGCAAATCCCTTAAAACAAGCTAAAGAAAACGTTTTTGTATTGAATTAATTCTAAATATAACGACTATACATATCTAACTTATTCTAAGATCGATCGAAATAATCCCACATACTAAGATTCCAAAACAAAATAATTATAATTGACTAATTAAATATTAAATTTGTTTACCAAAAAATTTTCGCCATTTTTGTTGAAAATTACTACAGTGCAGGCGATATAATTACTAAAAATAAATATAAATAAATTGAAAATGAATAAGATAACAAAAACGAAAATTGAAATTGTATAGTTTTAATAAAAGTGTGGTAATGAATAATTCAATTCAAATTGTATAATTATTATATATATGATTGATTTTTTTGTATTTAAATTTAAATTACATAGGTATACTGAGTGATGACGCAAGTTTTTTTGAGTAGGTATATTCTGAGGCTAAATTGAGCCTAAAAACCATTTTTGGTGCAAATACAGCATATGTACCTACTTGGGTTTGACAACAGTAGGTCTGTGTAAGATTGAGTTTTTAAGATGAAATGAAAAAAAAAATGAATCTTCCATAAGCCGCCTGTCGCTAAAATGATGCTGAAAAAAAATCGTTTTACATGCCCCACACCTTGAGGGATCAGAGCGAATCAATCAACGTTACAGCGCCAGCCAGAGACGAGCAGTCTTAAGCGGCTGACAACACCCTTTAATTTAATACGTCGCTGGTTTTCATAAATATTTCATTAAAGAGATAATGCGACGTAAACAGACGACGTCGAAAAAATTCACTTTTCCTTGGCCAACACGAATTTGTCTCATGCCACGCCAAGAAATATTGGGGCTCAAGAGGACGACCTCACTCGGGGAGCTCCGGCAGCGGTCCTGGTGCTGCTTCCCGGCGCCGCATCATCGCGACGCGCCATCAATCGAGCGTCTTCGGGAAAGGGGGCAGGCAGTCAGTTAGTTAACTTGGACGAAATTGAAAAATTTCAATTTAAAGTTTAAGTGTGGTTTGCCCCCGAGGAAAATGTTTTTGTCACCTTGCACTCCTTAGCCTCTTTCATCACTTTAAATGAGAAACACTTTTTAGTGTTCTTCCGCATTCTCGTAAGGAGCAGCAACCTCTTCCTGCCGCGTCCCTTTCTTTTGTTGGGTGCGGAAGGACTACAAGGTTCAGGGACAAGACCCGAGGGTTCTGGAGCCGGGGCCTGGCCCCGGAAACGCCCGCCGTCGTGTCGGTGGCAAGGAGCTTCCAATTGACTTGATGTTCTCCGCAGGCTCTGTACTCGCGCATGAGGTGCGCGTCATCTTCAGATTTATCTGGTTCCGGAAGGTTGTTTGGAGCACCCGCGGAAGCTGCTTAATGGGCATTTTTCACGTCTGATTGCCCGCGAATGTTCCGGGGAAGGTGGCCTGGAAATCCACGCCTAATGGTCTGTTCACGGGGAATTAGCAGACCGAAGCGCGGCGGAGGCGAGTAGCGCGGCATTTATTTGATTTGTGGACCCGAGTGCCACAAGGATGTTTTCTCGCAATATTCCGCGGATTTCGTTCGCGTCCGCTTAGTTAAATAATTACTTGAAGGAAGTTAGGGTCTTTCAACTTGCTCACTTCGTCATTGTGTGGGAGGTTGTTTTAAAAGTCTTTCAAAGTCGATTCTGTGTTTCGGATAGATCAGGGCTCGTTAAGTGCTTCCTCTTCTTTTAGAAAAGTTACTTCCGAGAATTCTCGAATTAAAAAAAATGTTAGATATGTATATCCAAAAATTCTAGAAGGAGTAAAATTATGTATTTATTATTTTATTTCTTTTATTTCCAAACGGACGTTATTTAACCCTAAAATAATTCAACACTTCTAAATCACCCATACTATTGTAAGTAGGGTGATAAATGAATCCCTTGCTACAGGTAAGCATTAAATTGATTGTTTTTCTTAATAAATTATTATTTTATTCTTTTTTTAGCATCTTATATTCAAAATAATTGGAACTACCTATTGTAATAATCTTGTTTTTTTTAATTTTTAAAATTTTTTCAACAAATTAGTTTTAATTTTAGTTAAATAATACTGAATAATAGAAGTTACGCAAATATGCTGAAAATATGAAAATAAACTGAACCTCTGGAGGATTGGCTAGGTCAATTTACAAATATGTTTTTTTTCAATCTATCTACATATATCAATGAATAAGTTAAAATTTTGGGAAACTATTAAAATATTTTCCGACATAACATGGAACATAACATAGAATATGCGGGCTTTTAAGGAAGAGAATATTTCACAACGAGGAGGCAATATTCCGGCAGGATAATGCCTGGCCATGCGTTGTAGCTATAGCCATTTTTTGGTCCTGATTTAAACATTAGTTTAGGCATTTTAGTTTGATTTTACGTAAACATATAACTTATTTGAATATTTATACTTAAAAACGAATTTTTAAATCATAGGTACGTGTGTAATTTCATCAGTGTTCTTAACTTTTTGCTTCTGGAGTTAATCGATTTGGTCTGTGTACGGCTTGATTTAAAAATTCATTAACTAAATAGGTGATTTTTCCTCAAAGAAGAAAACTTTTCTACAAGTTAAAAACTTTATTTCTGGAAAAAATCTTAACTTTATCAAAATCAATGAAAAAATAAGTATGTTTATTTCAGCGAATATGGAGATATAAGTGCAGTCAAAACTAAACTTAAAATAGCAAAATGAAATTGCTAACGTCAACTGCAGAGCTTTCTTCTTAACTTTTTTCTTTTCTTTTCTAGTGTACGGTTTTCTTATCTTGGCAGAGAATGCAAGGCATAAGTTTTCTGTCATCTCCAAATATAGCTGGAGTAAAGTTCTCTGTCTATTACTTGGTGATGTCATATTTATTTTCTGTTCAAGCAAGAAACTTGAAAATAGTTGCATCAGGAAAACTACATAACTTCATGGAAACAATTGGAAAAGTCGTGAAGAATTGCCTATGCATACGTAAAAAGGTAAAGCGATTCTAATGAAACAATCGATCGATTCCTAACAGCAAGAGGAATAATTTATTCGCCTTGAGCCTGCCTTGGGTGTTCAAGGAGATTGCCATTGACCACTTGAAGGTGAAAACAAACACCAGTATGCAAATTGAACTAATTTGAATCGTTAGACATTTTCAATATTGGTATCTTATTTTTACTAATACAATTACCCAAATGAAGATCGAATTCCTAGAAGACACTTTGAATTTGTTTGTTGAGCAACCATATTCAAAACAAACAAAAGTCATTTGAAAGGTATGTATACATATTTACGATAAGTTTTAACCCAACACTATTCAGCAATAACACTTCTGCAGCCCTAGAAATTGTAATCAAAAAAGGAATTGTTTTTGTATGTAGATTTGAAATATAAATACAATATTTTTTTCTCTTTTATATATGTGTGTATAGCTCGAGGTGCAAAAAGTTATTTAAATGTATGAATTGGTACGGTAAAATAAGTAAAAGTAGTTTTGAATATTTTCAAGATAAAAATATTTATTAAGTGAGCAAATAGAAAAATATGAACAATTATGCTTACAAAGTTAGTAGATACACATATATGCATATTTTGAGAATAATACAAAAATTTACAGAATATTAGCATTCTGCATATTGTATTTTCTTTCACTATATATACTATTTACTAATTTTACACAGAAAAAGAAAATACTTTGTAAAAATAACGAAAACTGGAATATAATATCAAAATGTGTCTTAAATTCATACTTACTCACTTAACTCTGGTGCTGAATAAAAAATATGTCTCTTTAAGAGGCTTTACTAAAACTTTTGAAAAATAAGAATACCGGATTGGAGACCAGTGAGCTGTAAAGGAAATTAGTGTTCAATTTTTTTAACTTAAAAGATTAGCGCCGCGAGGCAGTTTTGCAATGAAACAAACGTTCCCTGAAAGAATTAAATTAAAGGAACAAGACAAAAACATGACCAGGGTCTTTCCTTTCAAGGTTCTTGAGCCAAAAGGGAATTGCCTGAGTCCGAAAGCCTTTAGTGAAACAAAATTAAGGGGATCTCAACACTGGAGGAGATTAAATTTCAAAACAAAATTTAATTGAATATTTCAAAGTTGAACTTTTAACCTTTAAAAGGAAGATCGTGGAGCCACTCATCTACTCTCTTGCCAGGAACTTCACAGAAAACTTGCTATGAATTGAATTTATCTAGAAAGAGTCATATTGCTTTCCCTGAATTTTATAAACGTTGAAAAGCCTTCAAACTTAATTTTGAAAATATCCCTAATTTTTGTCGGGGGAAAGAGAAATCTGTACAGAAGTTAGCGTGCTAAGACAACCAAAACGGAAAAATATTACAACGCAGATTGCAGAGCATAGCTCCAGTCTAGACAGAAGCAATAAAACTAGCAGCGTGCTATCGCTGACGCACCAAAGAAACCCCATTTTCGCAATCGTAACGAAATGTTTGAAGGATTTCTCTGCTTACTATCAAAGGGCGGTGAGTGCGAGGTAGTAAAATGGCGACCAGGATGAAAACTGATAGCGTCACACAAACCTCTCGCTAAGAAACTGACAAAGTGAATTGTGCCCCGGTCACGTCCCGCTTGACTCGATTATCCCGTGCTCCCGCGCCGTTCGGCGGGATTAGCTTATTTTTTGATTCCCCGAAAAGGACGAAAAGTCTCGGTCGAGCTTAGTGGACAGACAAGAGCAGGACTCGAGCACGTTCGCCCGAAATCGATTAAATATGTATCGGAGCGCCAAGCCGCAATGGATTTGGTTCGACAGACCGACAATACTTCTTAATGACTAACTTTAGTGCGATGCTGCCTAAGCATTCCACGTATGGCGCACTTTAGCCGATGTTTTCCTTCAGAAACGTCAAAACGTGTTCGCTTGTGTCAGGCACTGTTTTCGAAACAATTAGTTAAGTGCTCAGGTAGAATGATAGATGTACGAAGATATTTCAATTATGTAAAAGTTGGCAAATATAAGTTATTTTTGATTTGTAGAAATTGGTACCTATCAATTCATGTACCTACCTAGGGATTTTAAACCAAACAACAAATGGCGAGGATTTGAATTCTAAAACTCTTTTAATCAGAAGATATTGGAATTAAGTTTAAATCTGGACAATGATCATCGAAATTAATGAGCCCAGTAATCGAAGTTAGACCGATTTAGATGAATCTTCTCTACAATAGAGGACCAAAATTAAATGAAAATGAAAAATTATTTGCTACCTACATATATGTAGGTATGTATGTTTATGTACAAACAGCTATACGAAGGCTTTTAGAGCTCAGATTTGTTATTTGATGTCCAAGTATGAAGATTCAAAACAGCGTATCAAAAATAGCGGTTTTGGATGCTATTAAAATTTAAAATGTTAAATTCAAAAAGGCATATTATTACATCTATCGATGCGACCCATTCAAAAGAAAAAGATATGAAATAAAAACTACTCAAA
The DNA here is from genome assembly GCA_951509405.1 of Machimus rusticus. Taxonomy (NCBI): domain Eukaryota; kingdom Metazoa; phylum Arthropoda; class Insecta; order Diptera; family Asilidae; genus Machimus; species Machimus rusticus. The sequence continues at coordinate 47,630,973 of OX608051.1, read as the reverse complement.
AAAATAACTACCTTTAATCCGTCAACGTTCACTTTTATGTAATTCGAAAACTAGGTAATACCTTTGTTATAAAATTACGAGATTGGTACTCTCAAATTTATAGAAATATGTAGTGGTGAACTTTGCATATAGATTTAGAATTAAAGAGAGTTCATAAACAGTAATACTTTTATCGTCTACGTCATATAACTCGATCCATTGTTCTTCTCTACAAGGTGTAGTCTTCTTTTAATAGAAATATTCCCTCCCTCCTTTTAAAATTTTCAAGATAAACTGCAGTTGAGACTTCTTCCCCTTTCCTTTACCCACAATTTTAAAATGAAAAGGTAAATTAGACTTTGTTGTACTTCGTTCAGAGTAAAATCCAGCGAAGGATACAAAAGCAAAAAGAATGAATTTCACTTAGCGAAAAGATGTCAGCAATTGTTTTACACATATATACGAAGTAAAACTCTATGTTGAACTAAAATTGGTGAAAGCCTTTCCACGTTCTACAGAGCCCTCCGAAAATCTGTTAATTTGCGAAAAGTAACGTGCATTCACGCTCGAATGCGCACCGTTTTGTCGTCCTTAATTTTTACGAGCTAAGAGGGAGAAATGTTCCTAATTAACCCTCCTCCGAACGACTTGTTGAATGGGTGAAAACCATCGTCAGAACTTAGGGCGTAGGACGGGCAGGCACTGCTAAAAATTTGAGCTAGGGCTACTTCAGCCCAAAAGAAGTTTCTATTCAGGGAGGACTGAAGGCGTGCCTCCACTGAATGAGTAAGGAATAAACTTTACTATTTTATTTTTACGGATGTCTTTATGAGCGGTGCAGGCGGATTATCCCCCGCAGATGTTAGCAGTAAAAGCGAACTAATTGCAGAAGGGGCGCCGACCTTCTAATGCAATAATTAGTCTGGGGATTTCATAGAGCAGCCTTGACTTCATATTTTCCTTCAATTCCCCTTTAATGCTGCTGCAAACCCTTCCCCTATTGTTGGCCTTCTCCTTTTGACCGAATAATTTTTATGCGTATGAACGTAATTCTAATTAGATCTCATAAAAATTTATATTTACATAAAAAATATGCATGAAATCCCTTGTGTAATTAATGTAAGTTTGCCCACGTGGATGAAAAATGTTCATTCTTTATGCGGATTGAACTTAGAATTTCCCTTTAAGCAAGGTGCTTCAAAATTTAGGCAGATTTATGCCTTTTACGGTTAGTTCTAAGCAAATTTTAAGCTTTAACATATCGATACATATAACTCTAAAAGCAGCTTAATTATTTATTTTTCCGACCTTTTCAACTTTCGAAAGAATGTGATGTTATAACCACCTACCAAATTGACATTAACTAAAAGGTATATTCGCAATTATATTATATATATGTGTAGTGTATTTCCGATAAAAATCAATTAACGATTACGTCGTCCTTCTGGGTTTTGTCGATTTAATGAAAATTGTGTTGATGTTATCAACGGTCAATTGAAATAATGACATACACAAACGATATCGGAATTGAGCAGGTGGTTACAAATTTGAAAGAAATCAAGTTCTTCGTCACCATGTCGTGAATAAACTACGTTATACAAGTCGATGCCCCTTTATTGTCACGCAAAGGCAACCATTTGTATGCACATATGTAGTAAATCTTTGAAAATTGAGAGCTTGTTAAGTAATTATGATAAAGACATGTTAACTTTGCTCCGGTTGTTAGTTCCATACGCATTGCATATTTCTTGTTTCATGTTGATTTCAGATCTACATAATATGGCCAGGATAGTTCTTTAAAGCGCTGGAGTTAATAGTCTAACCATCAGAATTTAACGGAATCTCTATATATTGATATAACTTAATAATGTAGATTAGTTCAATAAAAATGTCTTAATTACGTATGCACAACACAACAAAAAGTCTTTAAAAATTTTCTAAAGGGGTCCAATATGTCATAATCCTTAAAAATTTTTGAATATCCAGACTTCATGTTTGAATTTTTGTATAAATTATAGGCAGCCATTAAAATTTTAGAAGGTAGGTATAGGTAATTGTATCAAAGTTGAATTTTTAGGCCCGATATCTTCAAAACTATTAAAATTATCGAGTTTTTAAAATATATGACAAACTAGTAAATTCTGGTCAACTTGTTAGTTTCATAACCGGTCAGAAATTCGCTAGACTAAATTTAATGGCAGAAATACTATCCCATATAAAACCCCTTTCCATTCTATAAAAAATGAGCTGCCAGTTTTCCATAATTTCTCTGGTTCTCTGGTGGATGTATATATTTAAACATGGCTTAAGGGCACTCAGAAATTGAAAAATCCCTTAAGCCGTTAAACCGCAGGGCCGAATCTGAATCACTTCTTACTGGTGATTATGCATGCACACTTTGTGCTCAATCGATCTGAATTGGAATACGTCCCCAGAAGAACTTTTCCTCAGCAGTCCTTTTCAGTCGCGGCAGATGCCGTAAAGCGCACCCCCAGCCGTCCTCCATCCCTGTGGTTTTATGATTTTATTAAAAGAACCGTAAAATCATAATTTCAGAATTCATCCACCCCCGCCGCCACAATATCCAGCCTTTGTGCGTGCTGTGGCAGCCTCACCCGCAGCCGACCCCACGAGCGTACGGCTGAAAATTCTTTTACCTGGCCGCTCGTCGTCTTGGGGCTTTTCTTCGCTTTAAAGATTTATGGCGATGGCTTCCCCTGTTGTCGGCGATAAAGAATAACTGGCATGTAATCGCCGGGTAAATGATTTCCCGATCGCCCTCATGTTTTCACCTATTGAGCACCTTCGGGCCAAATAAAGTTGCCGGCAAGAAGTTACAGACACTTTCAAAAAAATTACTACCAAATTTCACTTTGATTAAGCACCCATTGGGTTTGGGACCCGTGTAGATCTTGGGATGTGATTCAACTGAACTCCCCCAGTTTATTGAGCATTGAAGAAAATTTGTGAAATTATCATTACCTTTATATGGCCGGAAAGGACATTTCGAATGCGGCGCACGTTCTGTTAGGCAAAACATAAAATGCTACCGAAGGAGAAGGGCTGTTTAATAAAAGGTCGACGTTTCTCTTCCATCGCAATTTTACAGCGCTGGAAACTTCAGGCGATTGACAATGAATATGCCATTTGTGCGACAATCGCTGAAAATGTCGCTTCATACATCAAATATATTCCCTTTGGATACCACCTGTCTAATAGGTGTGCTCTTCGCAGACGCCTATATGTATGATGGCGTTTTTGTCAAGCATGCATGAAATTCAAATTTGACAAAATTTAACAAGGTGAATTACGTTAAATCAAGCGAGAAAACAACCGGAGCCTTTTCGACAATATTTGACGAGCATTTTGCTACTTGTCTTTTGTAGTGCCTTAAATTTCTCCAGAGGTTTGGAGAATTGGCCCACGGTAGAGTTAATAATTCATCAGGGTTGTTGGTCTTTGGAGTTTCGGTGCACATCATCATTTTTTCATATTCCAGTTGTCTTGAATTATGTCTCGAGAAGGAGGGCAATATAACTTCGGAATAAATTGCCTTTGTGATCTTCCGTAAATTATTTTATTCTATATATGCCCTTAATTTCCAAGAATATAATTGCCAGATATATCTCTTTGAGTTTGTCTTTTGTAATTACTACATACATATAATATATATGTATTCTCACTGGATAATCCCGAACCAGATCTCAAAATGTATATAGACATATCTACTCTTTACAATATTACGCATTACAGTTTGTGAATACCTTTGAAAAAAAAACTTTTCGGGCTCACTTATATACACGTCAGTATATAATAGGTACGTTTTAAATATATAAGGATTTGGTTGATTAAACAATTTAATTTGAACTTTATACTTTACATTTTGTCACGCGATGCAAATAAATTGATTAACTCTTAAAAACACACACAAATTCCAATTTTCATGAATGAAGATTTAGTGTATTATTTAAAATCGGATAAAATCTTTAGTATAAAATCCTTATGATTAATTAGATAAATAAATAAATTATATAAAGACGACTGTCAGAAAAAGGGTTCAAATTTTATTATTGTATGAGTTAACCTCTTACGAGTTACGGTAGTATATACATACATACGAAACAACATTTGGTCATGGCTTGAAAATTTAAGTTCATATGTTCGCTAGTGTGCAAATTCATCTCAAGTGGCTCCATTTATATTTGGACGCCTTTTTTAGAATAATTTCATTATGAGCACATGTCTTCTCGTAAATTCAAATCAAATAAACATTTAACTTTAAATTCTAACATTAAAACGAACTTTGTTTTATTACTACATTAGCCTTTGAAATGTTTCCTCTGTATGTTTTTGTAAGAAAGAAATTTAGTACCATGCGTCCATTATACAACATCCATTTACTTTACTACATCCCCTAGGGAGAGCCAATTATGTCTTTTCATGAAATTCATTTTCCCAGCATCAGGGTGAAAAATGTCATTATCATTATGTAATTTCATCCAAATTTGATTCGTCATTTCATTTAGTTACGAAAAAATAAATAAATTTCCATAAATTAACCCCTTGGGGTAAACATAATAATTTCAACGTGTGATGATCATGAATCAACAGCATTTTCAGCAAATTGCAAAGACACCTCTCCCATGGTGCAATTAAAAGTTGCGAAAAGCAACAAACAGGCGAAATAGTTGAACCAATGCCGCCTGGGAAATTGAAAATTGGCGCGGTCGATGAGCGGTGCATTCGCGGGACGCGGCAATGCATCTTTTGTTTACTTTTAACTCGCAATATTTTCCTTAAATTTATTGTTCGCTTTCAAATGTTATTCACAGATCAGCAAGGGAAATTGTAAATTTGCGATAATAATCCATAATTTAGACATTTAATGAAAAACGGCCGTTTTCACCGCGCCGCGCCCATTTAGTGGCAATTTAATTAATTTCAGGCAGCTAATTAAAACACTGGTGGCCCGAACAACGGTGTCAAGAGGCCTCTCGATGGAGACCGTTTTATGTGGAAAATCCGCTGACGGGAATTAAATTAATTTTCTCACTGGTTTTACCATTCGAACTCTCCGGAGTCCGAAGAATGTAAAATATTCCACACCCCAGAAAGTTGTGGCTGTAAAACTTGATGAGTTCCGAATCGAACGTCAATAAAATGGAGCGTATGAGGTCGACACGCCCGCATACGTTGGATCGATTGCGTTCTAATCATTTATGCAAATATAGCAGCAAATGTATAATTACATGCCGCTTCGAATATGGGTTAAATAGCGACCACCACCAGTAGGTGCCCACTGTAATTCGCACGGATGCAATTTAATTAGCCAGTAGTCTTGTTCCACCCATATATGCATAAAGTCCATCTTCAGTTTCCGATGGACAAACCAATGGTAGTTAACTTTCTGCAAAATGGATGATAGTTCAATTAATACAATTAAAGTGATCAACTAGTGTATTTAGCATGTTAACAATATGTCATTTAAAGCCTTTAATGACATAAGGGCTGAATCTATTCTCACCCCTTTAATTCTGTTTAGTAACTTTGTTCAGAGTTCACTGAAATTGCGATATATGTAATATTGAATTATATTATACTACAATGCTTAGTTGTATTTTTGAATCTTAAAATGTTAAATGAGTTAAAATATATCATTGCTAAAACTCATCAATGCGATGATACTAATTAAAGGTTTAAAACTGAATTAAACCACAAATACTTTAGTAAAAAATTTCGTTTTTTGATGCATGTGTCTTTCAGAAAGAAAATATTATTTATTGTTTATTCTCAAAATATCTCAAAATAATTTACATTGCAAATTTCTTTAGCTTGTTAATTTAAATGAATCCTGGAAAGATCTTAAAAATATCTTAAAAATGTGAAATGTGTGTCACTTCCATGGATAAGAATTATTTTAAGCAAACATATACAATATTTCATTAACGATCGCAAAAGAATCGAAAATTAATCAACTGTCTTGGACATTTCATTACTAAATCGTAAGACTCGCGGAAAAAAAAACGAAACCATTGTTGATTTATTCATTCGCAAAAACTTAATCGTAAATTAATTTTCATGTATTATAATAAATAATAATAAATAATAATTACAGACTTAAAAACAAACAGCACGTAAGAAAAAGCATATTCATTTTCCTCGTAACCTTCACAACTTAATATTCGATTTATTTAAAAAAGTTTAAATAATTCGAAAACTGGTTCATTTTCTATTCTTTGTGTTCTTAATACAATGGAGACCGATATAGTTAAATCAAATATTTAAAATAGAAATTTAAGAATTTATCAAATCTTAATATGTAGGTAGGTACTATATAATATAAAATATATAGCTTTGTAAACTGTTGACTATAAATACACTTATATTATAATATTTAGCTTTTGCTTCCTCTGAAACTAAATTTTTCACATTATGTTTGAGTTTGCTAACCATTTTTGCTCACATCACATAATTTGGAAATTTTTAAATAAAATAGAATTGACATATCAATTTTTAAAGGTCAATTATGACAACAAAGTTTTTACTTTGTCACAATTGAATACCAAGAGTGCGGCGATTAATGATAAATCTTGTGATTTTTCTACTTTACGTCTACATTAAGTTTATCTACATCAAAATTCAGCTCTCTACGTTACAAGGCCTTTGAGAAAAGAAGTTGTAGCATATGGACCGACGGACAGACGGACAGCTGGACAAACTCACAGTCCCAAATTTAGTACATAACACTAAAAAGGAACAATATGCTTTTATAATTATTTAATTTTTTAGGTCAAGGTTTTTTCACCACTTGCACGCACTTGCCTGCAACTCGAACAGGTAAAATTTAATTAGTTGATAATTTTGGTTTGGCCGCATTCAAAAATCGGTTTCCGGGCACTGTTGCTCTATTCTCCCCCCAGAATTAAACGAGCCCCTGCTGAGTAGGGAAATTACTGAAAAGATCGTAAAAGCTAGCTGGGCATCCTGTTTGGATATTTCATAAATTCCTACTCCCGGCAAAATGAAAAATTAACCGACGGCCAAGAGTTTGAAATTTCTCTTAAAAAAGCCAAAAGGCAAGCAATCAACGCACCCAAGAAGTTGTCCGCCTCAATCCAGCGCTGACCCAATTTCGCTGGCTGTTCCAACCCTTCGCATCTTCTTAAATTTTTAATTTCGACGCCTCATCAGGAAACATTTCGAATTATATTCAAAAACTTTTTTTAAATCACTTTCACTGGCGTGCCTGCCTCACTTGGGAGGAAGAAAACCTCGGGAGCACTTTGTTCGAATACTTCGCAAGCAGACACCTCGCCCGTCAGCCGGAGCACGTCTTCCACGCAATTAAAGAAACTTGCACAACTTACAAAACTCGCGGAAATTCAGATTATTCAAAAAACTTTAAGTGGAACTGGGGCGGCAGGTTAGCACCAAAGGACACAGTCAGCACTCGGAGCGGATTCGACGGAGTCCATCGAGAACGAACTCGGCCAGGATGCGATGCCCCTCAGGAGCGAAAGATGCAGATCTTGAGATCCCGAAAACCTCCAAACACCTCGAGTTCAGCGGACTAACTACTGGCCGAGTGAAATCAACAAAACCACCAAAGTACCGTTCACATCATCCGCCGAGGGTAGAAGCGCTTTAGCTCCGGACTGCTTCCAAGGGATGGAGGCTCCTTGGCTCGGCATCCGCTGTGTGTGCGACGCGGCGCGGCGCGGCGCTTTTGCGTGGAGGAGGCTTAAAAGCGAAACTGCTTCGAACGCAGGGGGCCCAGCAAGCCCCACGAGGGAAAGCTCCCGACGCGCTTTCCGATGGGGCCCTGTTTGGGCTCCACTTTCACTTGCACTTGCACTCCGGGAGCCCGGGGTGGCCGGCGCGTGGGGCGGCGATCGGCGTCTCGGGTGGCGCTCGGGCGTCAGACAGAGGGCGGTGTTCGGACGGAACCACCCGCGCCTTGGGTTCGACCTGAAAGGAATGCAGGAAGAGATTCTGAATGAATAAATTCTGTGGTACTACAGTCCCGCAGTGGCTTACAAAATTCACGAGAGCTGCTTTTGCAAGACTGAAGATACTTTCTGCTAAAATGGCGCGAAAGCTCGCTTGAAGAAAACCAAATATACGACTTGCTATAGATGTAAATAAAAGACAAAAACTGGCCAAGTGCGGGCAGGAGCCGTGCATTGAGGATAATATAATAAACCGTACGAAGTACATACTATATGACATTTTAATCATAATTCGACCGGTTTAATGTAAAGTTTAATTTCTTTATTTCAAAAGAATATGTAAATTATATAAAACTCATTCAGGTTCGTAAATTATATTAAACTCATACCAAATATGAATATAACGTCTGTAGACTTTTTTTTAAACATCTTCCTTTGTATATATTATCTGAAAACTTATACTCGTATGCTATTATTAATTTTTAATTATATCTTAAATATTTTATGGTATGCCTACTATCATAGAATTTTTATTTTTACATAAACTTTTTTGTAATACCCTTTGACTTAAAAAATGACGTGATAAGAATGTCTTGTTCATCGGATAGGATAATGAGGGTATACTTTTGTCAATTTTTCCGTTAACTACGAACATTATTCAATCGAGTGCCTTTATTTACGAACCCAAGAAGATTAATCGCCTTGTTTAACTTATCCCTTGTTCTGATCCAAATACGGAGCAATGGTTCCAACAAGGTTACATTAAAATGCCTGGCACAACAGCAACCAGCATCCAAGGCACCTCAGCAAAATCTGGAGGAAGTTGCTTCTATGTCGGAAATTAACCCGAGGTAAACAAGGAGGGACTTAAATTTCTTGAAAAGGCAGATTAAATTTCTTGCGGTCAACGTTTAGTAATTAAAAATTGCCCGCTCTTAAATGGGACCTCAGGGTTGCAGGCAGCAGTAGAATTGAAAACCTAAAGCGGTCAGTTACTACTTTAGTCGTCTTTCTTGTTCAACATTTATATTTCTATGGTACGAGTCTACTCCGCCAGGGGCAGAGTGTAGGGAAGATGTTTTTAATCACTCATTGGGGCTTATTTGAGGTATCTGGGGGTAATTGAATTCAAACAGCTACCAGCACATTTGGTCCGTGAAGCAGAGTTGCCTTCTCCCGAGATTGGTGTCTAATTTACTCTTCTGCTGGAACGGATAAATTTGTCAATAATTCCCAGCGCTCGTAAGGAGAATTAGTGATGCGAATGGACCATATTTTTTCGATTTTGTGCTCAGGCAGCAAGATGCCAATGTAAGCGATAAATTTTAACAAAGTTCAACCCTTTTGCAAGGAGATAGCACAAGAGCTCCTCGTTATGTGCCAAACTCCTTACTTACAGACGCCATTAGCCGCGATTTTCGCACTATGGCTAAATGCGATTCGACTTTTCAGCAAAGCTGTTAAAGGAGTGATACTATACTTAATACTAAAAGAGGCCCTCAGGCACAAACTTACTTACCCAGCTTAAGCTTGTGCAGCGATTTTTCCCGCTGCTCCACTGAAATGTGAGAGTCGACATCAATAAAATGTTGAATTCGAAGTTTTATAGGATTCCGTCGGAAGGCGAACTGGGCGGGTGGAGGAACATTCGTATGTTTTCACATGTTGCCACAGAATATGCCGCACGTGCTTGAATTTTATTTTGGGGCGAAGCCCCATCCTGCCTCACGGCTGCCTGCTGAGCGATGTTATTGTCCTTTTGTACAATTTTATGCCTCTGAGATTCTTCGAACATTCGCTATGAACGTCAGTAGGCCTTTATCAAATTCAACATTGAATTAATAAAGTATCCCACGCAGGGTATAAGCGAATTATGGTGATAGAACTCGCAAAAGCATATTATATTATAAAAGCTTTAGTTCATTTTAAAATGTACCCGAGTGTCTGTCAAATCGACGAGCAATAAGTCGGTAATACCCACAATAATTAACTCCACAATAAATTTTCGAGTTTAACTGTATAACTTGATTACATATGTATGTTATGTACAATGCATATAAATTTAAGAGAAAATATAAATTTTATTTGTTCTTATTTTATTACCAATTTTAAGCAGAGTGCACACACACACATGGCTAATTAACAGGCTTTTGTTTGGGAATCATTACCATACCGTAATGGCAATTAAAATTCTTATTGCTATGAAACTAAAACCTTCTTCAAATGTTGTTTCGTCTTTAAGTTAAAAGTAAAATTACCGTTTTCTTAACGAAATTCTAAATTCTTAATTTAAAAACAAACAGCTTACTGTCACTATGTAGCACACATTTAATTTAATTTTAATATTTTATTTGTTCACAGGAAGCCAGGTTATGCAGGTATGTCTTCCTTGCGGATTATGAAAAAGACTTACAGTCTGTTTTGGGTTAATTGGGTTTTTTCGGTTTAATTTTCAATTTTGATATATTTAATAGTTATAGTATTGAACAAAGAAAATGTACGGCGGCAATGTGGTCTTGGAACAATATTTTGTTTAAATTGACTAACTTTTTCTGACTTTTTTCTTTTTTTTTGACGTAGGTATCGTACTGATAAAACGAGTTCAACTTTTAAAAAGAATGTAATAAGATTTGATTCTTTTGAGGCGAGCAGATTAGCATAACATACGAAATAACATCTGAAACAATTAAATTAAAAAAAATTAAAAATTTCTAGAATAAATAAATTTGCGCATTCAAGCCGTGTCACGTAATTTTTGGAAAAAAAAATAAAGAAATTCTCTCTTTGGAAATTCAAGTATGAAGCCATACATATTACCGACTTATCAAAAAGTTATGCTCGAAATAAATCTTTAAACGTCTTGGATCTTCCTCAAGCCAATAAATCGAAATTTGGTAGTTGTTCCGAACTGCTTGTTATCTATAAATGCTATATTTCTCATAGACCGTCAGTTTGCCAAGACTGTTCCTGAAAATTTGTAATGAAAGGAGGAAAAATATTGCAACGGTAAATCTCCTTCGCAATTCCTTCGGGACATGTGACTTTATGCAGGCCTCGCGAGAAACTCGAAAGTTGTGGAAATACGACAGTCGGAAGGCCTTCCCCGAAACACGTAAATAATGCAAGGTTCCTGCATTCGCATCCCCCTAACCAGCGACATGATTTATTTCGGCAATCTTTGAACTTCCGGGAAGTTTTCTTCCCTCGTAAACCTTCCACGGTTCGTGGGTTGCATTCAACTTTTTAATAATTTACGCGATCCGGAAATTCCGTCGCGGCTATTATTGTACCAGGGAAAACATGGCGTGCAGCAGCGGCTTGTAATTGGAGGTGTTCAAAGATGGTCGTCTTGTCGGCCCATTGTAACCGAACCGATGAGCATTGAGCAACTTTGTGAATTATAGATAAAGCCATTTGATGTCAACTAATTGGCCACTTTCCGGCAGCGGCTAACTCAACTGTGGCGCCACGCCACGCCACGCCGAAGAATGGGGAAGCGTAGTGAAAAGTTTCCTTGAGGATTCCTGAAGTAATCCAATTAGATGATCGAATTCGCTACTTCAAACAACTCCGCAGAGTTCGTCCGGAACTTGCTAGAATTTCTCGAAATTAGAAATACTTGAAAACCGAGTATGGCCCTTCCGATTGAGTCGGATGATGAATGCACTCACCGCCCAGTGGAGTAATTCAAACAAGAGAAAAACTTTTGTAAACGATACCCCATATTCGCTCCACTTTTCGAGGGTGTAAAACAATTTTCGCACCCTCGGGAAGTACATCTGGGGCTAATTTTCTTTTCTTATAAATCATCGGAACATTTGACAAAGAGAAATGCTAAATAGGAAAAATAGGAACAATTCTGCGGGGAAGGCTCATTTGCAAGGAAATAAAAGAAGGCGGCCTGGTGTAAAATTTGCCGCGCGGTGGAAGTGAAGCGGAAGAAGGAGCTGCTCCCTCGCGTTGTGGCTCCGCAAGCCCTGGCTCCGGGCGATACTCCCTAGCCCCGCGCGGAGTTAGGACGTTTTTTTGAAATATTTCGAAATGCCTATCTCGTGTGGCGCGTACATCAGCCGCGCGCGGGGTGGCAGCTGCCGCCGCACCTTCGCATTCTCGCCACGCAGGGCGAACAATGGCGGGTGATTGGGCGAGTCGAGGATCCACGAGGAGAGCCGAATTCGTTCCTCGGAGAGTTACGAGGAGGACACCACATGTGCAAAGGACCTTTTCCATCTCCTGGCCCCCTTTGTGGTGTTTTCTGTCCCCAACAAACAATGCCCGAGGTTCATCAACTTGAACGCGCCAGATAATTTCTAACTCGTTTCACAGATAATTTCGCCCTTTCTTGTTTTATTAAGACACGGTTTTGATGCATTTCCCTAATGAAAATGTCTTTCTCAGTTACAAGAAAGGAGGACCAGGCGCAGATCGAAAATTTCACCTTAAGAGCCGTGGTGATCATTACTGTCCTACTCCTAGGCTATTTAAATTAAACTGCCTTCACCGATAACATGTTTTTTACATACATATGTGACATAAAATCCTAGTTGTAAGCATTTATACCATTTTTATTTTGCAAAAACCATTTATTGAGACTTACTCTATCCGATCTGAAACATCTTTCGTCAGGTTATTTCTATCGAAAGCGTGCTAAAGAATTCAGTCGCAATTTGGGCCATTGCCATAGTACTGAGTCCGGGGGTAATTTTTAAACCCCCCGCAGTTCTTGCCCGAGTTTTTCTTTTTTTTTCTCAATTTTTAACTCTGATTTGCTTTTATTTGGTTCTAACTAAAATCGGTTAAAAATAACAGCCAAGTCACGTATTCCTTGTTGCATTAGTGGAACTTATAAAATAAATATAAAAAAAATGTTTAACACTACCACCACTAATTTAGATGTACTAAAAGGGATTAATTCAAAATAATAGGTATATAATGTGCGCGCTCAGTGAGAAACCCTTTATAATTGAATTGCTTTTTGAAATTGCACAAGGGTATTGGTGAAAAATAAATCGAAACACCTCCAGCACAATCAAGTCTGAAAAACACAGGGTGGGACTGAACTGAAGGAAGGACCAATGGCCACAAGAACCTGTCAGGCAAGGTGAAAACGACTCCTAAGCGAGGTATAATTAATTTCCACTCCATCGAAAAATATTGTTTTACCTACTGCTTGAGCAGTTTCCGAGTTATCGATGGTGCCTCGCCTGGGAAAAGTTTCGAAAAGAGTCCTCAACCTAATGGCGGGTGAAATCGAGATAGAAGAAGAGACAATGGGGGCTCCGCGGGCGGGGGATCGGGTTCTTGTCTGCCGGATATTTCAATGCAAAAGCACGAGATAAGGGAGCTCCTCGCAGGGCCCACAGAACAGTGAAAAATTTTCAGGTTGGCCAAACCATTGTGATTGGGAGCGGAGCAATTAATCACTTTCCCCCCAGATAAATTGATTACCCGGCGATTACTACACAAAATATAATTGTATGCGGCCACTGGTGCGCCCCGACGTCCCAGTGTCCAGTGATTAATCGCTTTTATACCAACGACCCGGGGCAGGGGCCGGGGCAGCAAGAACAAAGACATCTTGCAGATACGTGTTTATTTCGCAGATGTTCGAACAAGGATTGTTACTTACTGGTGCGACCCGAGTCCCGGAGCCCCGGAGTCCCCCAGAACAGGCTTGTCACTGTAATTCATTACCCCGGCTAAGATTAAGTTCAAGGAACTGGTGGATCCGCCGGAACTCTTTGGTCACGTTGCTTCGGACGGAGCCGGGCCTGCTCCTGCATCGGGCTTCCTGGAGCGGAAGCCCCAAAAGCACTTTGTCCCCCGAAAGCCACTGGAGGAAATTAATTGAAGAGTGGAAAATTTTGTGGCTGGTCTGCTTGAGTAAACAAAATGTACCGCTCCGGCTGCGGTCAGTGTTTCTGCGCCAAAGCCACCCCATCCCGCACACTCGAAGACGGAAAATATTAGATTTCCTGAGGCACGTCTCTTATTTTTAGACTCTTAAAGCGGTTTATTTTTAGACGACAAAGGGGTTTATTCCGGCAGGTTCGTTTAAGTCTCCGAGGAATTTATTTACCTCAAAACTCGTTAAAGAGGAACGGAAATTCAGTAAAGTTTTAATTGAACTTCGGTAAAGTTTGCGTTTTTATAAAATTTTAATTTTGTTTAACGGAAACTCCTATTTCGACAAACTACAAAAGTCGCTTTTAGCTGCTATACGTGTCCTTTTTGATCCCTTGTGATTTAAAATAATTGAGACCACTTCTGGACGTTTTATTTTTCCTGCACAAAACCGACTTACTTTCTATGAACTAGATATGAATGAATTGCAAAAAGTTTTTGCGTTTAATCTTCAAATAATATATACTACAATACGTAAGCCAAATTAAAATGTTGTTCGCAAAATCTCCAGAAGTAAACAAATACTATAACCTTGCAAATATGTATTTCGAAACTCAACCCCTAAAATAATGAAATCCGTACATCAGCATTTCGCGGATAACATTTTATAATTCGCAAGCAATTTACGGATACCTAAAATTGTAATGCACAATTCTTACATCTGTTAAATAGTTATATAGTTTATAGTTATTATAATCATTCAGCAATTGGCTTTCACAGAATAAGGTGATGTTGTTTTTTAACTTACTTTTTTATTTTTTTTTAAATTTACTTTTCATATCAAAAACGACGAAAGATCATCCTTTGAGGAAGGATTTTTTCAGGATATCACCTAGCGTTCTAAGAGATCCATTTCCCGTTCCAATTCTTGGACAATGCCCTTGCCCTCAAGTTCGAAAAAATCAAATCGATTAGCTGAAAACATTTTAGTCGAGTTTTGAGCGAATTGTTCGTACAACAGTAATTATACAGACTATGCAATTTTAGTGATTCTCATGTTCAAATCTTTTTATGGTCCGAATCCAAAAGAGATGCTATATGTTAATAAAATGTTATTGTGAATGCAAATTCAATAATTGTCTTCCTCATATTTTTACATTATTTTATAGATAAATTTTGGTACCCAAATAGAGTTTTCTTCTTTGGCATCTAAATGGAACGGAAAAATGCCGCGGCTTCACTTATATGATTACTTTCTTTATTGAAAAAGTATTTTATTCTGCAAACACAAATTTTAAGAATAGTATATATCTTCCTAAGTAACTCGAACTCACTTAGGTATTCATCTTGTCGAAATAGACAATACATATAATACCTATGCATATTATATTTACAAATACATAAATTCAATTAAGTACTTAATTATTCTTCATTGCTTCAAGGCCTTTAAGCCATTTTATTGTCTGTCGAACTTTTTGAACGTTTGCTAGATTTACATTATAAAAGGTTTGATGCTTCCATTCATTCAGAATTTTCCTAATAAACTTTTGTTGCCAAAGGTCAAACGTGGGAAGCCCACCAGAGAAAGCAATGAGAATGAGCAACAAATCGAAATCCTTTCGCCCGCTCTATTGAAATTACGAAAATAGCAAATCAACAGCTGATTTCATTTGCTCGGAAAATGTTTTTCAGCTGAACGGCGTCGGTAGCACGGCTCTATTGATTTGAGTTCTTTTCCCGCCGTGCTCGGGGCGTCGTCGATTTATCTAATAAGGTTCTTCGCAGAAAGTGCGGCAGAGGCGCTTTTCGCCATGAAATTAACGATCCTAATCAAATCACATTGCCTGCAATATAATAATTCGCCGGCGGGTGAACTCTTCCGTTGGATGCGCGCGATTTTCCATATGGCACGTCTCGGTAATTGAAAAGACCCCCAATGACGGTGGGTGCTTGGGCGCTCCACGGACCCAGGCTCGTCTTTATTTAATGGAAATTCTCAGTTCGTTTAAAGCGATGTCAATGACCCCAATAATTGGATTTTATAGGAAGTTTGCGTTCTATTTTGGGGCCTGTGTGTGCCTAAGAACCCCCATCCTCCCAGGCGACGACTTCCGAGCTCTCACTCCGGACAGGCCATGCTTAAGTCCTTAATTTTGTGTGGAGCCCAAGAAAGAAACGCGAGCTTAACTTACATTTCGGGTAAATCCTCCCCCAGGGAACTTGAAGTGTTCTGCCGATGAAAATCAAACATTGTTCCAACTTCTGTTTGCTCTGCATAATTCGGGGCGGTGCGTTAGGCAAAATTAACACATACCGCCCACAACAATTCAAATTGGAAAGATTTATTCCTCAGCGCTCCGCCCAGGTCCTGGGCCTCTGTTTGCATTTCTAACAACTTTTTAACCACAATAGAGAGGGGCCGAGAAGTGCTCCAAGTTGCGGAGTAGCAACCGCAGCGGATGTTTGCTCCAAAAGGTAAATGGCTCGTTTTCATTATTCGAAAATTTCTTAGAGGAATATTGATAAGCAATCGCTCCAGAAACAATTACATGGGCTCTTGACGAGAACTTGCTTCTTTTGGCAGAAATAATTAAGCGATGTTGTCGTTTACAAACATAAAGGATGAGCTCAGCAGTTCAGTAAGGACCTGTTGTCTGTTACAGTAACTACAGCTATATGTTTCCGAAAAATGTGCTAAAACTCTAGTCAATATACATTTTGTAAAAGAATAATATTTTGTTAATAGGCATTTGGTAAAAGGAAAATATTGAGTTGTTGTCGGTGTCGGGCAAAAGGTTATCGGTTAAAAGTTTGTCGGGCAAATGGTTTGTGAGGGATTTGTAGTAGGGCAAAAGTCGACAGTTACCTATTTATTTTACTGTCATTTCAAAATGGCAAAAAACTATTGCAAAAATGGCTTATATTAGTTTACATAAATCTTTACATTAATCATCTCCTTAAATTTTTCTTCCACCAGCTGCCTAGCTATTAAAATTTACTCTTTATGTTTGGCTCATTATACAATATCATTGCTTAACGAAAATTTGTTTTAAATTACTGGAGATTTTTTAGAGGGATAGCATAACCTTCACGAAAATTTGTACCCACCCAAGCCAGTTCTGGCATCGTCAGAAGTAGAAAAACCGCCCTGAATCATGAGTGCGATTCAATAACATGGGTAATGGGTTTCTTCTGTGAAACACTTTAGTGCTTCCCGACCGACTGAGCTTTATTTCCATTATTGGATATGTCGCCGGGCCCTCATCAAATCACCATACAGCGTCGCATAGTGAAATGAAAGTAGTACAAGTGTTCTCAGCCACTCGCCGTCCTCGCCATCCATTCGAGGGCCCATAAATTTTATCGAGATTTCTGATATTGCCAAAATTTTTGTCGCTCATGAGTCTGCCGCAGTCCCTTTTAGCCCCAGTCCCGCTGTATCCTGGCCCGTCAGAATGGGAAAATGAAATCACAAGCCGGATAGTAGGATCTGGCTCTCAAGCCGGTCGTGATTGATTGAAATATGAAATCCGGTAATGGATACTAAAAGGGAGGATTACCGGACGGACTGCTTGTTTACAATATACAGAGCAGAGGGCCTCCATGTGTGAATGAGCGGACCCAAGTAAATAACTTGGCATATCATGGACAAAGCCCAGAAAAAGTTGAGAATTTAATTTATGTCCCGGGCTTTCCGGATCCGCTCCACTCCCGGTGCCATAAATCAGGGGTTCAATAAACCCTCGGCCGCATTCAGGCACACTCCACGCCAGGAGAGTAACCCAATCGCCGGCGTGTCGGTTGAATTTCGAGTTCTTTCGGAGGATAATTAGGCAGGCGAAATTGATTCCGGCCGAAAGTGATACATTAGGGCCGAGGGTAGTGGGGAGCCCGACACATCTCTAAGAGGCCGTAAGAGGGCGTAATTAGCTAAATTAAGTTGGGCTAATCAGCAGTTTATCTGTGGCGAACGCGGCTGGAGGGAGCTTCAGCTTCATCTGTTGCATACTTCAGTCATGATTTAAAGACCACCACAATTAAGTTTAGCCTTTAAAATGGAAAATTAAATTGAATTAGAAGTTTAGTCAGAATCAAATCCAATCCAATTTTAAATAAAATTACTTTTTATTTTAGTAGAGTTCTGCAAAAACCCTGAAAGGGAAAACAGAACCTTTTTTAAGAATCAATTATTCGTCCGCCTGTCTGTCACATCACAACCCTTTTTATTAAAGGTTATTTAATGTAACGAGTTTATTAAAATTATTGGATCTACATATATTTAGTTACCGTTAGAAAAACGATGAGGTTTGTCTCATTTTAAATATTTCAACTTTCTAATTGAACGAAACGTTTATTACAAAGTAAGTGCATTGTTTGTTGAAAACAGAGCCCATTAATTTAGTTTGGCAATTATAATATAGGTACACTTATAAAACGTATGTAGGTACCTACTTATTAGAGAATAGATATAATCCAAAACATTGAAAATTTTTAAAAAGCTAAGTTTGAACCCTCTAGTTTGTAAATCAGAAGCTTAAAAATTGCTATCATTTCAATTTTCTCAATTAAAAAAAAAACACCTTTACTTAAACATTACGGCAGATAATTTTTATAACTTTTGAATCTTTATATGCGTATGTTAAATTTCTTGGTATAGCAAAGCAAGCGATAAAGAGTCTTGCATAGTTACAAGTTAACAGTCCTACAATATTGTTTCAAAATTGTAAATCGTAAACTTAATTCAAACCAAACATGTGTAGCTACTTTGCATAACACCTTAAGGATTTTCATGTTACTTGCTTTATCTGGTATAATTTAAAAAGTTCATCTCCGATTTGATTTATCGCTGGTTATCAACAACAGCGATCAGCGCGTTATAAAATTTGCAATAGAAGCCATAAACTTTGTTAAACCCTAAAAGAAAATAAGGGTTCGTTCGTTGTACGTTAGTATTATTCTGCCGATTGCAAGAGATAAGAAGTGCCGCTTCCAACGAAAGTTCCAATAACATTTTGTATAGGTCCCTTTATCATGCAGGCACCACTCCTGCCCAGTTGGAAGGGTTGCGTCGAATTCCTAAAGTCAAACGTTTTACGGCAGTTTTATATGCGAACCACTTTTGAAGGCCTCAGGCGTATCTCGCCAGCCAGAAAGTTATGACAATATCACGCCGAAGCCCGGGCGGCAATGAGGTGCTCTTCAGCGCATCCGGACTGGGCAATTTCCTGGGAAGTGGGTCAATCCTTTTCCTATTTTATGCGCAACTAACAGTCCCCTTTCATGTATCGTTGCAATTAAAATGCAACAATGTCACCGGTCGGCTTCCCGGGCTGACTCAGTGGACTTCGTTCTAATGGGCTCTAGCCATGAGGGCATAAGGGCAAATCTGTGCAATTTCACTGTATGCATTTGTAGCCCGCTGATATCCCTTACGGCTTACGGCTTAAGTAGCTCCTCCGTTTCTATGGGGGATCCTCATAATTAAGTGGGTCAAACTAAGGTTCAGGGACTGACTGCGCCTCACCACCAGCGGGGAGTTCTCAAATGCGGCAATTTCTTCGCCTTGGGAATGGCTGTTTTGCGGCCGTTAAAAGGTTTATGGACGTGCGATAAACTCCCAGAGTTGGGTGAAAGATGCTCGAGCGCGATAAATGTGAACCACGTCTTCCAACGGAGTTATTTTTTCTTTTTCTTTTTTTGTCTAATGCAGCCACAACAGAAAGGATGTGGCCAACGATCGGCTTCGAAAGACATGTAGACCATAAAATTTTTTAATATCTTCTAAGTACCGGAAACTAGGGCAGAATGGAACGCGTTCCAAAATTATGGGATTATTGACCTCCTCCAACCATCGCCATGGTTCGCGGAAATTAAACATTAAGAAATCTGCAAGTGTTGCCTTTAGGCATGTAGCAGCAGTCTATCATCCCTGCAGTGAAGTACATCCTTCAGCTCCTTAAGCATTTTGGGGGTGGATCATTGCTAGTAATAAATCTTCAAGTGCCCCTAAATCCCGCCTTTTCTCCTCGCTCAACAGTTGGGAAAACAAATTTTATGTCCCATCAACAAGTGCCACCGTCCGTTTTAATATACGCGGAAAATGTTCACGCTCAGTTTTATTGACAAGTTAAATTTATTGCAGGTAACACGATTAGTTTTCACTTGATGAATTACACGTTCGTACACTTTTAAAGAGGAAGTCATCACCCCAGAGAGAATTAATTCCTACCATCCTCTAAGACGCTCGGTGCGCTACGCTGCGGGAAATGAGCTTACACATAAATCATTTGCAAAAGACTTTTTATCTGAGTCAAGTACGAACACTTTTCTTATATTTCCTCCTTCGTATCTGATTTCTCGCACTCATTGCGTACAACTTTTCTATTTGCCGTGGCACTTCTTAAGCTCATTTATGTGTGAAGTGATTTTTATGCTCGCTTCGTGCCCAAAGTACATATATTTCGAAGCATATTTGAACTCAAGGATCTTTTAGAAGGTATCACGAATTTTCCTATAGGGACATATATCATAGCCCTAATGCGAGGCTGTTTCCCATCATCAATAATAATTTAGCTGCGAATTTCAAGGAGTGTGCGGAAGTGGCGTATCATAAGCGTCGTGAAAAAGAATTACTACAAGTGGTTATTAATGGGCTTTCCTCCTCTTCTTTTAAAAATTGAGAAGCAAGGTAAAGAAAATATTATAAATAACGAAATTAGGTTAGTTAGTAAATTAAATTAATATATAATATGTACATACTTATACAAAGAGTTTAGATTTTATTATCTCATATTTTTTGAATAAATGTTCTAATTTGTTAAACCAGACAGTCTTGAAATGGACCGGTATTATTCCTTTCTATATAGTGAAAAGTAAAGATACTTAACAGCAATATTCACTTATCCCATTTAGTGAGCAAGAGAGAAAGAGAGAGAGTCTAATTCCACCCCTCCAAAAATCACTGTTTTTTATAAAACTATTTTCTAAAAACACAATAATTATTTTGATTTTTTTAATTTTACCAGTACGACGACGACATTTTCTTTCAAAGTCGCTATCAAAGATTAACTATAACTAAAGTTTTCTGAAAAAAAATTGAGAACAGTTTTCATATGGAACGTATATCAAATTTTGGTTTAGTAACAACTATTTTCGCAATAATCTACGGAACATTGTTTTTGCTTATTTCGACCCAGTTTTGCCTTCACTATATGTACTATGTTATTTATTAAGTTTGCAAATTTTTTTGAAGAAATGACACCAAATCATGGTTAAATATTGACATAAAAGGTACCTATATTCTCAGTGTTAATTTAGAGAACAATACAATCAGTCTACACCCAAAGTATACTAAACTTTAGCTACTTAATCTATTTGAGTGAAGAGATAATTACCATGTATCTTTCACAACCACAACATTCATTTCTCAAACCACAATAGGAAGCTGTGAAAAGGGGATATGTAGTTCTTCGATTTTTTTGCCAATATCCTCAAGGAATTCAAAGGCAGTAAGTTTCGCAACCTCTTCTGGAAACTTTGATTGCTAGCTGTGATGTATTGGGTAATTAAGATGCTGCCAGGTTCTTTCGATAAGAAGTTTTCTTAGGGAAACGAAAGTATCGCCATTTCGCTGACTATGATTTATGGGATTTTTGTAATCAAAAGAATAGGGAATATAAGGGATTGTGAGGAGTTACACGGAATTTGCTTGCACGTGCACAAAAAATTTGGATGTTTTATATGTATGTATATTCTCGAAACAACAATCAATTGAATATAATTCAATAAAAAATAACCTTTAAAACTTATATATGTGACTATTTAATTTTGAAATCTAACTTTTTAATACTGAATCGAAAATGAGGAGCATAAATAAATTAACGTATAGGAAAGAATTATTTTCCATATGAAAAGAAAAACTGTATGTAAAGTAACCCCAATGAATCAGAAC
The DNA here is from genome assembly GCA_951509405.1 of Machimus rusticus. Lineage (NCBI taxonomy): Eukaryota > Metazoa > Arthropoda > Insecta > Diptera > Asilidae > Machimus > Machimus rusticus. The sequence continues at coordinate 47,609,250 of OX608051.1, read as the reverse complement.
TGAGCAAATTATTTAAAATCAGAAAAATATTGTATACAAAATACAACCGAGCATAAGAAAATATAATACCAAACAATTTGAAATTATGCAGGTATATAATCTAACATTAACCAAACTCACGCTTGACGAACTGCTAATATAAACGAAAAAGTTTACCTATACCATAATATAACTTTGATATAATTTATTAGAATTTTAACTGCAAAATTATAAGTGAATAGTATAGCATGGCAATAAATTTTCTGTACCTAATTCCTACCATTTCAAAAAATTTTAATATAGATTATGAAAATGTGGAAATGAAGATACCGTTTATCCGACGAGATATGCTTACCAACTCCTTCTTAATTTCCAACTTATATGCTTATATCCAAAATAACAAGCTCAGTAATTCTGTAGCTGCTTCCTTTTCGAATAAAACATAGGCCTTCTTTCGATGCACATTCCTCTATCTTAAAATTTACGGCATAAAATATTATGGATGAAGTTTTTATTAAAGGCTCGCACATAAAAGGGATTCATCCTCTAACTTTTTACTAGACAAGAAAGATTTAAAGATGAAATTTTGTGAGTACTAAAATCAGTCTTCAAAACTTTTACATTAAAATAGAAATTTCCCCTCAAGTAAAACTCTGAAGCTAGGAGGCTACTAAAAAACTTTTAAGAATTTTTTTAGAAGGATAACTAGGCATTAAACATAACTTCAAAGAAAGACAGTAAAATCAGTGAAATGAAAAATAATTTTATATCTCAGTAATAAAATAGCAATTTTTTACTGTAAATTAAACAATTTTTTTTAATTTCATTACATTGCATATTTATTAACTTTGCGAACAAAAATGCCCATAAAAGAAATTCTAATAGCTTATTCTTATAATATCATTTAACTACAAATAATTTATTGTGATATGGTTTTTGTAAATGAAATAAAACCCATTGAAATCAAAATTAAAGAATATTTTAGAGCGTAAGAAATATTTTAAAAATTGTTTCATAAAACTGCTGCATTAGGTACACAGAGTTGTTTAGGAAGAGAATTTTCGGGAAAAGGATCTCTGTTGAGTCGCGGAAGTACATACATAATTCCTCGGGTTAATCAACGTCGTAAAGGGAAAAACGAGCACAACTTCACTTAATGCGCACAAGAATTTCAAACTTGCTAGCAAAGAAATCCCAAGATACAAGGAGCGAAACACAAAAGGACAAACAATAGTGTTCGCTGGAGATGATTCGTCCTTTTCGTCTTTTGTCGACTAAGAAACTGTTTCAAGAAAACCAATTTTTTCCAGTATATTTTGTAGTGTAGTTCTGTTTCCCATTACTTGCTGACCTGGAAATGTCATCTGTTTCGCTTCCTCCAGTTTTTAAAATAAAGGCAGCAAAAATTATAAGTGTTCTTGGAAGGAACTCGTTACTAGCGGCTGGAAATATTGCGAAAGTTTTGCCGAGAAAAGTTCTTTGTCTCAAATATTCATAGCATTTCAAGGGTCGATGAGGAAAATGTCGAAGGTTCAAGAATTATTCATGACCTATTGGCTTTACATTATGCAGACGAGTTTGAGAGCTTTTGCTAATTGCAAAAGATGGATTTTTATTTCTTCTCAAATGCAGCTGCTGTGCAATTCGTATATATGTATGTAGGTTCAACAAAAAAGTTCCACAAATAAAAACTAACTTCACATGCTTTAAAGCTAATCTCAAGAAACGAATTATCGAGGAGTTCTGTTATAATACAGATAATACAGATTGGGTCCAACGTCGCGTATATGATTTTCCATCCTTTTGATATCTACGTCAACCCTTTATATCGAGAATAGCTTGGATTGCTCAATGCGCAATAACATAATAATAAAGTGTCCTTTTTACCACAAACTTAGGTATTATTAAACACATAACGTATGAACACATAATGTATAAATAATTATTTTCTTCATTACGTCATATTGCGTACGTACCTAAGCATACGCCATCACTTCATTTTACGAAGTCAAAGTTCGTTTTCTGCCAGGAATAGAAAATAGTAGGTAAAAAGTTATTTCAAATCCCAAAATAGCAAGAACTATTAGGCAAAATACTCTTCTACATAAATTCCCGATATCTCCAGGTATAAAAATTAAGTACTCACCTCAATACAAATACCAACTTGAAAATAAAGTCCTCTTACTTTAGATTTACCATAAGAGTTAAGATAGGGGCTTAAGACAGCTTTCTCACCGCAACATTTCGTTTGCGAATTCAGTCGAGGGCTTCTCAATGTAATCGCAATTTACGTAATGAGTCTCCTTCAGAATCGCCCACAAAATCATGCTGTAACCCATATATCGTTTTATGTTCCTTTACTTAGGCCCATATTTGCTAGAAGAGAAGACGTTTGTATATCGTATATGTATATGTAAACAAAACAACCCTTCCGCTCTTTAAATTTTACCTTCATTGCGGACGTCTCAAGAGCAATAACCAATAAATTTGCATTTTTAACCACAACCACTCGGGAATGGGGTTTCCGTATGGTTATTGGATTGATTTCTTCGGTCTGTAGGACTTTAGAAATTTCTCATTTGCAATAGTACAAAAATTGAATTACCTCTCTGACCACTTAAAGCGCACATCTCTTGCAGAAAACTCAAGGTTCAAGTCGTATTAAGGACTTTCGAGCAGAACGAATGTAAACAGCTTTAATAAATCTCATTTCGTCTATTGACACAAAAGTAATACGGGAGACTTAACCCTGTAATGACTTCCGTCATCAGACTCGGCTCCTTCGCAGACGTCTTCCGAGCTGCAGCCAGCTCTGGCAGCCGAGGGCAAGGCTGCCGCCAGTCCCCCGGATCCCTTCTAAAGAAGGAAGCTGCACCGACTGCGACGAGGACTGCACTATCGGAAGGATTCATAAATAATTGAGCAGTTACCCTCCTGTGAAACAAGGATACGTCAGGTTGCATTCAGGAAATTAAATCGATCCGGGGCTCGTTTTCGCTGTGTCGTTTGTCAATCACGCGAGAACGAATGGTTCTTCTTCCTCAAAATCTCCAGTCATCCATCGTCCTCTGTAATCAATTTTTTTCCTGTTTTTAGAGACGAGGACGTGTCACTCGGGAAAAATAACAGGGCGAAAATAATACGTAGAAAACAAGTAGGTCCTTTGCCAAAGCAATGTCATTAAAATTTCTTCTTTCTGGTCGCCCCAAAAATGTCACATCACGTCGCAGCCACTCGGAAGGTCCCATGGTTTGCATACGATGGAACTTACTATAGAAACGTTGTCCTTTTAGCCGCCTCTCACATCCACCGCGTCCTGACGTGGACGATTTTAGAGATTATTTAGCACCATCAACGAATTTGGTTCAGTGAATGCTATTTTAATGCCGTCTACCACTTCAACTTTAATACCGACCAGTGGTGAATTTTGATATTTACCTCAACTCTGGCGATGGCAGGTAAGTAGCAAACTAAAACTTAGCTAATCGATGTGTTTTCAGTGTAGCCCAAATAATCAAAATTGCATTTAATCGACGCAATCGGGAAATGTGGTTTGATTGTAGCTGATAATTATTGACCCATTGCTTATTAATGTACGCCTATTGGGGTTTTAGTACTTCAGCAGAGCGAAACTTAATTGCAAAGAAAACTACAAATATAAGATTTTTCAAGATTCTTTAAAAACCTAATTCCGTGGTTGTTTTCTGTATACTAGCCAGCATCTAGTATATCATTTAATAACGCACTACCGAAAATTACAACATTGCGATGATCCAATAGAATAACTACCTGAATTAACTTTTTAAATAACGATTATATAATCATATGTCATATGTAGTCTAGAAGCCAACTACAATAAAGCGATCAGATTTAGTCATCTGAAACATTTTTGGACATACCCCCGTTTCAAAATATCATGACCTTGTTGTTTTTGATTGCATTTACGTAGATATGCTTACTACAAGATGCAAATGTTCTGAAAAATTAGTTTTTCGCAATTACCTCACAATTAATGAATCGTATAGATATGTATAACAAAAGTAGATTGATGCAGTACCCAGGCATTTAAAGAAATTTCCCCTTAAAATTGCAGTTTTCGCGTCTTGAGGTTTCCGTACCATTTTAATACAGCAAAGCTTCATAAGTACTTATTTTGCTTGGAATCATCGAAAATAATTAAGTTTATCACGTACTAAATCTATCCTTTTGTGTTAAAAATATAAATATATGAAAAAGAAATTTCCCATAGGTTTCCATGTGTCAATCAGTGAATTATTCTGTCAGTATTAAAAAGTAGTTTGATAGTCCATTCCTTTTCATAACATTGAGTTAGAAACAGAATAAATAAATACTATATATTAACCTGTATACATAAAAAAAACAATTATCTAGACTATGATTTTTAATTCTTATATAACCTTCCAATCGTAATGAAAATTGTGTATCTAACTAAACCTAAGACTAAATAAGAAAAAAATATAAAACCAGTGTGGAGAAAAGAAACATATTTTATCTTCAATAAAAAATAAAAATAAACCTTAAATACTACAGTGATATTGTCAAAATTTTCCAATGAAAATGAATAGGAGCTCGTCCTCGAAAAGCTTTTAAAAATAATCCCCATGTTACAGGAGCCCCGAGCTATCGACTTAAATTGGAAATAAAAGGCGTTAAAAGCTTTCCATTGATTCGGCGAAAATATATTTTCGACTTTCATGCCTTTTTATCCAGAATTACAAAACGGTCCTTTTGAAGTTGCCAGGCAGTCTTAGCCCTCACTGCACCCACGGGAATAATTCTAGCGCAGCCTCGCTCCACGACGACGATATAAATTCACAAATTCACTAGAAAACTGGGAGAAATATGGTCCAGATTGGAAATGATCGCTGGGAAACTACTTCGCCTCTGAAGTAATATTTTCCACCAGCAGCAGAAGGAGCTCCCTTGTTGTCTGCTAAATGTGGAACAACGCGGAAGAAGGGAAAAATTGCAAAATTTGTTTTATGCCAGCGAGATGGCATGCAGACAGAACGCCCGCCCGGTACAAAAGATTCAAATCACAAAAAGGTTTGGCCGTGACCGCACCTGACCTACATCCTGAATACCCGGGTTTGGGCTGGCGCACCAGGGCTTACACGCGAGGTGTTCCTTGAATCACGTAGGTTAACCAACCTGCGGGGCTCCTGCATGGAGATGGAGCGCAGGGCTCCACGGCAGACGAATGCACTCTGCCCGGAGCCTCGAGGGCCCCAATGGAGCATGAAAGCGAGTAAATCCTGGACGCCCCTTAAGTTCTCCCGTTCCGCTGAAATGGATCCGGGAAGCTCGGAAAATTCAAATTACACACACACAATTTGGACTTGGTGCAATTACAACGCGGCAGTCAGCCCCCTGGCATTTTAGGAGCTCGAATAAATCAAAATGGCAATGGATACGCGCTGTTTTGGGTGCTTAACCAAATTTGTGGATGTTCCAAATCAAGGACGATTTGATTTCTAGCCAGAGAATTTTAGCACTAATCCTGGATTATGTGAACTCCGTTGTAGTGCGGTTGTACAAACTGCATTGTATCGGCAGACTGGTTTTACGAAATGAATTGATGAGTCACGAATTTGTGGCATAAAACTAATTTGCTATATTATCATGCTACCAATATACTAGAAATTCGTTATAACAAATTAGATTATACGAACATATAGTTTAGTTTACCTCACCTAATAACCAACCCGCTGCACAAAACTGCATACATATTGCCGGGCTGCACAATAAGCAGTTTTCTGCAGTCCAGCTATGTGACTCAGATTGGTTTGGGTCTGTTATTGTTCAGTATCGTGTACAAACATCTTTGAGACAGAAATTATTGGTGAAGTAAGTCGTAAGGCACTCTTGAAAATACCAATTGCCGAGAAATTGACGTAATATTAAAATACAATAATAAACATTTTTTATTGACATTGGTTATAATAAGAAATTCGAAATCCGAACGAACAGAAGTTTTCTCGGTCCCTTTGAGTTCCTTAAAAAAGTTTTACTGTATATAAAATTATAGTTTAGTTATATGTATAGTTTTATGCGAGCTCTTCCCTTGATAAATTTTGTTCTTCTGAAAATATGTGAATTGCCGATTTAAACTATATTTCACAACCAAGTGGAATCTTAAATATTCTCCAGACACATCCGAGCAAATATATGTAAATACTAGAGAATAAGGCAGTTGTTTTTAATTAGAAAAACAAAAACAAGAACTTAAAATACTTTGATCAATACCTACATATATACTTCGGTACATACTAATAAGTAAATATTCATCTTGTAATTTTTATTAAGTCTTCAAAATAAGATACGCATTTAATCTTCCTACGCGTTGCTTTTTTTTTTTTTTTTTTTTTTTTTTGATAAAATATGCGAAGCACTTATAAGAGAAAATGAAATGATGCGATTTACCCAGGATAATTACGACCTACGTCGCATAGGGACTACCTAATTCTTCCATTCAGCCGCTAGATAAGCTGAAAAACGGCTAAGACAACAAAAAATATCCGCTGATGAGACCAATCTCCGTCCACTAGAATCAATAACCCCGAGCAAAGTCATCACTCTGTTCATCTCATAAATAAAGACGTCGAGGACATTTTCGATTAATAACTCGCCTTTCTGGATGATGCGTCCACTCCAGGATTCTAGACGTCCTCTACCATGTGAAGACACAAAATTTGTCCTGATTACGACAGGAGGGATGACTGCAAACAACCATAAAATAGCGAGAATCTTCTACGTAAATAAGTCGTAACCCACCATTTCATGGAAATTGATGCGTGGGAAAACTAATTTAATTATTATAAATTAAGCAGACAGCCATTTTCAGTCATCCCAAATCCAAAACAATATTCCTGGCTCTATTAAGGTAAATAAAGTGATTTTGGGTGAGGACGGGGGTGGGCCAGACCGTCTATGGATTCCCGTGATGTATTCAGTCGCCATAAATTTTTTGGATATACAAGAATATCATCATCGCAAATTGACATTTATTGGAAACTCGCTGTCAACATGGTTTGACCTAAATCTCCCAGATGCGACGTTATTGTTGATTCCATTCATTTTTAAGCAAACGTGTGCATACGAGACTGGCTCTAGAGAAAAGGGCACCGCTATAAATCATCTCGAACAAAATTCGATTTATTCTGACAGAAGCTAAGTTGTAATCACTGGAATTTTTCACGAATATTTGTTTTTGACGAGCTCTATTTGTTTGATTTTGGACAGCTTTTAAAATTGTTTATTTCAAAAAACATGTTTTTACATGTAAATATAAGTAGTTAAATACAAACTTTGGTAATCACCCAGAAAAATCAAACTGACGAAAAGTAACTTAGAAAGTTTTAAGAAACAAAACACATCAAAATGCTCCTGCCTTCGTAATCCATTTGAATAGGTGATGATGATGAGTATCTTTTGTAAGTAATGTCTGACACTTAAGTTTTATCAGCCAATACTTAAGAAACATTCTTTATATTAATGTGATTTGATACATTACTATTTTTTGGTCATTTTCAATTTAGTATAGTAAAAAAATCAGTTTTATGACTCTATCAGTATATTTCTATAAACAAAAATATCAAAAACCCATAAATAACGATCTTGAGACGTAAGAGTTCGCTTCATGAAATTTAGTATGATTTGCTGCTAAATTAAATTGTTTATAAATCTACATATCCTCATATACCTAACCGAAATAACTTTCTAGTGTCTACCAAGGCGGATACATTAATATTTTGAAAAAACTATTGTTCGTTATGTAGCATAGATTTCATTAGGCCCGAATTTAAATCAAAACATCAAATTTTACTTAAATTAATTATAAGAGAAAACTTAAAAACTTAATTTTATAGTAGGTATAATGTAGGTACTATCACTTTATCTTATGATAATCACAAATAATTATTTTATTTACATTCATATCTATGGTTACTATTTTAATAGTAATTACTACACACAATCTATATAGTATTTATCAACAAGCGTAAAATTTTTGAAGTTTTACAATATCCTTTTCTGATAAAGTCGCACTAGGATTAATTTTTTTATTGTCCTACAATAAAAAAGTATAAAAGGTTTAACATCTTTCTATACAAAACAAAATTATGTTATTTACCTTAGTAAGTATAGTAGGCTTTCCGTTTCTAGTTCCAGCATAAGAATCATAATGCATAATACTGGTCGCATCATAGTCGCTAAAAACAGAGTCATCCATTTTTGAAAGTTTAATAAAGTCGCTCTTATGCATCTTCGAAATATTATCCCATAAAACAACCACATGATCATCTCTATTAGGTACAACGTGTTGATGGGGAAATCCAAGAGTGTGCAAAAAGAGGTGTAATATTGTATATTTGTCTGTATCTTTCGCACTATGCAAATTTACATTCTGCGTACCACCAACTATACCAAGGTTAGATCGAATAGGCATGTAGTGATTTTTCTAGTGAAAACAAATAATTTTCAATGGGATCTTGGTTCATACTGATAAACAATATGGCACAACTTACAGTGACCTGTACATAATCTTTATCCATCGCTCGTTTAGCAATGAATCTAATGCAAGTATCCTGCTCAATAATAGCCAAGGTTCGCCAAAGAATAATTTTCTCTTGAGGCTCTAAAAAGGCAAATAATTAAATGAAATGAAGACGAATAATAAATATTTAACCTACTAAACTGATTGGACACTTCAATGGGAATTGTTGAAGATGGCCAGCGGTATCTTAGTAAATTTAGAGTGCCCATGTATATTTCTTGGGCCTGTGTCGGAGTGTAAATAATATCATTGATATAAGCCATCACTTCAAACACTTTGTCTGGTTCTTTTTCATTTCTTAAGTCTGCCATGAATCTTTTCTTTTCACCTCCTCCTTTATCACCTGGAGGATCTTGTGCTCCCAAAGTATGTCCATTTAAAATAAATACGATTATCACTAATACTAAAAGTTTAAAACAGTAATTAGAAGTTTTTTAATACCCGTTGACAGATTTACCTAGCCGCTGAAGACGAAGCAGCAATGTCATACTTTTACGCGCACCTTACGAACTCTGATCATCAATTCAGCAGAAATGAACATTTATTTATTGGTGAGATAAATTTGCATTGAGCTTCATATGTGCAGTGAATTACATAAACTCGACAATCTTAAACGCACAATTTAATTGTGTGACAATAAAGAAAAATCTCACACCTGCATTTATTGTATTTATCGATCAGATTAAGTAAACTTTTTGAATTATCACTCATTCATTTTGTACGTGATGCATCAATTTTATCTGCTGTATTTTGTTATAACATGTGAAGCTTCAAACATTGGTACATAATTATTTATCTCTATTGTATAAGCGAGGATTGTTTACAATTTTCATTTTTGTATTTCCGTTTTGAGAAAATTTTGATAATGCAGCACAATAAAAAAAATCGATATTTTGCCTTGTTTTTTTTTATTTCATATATTATATGAAAACCAATTGATTGGGACCGATTGTTTACACTTAAATAAGAACTGAAGATATTTATGAAATACCTGAAGAAATCAAGAAATCTGATATGTGAAAGAAAAAAAAGTTGTTCAGTGTTACAATTGTTTATCGTCGGTTCGAGAAAGTAAGACATATGGTCAACCGCCTGTAAAATATTTTATAACGTATGACAATAAAAAAAACACAATTCACGAATAAATAACAAGTAGGAATTTAGTCAAATTATTTACCCAGAAAAACTTTACTATAAGATTATTTCAAAACTCACGTAAAATGGGCGAACACATTTTTTTGGGAGCATAGGCAATGAAACAGAGTTCTATGTTTAAAGCTTTTATTTAATCCGTATTATTTAATGAGTAGAATACTATAAGCAGTTGAGAGAAAATAGGGAAAAATTAATTGAACTCTCTGAAGGATTTACGTGCTAAATTTCAATCGCTCGGTGTCACGTGATATTGATCGATCGCCTTCAAATTTTGCACACATTATTCTGTCCTTCCTTGAAAATGGTTACTGAAGGAATATTACAAACTTCGTAAGTAGGTAAGATAGTATAATAATTTTGTAAAAACCTTCTTCTTTGCGTATATCAGAGAATGGTTATCAGTGGAAGAATGGTTTCATTTAACATGAAAATGGTTTCACTTATCCAAAAATTCTATATGCATATGTACAATATGTAACTTACGTTAAAACACAAGTGCTTAACAAAAATTGACCTCGAACAAACTTCCATTTACATATTTACTTAACAATTTAAAATCATACGTACATAAATACTATTCGAAACAATAGCTACTACCTTAAAACCCTGTTTGTTTACACTTTTCTCTTCAACAAGACTTTGCATAAATTATGTTCGACAAATCTCTGAATAAAATGAATATCCCTCAAAAATGAATTTCATCGAATACGTACCAAAATCGTCTTCAAATTTTGTTTACTTTTGGTAAACCTAGTCCTTCTGCCGAAAGAAGCCCGTCCAAGGAGTGGTAAACACTTAAGTGTAATCCCCTTCGAGCTCTCAAGACGGATGGGTAGATCAAAATCAATTTGCTCCCAGGGAAGTGGAAAATTTGATACCTTCACCGGATACACTCCGGCGGTGATAGTATTCTTCGTTAAAATTCGCCCGAACAGGGCTGGGCACACCTGCTGTCGAAAACTTACAATCGTAATCAATTTGAACCATCAGTTTTATGGGGGAATTATATTTCTTCCCGCCGACAGAGCTTTCTTAATGCCCCCTGCACCGAAATTGGTGTCGGGAACATCACTAAAGGGGGAGCCACTTGACGTACGACTTTGCTTATCGAATGATATCCGGATTAAGGGGGATATAAGCACCACCTAGACAAGGTCGTGGAACGTGACACTCGTCCGTCTTCCTGCGAAATTTCGTGCTGCCAAAGGCATTCCTCACCGAAGTGACCTAAATATTTTCAGACGAGCAAGAAAGGCGCGCTGCGGATGCCGAAAATACAAGACAACAGAATGTGTGGTATCATTAACGCGTGAAGGATCTGTAAAATCAACTATGGGCGGGGGCGTGCTTGTAATCAAGAAATTGGGATTGAGTTCCTCCTGACTGGGGTATCAAGGCGGGAAATTATGAGCACAGGGAAGCAGATCGGAGCTCTTTCGAGGCAACTTAGCGCACTCATAGGCGGTGAATACTAATAGAAGGGCTCTAGTTAGGCGCGCCCACACTGGCACCCGAAGTTCAGCCCTTGTGTCGGAAGTGGCTGCTTGAGAACCAGTCGAACGTTATTTATAGGCAGAAAAGCGACTCTCGCCTCAGTCAGATAATATTTTCACATAAGTGATTAAGTCAAGGGGGATTGACTGCGAGAATTAATACCCTCCACTAATCAAGGAAGTTTGGGGAAAACAAGTCAAAATGGGTCAACACTGTGAACGCATTTCGGCAGAATGTATTCAATAAAAAAGTAAATGCTCGAATTTTCGCTTCTGCAACAGTATCATGAATATTTACGCGCATCGACGTGCATTCGAAAAGGGAAGTTTTCACACGTTTGCATATTTTATACGAATTTTCATGGACGGCAAAAGATTCGATATTAAAATTTAACGTTCATCGGGAACACAGTAAAGCCGGGTGCAGTCGCCATTTCGAATGTTTATGATACGACGGGTGATTTTAAATTCATGAATTCTACTGGTTCCCTATCTTTTCTGTAGTGAGTGCAAACCAGTGTCAAGTTATCGATTTAAGCGAAGATGCGCTTCTTGAACACCATTTTAGGGATGGCCAATTGTAATATAGTTAAATGAAAGCGAAAAAGAGAAAAATTGAAAGGAAAAGATACTGCTTAGTACAAATTCAAATTTCATGATAATAATTTTAATATTGTTATTTTTTTGCTAAATCGGATTGAGATTCACATTAAATATTTATTTACCTCAGGTAGTTTACAACAACAACAATTCAAACACCGCAAAATGAGGTTAATTTGACCAAAACCAAATCCGCTATCTTGGATGGACTTTAGTAGTAAAGTTTGAAATGAATGTTAACGAATTATTTTTACACTAATATTTCTTAAAACTCCTTTTATTTCGAAAAAATGGATCGCCATATTGGGTCCGATATTCTGAATTTCCATATTATGATAGTAGATTCGAAATAAGTGGCTTCAAAATACTTTTAGCACCAATTTTCCCTTTTGGAAGTGGAACAGTTTGGTCGCCATTTTGGATCCGCCAATTGTAATTTGCCTTAAAACGATACAATATTCTTCTATGTATTTCAATTTAGATTTAATTAATAATGATTAAATTTGAACTTTAAATTAAAAAAATTATCACAATATACTAAGCTAAAATCAATTATTTCATTTGTAGCCTTACTTAAGATTCAATAGTACCTACTTTGCTTAAAAGGAGATGAAAGGAAATGAAAATTGTTCTTCTTCAAGGACAATTTTCTTTTAAGTAGGAGAGTCCCTGAAAGATTACACAGATTAGAATCTTTTTCATGGGACAAGGAGCTTTTCAAATTTTTATTATTCAAAAGAGCAGACAGACAATCCCCTGTTATCTGCCCCAAAAGAAAGCCCTTATCCAACTAAAAAAAATTTCACAGATTAACACTTCTTCTGACTTTAAAGTATCGTCCGTGGACCCCACTCAACACCTTCGTAGCTAGGTACGATTTAAACCTTACTGCATATTTTCTTTTAAACTATATAGACACTTTTCTAAGCAAAGAGCACTTTCAGGACACTTAAAGCAGAAAAGTGCCAGCAACTTCTACTTGGAGCATGCTGTGAAAATCCCTAGAATGAATGGGTAGATGGATGGAGTCCTGTGTCAGATCAAAAAATGCAAATTGGAATGATGAGGCTGCATCTGGCCGAGTTTAACGAATTTTACGGACTGCCTCGTCAACATCGTTTGCATATCAAGCAGTACATCCATCACCAGCTCTGTCTGCTGTATAGAGGAGCACTGGAAGGTTTTCTGTCCCACGACAAGATTTACTGAAGTAATTTTGAAGATTTGCAGGGATAAACGCGGGGACACAATATTTACTAGTTTTCTCGTTTGTTTACTTTTATTAGCTCGCATTAGATACGAAAAGACCAAATGTTACATTTTTATGAGTCCAACCTCATTTGTTTGATTGCAGAGCCGTCATTTACGTCCGCAAGGGCTTTAAGTGATTTAACCAAGAACGGAATTGAGAGCATCCTGTAAACGGATTCGAGGCTTTGGTGCTCATCCTGCAGGACGTTGACCTCAGCCTGCGTGTGCGTTGTACATTCACTAAAATATATGTAGGGAGCTGAGCCACAACTAAAAATTATTCCTATAGATTTTGTAGATATATGCCCTATGGGACAATACTTTAATTACAGACATTGCTGTCGGATCGGCTTTGTGGCAGCTGAGATTTATTCATTTGTCGAAACCTTCCATGTCAAATAAATTGAGTTTGCACAAATTGAACTGTGCAAACTGCAGATTACAGCACATGTGTACTCTCGCTCCGGGTGGGGTTTTAGTAGGACCCATTCATGGAATCCCCAACAGACGAATTAATTAAATCTGTGTAAATGTGAAGTCGGATAAATAAATTTGAATTTTAGATTGTGCCTGTGATTACTTCCATTCTGATAGCTTATTCAGTTGGTGACTTTTGGAGTTGGAACTAAATAACAAATTTTCCCAAGACTTTTGGCACACCGGAAGCAACATTTATCTCGAAGACGAAGAACAGAACTTGTTATACTATTAGATGGATGTATATTCGTTAGCCATAAAGAACATTCACACTTGCATTCCGAATTATCAAGGAATCTGTGTTGGTATAAATATACGCAGAAGGACGTAAAGGCAAACATGCCTATTGCCTACATTTCTACTACTTTTCTTATTTGTTTTCGATCAGATGCCCAACACAACTTCGTCGTTCACATTTGTCTAAGCTTCTCCCAAGAAATTCCTGTTTTACGAAGAAAACCAATAATTACAACTAGATATGTTCTGGCGTTTTTGTGCAAGGGCGTGGGGCGGAAAAAAACTTTATTAATTCGCAGAGAGACGAGAAAAATTTCATCGTGACTTGATTTCCTTATGAAAGCAGAAGTACGAGCATACCTTTCTTCCATTGACCTATTTCAAAGACCGACTTGTCTCTTCTGTGTAATCAAGCGAAATATTTTTCTCGTTTTTATTATAGTTTCGCCTGAACATAATGTGCTACTCGTGGAAGTCAAAACAGGTCAAACCTTCGGATAACTAATTACAAAAAATTGAAGTGGAGAACCCATAAAAAAAATCATCAGGTCTTTCATTAAGCAGAGGAAATTCCTTGATGAGCGCTAGTAATTACATAGCTCATGCATTACTTTTTCATTATTTAAAACTCACTTTTTCATCTTCGAAAGACAAAAGTCAATCTTTATAGCGCATATCCGCCATAAAAGGGTAGATATTTTAGTAGATAACTGAAATTGTGGCAATTTCAGCATCTCATTTCGAAGGTCAGATAAACATCAAATTCCATTGCGATAGAATTCAGAGCCCTGTCAACTGCCAAAAAAATCTTATTCGCTTGGTTAGCTGCAAGTATTTGGTTCGTAATTTGAGAGAAAACATTTTCCTTCTGGGAGACATTTTCGGATTGCGGTTCCAATCACTATCGATTTCTTATACAATATATGCTTGGCGTGTGCTCGAAGACTATACCTGAATGAAAATACCTCCGTTGCCGTCCGAGGGCTCAAACTACAGCCGATTTGTAATCCCTTCCTGGGATTGCCACAAGGGATGCTTAAAAAACTATTTCCGGCATTGATAAAGTGACAGGTTTGATGTCCTTTTTGTGTAAGCAAACATTATGAGATGCTTAAGATGCCTACAATATAAGCGAAACATCTTGTATATAAAAAAAGGATTAATTCGTTTATTTTATAGAACAACTTCCGCTGAAATTTTTAAAATATCTAAGTATTTACAAATAGTATCTACAAATAAAGTATGAAGATATTCAAGAGGAATCTAATTTTCTTATTGTAGCCTGTCAGTATTCAAAATAAAATATATGAAATTTGACGAACACATTAGGTATGTACATCTATGTTAATATCAAATTAGAACTGTATTCTATGACTCTCAGGTAATTTAATAGATTTTTCTTAGGACTTTTACATTAACATAAGTATCAAATGTTTCTTCATCATAACGCTTTTGATGGATAATTGGTTGCTTATATTGCCTGTATAGAGGAACAAATAAAATTTATAAAGTATTTTGAGAAATACAGATTTTTATAAAGCTTATCTCTAAATCCAAGGGATGAACAACAAAAATTATGACTTATTATCAGTTTAATTTCTTTATCAACAATTTTAATAAATTTAAAGGAAATTCGACCAATAAATTTATTATGCTTTTCCGTCACTTTTGACTCTAATGGATACTACTCCATAGTTTCATCAAATCAATGAGGAAACCTCAAAACTCAATTTATACGACTTTACCAAAGAAGAGGAAGAGTACCTATGCTAATAAAAATCAACTTCATTGTTATTGAAAAATTCAATTATAATTTCCACATTATGCAATGCGTTGCAAAAATAATATTATAAATTTTCGGTTGATAACGAACAATAAATCAATGAATTAACATGATATTTGTCAAACATTCCTAAAAATTTAATTTCAGTGACTATCCTTCTATGTTTTCAATTTTTTCTTTTTTTCATCATAATCATTTAAGGTCAATTATAAAAAGTAAATACTCTCAAACACAAACTGATTCATCACAATCTCTAGAGACAATTCTCAGCAGTGACAAAATGAGTCAATTTAATAGAAATTTGATTAAAAGGAAGAAATATTACATTTTTCATCTGAAGAATGCCGCATATACAGAGCATTCATTAAGTGGAACGACCTTCAATTTAACCCAAGTTCACGATGGCGGCGACATTCATCCCTTAAGAAAAATAGGTCAGTAAATCTAATCCTGCTCGATGGGCCTTTCATTAAGGTCCGAGGACAGAAATAAGTCAGGCACATTTGGATTTGAAATGGCCGGATATTGCTGCTCACACCTTTTATAGTTTCATCTCGTCTACTCGTGGATGCCACGTAATCACAGGGCCCTGGCTTCATCCCTGAAACTCCCGGATTTTATGTATTCACGCTACGTTTGATTAAGCTAGGCGCAAAGTGCCTTTTCCGATTTTGACTCCCCGACAGAATAGTCGCTGCCACCTGGAAGCTATTGTTTACGTGCGTAAAACAGCATCCAGCATCCCCCTGGAGCCCTGAAAGTAGGTCATCAGAGGCACTCCGTCTCCAGGCCGCCGCGCGAGTCGGGGGTTCTTATCACAGATGTATTAAACCCCAAAACAAAGCCCACGAGCGACGGCAGGGTGAATCGTGTTCCGATGACAGAATTCCAATTAGACATTTTTCAGGATTACCCGGGCCCAAGGAGTGTTGCTCATATAATCTCCAACACACATTCACACATTCGCAGACCTGGGAACAGACAGGCTCCTGCTGGAGCTCCAGGAAGTCACGTAGTAACGAAAATTTTGAATTAGTTGACCCAATTTCGCGGCAATCAAATGTGAGGCGGAAGCACCTTCCGACGACACATGGGAAGCCGGCGGGATGTGTGTGGCGCTTTGTAGCACCGCCGTGGATTTCGACGCCTCGCGCTGATAAGGCTCATAAATTGCACGGTGCTTCGCTTAAGCGATTATTCAGAAATGTAGCGTATAGAAGCTAATAGCCGTAAACGACGCGCTCTGACAAATTGCGCCATTTGGGCTTAGAATTTCGAACAGCCGCTAAGCGAATCAAGGCTTTTAAAATAATTCTCAATCAAATAGGCCGCGATTATTAGTCCCACTAGCCACTAATGATCATGAACCAAATCTTCAGAATAACACATGAAATTGGTAAGCTAGGAATTATTTCAAGTTTACAAAATTACCAAATAGTTTTTAAAAATTGTTCTGTGAGATATCATTTATTTTTTTAAGAATATATAATATTGAATAAGAGCAGAATATACGAAATAAGAAAACTGTTTGATATAGCAGTCATTGAAAAAGGTATTTATTTATTGGTTAATTTAACTTAAGTTCGCCCTTTTACCACTCACTAAATTTTCCAACTGTCACACAAAAACTCGGTAAAGCCCTCACAACATATACAGGGTGTTCAAAAAGTACCGGACCGGTCGAATATTTCGAAAGAACACATCGCATCGGAAAATCAAAAAATAGGGGTAAAATATTTTTAAAAGAAGTATTAAACTCTACCAACCCTCACCCCCACCCCCACCCTCACCCTTGAGGGCCCAAAAATTCAAAAATTTGTAACTCTTCCAAAACACCATGATCCCGATTCCAAAAGTTAATCCCTTTAAAATTTTAAATTCTGCTCACATCCTTATGAAAGTTATCTCAGCAAAATTAACCCTGACATAGCCTCAATCAGTGGCTTTCGATCTGATGTCTAGTAAAACTTTTATGATCTTAGAAGCGACAAAGCTGCACGAGCTGCAGGCTTCCTGCTAGGCGGTATCAGGGAACTCATTTGACCTAGATTGAAATTTAATGCATATAGCTGAATCCTCGTCCCCTGACGTCCTTACTGCCGCCACGGATGCTTGGCCAAGTGTAGAGCAAGTTTGCTATCTTCTAGGAAATGCATTTTCCTCAGGAGAAGTGTAGTAGGCATTGTGTGAAAGTTTCCCATAATACAAGATATGTAGATGGCACCCGACACGATGTTCCAGATATATTTTATGGGTGAATCGAGCAAAAACTTATCCCTCACCCATTTCATTTAAGTGCATTGCAATTATTCAAAATAGTTAAAGGTGGAATCGGTTGCTTACCTGTGAAAATGTGCCAAATGTTGTAGGACTTGATCATACGAACTCATTTTATAGCTTATAGAACTCTCAAGTCACACGAACTTTTTTTAGATATCTACTATTTCTGCTAAACAAGCTGTTTTTCCCAAATAAATTGCTCCCTCACCTATAATTTTGCTCCTGCGACGAAAATTCTGATTCCACGATTTGGTTTCTACATATTTCAGAAAAAAATGTCTGAGAAGAAATGAGTCCCACTCTTGCAATTTAATAAAAATGATACATGTATGTATTATATACACATTTTTAAGCATAAAAGAATTTTCCATGTTATTATTTTATTTTGTGTTTTCAGCAGTGATATTTCTTGTACTTATTATTTCCTAAAATTAATGTTTTCCATTCAACAAATATTATTTTAGCTTTGCAATGGTCAAAGCTTTCAACAATGCTCTTTAAATGTTATTTAATAACGTACACGTTCATATATGAAATATATAAATCATTCGAAAATGCACTTTGTACTTAATCTAACTACTAACTAACAAATTTTATTTTTTTATAGTCTTAATAAGGAACGCTTTCATCCAGTGATGCTCCATCTTAAACGTCTTCTTCATGGAGCATGGTGTAAGCGAATGTTTATAAAGTGGCTGAGTGAAATGGCAATGAATAATTTGCCGCGATTAAATTCAATTTATTGCCTTCATCCCAATACGTGACTTCAAACTGACTTGGTGGATCTGATTTCTTCGCAAAAATTCTCTCAAGACACTTTGTTCGCTCGTGTTTTCTGATCTCTCTCTGATAAGACAACAAACATTTTGCAGGGATTCTTTTGAAAGCTAAAGGAGGTTTTGGATGGGGACATGAAATAAGAACACTATTCATCTGGAGCTTCGAATATCGAACGCTACTTTTCGTATTGAAAATATATGTAATTCACAGTTGAAAATTGTTCTGGAAATTGTAATAAGCATTAAAATAATGTTTTAAAATTTCGATATTTACTAAACTTCATCGATTCGTTGATTATGAGAGTATTTTTTCGTTATCGTCGTTAATAATAATAATAATTTTTTTTTTTTTTTTTTTTTTTTGTAGGGAAGCGGGGAAATGCCGTTACGCACTAGGGAGGCCGAAGCCGCCCCTGTGCCGGACTCCCTGGCCAAAGGCCAGGCCTACCGGCTAAAACCCCGCTCCCCCCTCCAGGAACCCCACCCCGGAACCATCTTATTAGATATTACTTCGGGGTGGAGCCCTGTAAACCCGCCCGCAACGCAGGCACACTCCAGCTCATGCTCACACATCTCATTCGTACAGCCAGCAGGGGCCCATCAAGGACCCCTGCCTTTGTCGGCACCCCTAATTAAGGCAGCCAGCAGGTGCCCCAGAAGGGAGCACCCGCTGTTGTCAGCCCCCCTGCACACCGCTGGCGGGACATTCCCTCCCAGGGGAGGCGATGTCCCGTCAGCCGACACACACACCACGCAGACATCCGTCTCCACTCACGCAGCCAACAGGGGCTCCCTGAAGAGCCCCCGTTTTTGTCGGCACGCACGTCCCTGTCAGTAATATAAATAAATAAATAAATGTTTATTATGACCACACACCAAACAAATTAACACAAAGAGCCAACAGGCTTCCCCAAGGGGACACCTGTTTTTGTCAGGCCGACGCCAAAAGAAAACAGACACACCAATAAGTTAAATAAATAACACACAACAATAACAGAGCCAACAGAGACCCCTTAGGGACCCCTGTTGTTGTCTCTTTCCTTCTGGCGGAGGATCCCTCTCACAAACGAGGAAACCCTCCGCCAGAAATCGTCACACTGCAGCATAACCCCGACTAAGTTGTCTGGGGTTATGCTGCCTACCACATTTACCAGCACGGCCCTCTCCGCCCCCCACCGATCACATTCAAAGAATGTGTGGAGAGCGGAGTCGGATGGGGAATCGCAATAGGCGCAGCACGGACTCGGTACCTTCCCCATGTTATAGAGGAAGGACCGGAAGTGCCCGTGCCCCGTCAGCATTTGTGTGAGGTAATAATCTACCTCACCATGCTGACGGTCGAGCCAGGTGTCCAGCCGCGGAATCAACCGGGCTGTCCACCTGCCTCGCGCCTCCCCATCCCAGCGCGCTTGCCAGGACTCAATGGTCCTGGCCCGGGCCACCCTCGCCGTTTCCCTCCCCAACACAGATTTCTCCTGGTGGACGAACTGTCGTTCCCTGGCTAAGAGGTCAATTGGGATGACCCCCGCGACCACCAAAACCGCCGGCTCCGAGACCGTACGATAGGAGCACGCGATGCGGAGGGCAGCACGGCGTTGCACCGCAAGGATGCGCTTCCGATACTTCTCCCACCGCATCGAGTCGGCCCAGACTTCTGCTCCGTAGAGCATTATGGCCTCAGCGGTGCGGAGCAGCAGACGCCTTTTGCAGGGCCTGGGTCCAACAGTGTTGGCCATGACCCTGCTCAGCGCCGCTGTCACCGCAGCCGCCTTATCGGCCCGGCCCTTGATCTCCTCCCAGAAGGTGAGCCTGCAGTCGAGACTCACCCCCAGGTATTTGATCGCGGGCCGCGTCTGAACCGACATGTCTCCTACCCGCATCTCCAACAACAAGGGGATGCGCTTCTTGGTGAGAAGGACGATCTCGGTCTTGGCCAACGCCAGCTCCAACCCGTGGTCGCGTAGCCAGGAACCAACCCGACGCATCACCTGGTTGAGCCTCATTTGAGCCGCCGCAACATCCCTGGCGGTGATAACCGCCGCGATGTCATCGGCATACCCAACCAGGAAAGACCCTTCAGGCATCTCCATACGAAGGATCCCGTCATATGTGTAATTCCATATGTCGGGACCCAGTATGGAGCCTTGGGCCGCCCCTGCCGAGAGAACCCTCGTCTCCGGGCCATTCTCCGTTTCGAAGGTGAGGGTGCGGTCCTTCAGGTAATCCCTCATCATCTGCAGTAGATATTGAGGGACCCTGAAGTCGCGCTCTAGCGCATTAAGCGCGTCCCCCCACCTCACCGAGTTGAAGGCGTTGCGCACATCCAGGGTGACCAGCAGGCACACCGGGCGAGAATAATGATTCCCGCATTCGGTGGCCCGGGCCGCGTCGACTACCTCCTGGATAGCGTGTACCGTCGACCTCCCTTTCCGAAAGCCATACTGCCTCTCGGAAAGGTCTCCAGCAGCTTCGACGGCTGCTTGGAGGCGAGGCTTCAGGAGCTTCTCCAGGAGCTTGCCGGCCGTGTCGAGCATACACAGCGGTCTATACGACCCGGGGGACCCTGCTGGCCCCTTGCCCTTGCTGATAAGCACAAGCCTAGCCGTCTTCCAGCGGGAGGGAAACACTCCCGCCTTCAGACAGGCATTGTACATATCAAGCAAGAGCTCTGGATGGCTCGCCGTCAACGCCTTCAGCACCTCTGCTGGTAGTCCGTCGGGCCCTGGTGCCTTCTTATTTTGAAGGCTTTGCGAGGCACTGATTAACTCCTCCATTGTGAATGGTGGAGGATCAAGTGCCTCGCGGGCCGCGAAATTTGGCACCAGCGGATGGGTGGGGAAGAGGGCATCCACAATGGATCGGACCGTCTCCGCATCGAGGGGAGCGCTCTGCGTGAACGCCCCCAACTTGCGGAGAACAATCCTGTACCCTAATCCCCAGGGATCTTTATTAAGGTCCTCGCCCAGCCGCTGCCAGCATCGGCGCTTACTCCTTTGAATGGCCCTCCGAAGGTTCTTTTTCGCTTCCAAATAGTCGGCAGATCTACGGGCTGCGTCGGCATCGCGTCGGTCAGCTCTTTGAGCCAACCGCCTGAGACGGAGACATATCCGCCTCAGTTCCGCGATTTCGTCCGTCCACCAGTACGCAGGACGGCGCCCCCCCCCGTAACTCTTCCTCCTTGGCACGGCCTCCCGGCAGGCCCGGTGGATGAGACTCATCGTAGAGTCCACCGCCCGTACAGCCTGCTCGAGAGGTGGCAAACCCTCTGGTATCCCATCAATGGTTCGCCGGCCGCGTTCGATGGCTAGAGACAGCCTCTCGACGTCCATCCTGGCGACATCCCATCTGGGCGGGCCCTGCGAACGCCGGACCCGCACTGGCGCTACATCACGCACGCGGAACGTGATGTATTGGTGATCGCTGGCTGTAAAGTCCTCGATCACCCGCCAGTCCTGCACACGTGCAGCCAGATTTTCCGTCGCAAGGGAGACATCAATGATTGTCTCCCTATAGCCAGGACGCCGGAAGGTGGACGTCGAGCCGGTGTTTAAAACGACCAGCCCAGTCCTGGACGCAAAGTCCAGGACACGTCCACCCCGAGAGTCGGGTGTTGGCTCCCCCCACTCTAAGGCTTTCGCGTTGAAGTCTCCAGCCACCACCAGCTCCCCATCCATGCCGCGGACCGCGTCCTCCAGACCATCCAACTTGGCCTGGAAGTCCGCGATTGGCTCGTTTGGAGTGAAGTAGCAGCTGACGTATATAACGCCTCTGCTCTTCACCCAAACGAAGCCAGCGCCCGCGCCATGGTCCACGACGTCGAAACGCCGTAGGTCAGGGACCCAGATTGCCGCCGTGCCAAGGGTATCACGATACCATGTCGGCTCAGACCCGTCTCGGTACTGTTCACTGACTAAAACGATGTCAGCGTTTTTCTCGAGACGGATCTGAGCCAACAGGTCATGAGCCGTCCTGCTCCTATTAACATTACACTGAAGGACAATCACAGTACAACACTTTTACGCTCAGCGAGGGCCTTCCGGAAGGCCCCGCACTCGCCCGACCCCGCGGCGTGACGCCGGGCCCCGGCATTCCCCGCCACCTCCGGGCAGAGGAAACATACCGAGGACCCGGGGCACGCCGCCGACTTGTGCCCTAGCCCCCCACACTTAAAGCAGCACTTGCTGCGGTCCGGGCCTTTGCAGGCGTGGCTAAGATGGCCGTAGCCCAGGCACTTGAAGCACCTGGACACGACCACCCTCTTGCGGATCCTGCAAACGACCCAGCCGACCTTTACGCGGGCCGTCTGGAGGAGTTTCGCCGCGGCCTTCTCCTCCACTTCGACAATGGCCAAGCGTTGGCCACGCTCGTTAGGCCGGGTCAGCACGACCTGGAGGTGGCCCTCATAATCCCTCAGAACCTGCCTGAGGGCATCGAGGACCTCCTCCTTGGCCGTACAGACGTCCAGCTCCCTGATCTCCAGGGTAGTCCTGGGGACCAGCTGCTTGACGCTGCCCGCTGACCCGGCTGCGTTTCTTAAAGCCTCCGAGAAGGCCGACCGGGTCTGCGCGGTGCACTGCCCGAGTTCGAGCAGCACCTCGCCAGCCCGGGTCTGCCGGACAGACCTGACCTGTACCCCGCAGCTTTCGGGGTTGACCGCCTTGCGGACAGTGCTAAGCACCTCCGCAAAGGTCTTCCCCGCTGCGGGCTTGAGCAAGATGGCCTCCGGCTTGGCCTTCCCGGTGGGACCCGCTGGTCGGCTGGGGGCTGGAGTCGGGGTCGGGTTCGGAGCCGGGGCCGCAACGTTCGTTGCTCCCTTTTTCTTCTTCCTCTTCCCTTTCTTCTTCCTCCCCTCCTTGTCCAGTGTCTTCTCCGTCTTCTCTTTATCGTCCTCCTTCTTGGCCCCCTTACCTTTCCTGATCACCTCAGTCCAGGGGAGGGTAGACTCCTCCTTCCGCCTCTTCATGAGATCCTCTTCCGGACGGAGGGGAGGGCTAGAGGCCCCCCTCTTCCCCACCGCCGGCGAAGTCTGCGCGCTCGCTGCCACAACCGAGGCAGTTTGCGTACCGCAGGACTTCGCCGGCGGTATCTTCGCAGGGATGCACTTATCCACCCGCGACGCGACCCCCCCATTCTCTGCCAACGCCGGGGCAGTCTGCGTGGCAAAGGACCTCGTCGCAGGTTTCCCCTTGGGGAGGCTGCAGCGGACTCCTGCACAAGCTCTCCTGGATTCTTCCAGGTCGTCAAGGGCCTCCTCTAACGCCGGGAGGCCGTCCTTGACGACCTTGGATATGTTGGGCTGCTTCTTAAGAGCAGCCAACATATCCCTGATGAGCCCCCTCATCTTGGAGAACCCCTTCTCCATACGGGCCTCCATCAACGCGAGCCTATCCTCGAGGCTGGGCGCTCGAGCCGTCTCGACGGCCGGTGGTCCGGCTGCCGACGGATCCCCGTCCGGGACCGACTCTGAGGCTAACGCCGCCGAAGCGTCGCCAGCCGTCGTCAGGTCCGCGGACAACTCCTGCGAGCGCGCCCGCTCCCTCGGTGTTTGTCGCACCGGTGAGCGGAGCACTCGCGACCTCCTCGCGAAGGGATTGGCAGGAGTACTGCCGCTCCCCTCATTAACCCCCCCTAATTCCCCACACGATTTTAAATTAGTATCCATAAAACGCTAATTTAAAATTATTCGAGTACGGGTTCGCGTTCTCGGACCACAGCCGAGGCAACCGCCAGCATTACGCCTCCCGCAGCCCCCGTACTTATAGGAAGGCCCTCCTCTTCCCACCGTCCTTTCCCCTCTTCGAACAGGCCCCGAATCACCAGCGACCTGTCTCCGAAGGTTCCGTAGGCTTTCCGAGGAGCACCCCCCTGCACCCCCCGTCTGACCTAAGGATCAGAGCGGGGTTTTCTCCCTAGACCTAGAGTGTGCTACTCCCTAGGGCCACAGCTCCCCGAGGTTACGAGTGCACCAAAGAGGCGTGTTGGATCCCGAATCCCGCAGGCAGACGTTCACCTCAACCTCCAGATGCACCCCCTCCTCGGCTCGCTGCATCGTCCGTGCAGGAGAAACACACGGCCGTCTCTCTGCCAGGTTCGGACGAGAACTCCGATTATGTAGAAACACTGATGGATTCAGTGCCCCTACACGGCAGTAACCATCGGAATGGTCCGGGACTGCTTATTCCCCGCCGAAGCAGGTATTCGCAGCTCCCCTCCATTTCTGGAGGGAATTCCCCTATCCGCCACCCGGGGACCCGTCTGGTAGCAGTCCGTACCTGCCCCAGAATAATAATAATAATAATAATAATAATAATAATAATAATAATAGTAATAATAATAATAGTAATAATATATTTTTAATATAATAGATTTAGCTAATTCTTTCTTAACTTCATAATTTCTTGACTATTCTTCTTTCATGTCCTTTCTTTAAATTTTATAAATATAATTAAATAAAACTTAGAAAGTTAAAATGTTTTGTTTCTGCCAAGATAAATTAAGAATATTGAACTCCCATTTGACCGTAAAATAGTCAAAAGTGATTTCAAAATACGAATTAGTTCAGTTTTTTTTTTTTTTTTTGCGAAAATCAGAGTCAATCTCCGTGGCAACAATTTCAATTAACTTTTTTACTTCAGCCACCAAGAGTACCTTCGTCATCCGGGCGCGGCCCGAGTTTCGATTTCTGCTATCAATCAGGCAAGGGTGAAACCAAATCCAATCAATCTTGAACGACCGCCTTCGGTGGCCAAACATTTTAATTGTGTCTTTGTGTTCGTCGCCATGTTCTAATCTTTTGACTTTCACGGGAGGTTGCGGCTGCGAAAGAAAAAACTCCAAGTGGGATGGAAATTTTATGAAAGCTAATCTGGGAGCGAATTAATGTCCACCATTCTTCTTACTCGCGGGCGCTTTTTCGGAACGTACCCGGGTATTTTTCGGGCGCCCGTCAGAGAGTAATTCATAAATATGTTGGCAAAAAATCTAACAGGGGCCATTAATTCTTCTGATCGTGTTAATAAAAAAGCGCCTAATTCCCGGGAAATGCCACTTTGAGGCAGGTTCCGTGATGGGTCCTTTTGATTGCCCGCCCGCTTTCCCGTGCGGGCGTGTAATTAACTCCGATGGGTATTGTCGCCGAATTTCAATGGAATAATGATGAGATTGCCCGTGCTCGAGACGTGGGAGGCCAGACAATTAGCATTTTAGTGGGGGTAGTTTTCTGCAAATAGTGTTTGCACTACGAACTTCTGCCCCGAAGGCTCAGTCAGTCGTTCCATTTGAGTGTCACGTTCCAGCCTGGCAGCCCGAAAGGTAATTGCCTCCGCTTAGCAGCATCCCATGGAGCCGAGAAGGCATTTTATTAATTATTCAAATTAGGGCACAAATTACCCGGGCGGGATTACCAAAAAATAGATATATGGCCCGCAATCCCACAAATGAAGTGCAAATAGGAAATTAGTAGTCATCCGGTAAAGCGGACCGCCATTACCTCCATTTGCACGCCACAAGACAGCACCGATTTTCGCAGGCACCGAAGATTGATGAGTCCTTCCCGGGGAGGAAGTAATTTTGGACTAAAAATAGAAATCATTTCGCAGAAAACAACCGAGTAAATTCAGTCTAAGTAATTGCAAAAAACTCGGCCGGAGGCAATAAACGTAAAACAATTGCTCAAGGAATGCTGCTTGCTGAAATGGGTTAATAGGAAAAAGATTGGGCACCGGCATTTAGGTCAGCTGGAGCAGCTCAGATTCCAAGGGGTCCTGTGGGCGATGTAATTCTGGGACATCTTGCTGATTGCGGGCGATGCTCTCATGCGATTTACTGTCGAAAGTGTTTTTCGGTGACATCGCCTTTTTCGCAACGTTAAATGTGCGATATGTCTGCACACTTGCTGGTTATCCTCGAAATCCAATTTCTTGTCGAGGGAGAAATGATTCAGTTCCAAGGCCTTTCACTGTCGAAAGTTGTTGGTTCTAGTACATTAAGTATAGCTTTCAAGAGAGAGAGTCTGGAGTTTAAAATTCCGACTTTGCCGTTTTTACAAAAAAACATACATAGATTTACTTGCTCCATATCTTCACAAACAAACAAATATACTACTAAAGAGAAAAACATCACAATTGTGGGATGCTTTTAATGTGAAAATATGAAGCTAAAATGTTTATATTCAGATTTTAATTTAAACACTAAAATCGGTTGTTCTTAACACATAACATTGTCACTTACCAACTATACTCTATACTCTGTACAAAAGACTCTAGTCTCTGTATGAGCTATTCGTGTCTCAAAAAAATACTTAGAGTTCTAAAAAACTATTACTGAATAAAATTAAATGACAAATCATTAAATTAAAATTATTTTTCAATGTTGTACATAATATTCCTAAACTAAAGAAAAATTTAGAAGTTTAAACAAATTCTCTAATTGTAAGTCCAAAACACAAGCAAAAAGTATCTGTACGCGGGATTTCAATCTACAAAATTTTATCTCGGGAAGCTTTTAAAAATAAGTGCACATTTTGAAGAGATAAAGTGTC
Organism: Machimus rusticus; assembly: GCA_951509405.1. NCBI lineage: Eukaryota > Metazoa > Arthropoda > Insecta > Diptera > Asilidae > Machimus > Machimus rusticus. Next base: position 47,582,102 of record OX608051.1, on the reverse strand, counting down.
AGCATAGAAGAAAAAAAACACATATCCATAATTTTGTATTATAATTATAATGATAAATCAGTTCATATCAAATATTTCCAGCGACGAATTTAAAAAGTGCTTCTCGGAAAGGCGTATCTATTCCTTTCAGTCAGAAAACTTTCCCAGCAGTAAGAGTTGTTCCTGTGTTGCTCATCTATTTATGCTTCTATCTAATGACATCCCAAAGTTCAAAGAAACTATGTTTGAAAAGAGAATTCATTCATATTTTGCACCGAAAGAAAAATTCGCAATGGGGTTCTAGAGGCTGTGTGTTGATAAAATTGATATTTTACAAACAGTAAGTCGTTTTTACTTCTTCATACATACATATACCTATCTATTTAGTCGTATAGCTAGGGGAGTTTAATGGTTGAACCCATCCCCAAATGTTTTATGTTTTATTTTAATAAAACAAATCGACTTCAAGTTTTAATAACTTTGATTTGTTTTGGCTCTTTTCATCTTATTTGAAACTTTTTCGATAAAACGCCAACACTTTTAAGAGAACGAAATCTCCTAATACTGAATTCCGAGGTTTATCGGCAATCGACGCCTTCAAAATTGGATGGTTTGTAAAATATGTGATAACCTCTGAAAACACTTTTGATATGTGACTAGCATTTTAAGTATTACAAAAATTAAAGGAAATTGAACAAATATATAATAGTAGTTATAAATTATAATATTATTAATTGCACTTCCAAAACTGCTGCCAATCAAATTCTAAATTGCTTAAAATAGGATTAAAAATTACCATACAGAGTACGTATTATAGACAATTTCAAATGCATACGTATTCAAAACATTTTTTTATAGCGGATATTCCCACCAGATTAAAGGATAATCAAGCGTCCTTGATCCTCTGCATCAGCTGCAACGCTTCCGAAGACATCGTGTAGCTCGTTCATTAAGAAATTCTCGAACAGCCGCGCGTTGTGCCGAACAGGAGCGCGCTGTAACTGCAGCTTTTCGCATTAAACCCAATTAAAAGTTGGCCGCATCTTTCATTAAGCTGCATCTGCTTTCATCGAGGGGGTACCTGCCACAGCCAGAACCCCGCTCAACGGATCAGTCGGCAACTCCTTAGGGTTCATTTTCAAAATGAAATTTTAATGCGGCTTCTAGTGGGGAAAATTGCAATCGAGGAAATTGGATACCCTCAGAGCAGGAATTTTTCACTTAGCTCCCCAGACTGCGGCGAACAGTGCTGAACTTAATGTCAGCAATTACCGGCGAACACAACTCATCTTGTTGCAAGCTCCTTAAATTGCAAGACTGGTCCAGCGGTCATTAGGCGGCGAGAAGAATAGTTTCCCTTGTAATTGCGATGCCCGCCAAGAAATGCATTTGAAGCATTAGGGCAGCTTAATAGCACCTATCTTTGGGTATTTTTCACCAACACCAAATCCATCCCATTCACATCGCACGTCAGCACACCGCGCTTTTCGAGCGAATAGGAAAATTGCGAATACTCTTCAGTAGTCCCTCAAAATCCCCATGGATTTACTTGTTGTCGAGGTGCAATTTATCTTGCTGGGAACCTGAAGATCATCCTCAGCATATCATATAACTCTATCTCCGGTCTGTCTGTGGAGAGAACCTCTTCCAGGCGCCGTTTTTCGCTTTTATGAAAAACTTCTTTCGGGCGCTGAAGGTGAATGAAAGGACGACAGATGCTCCGTACAATAGAAAAGGAGGCTGTTTTATTTAAAAATGGAACTGCTGATTAACGCTGATCATTCTTAATCCCCGGGCGTGCAAATCGCATTGCATGCAAAGTCTCGCGTCTAGAGAACAAAATCCATTAAGCTAATTGGAAATCCTTGTCCAAACACGGAAACTTGCTGCATCCATGCAGTCTCTTGTGGTTGCTTAGGTTCAGCTCACACGAGCTCGTCATCCTTCCCACTTTCTGCGTACACCTTGTTTATCCGGTCTCAATTTCAACCTGGCACACTAAATGGATTATTTCATTAGAGGTAAACTGTGTTTACACTTGCTCCGATTGCCAAGTCCTGCTCCTGCTCCTGCTCATCGTAATCGGATGATTTGGAAGTGGACTAATCTGCGAGTAAGTTTATTTTAAGGTGCTAACTTAAAAACTAATTAATGACCTAGCGAACTTTCTTTAGTAAAAATAATAAATATAAAAATAGTCAGAGGAACTGCTGTTGTCATTTTGTGTTCGAAAATTTGAAATAAAGATATAATAAAGATCATTGTCATTTTGCATCACAAATGCATCCTTAATTTATTCAACTTAAACTTATGGTTTTAGAGATATATGCAAAAATTGTGAAGGAAAGAAAGTACAAGTGACAAACAAATTTTATTTACATACGTATACCCATTTCTTATGACCACAAATAATATAAGAATGGCTAATCTACTTGGTCAATCGTGATTTTATTATTTGTGGATTAAGACGTCATTGCCTTTTGGATAGTAACAATTTAATAAATAGTACAAGCTATTCCTCTGACTTTAGATGCCAAAATAATGTAAACTAAATTTTAATAAAAATTAATTATTAAATCCATATAGATGTGGTTCTGCACAATCAGTGAATATAAATGCTCAAAAGTGCTCCATCTGAGTAAATTATGAGATTGGTTCTGAAAGAGGACTTTCATACATATTTACGAAGATAAACAAATTTCGGAAACACTATTCTTTCCTTCCACCTTGAGAAGCTCCTCTTTACTGCCCCGGGAGAAGTTGACTAAACACTTCCTGGACATGGAATTCAAGGCCAATCCAAATTTGTTTTCCTTCTGCGGAAAACGGTCAACTGGAGCTTTCCGTAGCAAACGCGATAGAAGTCGGAGCTTTCCGTGTCATCGTCGGGGATTCAGCAGTGGCTGGATGTTCAGGTAGTCCTGCAAGGGCTCGTTTAGCGCCGAGCTTAACTCGAGCTGAATATGCCGGCCAGGTATTGGTTGCGGGAATTTATCGCCGACTGGGGCTTAGTGATTGTTTTCCTATAAACGACTGATGGCGGGCGGGTGGAAATTCGATCAATAGAGCATCTTTTCACTATCAGTCCCGCCAGCCTGATTATTGAATGCATGCATGTGTGCGTAAGTTAAAGGATAAGTATTGATTTGCCTGAAAAGACACTCAAAGCTATGCAGTTTTAGGTGATTTATATATGTATTTCATGTTTGGCATTTTCAATGACATGTTTTTATTTTCAAAGGACTATTTTCGGCAGAAGAACTAAGCACTTCATTCCGTAAGAATGTGTTAGGTTCGCTAAAAATAGTTTTTTAATAAGCAAAAAAATATTTAAATATTGCGTTTGAAAATGGTTTTACAATTGGAACTAATTTCGTTTCTTAACTGTGACACTAATAAGATTCCAGGCAGAATGGAAAGCTGCATTTAAAATATTAAGTAAAGTATATTATATCATCCTAATATAAAAGTTTAAATTCTACTCTTTCCAGATTTAATTTAATTTACAGAAATACCTAAAGACCTTTTGAATAAAACCTATGTTGCGTTCTTCCACCAATCAAACTATTTAATTATAATTGCCTGATAGCTTTAAAAATTTTACATATTAAGGAGTCATTTCAATTATGTTAATAATATTTGATACCAAAACTAAATGTAAAAAAATAATCTTTTTAAAATTGAAGCCAAACCAGAATCCATTTTTCGCAACAAATTCCCTTGTGACTCAGAACCAAAAGAACTCATATAATATAATAGTTGACTCTTAATCTCAGAAATATAAAAATGAAAAATCGAAGCCCCAACAGAAGCAAATATCTGCAGTGCATGAATTGCATTGGTTTTAACCTTCTCAGAAATTTACATCCAAATGTCAACTCATAAAAGTCACAACTCCGAGCGCCGGACACCCACAGAAGACGACTCTAAAGTAGAATTTATGAGAATTTCAATTTTTATACACAGAAAAGTAATTTAAAAATCATACAGGGTGTTCCTTCAGTGCAAATCACTGCTAAACGGAGATGGGTGTTGCTAAGACCAGCATAAATTCCTGACATCGCGTCACAAGCTTGGGAGTCCTGGCAGCAGCCAACATTTTCGCTTTATGTGGCCCCATTTGAGCCCTGAGACTGGTGGGTGGGAGGCTCACGTGCTGAGCACTGATTGGGAATTGTGCGCCGTTAAATCTAATTTGAGGTGTATTTTTAAATTACCAGAAGCATTAAATAGATGCGGAACATGACTAGAGAGTGCAGCAGACCAATACTATCAGTGGGATCATTTTTATGCTATAAATGTTTTTGCGTGGTTTTGCGAAATATAAGTGAAAATTCTGCTCGACATGGACAAAATATAAAAGAGCACAGTTCATGGTGGCGACGTCGCAAAATTGAGGAATCGTAGAGCTCAGTTCATTTTCTATTGTTATTTCCGGTACGTTATTTTCTGTTGGAATATCCAGCAAATTGGACGGGGCCAAGGATGCATGATAAGTGCACGTCGTGCGGCTCTTGACGGAATTATATTTGCAACAGTAATCCCCAAAGGCAATGCAATTTCCAAAAACTATGTCAGACTCATTCAAAGTTGAGGGAAACGATTGCTGGAGATGTTTGGCACGGAAAAGGCATCGGCTGCATCCTGCCCAGCTCGGATTTTGGCAGGGATTGCGCACTGTGTCATTCCCTGTGCCATCAAAAACTTTGCATCTATTAAAGAATGTTCGAGCAATTACTCCCCATTAAAAGTTTTCTAGTTAAAAACAAGAGGAAATGCAGGCAAAAGAATGAGTGCAGCCTGGGCATGCTCCACATTGGCCGCCCAGATTTCCGCCGTAGATCACCACTACCCCTCAAATCCTTTAGTTGTCCAAACTGTTTGACTACGACATAATGGAAATTTTTGGCCATCCGTGACATGGTTCTGGGCTCACATTTGACTTTCCGTTGGCTTGCATAAGCTTAACTTAATTCAATTAAACTTTTGAACTCCCCTAATTAAAAAGTGCCCCTACTCTGAGCTAAAAGGAGATTGCTTTAGCTGGCGATAAAGATTAATGGTGATTCAGTGAAATCGAGCAGGCTAATGGCTCCACTCAGCCGCTATATTCCTTATACTTTGTCTTAAGGCAGAATCCGTGGAGCGATTTTAGAACCGCTTACAGCCGAGTTTCTCTCGTTTATTAAAGTTAATCCGGCGCTTAATCAATTCAGGACAAATGAAATCATCCCGCAGATCCAGGCCATTTATTGATTCTTGCAGCCGCAATAATTCACCCACGAAAGGACATCTTATGGCGCGTGCTAAACATGTCCATCAGCGAGAAAATTATTTTTCCAATAATCCGATGGCAATAAATCACTTGCAGGCACCCAGGCTTTCACATAATTCTTTGGCTTCCATAAATTCCCTTGCCATTAAAGGACCAGATCATCATTGTGGCAGAGTTATAGTCGTCCAAGCCCAACAAATGAATTTCAATCACAAATGGATTTTAATTACTACCCATCCGCCGCGTGGTCCAACAATATTCAGCCCGTATTTGCGGGGAATTCCCACCACGTGCTCAGTTTTACAGCTATCATTTTCCAGAAAATCTTCAACTCTAACAAAGATGTGTTATATCTGTGGATTAATGGCGTGGATTTATGGCCCTAATTGGTCTAGACTGAAAATTGTAGTTTCCATTCTTTCTGGTCGTTTTACGTTTTTGGGGTCAAACGTCGGAGTTGGAGGTGTGAATTTAACTTTCACTTCAGGATTAAACTTATAATTCTCCACATCGTATGTATCATAGCGGGGAAATCTATGTACACCACAAGTTATTGTATTGGTATAGGCAGAATTTAGTACAGTGCATGTTTAGCAGCATTTATGTATGTATTTATAAATAGTATTATCGCACATTGACTTAATTTAAAAGCAAATCGATTTGTTCCTTTGGGAAATGAGTTTAAATTAAGCACAAATATATTTAATTCATGCGAAACAAACTGAACACCTTTAAATTTTAAAATGATTAAATTTATAAAGTCATGTGTCTCAGGAAATACAAGTGACCAAAAAAATACGTTTGCATATTCGTCACTTCTGACCTTGAATAAATATTCCTACAAGATTTCATCAAAATCCATGAGGAGACCTGAAACTAAAATTTATGTCTTTTTGTGGTAAAAAATTCCTTGGTTCCATTGTAGTAAACAATTTCGTGAGTAAAATAATTTTGATATTCTCTATATTTATGAATCTATACTAAATTCTAGGAAGGAAGCCTCTTGGTTCGTAATTCTTAACATAAAAATGCACAAGAATTACTTTTTGTAAATTTATAGTTACCCCAAAATCTCCCATTGTTTGTTCAGGAAAGGAACAAAAAGTTTCAGAACTGAACTTTCTCTAATCATGAAAGAAACATGTAGCAGATCCAATTTAATGCAACCGCCTGTCCGAAGAACCAAAAATGAGTCGATAGAAGTTGGAAAACTTTTCAAGTTGCAGCTGCTCAAGATACTTTCCTCCATTGGTACGACAGAGCGCCAATGCCCCGGGTAAATATTGAACAAAAACAGAAAAGGATTCCTGGGGATTTCGTTATTTTAAGCGTTTCAAAACTTTATCAGCTATTAAGTTAGAAAAGTCCTCTCGACACAATGAAATAATCAGATACATTACTTCCAGCCAAACAGGAAGCGACTGGAGTCGGGAAACGGGGCTGCTGCGATCGATGGGGCCCACGCGGAGTTTTCCATACCAATCACGTTAAATGGGTAATAAATGCGCATTCGTAAAACCTATAAAACGAGGAAATGTGTTTTCCTGGCTTTTACTTTTCCTGCGAAGTGGCTCTGCGGCGGCAGAGATAAAATAAAGTGATGAATGTGTGCTCGTGCTCGAAGCGGGTCTCATAACTGCCAGCTTTTTGCAAAGCAGCTCTTAATCCTTCGAAGCCGCAAGATGCACGCTATAAAGGGGATGGGGCGGATTGATTTAATAAAAACGACATTACTGACCTAATGTTGACTGCTTCAATTTATCACTAATGGCTCCGTTTCTTCTGCCTGTTTACGCCATTCATAGAGAATTAATCACCTGTCCTTTGCAGAGGCTTCCTGCGATGATGACCTTATTTCGTTCCTGCAGAAATTCGTAAGCTCCGGAGCTTCTAGGGCTTAACTTGTTTGTAAACAATATCAAACGAAACGACCAAGTAAAGAGTGATAACATGGGTTTCGGATGGTTGCTGGTTCAGACGATAGGCGTTCCTGTTTTTCACATCGGGGTATTGTATAAGCAAATTATGTACATATCAATCAATTCAATTTCAGTGATATTCAAGATTAATCGAATATTAAATTAGTGTAATATTATGTTTAATTTACTACAAGCTCGTTTGCATTATTTTCGCCTATACCTAAAAACTAGGAAAAGCATAAATCAACGTGATTTCTCGATTTTAATCCAAGCATTGAAATACACATATTAATTTCCTTTCTAAAAAAGAGTAAAACTGTATCAAATTTTTTTAAGAGTGTGATCTACTGATACTAGTTATATGAAGTTATGTAAAGCTACAGTTAGTTATACAAAAACAACGAATAAAATTTATATGTGATCCGCTTTTAATTAATCAATTATTATAACAAGTCACGTAAAACAAACACCAGCTTTTAAACTTTTGTCTTAAACTACCTCAGTAAAAACGGTACCCCATTAAAATTAGGTCTTTGCGTAACTTTTTCACAAACAACTTTTTCATCAAAAACCGTCAAATCGCACTTATACTTGGACATCCTTTGAGTGTTTAAGCCATAAATGGTTTTATTATCAAGACGCCGCGGTATCCAGCCCAATCTTTGACTTTCAAGCGGAGGAAATTTATAGTCATCTTGAGCTCGCCCGAGGAACCCTTCCGCCGCCTGAAAGTACTTCTGGTAGGAGACTGCGTCGATAATTGGGTCTTGGTCATGTCTCGCGTGGAACTTCGAAGTCATTGGTGGCACTGTGTGAATTATTCCGATAAGAACTAATGAAAATATTTTATTAGAACTGCGGGGTACCTCTAACCGTTGGGATATATTTATCCAGGACTGTAATTCGCCTCTTATTTTGTTTCTCTACAAGCTCCTTTTCAAACAAGTAGGGCAATTCCCGTAGCCGAGTTTCACCTTCGTCATCGTCAGACGATTCGCTATTGCTCATTTTTCCAACCGTGCGGTTTCGGTTACCGTCTTTTGCTTACGACGCCTTCGAGTCGACTAAGTTTTGAGGAAAACCGCAATATCCGCGGAAGACATTTTCGCTCGGCTGCTATTACTGCTCCTTGTGTCAAAGTAGTTTATGATGAATGCGCAAAAATTAGCAAAGCCATTTTCTCGAATTTGCAGGCTTTTACTTACGAAGTTGGAGTTATTTTTAGCCAGGAGGAAGGTACTTGGTTTCTTAATAGCTCCTTTATTGGTTGACTGATGATAGCAAAGAGTTAAAATCTACTACAAGTTTTATTGTGGGTCTAGAATCGTGATAGAAGCCAGCCGGGCTGAATATTCACCATGCAAACCCTTCCGTGAGTAAGAAACCACAAATCATTAAATTTCTGAAAGAAAATAACACCAATATTTAAATTGGATTCCTTGACACAGAAACTATTCCTGGCGGAAAAGTGCATTGTTATACCCTCCACTAAATTCGATATCAAAACAATTTTTTGGCAGCCAAATGTGGGCACATTTGTTGAATTTATTTTGATTGATCGTATATATTCAGGACATGAAATGGCTGTAAAATAAAACACAATAAATGAAAGCGTTTTGGAAGCTATGAAATGACAAAGATTTCCAATAAATTGATTAATTATAATTATATTGATACGTGACAAATTGCACATACTAAGATTTCCAAATTTTTGCGTGCAATAAGGGTATTATAATCAGTTAGGAAAATAATAGTCTTAGCCACGATACTCCTAACATTATTTGGTTTCAGTCGATTTAAATTTGACGGCGTTTAAATAAAAAAATTGAGATTATTAACAATTTCTAATAGTACCTACATAGCTTATAAAACAAAACATCGCCAATTCAATAATTTTAGGACCTTGAAATTAAAATCGAAATATTTATGAATTTTCTAGCAAAAATAGTAATTTCGATTTACTAAAATCGTATATATTTTATGTATAGGGGACTGTTTCAAGAATACCTAATATTTTTTCAAATTTAAATAATAGTTTACTCATCGTAAGCATTTTAGTACCTGGAGTACCTGCGGGGGTATCTAGGGAGTGGGAGCTATGTGATTCTGCCTCCTGGAGAGTTGCGGCAGGGCAGCAGTAATTAAGAAATTTATTACTTACCAAATTACATTTACAATTAATATAGCATTTGAAATTGTAAGCAACTACCGTTTATCTATCTATCGTCGCACTAATGAAATCCCACCAGAATTGTACATTAGCTAATTTTCACCATAATTCAAATGAAGCTTTATGATTGGCTAATGTAATGAATAATGATACTATAAAGGATCAGAAAGAGTTTATAAATGTTTATAAGGAGGTTTATTTATATGTCGATGTTTCGATTCTTTTTTGGGAACTTATTATTTGAAGAATTTAGAAACTTATATAAATCATAAAAAGTAAGTTTTATTACCTAGTGAAAACAAAGGTATTTTATTATATTACAGTTTTAACCTAATTTAAGCCTAATAAAGTCTACTAACTTAACCCATTAGCATAACCATTCGAACTCGATGGTGCCTGTCTTTTGGCCTTACTTGGAGGTCCAACAACACTTAAAAGGACGGGCAGCAGAATCAGTCCGTGTGCTGCTCCAACCAGCACAATCAGCAAGTACATCCTGAAGTAGAAAACTTGGAAGATTTGGGACTTTGAGAATGCAAGCACGACGATGCCAGCAAATTTAGTCAAAGTAATCCCGGAAAGCACGCTGCTGCCAGTCAACGAGAGCGCCTTGTTCGCCCTTTCGGGCATGTTACCCGACGCCCCCTTGTACGAACGGATAATGTGCGACACAAACTCAACACCAATCCCGACACTTACGACCAAGTTAACAAGGGACACTGCATTCAGTGATATGTCCCAAAGCCACATGAGTCCAGCCATATTAACCAGAATCAGGAGGACCATGAACAGGACCAGCATAGAGGACATTATATCAAAGCCAGTAATGAGGAATGTTACCAGGAACACAGCAGCCAACGAAATACCCAGCGAGATCGCAGAGTCCTTCCAGATGGTTAAGTACTGCTCATAGAACACGAAATACACGCAGTACGGGAAGAACTTGACGTCCAGTCCATTATTCTGGAGCATCTCCTGAATGTCCCGTGAAACTTTCCTTGCCTCACGTAACGCCGAATAGAACTGCTTCGATGTCACCGCTGTGGCTGAGTACTGCATGAAATGGCTTTCTCTTATGTGAACCGCTCCCGTCGCGTTGAGGACATAGCTGACGCCCTAAAATTTGCATATTTTAACTTTCAAAATTTAAGACTTCGATGAAATATTACGTCTGAATAAGCAGCACGACCTCCTTTCGGGCAATTAAAATTTGGTAAATCAGACAAAAAGTTCGGGAGATATTTGTTGAAACTTTCACTTGTTGGCCTTTTTCCCTCCCAATGGATATCGCACGGTTCACAATCAGGGTTATTTCCTCCAGCTGATACGAATAAAATTTGGCATAACATTAGTATACTTCACTGTTTCCATCTATCTACTATCCCTTTGAAGAATGGTCTTATAAATGAATGTTTTACTTAACATCCCAAAGTAACAAAAAACTTGTATTGTTTCAGGTACAAAAAATGTCTCTACAATTTTGTTTTCTAAAGCCAATATTAGAATTATGGCGATTTGCAAAACATTTTAAATTAGCACGATATAAAGACATAATATTTTCAATTGCGATCTTGTGGGTGAAGAGTTGAATTGGGTCTTCCCAATAATAAATAAAAAAAAACGGCTTAACATATTACAACTAATGCATAAATCAATATGTACCTATCTAAAAAAACATCAAGAACTACTAAAAATCTAAAATAACAACAACAATTTAAAATTTTGAAAAATTCTTACTCTCGCTTGGGCAATGGCTTCCATCTGAAATTTTTACTTTACAACATGAAGTCACACTAAGCCAGTCGATGTAATCATCAAGCCAAGAGGAAGCAGGCCGAGCAAGATATGTTCTGCGCACGTTATAGAGAGGTTAAAGTTTTATCGTTAAATTTCACAGAAAATTTCTTACATATTAGGATATTTTGAAGCCATAAAAAGTTTTGTTGAAATTGAGTCTTGTTTGCACATTTGTCCACCACAAATAACGTTTTGATGTTCAGGCTCGTCAAATTTCACACCTGGGCCCAGAACCCAATAAATGGGAGCGCCCATTGATAAAAGTTCTGCCATATACTGAATACAGGAAAAAAAATTTAAACAAAAGTTAATTAGAGTAAAATAACTTAACAGCACTTGTAATTCAAATGGAAATTCATTTGTTAACAAAAACCAAATATTTATTTTACTATCGTTACCCTTTTCAAAAATTATTATATACATAAATTGTGTCCTTTTTGCTGAAAACAAAATTTCTCTTACCTGAAAATATTTATAAACGTGTGAATCTACTGGCATAGAAAGCTGTTGATCAAGTCCAAGTTCAATAGATGGAGTCACCACAATTGAAAAACAAGTCCATGAAATAAACAAAATGGCAACAATTACCTTCACAGGCCTTTAAAATAAAGAATTATTTACATAAAATTTATTAATATAATTTTGCAAACATACCTCGAAAGCAGAAATGGAGCATAGCAATTTTCAAACAATTTATGCAAAAGTCCCTTTACCCGCTTTGTTTTATCTTTAGTTTCCATTTTTACACAGCATAAAATGTCGAGCCGTCCGGTTTCATATCTTTTCTGGTCTAAACTCATGAGAGCGACAAATGCTGTTATTTGAAATAGAAAATCTAACAAAATAGCACCAGCAGCGTACATTGCAAAAGTCTTAACAGCTGGCATATTTGACAACGCACCTAAAACGAAATATTAATTCATTAATCAATTATACTTTTTCATTTCTATAAAAATATAAAATTTACCAATTGCAAAGCAAGCAAATTCCGACGCAGATGTTTGTAGAATTGAAGGACCCATTTGCCCAACAGCCTCACCAATAGCCTCAGGTATACTGTTATACTCGGAACGATTTAATCTGTTATACGCATTAACTAGAATGAAAATATTGTCCACACCAACGGCCAATACAAGAAATGGTATAACTTCCATAGCCAACATTGTGGTGGCTACCCCCAAGTGTCCGAAAAATCCTAAACTACAAACGACAGAGACTGTGACAATGAGGATACCACTAAAAGCTAATGTAATACGAGATTCTTGTAGAAAAGTTCTTATTCCTGAGATTTTTCCAAGTGCAATGGCAATGTATGCAAACATTACCAAATAACTTATTGCGACGGTATAGGTTTCCTGATTAGATAGCTCTATAATAGCATCCTGCACAGATCGCTCCGCAGAAAATGCAATATCAAGTTCACTCCTTTGGTAGTTTTTCAAGTGTTCTACAAACTTTAGCTCCCACTCGAGAGCTGGCTTTAGAAGTCTTTCATCAAGATGATTTTTAACAAGGAATGTCAAAACTACACCAGTAGCAAGCCGGTAGTCTACAGCACCTATTTCGTTGTCCTTAGGCATTCCACCAACTATTATAGCGGGTTCTATAGGTCCACCATATGGGGCAAGGCAATCCATATTCATTGGATTTCTAGAAATATTTTTTTTCGGTTTATTGAGTATCTAAGTTAAAATAAAGTTTATTACTTGAAACACTTATCTATAGTATTTAAATAGTTTATCGGAAAACCTTCCTCGGACTCCGATTCCTTCTCAAACTGTTGCATACTATTTCCAAAATAGCCATACAGAGATTGTACAGCACATTGATCAACGTTTGCTACAGTATTACCAGCTGAAGTCATAGGGGCAAAACATATCTTATCAAGACCTTTGCCATGCTTTGCATCACGCGTCTGAATGATTTCCTGTAGTTTGAAAACCTCTCGTAGAAAATCCTTTTGGAATGCAGGGCCAAATTTGACACGTCCAGCAGAGGTATTCATCCATACCTATACAACAAATTATAACCATAAACCTTCTGAGTTTTAAAACCCTAATGCTAATTTTTCTTAAAAGTTTTTAAACGAACACTTTGAAGTCTCGTCCATCCATGAAATTCGAGATATCATTTATAGTCCATATGAAAAACACTGCTTATATTTCAAGCTTAGTGTTGTTGTTGTTGTTTTAGTTTGTGCAAAAATATAGTTAGCTTTATAGCTCTAGATGGTTGAATTTTCTCAGAATTTTATGTATTAAAAGTATTCAGTATTCTATTACGAATAGTTTAACGTAGATATGTAATATTTATAGCTGTCATTTTAGATTGTTAAAATCATGATTTTCTAAAAATATCTGCAAAGCCTTTTCAGTAAATTATATATATAAAAAAAATATATATATATACATATATATGTATATGTATATGTGTATAAAATTTAAACAGGTATTATGGACATAATATAGTTAGGTATGTAGTTTTTTTAGTGTGGGCTGCGTAGTCAGGTTTTAATATTTTTGTTACAACTTACCTCTTCATATTTCGTAGGCTTGATAAAAAGCTGATTTGTTCTGTAAAATGGACCGAAATGTGTGTCAAAGTACTCCTTATCCATTCGAGCTTCACTGTTTTCTGCTGCCCAAAGTTCCACGGGGCTTGTTATTATTATCATATATTTAATTCCAAATGCCAGTATAGCAATAACCCAGGAGCATATTGCAAGTACTAGAGTTGGATGCCTCGCACAGAACGTACCCCATGCCCGGAAAATATTTGTTAACATATTATGCACAGCTTCAGATCCACTAAAAAATGAGGGAAAATTTATTTCTTCCAGTCTGAGTTTTCCCAAAAGGGTGAAGGTTAGGAGCATCGATGTAATCAATATTCCCAAAAATCCAAAAACGATTGCTACTACGACTGCAATTCCATTTAGTCCAATTATCGTAAATCCAGGATCTTCGGCAACTGGTGCTTCAGTAATCGGACATGAAGCTTCGCAGTCGACGCAGGAGCAGGAATCCGATCCTTCGTACGACTGATTACAAGGGAGTGGTGTTGCAGTAAATCGTGCATTTTCATTTTCCGAAAAAATATATTTAATATCAAATGGAGTCATAGGGTTTTTCTGAGCATTTCCCATAAAATCGAACCATCTTTCAGCGTTGCAAGTGGTCGTGTCGTAATCGCCACACGAGAACTCCATGGAAGGTCGCCCTGTTGACGGATTTATAACGCCCTTGCAGCTTTCATAAATGCCCTGAGGCAAAGAAGGGTCAACCCTAACTTCTAAAGCACGGACATAGGGCCGTTCTGTCGGTCCCTCCACTTTTGCATCAGCAAAGCGCCTCTGATCTGGAGCACAATTCAACGCGCACATGATTAGCAGCAAATTCTGCGTACAAATGTGGCACCTTCCGAAGATCGCTTCGGCCTTCAAAAACTCGTTGTGCATGAACATCACCTGTTTATCACTGCAACAAGTTGCAATGGTAGCTATTATGCGAAAACATTTCATAAAGACATCTACTGTGACTGTAACTGCTACTCACAATTTGGGTAGAGCTGCGGACACCGCATTTTCAAAGTTTTCCGAGCATCATCGGTTTCAAGCAACTTTGGTGGATCATTGGTAGCACAATTGTAGTTCTTTGTTCCAGTCTCAGTTTCTACCGGACATATTCCATACCAATAGCATTGAAGTTCCTCAGACAAAGATCCAGAAAATAAACTCAATAAGAAAAGGATACTAATTTCTGAAAGAAAAATGTCGTTCATTAAATTTAAATTGTATAGGATAAAATTTTCGTCTACTTGTTTAATCCATAATTTCAACATCTGTATTTTTTACTATAAATTTAAAATTAATATATCTGAAGATCCTGATATAATGATTTTAGAAATCAAAAGCCATACATATGTATGTACATATATTAATGATAATCGTTAAAATATTCAATTGTCGACCACCATTTTAAATTTCAAAAATTTCCTATAGTCTAAATAAAAAATATCCTAAAACATGCCCGATAAATTGTCTACCTTCCACTCTCAAAGTTCCATCGAAATCGATTTAACCGTTCCCGAAATTAGCCCGAACAAACAGTAAGACGCTGCAAAAGAGTAACTTAATTTGAAATTATCATAAAAAATTAAGAAACTAGTTCTATAAAAAACTGGTTCCATAATCGTTTAACATTTTTCAGCGCTATTTTTCAACACGGCCTTTCAAATTCTTATTATATGTGTATGTATATTATATGTTTTATAAAACTTATTGTTTGTTTAATTTTTTTTAAACACCAATGAATACATGTCAAGCTTAAAGAATTTCTGCAAAAATGTTTATTTTCGATCTGTTGAGGTAGATATAACCCCTTAAGCAGCTTTAAGTAAATACATAGTTAGACAACTCACTAAACTTTAATCATAATTTTCACTGTCATATTTTAATTTCTAAATATTCATGGAACATTCGTAAATCTACTCTACGTAAAAAAAATATGATACTCGATGAATCATTTCTCAAAGAAAAGTGATATTTCTAACCGAAGAAACATCACCCTCAAAAGACATTTTTGTATTTATAAGATCCAATTAAGAGCATGTAACGTGTTATCTCAAAAATCCACTTCACTATCAAGTAGGTACTCGAGTATCTACCACTTGCAATTAGTCAACTCACTTTTCTATTTGACCATTATACTCTTCGCGCCAAGTTAAGTATGACGTAAATTAAAAAATAAAATAATGAAAGACATTAATAAACGTCATTAAAAAGAGCCTGAAATTAATTTTTAGAAGATAAACCATAATGGGATTTTCTGGAATTCGTTTGCACTTATAATTTACTAGAGATTAAAGTTGAACATTTTAGAAAGCTCAAGAATTGATATCACGACAATATCAATTAATACGTATTGCTAAAATATCAGCACAATGAAGAGTTTCACAGTAGATTAACCAAAAACATAGAAATCACGGAATCATCTTCACTAAAAGGAATTCGTACTCCCATAAGTTCACTTCTGAATTCTTAGATGCTGTTAATTCTTGAATAATGTCAAGTATCTTAGAACCATTAAATTATTCTTTTTAATTAATTTAATTCACATTATGGTTTGATTAAATTATCAAACCTACATACTTTTGAACATTTTTTCACTATTATACTAAATTTGATAAAATTAAACTATTTATTTATGTATATCCTTTCGGTTTTAAAGAACTTTCCCGAACCGATTGACGTACTGTACTGTCCTGATCGCATCAAAGTTCGATACATAATGTCCAAATCAGTCCTATCTACAATTCCCTTATCATCTGGAAGCTATCAGTACTAACACCTGAATACTAAGTACTAAATAATTTTTTCCGATAGCAGACAGCTACTAATCTAATCACCCTCAAGCAATTGTAAAATACTTTGCAATAGATTTTATTTACATTTTGCACGGTTTTCTATTGAAAGGTCAAGTACAGATAAGAGCACCTACCTGTATTTTAAAAAAAAATCTATAAATTTCAACGTGAAAATTGTGCCTTCATACTTCTAAAATTTGTATGAAATTTTGGGAATTGAAAGTGATTTTCTGCGTTGTTTTATGTTTGATATTGCTTCACAATACAATGATTCGATTGATTTGTAAAATACGTATTTACCATCGATATGCATCTAAGATAAATGCCATAAATTAACTCTGCAGGAGTGTGCAATTATTTTAAAAATAACAGCCACGCCGGTCAAGTTCCAATTATTGCGTTAATCAGCTTGTATACAATATTAAATCGGTGGCAAATAAAAACATATTTTTTAAGCTTGATGCTTATAAGTTCCGAAATATGATCATTATAAAATGATGAAAACAAATTTTGGAATATGCATTTCTGAACTCTGAACCACACCGATTAGGTTATCTTTGGCACGTGACTAGTGCCGTAACTTGAATAGGTAACTAGCCTACATATTTTCCAAAATAGTACACTTAGACTAGCGGCTATGATCTAATTTAAATGTAAGGTAGGATTTTTAGGTGTATTTCCGGTAAAGAGGAAAAAAAATTGAACTTTTCGCGGAGGTATGATAAAAACTAATTTATGCATTTAAACAGACTTTTATTTGGAGATTTAAGACAGTTATTTCTATTTAAATTGAAAAGCAGAGATATAATTTTATTTTAAACAGTGTTAGTTTCACACAGTATAGATATGCAGAAGTGAATCAATGTAAATTAAGGATTGTCAGGCGAAAATGTCTGTTAGAGTTGTTATATTACATATTTTAATAAATATAATATTAGATAAATTGTCCCAGAACCCTTGGCCGTTAAGTACGTCACCGCATGTAGTACGCGTAAGTCTTCATTCCGTTTAATTAATGCATGTTATATGAGAAAATGAGAATTTCAAAACGAGCATACAATTTTTCACCAGCGATCCCACCACTGGCACTTATAAATCTCGTCCCAACAATATTTAATTATGCTCTACGCGGCGCACGGTCCTCGGCGACTCCTTGCATTGGTTGCCGGGCCCCGTGCAACATCATGTCGGGGCGAAGTCCCACCAGACGCGTCCTCGGGCTCCTTGCAGCCTCCGCCCAGCAACGCGCCCTGGAAATTTAATATAACAACGACACTTTACGAGGAATTTTCATATCCGCATCCCTGCAAAATCCCTCATAATTTCTCGTTTTATATGCGCCTCTGCTCCGGGGTCATTCCCCTGGCGCTGCTCCTGGAAGTCGGAGCTTGCTTCCTGGCCGCAGGACGTAACGGCCGTAATTAAAATGGTGCCCCAGTTTCGGATCGGTTCGAATCCGACGAATTAGCAGCTGATGCTGATACACAACACCTGAGTTTGGGTTTCACACTCCCACTTGCTCAAGTTCCGACAGGTGTGCACTTTTGATAAGCAGGTGTTTCTCAAGTGCCCCGAGTGAGGCAAAGTTGCTCTGTGCTGTCATTCAAAAAATGTTGCAAGATAAGGAAAAGTTGGATTTGTGAAATGAAATTGCCTTGTTGTGTTCACATTAAGTTATTTTCATATTGCTAGATATGTACCTAAAAATTATTTAATTTGAAGCTTGAAAAAAGAATGAGTCGTAGTTACAATATTATTATATTTAAAAATATAAGCATATTATAATTTTTATGATTGCATAAATTAGAAAATTAGACCTATCTTGCGCGGTATGTGAAGATTTCTTCTCTCTTTCTTTTTCACATGAACCACATCTCGGTGGTTTTGTCTCAGTAAAGTTTAATGCCAATAAAAAACTGTTAAAATGTTTTCCACTCAAATATTAGAAAAGATATGGATTTGTCCTCACTAAAGTTCATCAATATGTATATTGTATATGGGGTATTGCCCTTGATATATACCTCTCGCAAAATACGCTACTATTTAATAAAATTATATACATATACATATATATACATATTTTTTTCTGCAAACTTAAACAAATGAAAATAAGAATATTTGGATCATTTTTGGAAATTCCTTCTACATAATTTTAATTTTATTCTAAGCACTTAGCATCAAATCTCAAATTGGGGTTTCCCTGCAATCCTCAGTTAATTTTACTTATAGTAAACGAACATGCAAATAACTTAGAATAGTATCTCTCCAAATATCTCATCTGTGTGTTAAATTCGTACATAGTCCTTTAGGAAAGCGGTATAATTTTCTAAAACTAAATTTTATTATGTATTAAAATGTGCATTGCATTTAATATCAAAATAAATTTAAATAATTTGTCGCAGGTCAGAAATATATTTAAGGTTTTGATTATTTTTTATTTCTCTTTTTTTGATCAGAATTCTTATATTTTTTGCAAATGCAGCAGACACCGCATTATACTATTATTATAAGATTATAAAATAAGTACTTCAGTAAATTGAAGTACCAAAATGGTAAAAAATTCATATTCATATTCATATTCATATTTATTTGCTCTTCATCAATACATATGATTAGATAATAATAGTCCTTATGACTTCGGTCCGTCTATCAGAGCTGATTTAATTTTAGTAACGGTTTTTTTCTTAATGACATTTATTATTATGTTATAATTTTTTTATTTATTTTAATCTTTGAAATTGAATTTATGTGTGTTTTTATTTTGTACCCCTTTTCAGATTTCTAATTTATACTTTCAAAGCATTGCTCATAAAACTGGAAGACGATCTGGCATCCGAATAAATCGATATACACAACGCAAAAATCCTATCCCTTAGCTGAGACCAAATTCGGAATCAGCTGCGAATTGACAACTCCGAAATCAGACAATTTCGCGCAGCTGATTTCCATCAGTTAATTGTTTTCCTTGAGCAGTTTTTGTTTATTTTATTTTCCTCGGTTTTAGCGCACGTTTCCATTTTAATTCAATTCCATTAGAACCTTTTTAATGACCCACTAAAAAAGAATGCCAGATCATGGTCACGTTAACTGCGTTTTCAACATGGACCTGGACAAGATCGAAGTGGCCCCATCGACCTCCTCCCACAGCGACCTGACCTCCACCGGCAGCCAGAGCGTCCTCACCGATGTCCAGACGAATTTTCGGTTCACAAAGTCCCCGTCGCCGGACCGAAGTCGGATGGGGAGTCCCAGCAACATGGTTAGTAAGGTGAAAAAGATCTCGCTAATTCGCGGATTTAATTACGCCTCTCCCGCAGATGCGGAGGTGGTCGCAGAATGTGTCACGCCTCGGAAACAGGAAAAAGTCAATTCGCGACAAGCGGACTCACGCACTTTCGTCACAAACAGGTGGGTTGAAAGTCGCGCTTTAAATTGCACACAGTTTGAGGGATCTTTCTTTCTCAGCTTTCGCTGCTGATGGGGAAAATGCCGCTTCCACCGAGATCGAGCGGCTTGCCCACGAAATTGGTCAGTACGACTTCCTCATGCAGAGCCACGCTTGCGGCGAGCATCTGCGAATGTAATTCATATCCAAATTACCTTAAGTGTTCCCAGGTTTAAAATCAAAATTTCAGGGACACTATCCGAGCTCTTCCTCACTCCCTGACCACTAAGAAAAAGATAAAAGCGCGGCTCTCAGCCTCGGTCATCCACTCGTCCGGCGACGCAGAAGGCGTGATCAAGCGCTTCAAATGCAAGCTGTCCGCGGCGCTCTCCTACACGAGGAGCTGCGTGCACAACGTCACCAACAGCGTCGAGCTCTGGTACGGCTCCTTGAAGGAGATTGAGGGACACTTCGGCAGCAGCGTTGGGGCCTACTTTAAGTTTCTTCGGTGGCTTTTTGTTCTGAATTTAATCCTCTTCGTTTTCACACTTCTATTTATAATTTTACCCCAAGTTATGTACGACAACATTGCCGGGACTCTTCCTAACAACAGACCTGCTACCTACCTGGATTTCCTCACTGGAGAAGTAAGTCTAGCAAAATCGGGTGCGGACGTATACGTTTCAAATTTCTTTATATTATGCTTTCAGTCTGTCTGTAAATTACAGTCCTCATTTAAATACTTAATAACATAAAATTTGGGGCGTAAATTGGCGATACAAGAGCAGAAATTCGAATTTTGAAGAAATAATTAGATAGGTCTCCTTAAAAACAAAATATGTTTCAGAACCTTTTAATTTTAATCCTTCAGCCACTAAATTTTCGCTTTCAAATTCATTAAGAAACCCTCTAAAAGAAATTCCAGAATACATTTCTGAATTAGTACTTTCAACTTCGAATTTATAATTAACTGCATTGAACACATTTTTTGGTTTTATTTTATTTACTGTGTGATTATCATGGAAATCTATAGGATTCAATTTTAAAGACATTAAAATATGCGTATTTATGTCATCGCATTATTCCTGGAACCAAGTTCTGAATCTGTCTGTAGCGCGTTTAATAAAATAGGAGTTGTTACTTTTATTTACAAATAATACTTTACAGGGCTATCTGAAGCAATCTATTCTTTTCTATGGGGCTTACACCAACAATACTTTCTCTACACTTACCGGCAGATCTTACAGTCTTCCACAGGCCTACTTTATGACGATGATGTGCCTTTACATTCTCACCTTCATTACGGTCTCATCTAGGTCTGTTGCGCCTAGTTTTATAAAGACGTACCTATAATTTTAAAATTTGGTTTTACTGCCTTCAGCATGGCCCGTTCATATCGCACGAGCTTCATTGAAACATCGGGCGGAGTGCGAAATATGTGCGCACACAAAATATTTTGCTCCTGGGACTTTGGAATATCTAACTTAAAAGCCGCCAATCTAAAGCATGCCAGCATTTTTCACGAATTAAAGCAGGTTATCATTGAAATCCATGGATCTAAGGCGAAACTCACAAAACTTTGGCGGATGTGGACATTTTGTTCCCAAGTGACTGCTCATTTACTAATTGGTGCTATGCTCGCTGGTTTGGGCACCGCTATTTGGATACTTCTCCAAGTAAATGAAAAGGAAACTGTAAAATATGATTTTATTTATTACAAAATATTTCAAGCAATTTGGACAGAATGAAGGTACTTCATCGTGGGAAACACTGTATCTGCCTGCTGCGGTTACAGTCACAATTTTGGGTTTCCAAATATTTTTCTCTTGGATTGCAAGGTAAAATTAAAAATCAAATAAATACTTTAGATTTTGTCATACAATGTAAATCTGGTTAAAACCGAATTTGAGTTAAAAATAAATAGTAAAGTAGAATGATTCCTCAAAAGGATATACATATCTCATGCAGAAAATCATAGCCTACTTTTTGTTTTACAGAGTGGAAGATTACAAATCCGCTCGACGCATGCTGCATATCACTCTACTTCGGAATTTTATGTTAGAAGCTGTGATAGTAGGCGTCCTAATAATTTTTTGGCTTACCAAGGAGCATGTAGAGGTTTGTGCTTGGACAAATTCTCATAAGAGTAATATTGGATTACAAACAAACATTTTCTTTATCAGTGTTGGGAAGATTCAATCGGACAAGAAATATACCGCCTTATAGTTGTTGACTTTTTTATAGCTGTTGTGGCATCTTCCTTGTTGCATTTCATTCGAGTTAACATCGTTTCGTAAGTCCTTATTAATAAAATGTATTTAGTCATTACGTTCAATTTCATAGAAAAATTTGCCCCTCTGTTGGAAAGCCAGAATTCGATATATCTCGGAAAAGTTTGGGTTTAGTGTTTAACCAAACACTTCTTTGGGTTGGACTGATGTTTTCCCCATTTTTAGCCATCGTTATTGTTATTAAAATGATTTTGACTTTCTACATTAAGAAGCTGACTTTAATTTATTTATGTAAGCCACCCAGCCAAATATGGAGATCTGCCCAAACACAAACTCTATATCTCGTAATGACGTTCCTGTCCCTACTGGGAGTTGTCGTGGCTCTTGGATATATAATTACTCAGTAAGACCAAAGAATGTTAACTAAATTTGAATAATTTCAAGGTAAATTATATTAAAGGGTTCCCGTAAGTCAAAAGTGTGGACCTTTTCGCGGTCATGATTTTATGTTCCAAATTTTCATCGAAGGAGTTCTGGAGCTCAAATCGAATCACTGGATATGGCGAGCGTTAATTGCAGTTGCGCGACCGGCCGTAATAGGAGGAGCCCTCCTAACGATGGCTGTGATGGTTTACTACTTGCGCTCGAAGTCGCGAGCACGGCAGGCAATGGTTAAACTACTCAAAGAGATGCTTCACCTGGAAGCAAAAGACAAGGAATTTCTTCTTTCAACTATCACGCGAATAACGCAAAATCGCGAATGGCTGTATGACGATGACGAACTGAGAGAAGGCAACTTTGGCAGGGATAATTTTGCTGAACCCAGCTCTACTTGGAAATATCACAGTGGAAATGCTCAAGATGAAACTTTGCGTTGCAGACGTATGTGATGAATGCAGAAGACTAAATTTGAGATTCTTCCGTACTTTACATTCACACAGTATTTTTCGAAAGACTTTATAGCTAATCGATATTTATTAAATATACTTTTATTGAATTTTTAGAACTGTGACTTTTAATCTGTTGCAAGTTTAAACCCCACTCCAAGACAGATAGTATATTTTATTAAAGTCGTTGGTTTAAAAAACTTCATTGATGACAAATATGCTTGGTAACTAAAAAATAAAAATTATCTATAATTTTGTATATTAGCCTAAGAGAAAAGTTTTTACAGAGTTTCCAATTTTTAATTCGAATCCCCGCCCCATTCTAGAACCTTTAGGTGCCTTTAGCCTTCGGTGCGCTTAGTAAAAAAAGTACAAAAAGGAATAAAAAATAAAGTTAATTGAAATTAAATGTTAAAGACTTGGAAATGAAAGTTCACCTTCATCTATTATATAACATATTAATATATTTTATTAATAAACACTTTACTGAAATGTTTTTTGTTTTTTTGTTTTTTTCGTCTGCTTTTGTTTTATAGTAAACGCCTTGCTTAGGAAGTACGCTATTTTTCAATAAAATATAGTCACTGTAGGTCCAATACTCGTAGAGTAAAATAGTTTTGCTTTTATAAAAGAACATTATACAATACCTTTTAATTTGAATAGCTATAATTTTCTTGAATACATATACAATACGTTTCGTATTCGCCTCTAAAAGTATGAATTACTTCCCTTTTCACTTAATATTCGTGTCTTAAAGATATGCCCTTAAAACAGAATTAAGGAACATGAACAGAATTTCGTTATTAGTAGAAAATTTAACAGAAGAAGAAATGATCAAAATACATGTAAACAGAGGATGTTGGAAACATTACAAGAATAATTCTAAAATTTGCAACATTTTACAAAATGTTATTAATCTACATACAACATTTATAAACATTCATCGCCTTAGGGTATACAAATTTAAATAATAGCCGTAAGGG
The DNA here is from genome assembly GCA_951509405.1 of Machimus rusticus. NCBI lineage: Eukaryota > Metazoa > Arthropoda > Insecta > Diptera > Asilidae > Machimus > Machimus rusticus. The sequence continues at coordinate 47,558,112 of OX608051.1, read as the reverse complement.
AATCACCTTAGTATTAAACAGTCGATAAGTTTCGGTAAAAACTAATTTTCTACTTATTTGAGTCGTTGGCTTGTTTTTTAGAGCAAAGTGATGTCTTGTTTTTATTATTTAAGGGGTGATGATGATAGAGCTGTGACACTGATGAGAAGATGGAAATGATTGCTTTGTGCTTTCGTTTCATGGGGTTTTTGGTTGCTTTGGTTCTTTTTTCTAAAAGTCAATAGAAATTTTAAGATGTTCACCTCAGGATAATAATTTTCATTAGTCTTTCACTATTTGATGTCGAGAAGTTGCCGCCTTTTTGAGGGATCACTTAATATAATTGAATTCTAGTAACAGTGATATTGACTCATTCAAAAAACAAATCGAGCAAAAATTTAGACTTGTTTTTGGTATGGTACAGAATTTGAAACTGAGATCAAGCTTTGTTTTTATGTGATATAGTTTTGGCCCTCTTTTTTATCTTATGGGATGGGCACTTTCAAAATACATATAGCATTCACCAAAGTGTCACTTTTCAGTCGACTTGAAAGCCAAGTTACTAAATTCTCCAACATTTAAGGCTTGGCTAGACTTTCTAATAATAACTAATAATAAATTTTTTTGCATGAATAAATAAAACATTTATATTCAAGCAACTAAAAAGAAAATGTATAATTTTAATTTTACATTACATTACAATTAAAAATTAATTCAAATAATAAGTTTAACTGGCGAATAAGTAGAAAATCGCATGACTTTTTTTATGGCAGCATTTTTGGTTAAGTATGTCCCAAATACTTTTTCAGAGTTTGTATGGAAGAATCGACCATCCTATCTATAATATATACATACATATATAAATAGCTTCCCATTACATTTTTGGGTACCTAAAATTGAAATACACATACATACTCCGTAAATCAGATTTGATTGGATTATACATAGACTCTTGTTAGGCGATTTTTGCAATGAAAGAAAAACAATTTTCATAAACCTTGATTTACTCCCATCGATGCGTTTGCACGACACATTAATGTATTTAGTAAAACTTTAAAAAGTTTGCAGTTTATTGTTTAAAAACAAAAAACATTATTGCTGTTAAAAATATAATAGGCAAATTGATAGATAAACCGAATATTACTTTACTGTAACTGCAATCATGGGTACCTAAATTCAAATCGGCGGCAAAATCAAATTCAGTCTAGATTGTTGTTGTCAGAATTCTAAATTAATTTTGATCTTTTCTCTGAGGCTCACTATCTAATAGCAAGGATTTTTAATACAAATATCAAGTTTCTGAAAGATCTTTTAAGGTTTGTAAAAAGAGATCTTACAACCTTCCTAAATGCAATAATAGCTATCAAAGTTATCATTTTGTGCCAGTAGTGCATTCTTTATTAATTTTCTGTTAAATATTTTTAACTGGTTCTTCTGTTAGGCTATAATTTTGGTTTTTATAAAAATTTTTGACTTTTGTTTCGATTTTGATTGCAATGCTTTAATTACTTTATATCAAAACTTTTCTAATTTACAACAAAAGAAAGACAAAATCGGTTCTTTGAAATGTATTGCCACATCCTAAATTATATTATAGATTAAATTGTTGCATTTTATTACAAACTCACTAGCTTCACTCAGTAAATGTATTCCAAAAAATTTTCATTTTCTTATTTTCATCATTCACTCTTTTAGTTTCACTCAATTTAAGAATAATTTCTATAAGAGGCTTTATTTAAATATTTAATTTGATCATTCATTTTATTTATTTTTTTTTTTTTGTAACTAAAAATCTGTCAATCACATTGCGGTTACAAAAAGTTTTGTTTCTGCCTCTGTATTTATTAAAAATTTATTATAATTTTACACTTTTTATTATTATAATTGTGGTATTTTACAAAATTACATTTACAGAATTTTTTTAAAAATTTTCCAAAAAAGTTTCTTCTTCTTTTCATAATTTTTTGAGCCTTTTAACACATTCCCAATAAACTTAAGTCAATTTGAACTTAGCAGCAACGATTATGGGTAGTTCCTCAAGCGCTGATGATAAATAATTATTTAATTTATGCACAAATTCAACGGAAAGATACTTAAACAGCATTTTTTGTTTTCAAAGTTGAAGATTAACAGTGACTTGTCCTTTGAGGTCATTAAAGACATTTAGACGAAAAGTAAATTTATCATCTTTTTTAATTCATGAAATGCGTATTATTTTTTATGGAAATATCGCCACTTGGAGTTTTTAAATTAGTAGAAAATTTAAACACCCCTATTAGTATTACAAAGTTTCAATTAAAATTACTCTTAAGAGATTGCTGTTTTAATTGAATTCGATAATTTTGAGCAACACAGTTAGGTCGATTACTTTAAAACCGCAATGGTCTGTTTCTTTGACTAAAATCGTTCTTTGTCTTAACACATTAACTTTTAATTCTTCTAAATGATGAAGGCGCTTCGCCTGATAATTAGAACAATGCCAATGTTGTGACAATATTTAAAAAGGATGATAAAATTGGCGCAGCGAATTCGTCGCCCAATACATATGTATTATTTGTGTTAACAGCAAGGTCTCAAAATATTCTAAGCAGTACCAATCTATAATGACTGATATTCTAACACTTATTCGCTCTAGAATCTAGAAAATTGGATTACTGCTCACCGATATGGTCCCCTTTCTGTCGAACTGAAATCGATAAAACTGAATGTGTACAGCAAATTGTGTTGCTTGACCCAAGCTTTTTGTCCTCTAGCTTCATTCTCTTATTGATAAAAAACTTTATCTAGTCTACTTTATTATTTTTTATTTATTATAGACATCTCTGATTGTCGAACTAAATACGCGAGTACCTTTTTTAATGGCAAAAATATCGAGGCCTTTAATCCATCAAACGAACTGTTGGATGTGCTTTTTACTTTCTAATGATATAGTATCAGCGAAATCATGATTCTTTTTTCTTTAAAAAAAAATTCAATAAATTGCCATACTATTATATAACAAAATGAAAAAAAAAAATCCGAAATAATCAGCGCTTAAAAAATCACCCAAATTCTTCAGCAATAGACTAACTTAATAATAAATTCCGAGAAAAATGTACAATGCGAATCGCAGCTTCTAACCTATTTAAAAGAAAATATCAACAGCCTTTCGTCTATTCGACTACAAAGATAAAAAGGTTTCGCAGCCTGTAGCGAAAATTGTCACAAAGTCCTTACTAGTTTTCTTTTATATTTTCACACGCAGTAGTTTTCTAAGACCAAATTTAATCATCTGCAACTAACTACGCAGCAACCGTTGCCAACTTACAGCTCGGTTACAGCGTAGTTAGACTCATCGTTAGGATTAATGGTGGACTGCTCATGGTCGTCCACACTTTTGTTGCTATCAGACGTCTTGGGGGACTGCACCGGTGGGGAAGGAGATTTTGTTTGCATCGAATTGGTCCCTCCTTGATTTGATGTTTGATTTTGTTCACCACTCGGCTGAGGAGGAGAAGTGGGCGTTTCTATTTTCGGTGGTGGAATTGCTTTGCCCGTAGGAGGCAATTTCATGGGTGGCCTCTGAAGAGTTCTGTAAGAGAATCAGCAATTTTTTCATGTCATAATAAAAGGATACACACTTAAGGGGATATATCTAGTCATGAAAATAAAAAAATTTGATTTTTAAATTTTTCCATTATCTTTTAGTACATCTTAAGAATAATTTCTGTAAGTTCCATAACAATTGGACCAACATTTACTTAATTGTGTCGGTTAAAGTACGTAAATGGCGTTATATATGCCCTGTTTATGTGCACAGGTTTGGCAGAGCTAAAAAGTAACGGACTGTGTACACATAAACGATGATAAAAGTAACGGAGCCAGTTACTTTCCTTCTACTACATAAGGCAGCGCTAAATAGGTAAAGTTACGTAGCAAACACATAAACAAGGCCGTCTTTCATATAAAAAATAAGACTTTAACGCGTTTTTCTCGAAACTAATTTTTTTCGACATTTTGATTTCTGATGATCCAGCATCCAGTAATCTTGAACACCCCAAAACAAACAAAGGGGATCATAGGGGAACTAGTGCAGCGCCGGAAAATTGAATTTACAAATATGTATGTATGTATGTATAATGTAGGTACTAAAATAAAAATCGAATTTATGTACATATCTAAATATTACATATGAATAGTTTCGCGCAAAATAATTTCTAAAAAAAACACATTTTTTGTTTTCAAGACTAGGTATAACCCCTTAAGGAATTATAATACTTTGAGTAACTCTGGTCCTTCGGCGGCTCCTTCTTCGGTGACTCAGCGTCCTTCGGGATCTCTGGCAGTGGACAGTTCAGAATTGACGGTTTATATTTTGGGTCGAACTTTCCCCCCTGTCTCATGGTGGAGCACTTGTAAATTTGCTTATCTCGCTCGTACATTGCACTGTCGATGCTGTTCGAGCTGGGAATTGCCTCGACGGAATCTTGATGCTTTTGTTGAGCGCTCGGCGGATTTTGTCTTCGCATTGTGGCAGTGCTTGAGGTGTTCGATGACGACATCATCGGTGCTGCCTGATAAATGTGGGAGTTCCCTGACGTCGTCATTGGCACCGGCGTGGCGGCCGGTATCTGCTGGTATATTTGTTGTCCTTGCTGATACTGATGCTGATGATGATGATAGGCATGTGCATGATGAGCATGAGAGTGCGGGTGATGACAATAAATCTGATGCGGGCGACTAGCTTCGCTACAGGCTGGTGATTTTCAGTAAAAATCATTCGCTTCCAAAGTCTTACATTGTTTGCTTAAAGTTGCGTATTTACCGTTATTTGGTCCTATAAAATGTTATAATTTCTATTTAAATAAAATTCTACATAATTTTAAGAACAGATTGAGTTTATGGTATTTTTACGGATTTTGATAAAGCCTTGTAGGAGTGTTCGTTTGGAGTAGAAAATGGCAAATATGCAAACAAATTTTACCGGCCACCGAGATATTTAACTTTGAAATTTCGCAAATTAACGCTTGGTCCACGATTTTTTATATATTCCCACAAAATTTCATTCTGATTTTTAAAAAAATGTTTTGTATATCCGTCACTTTTGACCCTAAATGAACATTCCTACAAAGTTTCATCAAACTCGATTATGCCAATATTTATAATATGATCCAAGTACCTGAAAGATGAGTGGGGCTATGATTGTGCGATGGTAGTCTTCCTAGAGTATGGGTTCCCATCGCTCGTATATTCTGCTGCTGGTGCTGGTGAGCCATCATATCATGTTTTCTTGGAGGATGCTGCAGAGTGTGCGACCCACTGATTGCAGGTGGACTAAAGTGACTAGATAGGAATCTCATTAAAACTTGGTTAAGTAACCCAGAATCAACTACCATACCCATTATGATTTCGTGGCAAGGTTCGAGCATTCATCTGTTGGTGATTCTGTGGGGCTTGATGCGAGATGTAAGATGGTTCTTCAACTTGTGCGTAATCGTTACGTTTTCTTATATAAATCCAAGTGTGCGAATCAACCCAAACCATAATCGTAAGCAAAATAGCTGCTATAAAACTAGCAATGAGCATCAAAACTAATCCCAATAAGCCTCCCTCGCAAAGTCCTCGAGCAGCATTTCGGTAACTATTGTGGACCGCCTTACAATCCACAAGGGCAGTGAGTTGAGTCAATAAACGTTCGCTACTGTTCAAATCAGCCGAAACCGCTCCTAGCTTTGGCTGGAGTCCAGATGATTTAAATAAAACCAACGAAATCTTCGTAACCGTTGCCATTGCACTTCTTGCATTATTGATAGCATTCTGAGACTCTCGGAGGCGCTGGGTAAAAGGATTGGTGTGGCCCGGTTCACACTGCGTATAATGCAGCAGAACATTTGTCGGAAGCTCATTGGGGGCAACAGATACAAGAAAATCTGCCGGATTAATGCACAAATCCCCGACAGCCACTGAAGTTGAAAGATAAAGTCCAGACATAAGCCAGGAGCCAGTTACAGCCAGAAGACCACAAACGCTGAATAAAATCAGAGCGCAACGTGAATGACGTGCCACACCTACCAAAAGGACGGCACACAAAACCAGAAGAAGTGCTAAAACGGCAACTGTTCCAGGCCATCGAATCAATTCCCACTGATCACCTTTCTGCAAAATTTAGTTCATTAAAAATGCATCTGCCACGTGATAGATTACGACAATCCCACCGATAAAAAAGCTGACATGGATATTCCCATCAGCGGGCGCCTTATGTCCCCGGCGGCATTCGTCGCGAGGGTCACGTTGCCTTGGACGATATTAAGGGACACTATCAAAATGGAGAGTGCGGTCTGGTTAGTCACGGGCTGGTCAAAAATGTCAGCAAGTTCAACTAGTTGGGGCCGTATCCTATTCGTTAGGGTGTTTTCCAGGATATTGGTTTGATTACGAACTGTGGTCACAAGATTATCAACTTTTCGCCCAGCAGTCAGAACTTCTAGTAGTCCATTATGAAGGTCATCATTTCCATATAGTCCTGGAATTGTACAACATTTTAATATACACTAGTGCAGACAAGTAAATATAAATTAAATAAGCGTTTATAGCTTAGTCAAATAAAAATTAATTTTCATGGCAATCCCTTAAAATTTACAATTGTTGGCCGCTATGTAAAGTCCGCTATTTCAAAATCCTGTAAATTGTATATGCGCATAATAGTAGCCTTTATGTTGTTGGAATAGATACTATGTGTAAATAACCATAACCAGATACATATATGTACATATTAGATTGTAATAATTGAATAACTTTGAATATCTATACAAAAGACATTTTAATTATACAAAGGAAACAGATAGAAGTTTTAGAAAAGAACAAGTAGTGAAAATACAAAATTACATTCATCCAAGCAAGAAAATAAAATCTTCCTAAACTGGTAAGGGTAACACTCATGTTTTACTGAAGCAAACAAATGCACAGCGCAATTGCATAGAACTACCCCATTATGAAAGGGAATATAATATAAGAATGGCCTAAAATTTTCGCCTAAGGTCTATTTGCAAAAATGACACTTCCCCTAGTATGATACTCAGCAGCGCTTTGGTTTTGCACTTTAAAAATAAATGCTCACTGCAATATCCGTAATTGATTTCACCCCTTTATTTGGAAAACAAAGGGCCAAGCTGCTAAAAGAGTTCAAGCTTCGCCCGGGAGGGCATTTCCTTATTGATTTTTGTTGCACAAAGATATAAATGCAGATGTTTCCTTCATTACTTACGTTGATTGTTGTGAGCAATAGGAATTTCCCTGAGGAAATTCTCAGGTATTTATACAAAAGGGATGGTCTTGGCTAGCACTCGTCATAACGTATGCATGCCACTACGACTCATAGTGAAAAGTGAAAACCTCAACTGGGCGGGATAGTGTGATGTGAAGACTATTCGCAACACCACCGCGAGTGTAATAAATTTCAGACTTAGTTAATTAGTTCTGAGTAATTAGTCTCCATTGAGAGGTTCTCAAGCTCTCGTTCAAGACGAGGACAGGCAGATATCCTTGCTGCACAAATTCATCCGCCCAAGAGCTGCCACGAGTGAAATAATTTTTTTGGAATAGCGCAACAATGCAATTCCACATTTCGAATAGCTTCTGCGCCACCATACAAATAGAATGTTGGAGCCTGTGCATTTATGTTGCTCTTAATTAAGTTTCTGCAGAGCATATGAAAATGCACTTGCAACAAAATTTCTTTAGCAGCAAAAGGAGCAAAAAACCATTTGCTAACCTTTCAGTTGCATGTCCCCATTTACTTGCAGAGAAAAAAAATCTGTCGTTGCGAACAAAAGCCCTATGTTAAAAATGCATCCATTCACTCCACAAATATGCCGGTGCCCAAGTCCTTCCTGACACTGAACTCCTTCTTAGGATAGCTCCATCTGAAAATGTGGGATAAGCGCAACGAATGGGGCAAGCAAATCTGCGGAATAATTTATGCCCTCCCCGGCCCTTCTCGTACAATCGAGGCCCTTATTATTCCTGCCAAACAAATTGTATGCAGTTTTCTTTGCCCCCGGAGCCCCACTACGACTGCGGGCGACGCGACGCTCCCGCCAAATAAATTTTATTGAGGTCGAGTTACATTAGCGGTTGATACGCGATCGATTTTGTCGCCCCCTTGAATCCCAATCAATCTGGACGACTGCTGCCGTCGCAAATGAAAGCGAGCACTCGAACGATTTTGAAACCAAAATACCTTCCGCCAGCCTCACTTTGTCTGGAGACTGGATTCAGTTTTCCGATTTTATCCTCGTCCTACGATATTTTTGCAGTTCGACAAGTTCTTTTTTCATCGTCGAAAATTTTCCAACCTGCTGGTCGGCTTTTCTTTGCTGGAAAGTGGAATGAGGTCGATTTCAGCTTGCAGTCTGTGTTGTTTTTACTTGGCATAACTTGTAACAAGTATTTTCTTTTAATTGGTGCCATTCATCATTAAATCTTGCAAATTATGAGTTCCTTCTTTGTATGATACGTTTCGGGGTAACTTGCTCGGGTCAAGAACTTTCCGGCTTAATTAGTTTAGGTAGAGCCGGAGAGGTAAGGCAAAAATGTTTGTGCGTTGTGCACTCTACGCGAACTTTTTGCTGCATGGTAATGAGGTGCTCTTGGCCTGGCCGTGTTATAGAGAAGTGGTGTTGGGCGTGGGCGGACTCCAAGCTGCTTCAGTTTTATATTCTTAGTTGAATGATTTTTCATCAATTTTCCAGGAAAGTTAATTCTATGGATTTTAGTTGCAGTGGTGTCTAGTATCTCTACTACGCTTTTCATTTCAGTTAGCCAGAAATAAGGGTTCTGGCGGGCTATTCATGATTTTAGTTTCAGGTGCAGGTACACCCGATTTTGATTTGAAAAATACTGCGAAGGTTTTTTACGAGTATTATATTTTCCTTTACTAATTAGGGACTAAACATTTTGATGAAGCTCTGCAGAAACTTACTTAAAGCTATGAAAATTGAATTGAGTTTGAATGAGATTGAAATGAAAATATTCACCAAACTAAATATTTTGTATTTCAATTTTTTTGGGTCTGTTGATACTATTCAAAAGTTTATTATTTTGTCTCCATTGTCCCCAAAAATCAAATTGACGAAAGAACAAAATAAACTTCCATTATTTTTCTAATGAAATTAAGGGGATATTCTATTTTCTTGAAGAAGAATGTTACCGAATTTAAAAACTTAACATAATATTATACTATGGGAATATAAAAATTTTTCACTAATTATTTCAAATTTCGGGTCTTTTCCAGAACGAATTTGTTCACTATTGCACATGGTTATGTTCTTCGGGATCTATGGGAAAGAGAAACACAATAGTTAATCATAATTTGTGCATGATCCGCTATGGCATGATACACTGAGAAAGAAAAAGAAAATTATAAAGTGTAAAATAATTTTTTTTTTAAATAGAGCCGCCTTCAAAAGATCAGACCACCTGAAAAAAGTATAAAATTCACTTTAGGGTTCTCAGTTGCTACTTAAAACCTTAGTATTTACTATTTGACATAAGTTTCAACTTGATAAATCTAGTTTTTCCTGAGAAAGAGTCTTCCTAGCACTTAAAACAACCTTTTCCTTTTTAATCTTTTGTAAACAAAGTCTTACTTGTTTTAGTTAAAAAGGCATTCATACCTAGCCAACTATCTATTAAATATAACTCCTTATATGTAGTTTCATTAAATGTTTGGCTGCAATTAGTGAAAGTGTGTGTAATAAAGAAGAATTGATATTCCAACTTTAAGTGGTTTACGTCAATCAATTCTCTTCATTAAGCCTATATTAATCCAATTTATCAAGGTATTCCAACGGAGATCGAATCACTACAGCCCATTAAGAATAAATGGGCAATTTCCGAAGCTTAAGGCACACCGCTCCATATAATGTATATCGGCAATATAAGAAATTGTAGAAATACAGAAGCTCTCAGGTAATTTCATTACCTTCATTTCGCAATTGGTCTATCCTTCCAAATCGTGCCAAGCATCGAGAGCACCAAAAGCCATAATTTCGGTTGGTCTGTATCCACAAATTTTTACGACTGTATCTTTCGATGCAATGCAACTCATATCTGTGTGTAATCTAAGCGCTTTTCCAATTGCACTGCTTTCCTGGGGAAATATTTGGCATGGCGAGGCTCATTTCTATCAAACAAGAAAATTGGATGGCAACAAAGTCAGAAGAGCCAGCAGAACCAGCTACCAAAGGAACCCGCATGCCATCTTTTTCCTCACGAAGAAAACGAGAACAGCTCCCAGGTCGCAAATGAAAAACCGGCCTTTGTTTGCGGGAAAAATATAAAAGAATCGATTTGCCATTCCCGAGTAAATCAATCGGTTTTAATGTGCATGTGCGCATACAATTTGCATGCATGCGACCGATTGCATCCGCACCAGAGGAGGGCGCACTCGAGTGTGATATGAGTAATGCACACAGTTTCCCGGGAAAGTCAGAAAAACTTTTGACCAGAGTCGCCCAAGGAGGGTGTTAGTACACAGTGTTGTGCAAAACAATGGAGCCATTAAAGTCCTATAGATATTTCATATCTAAATTTATGTTTAATAAGATTAGGAATATAGTTTGTATGTTATTCAAAAAGTCACAAAATTTTATTAATCTACAAATAAACCATTGAAAATTAAAAATAGAATAAAACGGTTGTGGCGAACGAAAATTTTACGACTATACAAAACGTTGTCGCACTGTACCAAAGTCGTATTTTTTAATTTCATTATAACTTATGTGACAACATGTATTTAAATTTCATGTTAATACTAGATTTACGAAACCCGTCAATTGGCGGGATTCATATTTCGTGCTAGAACTTAGAGTACTCATAAATATTAAATTTTAATAAAGTATATGTATGTTATTTTAATTGCTGTGATAATATAGGATATGTCCTTTATGTCCTTATGTACACATTTTGAATATAAATATTTTGAAGAAGTATATGTTACAAGCTTATCTATTTCAAAATCTCTTTCAAACCCCCTTATAAATATCCGTAAATCTCTAAGCGGAGGGAGCGTAGACGCGATGACTCATACCACAATTTACATAGAAATTCAAAATAATCCGTCATCTGGTGACCTTAAGTTTTCAAATTCGACGAATTTAAGTAAAATTTAACTATAAATAAAGCCAATAAGGGTCATTTGAGACCATTGATTTCGAATCTACTATCAAAGTTTGTTAATTCAAAATGGCGGATCCAATAAAAAGACTGATTCAGTAAGAAACATCTTCAGTTACCTACTTTTATTTTAATAATATCCAAGGGATGTTTTGAAATTTTGATGAAAAATATTGCAACCCATTGAAAACCAAAAGTTGGCAAAGCTATAATATAGAGGACAACATTTTCCACGATTCAAAGTAATTTTATGACAAAATAACTTGAAATAGGATTTTATTGATTTAATTTAATACCCAATAACTTTGAACTCGATAATAATCATAAAAAGGCTAAGTTAATATAGAGTTTTCAGTTTTAATATCCTCCCATATAATGCAAAGATATACAATAGAAAATACAAAAACGTGAATACCCTTATACTGTACCTCTCATTTAAGATCGAACAATAACAACGTAAAAGTTAAGAGAAGAGGCAAAAACCCTTCAGATGTGGATCGTGGTAACAAAATGACTTTTGAACAATGGTTTTATATTATAGGTACATAGGAAATTCAGATTTTAATAACTCTTAAACTGGGTGAAGTATGAACTCAAGTTTGATTTCAAAATTCTTATGATACATCGGGTGAAACCGGGTTGATCAACTAGTATATAATTAAAATATATTTTGTGTGAAGCCAGTGAAGCAGTTTTACTGGCTAAATAAATAAATAAACTAACCTTAGCCTAGTTTCGTTTTTAGTAAAGCTGTTGCTATTGCTTTCACTGCAATGTTGATATGTGGAATATTCGGTCGGATATTGAAGAAAACTTTAAGATTTCTAAGCCCGCTTTAACGACGTGAAAGTGTGACAAAAAAGAAGGGAAGGAGGACACTTACCCAAGCCAATGGCGGCACAGCACATCACCGTCACAATGGAAAGAGCCACTTTGAGGCTGGTAATTGAATGAGCCGGCCGGGGTTTTCTGTCGCAGCACCTCGTCATCAGGTAGAGCAGGAGTCCCAGGAGCGACACTATGAGGAGGGCCGCAGGTACTGACCCCAATATGCCCAGGCTCTGTAATGCAAAAATTGTGGCAGGTAAGAGAGGCTCGAGTGGGGCCCGAGTGGGGGTCTCACCTCGCGGTAGACCTCGTCGGTCGGCCTGAAAGTGCTGTTTATCTTGTGGAAGGTGATGTTGTAGTGGGGCAGGGCGTGCAAGAGCTTCGCAATCACAGGCACTTTGTATTGGTCATCCTGCTCCTGTTCGCCCATTTTTCAGCCGAATTCCTCCTGGAGGAGTCCCGGTCCAGGACAATGGATGTCAAGTGCCGCGATGGAGCGGTGGCACCTTTCGACGTCCCCCGGGCGTCTCAAGTCGGCAAATTAGCCGAAGGAGCTAGTTAATTTGCAGTACGGGGGTTTTCGTGTATCCGGGACTCTCTTAATAACCCTTGAGGGGATGATTAAGAGAAATGGCACATGGGAAGGGTTTAACGACAAACGCTCTGCAAGTGGCCACTTTTTGTCTCCACACAATCCGCGCCGGTACTACCTACTTTCCTTAACTCCTTTTTCTAATTAAATCCTCCGGACTTAAGTCATACTTGATAAAATTCAGTCGCAGCCGCTGGTTTATTCTTTAATCTTCAAAAGTACAACAACCTCACCACTACCACTTCATTTGCTCAATTAAATGGGAAAGGCGCAGATCGTTGTGTTTTGCGTGACCGAAAACGACCCACACCCTCTGCCTCAATTCTCGCACTATGTGAGCAGGCACAGGGGCTCAACACAACCCCAGTGCGGGGGAGTCGTCGAGTGCGGCAAGCTAGACGCACACACTAGTGCACACATAAAAAAAAAAACGGAAAAGAAAGAAAGAAAAAAAAACTACTCAGGATATGTCTCGCGGTTACTATTCATAAAAATAGACCCTCAAAGGTACCCTCGTAGGTCCTTCGTCGTTTCCTTAATTATCCGCCGCACAAAAACACTTTGGAGCCACCTTCCGAAACTGTTCGCCACGGGCGGGTCTGAGCCGATTTCAACGAAGAGAAACCTTTTCTTTGTCGGGTGCAACACTCCTGGAGCGGCTCAACAGCACTCCTGTCCAGAATTTGCACTTTTATCCCGAAACAATTGCAATTCGGCCCGGGCCAACATGTCGCCTTCGTGGGGAGCTGCTTCGAGGAAAACGCTGATTAAATGAGCAATCGCCGCCTGCAGCCAAAGGGTTGCACTTGCACTCCCGGAAAATGCACAGACCGACGACGACGACGACCGCAACCGACATTCATCGCACTCGCAGCGAGGAAAAATTTTTAACTCGGTCACACCCTTTAAGTTCGGTGCCTTTTTCGAAATTGTCCTTGCTCCTGCCGTCGACGAAGGGAGCAGCACCGCCAGCCCGCGTCCCTCGCCCCGTGGGAATCGCCCTGACTTCGCTCCGTCCGGTTTTTGTGTGCGCGCCGCTCCTGCCTCCAGGATTCGAATGCATAAAAGGGAAGCTCCCGAGCTCCCGACTCCTTTTTTCCCGAATAATTCGGCTTCGTAATGAGGCGGGGAAGTTACGTTACAATTCCGACTCCCGAGTCCCGTCCTGTGTACGCGGGACGCGTGTGTGTCGGCAGGATTCGAAGTTCCCTCCCGTCGGGCGCTCTCGCGAGTCCTGCCGCCCTCCGCCGGATTAGTCAAAGGATATCGATTTTGATTTTGATTTGGACAAGGAAGCAACTTGAATCGAGAGATTCTCGGGGTTGCTGTCCACGGCGGCACTGTTTGCCTAGATTAAGAAGCTTCATACTAAAGCTTCCAGTACGGAAAAGTCCTTTCGTCCAAAATTTTGTTCTTTTAAATATTCCTCAAATTGTTTTTCTATTACAAAAGAATGTTGAGTTAAGGTTTGAAGCTTCCTGAAAGGATAACTCTCACGACCCGATTCGTTATTAAAAACAAGGCTCAGGCCCTTCGTCCTGCCGATTTTTTCTATAGGAAGATCAACATTTTTTTCTTTGAAAGCAAAAATCGTTCGATGTCTTTGAAAAAATATAGTTTCTGGGTTCACCTCCTCCAAAGGACCGATTTTAGGGAGGAGTCTCAGAACAAACATTAATGAGAAGATCTTAACGAAATATCCTGTACATGCATACATGTATGTATAAGTTATGTTTTTTCTTATTCTAATGGTAAACAAATTTCTAGATTTCTTCCTTCCTTATATTAGTACTAGCATCAACTGAATTAAATTTAGCGTTGGTAAATATAAATAAATTTATTGATAAATTATTTTCATTGAATTAATTTAGAATATGAATACATCCTTGTACAATTTCGATCAGTTATTTATATAAATGACAAAACAGTCAGTTGATTACTTGATAAACTTTGAGTTTGAACGATAAATATGTACATAACATATATGCGTATGAGTAAATTAACATATTACAAGTAGTATTCAAATTGCGTTGAAAATGTTCCCACTCTGCTGATTGAAGTGTCGTTAATTAAATTTTAAAACAAATTGATTAAATGCAATGATGCAATTTTAGAACATAATACCAGAAAACGTTCAAAAACTAGAGATTTTACGATCCGCAATAAGAGCTGAATTTAAATTGTAACCGTTTGATGACGTTTTTTAGACCAATTGAAGGGGTTCATGACCATCTGAGATCCAAACCGTGACCTCTTCCAATTCATTTCAAGGTGCTCTCGCCGCCTTTCCAGCTGTCATGCTTCAGCTCTTTGAGTGACAGCTGGAAGCAGCATAAGTCATAACCTGCAAACCCAAACAATATCTACAAGTTATGAAACATCGAACAATCATTCGGGTTTCCCTCTAAATCCTGGGTCTGGACTCGATTTACTTCTACTTAGCGGTGACCTTAAGATGTAGAGACCTGGCCCGAGGTGCCGCGTCTATGGAATTGATGAAATTAAGTGAACAGAATGCGCACAGAAGGCTCGCGAAGAAACTACGGCCTGTCGACCAGAGTGGCGCTCGCCCGGCTGCATGAGGAGATAAGCACCGTCCTCAGCACGTACGAGACGCGATTCCGATCGGAAAAGTGAGTCCTCCCCTTGTCACAGCCGTCGCTAAATAGATTCCATTTCAGTGTTCTGGTCAACGTCCGCTCGGCGTTCGTCAAGCGCTACGACAGCCCCCTGGGCTGGTTCTCCATCCTGACGACGGTGGTGGTCATCATCGCCCTGGTCGTGGGTGACCACTTCTTCCCGGCGGTCATAATCTTTCTTACTTTAAGCATTAACCTGTTTTTCGTTGTGCGGGAGAACAACCTGCGCAGGACGGAGATCTTTCGCAAGATCCGGCAGGCGCTGGTCGAAATTAAACTCGCCGAGGAGGAGCTGTGCGGGGAGTGGGAGCTCAAGAATTACCCTCACCTCTGCTGCCCGCTGTCGCCCTGCGTGTCCTTGCAATGGACCTATCGGGACGGGATGATCGTGAACCTTCCCTGGGCCCTCCTCGTGCGCGGGGATCATATCGTTGTAAGACCGGGACAAATTGCTCCGGGCCCGTGCTCCGAGGTGAACGGAAAAAGAAAATTTAAGGCGAACGAAACTTACGGCATCGCCCAGCCCATCGAGCCCCCCTCAAAGCCAATTGCGAGGTCGCCTCTCCCTGATCTGATTTGCATCCTCGAGAACACACCGTACTTAGAAAACCTTAAATTTATTCTCGAGAATTTCCTTAAGAGACCACCCACAATTTATAATCAGCAGAGGTATTTGGTAAGTTTCGTAAAAAAGTATTCTTTGACTTGATCCTAAAGGAGGTTCTTTTCCAGCTAGTCACTAAGTATATCCAGCAATGGGGCACTCTTACTGGAGTGTTCATTGCTTTAGTTGTTGGCACCATAAGAATTACTGGGTTCGCACTTCCTGGTGAGTATTTCTCGTGTTTTATGTATATTTTTTAAGACACCATTCGAAATTTGATGCTTCGATGCACGTCTCAAAAATTTTCTTCTCTGCCGTGTGTCTATTACAAAACACGTTTAAAACTGTGAGGAAAAAAGTGTTATTAAATAACCTATGTATATTAATAGAATTGAAATTTATGTTTGTGATTAAAATAACTCTCGTTTCATAAGTTCATATGGTTATTTACATTATATAAAAACCTATGCAATTCTGTCTAAATTTTTCGACATCTGGGGGAAATTTTGTCTGTTTGTTAGCTATACCCAAAAATTTACAACGCTCCTCCGATTACAATCAAAATTTCAATTGATTTTTAGAACATTCTATATACATATGTTTTATTAACAGACACCCATCCAAAATTCAATTTGAAGAATCACTTCAAATTTTTATGATTAATTATTAGAAAATGAGGATTTCGGACTTTTTTTTATTGACTTTCTATGATATGTACTTGAATAACGTACTCATCACTGCTCATTCTCATTTTAATACAAATTGGGGATCTGATTCTTTCCCCTGGCTACGGCCCTGGTCTCTCAGATTGATGTTTGGATAAATATTGGTACTGTAGGGTTTTCGGGAAGGCTGACTTGTAATATTTTGTTGATCGAATTTCTTAAAATCTGCACTATTCTCATAAGCTCTAAAACAAATAGATTTTGGATACAGTAGGTAAAATCTAAATTTTCCCTTTCAGAAAAAACGTCAGGATCATGGAAAGAGCTCTTCATAGAGCCCGTCACTACAGCAATAATACCAATGCTTCCTTTGGTTTTTCCACTGATGTGGATCTCGGTCAATTTATGGGGCATTGCAAGGCTTGATACTTTCCTGCGATATCCGCAGCCGCAAATTGCCACCGAAGAAGAAAAGTCCTTCCAAGAGGATTTAGACACGCCTACTTATGACTTTGAAAGCATATCATTGCACCGATCGTTGGTCTTTCGCCGTTGGATTTTAATTTGGAACGGGGAAAGCGAGCTGCTGGGACGAAGTGCGAACGCAGTTCAGGTGCTTGGCTCCATCACAGCCCTCTGCTGTGTCGACAAAAAGGGGATTCTCTCGTGGCCGAATCCAACGGCTGAAAAGGTTTTCTTCTTACGTGACTCCGGGGACAAATCATCTGGGGAGAGTACGACTAGCTTAGAGCCAGGCACGCCAAAGAACAATAACGTGAATAAGTCCGGAGTTATTGCCGAAGTGCTGGACCTAACCCATGACCAACACTGCCCTTTCAAACTCGAGTTTGATGACCACGAATGGAAGAATCACATATCGTCGCTGAAACCTCTAGGTGGGTTCCTGCGGGTTTTCATCCTTATTTCTCTCTCATTAACCCATAACTCACTTTAACCCAGGTTTGGCTATTCTACTGAACACCTGCAGTCCACTTACGCATGCTCACTATGCACAGTTTTGCGGACACGTGACGGCCGTCGCAATGCTCGATAAAGATTTGGTGCCAGTCACCAATCGGTATGCGATCGTTGAATCCAGTTTAAATTGCTTTATGCATGGGTATGTACTTAACCGCCGTTTTATTTAGCCTTATACATGCATTAAATATAATATAAAGATTTTTATCGATCTGAATACCATGGGAACTCACAGTGCTCCTTTTGATTTCAGCCTCATTTCGGAAAGGAAGTACCTTGCGAGTTTGGGTTTTCATTTTACTTTGAATTCACTGTCTTTGTCTACTTTACTGGCTACATCCGTGTCGTTTCTGTTTTAGCTTTGTTTGCCTTTATTTCATTGCCGAAGACTCCAGTAAATTTAATTTGCGTGGTTTGCTTGTTTTATCGCGTGCTATTTATGGTTTTGTTTCGTGATCAAACGAGATTATTTTGAGTTCGATGTTTCATTTACCATTTTGAGTGGATATGTAAGCGTTGTCTATGCAATTTATCTCATGGCAGTCTCTTTGGTTTCCGTTTTCTTAAGTTCATTGTCTATTTTAGTCATCTTTTCTGAGATTATGCCATTGCTAGGTAGCGCAGGTTTGTACAGTATTTAGAAATGAAAACTCATATGTAGCGCAGTGTGAATATCGCTGTTCACTCATGATAATAAATATCCTTCCTAAAGATACCAGTTTGAAATTTTCGGAATACCACGATGAAAGGCCACAGAAAAATGATGTACAGTAGCTGTATTACACGTATTGAATTTCATTTAATAAAATAAAATTTGAAGTACCTAAGCAATCTAATCGAAACTTTTTACAAATTTTCGAACATAAGCCTCAGTTACAAAAACCGGTACTGGTCTCCATGACATACCAAATGCGTTTACACATACATGTTCCATTAAGAATAATTTCTGGTCTCAAAAGACTTAAGGAGATTATTATGCATGGCATTTTCATTCACAAGGACAACAACCGGAGAAGAAAGCGATAACAATAATTTTGTTATGGTTAATAAACCAACTAACTTGTATACAATATCAGATTAATTAAAGCTAACTTTTATTATTATTGGAGATACGTTTTCTCTCGCAACCTTGTGAATGAAATGCCTTTATTACCTTTTCTGCAAAACAAGAAATTTCTACTTGTACTTTCACTCTGTACATAATGTTTCCAGGTGAAGCCAGTAGACAGGTAAGCAAATTGCGTAACTAGAGAATATAAAATTATGCAACGGATCTGCCTGCTTTGCAATCAAGGACATTTTCTTGGACAAGAGCAAAATTTTTTACCATAAAATTAATTTTTTATGCTATCCAAATTACATTTTTGTATTTTACCAAAAATACATTAAGGAGTACGTCGATTAAGAAGCATATTGATCTTAAGTTCCATTTAAGTATGAAATTTTTAACATCACAATATTTTACTATATCAATTAAAGTTTGGATTGTTGTGGTATTTCTTTCCAAACGTTGGGCTTATAAAATTTGCATGCCTTCTGGTTTCACTTATCTTTTTCTTTTGTTTTGTTTTAACTCATTTCATTTTGTTTTTTGTAAATTTTTTTGTGAGGTGATGATTTTCTACTAATTATCAATGCTATGATACTACGATGAATTTTGCGTTTCCACTACAACTGAATGATTCAAAAATAAAAAACATTTCCTAACAATTGGCAAAAGTCGTACCTTTGAAGATACTTCGCAATGCAATCTTTGAAAAATAGCAAAGAATGGCATGATGCCCGGTAGCTTTAGATCTGGAGTAGAGCTCTCTTAGCGTAGTGTTAGTTTCCCAAAGAAGGAAGCACCATTTTCACATTACGCCATTAAAAACGCTAACTAGGCTTTATAGTTTTTATTCAAATTTACACAGAAATTGCATAATATATCATATTCATGTATAACTAAGCTTTTTGCCTAAAATTCGTCTCAGCTCCCGCGTCTTCTACATAAAACTATCGACAATTTCAGACGGTGCTTATGCGAGCTAGCGAAACAAATTGGTTTCACCTCACATGCCACGGACAGGTTTAATCTAGAAGGCCAGCTTGCCACGTATCGGCACTTGGTAAAGATATTCCTGCTCTATGTTCTGGGTTTTTTTAATTTATACTAACTTTCAGCAACCGGATGTCGTTCAGAGAGATATTCGTTTTGCCCGTCATTTGCAGCTCTCCTCAAAAGTGAAAGTACCATTTCCGCATTCACTGTCTGTGGTTCTTCGAGAAACGCCTGGTGGATACCTTTCCCTATTTACGCAGGGCACAGCCGACATTGTTCTGGATTGTTGTGATGATTTTTGGGACGGAAGAGATCTTAGGCCGCTAGGCCCTCAGGAGAGGAAACGTGCGCAAGATTTCTATCAAAGAAGTGCGCTCACGGCATATTGTACGGCATTTGCCTATCGTCCTCTAAGACACGGAATATGCGGAGCTCTCAGTGGTTCCCAGAACGGAAATATTGCGTATCTTGAACTACCGCCAGAGACAAAATCTAAAATGCAGCATGTGGACAAAATACACTGTGATTTTGAAGGGCATACTAAATTAAGCCATTCAATAAGCACAGATTCTCTATTATTCTCCGAGGCTAAAGATGAGGACATTGCGGATGTTGAGGGCTGCTTTGAAATGCAGTGCCATCAGGTCTTCATTGGGATGATAACAATGCAATATCAGGCCCAGACGGACATTGTGCAATTAGTAGAAAGACTGGAACGTGCATGCATACGATTTGTGCATTTTAGCAAAGAAAATGAGCTCAGGTCTAGAGTCTTTTCTGAAAAGATGGGACTGGAATCAGGGTGGAACTGCCATATATCCCTCCTAAGCGAGGAGCCCCATTCAAATCCACAATCCCCAAAACATTCTGGGCACTTTGAAATTCCCCATAATGTTTCTTTGGGTAAGGATGACGACCATGGCAATTCAGAAATGAATTGCCTAATTCCACCGATTGGGCTAGAATCAACGAAAACATTAAGCTCTTCAGCGCCAGGAGCGATATCAAATCAAGACTATAATATGCTGAGCGCGAATTCTGCTCAGGGATCAATGGAATCCATTGAGGTCGATGAAATAGGACAACGACCCTCAGAAGATTCTGCATTGGGTGGGCATTGTCGCTCTTTGAGCATACTAACTGATAGCACCGAGCAGAGTGCACCGGTGCACTTCGATATGTCGAATCGGGCTAAATTGCCCCGAGGGATCGAGAATATAAGGCCGCACCTCGAGAAGGTCGATAATGTTCCTTTGCAAGTGTCTCTCTTTACAGACTGCTCAGCTGAGGCGACTAGCGAGATGCTAAGCATTATGCAGTCATACGGGGAAATTGTCGTCTGCATTGGATCCAGCGCGAGCAATTCTAACGCAGAAATATTTCTTCAAGCCGATTGCAGCATAGCTGTAGAGCCACTGTATCCACAAGTAAGACTTTTAAATGGCTAAGCTAATAATTCGAATTTTATAACTCTTGTTCTAGACCTGAGCTTCGACTCCATAGCAAACAAAATCAGCTTCAAAAAGTTGCTATTTGGCAGCATTATATAAACAATATATTAAATTGTGATCAAATAGCTAATGTTCAAACTGCGTTATCCAAACACATTCGTTTTTAAAGAAATGCAGTGTATTTAACCATTTGTTCACTAAGAAAAAATAAGATTTTCAAAAAGGGAAGTTTTTTTTCCCTAAGACAAGGCTTTCATTATAACTTTTTAAAAGACGTCGTTTCAAGACGTTTCTTTATATTATAATTTTACTTCGCAGGTCTGCCAGGACATTCCGGCGTACACCGAGTCAAACATTCTAAATAACAAACTCCGCCTCACTAG
Organism: Machimus rusticus; assembly: GCA_951509405.1. Lineage (NCBI taxonomy): Eukaryota > Metazoa > Arthropoda > Insecta > Diptera > Asilidae > Machimus > Machimus rusticus. The sequence continues at coordinate 47,536,798 of OX608051.1, read as the reverse complement.
AACAAAAGACTGCAAATCATCGGATGTATTCCTAGAAAATGGCGCAACGAACTTCCGTGACGGTGGATACAACACAGTATCGCCGATATATCTAAGTCGATTACTTAACTCTCTGCCGTGCTCGATATCAGTGCGAAGGGATGATCCGCTGTCGATAGTTGCCATAATTGAGCTCTCGAGACGATTTTCGCTCGGACTATGGAACTGTATTCAGTTCTGGGCATGCTGCGGCTGCACCCTCGCTTTTATAAACATTTCAAGTACCTGCCTTTCTCTTCCGCCAGCATTTACACCGACAACACTAATTTACCTGATGTGCTGTGCGGTCCCATTGATTTCCCTTTCATTGGCCCATATTGAGTCCGATTCAAAAATAATGAACCGTGCCACTGGTAAGAAGCAGACCAAGTTCGATTCAAGAGTATTCGGATTCGTATTGTGGTGCTACGGATGCAAATTTTTACCAACTATTTTTATAATCGTAAGTAAACAAATTTTAATGTAATTTAGCAAAATTTAAATATATATTAATATCATAGATTCTGTCTTATTGTGTCCTAATGGCGCAACCATTTGAAATAATCGACGTTGACGAAGAGGACTTGGAAAATCACATACACATTGCGCGGATATTTTGCCTTTTAGGAGTCGTTCTCCACTTTGGTAAGTCATTAAAACATTTTGTGTTTTGTCCTTGGCTTCTTTTTTAATACTTACTGGAAAAAATACTGTTTTGAGAATAACGCATCTAAAATTTCTGACTATATTGCTTAAGTATCAAAGCCCAATTAATGGCTATTCCTTCAAGTTAATTTAGAAAAGAGTAGGATATTTTATAAATCCGTTTTAACTTCACAGTGATAATTTCGGCGTCTTTCGTTCATCGCGACCACTCGATGTGGCGCAAAAGTCCGTTCAGCAACAACGTGTGGGCGTTTTCCAGTCTGACGTTGGTCTTCCTTCATCTGACTGTGTGCGGACTGCAAATCTGCCTTAGCGATGAGGTCTACTATAAAATGCCAAAGGTCTGGCCAGTCATGGTTTTTATCACAGGGACAGTGCTTTTCAGTTTTGCGGTTACGGAATTCTGCAAGTGGGAGGAAATTAAGTAAGTTCGGCATGCAAATACTTTGAAAGTGAAAATATTTTATCATTATTTTTAAATTTCAGAGTTAATTTACGTTACCAGAGGCGCGCTAGACTGGATTTCGGGACAAAACTGGGCATGAATTCACCATTTTAATCGACATTTTTTGTGAAACGTTTTGTACTGTTACAAATCTACTTAAAAAGAAAACATTTACTTAACGTATGCGATACGTACTTAGAAACTTGTTTGTCCGTTTTTTTATTTTTAAATAAATGTTTTTTTCTTTTAAGCGTGTGTTATTATTTTTATTACTGTCGATCGTAATCGGCTGTGTTTGAGGGATAATTTAAAAAAACACAAAAATTGATTTTACATGGTATATAGGTATGTATTTCACACATTGTTACAATCTTTCTTTGATTTTCATGTAAAAAAGCTTAAAATAAATTGAAATAAAAACAAATTATATATACAAAAGAATGCTTAAAGTAACACTTCAAAAAATTGCCTAAAATTAAAATTCAACAACTTAGCATAGCAAGAACTCGAATTATTTTCGATCTACCGCAAACAAGGTGAACCTAAAATATTTGAGAAGACTTGAAATATATATGAACTGAACTGTTTTACCTTGCCTTTGCCGGATATGAACCACTTCAGAATAAATATATCATAACAATGTAACATCGCTCCGATTACACTTTAGAGCTTTTTCCTACGCCTAGACCACGACTATTTTGGTTTCATCAACAATGAAAATTTAAAAAGGATAACAGCAACATGCATGTATGACTACACCTGTGGTTCTATTATGATAACTTCGATTACACAAAAGTTGAACCTGATTCAAAAAATTCAGCAAATCGTTAGAAAAATTTTAATCTAAAGTCTGACGCTACGGTCGCTGGTTATATGGTTTCGGGATTAGTTACATTAGTGGGTTTATATCGTTGCTTCCTTAAACAGTAAGGGGCTTTTCATGAACTTTGAAGATGTTCGACAGCTCGTCCAAGAGTGTCTCGTACCGGAACGCCACGCGAATGTCTGGTACATTCGTTCTGGTTATATCGTTGCCTGCTACCCCTTCCCTGGTATAGTTTGGTCCAAGCCAGTGTTGCTTCATCTGAATAAAACCGATAGGTTTGTAACCATGAAATGTCTACATTCAACATATGTTACCTTATGTGGGAATCCACTCATCAGAACGCTGTTGCGCGCCAATTCGCACATATCACAAGAGCTCAATTTCCAAACTTGCGCTGCAATGCTGTACTCCTCCATCAAAGGTTCCTGAAAAAATTAAAATCGGAAAGAAGTTCCACATCAATAAATTTTCAATGAGGTAGGTACGAAATTCCGCTGTTTGAAACCTCATTTTTAAAATATCGCTTTTTTCCTCCCTTTTTAAAATCTCGAAAATTCAATTATGTATTTTAAATTACAATCAAAAGTCTCAACTAACTACTTACTTTAGTAAAGTGGAATTGGAGAGGATCATCAGTACTGAGCGACACTATTAATCCTCTGGCTAAATACTCCGGCAAAGGATTTCGATGGTAGTTCAAGAATAGCGAGTTGTTTGAAAGAGGAGACATTGCAATTCCAATCTGAGCCAAGTAGTAAAGATACTGAAGCACTGGCACCTTGCGGAGAAGAAGTCCGTGGGAGATATTTTCGGCCATCAGAAAGCCACAAACTAAGTGCTGCACGGGACCGGCTTCACCGCAATGAGGTCGAAGAACAAACGTGTTCAAGCCGCGTTCTCTAACGAAGCAAAAAATACAATAAAGATTTACATCCCATTTTTCAATTTCACTTACTTTCTGAAATGATTCAGAACCGTCATATTGGCATACATATAGTAAATATAGTAGGCATAAGGAGGATTATCTTCTTCCGTCCATTCCTCCGGATGCGCGATATCTCCGTCGAATAGTGGATTTTCTGGTTTAGACTCATCGTCCACAGAGTCAAATCCAATGACATACTGCAGGAATCTGTGTAGTTCGGGGTGTTGTTCTGGGTTATTTGTTGACTCAAAAAGTGGAAGGAATATATTGTCGAGAATGTCTTGGAATGACGTCATCAATTTGTTTGATTTGAAAATATCACTGAAGGAAAATAACTTCGGTTAAATAAACGTATTTCGAACAGTCAATAAACATACAATAAACGAGGAATTTGTATAAGCCAGCGGATATTTGTAGAATGTACTCCATAAGTGATTGCCCATTTAGCTAGTTTGGTCCACTCATCCCTGGATTTTCCGTAAATTGATAAACGTAACTCTACGTTTTGGTACTTGGATTCCTCCAAATCGAAGGCTACTTCCTATTTAAACGAATTAATTTATTAATAAAAATAATTTCAACATGGTACACAAGTTCAGCTGTTTATTAGAACAATTACATAAAATACAAGAGTAAAGATTGAGTCTAGTACCGTGATCTATAGAAGAAATTAATGTCATCTCACTCACCCTAATAATTTGGGCAAAATATTTGCCATTAAGATAGTTATCCGTCTTCAGAAAGACCTCTCTAAGTCGTGATTCCCCAATAGGATTATATTTGGCGTTAAACTTGTCGAACCGATGGAACGTATTCCTGTCCGCGTGGACATCGAGCATATCGACGGTTAAATCGTACGTGGTAAGGTTCATCGACTGGAAAACCTGTGCCAGTGTCATCTCTTGTCCTTTGGTCACTGTTACTGCTTCACCAGCGTTATTCTTTAGTGTCTTCTTAATGAATCGCAATAGGTGTTTTTGATTCATACAGGAGGCTGCGTGGATGTGAGTATCCACTTTTCTATGGAGTTGATTTTTTATTGCCAAGCTCATTGCTCAGGACAGGATAGTAGTTATTGAAATTTTACCTGATATTATAAAAATCTCTATGTGGTACTGCCTTTTGTGAGGCCAGTTCTCGCAATTCGTTCAACAAAACATGTAATTGGAATTTTGAGTACAAATAACTAAGTCTTCTGTAGCAAAACGATTTTCTGAAAGTAAGAAACAGAGAAAAACCAAAATGATTTTAAATTATTGAAACCTAATCTTGATTTAAATGGAATCAAATCATCATACTAGCTCTGTCTAATTAATTCTACTGTTCTGCGAAGTGTAAATTGAAACATGTAATCTAATAAAGTTGCACTTACAGTGGTCCGTCTGCAATCATGCTACACATTACATGCATGTCGCTAACAAAATCATCCAATTTTGGGTATATGTAGTTCATCTGTTGGGTGCATTCCTATATGTTTCACAAGGATTCAAGTTTCTTACCAATTTATTTTAATTATGTGTAAAATTAGTACCTTATCCTTAAACACATTGAAAACTCCATTCACAGCTTTGATTGTGTAACCTAAAGGTTTGTAGAAATCAATATCCCACGGATCGGCTGTCTCCCTTGGAGGATCAATCGGATGGTCTGAAACATTAATAAAAGCTTATATATAAGCCATAAATCGTACAACGATTTAAAATCAAAAACAAAGAAAAAAGAATTCAAACTTTTATAAACATAAGAACAATTCTGTAAAAAATTAAACATTTATCGAAAACCCAGGTTCTTCATTAAATTTAGGAATGACTTTAAGCAACTGTTTTTAAAAACACGTTTTTTACTAGAGCTTTACTACTCAAATGATAATAATTCCCAAAGAAAATTAATTCTAAAGATTTATAACCTCATACGACTTCATTGACCACATATATACATATTTAACACACCGATTACAGCAGCTCAGTTTCTCTGGATTTTCTGCTCATAATTACAAACGAAAAATGAGTGGCTCAAAATACAAAAAATATACATTTCCTCATTTTATTTACTTCAACGAAGTTAGTAAAATGAAGTACATATCTGAATTGTTTGGACAGGTTATTGCACTGTTTTGAATTCTCAGTAGTCGAATGAGGGATGATAGCAGTCTTTTTGGAAGGGGTTGAGTGTTAGTAACTTGGAAAGGAAAAAAATTCTATGGAATTGTTAACAGAATTATTTAAAAAAAGATGGCTACAAAAGGCAATATTTCTTTTTAAATCTGTAACTGGGTTCTTTCAGCAACAACCCGCAAGTTTCAGAAACGGTAGGTTAAGGGTCTCAGAACAATTTATTTTTTATTTTTTTCGATTACTTTTTGAAGTTGGCAACCCAATAATGTATTTTCGCTTTTTTAATATTACATGTCAGTTGCGCTAAAAAAAAAATCTTAGAAAATTTCAAGATTAATTAATATCTCAGAAAGCATAGGTCATTACTAATTTTGAGCTATGTACATAGTTCTTCTACTCTTGAATTCGTAATGTAGGATGAAGTTTGTTCTCATTTTTTGATAAACTATTTTACGATTCCATGAAAAATTGTGTGTTTTACTCATAATTACATTTAAAAAGTGCCTTTAGCAGCCGTCTTTAAGCAAAAAGAAATAAAGAAAAGTAAAAAAACGAACATTATTAAAAATTAAAAATCATTCGCCCGCTGAGTATGCACAACGAACGAATTACCTTGAAGTCTGGGAAGACTGATCTTGCGGATTAATTCTATAAAAATGGGTAGAGAAATTAAGTAAAAAAAAGTAAATCAAAATGTAAAACTAATTTAACGAAGAAGTATAAATCAATTGAAGTGCCATTCATTTCCTATACAACTACAGAATTAAAAAAGTATGTATTTACTTTTCCAGATTCATTCACATTACCTGCAATTGTTTTTCTATCCTCATGTTCAATAAGATTAAATCTTGCCTTCTCGTGAACCGATTTTAAGAAGCGTGTTGTCGTTGTAGGGAATGTCTGATTCGACATGTCCATGTAGCGCTCACGTAGTTCTAAAGCTTGTACCAAGAGTCTAGAAGCGCGCTCAAGATCTTCCAGCGGTACTCCACTGGTATCTTCTCCTGATATTGAAACTCGTTGAAAGTGTGGCACAAAATCATGATCGTCAATCGATACTGCATCATCGGGACAAACATCTGCTATCGAATGTTTATCACCCATCGCCCTTTAAAAAAATAGGTAAAATATAAATTAGTCCATCCTAATCTATTGCTATTATTGCATCGGAGTTGTAAAATTTAATATGTTATTTAAAACCCCATCATACAAGTGCAAACAGATTATATAAATAAATAAAATTGTTGTATGTTTTAATTTTTTTTTTTCCTCTTACATTTTAATGAACTTGAAATCATGACCCGCAAAAAGGTTCAATGCACTTTACCATCTTACGTACTTTTCAGTCTGCAACCAACAAACACTCTTTTGGAGAAATAAACATATTTCTGAAACCCAGCAAATACAATGTTAAACTCAACATCGCCTTCAAGGAAAACAAGAGCACTGTCTACTGCGGGCCATTAAAGAGTGTCGCTGGAGCTCCCTTCTAGATAACAACGTCAAAGGTAATCACAAGCGAGCTCAAATTCGAAATACCTTCATAATTGTCCCTTTTAATGGGGCCCATCATTTCGCCTTGTTATTGCACGTTCGCCAAACATCGATCATGGGAAGAGTTGAGTAGGGAGAGCGATTGCTGCTACAAAAGGCGTTCCTTTCAGTAATGGCCCGCCACTTAAAGAGGTGAAGCTTAAAAGACTTCAAGAAAGAAAGTTAAATGCCGTGCAACACGAAAACCTCCCTACGAAAGACAATTTCATGTTAAAGGTGAAAAGAAACTCCTTGCGGGAAATTCTTTTGCGAAATCGTCCTCCCACCTTCTTTACGAGGCTCTTAAGATGATTATAGTATTTTCGCTCCAATTATTTTATGTGTGTCATTTCTTAAGGTCTTACGTAGCAGTATTAAATGATTCCACTAAATTATGATACCTATCTTTGCAAGCTAGTGATAGTTTAGATTTTAAGAGGTAAGAAAAAGATTAGAGTGTATACTAAAGCATTTGATATCTTGTGACCATTTTATTAGAGGAACAACACTTAAAAAATATTCTTTATAGAGAATATAAATTTATTAGAAAAGAGTTATATTACAAAATGAGTTTAAATAAAAGACAACCAGTATTGCAAAGATTTATTGCTTAACTATTGATCTCTTGTTCATATAGTCCTTAGTCCTTTATAAATATAATGTATGACTCATTAAGTTAGATAAACATTTTCAAACATCTTTTTGCAAACACAAATTCGCAGGTAACTTATTTCATAATCGCAACAGGAAATAAAATAAATGGATATTATATCGTTAAGCAAAATTGTGGTGAAAGAAAATATTCTGACAAAACGATATATAATTTTTTTTATATAATTTTCCGCAATCCATTACCCCATTTTGGTTTGATTAATGTCTAAAGGTTCTAAAAATAAAATAAAAAACATCACTGAAAACTTTTATAGATGTGTTAAGATATTTTGAAAACTTAAAAATGTTTCAATATTTTCCTTACCAAAGAGAGTAAATTTATAGAGAGAGTCTCATTCGAAAAAAAACTTAAACAATGTACATATTTACCCGTAATGACCAAGTTCCGAATAAAAGTGTAAAAATACAATCCAACCATAAGTTATATTTGTAGAAATTGCACTACATTAGAGCTTCTCTTCTGTCAGATACTTATTGATTTTTTTTAATCCCAGCTTACCAATTGACGTGTAATGCTGCTTTGCATAGAAACTTTGTGAATATATGCTATCTAGATGTGTACAACCGAGCAAGGTCATTCCACAGGTGAATTAGTACAAGTGGAGAAAGTCACATTGCTTTCTGTGTCATCATGAGTAAGTTCAATTACAAAAAAATAAATCTGTGGGCATTTCGGATAAAAGGGGATAGTATAGAGGTATGGTATTTCCAGCAGGATTAACCCGCATCCTTTGCCTTTATTTTATATTCAACAGTTTAGTTAGGTAGATGAGTAGTTTTCGCTTAAATTTATTGCATATTACGTTACCATAAATTATGGTCAATTGGATGGATCTCTTTTGAATATGATTTTATCGTTTATTCAATTGTTCGATGCACTATGAATCGCAAATTATGCCTAACTAAAAATTAGTTTAATCTCTCCTTCATGATTTTGTATACCCATGGTCTAAGGTGGTAAAAAATGTGTCAAAAATGCGTCAATCTAGGTCCCCACTTCAACTTAACCTAAACTAATAAGGTTTTATACATACATATATATGTGTACCGCATCACAATACAACACAAGCAAACCCACATTTTGTTTAACAACATGGTGTCATTAAAACAATTTAGAAAGGTCGTGGATTTCCGTCGTCAATGTTACAATTGGATACTAAAAGACCCTATTTCGATCGTTAAATCTAACATGCATGGATATGATTGAGGCAGTAAAAAATGAAAGTAGATACATATAAAGAGAAAATTTGCTTAAACTGATTGAATTCCTTTTGTTTTTCAACTATTTATTTTAAAAGTAGCTTACAGCATTTTTATTCCATATTAAGAAGATTTTCACTATATATGATATACATACATATATAAATATTTAACCAGAATACTGTTGCTCATACACAAACTACAGATTTTTTTAAATGAAGCCATTAAAATTAAAAGGTGCTAATCAAATTTCTGGACTTATTACTTATATGAAGAAGTGGTGCCTTGAACTGTTATTAGATGATAATTAAAATAATTACAAGGATGTAAATTTAATTGTAAGCAAATGTTTCAAAATAAAGTTTAACTGCTACTAGTGTAAACTATAAAATACGAACTCACAAGATCAAATCGACGCTCAGTCGAGCTTTTGGCACTAGATAAAAATTCAAACTCATTCTAACGCTTAGAAAACTTCACTGGTATCCAACAAAAAAACTTTAATTCAACAAAATTATAAAATGCACCAAGCTGTGCCTTTGTTGAGGAACCCCCACGACCAGAGATTATATATCCGTCGTTAGGAAATTAGATAAAAAATATTCACTGCGAAGATATCAAATAAAATCAATACAAAAGAGACCACCGCAATACGCGCTACTTCGAGAATTGTTTTCTCGTATTAATTGAATTAAACTCAGTTTGGTTGCATGATGACCAATTTAAGGACGATAATTGGAAACGAAACAAAATTATAAATTTAATTGCCCATTAGCCACACACTATAAACAGAGGGCGAAAAATAGTCAGGCCATACAAACTTAAAAACCGATCACCTAAACGGGTGATACTTCTCGAACCGACTAACCGAAACCGTCTACTGGAATCTAGCAACCTAAAAGAGTTCTATCATATTTGTTAGCAAGGGCTTAAGTGTTATTTTTAAACTGTACGCAAAAAATGTAGAAACCTTATTGGATTTTGTGCAAATTATTGACGTGTTCACGTGTTTTTGTTATGTCATATACCGGAAAGAGGCGGCAAGGATTTTACTTACTTAACATTAAGTTGCCTTTGGATTTGTAGCTTCTTTTCAATTTGTTCAATGGGAAACTGTGGAACCTCATATGGGGCTGAAATCTCATTTGGAAGTACGAGAACAGCAGCATCACCGTCATTGGATGCAACTCCTTTGCTTGGTGCTCCTGTGAGGGAAACTGTTGATGGCGAATCGCTGCCTGTAATAGAACGATAAATTTTTGCATTTAGTATATTTTGAAACCCCAACTACAAAACGAGGATAATTTGGTATTGTTCCAACTAGCAAATACAAAAACTCGTTCTAATCTGTAGATAACACTAATCAAATGAGAAATTAAGTCGTGAAAACCAAATGAGAAATTGGTCAATGAATCACAGCAATTACATATATTGTACATTTGTGTGTAAAATATTAGCACCCCTCGAAAACTTTTCAATAAAGCTACGTGTTAATTGAAAAATACGTATGATACGGAAGTAAGTAATACGCGGCTTCATTAATCTGCCTTTATTCTCTAATGCACAAAAAAAGCACATCTTTCATTTGTTCGTTTACAAGTCATAAACAAACGTGCTCTAGAGATCCGTAAAGCATGCTATTTACGTTACTTATGCGTATCGAACAATTCTTAAACCCCAACTAGCTCTAAGAACGGACCATTCAATTGCACAGATATGAAAATTTTACAACCTTCAAAGGAATTCTTTTTACCCCATATTCTGGCGATTACTAAAATCATTTTTCATTTCTCTATTTTGAATGCGCCAGCTTTATGCCTTCGGATCAAAAACAAAAAATATATTAAAGAGACTGGTAAATATTTCTTTGCAGATTTATGTTAAGAGAAAAACGATTTGGGAGACTTCAAAAGCTACTGTTCAAACATCCTCAAGACTCTTAATTATCATATATAAATAAAAAAGTGTCGACCTTTATCTGAAACAGTACTAAATTTAGAAAGCAAACAAAAGTCACATGGTAAGGGTAATTAAACATGAAAAATCTCCTCAAAAACGCTTCACTAATTTAAAATTTCCTCATATTCATTACTGTTTGCACGAATTTTAAGTGAGACATCATGAAACGATATAAATTTCCGTGGTGACGTTGCATAGAAAACGTCGCATGAATTATTGCACTTTGTTTAGAACCAACAAAGTTGTCTGTTGTTCACAAGCAAACGTGATTCACTGCGAAATATTTCAACAACGTAAAACACCTTGTTACGGCGACAAATTAATTGTAATACGAAGTCAGATGTGATTTTCTAGGTATCGCATCTTAATAGTCTGAAAATTGATTCTATCTTTTATATAATATTTATTTTTCTAGCTATGTCGAATGAAATGCTTATTTAAATGTTTTCAATTACCCACCACGAAAGAAAAATCAAAACTGAATTGCAATCTACTTTTTAAGTACCATGAAAATTTGTTCAATTTTCTGTTTTTACGTAACCGTTGTTTACATATAAATTTACAAAATGTGGTCTACAAAACAAACTAGGTAATAAAGAGCTTTGGAATATCTGCGTAAACATTCTCTCCAGATACAACCAATCAATAGTAAAACCACTAATTCGAAGGTAATAAAAGCTCACACCCATCAACAATTTCTGGTATCTACGTTTATAATCACGCTTATCAACTCACAACTGCTATTTCTTTTGCGAAACAATCTTTCGTCAGCGAGCAGCCGTTGTTGTAAGTCAACAGCGTTGAAATCCATTGATTGGTAAGCTACCAACGCATCAAAAATGCATCAGCCGTTGTGGAGAGACCAATTAATTAAAAGTCGTCGTTCCAACAAATTAATTCACACTGCGAACTTGACGATAACGCGGGAAGTGAGCACCCCGATTGTCTTCCGATTGTAACTAGTTACCGTCTACGCGGCGACTGAAACTGTCCTTCTGGCTCGTCAGCCACTTGCCAGATTAAGTAACACAAAGCGAATATTCGCACCTAGTTCGATGACGATTCAAAAATAATCAAATTATATTTATGGAAATTGTGAAATAAGCAGGGGGAGCAGAACAACCAGCAGGGGGATAAATACGTTATCGCGGAGATATTCAGCTTGCAGCTTCATACAAAAGTCGCGCTTTTCTTTAAGATATCCACGAAATTGTCTCTCTAGCCGTTCTGAGATGACTACAACAGATTAAGTGAATGGGACAAAATGACCCATAGTACTCGCATACTGAGCCAGCCGCTCCGTTTGGGCAGCCACTTAATTGCCCCCACATGTGCCCGAGATAATCTATCGGGCTGCGAAAATCGCCAACTTATTTATAACCCAATTGGCGATTTCAATGCATAATTAGGTGGGCCCCGTACGCGGATTATTATAAATCCCAAAGCGGCTTATGTGGACCCAATGTCGCCGAAGCTATTGACGGGCATATGTTTGAATATTTTATCTCGGCCGATTGTTTACTGGTTCGGACGGCCTCTTAGAAAGTTATTATATATGTAGGTGCTATTACTTTAGCTCGGCTTCCAACTTACTCCCAGTGATAACCCCTCTGCCTCTGGTTGAAATCTTTATGCTATTTGGTAACATGAGAAGGTATAGTAAAGTAGCGTCGTGTACTTATCAGCACGTTTTCATTCTTTGCTGTTGGCGTCAATGACGGGAAAAAAATAATTCTTAGAACTAAAGGGAATTGTATTGTATGATGAAATTATTTTAAAAGATTTCATAACTTGCATAATATTCTAGCCACTCTATGCCCGAGATTTCGAATTTAACGCGTAGGTACTCAATTAATAAAAATATCATATATTTAAGATTAGGAAAATTTAGACTAATAATCCGTCAAATAAAAATTTTAGATTATGATATAAATTGCAGTTTAATTTTCAGGCAATATGAAAACATATTTAGAAATTGAGAATGTTACACTAGTGGTGACAGAAATAAAATTTAGAATTTCGAAAGTATTCATTCATTGAATGAATACTCAGTCAAAAGTGGTTGTCATATCCACTCCCGTAGTAGCTACTTCTAAAACGCTCTTACTATGAATAGCCACTAGTTTTTAAATAAAGGGCTAATGACATTTTATCATCACATAAAGTGTCCTGAGGGTAGAATCTCGATTTAAGAACTACATATTTTACACAACACACTACACAAAACATATCCGTAAAAAAAGGCCAAGATCATAATATTACTTGGCATTGACAGTGAAAAGAATTAAAATCTACATACCTGTTAAATCCCACGACTTTATACATTTAATATTTATCTAAAATGTAATATTAAATGAAAGTTTGTATTTTCTGTCATAATTAATTTAATATTTAATTAGATATTTCACTGTTGATTCTCTATTTATATAATCAGCTTAGTATTTTTTGGAATAAATATATGCATCAGTGAGGGTAATGGTATCGATTAACAAACATGATCATGGTGTTATATATTCTTAAACTGCATTATTCTAAATTGCGTCTTTCCATACCATCTAGAAATTACATGATTAATTCGTCGAATAATATAATTATCTCTAATCTTATGATAAAGGATGTATTTAGAAAAAGCTTTAGTCAACTTAAGAGTGACTTGAGATTACTGGATATCGCTATCCTTTGTAAAATTGCTTCACCCAAGGAAAAGGAATGCAAATTAATCACAAAATCACCGCCAGAGCCAACCCATCCTCAATGCCTTTCAACTGCATAAGTTATGACGGCAGTAATTACTCAGAAGCAAATGAATATTTTCCTCCTGACACAGTTGATGATGGCTCAAAGCCAGAGGCAAATCTCGGGAATTATCATGATGAGGAGGAGGTCTATTTTTACCCCACTTAACAAGCCTTACTTGAAGTTTAATGCTAAAGGTGGACGAACTGCATGCAATTAGTTGGACATTGGACGTAATAATGATCATACAAAGTTGGCACAAATGCGATAAAATATAAATGTTAAGATACTGCCTCTTCGATATAGCAATTAGCACAACAATTCGTAATTAAAAGAAACAATCTTACCATTTTGATCAAACTTAAATTCTGAATGCTTCACCCGGGGACTTTTTGGCGGCGCCGGTGTATGTACTTTTGGCTCAGAAGCGAGTGATTCTGTCGAATCCAAGCTGATCAGCACACCACGCACACTCATTTTGACAAATTTTCAAATTGTTTTATTTGGAACACTCCACAGTATGAATCCGCTAATATACGTCTATAAATACAATTTAAGACGCCACTAAAAATACCAACGTCGCACAAATTGTTGAATGATTTCTGTACACAAAACGATTTTTAGATAAACTGCAGTCTTAGATTTACGCCAACTTCAATTCCGCCCTACTGAGTGCAATGTTTCTTTGAAAAAATACTTCCGAGCTCCGTTCAGACGGTTACGTAAAACGACAGAATTTCTTATATCACTTCAATGTGTTATTATCGCGGTGCAGCTAGCCAGTCACTGGCGAGACCCCTGATAGCCGGACAGGTAAAAATTCGCGAAGAGTCGCTTGATACCGCGGCCAACAGATAATTGTTTGCACAAAAACTTATCGTATTTAATGTCGGACTGAGCCAGAAAGAGCTCTGTTTGGCTTAGCTCGATTTAGCTGGCGATACACCCACTAAAGAAGGCATTTCGCACGAGAAAATAGCTCGAGACTCGTGTTTGGATACAGCGAACAACAAAGCGATGTAAATTAACAACAGCTTCTCAACTCGCCTGGTCGTCGCAGCGTTTTGCTGTTTATAGATATTATGTGTCATGACTTTGGTAATTTACGAGTTTTTAAGACCATGGGGATGATTGAGAAAAATCAGTCTCCTGCGGAAATCGTTGGACGCTATTACTTTCAGACTCGTGCCAAACTCATGTCAATCTTTCTTATCAAATTTTTCGCGGCTCATGGATTTTGAAATTAAGAATACATCCATCAGCTTGAGGTGAATGATTTATGGTGTTTTATTTATAACCTCTTCATGACCGATAGACAGATTTCAACAAATCTTATAGTCGAGGAGAAATTGGGTGCCAATATTGAGCCACTGAAAAACTGAATTTACATACATAAGATAACGGACGTTTGGCCGACTTCTTTCAGTCAAATATTTTAGCAAACTTATTAAATCTTAAGAAAGATTTATAGACTTATTGTTAAAACATTATCACAAGATATTCATTATTACCACACCTTGTCAAAAGATAATGGAGAGAATTTCAGACCAGCCGAAAAATTTTTGATTATTATTAAATTTGTATAATGTGAAAAGTATACTATATTAATACATTTTGTACCGGTGGACATATTTATACATACATATGTATTTCTTAATATTGCAATATGGTTATTTTCACTTTCAGCTGAAATTTAAGTGTTAATAATGTTAATAAGTAGAACAAGAATAGGTAAAATTTCTTTAAGGTCGGATTCCGGTCTAGGTCATTTTTCGTGGTATCTTTACTGCGGTAAATGGTTTCATGCAAAATTCTGTAAGTCTATTAACAAGGCCGTTACATGGAACTACTATAAAATTGAAAACACAGCATTTAATTAACCTGGTGACATCGATTAAATCCACAAGAAATAAGTTGAGAAAACTAAAGAAATGTCAATATGAATTATTTAAAAACTTGTTTTTAAATAAAAATTCAAATAAATAAAAAATAATGGAGGTATCATATGTTTTTTGTCAAAAGTTTTCTTCAAATATTTTTCTTGACAAATTATTTAAAATTTTCGATTTTGCTACGTAGAACGATACGAATGTTTTAAACTTAAGATATGTATATACATATATATGTATACATATTATATATATTTCAAAAGCATTTAAATTTGTTTAAGTAGGATGCTTTTTCTTAGTCTATACATGTAGAAAACGTTAAGACCTTTAGATCAAATGTTACTTTATCGCCAAGAAGACTCAAAAACCCAACAATATGCAACAGTTCAAGCTGTAAAATAAATAGTCGAACCAGTTCAACATATAGGCAGGTACAATAAATCAACATCAGGAGTTAAAAATAGAAAACTCATTTAATTTTATTATGTCGAAGACCGTTTAAATTTATGTGGGCAGATATTACCGTCCTCGTCCTCAGAACAGTCGCAGGTATTTCAAGAAGCATTGCACTGCTGACGAAACAATCAATAATAATAATTGGCTGGCAAGGATACACAGTGAAGCAAACAAAGTCGCTGAACATCGAATAATCTCGCGATCTCTGCCCAACCTGGGACTAATAAACACCACTCGCAGAAGCAGGTTTAATCCTCTCGAGAACTATAAAATTAATCACTTTAGGCACTATCAGGCGTCTTCATCTAAATTATTCTCGGTTACATAACCTCACAGTGCACTTAGCTTGGGCTTGAAGGAAAGCGCGGACCCGGCACTCGCGTTTTGAAATAGTTTTAACTGTTATGCTGTTATGAAAATAAATATAACGAAAGCGACAGGTGAAAACTACTCCAGCGGTGTACGGAGAAAAGGTGCACTCCACATGTTTGTACAATAAAAACTGTCTCGACTCGGGAAGACAACAGACAGTTTCCTCACAAAGAAAATATCATTGTCGTATTTTATTTTCGGTTCGTGGAATACGCGGCTAAAAATAGCGTAGCCAAAAAGCCTGCATTCGATCACATGGGGATTTGACCGAAATTTGCCGGCTACGACTGTGGTCGTGGTCGTTTGAGGTTTGTTTATTGATTTTGATGAGTAAGAAAATCATTACAGCCAGCGTGACCCAAAAAAGAAAAGCGTAGTCATGCAAAGAAGTTACACGGATGAGGTTTTCTGCTCCTAAATCGGATGGGAGAAGGTTTCCTTCTGTTAATTAACTCATTTTTGGAAGGACTCATTTTGCGCGTTAATAATGGTTTTCGGCTCCCAATATCACGCACATCGCAGAAGATTTATGTGCGAAAGTGGAACTCTTCCCCGGGGTTGAAATTAGCCTAGCCTATATACGTTGTCGGCAGAATAAATTAAAGAGTTTTGTCTGCTTTTATTAAATACAAGGTTTCTGAAAAACCGTTTGATTTAATAATAATATTGAATGTGTGCAAACCTACATTACATACATCGTTATAGTTTATAATAAGCAAATTCGAAAACTACTTTGATACATAAAAATATCTGATTTAATCATTAAAGGTCTCTTTAATCTAGAGACGCTATGGCGCCTAGTCGCAAAAAGATTTTCGAGTATGCTTCTGACGCCCGAAAGGCGAAAGCCCTGGGCTGGGACTGTTGTAAAAAGCTATCCTACATCTTGATTTACATCGCTTCAAGTAAGTCCGAAAACAAATGCATGACGGAACCTTACAGAACTGTTTTCGTTTATTATAAGGCAGTTTTTAATTTCGAACTAATTTTGATGACTTTTTTTTAAATGTTGTCTATCCTTTTATTTTTTAGCCTTCATTAGATGAATAGAAGCGCGCTCTTTAATTTGCTTCGTGTTTTATTTTAGAACAACGTTGATTCTTTTTTAAATCGACACACTGTTGGACTCGACCGTTTTTAATTAGGATGAAATTTTATAGATATGTATATTTGTTATATCATTAAATGAAATAGGAACGTGCATCTGTCAAGTGCACATTTTGATAAACTTTGTAGGGGTGTTCATTTGGAGTGTGACAAATATGTAAACAAAAATTTCTCGGTAATTGGACTTCCCGAAATAGTTAACTTTGAAATTAAATCTTTAAATCTTTTTCGACTTATCGACAGTAATGAGCACTCATTAGTCTTATAAAATGAATTTTAAAGTTAATTATCTTAGGAAATACAAAGTGTTTCGTTAAAGTACCAGCCTTGAGCATTTCAAAAGTCTGTAATTAAATACCACTTATGATACACCGGATGAATCCAGATTAGTCAGCTAGTATGGAATGAAATAATAATAAAATTGCAATCATTTTAGAATAATAAAAACACAATTCAAAACCTCAGCTCTGCAACTCGTATAAATTTGAAGTGCAAGAGTTACGAATTCCACTAATTTTTAGGGTTCATTAAAAGAACAAAATACGGAGGTATATAATTTTATTTTATGATGTACCTAAACTTAAGATATATGGTATGTGTGGCTATGTGCGTCTTAACTTAAAATATATGTAATACAGTATGCCGCGCTTGGTTGAAGCCTGACACTTTTTTAGTGCTTAAATATCAAGCGGTTTTCCTTTAATCAACTAAGCGAACTCGAGCAATTAGAGAAATCTTCTAGCACTGCTCCGCAGACGTTGGATGTTCCTTATCTTCATTTGCGACTGATAGCTTCAGAGTTCGCCACGTCGTCATCTGCTTTAATCAAATTGCTGCAGTGGCTGTCAACTTGTCCCGGATACAGAGCCCCTTCTCCCAAGTCCCCGAGTGGAGCACCCCGTGGGTTCCCACTGTACGGCGTAGTTGCGATAAGGAGAAAATCGACTTTTTGTGGAAACCGAAAGTGCTTTTATCTATAATTAGCGCTGAGGCATTTCTTTGCCGCTCAATAAAATGCTGCGACGTCCCCAGCCTCAGTCACTCCTCCGTCCGCGGCTGATTTCATTTCAGCTGCCAAATGCTCCGGGAGATGTGGTGGAGCCGACTTGAGGATTTTCTGGTGAAAGGGAAGCGGTCCTCGTGGTTCGCGGACCTGCAGAATGCAAATGGCAAGAATAATTTTTGGGGTCTGGAGCGCGAAAAGCTTTACTGCAATTGGCGACTCGTTTTGATATACAAATGCCGCGAAAGTCGCAGTTATTTGGCCGCGACAATACCGTTCACTTTGCGAGTGGGTGCGATGCAGCGGAGACAAGGCATAAAAACCGGCCAGCTGTGGTGCGGTGCGGCCCCTTTGTCGGCTTCGCAGGTAAACATGCCAAGGTGGAGCAGCGGCTGAAATTTGATGGTCATTGAATTGCGAAAAACAACTTGGCAAGTTTTGGTGCGGAATGTGGCACGAAATGGCAGCCGGAAAATGCGTCCCAGTTAGAAAATGTGTCGACAGCCCGCAGGCCCACTCCCTTCCCGAAGCACCCGAGTAGGCAGAAATCAGAGGTGACCTCATTTCGAGGAAATATTCTTGGAGCCCCTCCAGGCGCCCTCAGACTTACCAGTTTTCGAGTTGAGGTCAGCGAAGTCCATCTCCATGTCGACGTCGAAGGCAAAGTTCGAAGTTCGCGACATGTAGTCCTCCTTGGAGCTGGACGAGGTCATTTCACCACCGCCCCTCGCACACCACCTGCGATTTAAGAGAATCCCACACGAAATTTACGCAACGGGCAGGGCACTGCACTTCGGTCGTCAGACAGTTTGAGTTGAAGCGGATCGGCTCTTCCGGGACGTCTGGGCACTTCCCTTGGGCGAACAAATCAATCTGCGAAGTGCGACTGCAATTATAGAAAAATTCGCGAAAAATCCGCCAACAAAAACTCTGTGCTTGCAATTTGCTCGACGCGACGCGGAACACTCTCCCACCTCACGACGGCACGGCACACACTCGCCGCGCCGCCGAAGCTCCCGTTCGCGCTGGCGGCGTGAAAGCGCGCATTCAATCGCTCTGCACACCAGCGCTGGCCGCCGCACACACGCGCCCGCGGCCGCTGGAAACGCGTCTGCACGGGGCGGGCCGTCGGTGTGTGCGTTCTCCATGGCAGCGGCGGCCGGCGCGCTGTGTGCGCTGCCGGTTCGCTTCCATCTTGTTCCCTTCTTTTGTTTTGGTCCGTCAGCTGTTCGGGAAGAATGTCAGGTGGGAAAAAACCAACTGGGGAAGGGCATTGCCAAGAAAGAGTCAATTTCAAGAAATCTTTTTAAATTGATAAGGGTTGTGAACCACTTTGAAACCTTACAAAAATCTTTAAAAATAAAAACCGGGAAGTACCGGTACTGACGACAGGAGATCATCGATGTATCACCTCTAAAGAAAAAGCAGATCTATGTACTCGCAAAGCAAATGAACAGACAAAAAATCGTTGATGTATTACTTTCAATATTTAATAGACAATCTTATTTTAAATAATTGGAAAAAATATATCTTTTGCTCTAAAATCTGTCTTCCAACAGTTTATTGGGACAGGGATAGGATATATATTGTATATATTACAAGTCGTTATTTTAGTGTTAAGCTTTTTCTAGATAAAGTGAGGGTCTAAAAGGAAAGAATAGGAATGTTTTCTCAAATTTTTTATTGTGCAATTTTACTTCTTCAGCAAAATCCTAAGTTTACTGCTAAATTAACCAAAAAAATAAAATAAAAAAAATATATATATTTAACGAGAAAAAGTAGGTCCATGATGTTTTGGTAATGAGATATCACTGTAAGAACTAGAAATGGAAATAGAAGACAATAATTCGCCACCTCTGATTGATGCCATGGAATTGAGCAGTAATAGCAGGAAAATTAGAATAGACGTTATACGTTGTTCGAGCTTCACATTTATATGTAAGTAGTTACATACTTCTTATTATTAAAAGAAAGAGGAAGGTAGTTAGGTGTAGGTAGTAAAAAAATGTAAAATTAACATCGGATATCGAACAGAGGGCGAACAAAACTTTGTCATTGCACTGCCTATGACTACCTCTGAAAGCGCTGGTAATGGTGAAAGTTGTTTGTCCTTGCAAATGTTGTTATCTTTATATTTTCCGTTGCCCTCGATGAAATTTAATTTTGAGTTGGTACTGCTGTCGTTACATCTTGTGACGAAGTTACACTACTTTGGCTGACGTTTCGCGAATGCCCAGCCGAAGTTGTACCCACTGGGGTTTGAACCATTGGTGTCGGAGGTGACTTATTCCCTGGCAATTTGTTTGGAGCACCAGTCATTTGCATATGATACCTTACAGAAATAAAATTTGTTATACTCGAATTCACGATCCCTTAGCACAAATGTATGTAGATGTCCTTACTTGTATATATTTTCCGTACTTTCCACAACACCCTGTGTCAGGTTTAGACTCCTGCCTTTAATCCCGGATTCTTTTATAGGTGGTGACCACCAGTTAACCATTCTTCCGACTACAGGTACATGTCTCAGTATACCTTCCTGCCAGAGCTTCTCTTCTGTTTCCCTCTGTAAGTCTGCTGTTGCCGCCTCAATACCCTGAAAGTGGTATATAGTAAAATTGAATTACTGAATTCTACCTCTTCAATATGTCTTTGACTCACTTTTTTAACAATTTCCGACATGGAATCCAAAACCCTTGAATTTTCTTGAACATTCTTTCCCACTGATATCACTAAGTCAAGCAGTTCCTCAACGTCCGTGTCATGCGTAACCATCCCAAATCGCACGCAGATCAGTCCATCAGGACCTTCTCCAAGCGAGAATGCGTTATCCGTTGATTTGAGAGCTTCGACTAAATCCACATTAAGTTTATTCAGTTCGGTTTTAGCTTGATCGGTTAGAAGAGTTTCCCATCCCTCTGGAACGAATCGGACACCGCCCATGCCTGCCCAGTCCGGCAATTGCACTAATCTAAGGACATCGCTTTTTTCGACTAGTTTTAAAAAGGTTGCCTTATGCTTTATCGTGGCTCGCAAGATATCAACGTGGGATTCGAGACAATGGGCAAAATTTTCTAGACCATCAGCTGTAGGTGGTTGCTCACCTAATCCAAGTTCGAATGGACAAAATCGTATACATGTCCCATGCATTTGGTGCTCAACTATTTCGAAGTCCAGCTGCAATAAAATCAAATAGGATCTTAGGACCTAAAATTTGTTTCCGGCAACTTTTTTTTTTATAAGAGCAATTAAGTCTTTATACTGTCCGAGAAAATTCAGGATTGTTTTAACTAACTAAATTAACTTTTTAATTAATGAAAAATGTTTAATTATAATAGCGATTAATTTCTAAACTTAAAACTTACCGTCGGGCAGTCTCGTTGCATGATTTGTCCCAGCCATGAATTAAGACGATCAAAATACGCAGCGTTGGCGACTTTTTCTATTGATTTATTTATGATCGCCTGTGTGAGGTCTTGATTTTGATCGCCAGTCGAAGGAGCAGGTGAACTTTCTTGGTCTGTAAAGGAGCTGCCGTCGAATTGATAGACGACTACAGGCACTGCTGTTTCGAAAAGTACCTGAAAACCGAGAAAACTTTAAGTCATTGCTTTGAGAATAGGAAATTGGAGCATACATTTACATCTAGAGGTTTGTGGACCACATCAGCCAAAGAAATTCCTGATTGACCACCTGGTCTACGACTCTGTGAATTATAGAATTAATGTTATTTCCAGGATATTGATTTGAAGATAAATCTTTTACCAGAACCCTCAGTCCACTGCATTTAGAGACTATTTCGTGTAAAATACTGCAAGTTTGGAATGCTAAAAGAATTCTTTCGGCGATTGTTTCGCGTCCTAAAGCTTGAATGCTCGTCCACAGCGACAGGGCTGTAAGGCGTCGAGATAGAATTGGATCGGAATCGAAAGCCGTAAGCGCAACGTTTTGTAACTGCCTATGTAACAGCTGAAAAAATAAATTCGCAATTTAATTTATTTCTTAAAATCAATTTTAAACGCAACAAAGACATAATTTATATGTATATTACATCGTAATTTTGCTCTCTTTCGAGAACATTCCTTTTAAATATTAAATAAAATCCGACAACAATTTGTGAAGAGAGACTTGAACCTCTTGAATTTGTGTGTAAACTGGTAATCTATCCTATCTTTTAGATAAGAAAAACTACTGCTGAACAAAGGCTTTATGTTATAAATCATTTTATTTCATTTCACTAAAAACAGACAACATTTTCATAATAAATAGAGATTTTAAATTTCAATGACCACAATTTTGTGAGTAATCTAAGCTTTAAATATGTAAAATCCTATAAATAGACCTCTGTATTTTAAAGCCCACATTATCGTTTAAGTATTAATTTTATTCAAAGTACATTTTTATTCTACTTACCACAATCGGTAAGCTGGGAACTCCGAGCCAACTTCCCAAGTTAATTGTTATCGAGTCGACAGTAGAGCTTATCTGAAAGAAAAAAGCGGCTTTAGTGAGATGCACTGAAAACTCTTAAAAGCCCCAACCGTTCCAGGTCCTTGTGTTACAGCTAAGGCTGCTAAATTGTGTCCGGTAGCATGCAGCCAAATGTTGTTGACCTTGCAGATCTCCCTGAGTCGAACTAAATTATCTACGAAACCGCACAGGGAAGAGGCCACGTCAGCGAGCACTAGAAGTGGCGTCCTATTAGCACTCAAATCGGTCTGGATTTGCTTTTGGAGCACCGAGAGGTCCATGGTCCCCAGCGTTTGTGACGTGGGCACGAACCTTATCGACTCTAGAGGAATTCCCAGCTGCCGACAAGCGAACTGCAGCCGAATAGGAGTGGTGTTCTCGGAGATGTACAGACATGGATTGGCTAGAGCCGGGATTCCGCCCTCTAAGTACCCGGGGCAGCGTGAAATAATTGCCAGCCGCACCGCCCTCAAGGTGGCCTCCGCGTTGTCCGTGTGATAGCTGGCGGCGGCGTCGATGTACCGAAATAAGTTACCTAGCCACCTGGAAGTGTCCCCGGAAATGTGGCCAGTCACCCGGGATAGGTGCTGCCGGTCCAGGTGACTCAAGTAAGCCACTATGCTGTGGGAGATGAGCGCCAGGTGCGAGACGTCGTCCAGCGCCGGCAGCGGGAACTCTGGATCATCATCCGAGTCGGAGTACGCCACCAGAGCTTCCAAATTCTTCAGAATCTCTGAAGGCGACTTCCTGTCCGGTTGGAGTAAACTTGGAATTTGGGGTGGGCCCGGGGGATTTTCTCCGTTCATTAAATTTGTGGTCTGCCCAACTCGCACATTCTCCAGCCGCTGGAGGGTTTGAGACGTTCTCATCTCGAGCTCGGCCAGGCCGGACCGGATCTGTGAAAAACGCAATTTTTAGTAATAGTTCCAATTTTACGGGGGGTGCACTACTCACACTGGAAGCGGCGATTTCTGCGACTTTAGCGTCCTTTTCGCCGCCCGGGACGTCCTCAGGGTGCTTCTCGCTCGATTCCGACATGCCTGCGTCCACAACGAAGACACTCCTAATTTGATAGCGGCCGAATTAACTTTCTAACGCTGATAAAACGAGCTGACTGCCGATCCCAGCAGTCCCTACTTTGTTGTGTTGTCAACCTTTGACAGTTCGTGCAATTATCATCTGACGGAGGCTCTCCGAAACTGTCGATGTGCGAAATCGCTTCTCCGAAAATTTAGCACTTAATTTTATGGCCATTATTTTTAGTTTTATTGGCTGTTACTCATCGATTATTGATCTCCTGATAACTTGCTTTTGATTAAAGCTGAATTCGCCAATCAATAAATTAACCTTTGAGTTCTTGTTTATATAACCAACTATTTGCTCATAGATGGCGTCAAAACAAAACTAAAATTATTTTTCGGAATTTGGGGGATCCCCGCTTTGATAATAATTGTAATTGTAACTATTGTAATTGGGGTACAGTCTAATTGTGTCATTCGATTCATTCAATTATGGAAATGGATATCTGGATGTTTTATTATTTAATGAGAATTAAGATTACCACATAATAATGTAAAGACAATTTGAGTTAGGTACTTTGGGTTTTTACTAAAGTATAAGTACATATGTATTTATAATCGATCGTTGCGAAATTTAAGACGAAGAAAGAGAACAACGATTAATAAAATTTGTAGAAAATGACTGACTCCTGACTGCCGTTGAGTTGTGAGTGTTAATATAATTTATTACTGATTTCATACAATAAATTTCCACCGACATCAGAATCGGAAGTTCGGAACCAACAGTAAGTTTTCGTTGAAGAAAATAGAACACAACAAGTTCATTACTAAAAACCCAATGTGTTTTAGAATACGTATTTTTAAAATCTCTTATAATTAATTCTAATTGTTAATTTCGTACTACCAGAATAGTACGCAAACATGTTAGACTAGTAAAGCAGTTCTTGAAAAATAAACATCCGTATAATTCTACATATATGTATATGTATGTATGTAGAACATATGTATATTGAACCACTTTCCAGTGACTCCAAATGTGTAAAACCTTTTGCTTGGAGCAAGCAATTTGAGGGAAGGAAAGCGAGGTAATATACATTCGAGTTCGCTATTGTTTCTCATTTTTGAATTTATCAACTTCTCCTGTGTCATCTAAGAATTGCAATATCCCCCAGGAGAAAGTGTAGACGTTTCTTAGAACAACTCCTCTGCATCTTGGAATAACTCTTTATTAAAATTGCTAGGGCCGCAGTTGACAGGGAATTTGCCTTCTTCGAGCTTACATATTTCAGCCCTACAATACAAATAAATAAAATGCTTAGAGGGCTTGCAGCAAGAACAAATTCAATGATTCAAGGGAGCCACGTCTGCCTTAATTTAAGTTCCTTCGAGTAAATCATTTTTAAACTTTCGTTTTGGCGAACTTTATACTTTCTCATTATTTATTAACCGGGGACCGGGGCAAGAGAGAAACTTTCGGGGACGCTCGCCCTGGAGTGGCTTCTGTTCGAAATGTTTTCCTGAGTTTGAGTCGTTGCCTCAACAAACGGCAAATTTGCTGAAAAATTAATAAAGGAAACCTGGCAGAAGTAAACTTTAAGGAGCCGAAACTAATTATACAACGTTTCCCCGGCGAGGTGAGCCCGGCTCATCTTGCTGCCTTTTTGTTGGTGACCACCATTCGGTGCCGTAGAGATAATCTTTTGACAATTCAGGTCTATTCGAGATCCTGAAGTTGTTGTATTCAACGAAAAACAGAGTACTATTTGACATAATTTCTGGCTCTAATTAATTATTGTTTACGTGGAGTTTAACGAAAATCCCAGCTAAGCTTTTTCATATTGCTGAGAGTGGTTCCATAGACTAAGAAATTTCGGAGTCTATGGCAGTTCAACTTTCCACCCTCGAAAGTATGGGGGGCTGTACCGAAAAAGTCCTGGGGGTGTGCTCTAATTCAAGTAAAATTTTATCTTTAATGAAGCACAAGAGCACTATTCATTTTGCGGCAGTTTAAACTACTAATCAGCTTATGGCGGAGACTACTTAGTCTTCACCTTCAGCCCTGAAAATCAGGCACATTTCCTGAGACCTGAGACATGCGACCAAGGAAGAGGCCTGGTTCAAGGTTAAGCCAGAAGATGTCCGACCACCCTCATTCCAGATGTATGGGCTGAATGATGTGCAGGAAGCGAATTACACCTATTTTATACCAAGATGAATTTGACCACATTCAATTAATTTACCTGGAGCTCATAAAATTCCCTGGGTTGACTCCCGACACCGCTCCCGGATATAATAAGTTCTGACCGGCCGAGGGATAACGAGGAGCAAGTTGATGTCAAGGACTCCTCCTGTGGATGTAAATTTCTATTGATTTGCGGTGTGCTGAATGGCTGTATGGGATATTTCAATAGTTCCACCTGAATGTGTCCCACCGCACAGGTGTTATTATGGCAAAGGAGTAAAACCTAGCCAAAACTCATTTCGGGCAACGATTAATGTTGCAGTCGTTCGATGAACGCTCCCATTCCTGCGGGACGGGCCTGCTCCCTGTCCATGGAGCTCTCCTTCGAATTACTGCCCTAATGGCGGAAGGATATACGGCCCCGTGTTTCAATGTACCAATAAGGTGAAAATTTACTTTGCACCGAGCCACATTTCTCGGGCAGTTTTATGGAAACCTTATAGTTTTGGTGCAGTGAGTCTCCGCTGGGGCAAGGTTTTAATGAAGACCCTATATAAATTATGGCCGGGCATGAACTGTCTGCAATTAAATTGCACAATTAAATTGAAGAAGAGCAGAAGCATTAAATCGCCTGGCTATTGAAGGAAGAACCAACAAATGGAGAAATTATGAGGCATACGTGGATCAGGTCATTTGAGAGCGGATCTTATAATAAAATTTCCCGGGTAAAAATAATAGGCTGAAAAATAAAATCATTTCGGTGTTTTTTACGCCTTTATATTGAATGGTAGAAAAAACTGAAAAACACATAATTTTATTTAAAATATTTTTTTGCAGCAACCTGTAGTTTTCTGGTAATCCATGACTCAATATCTACTAACTATATTAAAAACTAAATTCTAGTTCTAGAAATCAAGGACGTCAGGTGGAGTGCGGAACGGTCATTTCTATATTATTAACACAACTGGGCAAAAAATTGAAAAAAGAATATTTTTAAAATTTTTTCAAATAATACGAGTACCTCAGTTTATTTGTTTCATCGCAAGCATGTTAAGTGATCTATATTTGTTAAAGTTTATTAAAGGGTGCACAACTGAAAGATTTGACCTTCCCGAGTCCTCAGCCTGCAAGGATTCGAGGGACTCGCATAGGTCCAGGAGGACAGCCCTAGAAGCCACCAAGGAGCGCCGCAAGTAACTCGATAAGTGCTCCAGCGAGCAGGGCGAACCATTAAATCGCCATTAAACGTTCGAGGGCGATGTGTGGAGAGTGGAAAATGCTTTTCTTAACCCGCAGCTCCTGGCACTCCATTTTTGTCTCCCGTATCGGGCGATTGCTGGTGCAGGAGCTCTTACTTTGCAATAAAGCGAAAAACACGCTTGAATCTGCCACGAGTATCTGGGAACGCAAAATCTGCCCACTTGCTCACTTGTAGCTGGCGAGGAGGGCATATCAAATATTTGTGCTGTGCAATCGCCGCTAAATGGGGCGCAGGAGTCGAAGGGTGCCCCGCCCGGAACACGAATGTTTATGGCAAAGCGAACCCCCATCTGGAGATATAATGGCCATTAGAGCGATAGTTTGATGACTATCGCTGAAAACACCAAGAAATCTGCTCCTCGCTGCGAGATCTACAGCACTTTCAATTTAAGCGGCAGCCATTACCCGCCCAGACAGTAATTTGCACGACATGTGATCTCTGATAGGGCGGCTGGTGCCTTCCTCCGCTGGAGCTGCTCCCTGCCTGGTGCCCGGAGGAGCCTCTGTCGTGCCCCAGCGGATGACAATAAAACTCTGCTTTAAGGATTTTGGAGGAACTTTTTGCAGTTGCACACGGTTTTTGCACTCAGTCGATTCAGATTCCCTGGTAGCTACTACGAAAATTAGGTTGACACTTTTTCGCACTCCCTTTTCCTGGCGTTGCCTGATTCCTGGCTCGAAAAGGGATCTGCAGTCACTCCGTCAGGCTGCAGGCCCCGTGCAGAGTCCCGGCTCTGGCAGATGCGTACGGCTACGGCTCCGAATTAAGGAAGTTGTAAATTTCGCTTTAATGGAAAAATCCTTTGTACCACGGGCACTGTGACAAGCGAGTTAAAAGGGAATAAGATGGGATGGTTTTTATTCGAGCTAACCAGAGATAGTTTTCGCCCGTTTTCGTGTCTTTCTTTTATCGCAATCTGGCTCTGCTTTGTTGTCTTTCAATTTCGTGGAACATTCAGTCATTCGGAATGGATTTATGTTCGTACTAGCTGTTCTGTTAAGACAGCCTTCCTAAATAAATTCGGGCTACCTATCCGAATTAAACCGAAACGAAAAACTAAATCTTCTCATTCCAAGTGAGAACAAACCGGACAAGCCTACCATAAACTCACGAATTATTATGTTGACATCTTACTTATGATCTTGAAATACATGAAACGTGGATATACCAAGGTAGTACATATGAGCTTAATGTGTAGACGCTTACTACAATTGTAAAAGATATGTATGTAATATAGTATGACACTTTAAAAAATCCGAAGCAATAAATTACAGAAAAAAACTAAAGCATTCTTTAATTCTACATACACTTGAAAAAGGGACAAAGATCCTTTGGAGTAGATAAAATTTCTTTTGTGTCCCTTTATGTACATAGGGAAAAACACAGAAAATAGTTCAGTCCTACGAGTATAATGTAAATATATCTTAAGTCGGCTTTTTCTTGGACCATTGTATAGCATCAAATTAACCTTATAGGCATGACACCCGAATGGAAATTCAAGTTATATCCTTGAACTTTAAGGGCTGTTTCATTGGGTGCGGACAGCGGACCCAAAAATTCATTCAGCACTTTGAAAAGAAAAGTACCGGTGTGCTTTTAAATTATATGCCTATTTTTCTTTACGTATTGATTTCAATAATGAAAAGAAAAGAAACTGAATCGAAAGTGAGTTTATTCATTTATTTTACATAGTGTTACAATTTAATTGTGGTAAATATCGTACAAGTTGTCTTTGTAAACGAGAATTTTAGAAGTCATACATATCAAATAATAATAATAATATATATTTACATATTTTGCAACATGTTCTCTGATTAAAATACCTAAAGCAAGAAATATTTTCAGTTTATTTCAATTCCATCTAATTTGAAATTAATTAAATTCATCTAAACCACGAGCACTCATTTAAAAAAATTTAATTCGGGAAAGCTCGTATTTTATTGTTAAATATAAACTATGTATATAGAATTAGTTAAATGAAATTAAATTCATTAATAGTATGTACATGATTTTCAAAAGTCATTACGATTAAGAATAAATCAAATAAGTTTACATTACCGTTTGTTAAACAAATTAAAACAACGCCAATTGAGATAAACTAGAAAACGAATTAAAATAAAAAGCCCTAAATCAGAATGATCTATACTTAAGTATGAAATCATATTGCATTTTGAATACGTGGAAATAATATAAGCTGATAGCAGAGAGGTTTCAACTTTAGTGGACATGCAAATGTTAGTACCTATGAAAATAATAAAATAAAAGCTTTTTGCAAGTCTTGCAGGGTATCAGCAGTGAATCCCCAAATTAATTTAAATTTTCTTCCATTTTTATTAAGAGGGTGTAGAAGTTTCATTGACAGACTTATAATCAGAGGTAGTTGTTAATTGTTAAGAGGAAACGAATTACAATTTTGCAAGACAAATATACAGAGACAATTTAATTATCAAAGTACTTAATCTTGGAAAATAACTAATGCATATCATCTCCAACTACATACTTCGGGGAATGCGACGCCAGAAAGTTCCTGGCCAGAAGAGAATTACAGAAATAATTTATTTGAATCGGAGTAGTTCTGTGGTTGCTCCCCAACATAACTCCAGCATATAGGTACCTCCTGGTCCGATCCCATTAGCAGTGACTGCTGTCGGGAAAAGATGCTCCGAAAGCCAAAAAGCTCCGCCATAAAAATGTGTCGAATATATTAAACAGTACGCCGTAATGCCAGGGCCATTTCGGTTTCACCTCGTGATTCTTCCATCTTTTATTTCCAGGCCTCCCAACTAAGTAGCAGCAGAGCAGGCACCAGAAGCAACACATGTTTTCTTGAGTAATTATTTACCTGTGCCCAGGTACGTCGACATGTGCTTGCATCCCTTCCGCCCGGAGCGAGCATGAACACTTGTTCATTTGGTGATTATGATTGAATGAACATTACCCTAAGAGCCATTCTAGCAAAATTACCAGAAATAATTGGAACAAATAAGTTCATGATTGATTACCGCCAGCAGGGCCAGGGAACGGCACCTACTGCTTCACTGGGACTGTGCTCGAGCGAAATATCTTCTTTGCGGCTCCTCAGCCCGTAGTTTGAACGTCCTGTCCAATTTAATTGATTGTATTAGAAATTGGAGCACCCAGTCATTGTTTGGACTCAGCATTCATTGCATTAATTCGGGATCTACGTTTGCCAGTGTGGGGCAGAGGACGACCCAAAATAAAAGACATGATTGATTCGTCTGACCTCCTCGGGGCCGGGTATCCACCTGCAGAGATTTTGGGCGACACGCACATATCCGGGTGAAAGGTTTGTATAAGTTACAACTTTTTATGAAAAATTATATATATGTATATACATCAATCTTTCAAATAATGTGCAGGATGTACCAGGTCATGTATCTAGTCAATCCTGAAGCAGGTGATTGCAAGGTGAAGGTAAAACAAAAATAAAGTTATATAGTTACACTAGTGTGCCCGTAACTTGGTACGCTAAAATAAGGCACTTTCAAATTACAAATAGTGGCAATCTGCTACTACGGATACTAACTACCGGCTTCTTTAGATTAATCTTTGTGGAAATATAGTTCAGTGACCTAATTCAATATTCGGCTAAGTACTAATATTAATAAGGTAGATTTTAGTTTTACGTTTCTTCTACTATTTATTATCTATATACTATAAGACGATTTCTCAAAGCATGTTCTCGGTCCAAATATAACACGGAGTAAATTTCCTTAATTTCTATCTCAACTGCGTTTCGATTAGCACGATTTTCGATACAATATGAAATGAACTAACCGTGTTATAGGAGTGTTAATAAATATAAAATTTAAAAAAAGAACTTTTTGTGTATCGTATGCTGAAGCACAAGTAAAGATTTCTTTCATTAGCGTCTTCTAATACCCATTTATTCCTACATTTATTTACGTTCTTATTACACTTTTTATGCTTTATAAGAAATTTATTTCGATTAAGGTTTTGTTTTCTTAAGAAAAATGATTGTGTTTGGACAACGTGTATCGGTCAGCTGGTTCAACTGCAAGTTTAGTGTGAAGAATATTTTTTTTTGGTCTATGAGATGACTTTATGATATGATGGTTTTATAAGGTTTATTGTGTGAGTGCGAGATATCACTTTCTTTAATCAATTAATGGGTTTTCTTACAGATTCTTGGAACATTTGGCAAGTAGAGCACAGTTTTCTGTTACATAATGTAACCTTACGACTGTCTTACGCATTGCATGAGTATTATTTCTGCGCTGATAGTTTGGTGGAAATTGCTCCCGAAGGAAGGATGTCTCGGGAAGAGTAAGCCACGAAGAAGTGTGTCACGTGTCAGTCCGTATTAAGCAAACAGCGCAGAAAAGCCACTCCACAAAAACAGGTGAGTTCTTTTCCTCTAGCAATACTAATTACACCTGTGCTTTTGTGCTCGATTATTATTTGCTCATGTCGTTCGTCCTCGACAAGCACGCAAAAATCCTTTTTGAACTTGATTCGGAGCTGCTTACGACGGATTACTTAAAAGCGCTTCCATACGTTGCACAACAATGACTACGACCACGACGACCAGAGCCAGGAGGAGTCCCTGTCTAGAACTAGAAGGAAATTAGTGTGCGACGTGTAACGAGACTCCATGCGACATGGGAAAATATGAAAGTTTCATGGAATCATTTGGATTGCATTTCTCGGCGCAGCGTTTTTTTCCTCGTCGTGTATGCCCTTTTTGAAGTGCACAAGTGCAAGCCAAACAATCACCGGAGAAGGAGTCTCACAGATGCATTGTGCCGGGACGCGGCTGGGTACGGGTTTCGGATATCTGAGAAGCGAAAACGAGCTTCTCATGAAAACTTTTCTTTTGGAACAAAAATTTTTACGACTACTGGCGATGATGCATTTGTACATAGAGTGCAATATCATACCTCTAGTCCAGCCAGGCCACGAAGGGATTCCACTAATATTTATTGTATCTTTTTTTCATCCCGCCAACCGAGCGGAGTCAGAGGGTTTCGTTTTTATCTTGCAGCGCACTGGCTAAAGCGCTTATAGCTGCAAAACTTTTAATGGAAGATTGCCACTTATTCAGTCTGAGCAAGTTTCATTGAGAGCGCATATGTGGTCCTTCGATTTTGGCTTAAATCGAAAGCGATTTTAAAAACTGCTCCTCCGCACTATAAGTAGGTTGTTGTTGCTGTTCAAACTGATACTACGTATTAAGGGCAACCAAAAGTGGCAATAAATGGAGGGTATTGCTTTCGTGTACCATTGCATCGGAAAATAAATTTATTTACCCCATGTTGGGCTGGATTAGGTACATAATCAATTACTGTTTATTGCATAAGAAAAACAAGGCTTGCACTCACATAAACTAACCATTGAACTTAACTTCTAACGTATTGAGGTTTATTTTATAGAGAGGCGTTTAATTTGCATAATACACGTGTACTGTAAACTGGATTTATTGTATGATAGCGTTTTATGTTTTTCTGAATTTCTCGTCTTATAATATTAAAAGAGTTGAACTGGTTTACTTCGTTAACAAGAACCTTTTAGTGACTATTCCACAATAAAAAAATCCCCCTTCTCCTCCCATTAGGACAAATAATTAAAGCTGTAATTAATAGGGGAACACCACGGTTTTGTTTGCATTTTCTGAAAACACATCTTTTAAAAGCATTTGAAAAAATTTTCTAAAGTTCTAATCCGTAAAAATGACGAGCTGTGACCTTTTACTTATACGTATGTAAGTAGGGCACAGTAAAAAGAATTGTGTTTGCAAGGTTTGGCATAGTCGGCACCGGCGCAATGCAGACAATAACAGTTTGGTTTTCAATTTTCATAGTCTTAGCATAATTTTTGAAAATTACTAGCGCTCTCAACCGTTGACTAAACAAAAATTTATAACACAATACATACCTGTATACTTTTTGTTTTTTAGAGTAGTTCGATTTACAGATTAAGGTTAAGTACCTATTTTTATTTAAACAAATGTGTTCTTCTTTTATAAATATTTCAAATTACAGAATAGTTTTATAAACTAAATAACATAATTTTATGGGAATTCGTCTATATTAGACTTGTATTTGGTGAACAAATATAATCCAAAAGTAAATCCTTAATTTTTGGGCAGATTTGATACTGGAGTTGGCCTTTGACTGTAACAAATTTAAAGTAGATATGTAATTGTCCACCAAATCATGCTTTAGAATCGACAAAGACGGTAAACAATAAAATTTGACGAGATGATTTTTAGTGCTAGGTGTATTTAATATATAAATCATTAAACATTATTAAAATCTATCAAAATATACTATCAACATTTTACTCTGACATTGTACCCAGGCAGAAATGGTCCTGTCTAGAAAAATTTCTCACGAAAAAAACTGACCTTTTATTATTTGCCTTAGGGAGCGTCACGAACAGATTTAACCCCCGGGCCTTCTACGCCCATCATCCAAATAATTCCCAAAATACTAGAGCAGTCTTTCCGAAGGGTGTGTTTTAATCTTCATTCATATCACGTTAATAAATCAAAGATTGACTTATTGCAAGCATCTGGACACAAAGCCACTAATAATTCTGAAGAAAACTGGAGGCGCAAATGTTCTGGGTGCTTTCGATGATGTCGCTGCGGGATTGGGGCCGCCGGCCCGCCTGGGGGGAAGACAACCTTTTGCCTTCTTGCATTTAAACTACAGTGGCCGCTGCCTTATGGTGATTTATGGTGACTTCGACATAAGCCTATATGATGTGATGCCCTAAGTGCATTTATATACGAGAAAAATACGTTATTTGCCAAGGTATGCTCTGAATACGAAATTCGACGATTCGTGTATGCATGGCGAAGTTGATGGAATGGACGAGAAAGTATTTTGTCTTAGGGAACTTATAGACTCCGTCGAAGAGGTGGCACTCCTCGCTCACAGGATCAGTATTCATGAGCAGGGCTCCCACTCGACTGTGAACTTATCTAACCGAAAGCCTGCACAAATGGAAAACTCATGTTTATAACATCCGATCTAATTAGGGCATTTTCAATAAAATTATCCCTTTGTTTCATTTGAAATAACCTACTCGCGAAAGCATTCCCACACATGTACATGTGTAACTAGCTGAAAAACCCGGTACTATTTTGAACTCTTTCCAAATTTTCAAGTTTGTTTCTTCACCCAATTTAGGAGTGTGAGTAACTAATATCTGGGGATTTGATATAAAAACCATAGTTCAAAACTTATTTTATTATCACGGTGATTTCTCACCTCTTCTTGTTAAGTTAAGGGTATTCAATCCTTTTCGGTAGATTTTCTATTGTATTGAGCGAGGATCTACATATTTTCGAATTTCTTTTAATGATATAAAATTTGTTCGCCATATTGGAGTTACAAGCTTTTGAATTAGTTAGTTGAATATGAAAACTCCTTCCTGGAAATCTTTTCTTTAGATACTGGGAAATTGGTTCGCGATATTGGATCTACTATTTTAAATTTCAATGTCTTTTTTAGTAAAATCGTGAAGAACTTTTGTGAAACATCCGTACTACATAATTTAACTGGAATCCGTCAAACTCTTAAAATTGTCTTTTCTATATTGCACCGACTGATAGTCGGATTTCAGATAGTTGATGCGAAATTAGTGGTCTTAAAATACCTTTAGTACAAATTTTTATTCGCTGAATTTCGATAATGTTGGAATTTTGAAGCCCGCTACTAAAAAATAGCCTATATGTTAGTTCGGAACATATAGTGTCTACACTCAAAAAATAAAAAAAATATCGAAACAAGTGTTTAGGCGTGATCTTCGAACAAATATCTTCACATAAGTGAACACATGTGAATATACCTTATTAGTAGGATATGAAGTATTCACTGATGCACAGTCTTTCATATTTTCCAAACTCTCTGGACGTGACTAGAAATGCACTTACCTTCGTTCTGCACTTCCTGCAGTTCTGCCTAAGAAGCCCGCTTTCATATAGGCATACTCGACATAATCATGTAAATAAATTTCAGCGAATGCAAAGGTGCTCCATTACATTTGTTGCCAGCCTCCGGTTATGGGCTCATCCGACGACACCTCTATCGCCCTTATCACTAAATAAATTATCAAGTTGCAGCAAATTGCAAATTTCGCGAATATTTTAAGTCGTCCAGTGAGGCTGTCCTTCCGGTTGGAGTTACTTCCGTCTTCATTATGCGCTCTTAGGGAGTTTTTTGGCGTTTTTCAGCAGAAGCAGCCGCGCGGCAGCAGCATTTCCCGCAAGGCTCCCCGGGGCAACGTTTAAATTGAAGTTCTTTAAAAGGACGACGAACGTTTTAGCAACAAAGCAGAATATAAAGTTTTGTTCGCTATTTTTTTAGTTTTTGCACTTCGCTGCACCAGATAAAATTTCGTTATTTTCACGCTGCTGTTTTCCCTATTTTTTTTTTTATCCGCTTATATGGTACCCAAAGGGTTTTTTTTTCAGGAGCCCGAAAATTTTCTAGTAGATAGGCCCCACGCCCCCTCAGCCATTGCTTTTTAGCTTGCTGGTTGCGCTGCCCTACTGGGGATGAATTAGTTTCTGAAAATGTCGAATCAATTTTCAATGAATGCCAGTTGCACAAAACAGAGTTGCAGATTTTTTAGACACACCATAATTACTTGTCTGTTCGATTCTGATCGTTTGTCCTATGAATAACTTTCGTTAGATATAAAAAAGGACAATGACTGATTGCTAGTGTTGCACACGATTTACACACTTTGTTATATTTTAGTCATATAAATAATCAAAGTGAATGTGAGTTACTATAGTCATAACAAATTAAATGCGTTATGCAACGCGATTAATAAGAATAAGTATATTTAGCATGCCTTCCCTGATTTATAAATTAGAAGCAAGAAGAAACAAGATTCATTTGAGTTTCCTTATATTTTGTAACTAGATTCTTATTAAGGAAAAATTTAGAATTGTAAGCTTTGGTTAAGTTATCATCATTCCTGTAATTTATTAATGATAAATAAGGGCAATGAGAATTAAATTTTTTTAATTTAAGAAAATCGTTACTCCATTGAAGCTTGGGAATAAAAAAATTGTATATTTTAAAAAAAATCGAGGAAACCTAACATTAAGCAATTAAAATTTTTATTTTCATATGGGTATACTGTATAGTCAAATTCTCTTGAACCTGTGACAAAAATTAAAATTACATCGTATTTATTTCTTGTATATTTACCAAGATGTATTGCTAACAATAAATTAATAATTAATTTTCAAAATTCTCAGGAGGAGAGTAGACAAATCTTAAAATTAAATTGGTCTACGCTATTAATTAATTATAATTATAATTACAATTTAAATTTGTTAACCTCCTAATTTCCTAATTTTGTTAATGTCTCTAAAATGCTATTTGTTTAATTATTACGGACATTTCAATTTTAATTTTGGATTTAATTTTAAAATCTATGAAGGATTTTAAGCTGAAACTTAAACCGAAGACCGAAATAAAATCTATTTAGATGTTTGTTCTTGCATTTAATGTTATGTTAGTTCGTTTGTTGATGCAGTTTTATGGTCAGATTTGAAAATTAGTTCATCTTGGTATGAATTTTGATGGCCTGGCAATATTACGTGGCGACTGATAACATTCGCGGCAGGAGCCAGCCTCTCGGGCTCTCCTGCGAAAGTTCTATTCACAACATTTCCCGACATCCCATTGATGTTGGGAAAGCTCGCCCATTGGCAGTGTCTTGCGCCTTGAACGGGCGTTGGCGCCAAACAAACTCTTTCCTCCGACAGCACGAGGGTCCTTTTATGCTATATGTGCTCTAGCCAAAACTCGTTGATGGGAGATGCTGGCCCAGTCTTTCGCTAGAGATGTCAGCAGAATTCAAGAGCTCCAGTGACCTAGAGTTGTTTTTCTGCCATCACTTAAACACCAAAGTGGTGTGCGGAGCTTTTACTCAAGGAACTACCCTAGCAAAGTCCCAGCAAGGATATTTGAGATAGACCAGCAGCAGAGAGAGAATGACGACAAATCAGAGCTCGTGCAGGACCTTGCTGCAATGGTGGGCTTTATGCCAGTAGTACGAATCGAGGCACATTTTTGGGCGCATTGAGTCTCCTCCGTCGGTCGTGTGAGTTGTGCGAATTTTTTTGAAAGGGAAAAGTGTTTTGGAATGTTTCACTGATAGAAGAAAGCATCCCAAGCTCTGCTTCCAGGCGAAGAACTTATCCTGCGGTGAAGACTAGTGCGATTTTTCTTAAAATTAATAGAAAAAACCTCGACAATTTTGGTTTGTCTGACTATTTAAAAAAAATAAATATCGATATAAAATAAAAAGACAAACTGTGCAGAACTATCTCGGAAGAAAGTCTGTGCGGACATTAATAGTTTTTTGGTAAATTATCGGACGGGAGTGAAGTGTCTTTTCGGTTTGCTGCAAGAAAACACTGCAGACGAGAACGGAGCACGCGAAAAAGGACCATCCATCCTTCGTTCGGTACTGCCGTGAGGCCATTCGATCTTGAGTGAACTGTGAATTATGTAAGACACTAAACCGAGAAAATATAGTTGTCACACCGAAAGTAGTTAAGGATTAAGGGTCTACACACTTTAAAGGAAGTGTCTTTTTGGGTAAAGGGTTCCGCTCTGCCGTTCGAGCGGTGTCTGCGACACGTATCTTCGGATAGTGTCTTTTCGGGCACTTACATTGTTCCTGTCGGAGCCCCGGATCTTCTTTAGCATATTAAGTGATAAACAGCACTGTAAACATAGCAGGGTCATCAGCGAACCCTTGGAGTCCCGCTCTGCGGAAAAGCTGCCCCAAACCCTTTGAATCATATAACGAGCTCGTTCGTATGTTTGCATAATTAGGGCTCGAAATCGAGTGTGGGGGACGTAATAATCGGCCCCAAAAATTTTGGACAGACACCAGCCAATGGCGTGCCATTAGCACTTTTGCGAATTTCGTGCGGGGGTGTAGGCTCTGCCCCCTTCGACCCAGTTCTGTTTGTGGTATCATCTCCGAAAATTTAAACAAAGTTTTAAAGTCGCTTTTGCCGACGAAGAGAAGGCTGACGAAGATTTGTGTTTTGATATCGGGGCGCCGGACCTGCTCCGTGTGGTGGTGATTCTTAGTGTTTTGTGTATTTTCTGTGACCACGACGATAATCTGGAGAAACATTGTGCTGCTTTCCTTGGACACTTCTTGCAATACGGCGAACAAACTTCATGCTGAATTAAACACGCACACTTAAATGGTTTTCATGGTTTAACAATTAAGGTGAGTACTACTGGCAGGGTGTTCTCCCGCATTCTGCAATCTGCAGGCACAGTGTCCCTGGAATTTGCAAATTTGCTACTGAGTTGTCGCGCACCAGTTCGCCTTTTAAGGGACTGGGTCTCATCGGAATGGCGAATGGTGCTAATTATAATTGAATGATTTCCCAGTTAAGTTCCACATTCCTTCTAAAAGTTTTCCCTTTTCCGGGTAAATTTCACGTTTTTTGGGGGCACAAAAAAAGAAAAACAATTGCCCGAGGAACTCTCTCTCTCAGGCATTTTCGATCCTCAAAAAGTTTTTTAGTAGGTCACGTCGGGAACTCAGTTAAATTAAATTTTTCCCTTATATTGACCAAAATTGGGGAGAACTTATTTTCGATGCTCGAAATTTAATTACGCCAGCACATTCCGAATGCATTTCTGCTTCATAAGTTTTATTTTTTCTTTCAGACTATAAAAAATTCCACGAAGCTGGAAATATATTTTTTTAAGTGGTAACTATTCAGGACTGGGAAGGCGAAAATCAAAAGTGCAAATGAATTTCTTTGCGGCTGTACTGGCTGCACTCTTGAAACACTGGAAAGTGCTTCGGTCTGTTGAATTGATTAATAATTGTATCAAACCCCTTTTTTTCTTTCCGCAAGATGCGAAATTTTGCAAATTTTATTTAAACACTGCAAACAACGCTTTAATTTTTGTGGGTTAATCTCTGAAAGGGAGCGGAACAATCTTTTTATGGTCTCATCAAGCACAGTTTCTTCCTCCGCTTCATTTCAATTTTATTTTTATAACTAATTTCCAGAAAGATATGTACATAATGTATTTGCTGTTTGTGCACGGACAGTGTCAGACGTTTTATAATTTCCTTTAATTAACATTTATATTCTACTGCATCATTGTAAGCTTTTAATCCGCAAATTAAATTGTGCATATTAATTTCAATGGGAGTTTAGTATATGATTTTAATTACATATGCAAAAGCCAAATATTAATTTTAAAGGATCTGGTTAATGAACTTTCTAAATTGATACATGGCATTTAGGGGCTTGACAAGTGTCAAGTCACTATACTTCATACTGTATACATAATGAAATGATTGGTCCGGTTCGAATGATGAATTTTAATGTTGAAGTATTAAAAAAAATTCTTGAAAAAAGGTCTTTCAAAAAATGACTATTTTCACATAAAAAATCAAATCTCAGTCAAATTATGATGAAAAGATAACAGTATCTCTCGACATGTGCTTTAAGAGAAAAATTACAGCCTTTATGGTTGTTAACAAAATGTATTTATATCAACGATTAAAAGTGACAGTTTTAGTGAAAAAGCAAATCTAGACAAATGACATTAAAGAGCAGCATGTCTTTTGCACATTTTTATTTTTGCAATTTCAAATTGCTTCTTTTTCAAGTAGTCACTGTACCACGGGCGCCGACGGCTTTGTTGTTTTTTATTAACTTTCAACTTCCACAATCATGACATTGTTTTTACGACGATCTGCAATTTTAGAAGTAGTTATCTCAAATTTCATTTGCTTAGATTTTATAGAGTTTTTGAATTGAAGAGCAAGTCCTTTTATAGCAATGTATTAATTATTTAATAAACATATTTAGGTAGGAATAGGTTGTCTTGTTTTCATAAGTAAATATTTTTTTTTAAATCACATCTGATTTTAATAAATTTTTTTTGAAATAATTGTTTTTTTTTTATAAATTATGCCGCCGGCCTATTTTACTAAAAAAAAGTAAAACATTAGTTGTTTGTTCTAGACCAAAAACTACTGGACATCTTGCACCTTTTTAAAATTAAATTATGATATAAATTATTTTTTCTCATCTTTTTGGTACCTATGTCCAAAAAATATTGTCAAACACAAATCATCAGATAGTGTAAAAAATTGCCCTCCATTTTATGGCGGAAAACTGTTTTGAAGAAGTTTTACTGAAATGTTTTTTCTTCTTTCTTAAACATTTCGTTTAATCAAGCTACTTCTCCTTTTTAAAAATGTCTCAGCTATTAAACATTTTCCTGTACCTACATATATAATTTTTCAGTCTTCATTCGTCGAAAGGTTTTATTTACTTAAGACTTGTACAAAATATTTCATTTCCTTCTGCGAAAAGTTTTCTTTTGCTTATTATTTTTGATATGTAGGTACCTTGCATAAAATATTTCATTTATTAAAGACTTTTATTCGGCAAAGAAATTTCAAAGATTTCCTATGTACATAATACTTTTTAATGTCCTACTGAATATTTCGCAAAATAAATATCTTTGTGCAAAGATAATATTACTATTAAATTAAGTAGCATTTAAAAATTTTTTAGAACAGTGGAAAGTAAGTGAAAAGTGGGGCTCAATTAATTTTCGCTTTTCGCTCAACTGTTGACAATTTCAAGTTTTATGCATCACTTGTCATGGAAATTAGTTTTTTTACAATGAACTGGTAAATCAAAGTTATAAACTTTAAGAACTAAAATTAAAAATTAAGCTTTAACGCATTATTTTCGATTACTTCTTTTCGTTTTTTGATAACTTCAAACTTAAAGGTGGTTCGACTATGTCGTTTTGTAGAAAGCTTCAATCTAACCCAGTAAAAGACTAAAAATAATCTGAGCTGCAAAAAAAAGTATCCGTTCCCTAAAAAGTTTTTCAAATTCGATTTACATAATTTACAATAAGCCCCCTCACTTCGTCTTTGTTTTAATCCGCGAAAATTTTGTAGATGCTGCG
This sequence comes from Machimus rusticus, assembly GCA_951509405.1. Taxonomy (NCBI): domain Eukaryota; kingdom Metazoa; phylum Arthropoda; class Insecta; order Diptera; family Asilidae; genus Machimus; species Machimus rusticus. The sequence goes on along the minus strand of OX608051.1, from coordinate 47,495,951 downwards.
AAAGTTTCTATATTTTTTCCTTTTAACCGGAGACACCGGTTCGATTCTAACTAAAGTTTACCTCTTTATCTCGACGCCACGGGGATGCTTGGAAGTTAGAAAATATTGTTTAATATTTAGGGGTAAATTTTCGTTGGAAAACAGGCTTTGTTTATTTTGCTTCTTGTAAATAATGATTTTCAGAAAAACCTTTTTAGAAGTACCAGCTGTATAATCGTTTTACCATGATGAATTTGAAAAGAGTTCCGTTTACTCTACTCTTTGGCGAACCTGGTTTCGCACTGAATGTCCTGGATTGAAAAAAATACGTACATATGTATGTATTTAGATGACGGGCAATAGAAGTTTGGAAGCAGTATGTTCAGGATTAAAGGAGTTTGTTTCAGAATGACCAGTTTTATAGAAGGTTTGATTTTTTCGCTTCGGGCTATGTAATTTGCTAAACTTGCAATTAGCCAGTTCTAGGCATCAAGCGCAAAGTATTCAGTTTTCGCTAGAGATCTGAAGTTTTTCATTTGACCAATATTTTTATTGCCTCAAACAAATATTATGATATTTTCCAGACTAAAAAAAGTTAAGAGCTCAAACAGGAAAAAACGTGGATCCCCTTGAGTGTACCTGTCCCAGGGTATGATGAATGCCTTGTGGTCCTGTTTAAGACGTGCTAAGCAAGGAAGCAATTGATGACTGCAGCGGTGGTGGAAGGGAAGAGCCTTTAGAAAGGGAAAATGTGCCTGTGTGGTGAAATTCCTTCCCGAGACGAGAAGTAGACAAAATTGCTGAAAGGGTGGTGTTATTCATCTTTTCCCTGTTAAGTATCATGTCTCCCTTCGCCTTCAATTTGTACCCCGAATCCTTTGGGAGCAGACTCTGAATTAAGTGAGGATGCTTGTCCCTGTCCGCGATGCTTTAAGACGGCGAAGACGTCTTTAAGCCGAGCACTCTGAGCCGCCGATGGGAGTTGATTCGCAGCGGCATGTTGCGAGGAGTGTCTTTAAGGCAATCAATTTAAGTTTTCTCTATTTTTATCAGCAAATTACATAAAAAAGCACTCAAGGAAGGCACAACCTCTGAAAGGGATTTCCCGTGATTTTTGTCTATCCATTATGCTCATCTTCCCGGGGAATACGCCCGTGATGAATACGTTCCGGGGGATGTAAAGGCAACCGCCAACTGCCAGCCAGGCCAGGAAGAACGCTGCCAAGAATCCTCAAGGAAGGAGCTGCTCACCAGCCATAACTTGCCTATTTTATGCAGCAAGAAGGCAAAATGTTTTCTTCCGTAGATCTCGGCACATTCGCTCATAACAAGACAGTATCAATCATTTTTTACAACGTATTTTGGGAAGTTCGCGCACATAATGGCCCTGCAGTGTTTTCGGGGAATGAGCAACCTCAAGTGGGGCATATTTGTCCCATTTTTAGGGAGTACCCGGATTTATGCTGCATTACGCTGCATCTTCAAGGAGTCGTTGACTGTTCCTCGCGTGCAAGCGACACGACATGTTAACCCGGGATTTCTGCGGTTATCCTGTTTATTTAGTGTGCAGCAGCTGGATTACCCAAGTTAAGGACATTTGGGGAATCCCCCGCGGTCCTGCCACTCTGGGTACCCGGGCAGCACCCATCAACTTACTTTGCGGGGAGCGGACGAATTCCTTCTAGGCGGAGCAGAAACACGACATGTGGCAGTGCCAATGAGGAAGACGTTTTCGCTGTCGTTCCATTCATATTTTCTGTTCTTTATTGCCAGTTGTCTGCTTCCTGACGTAATATTTTCAATCCCCCGGGACGCACTTATTCGATATGGGTTTCGAAAAGTTTTCAAATGGCACACACGATTTCTGGAAGATTTCTGTTATTTGATATTTGCATAAAAATTGCCACGCAGATGTGCACCTTCCGACTTTATCATTTTTGAAGTTGTCTCTCATATGGCCTATTTTGAGGGCTTATATTATACTTATGCATGTACGGGTAATTCCAGAGACAGATTTTATTATTTAAAAATGATTAGAGAACTTCCTTTCTTAAGATGATAGCATGCTGTAGCAAGTATTGGAAGTAATTATAGATTATTCTAAGTACATATGTAGGGAAAGGCCTCCGGAGGCGAAAAAATCTAACCTTGTATAAAACTGGTAATACTGAAACAAACTTCTTTTAATCCTTAACATACTGCTTCCAAACTTCACCCCAACTTACACTGCTAAACACGTATTTTTTACAATCTAGGATGTCCAGAATGAAAGTAAGTTAATTAATAATAAACGGAACTGTTTTGAAAATGATCGTGCTTTTGATTACACTGATTATGCTGCTGTCGATTTTGCAAATTAGAAATCAAAACTACTTTTTCTTTAGCCAAAGCATTGAGATAAAGAAACCTTAGCTGAGGAGAGTTGATATTTCTTGCAGGATTTTCTTTTCAGACTTGTTTTAACAAACCAATTTAAGTGTCTTAAAACAGGAGGTTAATTCACGCTGTTAAGGAGAAGCAGTCCGCGAAGCTCTAATATTGGCCGCAAGTAAACAGAAGAACCAACTTTTCACATTGTTTTTATTCATTTATGGTATTAAACTTTTAAAATATATGAATAATATGAAATTTTGATTGATAGCTTCAAGTGAAATATTTGCAATTAAAACTGTACGTTGTAGTACGGGTAGTTTTAGAAGTTGGCGGCTTCATATGGAAATGTTTTGCACACCACCGATTGTAGTTAAGTTGTAAAGTGGAAACATTACGCTGCTGTTTATTATACAGTAGCTGCAAATTAATAGCCTTGCAAGCTCATGCATGCGGAACCATACATTAATTGAAATTAATAGAAGTGACGTCTTGAGTCGAGGAAGGCTTTCGGGGCGGGGGCGTTGAGTGTCTTCCAAGTCCTAGTCCCGAAAGCCCTCACCACACACAAGCAGTAAATCATTGTCACCTTATCTAGCATTTATCTCTACATTACGTTGGGCTGCAGGTTCTGATCATTAATTGTCAGTAATGTCGAGTTCTTATTACAGTCCTGAGTCTCGTCCGAGAGCCCGGATCGCAAACCGAAAACGTGTCTGAAGCGTGAGCGTGTCATCCCATTTGAAGACGCTCTAATGGAAAGCAAATATCTTGCTCAGGTTAAGAGCAAGGCTCTCAATTATGTACGTTTGTACAGATTCACTAGTTGCAGGATTAAATTCAATCACATTTCAGTACTTTGATGTTGCTGAAATTAATGCATTTTTAGTTTAATTTAGGAACATAAGAGAGACCTTTTTTCCACATTAAACTTAAGATCTGGTCTTTGGACATGTGGGACAAATGATTTCCGAGTATTTGGGGATTTATTTTGGGTTCAAATAATAATTTAAAATGATAATATTGTAAAGTACTTATTCAAGAAACATGAAACCCAAGATTTGGAAACATATTTCATGCCCAAGGCCCTCCCTTGCCAGGGGTGTAATCTGCCCTCTTCCAACATTTTTACTGGAATTACTTCAAAAAATTTAATCCAATAATGAAAAAACGGTTGTGAACAGAAAATCAGTTTTATATTATTTTGTGTTTTTAGAAAATTTTTCTCTCGATAAGTTGATAGTTTGGTGATGTCCTAATACGGCTACAAGGTTCCTTTAAATAATTGATATAGAATAAAATAAAAATTTGTAAACATAAAGTATTGTACTTTGTTATCGCATTAAGCTCTCTTGTGCAAATTAAAAAATTTATCCTTTTTTCAAAGCTCAAGATTAGCGCTTTTTAAGCAGGGAGCGTTTGAACGACCTTCACTGAAAAAGAACACGTACTAACATCAAATTAAAGACTAGGCAATAACTTCATTTAATTTACTTGTGAATGTAACATAAATTCATGTACTTACCTACCATTAGAAATTGCCATGTTAATGACTCTGAAATTTTACTCTTGTTTTTGCATTGGCTTTAGAGAGTGGTCTGCTGTTTTTGGAATTTTTCAGGACCGTAAATCTATTTCTGGTATTATTTGTTATAAAGGGATTAATCAAAAATTACTAAACACAGGAATGCGGGCGCACTATGTTTTTCGGAACGGAAAATTCATTTCTGGGGTTATTTGCCAATTTGCCATGTTGAAGGGTATAACTGAAGGGGAAGGGCGTTAATTGAAATCATTGAACGCGAGCATGTTGCACATTATTTTAGATGTTTGTGGGGCAATAAATCAATTTCCGATGACATTTTGTATATATAAACGTATAGGGGGTGTAATAATAAGGGGAGAGGTAATTGAAAATAGCTTTTTATGAAACCAAATCATTACTTTGGTTAATTTTGACCGAAAATTAAATTTGCCGATGAAAGAATTCATATTCCTTCATATATACCTATGTATTTAAAAAAATTATGCAAAAAGCAATTCATGAAAATTGTTCACTTGAATAATAAACATGGTTATTAGATCAGCTAAATATATGTAGTTTATCACAGTATTGGGCTCTATTCTTGAACTCGTACGAATCGAATCAAAAAAAGGTAACAAAAACACCTTTTAAATTAAAATTCCTTGATAAAGTTTCTAATTTTTTTAATCTCATTTTAGTTACCTTTAACGAAAGGAAAGATTAATTGAAATCGAAGATAACTAAAAGGAACTCGTGAAAATGTTTGACAACCTAAATTAAGAAAGTTTTGTCCAAAAAGGGCTCTTGTAAGATCTTTTCGATTCGATTGGAACGAATTCAAGAATAGGGCCCGTTCTAAAATATGACAATTTTCATTATATTTTTCAGAACGATCGGTTTGGTATCTCTTTGTCAAATTTTGGATATTATTTGTTAATGGTGTTAGTGCTTAAAGTATATTTTTATTTTATTCTTTTTAATATAAATGACGGTCTTACAGCTCTGAAATCCTAGAAGGCCTTCATGCGACTCTTCAAATAGCGGATGCGGTACAGATTGAACTTAACATCTTCTTAGGATTTTTGCCGAAATGTTGTAAAAATATTTATTTGAAGACAATTCTTAAATAAACGAGATAAAGGTAAAAATATGTATAGCAAACATTTTTTTCGTTTTCTTGCCTGAAATTTACTCCCTTAGACTACATATGTAGAATAGCCTCTTAAAGGCCATAAAATGAGTAGGATCATGCCATAACGTCAAACTTTAAATTGAAGTACTCTATATAAAAATAAAAGAATAAAAATTAAATGCAATTTCACGATATTTTGCCTTGTTGACGTATTTATTTCGATCTAAAAAATCGCTTAATTTCCAAAGAAGCTAACTTTTCGCCTCAGTCCCCTGTCTCATCAAAGTCTAAAGATGAATTATAAATTCATAAGTTTTCTCGGGTTCAATGTGTCATTAATGAGTGACAAATGGGCGGCCGTTAGGGTGACATTACACTTCACTTTTATTTTCGCAGATCCCGCGGCAAGCCAAAACCGAATGACAAAAAAAAAGTTGTTAACTTTGCCGAATAATCTGCTTTTGGAAATTTCATTCGTGGGCAAGAAAAAAAGTAAAAAAAGGGAAAATGCTTGCCGTACCCGGGACACTCTCCCACCCGTTTTTCGGGCTGCATTCATTTACATTCAAAGTTTGTAACTTCAATTTGAATACGAAATTTTGCCTTAAAGAGATTTTGCCGGGGAATTTTGTGAGTCGCCACTCAGGGCAACACAAGCACAACACAATTCCAAAACTTTTCATTAAACTCGCTCCCGACTTTTCGGGCAGCAACACAATAGCAGCAGGAATAGCAGCAAGCAGCGCGGCACCAACGGCAACTGGAAAAACACCAACGCCAGGGGGCGCGCGGGTGGTGGCGACTACCCGATTTTCATGGAGTCAAACATCAACAGCAAAACTTGCACATCCACAAGCGGCGGGCGAATTGGGTTAATCCGGTTTCTCGGATGCGTTGTTTCAGTTGTATAGATCGCAGATAAATGCACCCGCCAAGGACCCCGCCCGGCTGCGGGGCGGCCGCGGAGCTCCCCTGCTGCTGCTGGGAACATTTTTCAGGGAACTCCATAAATCATTTGTTGAATGCAGGAAGTCCAGGCTAGAAATGTCCACCAATGAAATAATTAGTGTCAGGCACCGGGATGACCTATGGGCAATAAAAGTAAGTCCGCGCAGTGGCCACGGCTCCGAAAGGTACGCAACCCGTTCTGCATTTTATTGGTCGTAAACTGCTTCTAAAAATGGTTCCTTTCCGTTCAGACATCGCGGCGTTAGGTCCGATCCAAACGACGCCTTTTGTCGAGCTTCGTTACGACCGGATTATATATTCAGCTCTTAAAAATATTGCCTATAAATGCACTCATGATGACCATTTAAGCGAATATGAAACTCTTTTATAACCATGTTTGCGACTTCGACTACCGGACATTTTATCTTTATTTCAATTTTGACCACCGATCTAAACAACCAATATTTTTTTATATGCTATAAAATAAACAGAAGTTAATTTTTGCAATGATTTTACTTAGGTACATAAAAAACGCAATTACTGTAGTTAGTTTGCTAGATATAAGAACCAGAAATTGTTGACTTCATAATTTTGAAGAATCATTGGCGGCGAATTTTACATACCTACATACTTAACGCAAACATTTAAGAGAATTTTTATTTATTTGAAATATAGGGGGTGGTAATATTTAGTAGGTAACTTACAAATGGAAAATATGTAGATTGTTATTAAATGCTTTCAATTTTCTTTTGGATAAAACACTTTGACGAAAACATAACTATGTATGTAGGTATATGAGGATGTCCAATAAGTTCTTAAAGTTATTGTCTGCAAGAAAAAAATAACATTGACCACGAAAATTATGTATTGGAAAAATTTATTTCTAACCTCAAAATGTAATTGTGTTTCGATTAAACACTTTTCAGTTAGAATTAAACAAATATACTCAGTTATTCAAACACATTTTTTATATAGCTATATGTACATATGTATGTATATCCATTCAATATATGTAGTATATTTTTAAAACTATTAGGTATCTTAAATGTATAAGTAGATATATTTAAATATGAAAAAGCCAAAAAGATATGTATTTAAACTTTTCGCTTTAATTTTTTTCTCAGTGTGAATATCTTTAAGTTATCTGCACAAATAAATCTTATATTTCAAATATTATGCGTCAGATTGGAAGAAGCCTGTTAGTTTTTTTTTGTCACGAGTACTCCGACTATTTAGCAAGAATCTTATTAAGTATCTTGTATACAAGAACTGTTACGAAAGAGGCTGTGTCGTAAATGTGAACATTACAAGACAACGCTGTAACACAGTTTTACCGAGATGTTTTCCTGTGAGAGTGAAGAATCGAGAAGATAGTTGGCAATAAATCCACATATGACGGCCGATTCGGAGAAAGCTGAAGTAACTTTGCCGAGTAATTTCGACTTAACCCAAATTGACTTTTATAAATCTCCGCCAAGCACACTACGCAAACAATAACTGGCCATGAATAAGTCAAGTGAAAAATTGGAGCACGTTCGTTCAAAACACACACACCGGGGCGCGTGTAGAGAAAGAAGTAAAAGAAGTCGGGGGAGCCTTGAGGAGTGAAACTTCAGAGGTCGTCCGGCGCTGCTCCGATATGTGGAGTTTTGCTAACCCTTGCAAGGGGGTGGGGGGGCACAGAGGGTATGGGTATAAATTCGAAGGGACGCTAGGGAAAAATGGACAGTGGATCCAGTGAAAAACATTTGATTACCAAACAAGAAGAGATGATCTTCATACAGTAAACGGTGGTGAAAGACAACAAAAATGTTCGCAATATTTTCATGCGCCTTTTCCGCGTGACCCAGGTCTTAAGTGTGAACGGCGAAGTTTTCTTGTTTTTTGGACCGCCCGACTCATCCCAGGTCCAGGAATGGGCCGCCCCGCGCATTCCCATTCTCATCCCCGCAGAAGTTTCAGCCCGCAAACTTGGCCATGGAACGGAAGATAGGCGAGGATGAATAGCCCAAATCGGGGCGGCAGAAGCAAATCGAGCACAGAAAGGGGAGCAAGGCCGTCTTGACTCTAAAAAGCGAAATTCTACCCCGGGTGATGTATAGTGTGTTTACCTCGAACGTCTTCCAGTGCACACGTTTCTCAGATAGTCGTAGCGACCGACGTATACTAGTATAATGTAGCATATATTGGTATTGTATGTGTACGCCCTTTTGCCTAAAAACCCTTGGCAGCCTTTTTCTTGTGCGACGCTCCAATATGTGGGGCTTTTTCCGTCCTTCGGCATGGAAAGATGCATATAAAGAAAACGGCAGCACCGACGACGACGTCGACAACGTCGAGATCGACGACGACGACGAAAACGACGACGACGACGACGAAGACGACTACGACTACGGCTGCTGCGGCCGAAACGAGGTTGAAATGTTAAATTTTATCTTGTTGGCTTCTTTAGATATTGGTCTCGGGAGCTTCTCCCACCTAGCGCCCCGGGACGAATACCTTTCTGGGGCCCCCGCCGCGCCAGCCCCAGCGAATGGGAGCTTTGATCTGGGCCTTCGCCCCCTCGGAACCCGGAGCCGGAGTCACAGAGGCGCGTACACACATCGCCGGCAGGAAGGTCCTGCCACATCGGCCACAGATGCAAGGGATGAATTATGAAAACGGATCCGCATACGATGAAAAACGGATGTAAATTCCTTGCCTTCCTTTGATGAATAATTTCATGTTAATTTGCCCGACAGGAGCCCGCATGCTTCCGACAAGGCCGCCTTTGCCCCCATTTAACACGTTCACGCCTTCGCTTTTTCCTGGAAATTGCCCTCTCGCCTGTCCCGCCCCCAATGCGGCAATTAATAGCACCTTCAATTTTTAATAAGGCACGCTCGTTGCGGGAGTAATCTGATTGATATGCTTCGGGTAATTTCGCTTACTTCCCATGTTAGGTTTACTTCGTTATGCTCCTTATGCTACCGTCGCGTCGGCAAGTTATGAGCCCTCCGGTTGGAGTGTGGGTGGGCTCGTTCCTCAAATATATTTTGGCCAATGCCACTCAGGGGAGTGGAAATAAAGATGCATGAAGTACTCGGCCGAGGAGAGATAGGCGAGCTGTTGAAAAGATGTGAATATTTTTTCCACAGTTGTGCATATTTAAGCTTGCGTGAAAATTATGATGATAGTCTCAGTACTTACGTAAAACCAGGAGGAATTGAGGTCAGAGAAGGGAATGGGCTCAATTTAATGAAATAATGCTTATTGATGTAAAATTTTATATTTATAAGGAGTTCGCGCTAAAGGCTTTCTGGAATTTTGTTTTATACCATAAATTTTGGTTGGAGAGAAACTTCAATTTATCTTTTAAACTGAAATTCTATTATCACTATTGTTTTTGATTTTGTTCTGAAATTTCACTTACTTTTCCACTCTTAAAAAATATATTTTTTCCCCACATTGGGTGGTGTGTTATTATAGCAATTTTGAACTGTGTTTACACATTTTTTATTAAAAGGAAAACAATATTTATGAGCTCATAACGTAGGTACTATTTATGAAGGGCAAAGTGCTGAAAATACCTTGTGTGGCTTCTAAAACTACTTTAGTTAATATAAATTTAAATAGTCGCAAAAATTATTATTTTAGTAAAAGCTATAAAATGAAAAAATATATATATTTTGTTAAAACACATACATACTTAAAAACAGTTTGCTTTACTATAGACAAGAATAATTAAGCGAATTAAATAAATAAAATAAATGTATTAAGCGAAATAAATAAATAAATTAAAAAATAGTATATTTTAATAACCTTCTTAATAACATAAATGTAGTCACATAAACTCCATTATAGTCATTAGTACAAATTATTATTTTTTACTATTTTTCAAAGTTGAATTAAATAATAATACCATTCCATATGTTAGATTTGGGCAAACATTGGCTCCCATTCTTTTCTCCAGTCTCTAAAGTTGATAAATGAAGGAACTTATTTTCGTTATTTCATCAAGAATATCTTAAAAAGAAAATTCCAATAATTAGTAAGTATAGTCAATATGAATAAGGGCATCCTCAATAATCAATAATTTTTATTTGCTTTTTGTGTTCCGTGAAATGAACCTGTATGTACCTAGATACCTACCAAATTTAATCAAGGCGTCTTTAGAAGTTAAACTATTGAGTTGAAATTTTAGTACCGAAGTCCGAGTCATGAACGTATTTGGGATTGAAGCAATCTTAATAAAAAAATTGAAAAATTTGCAAGGATATTGGTTGTGTGAGTTTGTTTTTCGTCGAAAACACATGTGACACACATTTATTATACTTTATTTATTTATGTTATCCTTGAACTTTAGAAGGTCTTGAAGACATTTGCATTAAATTCCATCCAGTTCCAAAAACTGGTTACCTTCTGGACCCAAGTTTTCTGCTGTTTACTCATCCTAAAAGCACCTTCCTAACCAAACAGGGTCAGCGGGCAGCTCGGTAAATACGTGCGTTTATTCCATATTCATGGATCCATCTAATATCCCATAAACCGATCCTGTTTTTCCTTCGAGACTATGGTCTTCGGACTGGGGATTATAAGTTCCCGAGCTGAGAAAAACCAGCCTAGTTATGAGACGAAGCGCCACCGTTCCTGGTTCTTCTACATTCTGATTTCGGTAATTGAGACTCCGCCAACCAGAAGTAGAACTGGCGGTGGTTGGTGGTCCTGCAAAAAGTCGGGGTGGGACCAACTCCTCCAAAAACATTTATGTCTGGGCAGCCCTTGTCATTGAGATGTTTTCACTGTTCGGCGCAGACTGTTAGCTCGGGGTTTATTCAAGGGCTGACAGGGTTTTGTTTGCGAAGACAGCAAATTCCACTTTAATTGATAAAGTTTTGCCAACACTTTTGTAAATTCCGGCGGGACTGTGATAAGTTAACTATTCAAGATGACTCTCCTGGTTTTGCAGTCCTCGAAAAGAACAGAGTCGGCCTGTGTGCGTGAGCTGAAAAACACTTCTTTGGCTTATCCTCAGTTCTACCGGTAAAAGCTTTTATTGACTTAAAGACTGCTCCTTGCTGGCAACAAGATTGTTTTTCGAGTTGAGGCTGTTAATTAAGACAAGTGGAGGTTCCCACTGTGGCCCGACTGCGACTGTGTTTTAAATTCAACCCAAAGGGTAAGTGGACTGTAAACACTTAAACCTCTAACTTTTCATGACTTTAGCAATTTTTGTTGAGAAAAGCACTTAAATGGAATAAAAGCAAACTCGGCAGATTTTGATTTCTCCCCGATTAGATAATGAAGGGGAATAATTTTGTAAAAAGGGCAAATAAGATCCATCGATAGACTTAAACATTTAAATGGAACCTCTTTAATTTTGTTCTTCCTCTGCTGCACATGTACACTGGATTGAACAAATAAGTCTCTCAGACCTTTGTACATACACCCACTCAAATTGAGAACAAACTTTTTCACAAAAAAAAAACCTATGAAAGGTTTGTTTCGCCAACAAAATTATTAAAACTTTAAAATTCATTGTTTATTATGCAAACAACTAAATCGGATGGAACTCAAAAGCAAGTAACACTAATTCGGTCGGTACGTCAATGAAAAGTTACAATTTAAATTCACCCAGTCGCAAATTAAAGGAAAAATAGATTTATTATTTTACAAGAAGTATGAAAATAAATTATTTATGAAATCTCATTTCATTAACTTACTGTGTATGCCTTCATAAGTTAACATCTTTGGGAGAAAGTAATAATTGTATTGTATGTATTTGAAAAGCAGTTAAGAATTCTATGAAATTAAATTTCTGACAAAATATGATATCGATTTAAAGTAGTATTGTACTACTGCGAGCTTTCAATCTTGCCGAGTACCTAATGGCCTGCCTTCTGATTATATTTATTTCATCATAATGCTATGACATTTGCGTCTATATGATATTTTTATAAAAGACAAACGATAAAAGTCATTGCCATCGTTTATTTGAATTGAATTACATATTTCGAAATAGAAACAATCCTTCTTGAGAATTGTGGTTTTATTCATTGTTATACAAGAACCATCTCTTTCGAAATCGGTTCGATCGGTGCAGCTCGGGTCGGGGTTGTCTTATCGTCTAGACGTGCCTCGTTATGTCCGCCCCATTGAAAATCGCTTTAAATTGCAACTCCATCACATTAAATTAAGCATGGAAGGGTTTGCCAAATGGATGGTTGGCCCTGCCTCCGGAATAGCCCCGCATCGGATATTCTTTGCGGCTCCTAATTGTGAAATTGCACGAAGGAGTTGCTTTTCCCAACAATAATGGAGTTTCGGAGGAAACAATCAATAGCATCCGGAATACAGTCACCACTTAGCATCTCGTTAATTTTCCTTCTTCCACTTTCTGCCCGTATTCCATCCGATCCAGCACCCTCCTTTTGTGTCACCCGTTCGCCACGAGACAACCGTCTTCAAGACGTCGTGTGAATTAAATAATTCTGCCCACAAAGGAAGTTGTTATCGAGCACTATCACCGCCGCTTTATTATCTTAAAACTGAGAACCCTTGAACGTTGGGGAGGAGATTTAAGGGTTCTATCTACTCTAAAATTTTAAATGGTGTTTTTTATGGAAAGGAAGAAAGATATTAGTGTTAAATGTAGGTATATTTATTATGGTTCAAAGTTTTCTTTCAAAATAAATGTTCAATACCTATGTAGCCTTTATTAGGATTAAAAATATCAGTGTGTAATTTTCTGATTTTTCAATCGATTTTCTAACCTAAAAAATCTGTTTATTTTTCGAAAAAAATTATTATCTTTATTCTTTCTATAAAAAAAAATTATTTTGAAAATATTAAAGTAGATAGACTCTTAACAAATTCATACGATAAGTTTTCGAGTGTTTGTTTGCTCACATATGTATGCCACACTATGCTCGATGGAGAAATAAAGACAAACTATGTTATAAAATATTCCAGGCTACTAAGGAAGGAAATCGTTATTGATGTGAAAAAGTTCAGAATTATACTAGCAGTGCTTTATACACGTTTGCGTTCCTTAATTTTCCATGACACTGTCAATTAAGTTAAGTCGTAAATTAGCTATAAAAGCGCCCGTAAAATAAACTCAAGCTCAAAATAACAACAAAAGTTTCCCGTCCATGGGCAAGTTAAATTTATTCAGTGACATGATTTCTTTTTATCCAGGCCCCTTTAGAATAAAAGACTCCTTCCGAGTAAATATTTCCCCAAATGTCTTTCTGTTTGTTTACTCTTATTGTCTGGAATATTTTGTATTCATTGGATATAATAGATGAGCGCTTGATAAATACCCGGGTGGAGAGAAGGCGGAATACAAACAAATTTATTTTGAGCAAATCACTTTTGAAATCTTTAATTTCGCTGCTAGGAAGGAATTTTGAGGATGGAAATGAAAATATCAAAGAAAATATAAGGGTTGCTCAAAGAAATGCTTGTTAACTTGAAAAGTTCGCGATTTGAGATGTTAAATGGAAACTTCTTTGAGCTCTTGTATGAAGCCAATTTGAATTCTAGATTTCTTCTTCTTAGTACTATTCTATGTATTATGTCTATTATTATATTTATTTAGAATCCCCTTTCTTTACTCACGCTTCGTTCAGAATTAAAAATAATTTTCATTTATGAGTTTACTTGGCAACATTTTTTGGACATTATAAGTGCCGCTGGGATACATAACTTTTGGCAAATATCTGAAAGTAGAACAATAAGTATAACAACGTTGAAACTTTACACCTTTGTATATGGGTTTTTAAAAGATTACATCTGATTGAATATTCAGGAAGAATGGTAAAATTTTAAAAAATTTTGCAACTTGTTTATTTTCAACTTTACGCTCAAAATCGTATCTTCGCGAAAAATGATAGGATTTAGATAAACTTTTTTTCTTCTAAAATCGATCCTTTTTTCCCCACGGGACAGTATTAGGTAAGAAAATTTTTGGTTAAACAATTTTTAATTAGTTTAAAAATTTGGAAAAATTTTTAGATTTTTTGGATAATCCTATAATTTTAATATGTTTTACCCCGAACAGGACTCGTTATTCGATTCTCATATATTTTTTAAAATGTTATTTTTGTTTGTAGGGTTCCGTAACTTGGTATTCAAAAAAGGAACTATGATAGAATCACTGTGTTATCCGTCTGTCTGACCTTCAAAACTTTTTTTCTTAGTATATAATTGAAATTAATATAATTTAAAAGCCTAAAATTAAAGTATAAAAAGAAAGTCCACGCCATGCACCATTAGTACAATTAACAAAACTCTACGGTACCCTATTTGCCTATAGAATTTAATTTATCTGACAAGATTAGATTAAAAATTTAGTTTAATCTCAATACTGTGAAATAATGCCTCAATGAGCTTTTCATAAACTTGCTATGAAATTAAAAATGTAAACGCAATATCCTTGCATTAAATAACTCAGGTCTCAGGCTATCAACTAACACCGGAAGGGTGTTTTCATTTGTGCCCGAGTTTCCCTCAAGAAGATTGGAATTGCAAAACGCTTAATTGTGAGGTGAATCGACGAACAGAGATGCCATCGTACCCCGCGGGCCAAAACATCTTTCATCATGCCCGGAGGCTTTAATTGTTACAAATTACCTTGAAAGGCAGTCAGACAGACGGTGCATCGGTGCGCTTTCACAAATCGACTTTTTCCGCAACAGCGTTCAGTACACAATGCGAAATGAGGATGCAATCTTCAAAATTGCTTGCATTTTTGTTTGAATGCTTCGTTCCACCGTTTCGCAGGTTTATCCTTATGCAAATAATTCCGCCTTTCTAGATCATAAAATTTTGTGCTCATTTCACGCTTCAGAAATTACCCCACTCGTGCCCGGATTGAGCGGTGGCACATGCATGTCTCATTTTGGTAAATGAGTTGAATACCGCCAGCGGAGCACCCCGCACTCGCCCCATTTCTAGGATCCAGGAGTGTCTTAATGAGCACAGAAGTCGCGCGATACTTAAATTTGTAATGTCGTTAGTGGCGCTGGCGGCTGAGATGCGGACACGCTATCCTTCAGATCCACGCGTGGAACGTAAATTAAGCCATTTGGACAGCTCTGAATGATTGATTGAGTGAAGAGGCCCTTAGCCTGGTTCCGTTCGGCTCCAACTGGCGCAGCTCGTTGGTAGGAGTCAGAAGAGGTTTCACGTCCATGCGTGTCTGGCAGCTTCGAGGACTATTGAATTATTCCTGCTCATTTACTCGTGAGTTACGTTTAAGGATGTTATAATTTGTGCAAATCCTCATCAGAATATTAAATACTTTGTAGCAGACGTTTCAATTTAGCGAAATAACTTCTAAGGAGTACCATGCCGCAACTTTACTTTCGAAATGAGAAGCTCATTTTCAGTCCAATTCACGAAATTAGATTCCTTCAGACATTCCGCGGTGTTTCGGAGGCTATAACTTTAACCTAAAGGAATTTTCGCTTACTTATTTTCTATTAGCTGTTGGCCGCAACTTTGTCTGCGTTGGTCAAAAGAATAAGGGAAAGATGACATTTCTACAGAATTTTGTTATGTACGAAATTTTTAATATTGAGGTAAAGCTAGATAAGGCACTATATTGGCAGATATACATACATATGTATGTATATCACGGTATTATACATACATACATATACATGTCTGTGTATGGAACATAATTTATTTATTTTGTATAGATGGCTGAAAGAACACAAAAACCGAAAAAAGAGGCAGGCAGTTTTAATTTCAAATTAATTTTTAAATATTTGTATATGAAAGTGTTTAATACTGTCATGAAAGACTTCTTTTAACTAAAAGAATTCGATTACCTAAACGGCTAAACTATGGTTAATTGAACCCTTAATTTTAATTAAAGCAATTGCTTGTCTACGTAATCAATTCTGATATACATATATATTATTCAAATCCAGTTTTAGTTTATTTGACATAAAAACACGATGTTTTCAAATAGGGGCACGATATATTCAGACCATTTTAATAATACAACATTTCACGTTCCCATTTTCTTTCATGGATTTTCGTGTCATCGATTCATTATGAATTTTTTCATTTTGAAATAGTTATCATCTTCACAACCTTTCGAAAAATGCGTATCAAGAAGCTTGACATTACTTGAATTTTATTTAGTTGTCATTTTTCTTCCATGTGCCATTATTAAATTCTTTCTTTACATGAGCCGCTCAGTGCACTAATCGACTAACGTCACAAGTCACATAAAAATTGTAACATTACTGACGATTATTTTTTGGGTATTCTTTCTTATTAATTTTATATAGGTACGTTAGATGAAAACTACATCTGTATTTATTAATTCTACAATATCTATTTCAATTTATATTATAAAGGTTATTTTAAAGAAAAAAGTACATT
Organism: Machimus rusticus; assembly: GCA_951509405.1. NCBI lineage: Eukaryota > Metazoa > Arthropoda > Insecta > Diptera > Asilidae > Machimus > Machimus rusticus. The sequence goes on along the minus strand of OX608051.1, from coordinate 47,479,617 downwards.
ATTTTATCGTATTTCTCAATTTTTGGTTTTATGGACTTAATCGATTTGTGCAATGAATGGCTCATATGGGAAAAGCATAATAAAATAAAAATGTTATAGGATGTTACAAAAATCGTTTAGTATCTTTTAAAGGAATATGCGCCATAAACGTAGTTGATGAATGTGTTAACAATATGTGTGATTTATTTTGCTGTTTTGCTTTAGGTCTGGAAGTAAGGAATCATATCGTCATAAAAGGTTAAACGTGTACCTACCAAATTTACCTATTCCCTTGAAAATATAAATACTCCTTATTTTGTTGTTGTTTGTTTATAAGTATCTACCTATGAGTTTATAAATAACGAAGTTTTATGGACATTTAGTCTTGGAAAACAAAAAACAAAGCTGTTGAGACTTGAGTTATTCCTACTGGTTACCAAAATATTGATCCGAAATTCAACGTTCATGGTATTGGGTTAAGAAGTTTCTAATGTTAATCCAGTACCTATATTTGTTTGTTGATTTCTTTTTACGCGATTTTGAATGGGATGATTTAAATTATTGTTTTATCAAACATGATGAGCTTTTGTCAATAAAGCCTCGTCCAATTAAAAACTTGCAAAAAAAAAAAATACACACATTCATACACATTCATCCAGAAACCATTCCCTAGACAAGTTCTGCGAAACAATATTCAAAAAGAAACACGTAGACAGAAAAGAACAATAAACATGTATCTTATAAGTCTGAAATAATACCTAAAACAAATCTTCTCGAATAAAGTCAAGCAGTCCGCTTAATGGTTCTTAAGAGCTGAGAGATACCATCCAGATGCCTTGAAGTTAATGGGAAACACCTCATATTTCATTCGGCAGAGGGGATCCTATCAGTTCATAAACAAAGGGCACCGCAAGGCAGGAGATCCCTTCTTGATTAGCACGAACTGGATGCTCCATCAGCTCTTCAAACATTTCAATAAATTCATCAAACGTGTCTGGCTACATATTTGCCACACTCATCGGGCACGGGTTGTTTCATTTGTATCCCAGATAAGCCCGCCCGGGGGCGATTCATACGCTCTCATGGTGGAGAAAATATAGGAAATAGAGGCAAAAAGATTTCCCTCACCCGCCAAAACGTTAATTTCCGGCTGAAATGGCCCCCTGCGCCTGAACAGCATCCCCCCGTGTACCAGAATTGGCTGCGAATTCTCATCGTTACAAACAATCCCGCCAATCGATATTTTATCCTCTGCCGTATTATTGTTATGCTCCCATGCTGCGAACAGCTTCGAAACTGGGTCACCTTTCAGGTTAACCCAGTTTCCAGGGTTACTCGGATATTTTCTGCTAATATCTTATGCAGCAGTAATTGCGAGAAATTTCCGTTTTAATGACTGTAATTGCTTTCCTTTGAAATTCCTAGCTTGCGATAAGCATCTTAATTTACATACTCTCATTTCTTGACACTTTTACAATAAAAAAAATTTGCTTGATCGGGTCCCTGTTGTATCTGCGCTGTGAGTAACAACGGGCCGAAAGTGGGTTATCGCCCGAATTTACATTTTATGTGCGCTTAGTAGTAAATTTCTATACGAAAGGTAATTTTGAAATATTTCTCAATTAAAGCAATTTGCGGTAAGTGGGTGGGCGCAAATAAGTTGGGAAATATGACATGCTTACCTTAATAGCCCATTACATTTTGCCTCTATGGCTCAGAGGCCAAGGGACATTAATGAGCATATTATGGCATACCAATTGCTTTAATCGACCCCCTAATCGTGTTATTAAAATACGTGAGAGTGGCTGGTTTGTAGGATCGGTTCGGTTCAATGAATCGAATCAGAACATTATGAATTTATAGTCGAGGCCTCAAACTGTGAAGGGCATCATGCTGTCGAAAACTCTTTAGGCATAAGTTCTACTTAATTTTCCACTTTTGAGGGTTCTTCAAAAGTGGTCTGAGGCCGTTAATTCAAGTACTCTTTAAAAAAAAACCTGAAAATGTTCCTTTCCCAACCACATTTCTTAACCGCAGTTTTTCAGGGTTTGGGAAAATCTAGCGGCCATCAATCTTCTGAATATACATATTTCAGGGTAAATGATTAATTTTGCAATAACCACCCCAAGCAGTGTTCGACACGAAAATTACCAGAGACCACCTCGTCGGCTAGACGATGATGCGATGCGGTTTCTGAGCCGAGGATGATGATTACTTCAATTTTCCACCAACTCTTTGAAAATTAATTACGAATTTGACTTTTGGCCGCCTTACGAATCGATCAACTTAAAAGGCTCCAGACAATTTTCTTCCCGCCGTACCGCCGTCGTCTTTAACATCATCATCACAAAATCCAAATGAATCTGAAGTTTAAATGGACTTGCTACTCTGGCACTGGCGGCTGGGCTCTTTCAGTTTAATTATAACAACATTTTAGGAAAAAAAGTTGAGTGTTCCTGGCTGATTGATTGAATTTGACAAAATCGAATTATTTTCTGTGCGAAGCTGATTGAGCTGTGGCGTGTGCTTTTGTGGCAGTAATGCGCGTTTATTGAATATTTAAATTAACTCTTTTAATTGGATTTCCCGGCAGGTGAGGCATAAATTCTGTATTTAAATTGCTTTCAGTTAAGTTATTTTAATTTTCGATTGTGGTGCACATATTTCACAATCTGTGGGGAATTTTTCCGGATTCATATTAATATTCGGTCGGATTTTTCCTGGAATTTGGGGAAAACTACTGGATAATATAAACTCTTATATTGAACTGAAGTAAAGCAGAAGGGAAAGTAAATTTGATTTTTTGCACGCAATACATACGAGAACGATCCAAATTATGTTATAAGTCTTTATATTAACTTGAAAAATCGGAATAATAAAATATACATTTTGCTTAATAAAGCCTGAATTACCTAATAAACAAATTTAAATTCAATTCCTGGTTGATTTTGGTACAGCTCTTCATTTTGTTTCAAGCAGCTTTATTAATTTATCGTTCACTACGTTTTGAAAACACTTCTAGGTCACAAAAACTTTGATGTCCAATATTTTTTAAAGAAAATTGAGCTTGTGACGCGGATGTACCATTTTACATACATATTACATATACATAACATTTTTCATTTTAATTTATTAAAATATTCCCACTAACTGATTTTTATAACTAATAAGTCATACATACTTATAATAGGCATGTAATCGCTCTTTATCCCACTCGACCCTCTTAAAGTAAAAATTAATTACAACCAAACAACATCCGTCCTTGGCACTAAAAACTCGAATATAAAGTGCCACGCGACCAAAATATGTTTCCAGATAATTAACGATGGATGCTTTTTAATTGACTTGAATAAAGCAGCAATTACTTTTCCACCTAATTATCGCGCGTCATGGATCAACAAAATGTGAAATTGCCCTGACACGACTTGGAGGTGGCCAACGATGCGATCTAGCTTGGTCTCAATTGTCGTAAAAAAAAGAAAAAAAAAAACCGTCTGTAATTACGTTAAGCCATGACTCCTGTCCACCTTTAGGGCGCCTCAGCGCGAGGACGCGACGATGGCAAAAATGCTTTAAACTTTTTACGAACCTCTGGTAATCATCATTAAGGCTGCAGTTCTTAAATCTTCCTCAAAATTAGTTCTCCCGGATCTGGGGAAAATATTTGCCTTTAATGTTTTTTTTTGTGACGTTGAGAAACGATGAAATTTTAGTAGGGCCTACAAAGAATCCATTTAAGACACGGTGTCTTAAGAAAGCGGGAGAAACCGCCCAGTGCGATTTTGCTAACAAATCAAAGGTCGCGCGGGCCGGAGATTGCTAAGTGGCCTAATGTAAATAATAATGACAAATAGTCACCAACGGTGACAACGCTGTGAGGAAGAATAATGAATGGTCGGAAACAAATGAAAGCGCCACCAATCTGAAATCATTTCTTAGCGCTATCCATCTTCGGAGCCCCTAATCAATTTGCTCCGGAGGAGGAGCGCTGTAAGAAACTGCTTCGAGTGCGGGTGGACGCCGAGGGGGATTCCTGGCCGAAGTAGGAAACGAGCGAGTCCTGAGTCTTGGTAAAAGGATGCCTTGAGGAATTGGGGATGCAAGTCAGCTCCCAAGACGTGCAGTATGTCTAGATCAAAATTGCATTAGAAATTTATCTAGGTGAGAACTAAGAGTTGCTGTTCGAATCAATTTTTCATTATTTCCGGTTTGAATCCGTCCACTTTCTTTCCCCGATCCTCGACCACAGATGAACGAATTGCAGCTATATGTATGGGGTTATCTCGGTGATGAATAAATTTCGCATTTTTTGCCCCTAGTTCTTGCACCCTACAGCTGTTCGAACTGCTTCCGATGAAGCACTCCAGCGGCTCTTAATACAGAAGGGATACCCAGAAATGGATTGTATTAAATCACTTTTTGTGAAAATGCCGAAGTGACAGCTTCAGGAAATTTGCATTTATCTTCCGCTTTTCATAATTCATTTCTGGAGGCGATACGTGTTATACGTGTATCGTTTTTCCAGCTTGCCAGCTAATCAGGAGAGCGCGATTTGAATCCGCGTGGAGTTTTTAGTCAACTTTCATAACAAGTTTAAAAAGTGCTGATGGCTTCTTACGAACTCGCGAGGAACTAAATGTAATTCAATTTAAAAGTTTTGCAATAAGTAGGGTATAATAAAGGTTTTTGGTTGGAACAATACTTTAACTTCTCATCCCCACTGTTGCTCCTTTGAGTTGGGAAGGGACATGAAAAGGGTTAAACGTGTAATCCTGTAAACCGATTCTTTCATAAGCATAATTTATCACAGCCGACCGTTTTCAAAAATACACATAATCATCAGATCACAACAAACCTAGCATCCTTCTTAGGAACAAGGAATGCATTTATTTTACATTGGCGGCCTGTCACCTAAACAGGACGGATTAAAATTAAATTATGCTAAGGACTTTGCCAAGTCAACTGAATACAAATGGAAATATTCCCTTTGGCCGAAAGGGCTTCAAAATGACGTTTTTCTGATTTTAAGAAGGGTCAATTGCCGAAAGACTTTTAACGAGATATGTACGCCGTTGGAGGGATTTTAATCCCTTAAAAGGTATCTCTTCAGAATTGATTAGGTCGGGTAATGGTAATCACTCATATTTTTAAAGGCAAATGGCGTTTATTTTCCTCTTTTACTTAACTCTGCTGGATGGTGTGATTTGGAAAGGATTAATATACATACATAATTATTCATAAATTAATCCAAAATGTACCCATTAACGTTAGGGAAGTAAGAGAATGAAGTGGGCTTTTAAGATAGAAATTATAAACGAGTTTTTTGTTAATTAATACTTTATTAGCTAATATAGAATTCATTTTGTTCATCGTTATCGTCATCCATAATTCTTAAGTTTGAGTCTTTTGTCAGATAAAAGGGAAACCTTTTTTAAATTGTATTTAATTTCACGTCCAGAATTTAAAAGCTATAGCTGCTTTTAATAGAATTATACTTACTAAAATAAGCTTGAAATAATTATGTAAAAATTATCAAAATCTATGTCCGAAGAGAACACAAGCATATTTGAGCCTAGCTAAAGACTGATTACATGGATATTGAAAAGTGAACTGATGTAATTTTTTTACGATACTTTTGAATAGTATTACGAGGTTATTTTTACAGGGTGTTTCGTAACTACGTAAGTGTTTCAATACTTATTTCAAATTTTATTCTTGTGTACTGCTTGGATAGACTCTACATTTTTTTTAAAGAGCTTTGTAGGACTTTTTTTCTGTTAATTTAAGTATTAAACTTTCAGATAAATTTTTTTTTTATTTGATTAAAATCCTTATTTATTGTAAGATGTGGGACTTTAGAAATGACTGATTCAATTAATCTTTTGTTGCTGTCCTCAAAGCTTCGTTCTTAATCCGTTGTGTCTTAGCTCGATAGAAAGATAGTAGGTACCCGTCTAAAGTTATTTAAAACCATTAATAACAGCAAATCCGAAAAGAGTACCTCATTTCATTGAGGAGATAGATCTATGTGAGCAGAGCAGAAGAGTTCATAATAAAGCACAAAACCTCTGACTTAACAAAGCATCCGCCAGTAACCAAAGAAGCTAGCCACATTCAGTGACTGCTGGAGAAATACTGTTGCCATCCGCTAGAGGGCCTTTAATCCCCCATCCATCTAGATTTTGGTCCCATTGATTACCGATTTTTGCACTCTCTAGCTGTTGTTAGCAAAATTTTGAAGTCTACCGAAAAGAGATTTCCAAGTTGATTGATTGCGCTCAAAACTCGTACTGGTTGACTAATTTTCCTTGTGCTCCCATCCGACGCTCGATGGGCGATAAAAGGACAGGATATTGGCCCGAGGCCTTCCGACATGTAACTTTAGCAGCTTTTGTTGACCATTTCATGTCAATCCTTCAGCTCATGACAAATTTGATCAAACTGGCAAAGAAAGATACCAGAGATAGGCAAAAACGTCAAGAATCCCATGTCTCCCCGGTCGGCGATATTCGCACAATAAAGGAGGGATGTGGGCGGTCCATTCAGCAGCATCCGAACAGTCATCCTGTCCAGGGCAGCGTGTGTGGCCCTTGCCGCCGGACATCAGCTTTACTCTAATTCTGATAATTTCAAGTCATCGGGACGTCTATGCGACGGCGATGTTGCAGCCCGGCCCAGCAGGGGACACCAGAGTTAATAAGAGCAGAAAGGGCTAATTAAGTTTGCTCCCGTGCCCCCAGATGACCGGCAGTAATTGAAGATTTGCCGGCATTCAGAGTGGCTGAGCCGTTTTATGCTGGCCACTTTGACAGGGCGATTATCCCGGCTGTCTGGAGCAGGACCCCACCAGATACGAAAGTTTCGAGGACTTTCCAAAAATATAGACTTTGTTTCCCTTTGAAGGGAACTTGGTTCTTTTGGCATAATGAATAGACCTTTCGGAGACTGACCAAAATCCTAGCCGAGGAAAAGTTCCGCCTTTAAAGTTTTTCACACTCTCTTTTTATGCCTCAGTCCCGGGTATGGCCGAAAAGTTATTCAGTTACTGGAAATCCTATTACCTTGTGGTAAACAGCTGTAAGTTATGGGTTTGTTATTCCCGGCTACTTACCAAAAAGGGAATTTATTGAATCCCAGGGATTCGGAAAGTTCTGTTCGCCTGCCTTCGTTCCTTTTTTTTTGGCACGATACAAAACAGCATACATTTTTCGCAACCCGTACCAGTTCTTGGTTGCGGTAGCGGTGGTGGCGGCAACGAGGTAACCAAGCCCGGAAAAGTTTAAATAAGAAGGCATAAATATCAGCTCCCCTTGGTCGGTGCATTGTTAGAACGCTTCCCTGGAATTGTTTTCGCCAATAGGAATGCGCGAATTTTCAATTCCACGGCTAAGCCTCGTTAAAACGGCGAACTTTCCCATGGAAGAAAAATGCGCGTGGAAACTTCGCCTTATGCATAACTTTGAGGACGCTTCAGGACCGCCTGATAAATAACGAACTAAATCCCCGGGAGCCTTGGCAGCGTAGCTCCTAAATCCCGCTCGTCATAATTACAAGCCACCCACGCTCAGGTAGTCTCCCGAAGTGCTGATCCTCGCGGGCAAACCACGCCGAGGAGCACACTTGACTCCGTCAAGGCTTAGATTTGAGTGTATTATTTAAGGCGGAGCCCGTCAATAAAATTTAAATTATCATTAAGTATGCCGCTTTGCTCGAAAATGACGGTTTAGGCAATGAGCCGGTATGCGGCCGAATTAACGATTTCGCAGAAATTCTCATCGAAAGCCGAACTCGGATTTGCATATAGATCTGGTTTGGTGGCGTTTCCCGCAATCAACCTTTAAGTCCTCGAGGAATTTATAAAAGGCTCATTGGAAATTCAGGCGATTTAGCCACAGTCTGGATCATTAGTGTTTTATTGTGAGTGCCGCTCTCTACCCCGCAGCGGTATTGTTTGTGAATTGATTTTAATTGAAAATGAGGTGGAGGACGGGTGGCCTGATTAACGATTCTGCCCGGGTTCGTCCTGGCAATGATATTACTGATTCGGGCGTGTAAAGAAATTTCATTTGCGGCAAATTATAATAATTTATGACTAGGAGGCGACTAAGCATAATCAATAGACACTGAATCGAGAAGTGCAGCGTGATACTGATTTAATTAGCTGAACTCCACTCTCAAAATCATCCGGCATATTCATTGAACATGTATCATTCATACGTATACATTTGAATTGAGTTTGATTGCTACATAATAAAAGAGTTTGATTATTTTGGTCATTTTGAGCTTTACGTGTAGACCAGGCTTAAGCGTACTGTGTTAGATTATTTTGGTCGTATATCGAAATATCGGAAAATAAATAATACCTTGAAATAATTATAACTTATATCTTCGACTACAAAGCAGATGTTTTGATCATCAGTTATTTTATTGATGATGGTAAATTGTTACAAAATTGACTTTGCGATGTAGGAATTTCACTTTTTAATTGAAATTTAAAAAAATCAAAGATTGCTCGTAGATAGTGAATCGCTGTGACCCATCAAAATTACAATGGGCCAATTCTATCAATTGTTAGGCACAATGTCCCCTCTTAGTTCCACTCTTCGATGCATTGAGAATTTTTATCTTATCAAAAAATCAATCGAGGACAAATTTACAGACCATTAGACGAAGACGAATCTGGTTATGTATACAATGTGGAACCCGAGACGACGCAGACCCGCTCATTCCACTTGAGACTCGATTCGCTCTTGACTTGGTGTCTAATAAATTTCAACATCCACTGTAACATGTGTTGGATCGATTTGGGGCCCCATCCGAAATTATCGAGTTTTTGATTGATGATGTGCCGCTGCTTCACGGGCATGTTTATGCTGAAGTTTCGGTCCTTTTTATCGGTGCCATCATCCCCGGACAGAAAGAATCATTTTGGTTGTACGCGCTCCGCCCCCGCCCGGGTTATCACATGTGTCGGATGCGGACGGATATACCTATTTATATGGGATCATCCAGCACTGACCTTCTTTGGGACGTCCCCGACCACCGAATATCTACGTCCGTGTCGAGGCTGCTCTCCGGCTTCGCCAGGGTGGAAAACTAATAAAGATTGTCGCTATAAATCGGTTTCTTTCGTCTTATATCGATATGGATTATTGCTGAATGCAGCTTGCCTCTGACGTGGTATCGGGGGATCGGATGTATATGATACGTTTTATCGGAACTATTTTGGGTGGCTCACGGCGAACGTAATCGCCCGCAATTCCCACCGCTGATGATATCATTTCTTGCCAATGGCGTGGAAGTAAAAGCAAACAATGAAGCGCCGATTCTTTCGCGACATTCATGGCCCTTGTCGCACTGTTGGCCAGTTAGTACCCTCGAAAAGACACATATTTCGATTCTCTTAAACGTTTCTGAAACGAAAACGCTCATAGATGAAGACTATCGAAGCAAACGATAGAAATTCTCTAGCTTATGCGAAACATTATTAGACCCATAGACCAAATTAAGACTGACAGCGGCTGAAATCGAGCTAGAATTTATATGAGATCAAGTCCTTTTATCTTCCCAACTTTACACCTACAAAGGCGAAAGGGAAAAGTCTAGATAAAATAGATCTTAGCAATAGTCGAAGTTAGAAAAAAAGTCCAAATTGACCAGAATAGATCGATAGAATCCAGAAATAATAAATTTCAGATTTCACAAATCGGTTCACTAAGGATGGGATTCATAGTTGACCCATACCAATTTATGTATACAGACAAACAATTTTATATTTGAACAATACAAAAAAAAAAAAAAAATTAAGCAACTTCCACCAAAAACCTTACTGCCCAGAACTGAACAATAAGCCAGTGTCGTCGAATTTAATTTCTTAGATATACGTAGTACTTTTTCTTTAGTGTATATTCTTTGGTACAGTTCATATTAACGTCACGTATTTCCTGTCTTAAATTAACTAAACATTTTATACTGTTTATAAATGCATGTGTGTGTGTGTGTGTGTATTTTATTTTTATGAAACATATATTTGTTCCAACAAACGTTATCCCAGATATGCTAAATAAATAGAAAATTACATCAGATTTTATGTCGGTTATCACTCAATTAAGTGCAGTGGAGGGTACGGCGCAGTTCACATTAAATAAAACTTGCATCATAGGGGAAAGCATAAAGATCCCTGAGCAAAATCCCAGACACTTCCGTTTTGCATATAAAAGCATTCAGCACTGCTATAATACCTCTTAGTTAATTATTCTCCTTTGTATATTTGTGCATGTGTTAGGAAACTGCTTTTACAGTAGGTATCTAGGTTCAGGCGCAATCTATATGTTGAGAGCATTTATGATAAGTAAGCTTGCATTCAATTTGAATTGCAAAACGGAGACATCATCGAACATGAATGTACCCTACATTTGTCTTGCTAATTTTAATTATTCTACAGGGTGGTCGATGTAATACATTTATTATGCAATGACATTCCAGCGATAATTTTAAAAAAACTGGATTATAAATACAATATATTAGTTTCGAAACATTTATTTAATATATGTACATATGTATGTATGTAATCACGATCATAAATCAGCTCAGCTATCTACTTCATAAAATTCTAGCGCTAACTGGCTGACAGACAACCACCCCACAACAACCTTAACCATTGCGACAGAAAAAGCAATTTTTCGAAATTATAAAGATAAAATATCTCGAGAAATTCAAGAGACGCGTTTATACGTATTTGTCACTTTTGGCCTTAAGATTCCTTTTCATCAAAATCCGTGAGATCTTAAAGGCAATTTATACCATTTAAATTAACCAAAAATATAAAAATTTAATTTTTAATCAACAGTTAATGGAAAATTTCGTTTATTTTCAGTATGAACGTTCCACGGATTAACTGAATATTCACCCAGTTGTTTTAACATGCATAAGGAATTGAAAACTTAGTTTAAAGGTAAGCAGTTCTATACAAATTATTCAGGTGATACACTATGTAAGTGTAAGTTTGTTGTAGTACTTACGGAGCACCCTGTATATATCATAAAATAAAAGAAACCCGAAATTGTTGTCCTGTGGAATACCAAATATAATTTTCAAAAGTTCGATGAAGGCAACGCAGAAACAAACATATTGCAAACCGATTAAAAGGATCTATATATAATACATGAAAATAATAGGGAAACCAAAAAGGGATCTATATTTTCTGAATGGGAAATAGTAGCCTTAGAATAAAACTTATGTTAAAGATCCTTTTTTATTAAATGTGCTTTTTTTCGTAGAGGAAAAAGTGTAAATTGATACTTAATATTCCATTAAGCATGTTATACTTCCGTAAAATGCTTGGAATTAGAATATTTTCTTCGCTGCTTTCCCAATTTACAATGTAAATTTATTATACCTTCTGAATGTATAGTCAAAAGGTAATATCCCAATTTTCAAAATTTCTGTTCCTGCTTCGGCATTTAATTGTAAGTCTGTTCGGTGTTCTCCTGTTTCTATCCTTTGGCAGCTTGTGTTCTGCGTCAATGTTTAGAGCAAGGCCCTGGGGTTTATTTTTAGGAGGACCGTTTTCTATTGGAACAACTCAATCGCCAATCTCCCACTAATTTACGTTGAAGTAGATAGGTACATGGATTTCATCTAATTACGCTCGAGCTAAGTGAATCGTAAATTATTACGGAATTGTACCCAAAGGAGTGAACAACTTCTCATAAAATGTGGTTTTTAGTCTTTCCGCGCTATCAGCTAAGTAATTTAGGTCGGCAATATTTTGCAGGCATCTGTCTTAAAAGCTAATTCCGATTTTGACTACAGCAAAAATTATCATAAATAACAAAAAAATCACCCTCGAGAATCGCACCCATCTTTTAAAAACAACGATCCGAGCCGCGTGGGGGCCCAGAACGCCGCCGCGCCTCGGGCAGGGAGCAACAAACGCGCCTATTAAGTACGCAAAGCGCCTCGGAATCGTTATAACGCTTCACTGGCTGGCTAAATGACATTGCCCAAATCATCTGTGCAATTTCTGTTCTTCCTTCTCTTTTTTGGGTAATTAAATTTTTCACGTGAGCGGACTGGAAAAATGCCGGTGAATTATTGCCCGGAAAACAAATCAAAAGTTGCCTACTGCGCAGTGGGAGCTCGACACGGCGACAGGGCTAACTATGTTAATTTTCTTTCTAATTTTGTCCGCTCCCGTCGAAAAGTGTCATGTACAAGTATTTTTATGTTTTTATGTATATGTGTGTAGTTGAAGTTGCTTCTCGGGGGCAAATCAGCCAGTTCGATTACGAGCTGTCCGATAGCACCTGGGAAAAATTTTTAATTTCCTCCGCCAACGCAGACACCGAGCATGTCGTTGATTATGAAACTAGGCCTCGTCCATGTGCCGTTCAATTTGAATTATTATCGATTGGCGACCTGCCGCTGATTAAAGTCTTCTTCTGCATGGATCCGAGCTTCGCCTTTTCTACGAGAGAAGTCTGTGTCGGGGGTGGTAATAAATTAAAAACTTTTCGGCCATTAAGGGTACTTTTGATTTCTTGCAGCCTCTTATTCTTGGCTTGGATGCGAACGGCCGTAATGGTCGGGAAACGTGCGCTGAGCAAAATTTGCTTAAACATTTTATCTATAGATCTCGGCAGGGGTCGATATTTATCTTCGAGAATAGTTTAGAAACTTTAAGTTCTTAAGTTGCTCCATTGCATGCCTTTGGGCGCCTGGTAGTGGGGTTTTATGAAAATTTCCTCATTAACTCTATTATTTCTTTCGTTTTTTTGGGTCCTTTTAGGGTAAAATACGGATAGATGACCCACTTTTTCACTTTGTAGTATTTTAGCGAGTGATGAATTTTGCGCAGTATATAGCTCAGTCAATAACAAATGGTAATAACTTAATTTCATTTACAAATCAGCGTTAGAAAAGCGTAAAATAAACATTTTAAAGTTCTACTATAACCAGATAGATGAACAAACCGTGGGTTAGATCCTCTAATGCTAATACACAATCCAGTTACGGGAATAGATTCCTTTATGATTAACACCGCAATTATGGTTCCATATTTTACATAATATTACTATATCTTATTAAAAACATAAACCTAGAGTTATTTTTCTGGTTTCACTCTGAGAAGAACATCTTGGAAAGATAAACAGCAGGTAAAAGAATTTCCGGGACGCTCCAATATCTCGCAAGATACACGAGCAAATTTAAAATCTCGAAGGAAATCTATAATTTCATTGACGATCATTTCTTACAAACTACTGAAATGGAGCAAATTCCCACGTCTCTTGAAGTTATGGTGAAAAAATATATTTTGGGGTAAAAATAATCCCGTATACGACCGAGATATTAAGACCTCTTTCTCTTTGTTTTATTGGACAAGAATTAAACTTGTTGGCTGCGGATGACAAACAAGGAAATTTAATTTGTCTAATAACATTTCTATGCAGCTCATGATTTATTGTTGGTACTTTTTGTTCTTATTGTGGATAAATAATTCAGTTGGAATGTTTGTTGTTCCTTTTTCGAATATTGTTCACAACATATCAGCTTAACTGTTTTTGTAAAGTAAATCGGGATCCTTCTGCATTTATAGCGTTAATCTCTGGTAAAACAATATGCGAGCAGCGGAGCTTAATTCTGAATAGAGTATCGAAATGGATTAATCCTTCAGTTTATAATTTATACGCATTTTGTTTGAAATAATAATACATGGTCTGCTCTGTATAATTTAATGGTCTAAAAACAAACAAATTGCTGCACCCATAAAATTTTAAACCATATATTGCCATAGTAAGCAAACATCAGGGAATAAATTTTGCATGCAGTCGCGACGAATCAAAGCACACATCTCATATTATGTTGGATTTAATTACTAGTGAACTCAGCTATTTTATTCGCTTTCAGAATTTACTACATACATGAAGGCATTAGTCCCAGATAATATTTATCCGTTGTATTTAGGGATCTACCTAAACTACAAAAAGTGGACGCATTTACCTCAACCATATTCATTTGTCCAAACAAATTGCCAATCAGCGCTTCTCGGATAGGGTCCTTGCTTTACTCCTTTATCAGTATTCAAATTGGATATTGATTGTTTAACATCATAATTAAACGTAGCCCACATATGTAAAACCAATATTACGATAAGGCACCTAATTGTCAGGTTTCGTAAACTCATTACCATAAAATGGAGCTTGTTGCCGATACTTTTTGTGGCGTCAATTTAATAGCAACTGACTAATTTTAAAAACCCAAATACTAATGAATGTATCTGGACATTGATTTTAGATATTGTAATTGGACAATAATGGAACAATGTGTGTTTACAACAACGGCTGATAATTTGTCAATCGTGTTTGGACTGTGAATTTTCAAAGTTTTAATTGTGTACTTGATGGGAGTGCCAAACACCTGACCGATTTCGATCAACAATTGCATCTGATTGAATTTCCGGATGTGAAAGTAATCATATAGACAGTAATTAATAGAACCGATGCACAATGTTTGCAGAGCAGAACAAATAAATTTGCTGGAGAAATGGTGACTTCAGTCAGTATAGGCGCAGTAGGCGCAAATGGTGCGACCGCTATTTGACATGTCGTGCTAACCGCAGCTCAAGCTGTATTTAATGTAATTGTTTATGGCGCACATGCTAATTGACTGGAATGCCGTGACTCTGATTTTGGTTTGCTAATTGTGATAATTGCTGTTAATTCTTGCACTAGCGAATACATTTTACTTTATTGACTATTACTATTATATCGTTAAGATTTTGTGGAATTTACATGGAGCTGAGCTTTCATAGTTATACGGCAGTTATAGAATCTTAAAATTCTTTTGCAGGCAAACCAATTTAATTTTCAAAAAATAAACATATTCGGAAAATATTCAATCTCTATAGCATATAGAAATAAGAGTTTGTATTTATAATAATAAGATCAAACTTAGAGGCTAAGCTCGTAGATTCAGATCGATCAATCGATCAGGTCAGATCAGAACTTTTAAGTTTTTTTTTGAGGTCACTTTTAACTATGGGAAATGTTTAAATTCCTTAAGATCGATATCAAAGTCTCTCTCAAAACTGAAACTGTATTTCACTTATAAAGCATGACCCAAGGGATCTTAAATCTCTTAAAACTCTTGATTACAGGCAGCATCATTTTGCTTTTTATTTAAAGAGGCGAAATTTGAGCTATGAATAAATATTTCTGTTTGATAATGTTTATTGTTGTGGATTCTGATGTTCAGTATATTCTTTATTTGCATAGTATAGTATGATTTCATATTCATGAATATTTATATTTAATGTATAAAATATGTATATAAATTACACACAATAATTTACTTAATCAATCTCGCTTAACTTAAGATCTTAATAAGTTTCTTAGAATTAGGGTTAAATTTGAATAGAAGAGGTAACCTTTCGAAGATTTAGACTTACCTTGCGCAATAAAACTTACATGAGTTTAAAGATACTTACGCGATACTTATTATTTGATTGTGATATTTTAAACTTTTCCTCATTGAATTCATAGTTATTAAATTGTATAAATAAAAATTTAAATTTTTGCGCGTTATATGAAGTTTATGTATAGTTCTAACTATTCATTCCGCAATTTTCCTAAATAAAATAGCAGATCGAAAAGCGTGTTCATTTTGTATTAATACAATTTTAGATGACAGCTATTTTATTATACAAGCATCCCCAGGATAGATCTAACTTCAGGAATGAGTGAAAGGATTTGAAAAAATAAATCATGCAGCGAACAGCTAAAGATTACAACCTGAGACAATTCATAACGTGCAGCATCACTTTAAATTTGTAAATTCATTGCGCGAAAATAAGAAGCGCTCGGTGTTTGAAAAACTTCGGATCCCCGCGCGATCGTCCCTAAATTCCTGTTGGCTTGAACGAAAGCAATTCCTGGCATGTCAGCTGTCAGAAATTTTGAGTAGATTATGAATTCGTGTATGCTGTAATCCTTAGGGATGTTGGGTGTAATATACCATCCCTTCACTGCGCCCCTCAAAACGTGAATTGGTGGCGCTTTCGCTCGTGCAGACACGTTTTCGTTGTCTCTATAAAGAAAAAGGGCTGCGAGCTGCAAAACAAATCACACTCACTGCCGCTAACACGGAAATAATTGAAGTGGTAACATATTGCAACCTGCGCGTTGTTCAGCGAAAAACACGAAAAGCAAGGTGGGCTTTTGGAAATGGAAAAGTTACAAAAGCGAAGTAGTATTCTAACTCAGGAGATTCTCTTCTTATGAATTTTTAATTGTGTTCTGATTATTTATCCTTCGAAATGAATTTATTTCTTCAAAAATTTGTTTATATACCTACCTAAATAAATGCGAAAAAAGAATAAGCATCTCTAAGCTACCAAAACATTTCTAATGTAGTTTTTCTAACATTCATTCAGTTATCCCTTGTCCTTTCATATCTACGACTTCTTGATGTTAAAAAAAAAATAGTTTGGCAATAAGAAATATTTTATTTTCGTTACAACATAAAAATATCCATCAGTCTGCAGCTCATAGCATAAACTTTTTGTTTAAAAACTCTGAACATTCGATGCGGATCGAAATTCAGAAAACAATTTTACGTAGAGCATATCATGCTCATGCCATAGCATGGAGAACCTTCCGTTTTCCTTTTCTTAACCTTCCTTTTAGCTCATTTTGTAGATGCATATTATCCATATTGCTACCATATTACTGCTCCTTGTACTCGTTTAATGGTCAAATGCATAAAACTTTAGTAGAATTTATTAGATACTTTAAGACAAAGCAAATTGTTGTAGTAAATGCTTTTAGTTTTAATAAGGTAAATTTCTTGTTTGTAAACCTGATTCAATTGTATAATTCTATTAGGTACCCAAATATTCAGGCTTTGGTATTCTTCGTTAAAACGAAAATAAATGGCTTTACCGACTAATTGTTAGCAGTTTTGTGGTATTGCATGTTGTAATACACAGCTCTGTGCCTTCTGAGTGCTTCTATTTATTGCAAACATTTGCGATAGGCCTCGGGAGACCAATTTCATGTCTTTCTCAATTACTTGATCTTATTCAGCTGTACCTTTTTACCTCTAAGGATACTTGGAATATGTATTTAGTTAATAGGTCTATAAATAATTCTCAGAAAGATTTATGAAAGTAAAACTAAAATGCTTTCCAAAAAAATTAGTTATTAATAACTCTACAAGATTTTAGGGTTTAACTTTCAATATTTAAATGCACATTATGGATACCTTTAACTTCACAACAAAAATAATGTTTTTGATTGAAAGTTTTGATTGAAAGTTTAATGTTAATCATCAAAATTAAATGTATTCTTAAAAAAAGCGGTAGCTTCAATTTCGTAGAAATACTGGTAAATTTTCAAATTATAAAATACATATATCGAATTGTTGTTGAAAATTTATAATCTGGAGTTTTCGCAGATACTGATTCCGAATATAAAATTATAAATAATAAGTAAGTATTGTCTGACTTCTTTAAAAGTATTATACAAGCATATTTTGTTCTCTAAATATTTTCATAAATAAAACTAACTAATTGTTATATTTTAGAATTTGAAATGAACTAAAGAAAGGAACGTGTAGAGATAAAAATGAGGTTGCTCGCTATTTTGCACCTTAGCTCCTGCAGAAAGTCCAACTCTAATTAAATCGTACCTGGAACTGTCAGGAGTTAAGCCTTAGCTGGACTCCTTTATTGAGGTCAGCAAAAGTCGAATTCGACTACCAAGGAGAGTAAAACGAAAACAAATTCCAAAATTCGACTGGTAGATGATTTGACGCTGATAATAAAAATTGAGAACCATTAACATTTTCGGAGATATTGAAGTTTGGTCATTCCAAGAAGTTCTGTCGACAGTAGAACTTCATTTAGAATGTAATTTAATTCAAAAGTTGGACGAAGTTTATCGGAAAGTGCAGCCGGAATGCAACCGGAGCGCACCCTTAATGTCGACAAGTTTTGTTTATTTATATCTACACCGACTTGTGCGACATGAAAGTTGCTCTTATAAATTTTCGGTATCTAAATTTTCGTTAAACGCTTAACGATAATGAAATCTTCTAGAATTTAACTGTGAGGACTGAGGAAGCCTACTAGCCCAACATTTTCCGGCTAAAATGTCTAAGAAAGCGAAGGACTCTTGAGCGCCTGCACCACTCAGGGCAAGGACTGCAATAAAGTTCACCCCCGCACGCTCCTTCTGGGCGGATTAAAAGTGGTGCTTCCTCGGGCCTGAATTTAAACCTTTTTCAAGAGGAGGAGTTCCATTGTTGACGGTAACTCAAAGCCCAAACATAAACAAGACCCCCAAGTTTCTGTGGCCTACAAGAGCGAGTTTGTCGTTAGAGTCGTCAAACACTTCCGGGCGAAAAGGGGCTCTGTGAATGGCTCAAAAGCCAAAAGTTCTGAATATTCAATTCTTAATTCGGCAAAACTTCGCCTCTTCGTACCTAATTACTTCATCCGGGCATCGCGAGGATATTTAAGGAGCTCTCTGCCGCGGTGCAGCGCTTATTGGACTTTGGGTGCGCCTGGACCGCTCTCAAGGACGGCCTTACCGCAAAACTTTCCTCGTAGCCAGCAGATGAACTCGAGATAAATTGAAATTGATAAAAATTGAACTACTCGAAAGTAAACGCTTCCTACAGCCGGCGGAGATAAATGGACGTCCTTTGACCAGGGAGCTGGGCTGGAAGGGTGCAGCGAGATGTCAACCGAAAGGGGCCTCACCACAGGCTCAACCGCCTCAGCCTGCTGAAAATATGCGAGGCTACGGCGGCAGGACGGGGCGGAGCACTCGGGCTCCTCCGGCAGGACAAGTTTTGCCCGCCCCAAATGGCTGCGACTCCGGGGCCAAGTTGGACTTTAGGGAAATTTGCGAGACAAATGGACTCCCATTATCCCAGACATCTGGGGCAAAGTGTACGCTCGGGAAGTTGGGCCGATTCTTATGGGTGATTCCATCCCAGACAACAGCTGAAATATAATTTCAACGTAATTAGCGACGATTCGGATTAATTTTTATTCCTCCCGGCTGCTCCCTTCTGAACAGCGGCAGAAAACGCGGCCGCATTAGTTCGCGATATTTCCAAATGCTCCCGCAATCAGTTGTAATGCGGAATAAATCGCATAACATGAAATTTAATTCTTAAGATAAGCACTCACTAAAGGATCTCTAGAAGATATTGTCCAATTAAAACCAATAAGTCTTCAATCACAATCACCTCTTTCTTTTTAAGGGTTGCAAACTTTCAAAGTTCAGAAATTAGTAAAAGTTTCAGTCATTTTTAAATTAAAATTTAAATTTAAAATTACTGAGAATTGCGTAAAGTTTTGGTTTTTAGCAATTTGAAACTCATTATCAGAGAGGGATGAAGAATTGTGATTTAGGACGTATTAAAACTGGTGAATAATAAAATAATATTTTTTTTTTTGGTTTTAATCACTTAACCAAATATTTTATTTAAGCATTTTTGATGGACTACTAAGACTTTAAACCTTGACAAACAAATCAAAAAATTCTATTTTTGTCTATTTATTTATTCTTCGTTTATTTATGCTTGAGAATAAAATGTCGCAAAATCTAATTTTTCTTTGGTTTAGTTGAGAGTTTGAGAGTCTTGATATGGTTTTATTTATGGTTATTGCTCAAACAAGTTTTTGTATTAATAAATGTGAAAGCGGTCTTTTGTTTCTAGTGCATTTTTTAATAAACGTAAAACATCTCACAAAACTTGTATTTATAAGCGTGTATTATCTTAATATTTTTTACTAAAATTATGTAGGTATATGTTTGTATATTTAAAAAAATAATTGTTTATATATTTAAAAAATAATTGTTTGTACATTTGTAAGTAATTATTATTCGATTTGAAGTTATGAATAGAGTTAGGGTTTTACTCCCTAAAAGTGGGGACAATCGAAGAATTTTGAATCTTCTTTATAATAACGATCAATGAAATTAATGTGCTCATAAAATACGTCTATTCAGTATTCAGTAGTATGTTAGTTATTGTCATAATGCAAACAGTTTCCGTCTACATCAGAATCATCAGTTCGGAAATAATATCCAGTTCTGGTTTCACAACACACATAGCGTTCAACCAAAAAGACAATAACAAGTATATGTATGTAGAAGGGTTGTATAAAAACTAATAAAATTATTATATGTATTAGCTTTTTAATAAAGTTATTGATATATGTAGGTATACACATAAATACAGATTCATAAAATTTGTATTTTATTCAATTAATGAATCTTAAGGAACTCTTAAGTCCTTTATATTCACTAGATTCAAAAGGAAGTCAAATTAGTGTGAATGTTAAAGGTATCTTAAATAAAATAATTCCCACCAATAGGATTCACCGAAAACCGATTACAGAAATGCCAAAGTACATATATGCTTAAATACAACATGATCCGAACAACACAGTGAGGATGCTCCCGACAAGGGTAAAAGGTTTCAGGGTCGAACATGAACGACATCCCTAGAGGTCAGGAATTACCATAATTAATATATCGGGAGCCCCACTCTAGCATTAAATATCTGTTCTCATTAATTAAAAGCCCCAATCTGAGCCCAAACCAAATTTGAAATCTCCTGGTTTGAGGATCCGATCCGACGAGACGACGGACGACGGTAGTGGTAGGAGAAGTTTTGTGCCCGCAAAGGCACAACTTCAATTTTCTTCAAGTAGTCCCCAGGAGCGTCTCTGCAGTGCACAAAAGAATTCATTTTCGAATTGCTTGGAGTCCTCTGTCATTTTATTAAAATCTTTTCCATGGTCCAGGCTGCGCTCCTTTTCAATTCGCATAGAACGGACGCTCCTTAATGAATGTCACAAGCATTTGGAATTTTTCCATGCTTGCCGGCTTTTAATATGCACAACATCAATTGCGAAAAACATAGTTGTCTAAGAAATGCGTTCAATTTCTCAGCAAGGTAAGGCGGCCCCGTCCGAGGGGATGTCGGACCGGTGGTGCGGCTGCCTAGGCTCAATGCGAAGCCTTGTAAAATTTTTATTTGCTGACTGCCAGGGAATGTACTATACTTTCACTGCTCCGGCGGCAGGGGCCGCTGCGACTCTGGGTAGGTTCGGTGGTTCGGGAAGGTAGGCCGGGAGCTTCCTTGCCCCGGTTGAGGTGGCCCCATTGGCGGTGGGCAGGGTTCACGGGGGCGACATGGAATATAGGACGTCCTCGATTTCCCTGTTGCCTTTCACCTTCGAACCTGAACCGTTGAGCCATCGGCGCTTGTGTCATCACTTAAATTATTGATGACGTTTTATTGCCCGGAGCAGCTCTTAACGCCATGCTATTGACTTTGAGGCTCCTGGGGAATTTTAGAATGTCCCTTTTAGTGCTTTGACAAGCTAATACACCCGGTAAGTGGCAATAAATTTTTATACAAAGACGGGAAGCTCTCAATTTTCTGGATGGCTTGATAAATCCTGTGGTAACCGCAGCCTCTTCCCTCTCCTCTTATGCAGAAAGTCTGTTAATAATTCATCAGCAAGCCTCGTTTGGACTTAATTCCTTTCGCGGGAATGAAAAATGCCGATTCGCTCGCAAATTTGCGGGATCGAGAAAAATGCTTGCGTTTGCGGATAATATGCGTAATTTAGGAATTTCAAAGCGGAAAATCCTTCACCTACCTCCTCCGCCAATCACTCCAAACCTCCGCCGCAGAGTCTACCAGATGTATTCAAAAGCTGTAAGCCCATGTGATGTGAAGTCGTGCATAAATAAGGGTTGGGATCGAATTGAACACAGCCAGCCGTCGTCGGTAGAATCGGCTCGTACTTTCCTTAACGAACTCGAATTGTTGCCCCAACGACCTGCGTAGCATTTCGCGTTTCTTTAAATTTTCATGCCTTTCAGTGCTTCTTACGCATGATTTGGCTCCAGTGTGGGTGGGTATGGGTTCTTTCTTCAATTACAGGTCAGCGGGTTTTGGGGAGTTTTCAATAAATTCATGCATCCCGAAACGTTTCAAATAAATTTCAGGTAAGAGGATGTTTGGTCCCCTATGGGCGATATTTTGAGTGGTTCTGAATTGAAAGAGGGATTTATGTCGCCCCTGACGTGATACCTGTGATGTTTCCTTTTCAAACATGTTGTTACCTATCCGCCGACTGTATTGAAAAACGGATATATAGTCTTACCCTAGTTGATGTTTGTTTACCGGCAACTTTAGGAGACTTTTTATAGATGCAATGAAATATCTGGAAAACTGTAATGATACAATCCAATTTATCATTAAAATTCTGAGCACAATCCTTTTTCTTGTTAACTCAAAAATTGTATTCGGGTTGAATTCGGTTTGATTGCCATCAATCTTACGCCATCACTGCACGTATAGTATACGGCAGGGAAAAATTGTTTGATTTGAAAGGACAAAATTAGTTTCTTGACCTTTTTCGAATTTGTAATCATATTTTATAATCCAACTTGCAAGTCATATTTTTGACTGTGTTTTCAATATAAAATCTCAAAATAATGCGCGCAAATTTACCAAGTTTTGCACTTTCTGCAAAAAAACGTGAATATAGAAAAGAACATTAGAAAGCTGTAAGGTTCCTTTTATGGCCCCCTTAATAAAACTTGTAATAATTTCAATGCTTGTAAATTTAAACATTGAAAAATTATCTTGAACAGGTTTCCTTTGAAAATTCAATAAATTAAATAAGTCTGCCTGTGTTTACCCTAAATATATCCTGTATAAACATCTTTTTTTCGAAATTATATAAATGTCGAGCAAAACAAATCTTTAAAGATCAGAAATTCACGTTGTATGAATTACATAAAGCCATTAGTGCGCTAAATGCTATCACTTCAATTTCTCGAATAGCTATAGAATTTGGAACACAATTGAGCATCCTTTTGCCTGTCACAAGAGGGAAAAAGCATAGCCAAAAACAAGAATTCCAAGAAAACTCCCTCCGCAAAGTACAAATGAGAACAATGAGGTGGGCGTCGGGAAATTTACCGAGTCACCGTCTTGTTCCGCTACTGCGCACAACCCTTTGCCCTCACTAAAAAAGAGGAAATATTTGGCAAACATTTTCGATATAACTAATCCATGACTCCAGAATAACAGACACGAATTTTCCCAGGAAACAGAAGACATCCTAGTGCATGCTCTACTACACTATTTGCAAAATCACTTCGTGCGATCAAAAACTGTTTTAATTGCGAAGCGAATCGAAATTAATTTCAGGAACTTTAATTAAAACGCCTTTTTTACCAATGAACGAACCCTTTGACACGGAAACATTGTTTTCAGTAAGATTCGATGCTTGCATGTCGGTGCCAAGAGGAGCAACGACGGCGATGGGACAGGGCGATTTGATATCAGTTAAATTGCAGGTCTTTAAAAAAAGTGTAATTGAAGAGAACGAAAAATGAATTTCAATACAACAATGTGCAGAAATACGGTCTTTTATAAAAAAAGTGTTTTATTTAATTCAAAAGACATTCAATAGAGAGGCATCATCCACTATGTACTAAACTTACAGCCTGTGAAGCTTCGATTTACAACGAATATATTATTCTCTTGTCGTATTTAAAACGTTTCTCGTTTAACAGTCACTAAATGAAGTAGCAAAACAACTATTGTTTTCACTTTACAAATAATTCAATGTTATTGTTAGCCAAGATTTCAGAGCTTACAAAATATTTGGAAAAGTTCATTCATAAAGCAAGTTTTATGATAAAACTTGTGCAGCAATTCATGAATTACAGGAAAGAAACTTTTCACATTCATAAACAGGATCATAGGAAATTTGAAATTGTATATAAAGATAATATCTACAAAAAAAATATAGCCAATATTTATGTATAATCATCATCATCAGTCATCTGTCTATCCGATTTCAGTCCTTCATTTCTAATAATATAATATTCAGATGACTAAATCATGCGGTTCAATTATTTTATTAAGGCATTTTAATTCCTGGGTATCCAAGAGTTGTATAGCTTTAACATTGGTTCCTTGAAGGTTGAAGCAATCTTCTTAAGCAATATATTCCTGGATTACTTCGTTGATCCTTTTAATGCTAAGGTCGCCGTGTAGTTCTCTAGCATCCATTAGTACTTGCACGCAGGAATATTTTGGCTTTTTTAAATAATTTTCCGATTTGCTTGTTTAGTACAACAACCTTTTCTTGATAGGATTCGACAAGCTGGAAAGAATTTTTCTAGCTTATTAATTTTAAGAACCATGATTCATTATATAATCTACCAAAAGGTTGCAAGTATATGAGTATGTTCTCAAAGGGGTATACGATATCTCATTCATGAAAAGTAATACCATGAAGTGGCTCAATGAAATAAGAAAAGTAGTGGTATACGTTAGCTTATTATTTACGAATTCAATTAAAAACTATTTTCTAAACCATCAGTTGTCTTTAACTCCCGTAATTCCGAATCGAATTATGCTGCACGAGCTCGTTTTCTCTAATGTTTATTAAAGCAATATCTCAGCTAACTTTCTTGTAATTCACATGATTTCTTAATTAAAAGAACCATAAAGCACCCTAAGTGCCCTCAAGTAACCCAAAAGTACTTGTCATCAGCGCGCTACCGTAGAAGCCACAACTCGGTGGTGAAGTGCATTAACAGGCCTCTCTCGTATTCTCATTGAAGGACCAAAATTTGAAGATGTCCAATAAAATATTTACGCTGATAAGTGTTCTTCCGCAGGATACCACATCTTCAAACCGGCTTAGCAGCAGAGGCAAAAATTACAATGCTCATTATCGTGCATAATTCATTCCTCAACTTCTGCAATGATTTCGAGGGGCTTTTGCAACTCCTTGTGTAAAAATTTTATTAGCATTACCCGACGGGGGCTCACTTTCTCGTGGTCGCTCGCAAAATCCGCTTAAGAAGCATCGCTCACTGTGGGAATTTGAATATTTCAGTCCTTAATGGTTTTGTAATTGAATTTGAATGAGAAATGGCACAGGTAGCCCCCCATTCGATCCGGCACCGCGTCGACAGGAGGGGGCCGGGCCCGGGGGCCAGGAAAAAAGCAGAATCGACGGCAACAACAATAACTAAAGTGGTTTTGCAGACCCTTTGAATTGGATCCGCATTCGGAATAAGAGGGAATTTCTACTCAATCTCTTAGAAAATCGAAAATTCAGGCAATGTGTCATGGGAAGTGAGTCCGGGGAGCGGGCGCTCTGCAGCCTTTTAAGTATAAATTTCCTTTCATGTCCCTCACCAATGAAAATTGGCTTATTTGTTCGTTTATTACATTTCCTTTGCCTTTTGCTTTCGAACTCTTACTTTTATTTACATTCTGCTATAGATCTTGCTGCTCCATTTTCATTTATATTTGCATTTACTCTATGTATTTATGCATGCTTTTATTTTACAGCAACATTTGCTATTGAGCAATAATTAAAAATGTAGAAATAAATGGGATATGAGTCATTATAAATGAAGTTGCGGAACTCTTATAAGTGATCATTTTCGGTAGATGACATAAAAAGCAATGAAAATTACCCTAATTTATACTCTTTACAAATTATAATTTAATTTTAATATTCATTAATTTTTATAGTTACTATTTTTATTGCCTACTTGGTTGCATTTCTAAATTAAAAAAGCACGTTACATGTGAAATTAAATCGGATACAAAAAATATTTACATATTAGTTTAATTTCAACCATATGAAATTAATAACTCGAAAGCGA
The DNA here is from genome assembly GCA_951509405.1 of Machimus rusticus. NCBI lineage: Eukaryota > Metazoa > Arthropoda > Insecta > Diptera > Asilidae > Machimus > Machimus rusticus. The sequence goes on along the minus strand of OX608051.1, from coordinate 47,453,899 downwards.
AACCCTCCATAAAAGGAAATAGCCGAAACTGTTCGATACACAACGATCTTTGGTATGTCTATTAATTTAAAAGCAAAAAAAACGTTTTGTTTTTCCAGGTTCTATTTTAAAATACTTTACATAAATCTAAAAAAAATTATTCAAGGCTGTAACGGAACAACTATTCAGGAATTAATAAAATTCATTATCAATGAGTACATCTTTATATGCGCGTTTCTACACTGTATTATTTTTACTTTTGAGGATATTTTTTCAACACATTGGCATAATGTTTTTTTTTATAAGAGGAGAGTGTCAAATTGAAACAAAATATATAATTTCTACAATACCTGTATTTAAATTGTTAATAAAATATAATAAAGGTTAAACTCAAAAATAGTAACAGTATAAAAACAATGACTTTATTCACACTGTACAAAAAATTGTTTGCCATTTCTGAATGATGAGTTGAATATACTCGTCAAACTAAGCTCACTACTTAGGGTGAATTTTTCTTGACTCTGTGATAAAACACGTTATAACTAATCGATCTTTTAAAATGTTTTTTTCTTTTTTTTTAATTAAATTAAAATGAAATGTCTACATTTCACCATTATGCCCAACAAATTATTTAATCGTTGTCGTTATAAATTATTTTGACTTCAATGTGAAGCTTAATTCAAGACGTTGTTTACATAAACGGTTGAAACTAAAAATATAAATTAAATATTTTAACAACAATCACAATGCAATTTCCCTTAAGCATAGCCAAGAGCTTTAAGGTTCTCAATTACCTATTCGTATGTCCTATCAAATCACCAATCTTAAATAGATAATATTTGCCTTCCAGCTAAATCCAATTTCCAATAAATTGTCTTTCAATTAATCCAACGTTCCATTTATATGCTTTCATAATTTCTCCTCATTCATTCCGGATCGAAGCTGGTTAGCAAAGTGCAGCCGCTCAGAGCAGATGCCCCATCATCCAGAAATAACATGGAACAATCCTTTCTGTTTTTGCATAAGGAAACCAATAAAAGCGATGTATGGGCCGAGTTAACTACCTGCCAACATATTCGTAAAATATGTCCCTTCGAACTGGGACTACGGGGGCTGGGGCTGGGAGGCGGGCGCCGGCGTCGCGGCGACAAGGGCTTCACAAAAGCGGCAATCCTGGAGAGCTCCTCGTTTGCTTATCGAAATGGAATTTCTTTGACGGCGCGCGGATGGCAGAAGCGAACAAAGGAAATTGGAAAAATATTGATACAAGGAGCAGTATGGCTGGGAAATTGTCTTTAAATTTGTAGGGCGGGTTCTCGAAACGAATACGGGAAGCGGAAAACCTTTTATAAATATGTACGATGTACCATATATAAATACAATATACAGCAGAGACATCCGCTTCGCTGTTGGAATTTAAGTCGGTAGCTTTTTTGCCACTGGGAACGGATTCTTCGAACTCCTTTGTAACAATTCTCATGGGGGCTTCCAATTGCGCGGGGCATGATGAAAACTGAATTTTAAAATTATATGCGACATGGGATTAGCGATGATAAGAACGTTAAATTAACGAACTTCTACGGCAATAAATCCTGTAAGCAGATTAACCGCCTAAGCCAACTCATTAATTTCCTGTAATTAATTCAGAAACAGGAGAGAGCCTTTTTTTCTTCGTCTAGCTCACTAGCTGACATAGCCGCAAATTGCACGGCGGCGCCGGGTTGTGTTGTTATAAAACTTTAATTACAATTCTATTCGAAATCAGCTCATTTACACTTTTGCCCATGGGCAAGTTCGGCCCGGATGCATATGCAAATTAAATTATCTGGGCAGCCTTCTCCTTCCGGTTTGCGAGTAGTAACTTCAGGAAGAAGTTTAAAACTCATGGGCATCCCTAATGGTTTTACTATGAAAAATAAGCAAAAGGAATATTACATTACCACCGCCACTGTCACGCCAGCAATTCCTCCTCGCCAACCCTTCAGGCCTCGGGAGGGAAGGTGAATTGTCTTTTTCGGCTCTGAGTAGATGCCATCAACTTATTACAACTTTTTATCCACTAATGTCGTCCGGACCAAATTACATTTGCCGGGATAATGCCTCGGTCTTACAGGAGCGGAAAATAGAATTTCACTTGATTTTTCTCTTAATATAACCGCCGTCTCCGCCCCGTTGTCCTACTTGTGGCCTGTTTTCCCTGTAAATTTACTTTGAAACTTTTCCGTTTCGCAGATGTCGCCCTCTTTAATTTCTGAAACCGCTGGAACTCGCATTTGTTGCTTCTGGAAGACGGCGCGCGTCGAGCGTCTTTAATGTGTTCCTAATAGCCGTAAACAGATGCTTCTAAAGCAGGCTATTTCCATAACGCCGGGAAATTTGACAAAAATGTCCTCAAATATTCACGGGTAACGACAGCGGGTCTCTTTATGCACACCGCGATAAATTATTAACGTCGGAGGTAAAGCGCCGCTCAGGCACGTCATAAGTACACTAATGGCCCATCGCCCCAAAGGCAAGGGCCCCATATTGATTCCGAACGGTGGCGGAGCCACTTTCGGCCCTAATCTTTGTAATCCTGATAGTGGCTCGGCTCGGATGGGGCTCCGATATCTGGGGCAATTAGGGCGGCCCGAGGCGGCTTGGAGCGGCAGGATGTGAAGTGCAGGCGAGTGGGTGTTGGCGAGGCCCTTCTAGAGGCGCGGGCTGAGTGCTCTAGCCGGCTCGGATCGCTTAGCCTGAGCAGCTCCTATTAGCAAATAGTGCCTAACGTGGCAGGAGCGCACAAAGGGCACTACGAAAAATGGATTTCGCTGTTTGCAGGCCGTAACCAAGGATGAAATATGCGTTTATTGGAAAGCAAATTGATAACTTAGACAAAAAGGTAAATAATTTCAATGAAAAATACATTGGGAAAATGAGTTTCTTATATTTTTTCGTCGAAAGGTTGTTCATTGTTTCAATTAATTGTGATAATTTAAAATAATAAAATATAATAATTTAGAATTAAAGTTCATAGAATTAAGGAACTATGATTCGTAAATTGAATGAACCAAATTCATCAAATTAATAATCTACATTCATAAGATAAGTAAATGTAGTTCTTCGAATTAATGACTTCATTCATGAAATCAATGTACCTACATTGAATCAATGATTCTACAATACATTCATACGATTTAATGCTGCTTTTCAACAATTTAAGAAGGATGTAAAATTTTATTACGTTTTAAAGATTTTCAACATAAATAAGATAGGTACCTACTCCCGCAAGGAGATATTTTTATATCAATTACAGAGCTGGCGTACCTACATTTAATTTCCGATTTAATTAATAGAGACAATTTTTTTATTTACTACTACTCTAGAAAAAAAAATTATAGAGAATTTTGAGCACAATGATTCTGAAGGAAAATGAATTCTCCATCGTTTTTTTCGTATACATCATAAATATGTACATATAATGCTTTGAGATTTCCGAGCCTTCAAAGTTACATTAGAGTAAATGATAATTAAAAGTAATTGAAATCTCTGTTCCGTCAAATCAATTTGTTTGTTCATTGGGCAATTAAGCGATTTTCAGATTTTTTCTGACTAATAAAGATATATGCTTCAGAAGAAGTTTCACCGGATGAAAATACATTATATTTTCTATTATATTCTGTAAAAGAAACTTTATTCGACTTTTAATCATTTATAAGAAGTTGTATGTTAATTGTATACTACGTAATAAAGAGTAATGCATCCGCCTAGCCTATTTTGCATAATGTTCAACGAATGGTGGAAATCCTAAATTTTATTGCAGTAACGAGTAAACTCTACAGTACAACATGGGATATGGAGGCGGTTTAAAAGTCTTTTGCGTACTTCTAACATATTTACATATAAAAATGTGCAGGATGTGCATTAGCGACATATTTCCCTTGCTCCCTATGGCGGTTGCAAAATTCAAGTGATTTAGTGCTCGGTGGCGGGCCAAAACCGAAGTGCCTCGAATATTTAGCTCAGAAACTGGAAAGCGAAAAGTTTTTTCCCTTGTCCGAAATGTCGGTTTTTGCTAAGAAGACTACAAATTATAAGCAAGGCTCAGAGGAGCTTAATGCATTAAATATCACAAACTTGCATTGGATAAAAGATCCAGAGCAATTGCATGGTGGCGGCCAAAATGCCGGAGCCCCAGCCGGACATGAAGGCCTTTAAAAGAGGACAATCTAAAGAGTTGAAAATAGAAAATTTCTGGCGTTTTTTGATCCGTCGACTGGAATGCAGAACGATGAATTTTTGCATCCCTCCGTGAGCTCCTCATTACGTGCCAAAAAGCTTGTTGCATGGGAAACGAATGAGTGCAGCCCGGAGAAGTCCCTGAATGGCTTAACCCCAAAGCAGACGTGCCCCAGCCCTAGCCCCTCTTGCTTAATACAGCACTATGCGGCGTGCTATTTTATTTCGGCTTTTTTACTTATCACGTGCCTTTACTTGACTGCATTGTTTGGAAAAACCAAAAAATCCACCCTAATGCTATCCTTCCCACAGGAAAAGGAGCCCCTGCGAGGATCCATCTAACTTTCGCTGAATTTTTGAATTTTATTCCTTCTTGCTGCAGGGCCCCAGGAGCGGGGCAGAGCGGGACTGTTGCAATTTGCAGCTTTTCTATTATTTTAATCAGAAGATGCAGAATTAGGGGCAGATAGCGCTCGGTTGAAAGTGAAATTGGTTGGGTAGAAAAAGGCGAAACTGTAGAGAGCTCTTTCTGTGGTTATTTCGTGTTTTCCGAGTTTTAATTAATTTTTAATTTACTCGAAGAATCGCCATTGTGGCAAACTTGTGAATTTCGCTGAATTAGTTACATCGAATCATGCAACTTTTATTACCCTGGGGTGGGTTTTGTTTCAATCTTTTATACATGCACCCTAGGGCTTTTCACATTACTTCCTTTTAATTTGTAACAACATTCCAAGCATAAATAGTCATGGTTACACGACATTATAAAGAATTACTTTCCAAACAACGTCCGATTCGAATGTAGCATGGCAATTTCCATTATTACCTTGAATTGCTCTGGTTGACCGAGTCGCGCCACAACATTATAATTTTTTAGATATGCGACTTATATTATTTTATGATACCTGCAGAGCTGAGCTGATCTCCACGTTATGACGTTAAGTACTGCGCTTTAGCATACACCCGAATTCCTCTGGACTGCACTCTCAACCGCATAACAAAATTTTGCGGGGCACACGAACATGACCTTTTCTATGTAAATTGCATATTCATAAAAGTGTGAGGCTGCATTGCCTGTGGGCTGTGGTCAACGAAAAATTGCGATCCGGGCATTTTGCACTTGTTCATAAGCGTTCGTTTTCACTGCCGTAATGGCGCGAGCGATGCACAAGTGCAACGACATAATCAGGACAGGTCTGGGGCACAGGACGATTCTTGTTTACGAGTTCATGAATCGTGCTATGAATAATATTAAAGTTGCTTATAACTTTCTCTCGACACTTTCAGATTTTTGCAGACCCCAAATCTGACCTTTTATTTTATGTTAAACCCAATTTTATAAAAGTCATGGTTCCAAGGCAGTACAAATGACCATAGAAATGAACGCACCGCACCTTTTTTCCTTTTGTAATTGTTGTTGTGAAGAAAGGAAAATTGCGCCAACTTGGAATGAATTTTAAAAACTATAATCAAATTACATATTTGCATCTTCCACGAAAAATATTCGACTATACATATCTGTGTTAGTTATTCTTTTTGAATACTTTGTGAACATTTGTATACCTACTTTAGGATAAGAAATACTCCGCTATTTTATGGTATTTTTATTTATTTATTTATTTTAGACTCAATAAGTAAACATTAATATATTACTTAAATATTGTTGGTTTTTACATGGCTTTTTCGTCTGTACTTCTTTTGTAGGTAATCTGCGTTTTGACCACACCTAACTCAAGACAAAGGAAGAAGCCTTTCGAAAAGCTTAAAGTTTAAATACACTAGCGCATTATGAACATTAATCAAAATATAAACTTATAACTTCAGGCAGAAAGGGTCCTGCTTTCAGTTTGACTATGACCCCATATAATTCGACCTCTGCTCAAGTTTCTCTATTACTTTTGTCAACAGAACCCATCAAGGTAAGTGGGGCTTCTCATCCAGGAATTTTGTATTCACGAAAAATATTAATTTAAGGTTAAGTAGAAAATTGGCAACAAACTTTTTTGGACTTCTTGGTCATTAAGGATTGAAAATCTTTTTATTTCTTTTGGAAATTGACTATGATATTCAGCAGAATAGTTACTAAAATGAAAAATCAATCAAAACATTTTAAGAGATTTTTACTTTAATGAAAGAAGAAACGAATTTAATTTAATAAAATTTTCACAGATTTCCAGTTTTTAAAAACTTAATATTAGCTTAGTTTAAGGAAATATGAATCAGGGAATGTTTCTAGATTTTAGAAGAATTATTTTAATTTTCAGTCCACTAGATCTTTAACTACAAAAGCTAGAACTTAACTCTACTTGCTTTTTAATCTGTTCTAATTGAACAGTGTACGCATGTACGAGTATTGTATGTATAGATTTAATTTTTGAATTGTTAGGCAAACGGATGATGTTACGCTATTTCATGTATTAACTTTTAAGTATTAAACCTTATTTGCTGTTGAGCTAATTTACATTATATGTATAAGAATTCACAATAATTTAGCACTATCAATTTAAATTCACAACATGACAATAGGCCCCACCTGCAGCACTCGTTATTCCTGAATTGACGTGAAGAAAGAGGGGCAATAACTTTAAATGGTTAACAACCTCAAGTCAGTATTTATTTGCGCTCAGAAGCTGTGCATTCAGAGTTTCATCAGCTAAGCACTCTTTTAAAAAATGTTTCACCTTAAATAGGGGCGAAACAATAATGAAAAAAGCCCCTTTTGAAAAGCAGGACAAACACGCGGCACGGATTCATCGCATGCATGTGTGCATGTGTGCACCTGCGAAACGACCTGGGGGTCGTATAAATTTAAGATACCCGGCGCTGTCGGGACAACGCAGAAAATGCATGTTATCCCGCCGAATGAGTCGACCGACATTTCATGTAAACCACATTGTTTGATGGTGTCAAGTTGCAGCAGTGGCAGGGCACATACATGCATTAAGGTCCTTTCAGGTGATTATGTTATATTAAATTGATATGTAGATGCAGCGCTGTAGCCACCGGGGTGTACTCACGGTGGTTCCTGCAGATAAATCGTGCATGCCATTCTCCCGGCGCAATGCAAGGACTTCGGGAGTCTCAGAGTTGCTGGTGCATGTGCAGGGTTCTAAATTAGCACACAAGTAGCAGAGATCGGCCCCAAACCCAGCTCCCCGGCAACCGCTGGGGGTAATCTTTATGCCCATTTCACACACATGCACACGCGCTCACCTGAAGAAGCCAGTGAACTTTCGTGCCCGACCTCCCTGTGGACCCTAGACACACAGTCCCCTCCCTCCCCCGGCCCCGGGGAAGAATATGAAAAGTGGCTAAGTGCTCCGAATGTGCGGCACGTAATTACATTCCGCAGCTTAAAATTTACAAATTAACTAAGGAGTTCCGCCCTTTGCATGCTTGTTCTAAAAGTCGCAATTGGCGGAGTACCCGAGCCTCCCCCGCGTATTGGCAGCCCTCTGGGGCCGGAGTGCTCCAGTTTCACCTGGGTCTGGGTCCTGGGAGCATGCATGCTACAATCGATTAACTGCAAGCGCTGCGGCCGGCTCAATTGCCTGACAAGGTGTGTCGATTGCTCCATTAGAAATGTTAAAGCGCAAAATTAAATTTACAACTCTCGAATGGATTCGGTTTGTGTCGACTTGGATTCACCTTGTTACGTGATACGAATTTGGGGATTGTGGATTTGTGCCCCAGCATTAGGCGTACACACACTCCGCCTGTTGATTATGCACAGGTGCTGCTGTGCCGGGATGGGAGCCCCCGGCAGACTCTTGTTATTTAGGATGTAATCACCACCACTGTTCATTAAGTATTTGGTGATGCTACTCCTTGGCTTGTCACAGCAGATGATAACTTGAAGTGAGTAAAAGTGTACCTAATATAAAAATACTAGAATTAGTCCAAAGCTAAGAATTTGAATAAGATTTAATCTTTTTAAGTTGTAGGTACTTAAACGTTCAAACTGAAAAAAACTTATCTATATAAAAATTAAATTCCAATTATATACCTTGTTTTCTAAAATCCAATGAGTTAAAGAGCAAGCAAAGAAATATGGATTTTATATAGGTATATATATTATTATTTATATGGATGTATTTATGCATGTATGTATGTGTGTATGTATGTATGTATGTATGTATGTATGTATGTATGTATGGCATATAATATATGTTTTCATGCACCCCATGAAGTAATGCTAAGATGAAATTAGAATAAAAAATTCGTATGCCAAGGTGAAAACGTGCGAAAAGATTTGGGTCTTGTTGTTGCCGAAATTCGATTAAAAGAGGTATCTTTTCGTAAAAGATAACCCTACAATCGGATTCAGTACATCTGAGAATGTAAGTAAGGAATAATTTTACTAACAATATTTTCATATGGAACCTTCGAAAGCTCCTTGTCACATACACTTTAATCTTTTGCTAAGATGGATGACACTAATAGGACCCTTATATTTTCAGTACAAAAGTAAATATACACTAAATATGTACATATATACAATTTGTCTTTGGACGCATTATACCGCAGAGTTCATAGTCATTGGGGGTGCGATTCTTTATTAAACGTAAGCGCTTTTGCATATATTCTCTTGTATTTTCTCGAATGAGTACGTATACTCATTTTCACCAACATCTTACAAATTTTATGTACATTTTAAAGAAAGCTTATGGGAAACTTATGGCTTGTAAAATAACTTTAATGAAGGATACCTTAATATGTTGTTTCAGCTATGAAAAATTGCTATTAAAACTAAAACAAGTTATTTTTGTAGATTTGCGTTATTTCGAAACTTATTTAGAATTATTTAGCAAAATTTAATAATTGAACTAAAGACGATAAAGTATGTACACAACTAAAGGGAACTTTAAGCCATGAAAAAAGGTCCTTCAGTTGTCAGACGAGAATGTCTTACAAGCCCCTGCAAAAACAACCGAAATAATAATTGCACGCGAATAAATCAACATCCCCCCAACTACCTTGGTGTAATAATACAGCTGACAGTAAAGCAGTAAAATGTTGAACATTTTTCAGGGCTCGGAGTGGATTCCACGTAAATGTCCTACAATTCATGTGTCACCAGAGAGTTGTGCAACGCATGAATATGGAAATTGTTTTATTGCTCGCGATCCGTCATGCAAGAGCCGCCCGAGCGATCTGACCCTTCTGTGTATGAAATAAAAATAAAAGGAATATCCTTCTTCAGCCCGGCGAAAATCCACCCCAACGCCCTTCTGAGGGAGTGGAGGTTATAATCCATCACGTGAAAATTTTTATTCAGCAAAAATTCTTGGGCTTTTGTAAGCCAAAAGATAAACGAAAACGAAGGCCAGGCGGGAGGAAGTCTGTGAGTAAGGCCCCGAAGGGACGGCGGGCCTTAGGGTCGCGAAATAAATCAAAAATCATTTTATGACAGCCCCTGCGGAAGTAATTGATAGCTTCTACAGATGGAATCTCGCTTTCACGGGGGTGGAACGCTTTTTACTTCAATTAACGGAAAGTCGCTCAGGTGCGAATGTAAACTGACGACAATTAACCACGCAGTAGCCATGGAACTGCACATGAACATAAACATAAACGCAGTATTCGAATGTCTTCTTATGTGTTAACACCGTTTAAGAAACAAATTTTTATCCTGATGAGATAATATTTTCTAAAATAATGATACCTACTTGTGTTTCGTTAAAGGTTACTTAAACATTTTGAATGAACTTCGTTTTAACTTGTTTTAAATGAAGCAACTGTGCGGAACGAATAATTGTTTTTAGAAAATATATAATTATTTTGAATGTATAACATTTTACAATCAATCAATTTGCATATTATTCAAATAGTATAAAATCATCACCAACTTTATTTCAAGTTATTGTAGTTTGAGCAATGAGACACCTTTCCGAATTATTCATTTTGTATCACACCCATGAGAAATTCTCGGCTGAAGAGCCCTCTGCTAGATGGAGCCACCGAAGTGATTTAACATCTCGTCGCCAGAAAGACGGCTAACGTCCAAAGCCTATACCGATACTATTTCGATGGGGCGCTGGTGCATAAATCAAAATCGAATCAAAGTGATTCCTCGTCGCACCTTCGCAGACACGCACGCATTCGTTGCACTTCAAATCTAATTTCACCGGGCGTGTCGGGGCTTAGGGCTGTCAAATCGAGACCACTTCCCAGGAAAATGGTCCAGACCCTGACGGGGTCTAATTCTATCGCCGTCAGCCCCAAACCCGGTCCGTGGCGAATGGCAAAACGAAGACGTTGGCTGTTGCCATGAAAATCAGATCGAAGGCTCTGCTCCTACGAAGCGGAAGAAAAGATATGTTTTGCACCCCGGCAGCCGCCTCCTCGTTATCCCCCCGGAGCTTCGGGAGCTTAGCCGGCGTTATGCGCCGCCGTTTTTGCGCGATTATGTTCTTAGATCATGTGATTTATGCAGAAGTGTCCTGTTTCGCAAAATATACTGAGGACGGATGGCCGTCGACTGTCTGCGGCTCGTGATAAACGGACGGGAGGCGGTGGGCCCGTTCCGAAAGCACACACACGAGTGCAGATTGAATCGATGCCAAACGTAGTACAGGGTGCAGGCACAGGATGGGCAGAGGGCACCCCGATGACGGCGGCGAGGTGAGTCAATGCAACAACACTGAATTTTATTACAGAAGAAAATTTCATATGAAACGTCGATAGTTAGTGGCCATAAAAGATTCTCCAGAATGGGCGGAACGTTTTCATTTCAAATAACTCGAGAGCGGAGCATAATTTTGGTTTGGTCCTTCAGAATGGTTGGTTTTGAACGTAACTGAAATGAGAACGAACGGCTGGTATACTGGGCATAAATTGATTTTTTAAAATTTTGTTTTTCAAGATTGCTCTCTTGTAAATGTTTCATAAATTTATGAATATGAACATAATCAACCAAATGCAGTGAGGATGGATGGATCATATTCTTACTTTGTTTAAGAAAATTAAGGATTAAATGAAATACTTTTGATTTTAGAATCACTTAACAAATTGTGACTACGTTAGAATGATTGAAATGTTTCTAAAAATGAACATGAACCTAGAACCATTGTTTGTGTACTTAATCCTAATGTAAAGAAAAGTTGTACAAAAGCATTTTTGGTTGATTGATTGTTTGAAATTAAGAATTTTAACTTCAAATTTTATTTAAATGCACACCATTGGAAAACATTTTTTATTATCTTCTGCACAGCTTTAATCTTGAAATTTACGTTCGTTTACAATTCATCTTAATATAATTAGCTTTTTCTATTACACTTACACATATGTAATTTTTGAGTTTTCTTTGTATCTAAAATTTTTAATTAATAATATACTTTTATTAGAAATTGATCGGTGGAAAAATATTGGTTGCTAAAGAATTAAAAATACGACAATGAGATTAATATTCTTTATTGATAAGAAGGAATAAATTGAGTTTGATGTTTCCTAATGGATTTTAATGGAACTTTGTACATACGAAAAACCTTAAATGTAAAATGTTTTCATCAGACTAAGACAAATGTGTGTTCATCGCCGCACACCGCCTGGAGTTTAGATAGATTTCATACAATTTCGAATCTTTCCAATTTTCTTTAAAAAAAGCATTGGCTCTTATATTAAATTAAATACCATTGTATTACATAGTCAGGTGTATTTCTTGATTACGCATTTTTTGTGTGTTTAAATGCGTTCATTTTGCATAGAACTTTATATGAGAACAGATATCACCCTTCATCTACAACTATTATATTCTGCTATCTGAACATTACCTATTTCTTACGTAAAGTCCAGATAAGTACATTTACCACTCCTCATTTAGAGCCGGACTTAAGCACAATAGAAACACGAAACAAGCCCACCACACTTGCGGTGGTTCTTCTAGCGGCCAGATAAACATTTATCTTCATAATTTCTTGCGGTGCACCGTGTAATTTTCATTCTAATGAATGCAACCAATGCAATGGCACAAAACTAGCCAGATTTGTCTAGGCCTGTAACAAAGTCTGCGGTGATTTAACTTGTGACTGTAACAAGCTGCACTCACCTGCAAAAGAAGAAATAAAATTCATGAAATTTCCATAAATACAAGCAACCAGACTGGTGCCAGCGGGGGTTTTTAGAGGGACTCCCGGCAATTCCGCAGCCCTTCCCGAAGGGAACTTTTCCTTTTCAGCATGTGCATAATGTGGCTGGTTGCACGGCCAATCGTACAAGATTTAGTGCAGAAAGCCGCATGTTAATGTGCGGTTTGTGCGGTTTTTACAACTGGGCCTGAGCCACTATAAGCTTCCCGGCAACATCATAACTCACGGCAATAAACAACCCCTTACGGTCTTATTACGTGATTTGCGTGCCGGTGCAGTATCTCCCATATTTTCTGATATCTTTATGCGTAAATAACGCGCTGGATAATAAATGTCCTTTGCTTTTTATTGCCCGACGAGTGTCAAACACATCAATTTCTTCGCCGCCATCCCTCAGGCCCCTTCACCCACACTTTGAGTGGGGTTCGCACGTGCAGCGCCATAAACAACATCGTAAATTTCCAACTCTGCAAATGCAGAAGAGGAAAATGCCTTGGTTGGCTAATTATTTTACCTCGACTGTGAGTCAGCTTGCCGGTCGTAACACTTCGCAGAATCTGGGGCGCCTTCAGCGATTTTTCGAAGGGTGCCACCTTCTTTTATAGGTCTAATCAAACACATCGATCTTTCGTAAGGAGATTGAGTCCTTGGCACGTAGCTGCATTTCGTACGAAGTAAATCAAAACTACTATCGCTCGGTTTTTGTTGTTATCAATTCCTCATAAAACCAGCATCTCCAATTTACGTCTTGAAAGGTCTGAAGGTCTGAAATTCGGCTTAGTCACATTTGATTTTTTTATCTTGTATACTTTTTTTCTTTTGGCTAATATACTTATTATAACAAAACTCTTAGCCAAATTTAAATTATAAAACAATGAACTTTTCTGCACATAAATAACAATTGCCAGTATACAAATGTTCCCAATAACGAGTTTTAGTGCTTCTGAATAACGCATCTCTACAAAGCGAAATACTACATATTTCTAGCTCAAAATTTATTTTATTATCTATTGAGAACAATTTTTACTTTTTGCATCATGAACTTCTAAAACAATCAAGTTTCCGGCTCTTCAAGTTTTAAGTTAAATGTCTATAGTTTTAATCTACATACAATAAAAATATAGAAGTATTAATGTAGTACACCTAAGCTACCCTTATCGAACGATTCAAGATCATTCTAAATACTTATATATTCAATACGAGTATAATGTTTTCAATTATAAAATAAATATTAAATTAGTTTGGCTTTGATGTAAAATTATTGTATTTTGATATCTTAAAAATTTTAAAATAATTTAACTGGTATTTAAAACATAGTAAATAAAAAACAAATACTAATATTTGACAAAATACGAGTATATCATATCGTATAATTCATAAATATATAGATATGAAACAACGAAAAGAGTTGAAAGTTGAAAGGCTTTACCATCATCAACATGGCGTTTCGTTATAAATTTAATAATATTTTAATGTTTTCTTAAACGTTTTCAGTCCAAAACATTTAAATACAAATTGTGTTAAAGAGATAAATTAATCAAAATTAATTTAAATATTAATATGAGACTTCATATCACGTCTGTCATTAGAACGAAAAGGCTTGGTGGAGATTAATGGATACCGAAAAGAAAAAAAATATATTATAATTAATTTTGAATATACATTTTCTTTATATACATATAGAGCTCTCTTGAAAGAAAATATACAGTGGGCATCTTGATCTCCTTTAAATTACTGTATAGTCATGAAAGTTTGCCTTATTCAAGTTGAAGATATCATTAGATTTCTTCATTTTTATATAGGGCATTGCATGACATTTAAGGTCCTTTCATGAGGAATGATGTTCTACCAAAGGGGCACTTTTGCTGTATAAATAAGAGATAGCATGCCTCCGACAAAAAAGAAGCCTTCCGACAGACTTTATTAAAATGTGAAAGCTTCAAAGGAGTACTGAGCAGCGATACCCATCCAGGGCACAGTTCCATACATCAAATATTCAAATAAATGCCCCCCACGATTCCCGTCCAGTAAAAATAAAATCCATGCCACTCCAACCCCACTTATGGTTCACGCTTATGAGGCAAATTCATTACAATGACGGAATAATTCAGGACGCTGCTGTGCTCCGTCTAACCTTTTCCTGGCCACCTTAATTGACGCTATTAGGGTAATTACTTTAGTGGAATAATGCAATCAGGCCGGATGAAATTCACCGGCGAACATGGGAAGTGTTATTGCGAGAAGGCAGGGGGCGGCTCGTGCATCGCCTGGCACTTGAATGCTGCAAGGGCTGCTCTTCAAAACCCTAAATGCCTAGTGCATGAGCAGTCGCTGCAACAATATTATACAAGATATAAAAATAGTTTGTCTCTGGGCGCGCTGTCGGGAGCCGGCTTTAAAGGGGATGGCTCCATTAGACCACGGAGAGCCCGAGAAGTGGCTTACGGCGAGATTATTAGACTACTGCATTTCGCCCCCCGCCGCTTAATGGGAATAATAACTGCCGGCGTATGAAATATAAATGAAATGCGCGAAAGGGTTTCGTTTTCATGCCAGCATGTCGTTGAACGTGAAAATTACCGGGCAGAGTCTTAACAACTTATGCCAGGCCGTGTTGAGCAGAGGACCGCTTTTGTTAACAGCCACTTCGGGGCTTTCGGGACGTGAGTGGAAGGTGCCGGTTTTATGAAACATTGATAGCAATAAAAGTCAATGGATTAAGCTTGGATTTATTGCATAAGCTGCCGAAAATTAAACGATTTTACATACAAAGATAAAAATGTATCGTTGCAAAAAAACAATTGTTATATTTATAGAAATTAGAATATAATGCATAAAAAAAGACTTAAAATCTGATTATGACAAATTTCTCAATCAACGAATATTTTATATTAACTTTTCCAAAAAGTAAGACCCATTCAAAATCCCATTTTGTTTTAAGGGCTTATAACTTGTTCAGGGAGCGAGGTTAAAAATTAGCCTCTGGAAATTTTCCAGACAGAGAGAGAGCAAACAAATTTGGTATAGTAAATATTTTCGTCGAATAGTTCACCGTTTATGCGATATTTACAAAAAAAAAAATTTTTTATCGATACACGTGCTGTGACTACGTGCGTAGAATAAGGTGAGGAAATCTCACATATGATATGATATGTATGCAAATATTTAGCTTGTTAAATTATGTTTCTCTAGTATCAATCCCTGTTCATATGACGCAATGTAAAGAAACCAAAACAAGTTTGAAATAATTTAAACTTTATTTGTTTATTAGGCTAAAATTTTAAGAAGTGTAATGAAATTAATAATTTGCTTGTTTTCTGCTTGATTGCATGTCCAGAATTACAGATTCTTCTTTTTTACTCAAGTATATTATTTTGTAACAGCTAGCGAAAAAACCCTCAAAAGCTTTTTAATAGGGTGATTCAAACTTGCAATATATGTACCATGTTATCCTTTTCAGTGCATATAACGTAAAGCGTTGCTGCATCCTTTAGTACGTTTCATTTAGAAGTTGCAGCGAATTAACCTTTGAGTAGGTATGGGAAAAAACACATTAAGTCATTTCATTGTAAGATACTCACTACTTTGCTCACATTGTGATCACAAAGTACTTACATATTTAAATCCATATTGATGCAAAAGAAAACACATAGTGCAAACCCATTTTTATGGCTATAATCGGCATTCTACATAAGTATGGTATCATCAAGTGTGTGAGAAAAAAAGAATAATTGCAACAGTCAAAGCGTGTATACTTATTGATATAAACTATTAATTGGTTAATTTTGATATTTAATGTATTATATTATGTATGTATATTATGTATTTAATACTCACTAATTCATTCTCTGTTAGGCATCAAAATAGAATTTTCGCAATATTCCATTTTTCAGATTCCAGTATGATTCTCATGACCTAATAAAGTCAGCAGCACTTGCCGCAATCTTAAAATAACTGGCAGGTGTCGAAAAGTAAACTTTCATCTTGCAGACGTTAAAATATGACTCCCATGGAAGTGCCCCTTGTACTGCTCTTAAGACAAACAGGGATCCACGACTTTAAATCATCCTTCAGCTTTAAGAGATTCTGAAGAAAATCCTGCTGACTAGCATTCTTTGTGTATGTCTTCTTGTCGGCTATGTTGATTTTTAATTAAACAGGGTGTCCTCAGCCTTCGCAGCTCCAAGGAGCTGAAATAAGCAGGATATTACGAGGTAAACAGAAAGCGAATAAAATGAACGAAATCTTACGAATGTAAAGAAAATGTATTGTTACAATTTTGCCCGCCGAGCGGCTGGCGGACAAAATTGCACACAACCTTCCCTCGCTATAATTTTTGTTGAGGATAAATGGCTCGTCCGCCGAGGCAGACGAGCCCGAAAAAAGTGTCGGCGTTTCAATCCGAAGCACTGGCCAGATCTCGTCAGTGTGGCCGTTGGCCAGTGCTTCTGCCACATACGCCACGATCGTGCGGATTGAACGCCGATCCTCATATTCACTTGATTAAAATTTCAAGAGTGAATTATAGCGAGGGAAAATTTTGTAACATTGCTCCCTCTTCAGAAGCTCGAAGTTCCATCCGAGCAACTTCATGCGGCATCCAGGCTAGAGCAACCCGCACAGCCGCGCAGGAGCATGCCAGCGAGCGCAGACGGAACGCAGCAGCGAACCTGACGACGAAAACTCCCACAGTCATTGCAGCAGTACCCGGTGCCGTCGGAGCAGGCCGCAAGTCGAAGGGCCATGACGTGTGCTGCGACGACACCGCACCGTGGCAGCAGGCCTGAGAGAAAAAGTAGCACAGGCCGTGACGAGGCTGCGACGGTACCGCACAGCAAGCCTGAGAAAAATAGGCTCAGGACACGACGAGTGCTGTGACGGTATCGCACCGCGACAGCAGGCCTGAGAGGGAAAGGTAACACAGGCCGGGCCGGGTGCTGTGGCGGTGCGGTTGCGGCAATGGAACGGATCGACTGTGGGAGCTGGTCCGTGGGGCGTTCGGCTGCGACGCACGCATGGCCGCAACAGCGCGAGCTGTGCAAGCTGCCATGGCCTGAATGCAAGAGGGATTTGTGGGGTTGCCCTCGGTTAGAAGGGCGGTACCCCACACCTGGCACCACTGTTACAATTTTGCCCGCCGAGCGGCTGGCGGACAAAATTGCACACAACCTTCCCTCGCTATAATTTTTGTTGAGGATAAATGGCTCGTCCGCCGAGGCAGACGAGCCCGAAAAAAGTGTCGGCGTTTCAATCCGAAGCACTGGCCAGATCTCGTCAGTGTGGCCGTTGGCCAGTGCTTCTGCCACATACGCCACGATCGTGCGGATTGAACGCCGATCCTCATATTCACTTGATTAAAATTTCAAGGGTGAATTATAGCGAGGGAAAATTTTGTAACAGTATTTATTCAGTAGTGCGCAGCGTAGTCTGTGTTTTCGGAATCACCCCAAAGTTCGAATTGTACCTTTGTCGAAGTACTTCTATGAAAGGCCACCGAAATTGGCCCAGACATCCCGTACAGTGTTTCTCAATTTACAATAAACTGGCCCTTTGCAATTCAGCCTTTTTCGAGCTGATTGTGTTCCCATTGAATTCGGGGGGATACAACATGTTATTTTTACAGCCTTTCAAGTTTTTGTTAGCAAATCACAAGGAATAATCGAAGGCTGAATGGGGAGCGACGGCCATCCCTGCAGCAAGGAGCGGCCCCATATGAGCTTATGAATAGAAAACAGATTTGTACAATAAGATGTTAACGCAATAAGGAGCGCCATTATAGGGACATAAAGGAATCTGTTTATGCTCGTGTTCCATTCAATTCACCTCTTGAGGGTTTCGAGTGCTACTCTCATTCGGCAAATGAAGCGTCGTCCGGGGGTTTCTCTTTTGGAAATAGTTCGACAAGTCGGTTGGGGGCACTCAAGCGGTTGTAGTGGGTAGTCTGATACAAAACCTCGAGTAGATGGGGGTCCGCCTTTCATTAAAAATTACGAGAAGTTATTATTATCATTTTTTTTTTTATGGTGGCCTGTGGTCAATATAATATTGATTTTGAATGCTCGTATTGACGGAAGATTTGAAAACATGCTAAATGAACAAAAAGAATATGGTTTTGCGTCTTAACCAACATGGCGAAGAATACAGGACGTAATTCTATCAAGATTTCTATATGGAGAACATGAAAATATATTGCTTTATTAATCATCATTTTAACGATGGTTATTTTTATGTTAATGCTCATTTTAATTTTAGTTTTCTTAACTCAATTCTAATTCAATATCAGTTAGGTTTTAAAAAGATATTACAAATGCCGACTTTTTCACAATTTTACACGTGGGGTTAGAGTGCGGATTGTATATTTTCTTTTATTTAAAATTTGCAATGTTCCAATTCGAATTAGTGTAGTATTATGAGTTTTAGTAAATTTGTATTTTATTACTGTAAATTCTTGCGTGGTGTAGGAGTTTTAAATTGTCATTTAATTTACTTAATGAGAGCAAAAGTGTAAGTGGAATAAGATCTTCAACTCTACGGTATACCTGAACTCATTTCATGCAACTAAAACCACCTATAACAAAATCTATATCTGATTACGGAGCGACCATTTCCGAAATTGCACGTAGGTACAGCTCACGTAGAATCTAACAAGGGCCATTGTGACATCTGGCTCAAAAGTTACTACGCGAGGATTTTAATGGCAGCCACGGAGTGACCAAAGCGAGCCTCTACAAGTGGAGGCCAAGTACCCGGCGGCATTATGTAATCTCGGCATGCCCGAAAATATTCAATTTAATTAAATCAGACAGAACGAAATGAGTTGAGCACATTTCTAGAATAAATAAACTTAGGACACGCCCTCAATTGTCCAGGAAAACTTGTAGAGGTCTCTAAAATACGTGACAACGTTTGAAGGGTCCTGTAACTTTTGCAGCCGCCAAAAGTGCACGGATGCGCCAATTCTAGTTACTTGCGACTATCGATCTAGTTAAAAGCGAGTGGGTCGTGGTCAGGTGTTTGAACAAATTCCACTTACATCAGAATCGCGTTCTTGAAATGCACACGTAATGCTGCCAAAGAACATTAACCGTGGAAATGTAATTCCAAGCTCGGGAAAACTTCGAACACTGTCTTAACTGAAAACTCAAACTTTTTCCAACATAATTTCGTCTACCCAAGTCGCGTGCTGAAATGCTTTAAATCCCTAAAGTAAAAAGTATTTGCTCTTCCGACGGCATCAGGTCGAAATTTCACAATTACATCTCAGATGGTCTCGGAAATGCGCAGCTAAACAGCGAATGTTTCATTCATCAACTCATTTAATCAAATTACGCGGGCCGGGTAACTCTGAAAACGTCTCTGAATAATTCACCCCTCCGCTCATTACAAGCCAAATAAATCATTAAAGTACCTGGCGAGGCGGGCGCTTGGTGGTGAGACCTCCAAATTTAGCCAAAAGCACCGGATGTTTGCCACCTGAATTTTTCAGATGATTGCAGCCTGCGCTCGCCTGAAGACCTTAAGGTCTTTAAATTTAAATTAAATTCGCAACTTGAGATAATTTCAAGTGAATCCTCCCGAGAGCGGTATGGCGTGTCTGTCGGAAGGTGGGACTCTGCAAATCTTCCGACAGATGAGCGCTGAGGGCACGACCTTTATGCTTCACGTGTCATAACAGATAAAGAATCTATTTATACGGGATCACCGGACTTTATCTCCCCACGTGGACCAATTAAAATTTAATTTGAATTCTCTGAAGCTTATCGACCTGCTGACTCCTGTTACCGGGGGCACGCCATGTGAGGCTTCTGCGTTTTACGCCAGCTGGAGAAAAAGTTTGCTTTATAAAACACGCAAATAAGCTAAATTGGGGCGGTGGGTTTTAGTGGAAAGTCTTTCCGAGGAAACTCTGCATTACTTCATTTACATCGAAAGAAGCATCCTTTTGCCGGGAAGCCATGCGAAGGGCTTTCAAGGAAATATATTCAATGAATTCTACTTCAGTAGACGTTTTGAGCGGGATCTAACTCAAAGGAGGCTCCATCCTCCGTCCTAATGCAAAATTGTGATCCGACCCATTCTAGAAAAATTGGGTTCCCGGCCCACCCAGGAAGTTGTTGCTCATTAGGGAAACATCTTTCTTTGAGGACTTTGCCAGAACGGCGGCAATTTGATTAGCCCAATGTGGTCCCGGATGCGGATGTTGCCGCCGGAGTCACCTTAAATCTTTTTATCTGTTCTTTACGCTGGCTTTATGAGGAGAGGCGATAAAGGCAAGTGAGT
This sequence comes from Machimus rusticus, assembly GCA_951509405.1. Taxonomy (NCBI): domain Eukaryota; kingdom Metazoa; phylum Arthropoda; class Insecta; order Diptera; family Asilidae; genus Machimus; species Machimus rusticus. The sequence continues at coordinate 47,433,335 of OX608051.1, read as the reverse complement.
TGTAAAAATTCAAAATTTTCGGGAAGCACTCCAACGCGTTTTTAGCCTCCGTTTACTTTGCACCTTCCTGATGTTACCCTAAAACGGGGACTTATGCAAATAACACTGATTACACCCGGCGGCTTAAAATTGCTTTTACCGAATTTTTGGCCTTTTGCTTCTTGTCCGACATTCCAATTAAATTAGGTTGATTACAGGTAAATTACGTTGGGCAGATTCATTTAGGGCTCAGATTTTTTCATAAGGCTTTTAAATGGAACGGTTAACAAAACCTCCGCGGTATTCACGATTTTGTCATATTTCACTTCGACCGTACTCCATTTTAGCTGAGTCTGGAAAAATACTGAAAAATTTAACATTTTTACACTAATTTTACCACTTAATTACGAAATTTAGTAACTCAAATCAGAGTACCGCATATCTTAAGTTTTGTCTGTTTACTTAATTCATAATTTAATTCTTGTACCTTCGAAACTTGAGAGAACACTTATTACTCAAGATAATAGAGATTATTTGACTTAAAAAATAAAATCAAAATTGTTATCCTATGTTAAATGTCATTTTAACTTGTATCGAATTATTTATGGAAGTTCATGTGATATGAAGATTGAGAGATTTCTTACGACTGCTCGGGCTCTAACACCTTTAGATCTGGTAAATATATTTAATATCAGCCACAAAAATATTATTTTTTCTCCGTATAGTGCATGAGAATGACGATTAATAAATAACTAACTAAGCCTGTGTATACTCTCTCTCTACACAGGACTTTACGAAATTTAAATTTTTCACGTTTTAATGTCTTTTTGAAAAGGAAGAGCGCAGGTTTTACTTTGAATCGAAGTTTTATCTTCAATAATGAGGGAGGAAATTGCAGTGCACGAGACAATGCCAAAGTACAAATGCAACTGACGTCTTGCCAATGCCGCTGGGCTTAAACAGAATGCATTCCGAAAAACAGTGCTATAGAAAAAGCCTTATCTGTAGTAATGTCATCATGTTTCATTTTTACGTTCGAACTGTCCGTCTGTTATCGTATTTTAATTTTTTTTCGTAATCGATTTTCCTCGAGTAGCAAAGCCCGCTGACATTTTTCAAAGACAACATTATTTTGAGGACGAAAAGTTTCTTACATATTTTTATATATTTTATTAAAAATTACAAAACATGAGCGAGGAAGAACCCGAAGGTTTGTGGTAAAAAAAAACTAAAAAGATTATTACTTAGCTTTTCCTTAATTATAAACAAATTAGAAAAATGCATATAATTGAGTGTTAAAGTTTAGTTATAATTTTTTTCTTTTGTGATAATTAATTTATATTTCTATTTGTGTTAATTTAGAATAACTGCACTCCATGCACCGCAGCTTCAACTCTGGGTTAGAACAAAATACGAAAAGAATTTCATGTTTTCTTAAATTAATTAATTTAAGAAAGTTAACCCTTATACCTACTTAAATTCACCCTTTCAACCCTTTGGTACAAATAACCGAAAAAATGAAATCTGTCCTCAAAAACATGTGAATCTTGTTATTTGCAGTTATTTAGAAAAATATGCCCCTCTAACTTTACCCTCTCAAAGCCTAAGATTGTCTTATAAAATTTTATTATATAATATCAAGATAGGCGTTTTACTGGTAAGTAATTTTAATATTTCTGATTATCTTTCAATATGTATAATAGTGATCCTATTGATGGAAAAATCGAAAACCTAATTGCTCAATCACGTGCGTCGTAGCTGTTCCATAAATTATTTTTAGTGACGAGACCTTAGACAATCTTCACACGAGTTTAAACATACGGGAGAATCTGTTGGACTAAGTAAACAAAACTTTCCCTGCACCGCCTTATCCTTAAGTTATCTTGAAGATATAATTGGAATTTAATAGGGTGTTCTTGCTGTTTGTGTTTTTGATTGTGCAAGCATTGCACGAGCGACTTGCACGATTAGTTTTGCTCGTTGCTTAACCCAATTCCAGGAGGGAGTGAAGACATTATTTGAACGCCATTTGGGAGAAATGGGAAAAGTTACACGGTCCCAACTCGATTTTGCTAAAACAGTCCCGAATTTTAAGATTTTCATGACTTCCTCGGATTCATTCCAACTGAGGAAGATGTAATCAAGCGATTTTCCCGACGAGATGCTAAAGCGAAATTAGATTTCGTCAACGTCGGCAGTTACGTCAGTATGTGGATGAGATGCGGATTAATTGCGGTCTCGGCTTCATTTGTTTTCATGCTGCACATCGCGGGCACAAAACACGCCCCTGGCTCTGAACTGGGGCTGTGCCGATTCATTAAACCGCAAAATATGACAAGGAGCCGTAATGGGGATGCCATCGTGATGAGGACTGTCCGTAAAATGCACCAAGGTCCATTTCTGCAATCATTCGGGGGCTCGTTTGTGCCGGCGATGTCCGCTAATTAGAAAAGTTAATTAAATTCAAAATACATCTGCCGTAATTGGAAGCCACAGATGGGGTGAGCCGAGCTCCGTGCACTCTTCGTCGAGGACGTCGAGGGTCTTGAATTGTCTTCGGGCCGAAATAATACAGACGAATATGGGAAATTAATTCATTTGTGGTTTATTGCTGGCACTGTTGAAACGTGCTATTCCGACACGAACGAGGGTCACGATGCTGCCCTTGCACGGCACAAAATGGGATGTGTTCCGGCTACAAATTTTCTCATATTCTGCTGACAATACAACTGCCACGGACCATCCCTATCTTTTACATCGAGAATCTCCAGCCCCAACGTGTAGTGTAATCGTCTTCCGAACAGACCCCATAAATCTCTCAGAAACGCAACGAGCTAAACAAATGAATTGGCGAATCACAAATTTACTGCGTCATTCCATTTAATTACCGAAAAAATTATTCGCCAAGCTTCATAATGACATGCCAGCAGACGAGTGCTATATGTATGAAATTGATGGTCCTGACGAAGGACTGACAACCATGTCGGGCTCATTCACTGGAGCACGTGATCGAAATTAAAGTGGAGCCGCTTAAAACAATTTATTTCTTCCGCATTATTTCCAATTTAAAGGCGATTGTGTGAAGATGATTATTAAATAAAATGAACTGCGTGACTTGTAATAAATTAATGCAGAATTATAATTTAATAATGAGTTTCATCATTTTAATTGGCTGACATAAAACCAGTTTGGTTTTATAATTCGCAGTGAAATACGAAAATTTCGTATTTCTAAGGAAAAGTTAAATGTAGGTACTTATTTACTTATAGTTGTCTAAACTAAGATTCGTTTGCGAAAGAAATTATTTTCCCAAAGTTACATTTTTCAGTACAGGCGTGTAAAAGAATATTGTTACATAACATTTGCAGGCTGACTTACATAATATCTAGTATATCCAAAATATTTGTTTTTCATTTGAAATAGGAAATTGTAAATTCTAAATTGGTCCAGATAATAGAAAAAGTATTGAATTGATAAAAACTTGAAGAATTTGAAACGAGCTTTGCTGTATTGTTGAGTTGTTTTGAAATGCTCTGTACCCAATTTCAAAATCATTATGATCAGCAACTCGTATTTTTTAAATTACAATGCAGTATTTTGCTCGGTGTAGTATTCCTAAATAATCATAGTTTGAGAAAATGCAAAAATAAAAAATACAACCCCAACCTTCTGTGAATAAATGTTATTGTAACCAACAGGAATAAGATCTCGTATTCGCTCATTGTAATTTATTTTATTGTGTCCCATTTATTGCTTCGTACCGAAATTTCGGATTGGCTAACCGAGCGCACTTTGGGTGGCAACCATTGGCAGCAAAAATGGCGCTTCAAAGGGATATAATCTGCACAACAAGGTGCTTTGGCAGCTACGTCAAAAGGCTCCACAAAACGCTCCGGCATCAAAGGTAAAAGGATTATAATTGTAGTTATGGCTCAGGTAAATGATCAAACGAAAAAGTAGCTCCCAGCGATGGAATTAGTGACGCAGCTATGTGTGCTGGAGGCTGGCTCGGTAACAAATGGAATTATTCAGTGGGCTGCTAGATCCGACCGTTCTTCGAAGGAAGGTGTTTTTCCATAAACATCTCTGAGTCATTTAATTTTCCTAGCAATTAACATAAGCATCTGACCCGATACATTTGGACAAAAAGTGGTGGGCCAATGCTCGAACTTTTGTCTCTGAGAGAAGCTGATTTATTGCATTACCCCGACTTAAGGCCGCTTAATCCATTTTCTTTTACTTCTGAGCCATAACTTCGGGTTAATTACAAATGTAAAGGAAAAAGGTTCTAATCGGATTTCCAATTCAATTTTCTCAATTTCCTGAATAGAGGGCAGCAGCGCATTTCTCTTTCGGGTTTAATTATCGTCTGGAACGCTGACAGGCTTAGTGGGAGGGAAGATATTAAATACACAACGGCGGATAAGCTTTCGTTTTAATGGAGCAAACATGGCGCAATAAAGCAAAAAAAAACCACCCCGAGACAGGGCAAAGACGGGGCAGCATGCAAACGGGGCTAATCAGGTCCCATTCCAGAAATCGCGGCCACCACCCCCGCGGACGCGCCCATAAATCCTCGCCGTCTCCCGGCCGTGGTGCGACCGGCCCGGCGAACGCCAACTCGACATCTGCTATGATTGCTGGCACTTAAGCCCAAGGTGTGGGGTTTGGACCGATTCCCTTCTTTTTAAAAAATGTGTTTTTCTCTCGTAAAAATAAAGGCGGAGGTAATCCATTTATCGTCCGCCCCGCCCCGCGTCACATATAGTTTCATAAGATTTTGAACGTGCGCCAAATGTAATTCTATGATCAATAGCATCCCCGCCGCCCCCGCCCGCCAGACGCCATTTTTGCCAATGAGGCCGCTATTGTTCACTGGCGACCTGGCAGTACTTTTCGCTGGATTAGTTAACGCCCGCCGCACACCTTTGGCACAGCTCCCCGGGCGGCTGAAGTGGAAGTGGGTGTCTCAGCAGCGTCTTCTTTAATTTTTTTCTTCACCCTGTGAAAAACGTTCTCTGTCCCCGTCGTTGCTCCAGCAGTTAATTTTGTATTACAATTTTTCCTCTCGAAACTTTAATGGAAAATTGATTTTAGAATTATCGCTGGATAGCAAACCCAGACTTTTGCCGCCGCCGCCGCCTAGCTTAGCGTAGGACGAGCACTTTTCGATGGTCCATTTAAGAAGAAAAATTTTTAATCGTCCGGGATTAGAACTTCTTCCTTACTCTTCGAGAAATTACTGCGACATTATTGATCGCCATCAAGAAAATTTATGCATTTTCCATTCGAATTACTTTTTTCTGTGAAATAAAAACCTTCGGAAGTAGAAAAACCAAGTGGTCATTATCGAGTTGGAAATTTCATTTTAACTCGATAAAAAATATTCACTTGATCCATCCAACAGTCAACTGATGCTTTCTAAAAATGTAAGGTTTCTAAAATGCAATTTGCGCAAAGGAAATTCTTATTACTTATTAATATCCATCTGAAACGTTGAGAATGTATATAAAAAAAGCTGAAAATGTCACAGAAATGCTTGTTGAAAATTCAAAATATTCCCGACGCGCGAATAGAATAATTGAATTTCATTTCAATGCGAGATTATAATGAGAGATTGATGCGAGATTTTGCCTCAAATCTAAATAAAGTTGTAAAATATAATGTCATCTGCATGATTTAAAGTTTTCATCGATTTAAGGAAACTCAGACTCAAAATGTTTTAAATCAATCAATTTAGCGGTTCCAGTTAGCCAGTTTAAACTCAGTTTAATTGGCAAAAAATTTATTGAAAATCGATTCTCAACTTTAAAACGCATGCTACAAGTACTTTTCCAATCACTTTAATAGCAATATAATTGTGCTAGTTAATAAAGCGACTGAGTCATTTAAAACTCAATGGATTTAAATTGAAATGGGTAGGCACATGGTAGTTTTTGAGGTAATTAATTTTGAATAATAAATTAATCCAATTAATTATCCAAGATTTTTAAACTTCAAAGGTTTAAAATGGAAACGACAATCTATACTTCAAGGGGCATAAATGAGCACTCAGAAAACTGTGCGGGCAAAATAATCAGAATTACAATAATATGATTTAAGATGATGTGTTAAAATTGTTATCAACCTAAATTTAAATATTTCACTGTTAAAACAAAGAATTTGCTGTGTTGATAAAAGTCTACGTAGTACTTAAAATTTAAAACGTCGTGTTGTTAAAAAAGGAGCTTTAATATGAAGGCACCATTCATAAAACTTAATAAAAATTCTTCTTATGTTAATAAAAATTCTTCTTATGTGAAGTGAAACTTATCAAATCAGTAAGAAATCACATGAAATATATGTACTTAGTTTATAAAGAAAGCAATTATTGTTAGTATGTATATAGGTATGTGTGTACCATGAATAAAAGTTTAATTAATCCATATCATTCTTATCACAAAATGTTTTTGTGATGTACATAGGTATTTGAGTGGTCGCATGAGACCAAAGTTTAATCGAACCTTACCTATAAGTCATTAATTGTTTTATGGTTTAATATTTTTTTTCTTCTAAAGCGGGCTCCCAAAATTGAAGTGCTGTGCCCATGTATGTCTTAAAATGGCCCTGCCCTTGACGTGTTTTCTTTATACATTACATACCTAAATTATAGTCTTTGATCCCGATAAATTCTAGTAGCAACTAAGTCATGTTGGTCTCGGCTTTTCTACAGACATGTTATTTTTTCTTTCCAGGAATCAAATTATAGAAAAGAGAGCCGTAGCAATGAAATGTAATCGAAGCACATAAAGAGCTCTTCTGCCTCGAAGGAATACACCGAAGACCATAATGCTTCTGCTTTGTCATCGAAAGCTCCTTTGTTAAAGAAATTTGGGAAAAAATTACATCGCCGAGAGCTGGAAGGTAAGTGAATTGATTGAGTATAAATGTTTACGATTATGCCCTGGCCCGGTTCTCCCCAGACGAGGACGAGGACAACTCCTTTGGCAGCGAAACGTGGGCACGAATCGCTTAATTCAGCACTCAAAACCGGGGAGTGATTTATGCCCTGCGTCCGTGATTTATTCCCTAATAAATGGAGGAATTAACAGAGCAATACGCGGGGCCTCTTATTTTACCCCTCATTTCACTCGCGGATTTTGGCGGGTGTCAGGAGGGCACTCTAAAACGCATTTAATCCCTCCCCCGCACCGCAGCCCGGCGGTAATAACTGTGTAAACAGCGACGAGCGGGAACAGGTTTATTGGTCCCGATAATTAATAGCTGTTCAACAACTTTCGCCCATAAACTCGGGGAAGGTGTAATAAAGGCGCTCGACACATAAAGAGCCTGAATAATGGAGGCCGTTTGCTCGCCACCCGGAAACTTTTCCATTAATATTCCATCTCCAATTCGCCTAATTGTGTCAATCGTTGTTCGATCCCCGGGGATTTTGCCGGGACGTTTATTCCGAAGTCGGCTCGTCTCTAAATAGGTTTCGTTTCCTGAAAATATCTCGAATAAAATTTCCATTATGTCGGTGTCCCCGGCTTCGATTATATTGATGGCAGTCTCGGGTAATGATGTGCCCGGGGGCAAGGATTAAATTAAAGCAGCAAAAGTCTATGTCCCTTAGCCAAACCAGCGGAGCCAGTCAGCCCCAACCCCTACCCTCCTGAGTCTCAGATCTTTTGAGAATATTGTTATTATTGCTGGTCGTGTTGTGCCTCAGCTGTTCCATTCAAAATTCCCTGAGTTGCTCGAAGGAGTACGAGACTTTAATTAAATATAATCAAGATATCTTTCGATTGAATTAAATGGCACGAATGTATGTGCGATTCTCAAGCGGCAACAGACACTGGATTGAATTTCCCAGAATTTTGCTTCGCGAAGATATTGTCTAAGGAAACATCGCATCGTTGAGCAATTCAGTTTTGCGAGAATAATGCTTCTTCATTTAAATTATAATCCAAACAATAGCGGGGAAGACATGATATTACATGTAGATATGAAAGCAATAAAATCTCATTTAAATAATCTCTAAATGAAAACATAATTATCTTTAAATTAAAATTGTAGGTGCACCATCTTATCTGATTCGTCCTTTAAATTTGAATTGACCATTAATAGGATATTTATTACAATAGAACTATACAGATACCACTGAAATTCCAAGATTTTCTCCATTCATTCCCAATATACCAAAGGTTTTTTTCTTCTAACTAAGTTTGTTCTTCTTGGTCTTAAAAATCAAGTGTAATTTTTAACCAATTTATTTCAAATAAATACATTACAATACAATTACAACTAATGAAAATGCTGTTGACGCCATTATTTTTAAAAAACCATCTTTATTAAGAGTGGTCGTCTCATGAGACACTAATTTTTTATACACCTGTTTTGAAATTTCTTTTTTTAAGGATTAGGTATATTAAGGTACGACTTTTGGTCGAATTTAATGATTTAGTACCTAATTAGGATCTATCTAGTACACTTTTTCTCTTAATTGTTTCCCCAACTACATTTCTAAGTTCGCTAATGAGCTGTGTATTAGACACAAAAATTCAGCCAAATGGTTTATGGTTGGTATATTAGGCATAGTTATTGTTCATAGCAATTGTATATTTATATGGTAGATTGTCATTGAAAGTTTAATGTTCAAAAACCAATACATATATAGAAAATTAGGGTAAAACTTACAAATTTAACTTCTCTTCACACTCCAAATAATCCAAATGCGCCTTTCAAAAAGTTTTCTGATTCCACTAATGACTAAAAATGTACGGTAGAACCCGTAAATTTTAATTAGCGCACTTAAAGCAGAGTGCGATAAAAAATAAAAAGTCGTCGCCACATATGCCAGTACAAATCGACACTATGTATAAAACATGCCCTGTGAACGGCTACAAATTGGACATTTCATTTCAATTTTAAATATATTCGATAAAAATTTCCTGGCAGCTTCAATTTTGGCGCAGTGTACGCTACAACGGCCGCGGGGAGGGGTTCCGGTCCCGCCCGCGGGGTGGCCGACTTAGGAGCGCTGCTCGCCGGCTAATATCAATTCGAAGGAACGAATCAATGCAACCCACGGGAAATTAAATGCAACCAGTTCAGTTTGCGTTTTCATCATAAATGGAGCGGACGGGCACTGCAAGAGGTGCCCCAGCTTCCGCTTGGAGCCTCCGAGCCACTCCCCGTGATCGAGTCTGAAACGTGCTCAATATCGGGGAATTATTAATTACAGTCAGCGCTGGTTCATTCGCTGCCGGGGAGGGGGAGAGGGCAGGCTTATCGAAAAGCTGCTTCGAATTACTGCCCGGCACCCCTCTTTTTCGCCCCCAAATGCTCCCGATGGGGACCTAATGTGAAATTAAAGACTTCGTTTTCGCGATTAGACGCGATATCTCCGGAGTGACTTTACAGCTCCGGAGGTATTTTATGGATTGGGAAGCAATATGGCATTATGCACCGCGGTGTTTGCCGAGCCCTCGACCGACGAAGGAGCGCTGCTGATGAAACTTTACAAGTCAAGCGGTATCAGCGCGGCCCTATTATCAGACCGCCCAAAGTAAGAGGCGGGCGCGAACCCTATCTACATTTTGCGCCCCCTTTTCTCCGTCTCATGTGAGGACTTTTTAGTATGTGCTGATGTGAACCAGAAGGCTGACGACAAAACGATAAAACTCGATTCGTCTTGTGCATGATTCGATTTTAATAGCACTTCTCGTTAGCTGAGAGTTTTCGGTCATCACTGTACCAGGGTTTTTGAATTCGGTTTTTTAATCTGTGTTCCACTTGTGGGGTATGGAAAGTTAAAACTTGTTTTTGCAATGCAGTTAGATTAACAGATGCTCTCTCATTGTCGAAACCTTCTAAATCTAATCTTGTAAAGTGAAAACGATTTTCAACATATGTAGAGTTTGACGATCTGCAACTATTTCAGGGCAATTTTAACTATATGATTTATGCATGCGTATGTTTATTTTTTAATTTCAGGGATAATTTAGTAACATACTAAACTACTTACAAAACTAACAATTGTCAAAATATCATAAGTATGATTTTGAGGTTTTTGGTTTTGTCACGAAATAATAATAATTAGCGAAAACAAATATAATTACGGATTACTTATTAAGTTTATTACTTCATAATTCTTAGACTTTGAATAAAAGTATATGCACATTGTATTTTTGCAACTTTTACCACAATTGTAGCAAAACATAATTGGGTTATGATAATAAAGGGCGCTCTAAGAACACTAACTCAGTTCTGGGAGATCTACCACAAATTATTAATAAATCTATGTATCGTAAACAACAGAAATTTAATTCATGTACCATGAGTTTTTGTGTTACTGATTATGCAGATCAAATCGATAATTTATTTGTTGTGTAAGTTGATTAAGGAACTGTTTGTTGATAACTCAGAAACCAAATTAAATTGCCTACCAATAAATGGAATTAAACCTAAGCCCAGCATTGGATCTAATTTATTCAGTTGTGGAACAAGTAGGTACTAAATAAGGTTGCATCTGGTTAATCAGGAGCCCCCAAAGTCTCCACACCTTCTGCAAAGTTCCCGTTCCAGTTGTGCGCCTGCCGGAAATGAATTACACCAGACTTTAATTAACCATGGGGCGATCGTTTGAAATGGGGACACGCATTGCAATTAAGCTGGCCTATCTCCAATTTATCGAAATGACACATTTAAATAATTCGCCCAGTAAGTTGGTTGTTAGCCGAAAATTTCCTGGCCAAGTCACATTTATACCTGGGGAACATTTTCATTTAGATTCCCTGGTCCTGTGCACGTCTCGTGGCGCGACGGTGGCTGCTCCTGCACATAACTCAATTGCAATGAATGCGAGGCATGCATGCATGCAACTCAGGTGCACCTTTTCCGGTCAAAACAGTTTTGCATCCATGAAACTGTTTCTACTCCACTTTTACAACACATTTAACATAAACAGAGTTTTGGGCCCCCGGAACGCTCATAACACTGTGGGGCCCTGCTCCACCACCTGAACGACTTCGGTGGCTCCGGATTCGACTCCTTCGTTTGCTTTCAAACTCTGAATCGCCCGGGTCGAATAGATTCATGCTGGAAGTTCTCAGATGTTTTATTAAAATTGCCACCGACGTATAGTACGGAAGGCGGAAACTCCAGGGGCTCCGGAGCCCCGGCTGAGCCGTCAAGCCCCAAAGCACCAGCACGGAGCTTTGTTGATAGCAGAAAATGCATAATGAATAGGTTTGGAAACGCAGTGCACCTACCATGGATACTTTTGCCAGGAAAACCTACGAAAAACTACCAAATGCATTTGAGGTGTGCTGCGGGTAGTTAGAGGCAGGTATCACATGGTTAACAAAGAAAACCTTTCTACATCGTTTCTGCGATAATGATATTACTTTACGGAGAGATTTGCGAATTTTAAAAAGTTCTTAAAATGCTGTTGAGTCGAGATGAGAGACTCAATGAATTTTGAAAAAACTTCGGGAGATTCGTTTGCGGCGCGCGCGTATAGCTTCATTACAGTCGCGCAATTATCGCGAACATCACACACTTCTTTGAGATCCCTCGGCAACTGCTCCACTCCCTAGAACTGAGGCTGAAAAGAATTCTTTTTAGTTTTTGGTAGATAATTGCCAGAAGCGGGCTCATAGGAGATGCACATCAGGTGCAGGCGTGAATCCCATTCAGAGGGTACCGCGCGTTTTTCTGGCACTTCAGGAAGTTTTACTTTTTCCACTCAAATCCTGATGCTAGCTCGTCTAAAAACGCTAATTAGAGCACCAAAACTGCACAGTGCTGAGCTCGCTTTAAAGTTGGGAAAAAACGTCCTTTTTGGCGAGGAATGTGCACGCGAGGGGTGCTGCAAAGTGATTTCGCTAAGTAGCGCAGCGGAAGTGAGGCACTACATCAAGTCGAATTATCGTGGACCGCGCGGGAATTCTCTGCGACACAGTCAGCACCGTCGGCGCATCGAAACCGAGGTTCTGTTTATGCCAACCGCAACACTTGTGAGCCTGCGATGGATTTTGGCAATGGGCCCCATTCGAAATCCCGCCACATTGCGCCAGGAGCACTCTGGGTGCCAAGGAAGCGCTAGGCCAGATCCAGGGATTTCAGGGTGGTTCGCTTATTTCCTATAGAGCAGCAGCAGAGCTCCGCTCGCATTGAGTAATTACAAACTTTGCTAGTTTTCTAATCAAAGAAAAACATCGGTAATTATGCAGCGCTTGGGCGCTCCATGGAGCCCCACTCCACTCGGAGTTGCACAGCGGAGCCCCGGCAGAGAACGCTGCCTACAGAACGGACAATTCTGCTGACAATGGTAAACATGATATTTTAACCACGACCAGTTCTCGTAGTTTCCATTTCCGTTTCAAGGACCCTCCTTGGAGCAGTCGAAGGACGACCATGCCGCCGGTGGACCTCGGAAAATTGTTTGTGCTGGACGAGGGGGGATCGGGAGAGCTCGGATAAATTGCAAAATAGAGCCGGACTATTGCGGCGGTGCAGCCGGGGGTCGGTCAATTTGAATTTTATATCCAGAACTAGGTCTGATGATAACAAGTTAATGCATAGCAAATTTCGATGCTGCTCCGCTCGGGGCGCTTCGCTTTCGAAACACCGCCGTGCAACCTCCGGCTTTGTGCTCCTCCGTGAATGTGCCAAATCATTTTTGCTTTTGGGGGTGCTCCGGGGGCCCACTCCAGCCTCGCAACCAGTGCCAGGGGCTCGTGCGGCGAATGTGTGACCACGACCCAGTGAAATGAATTGGAACCTTTTTATGGACCCCGGGCTGTCCCCGTGATTAGCATTTATGCTGTGCCTGATCTGCACGCTCCATGGCGTCCGGAGTTATTCGCCGCATCCCTCGGCTTTCGCAGCACTCTCACTTTTCAAGGGCCATCAGTTTGGGGGAAACATTTTTAGTGGTAAAATATCTGTTTTTGTGTAAAGGGAAAATGCGGATTTGTTACACAATAGATTTAATTAAATGATTAATGGAGGTATACGCAGTAGTATTTTTGAAATTTAAGGAATTACTGTTTTGATATTTATAATATATAAGAAAAAATTACTTCAAGTTAATTTTTACTATAACAATTCTTATTTTAACCCTTAAATTGCACAGTGGGGTATAAGTAGGTAGATTTCATATAATTTCTAATAATGAATGATGGCAAAATTCATAATATATAGCATACTGATTATCATTTTGAATTCCCCTGACCTCCTCCACAAATTACACTTCGATTATTAAAGACGAGTTCAGTGATATACCTACTAGGTATTTCTAGTTCCCGAGAGAATCTCATTTCGTTGAAATTTAACTGAAAATTACAAATTTGGACATAAATTATATGTATTCTCATTTTATTTACTATGCAGGTAAATTTCTTTTCTTGTAAGAATATTTTTCAATGTACGTGTGATACTGTGATGATTATACGTAACTGTAGGTACCCATTATTTTTGCTTTTTGACAATTGTAGGTACAATGCACCTACTCTCTTGTTAGTTTTCAAAGTTTTTCAAGAAGTTCGCCACGAACGGCACCACTTTTAACTAGCTTTGTAAGAAGAAACATGGGCGCATTATTAAACTTCAGCACAACAACAAAAGAGTCTTGAAAATGTATCCTTGAAAAGCGCAAGTTTCTGAAATTTAATTTGATGAAGTTTATGCATTAGAAAAGTCTCGAAATGCGTTCGCTGTATCGCTACGGAATACCAAAAAGTGGCATAAGTAGATATAAGTACATACGTATCTATGTAAGTAACTACGTGAATGACTAAAATATCAATCTGAATTTCGAATCATTCAAATCTCTTTATAATTAGCAAACCTTTTATATCTAATTGTTTTCCACTGTTGCAAAAACGAATCACAAATTAAAGGTTTTTCTCTGTGAATCAAAAGTAAATTTGTCCATAACTATAGCCAACCGTCACGAAATTCCTTCATATGCTACCGTTTTAGGGAAAACGGAAGGTTTTTGCAAAATGTCATCGAAATTCGTTAGGTTGTTATTTTTTCCAAACCAAAAGTTACAACTACTTAACCAATAATACAAATTTATCACTTTCTAGTGGTATTTTGAGTGATGATTGTCATATGACAGAAAATTGATTCTGTATAGTCATACACTGTCAAAAAATAATTTTCTTTACGGTTGTACATATTAAAAAGCACGGAATTAAGTACGTGAACCCCAAAATTTCGCAATAAACTTCACCTCAGCTTGGATATCCTATTGTAGCCCCAGCAGGACCTGGGGCGAGGTGGGTGGCAATCAGTGAGTGATTTGAATATAAGTCTTGCCCATCCCTTATCACCGCGAGAAAATTACAGCCACCGTGAATTTGTTACCATCGCTACAAATTAGTCGCCCGTCATTTTTAATGTCGCGCTTTCGCCTGGCGCACAGGCCCACGCCATCCGGCATTAATCTTAAAGTGCACCTCTTGTCGACCTCGTTAAGTGACTCCGGTGCAAGATATTTGCAATTTGTAAAGGCAGAGCGACAATGCACGTAAATCTGGCAAAGGTTGGCAGGGCGTGTGCACGAAAGCTATACGTGGAATTGAATTCCTTTACATTTCACATAGCTTTCCCCTTTTCTTGTTTTCAAAGTATTTTTTTACTACTTTTACATTTTTCACCAGTGCCGTTTTCCGCATTCAGTTTGCATTCGCGAGGGGCGGCTGTTAGTCGCATGACTACCTTCACAGTCTTTGCACCTGAGCGACTATTTATTTATTCATTCAAAAGGAAAGTGGAGATGTTTTTCAGATTCTTTGCAGGATTGCGTTATGCAAGAAAAACTATATGCTTGACTGAGTAGAGCATCGGGGTGGTGGCGCCCCAAAAGACTTTTCATAACACGGGCGCCCCTCGCAACACGGGGCTTCAGTCACACTGCAGCTGGTCAGGCACCTTGCCCTAATGTTGAATTGCTAATTCACGGTTTTGAGAAAAAAGCAACGCCCTGAATGCCACAAATCTCTTGAGAAGGTGTTTCCCTACCCCTTCTATGCCACATGGGCTACGACTCCCCGTGGAATCTTTGTAGCTCAACTTTATGGCACTTACTCCATCACGACTTTTGCAAGACATGCTTATTAGTTTTGGTAGTTGTAATAAAGCCGCTTATCTACTGAGGACATAAAAGCCCCCATCTGCCGCCCATAATGGGAGCAAACACCCCCGCATTAAAAGAAGCTTTATGGCCGCTGCATGGGACAAACAAAAGGCATTCAGGACGAGATGTAATTAACTCGCCTGCCTAATAGTAAGTGGTCCAGTGTGGGATGCTGCTGTGGTGATTTATTTCATCAAACTCCCGAAACCCCATAATAAAATAGGCCCACCACTTGGAGTGGATCCCTCGCAACGTCCTCTAATTGTTTTAATTGTGGCAGCAATAAGTGCGGCCGTACACATGCACCGCCCGCAAACAATCCGGCGCCATTGGGTGACGCTAAAGCAAAGATAATTAAACGCGACAATATTTCAGATCGAAATTACTGCCGAAATGATGCACACCGCGCACCGCGCACACAGCTGGGGATTTCGCAATTGATTCACAATTGAACGGAGGCTATCTTAATTGATTGGACAAATTGCTCCCGGTAGCATTAACCCCTCATGCATCCGATGATGCCGATGAATTTTTAGCCCCTTGTACGCAATGAGCTTTTTTCGCAACGACCTCTGTAATTGCTGCGAAAATAAATTTCCGGGATTTTTGATATATCCCATACCCTGAAAGATAACGTGAGATTATTCTCTGAATTCCCTGTAGGGATGTTGAAATTTTTGGAGCTGAAATGTTAAACCCTCTGTTACAAAAATTAATTACTTTACTATTGATGGGTGTTTCAACGAATAGGGAATTAACATAAAATTTCTGCAAAAGATATTCAAACTTTTACTGCTCGCGTCCTATTTTTTGCAAAATGGCCTGTACCTAATATCGCACAACATATATTACACTTCACCATTATTTCCACCCTCGAGTACGAGAAAATTATAAAATATTACTCTTTTTATATGATGTGATGAAAATTGAACGAAGTACCATACCTGAGACCTGGCTTAAAGCACTGCGGATGTTCAGAAAAAGGGCGTTATTTAGATGTTGTAAAGTACTTCGGAGCTGCTTTAATTTATGAGAGCATCAGCCCTCAGTGTACGGCAAAGTACCCAGCGCCGATATGCCTTGCATGCGTTCAAATTTATAGCAGAAAACTGTGCTCTGCAAGCAGTTCTACAAAATTACGGGTTTGGGTTATATGAGATTTCTTGAATATGAAATACAGCTGCAATTTTTTTAAGTGCTAGGAGCTAACATGCAGAGATTGCAGATGGAGACTATTTTTTGGGGTAGTCAAAATTTGTTTGATAATGCGGACTACCTAATTTTGAAGCGCTGGAAAGACTTTCTGGTTGTGCACAAGTTATGAAAAAAACAGGCTTATAGCTTGCTGCAAAGTACTTTACTTTTACAATCTTCATTTGAAAAGGCCTAATTTTATAAGCTTTATTATAGCGCTTCTGAAGTCTCAAGTCTAAATATTAAGAATATTATATACATATATACGAATGACCAAAAAACTTCAGTACCTAAGAAATTTTTGTTCTATTTTACCAAAGTTGAAAATTTTATTTAAAAAAAGTTATTTTCCAAGTAGTCCACTTTTAATAATATTAATATTACATATATCTACAAAAACTCAACTAGTTGTTTTCCGGGTTTATGGTAGAAACTGAGCCGGTGTACATAGTGCTAAATTTAAAGACAGCCGCTCGTAGACATGAACTTTATCGTCACATTTATCTCACCGTTGAGCTGCCATCGTTTTTAGATGATAGATGATGCTCGCCAGTCAAATCGGTAAGAACTAAAAGTTGTAAAATTTGTTCATGTTGAATATTAAACCATTAAAAATTTTTAAACGCAGAAGTTTAAACCTAGATTCCTGTATAATTGTAGAGAATTAATTCATTCATCTATTGTAGTAATATGTATTCAACAAACAGCACAGTGTTTAGTTACACAAAAATTGTTTACGTCATTAACTGTAGTTCTTGATAAAAAGGAAAATATTTCTTTCTTATCGAGCTACAACCAACAACTCGTGATCTTGTCAAGTTTAAACATAATTTTAAGGTCCAGCATGTACGACGGATACCACTTGAAAGTGCACCCGCAGATAAATTATATTATTCATGTGGGCTCTCTGGCCTCTGTACATTAGTAAAACAAAGAAACCTGCACTGTAATGTGTAATAATTTCCGTCAAAAGGGCTTATACGTGTTTATCCTTACAGAAGTTTCGGTGGTCCTTGCTTCTCTGCTAACCGTTAATATGTCAACAACTCTGAAATGAAACCACCCAAGAGTGGTGCAAACAGAATTCTGGCACTCTAAACGACATTTGAAATATTAAAACATTTGCAGGCAGGCACCTGCCCTGTTTCGACCACCCATCCCAGGCGCCCTCTGTCTCCTATCAGCCGAACATTATGAAAAATCAGGAAATGCTGGAAAACCCCCGAAACTATTCTGGGACGTGAGCGGGGATTACTGTAATTTATGGCCAGAAAGGCTAACACATAAAGATAGCATCGTGTCATTGAGCACAACAAAACAAGCTATCGATTCTGTCGCTGGTGCGAGACGGCTTAGTTTCGCCGCATTGCGGATCCTCCCGTCCCGGGCCGCCCATGGCCACGCTTTACGCTATACTTTCCAATTGAATTCCCATTTGGCCAACAGGTTGGGGATGTCTCACCGCCGCGCCGTAATCTTCGCGAATAAGACGTTCGTCGTGAAAAGTGCGCCTTTGATTCGATCGAACTGGGCCAATTCGGCAGGTTAAGCTTTCCTGAAGTAAAGTTTGATAAGAACATTCCAATTATTTAACATTTTTAAATTTCTGTACTACAAAAATAAAAAATCGTAAGCAAGGTCACTGCACTTACACTGATTTCAGCACAGTATTATTGATAAGCTATCTCAATCTCCCATGAGCTTTCAGAATACCCTTATTCTTTGCATCAAGTCATACCTTACGAATCTTTTCTTTAAGCGCATAATCTCACGTTTTTTTTAATTTTGTGATGTTAGATACATTCGTCCAGAATACTTATATGCACCCAAATTTTAAATAATAGTTCGAAACCGACTCAAAGATTTTTATTTAACATATGTATGTATGTTCATATATGTATGCAACTTTATAACGCAAAACAAGAGGATTCTCAAATTTTAAACGCGTTTTTCTCGACATTATCATTAATTAACCTATCGAGTATCGACATAAGTAATGCTTCATTTATTCGTAAATATATATGTTCGTCAACTGGCCTTATGTGATTCGCGTTATGTTATTTGACTCCTTATGAAGACACACTAAAACTTTTAGGAATAACGACTCTATCTAACCGTAGAGATATTGCAAGTATTACGTTCACTCACTATATCGTTTCTAGCGTTACTAACTGTCCTACACTTTTAAATCTAATTGATAATTAACTCACGCCCCCGTTTGATTAGAAGAAAAAATTGTCTTTACTTTTGTCATGACAAAACTAATAATGCTTACATGAAATGTCCACAAATGCCAAGTTTTCGTCAAGTTACTTTCATCATAGTAAAGATGTATTAATATTAAAACGAAACGACACTTAATTAATTTTATTTCTACTAAATATCAGATTGTGTTATGTTCGTTCCTAAAGTATAAATAAAATTGAAATGATATAAAAATAAAAATTACCAGTAAACCATTCCGTGTTTTATCTTTTCAGATAAAAATGATATCTTCCTGACTAGCAGTGATATTCCTTTGCTGATCATTCGATCCTGTGGCCCTTGGGCACCGTGCTGCACATGGATGACGGGAACATTTTCATCGAGTCGAGATAGCAATTCGTCACTTTCGTGCTTGGGAAAGGATTCAAACGCCAAAACTGTAAACTTGCCAGAGGACATTTTACAGTTCACAGGGAAATGAGATGAAGTGGTTTCAGGTGGCGATAGCTATGATTCTAGTGCTATCAACCGTCAAAAGTAAGTACTCAACATTTTCTAGCAGAACAAATAATTTCTTAATTTTGACACAATAAAGATTTATGGCCGTGCATCTGTTTGCTCAGTGTCAGTCAGAGCTTATAAAAAACTAGCAGGTAGGGCTTTCCTTCCCTTTAGCTTTCTAGCTTTGTTTATTATGAAAAATCACGAAGAATATTGATTTCCACCATACTACTTGAAATTTAACAATAGGCAAGGCATCAACAACAATTAAAACTCTACTGCCTCAGCGTTTTAGTCACTGTTTTACGACACATTTATCAAATTACTCGTAAATGTGGATTTATGCGTCTTTTGAAGAATCTCTTCTGCAAACATTCGCACTTCTTCAATTTATTAATATCGTCCTGTGAAAATCTGCGAATACATCAATAAATACTATTGCCGAAAACTAACCCCTTTTCAGATTTACCTTTGCACTCGTACAATGCACAAACAGTTGCGGGTGGGATGAGGGTAGCAGCCTGAAATCAGAGCACTTCACTACCAGAAAGAAAGCGCCAGCGTTGCAAGCAGCTGTGTAGGAATACAGTGGCAGGGAAAGCTCGAGATAAATTCGGAATTTCCTTTTTCCTATCTCAATTTTCACATTTAGCGAAAAATGCCATCAAACCATGAAAAATTCGCCTCGTAGAACCCTGCACTTTTCTCGCGTCGAATAAAAAACGGGCGGGGACAGCATTTAGTGCAAACTTTGCCCGGAGCGGGTGATGGCGCTTAAATCATTTCCCGTGGCAAGGAATCAAGAAAGATGGATTCGGGCTAAAATCCTCGATAAGAGTGCACCGCTGGCACAGGGTGACACTGAAATAGATACCGTGTCCACCTTTAGTACTTTAAGTTTTGGGTAGCGCTGAAAAATTTGGAGCTATTCCTCCACGTCCGCAACAACGAAAATTTATTTGCGGAGTTCCGGGGGATTACACAAACATTTGAAACCCTCCCCGGGTCTGATCCTGTTTGTTGTCTGGTTCAACATTTATAATTTGTATGTGCGCTCCCATGCTCCAGCGAAAGACACAGGTATCCGGAGCTGAAAATTAATGTCTTCTTTCCTGTTTTGCAGAAACAGAGCTACTTTACTAATTTGACCGGACTACTGCCAGTGTCAGATAATAAAGAGCTAACTTTATTACTTTCTCAAGGATAATCCAACTTTGATGTTTTAAGAATTGGATCTTTTAATTAATTAATTATCCATCTGATTTCAATTATCGGACATACATATCCGAATCTACATAGGTAGGCATAGTGGAATATTCTATGGGTATTTAACAAGTTCAATTTTAAAAAAAATATATTTTATTTTTTTCACACATCAATGTAGAACATTGCATACTGAAATGCTATGTATGTACTTATATTTAATGCTTTTCAAAAAACCTCGTGATTTGTTAGATAATTTCTAAGAAATTTCAAAGTTAATCGGATTCATAAAAACTTCCACTTTATGATTATTTTTCAAAATGGTGTTACTCCTTAATTTATGAACTGTCTTTAAAGTCAACTAAAACATACTTGACAAATTATAAGGGCCTTCATTTCTTCATAG
Source organism: Machimus rusticus (assembly GCA_951509405.1). Lineage (NCBI taxonomy): Eukaryota > Metazoa > Arthropoda > Insecta > Diptera > Asilidae > Machimus > Machimus rusticus. The sequence continues at coordinate 47,412,714 of OX608051.1, read as the reverse complement.
TTGGTGACAGAGTTTAATCTATTTCTTAAAAAGTAAACTTTAAATTTTCACCTGACAAATGACTCGATCAAACAGAAAACCATTTGTCTTTGTGAATTCGCAAAAAGGGACAAAGTCCCTGAGGTTTTGTCGTGTGATGTGTTATATGAATAATTTCTTTAAATATGCATATAGGATAGCATTTATAGAAAGTTTATGATAGATGTAATTGGCAGGTGACATTTGAAAATATAAATATACTCAACCACTATTACTTATATGCGTCTGTATAGTGTTATATTCCTTAAAAACTAAAAACTTTGAATTGGTTTGGAATAATTTTAAAATAAAATCGGAAAATAACTTTTACTACAAAATCTGACAATTTTCATTGAAGCTAACTAACTAACTAGAGCTAGGTTGAGCTAAAGATTAGAATTTTAAGAGAATCTGAAATCTAAACACCCCTTTTGGGCACTGACCTTAAATATGTATATACCATATGAAGTCGAACAAAAGAATACTTACATATAAATTTTTTCTGGCTTACAGATGTTCAAAATAACTTATATGATGGGACTATAACCAGCGACATAAATAAAAATAATAACGCTGTATATAAATATATTACAAAATAAGAAATCAGGCTTTCTTTCGTCAAAGGCAAGTTTCCATACTTCCCGTATTTCAAATAAAGCTCTCGAAGGTCTAAGCAAACGCCTTGTATAAATGCAAATTTTCCAATAAGCCCCGCAGGATATATTTCAATAGGTTCCCAAGACGTTCGGCGAACAACCCCTCGCCGAGACCGAGTAATTTCTATTGTTTAGTCCACAAAACCGAGGGCTTTCTTGCGTCTAAAGAACAACCACTGCAATTTCCGCAGCTCCATTGCAATCCCGCATAGACAATTTTGCAAACGATTTTCCTCGCATCCCATCGCACGAAATCTCGCCGGGAGTAATCAATTGGAAATTTTTTTGTTTCGCTCCTTTTTCCGAGGAACAAAAGAAAAAAAATGGGGAAGATACAAAAAAGGAGTACACAGCAGCGGGGGCGGAAAAAACATTGTCAAATATTAAAAGCGCTGAAAGTTTAGCGAAACGCTTCCAGCGATATTTTAGGCGAAAAAAGGGCGAAAAAGGATCCGTGCACATATTGTCGGCGGCGTGTACACCCACCCGCACAGCATCCGAATGCATCCGCGGCACGGAGCAGCATCCGCGCGCGTGCAAACTTCCGCTGCAAGTGGAATTAAACAGGGCGAGCCTCCCTGCGAATCGCTAAAAGTGCAATGCGGGACGCCAGGGATATGCTTTCATTTTTAATTGAAATTTAGACGCTGTCGCTCTGACCTATTTGGTATTTTAATGAATTCGAGTGATGAAGCATATCATACCCGTGATTTATTGGAAACCCCACCGCCACCTGCCAAGTGGGAGCCCTAAAAATTTTTTAATTTATATTTCGCTTTGTGCGCGACTAAATCCCTTCACCAGCGCGGCTACTACTGTCCATTTTGCTTTGTTTCATTTTAAAAGCCTTTCAATTTTAATGGCATTGGCCTGTCAATGTTTTAAGATCAGCACCTACAAACACGAACTTTCCGTCGCATTAAACATAAACTAGTATAGCAATTATATGCTTAAACTTTTGTGACGCTGAAATAAATTCCTAATAAGCTTCAAAGCTAGTCAGCTGATTTTAACCTTTTGTTATATCCGAAAAATATTCCTTGTTTTTACTCCTATTTAAAAACTACATATGTATATATTTTTGTATTAGGAATCGATATCAGATGAGATTTGTTTGACTCTGAAGTTCATAAAGTGCCATTTATTACAAAAATGTACGTGTTTTTTAAATGATAAATTACAAATTAACAACGTAAACATCTAAAAAGTCACTACAAATAAATGCACTGATGAAAATGAAAACTTTAAAATTTTGTTCCGTAATTTTGAACAAAATCGTTGGTGTTAACCACCTTTCCCTCCTTACCTCATTTAACAGAAAACCAACCCAAAGAGCAGATATTAATTAAAATTTAAAAACATATCGAACTAAAATATGGCCGTGCTCCAGCAAGAGGCTTAAGTTTCAGCAGCATCCGAGCATTGATAAAATCTCTTCAGTGCTCACTCGTAAATCGTTTCACGTGAACGGAATTGAATATTTTTGCGTTTCGAATAACCGAATAAGGTCATTCAGGTCTGATAGGTTTAAAACATAAATGCGGCAGACGTGCCTAAGGCACTCGCGAAGTGTTCAAAAGGGCGGGTTGCGCGAACCATAAACTGCCATGAAATCATCCTATAAAATGCGAGGCGTGGAGCGCAGAACTTCTGCACAAAGGCCGTGTTACTTAAAACATTTCAATTTCGGCCCCCTCTTTTTGACAGCCATCAATTCTAGCCGGAGGATGAGTTTTTAACGCGGAAACTTTGTTCAGGAAATTTTGCTTCGGGGAATATGTCTAAAATGTTGCAAAACATCATGTTCGGGATTTTTATTTTCACTTATAAGCTAATTTCTGAATTGCTTGAATTATAAATTTTGTCGCTCAGATTGATTTTATTATTTTGAATGTTCGGAGTTATTGTTCCGTCAGGGAGGTATGCGTTTAGAGCTTCCGGAAAATTAATTATATAAAACCAAGAATGTAATCTAAGAAGGTTTTTTTATTATAGGCTAGACTGAGATTTTCTCAGAATTGCAAGAAACTTGGTACCAAAAATTTCTTACACATTTGCCAACGTGACCTAAAACATTAAGTTTATATTTTTAATTAGCTTAAATATTTACTTTATTATCAAATATGAAATAGGTATTCCAATATAACAATTTTTATAGGTAACCTTTCCCTTGAACTAATTAGCCCTGCACTTCAAAAAATGAGTCCAATTTTCTTTGATTTGAGAAACGTTTTATGTGAATTTATTAACAAAATGAGTCTATAGACAATCCAAAATCCATATTCAGAGTCTAAGCGATTCTGTTCTTGTGCAATCCTCTACTTCTACATTTCTTGTAAATGTATGTATTTCTTAGGTTCTTGCGCATTTCGTTTATGAGAATTTTATTAGTGGAAATTAAATGCAAATAAAGGTTATTGTCGTTTAATTAATGTATTGCTAATACCCATCTCCTAGTTCAATTAAAACTGGCCATTTATAAAGCTATTTACAGTTTAGGTATATATTAATATGTATATCTTCTACTGTGTTCTGCGACAAAAACAAAACCGTTGAATATCTTCAATTCTAAGAAATGAATTTTCTCAAAGGCAAAATGGTTCAAAACGAAAAAAAAGTATTTTCAAGAGTTTATGTAACACTGATGAAAGCTGATTAATTATGGATATCAGGCGGTGCCACCGTCGTCAGTTCCAATTTTCTTTTTCCCTCCGGCGTAAATTTTCAGCCGAGGTATTCTAATTCAGATAGGTTTCTTCCCTTTCATTTAATTCGCCATCCATATGTATGAGATGAGCCGAGGGATGCCTATCGGTGGAACTACTTAATTCAGGATATAGAAATGAGGTAGTCCTATTTTCCTGGAAAATCCGACAGCATTTGTGTGATTACTTGTCGCTTTCTGTCTGGAGTCGGAACGGTAGCGTGGCCCGTCCTTGAATGGATTTTATTTCTTGGAATGATTATTTCAAATGAGACCTTTGTGATGGCCCCGGACAGAGTAAGTGTGTTTTATGTTGTGACATTTATTTTTCGCTATTCCTCGTTTACGCGGCTTATATAAAGAAAATTTTTAAAATTACCTTTGCAGAGGAAAAATGTAGATAGGAAAATTGCTCTTTTACTTTTGGCAGGGGCATTTTTCCAGTACAATATTTTCAATCAATTAATTGCTCCCGATGAAGGTCTCCGTGGCACAATTTTATAGATTCAAAAGGGGTTTAGTTATTCATGCCCATGTGGACGACATTTCCGAGAAGCCTGCTGTTTACCCAAGTAGCCTAGCCGTCTGTTCTGAACTGAGTTCAAACAAAAATTTTGCAGCGCTGCAGTCGATGGTCGAAGCAGGAGCATCTCGTCCGGACCACGGTAGATGGCAGTGGTGCAGTTGGGAAAGAACGAATGAATTTTAAATTATTCCTGATGCAGACCGGGACTAATGCATCTCTGCACAAAACTTCCGACTTTGTCTGCTGTTTCTGCACGGCTAAACTTCCTAGGCGCATCAATCTCAATCCCGACGTATTTACCATCGGCCCCAACCGCAGCTGCACGTACCTCTGGCTTCAGGTACGGCTGGCAGCTGGCCGAGGGGCTCGCAAACTGCATGGAAATCAAAACCCCTAAATCAGCCCGAAATCAAATGCATGTGCGAATGTATCCCTAATTCATTGTTTACATAAATGCGATATTATTGGGGGTGAGGCGTCCGCCACCCAGGTGATTAGGGGGTAATTTATTAAAGCGGCGGGTGCATGCCGGTAATTTCCCAGCTGAAATACAGCGGCCGAGGTGAAATAAATTGGGGCCGTTCACGTGATCCCCGGCATAATAACGCAACCAGTAATAGAACCTCATTCGAGCGGCTTTGGAGGCATTACGGCGTTTGCATAAATTATCACAAGAGCTTTCCACTCTTAAGGAGTTCTTACAGAATTTTTCATTTTACAAACTTTCGCGCAGGAAAGTGCGCCTTTTAATGGAATTTTGCGTCTCCCAGCGCTATCCCTTTGTAGACCATTCAGCCAGGAGTAAGCCACTCGAGTGCACGCCGCTCCGACGACGTCGACGTCGACATCATAGGCCTGCTTGTAACACTTCAGAAATATTCTAGGAAGATTAAAAGTGTATGAATTCTTTATTGGAGTCCTCCAATCCTCAGCCTGCCTTGCTCTGTTATTTAAGATGAAATTATTTGCAAAAAACGGCAATGTAATAAAGAGTCTCATCAGGCTGGTGGAGGACGCAAGACGAAGGGGACATATAAATGCTAAGAGGATAATAAAGGGAAATTTTATTATGGGGAGTTTCATAAGTGGGCAGTTTGAGAGCTAATAGCTCGAAAGATTAGAATTGGCGGAGGAATGTTGTTAGTGAATAAATTTATTGAAAAATTCATCTTTTAATTCTTTTGAAATTGCTTGATTTACTGTCTCCTCTTGAATTTCGATAAATGTTTTATGATGTTTATGATGTCTTTTTCAAGAAGAGTCGCACCTGTCGAGTTTCATTATTCATTACGAATTTTGGTCTAGACAGCATATTGACCAGAATTATACTTCTATACTATGTATTATATCAAGAGAGAGTACTTCTGTATTTCTATGAACGAGATAATCTCGGAAACTACTGAGCCGATTTGGACAATTCTTTTACCAATGATTATAGGCTCTAAATTTACACTAATTAATAATTTTGCATTCATTTACACTACCTTTTTGTGTCAGAACTCCGAAAAACCACCGAGCCGATTTGCACTTGTTTTTATATTTTTACACGAAACTTGATTAACTTGCAACAAGCAAATTATTATATTATGTTGTGGAAACATAAAATTAAAGTCCATAATCTTTCGGCTTCCAAATATTTTCCGTTTCAAAATTGTTAATAAAGTTTTTAAATGTTTCTGTCTGAAGTTAGTCGCAATTGTCCAAACGGGATATAACAACATACAACATGACTCTTTCCACCAAAAGGAGGACCCAAATGTAACCCAATTTTCGTATAGAAAAACAGGACAGTTTATTGGAAAATAATTTCTCAATTAGTTATGAATTTTTTATTTTAAATTCTTTGTTCTTATTTCTTTTTTTGGGATCTATTTAATGAGACCAAAAACAGTTGGATGTTTCCAAAGGTTGATAAAATAGTTCATAGTTCACAAAAAAACGGCAAAATTTTATTTTCTAATAAATTAAAAAAAAATAGATTTTAAGGAAATACACAAGATATCAATAAAATTTGATGCTTAACAGAATTATCCTGAAGGGATACATCTCTTGTACAAAATATATTGTAAATAAAGTCGTCTACTCCACTAAAAATAATTAAGCATTAAATATGACCCTCGGAAATGTTCCTCCTTTCCCCAAGATTCCATTCTGCCGCCGCTTTCGTTATTGATAGCGCAATTTGTCTTGATGCGACTTTATTATTGGCACATAACAGTAAATATTTAAGTCTTATAAATTGGCAACATTAGGGCCAAAAATATTGAAATTTATCCGTCGTCCGGAATGGATGAGATTTGGTATTTCATTCAATTCACAGCCGCTCATAGTATGATTAAAATTGAAAAGTTTTCTTTAGTGGAGAGAAAGGGTTCTAGAAAATTTTTGTCACCACATGCCTACATTCCCACAATTGTTAGCGAAATTCCTTTTCGTAGGCACTTTTAGAGAAATCGATGTTTCTTTTGCGACGCCAGTTTTATGGGAACCGAACGGATAAACTTCTTCGGGGGTAGTCCCTTTTGCATTCAAAAGTTAAAAAGGAGTCAATCAGGAAAGGAATATTTTGAGCATGCCGCTTTTGGGTCTTAATCAGATAGCTCTATTGGTGTCCCGATTTATTGAATGTTTGTCCGCTCGAGTTTTACAAGGGGTTTTGGGTGCGATGGAAATAGGTATTTTACCTTCAAAAGTTGTGGACGTAATAAAAACTCCTGCAAACAAGAAACTTCCTGGATACAAGTCGACATGGGCACTCACAAACTGAGTTATGGAATTTATGAGCATATTTTGTTTGGGCTGGATCCCTTGATATTTGATTGTGTTAAAAAATTGAAAATACATAAATGCAGAATAAAACATTTTTCGGTTAAATTTCGATTGATCCATCAAATGCTTTTTCAAATTATTCTGACATAAGTCTAAAAGACATTTTAAGAAACCAAAACTCTATACCTACTTAGGTATAATGGTGAAGTGTAAGCCTTAATTCTCTTCAATAAAAGAAGGGAAACCAACTCAAAGCCAATCAATTTCTCTTAATAACACCTTTAATATTTGTTCCTTGGTCCAGAAAAGTTTCCCTTTCGAAGATTATTCCTCAAATAACCCGGCGCTACTTTGGCATATTCGTACAATTGCATCGAATTCAGGCAAAATAGCCCAAGCTCCTCATAATTTCTCCTCTGCTGGAATAAGTGGCTTAAAACCAATTACCCCCAAGCAATAGTAGAATTTCACGCTACGGACATAAAGAAGGATTGAATGGGATTTGTGGGAGAAATGTGAAGCGATCAAGTTCACCACAAAATTACTCGTCAGGCGGACAATGGCCAGGCGATTCCCTTCCTCGCCCCGGAGCATAAGCATTGGGGTTTCCATGAATGAGCCACTTCAATGCGCCAGCTTTCAGGATTATGAAAGGAAACAAGTTATTACCCCAACAGGGCATTAAAGCCGTTCCTTTTTTCTGAAAGAAGGAAAAACGCCTCGGGCTAATGCAAATGAAGCTGTCTGCACCAATGAGGTGGACGTCTTAGGTGCTGCGAGTTAAAAAGCAGTTAAACTTGTCCGAGGCAATTCCTTCAAGTTCCGCTGAATTCCTTTGCATATTCCTTTTACGAACAGTTGCACATGGGGCTGAGGATTTTTAATGTTTATGTTATGAAAGAGAATATTTTTCATTCAGTTACATGAACTATTAAAATTAATAACTATAGGCTATATTTGAATAGAATTTGCTAAAGGTGACGGGAATTAACTTTCATGATTAGACCAATCGATCATTCTTTTGAATTCTACATACAATAATCCACATAAAAAACAGATCATATAGATAACTCCATAATGATCTCATTGTTTGGCATAACTTTAAATCTTTTTCTATAACGCACCACACCACAGGAAATTTTAAATTTTTTCGTTCTGACTAAAACTTTTATTACATACATATTTGGATCTTGTACACACTTTAACAAACGTTTAGATAGTCAATTAATATTATTGTTTACCTTTATACGTATATTAGTATTTACTTATTTTAGGAATTTTTCTTATTTTCGACAAGTCTTATAAATTTGTCAATAATATGAAAACCATCTCTCGATATGTCTGGCTGGATTGCAGGTTCCATAGTCTAAAAAGCCTTTGTAATAGCTTGATTTATTTTTCTAATTTCTTATTTATACATAATTATAAACTTCTTCAAAACAAGGAGTTAAATAGCTTACTTACCTTTTTTTCAGTGTGCAGAATTTTGAAGGTTTAAAAATCGCTATACAATTGTGCTTCTTGTAAAATTTATATTAATTAATTTGGCTAACAAACAAAACTTTTAAATTTATTAAGGTCTGCAAACTTCTACCTCTCTCGAGTTCATAGGCAAAGCTACAAAGATTTTGCTGATACCCTGAAGGGGTATTATTAAATTTTGGCAGTAACTTTCCATCAACTCGTAAAAGTAAGTTTTTCGAAATTGTTGTAACTGAACTGAAAAGCTCTATAATTTTGCCGCAAACTTTAAGAAAAAGCATTCTAGTGTGAGAAAAGGAGGCCGGGACAGAGCAGGGGCATTATGTAAGCACTACGACAAGAATCCTTGTTGCAAATTTCAGGCCAACCGGCTGTCGTGAAGAACACTTGTTCCTTGACCTTGCGGCAACATTCAATAAGCACTTAATAACTTTCCTGCAACTTCTCAAGTTTAGCGCTGCACTCACGGCTGCTTTGAATGGGACTCCTGCGCCCCATATTTACAGCGGAGCGGCTGATACCTAGAAGCGCACCTTAAGCCTCTTTAAATCCTTTTTCTAGCGGAAAAAGGGATAAGGCGCAGCCCATTCACGGCGGAGAAAACAAGTCGCTGCCACGATTTTCCCAGCCATTGTTCACCCGAACTACATCTCTGGCTGGAGAATCGAATTTCATGGCCTCTACTTTCTTTCATTTTTTCCCTAAGTGGAAAATTTTTCGAGACACTTGCTCCTCTTCTCGCTGTCTCTCGTCGTCATGCCCGTTTCAGGGCTACCGTCGAAGGCACCTTTTCGAATTGATGTCAAGTGTAGAAGAAAGGATTTCCCGAAATCATTTTAAGTAAAACGACTTATGTTCCGCACTACATGTTCGCTTCTTTTGGGCATGATAAATCTGATTATTCCATGTATTGTTGCTCGAGCGTGAAGGAGTTTTCCAGATGTTTTCATATCCATTACTGCTCTGCGCCCCCAGTGCCTTTCGCCCGGCCAGCCGTGATCTTATGAAAGGGGCGGCATGGGCGGCATATTTTACGATTTAAGCCCCAATGACGAATCGATCCGCGCCAGACCCGTTACTCCTTTGGCTAGGATCGATTTAATGACGAGATCGTGCTCCCCCTGGGCGGAAAATTCGATAAGCCGAAAGAACATTTCCCCTGCATACATCTGCATGCCGGAATTCGACAGCGGCACCTGTTTATTCTCACCTGCATGGAGACTCCTGAGGAACCCTGTAAGGATATGCAATTTATATTGTTCCGGTTTCACAGTAGCTTTGATTTTGATTTGGCTTTACAATTCGGTTTCCGCAGAATATAGTGATAACAGCTCCCAACGAAAAACAACTTTGGTGTGCTAATCTGAAATAACATTTTCAAACCACCCCAAAACCCGAAATCCAGTATTATTAAATAACATAAACAAAATGTTATCCTTTACTTTCCTATAACATCTGACTAAAAATTATTGCCAAGAGCTACCTATACTATACTACAATAAATATTGAATAACAATTTTCATGCTTTATATGTACTTTTATAACGTAAACAAAGAGTGATACAAATAGTAAATTTTTATTATTAAATAAAGAAATCTGGTGATCTGTAAGCTCCTTCAAAACACCCTTAATAACGTACATATATCGATCTAGTATTTGATTAATATGCAGCTGAAATCAATTCATTCCATGAATTAATACTAAAAGCTGCATGTATTTGTCTTACGGCCCTCAATTTTTTTGACAACCCATATTGAGATTTAAAACACACATCACTCAAATTGCAGAAGTTTTCAAAATCCCAAATTAAAAGCCCTTTTAACAATGCGTCAAAATATTTGATTAAAACATTTGAAGTCATTACCAATTATACTTTTATCCGGAGTGAAACTTTCGCGGTAATTTAAGCAAAACACGAGCCCACTCTGTTCGCCAACAGTTTGAGTAATTTAATTTGTAACAAAAATCGTAGCAGCACTTCAATTTTGATTAAAATGCAATTTGTCCAAATTTGTCGAACACGCTTGCAGCTCCATGAATAACACAATTTCGCTCAATTTCCCCATAGAGCACACTCGTATCGGCGCTGTCGTCATAAAAGTGTAATAACACAATCTCCTTTGAAAAATAAATAAATTTCAGACTGACGCAAATAGGTAAGTGCGCACGTGTATGTTTGGCGAACAAATTCAATTCGAAAAACGTATACGTGGCAAAGCTCACAGTGCTTGCACCCTTTCGGGGCAATAATTTGCATAAATTCAAATGTTTTTGTATGCAGTGTCACGCTGCCTGCCGCTGCGTCCCTGCCCCCGCATTAGCTGTATGCAAAACTTTTTGGAGTGAACTTGTACGCTGTGAAAAAGTTTCTCTAGATAATTATTCTATCCGTCTCCTACGGATGTTGTAATAAAGTAAGGTATATGGGGCCATCAATCAGCTCGGCTGCTGCGGTTCTCCTTGGAGCAGTTTGATAAAGTTCAACCTTCCACCACTTCCTTTCAGAAAGATTGTTCATGAAGTTTCTCAATTTCGGAAAATATCAATTAGTTTGCAGGAAAATAGAGTGAATGATCGTCTATAGCCTGCCATATAAAAGTTAAACACTTTTCAAATCTTAAGCTCATAATTAATTAAATATATATGAGAGCATAATATAAACTTTTTAAAGTCGATTGAAATTGATCTAGCTGGCGAAGAGAAAATATCTTCTTTTCTAAATGCCTTTAACATAACACCTAATAATGTCAACGTTTTTCGATATTGAATTTTACCATTAGCAGAATGAAAAGGAATTTGCACAGTTTCCACCAACTTTCATAGTAAATTTCCAAAAGTCAATATGATACATTTTCTTTCTTATCAGCTGAGATAAACTCGCACTTGCTAATAGAAAATAACATTCGGGGCTGTAAAAACTTTTAAAAATAAAGCACCTCTAAGCTGTCATTTTATCTATACTGACACTAGTCAAATTCCTACTCTTTAACTTGATATTGTTAAAAAATTAGCAACACTGATGTCTAATTAATTACCCGTATAGATTTTATGTCTTCACAAATCTGCTTTTCGAAAGTAATTAAAGTTTTGAAGACGACATCCATCGCTCTGATTATATATTCTCGGATTTGGATGAGATAATGGTCTTTGCGAGTGGTATATGACTGTCACTCAAGAAATTGTAAACCGCGAGCTCATCAATTTCAAAGTTTGTGTTGTTTTGGCCCTGCTATGTGGTTTCATTGATTTAAAAGGAGCTTCGAATCCCTCCTACGATATGAGAAACTAATGCTAACTAAATGTAGAGGGTTGGCGAATTTATTATCTTCACCCAGACACTCCTTTAAGGTTTGTCTGTTTTTGTGGAGATTTAAAACTAACCTTCAACGTAAATAATGATTGCCATTTTTCTATTTTTGCTTACCCAAATATGCGCAAACTTTCAAATATTGGACGCAGATGATTGTTGAAATATGTGAATAATTTATTTTGCTTTGCCTGTTCAGAGCATTAAGACAGCTCAAAGTGTTTTGTCCCCGATAAATTTCCTGCAAATAATTTAAATGATGATTCTGCTAAGTCAGGCAGGCAATTGTTTTCTTTTTTGGTTATTTCAACCAGAACAATCGAGACATTTGAACCCTTCCAAAAAAAAACGATTTAAAAGACTTGATATTCATTGAACAGAAAAGCTAACAAAAATGTGCGAAATATTCTGGTTTTTCTTCCTGACTAAGAGCTCCCTCTTTTTCACAATTCATCGCCCATCACATGTTTTGCTTTCTCTTGTTAGGAAAAAGGAGAACACCCAACAATATTTCAGAAAAACTTATTTATGATATCGAAATATCAATTCGATTTTAAGATATCTTAAATGAGAATAAAATTGTAAAACGTAGTTACCAAAAACACTTTTTAAAAATTATTATCATTGAGTTCAATTAGCATAATAAAATTATACAAAAACATGTTACAATTATACTCATTTATTTATATTGAATTGAAAATTATAATTGAATATTATACATACCTATATGTAATTTTTTCGGGAGAAATCAAATCATCTAATCTGTAACCTCAGTACATAGGTAGTTTATCCTGTTTCTTGATTTTTTTGCTCTAAATATTGAATGTACATAATACCTAATAAAAATAATTCTAATTAGCAGCTTTTTTTTTAGCTATTCCATACAAAAAAATTTTACCTTAGCCTAGTTCTGTATATTCACCAAGTTTTTTCAAATGATTGTCGTAAGTGTTTTCAAAGAAGTTTAGTTAACGACAAATTCCAGATTTTGAGAAGTTGGTCTATCACAGATCACACCTGTCCACTATTATTGTGACTTGTGACCACACAGGTGAAGTCGTATCGTGGGCACCAGTTAGTAAGAAACTTTAACGCCTCAGAGAAGCATTTTCTTTTCCTTTCTCGGAATGGAAAGGTTCTTTCCTCAGAGGAGTCTTCTTTTAGGCCAATTTTTCTGGATAAACACCAATTCCTTCCTGTTTCCCGTAACGGAGTGCTTTTGATTGCCAAGTTGGTCCATTTCAGAGCTTGTTTCCAACTCCGAACTAATAAGAAGCACTTTAGGACCTCAGGTTGATTTATACTTCCCTCGTAACTGGCAGTTTTAGGCCTGACCTGGGAAGAGGAGGGCACATTAAAATTCCCGCAGGTATGCCGACAGGTAAAATATATTCCCGAAATTGATGCATGCAACCCCCCGAATGATTTTCGCAGTTCGTTAATAATTTACTTCGGTCAAACATAAATTTCTCAACTTCGCTGAGAGTTGCTCGGGGCTGGCTGCAGCAAGGAGCTCCCCAATGACTGGGGCGTTTTAAGAGGCGCCCATAACGAGCATTTAATGTCCTGGATATTGAAATTTTTACGGCTAATATACGGGCTAGAGACCATAAACCCTATCTCACTCTTTATTGCAGAAAGCACAGCGAATCCGGATGCCAAGCGCCTTTATGACGATCTCCTTAGCAATTACAACAAATTGGTGCGACCGGTAGTCAACGTTACAGACGCGCTTACGGTGCGAATTAAATTGAAACTATCTCAGCTGATTGATGTTAATCTCAAGAATCAAATAATGACCACGAATCTCTGGGTGGAGCAGACTTGGTACGACTACAAGCTGAAGTGGGAACCCAAGGAGTACGGGGGAGTCGAGATGCTCCATGTGCCCTCAGACCACATATGGAGGCCAGACATTGTGCTCTATAACAAGTAGGTGCCCGCCTCCGTCGCGCATTTCTTTTCTTGCGAGGGTCCTTTGAATATTAAGATGACATTGCCATATCTATTTTCAGTGCTGATGGGAACTTCGAGGTCACCTTAGCCACAAAAGCCACTCTTAACTACACAGGACGAGTTGAGTGGCGTCCTCCAGCAATTTACAAAAGCTCCTGCGAAATCGATGTAGAGTACTTTCCATTCGATGAGCAGACTTGCGTCATGAAATTCGGTAGTTGGACTTATGATGGATTTCAGGTACGTACCGGAACCTCCTTAAGGCTAGACATTTCTTGGACGCCCCGATAGTGGCTAGCACGTGCTCCGCTCGCCGCACGAACCGTATTTATCACATCGTGAGACCACACTATGTCCCGAATATATCGGTCAATTCGTTTCCAGGTGAATGAGATTTTTGGCGATTTTTTTCCCTGGCCTATATAAATCGGTTTGCTAAATCCTCTCCGTTGCGCCAGGAGGAAGCGGATCATTTCGGGAGGATACCGAGAAAACTCGGATAATCTACTCAGTGCGGCCATTTATTTGATAAGTTGTCACAGCCGAAACGTCCTTTATGGCGGACGCCTTATTGTGACAGGAATTGGAAATGCCCCTCGATTTAGAACGAGGGTTCCTACCCCATGGAGGGGTGGATCATTCGGAGCTAAAATTGGAATCTTTTTGATAAATATTATCTCACTTTTTTTCATTTTTTTCCCTACGTGACGGAGGGGATATTTGAAAATTTCAATGGAATCCTAAAGAAAGAAACGCTCTATGTCATACCTCGTAGAAACGTAGAAAATGGTTGTATCCTCGGGCAAAACCTTATTAAAAGGATGCTGCAGATAAGAATGCTTTTTAATTTAATTCCACTGTCACATATCGCACACCTATGTATAATATATCGACTATATATTTGATAATGAAATAATTCGGTCTGACTTCAAAAATAAGCTTATAATCCAATTCGGTTGAAAGCGGATATCCTATTATAGAAAATCTGTCCGCCATATAAATTGGAACTACATACTATATGAATTAAAACGACTTACTGACATTAGAAACAAAAAATACATCGATGCCGACAATTTCACTTCTGTCTGCTAGAAGGTTCTATACTAAATCTGAATTCCGTTCTCATAGCAAGCTTCTTTAATCAATATACAATATAGGCTCTTTTACCATGTCTGCCTGATAATTTTTGATAACAATTCTCTGGAGTAAAAATCTGACAAAAAGTTTCATATGCAATGGGGATATTTGTGAAAAATTATCAGGCAACTCAAAGTAAAAATTGGATTCAATATGATAAAAGTCGTGGAAAATACTATATTAAAAATGCGTTTAATTTGCTGAAAGAGTCTAGTTCTGTTCTGCATTTGATTTAAAACGGTTTTCACTTACCTCTGTAAATTATTCAGTTAAATCATAAAAAATAAAAGTAAAGTAGTAGTAAAATTGAGAGAAACGAAGTTTTCTTAAGAGCTCAAATGTTCCCCTCCGTCAAGATACATAACAGACACTTTCAAGTAAAATGTTTTTTTTTTACCATATCACCAGCGAAATTTTGCCCTGTTTTTTCGGAGCAAAAAACCACTTTTTTACCACGGAAATAAAACAGGCGACCGGGTAAATGTCCTGTTTTGTTTCTTTGAGGGTATATAAGTGCCATTTTTGCTATTCGGCTTCAGAATGAAACTGTCGGTACTATAACAACTATAATTAAGTAGCACAAACAATCAAATTTGTAATCGAGGAAACCAATTCCGGGAGGATTGTTATCACACGAGAAAGAAATTCTCAGGTTTTCGCCGTCAAGTAATCCATTTCTTTGCCCTATCCCCCAAAGTATTTAATCAAGAACCGATGACCAGGTGGACTGAAGGGGTAATATAAATGAAATTGAAAACATACATCTACTACAGCGCACTTTTCCAAAAACGGGTAAAATTCAGGTCGGACATTGTCTGGAAATAAAACCCAATGGGACCTGCAATAAAAGAGAACTTTGTCCGATTGTTATCTGTTTCAATTTTGAATTGAATTTCAGACTTGCTCCTCTTGGTCTTTCCTCCTTCAAGGATCCTATCTACCTGTCTTCAGAATATCTTCGGGCTCTCAAATAATTATTCTATATTCTGTCCAACAGGTGGACTTGAGGCATATCGATGAACTTAACGGTACAAATATAGTTGAGGTTGGTGTTGACTTATCAGAATTCTACACATCAGTCGAATGGGATATATTGGAAGTTCCTGCCGTAAGGTGAGTACCAAGCATAACACAGTCTGGTCTTGCAATCCATTCTGGGAGGGCATCCATAAGATAATGTTGATTTTAATTTAAACGTAATATGAAAATAAAAAACTGGCCAAATGCGAACCAGACTCAGTTAGTTCCGTACCTTTTAAGGACACGTATAAAAAGTTATTTAGTTTAATTCATCAACCGCCTCAAAAACAAT
Source organism: Machimus rusticus (assembly GCA_951509405.1). NCBI lineage: Eukaryota > Metazoa > Arthropoda > Insecta > Diptera > Asilidae > Machimus > Machimus rusticus. The sequence goes on along the minus strand of OX608051.1, from coordinate 47,396,847 downwards.
AAAATCTAGGATTAATGCACGCAACCGCAATAACCAATCACACACCTATCTACTTACAAACATATTGCAAATTTTAAAAATAATGCACATAGGTACATATTCTTTTTTGTTTGTATGTACATATATATGTAGTTCATTAAATAATGCTAATTATATAATTAGCACACAATAAAGTTCATTTTTGGGACCGCATAACTAAGTTTGTTTGTGAGGGATTTTTACTGATTTCTATTAAATTGTGCTAATTAGAGACATCGTTTTACTTTTCCTGTAGTTAACATAAACCTTTATCAACCGCTCAAATTTTTTTATGCAACCAGTTACATTTTACTACCAATTTCATTTCATTTTACTGCCCGATTGGATTTTAACGCACTCAAGCACTTTTTGAGCTAATCTTTTTAAAGTCATTTTACTTCTCGTTTTCAGTTTCCTTATACCAGACTCCATTATTGTTTTATGACACACACATTTAAATAAATCAGGCCTAGGCCCAAATCGATTCGATATATTACTGCCCGTTTAAATCAGCGCGTTTTATTATTCCTAAATTTTTTCGTGAATAGAAAATGTAAGAAGATCCTAAGGATACAAGGCATAATGAAACTCCAATACTTGATGACCTAAATTTGACTGCTAGTTTGACTAGCGACCCATAATAAATCATAAATTGTAATTCTATATTAAGTATTACGTCCTCTCCAGAGATCCGCATGGTTTTGAGTTAATTGCTCTTTTCAGAAACCACTTTGGAGGAAACAACTCCCCACCCTCCGAAAAGAGGCCGTGCTCATAATTAAAATCACTGCCGGCAGCAATATGAAAAAATCTCGGAGATATGTTATATAAAATGAAAAGAGCACCTTCCCAGGTGACGGATTAAACGAGTCCTCTACTAAAAAAACCTTTCGACGCGACGTGCCGGAGCTGTTGCCGTGCCGTTCGCAACGCAACCGACACTCCCTGGCAGCTCACTTTCACACATGTCTTAGCAGGCCTGCACCACTCAAATTATTATTCCCTTTAGCCTTAAGAACATTCTTCAACTCTTGGCACATATTAACCGAGCCGGGGATGGAGTCACTTTATTTGATAAAAACTTCAGGAACTTCTAACTCCTTTCATTTAACTGAGAGTAGGCGCAAAACGCCGTGGCAGACCCTCACGCCCGTGCCCCGTGCCCTTTCTTCCCGAAGTGCGGACGACCTCCGCAGAGCACGCATTCGAGAAAAACATGCGATGCTAAGGATTTCTGTGAAATTGTCATGTACTCAAATTTGCGCGCCATTGGAAGAGAGTTGCCTTTGGCAAAAAGTTACAGCGTTAATCAAAAGGATTAGGCCCGTCTGGGAATGGGAAATTTTTGGGGATTACCCGGATAAAATGTGATCAAAATTTTAAACATTTAATGCTTCGTCCTGTCCTGAACTTCTCATGGAGAAAACTTTGTTAATTAACGCGGTGTGCCGACCGGGCGGTGCGGGGATCGAAAAATCGCTTCCTTAATTTCTAATTACAGAAGTTCACCTACGCGTGCTACGAATACGACCGACACTTCTAATTTGGGCCCAACTTCCGAAGTAGTTTTGAATAAGCTGCTTCTAATGCGGAACTTTCCTCCCACTTTGTTCGCCGGGGCGTAGGTGTCAGGAGCCCCCAGGTGGCATCCAGGTGCGTGCACACACGCCCAGAAAGAGCCCCGAAGGGCGTTTCTCCTTTACCTTCGCTGTGACTATCTGAAGGAGACAGATCACTGTCACACCTGCTCTAACGATGGCCCTACAACGTGTCCTTCCTTAATATTTTTATCTTGGGGCTTTATTTCGGGCACTTGCTCCCTTTATTTTTCCTCCGCTGAATCTTACAAGGCTAAAGGTGACGGAACCGACCTAGCGGCAAATTAAGAAGGCAAAGGTGAACAATAGACGGTTTTAGGTATCCACGGTGTCTTCTTTTTTTAGGAAAGGGCATTTTACCCAAGCTATGCCCAAAATTTCTGTAAAGGTTTATGTCGTAACTGAGAAAAAGGTTTTATGGCCCTTCTAGGGGAGGTTGCGAAATCACTTTGCTCTTTTTTGTTAAGATTACGATTATAAACTCTTTTCCGGAAATTTGGGACGACTTCTTTGAAAAAGGACTGTAATTTGACGCTAATTGTTTTGTAAGATTCGCCTTCTGTGCTATGGTTTCTTGTATAGCAAAAGTGATTTCTTATGGGGTCAATGGGAACATGGGATAAAAGGTGCTCAAAAGATGTCATTTCAAAGTTGAAACTCTACATGGGTGGAGCCAACCAATATTACATGGGTGATCAATTTTTAAAGGTACAATATAATTGGATGATCCATAGTTAAATACATATAAAGATACAATTCTAGGGATTCAGCGCTCAAACAAAGTTAGAATTCGTAGTGTTGCAAAATTATTTACATAAATTTTCCCCCATACTACCTCATACTAAATTGTAGTAAAATTAGCGACCCCGATAATCCCTATGTACTTAACTTTACGAAATTTGTGCCGTACATTGTTTAAAATTTGTTGACAATCAATCATTCGCTTGACAGAAAATAAATTCGGAAAATGTTTAGGTACTCGATATAATTCACATGTGAATTTCCAAAAGTAATTTCATATATGTGTATGATATGTTTTGTAAATAAATTCCTAAGCCGAACATATGCATGTACCTACATAAGATTGATCGGATAATTATAGGTTAAAGTTTTCAGTAGGTTCATCCATTTTCCTGTATAAAATTGCCCAAATGGTTGCCCAAAGTTTTTAGTGACTTTCTAAACTATATTTCCGTAAGGTATACTAAAGTTTAGGAGTTTTATTTAAACACTTGAGAGGCTCAAAAATGTAATAGCAATATGGCAATTTATAGCGCGGCTTCGGTGTAATGTTTACACTTTTAAATAAAGTGACAAGTTGATTAACCAAGCCTTGTTTTAATATCATCCCTAGTAACAGCAAAGTGAAGTTTGATATAAATATTTGACTGATATTCCCTTCGAAAACATATACGAAAAGGGGATTCTTAAAATAACTAAAGATTTTGGTTAGGCGGAACCATCCATTTATCAAGACAAATTGATTGATGAAAGACCTAAGTTGATTTCCGGCCTAGACAGGAAGCTTTTAATATAACAGCAATATTATTATTGGCTTTTAACCTTCTAATAGCCGATCAAAAAAGATTCCGAAAGCTCTTCAGAAAAGCCAATAACTTATTGAAAGGACGCAGTAGAATTTTTCCGGTTTTTTTTTTTACTTTTGTCGTAAAGTAAAAAATAATTCAATCGATTCCTAATGAGAATTTGTCAGGATAAAATAATTGAAATAACTTTTAACTTTGTTCTCAACGCCGTTTCAGATGTTGTCAAGAAATAAGCTAAATAAAACCAGGAGATGTGGCTAACTGAATATCTTTAAGGTACTTCTTAAACAAATCTGCTTCCAAGAAAATTACATGGGACCTAAACCCAACATCAACAAGGCGTTCAAATATATGCAAAGTGGATAAGGTTCAGCTATTAAAGCACACTTATAGCAATTTGTGGGCTGATAACTTCCCTAAGAGCCTTGACTTTTTCATCAAACCTCATAGGATCGAAGCCAAATTATGGCAATGAGCTTGAAATAAATCTGAAAAGGCTTTCGAAGTTATTTTAATTTAGTTAATGTAATGTCCCTTTGAGGCCACGAGTGCGGTGTTTATAAACGAAGTTGCTTTGAAATTTTCGAAAGATATACATATACCAGTGAATCTTTAAGAAAAGATGAATTCACGATTCGAATAGAAAGGGCTACTAGGAATAGGGCGTTAATTAAAAATCTTGCACAGACCCGCCGCAAACCTACCACAAAAGGGTTATCTGTGACTGTCCCCACAAGCCCCAAAGAGGTTCACATACGCCTTTCCGGGGATCCCAATTAACAGAAAGCAGCTGAAAGGGGAAGGCTCCTGGCGGGATAAATTCTCCGTTGGTCGGTTATCTTTCAATTAAGTGCCATAACCAGTCCCGAAAAGGGATGTTCTTAAACTATTAAACACGAAAGAAGGGCTGTTCCCGGAAGTCCTGCTCCAACAGTGCTACTGGGTCAATTTTAGAAGTAAGGGGGTGCCAGCAAAAAGTGTCTTAATTTTTTTGGTCCCCGGCTATAATTTTGGTAGCTTGCCCGAGACCATAATAACAAACATACACTTTGCTCACAAATGTTCAAGTCATTAGCATCCTGCATGTGGTGGCGGTGCGAAAATAAATAATAAATCACTGGCAAGGCAAAGTCAAACGTCCCATGTAATGTGATGAAGGTTAATTTCACGGCTGAATAAATTTGAAAAGTTAATTTGACTTAAAAACTTCGTGGGGCTAAAAGGAGGAAGTGAAGCCACTTCACACCGCCTTTATCTTTATTGATTTTAAAATGGTTCGCGATATTCACTAGGGCAGATTAGCGATTTACAGAAGCTATGTATTTTCTTAGCGGTATTAAAATGAGTTATTTTCATATTGTACATAGATACTATAAAATATGCATATTAATTCCTCACAATCTTAAATTTATTTTCAGAAACGAAAAATTCTACACGTGCTGCGATGAACCTTATTTAGATATTACATTTAACATAACAATGAGACGGAAGACGTTATTTTACACCGTCAACCTAATTATTCCCTGTATGGGAATTAGTTTTTTAACGATTTTAGTTTTTTACTTACCATCGGATAGTGGAGAGAAGGTGAGTATTGTGTGTTTAAATACTTTTTTAAACATTAACTGGTGGCTACATAAATAGGACATTTCACGAAATGGTATACAACAATAAAAATATTCCAAATTTTTCAATCTGGATGTAATGTAAAATTACCAAATTACCAACGTCTAAATCCTTTGCACTAGTTATATTCAACCTTACCACGGCATAGTTTTGAACAATTTAGATTTAAAAATATAATATTGTCTGATTACAATATTTGCAGAATTTGCGTTTCTTAAATAAAGTGCTTGATATAGATAATGTAACTATTTCTTAACATTAATTAAAAGTTTAAATTCTCTCCTTCTATAAAAAACATCAAATAAAAACAGCTAAAGGGGTTTGCAATTGGTTCAATACTATCCATGGGAGAAGGTGGTATAGAACCCGCGGTTAGACCCCCACAGTCTTCTACTGTAAACCAAGTCTTGTTCAATGGAGCGTGTCTAGGAATCGAACGTCTTATGAATGTAGCCATCAGTGTGCATGAGAATGCGCAATTTCGACGGCGACAGGCGTTTGCGTTCAACGGAGTGTTAATAAGCCTTTTGAGAAATATTTCACGCACAGTCAGACACAGATTTGTTGTAACGGAATTTAGAGGAAATGGTTTGGTAAGGAACAAGGAACTTTAGTTATTAATTCCCAATAATCGAAGAAGAAGAAGACCTCATCAATAAAACATCAGGAAACAGCTAAATTTACGCAGGATACACTCGTGCTCGATACATCCGAGGAAGTTCTTTCGGTTAGTCATAGAAACGACGGCTCCACATTCGCTCGCTGGCCAAGAAGGCACCTACTGCCAACGAAGAGGACACTCACACCGAAAATCAGTGCTATCCTGGTATCCTTCATGAAAAATTGAAGGTCAAACAATCGCACGGCAGAGCTCGTCTAAATATTTGATTGATAATCGACTGTGGTCCCGGCGCACCCTCGCAGCCGAGGAATCGGAAAAATATGCCGCCCCTCCGTTCCAGGAATTATCTGCCCCAAAATGAGGGATGGAGCACGTGGCGAACATATCTATGACTGTGTGGCTCCATATCTCCATAGCACCCATTGGACCCGGGTTATTAACACTCCCGAGCACGCTGCAGCCGCCGTATCAGCGGCCCACCCCCGCATCCTGGCACACTCGATAACATGTTTCTTTTCCTTCGCAGGTATCATTAAGCATATCTATTCTGCTCTCACTGACTGTGTTCTTCTTGCTACTGGCGGAAATTATACCCCCGACCTCATTAGTCGTTCCGCTGTTAGGAAAATTCGTACTATTTACAATGATACTCGATACCTTCAGGTAAGTACGCATCCATTGGACGCCCCCCAATCATTTTCAGGTAACCGCACGTGTGCCTCGGCACAGAATGAGCCTATCTATCCCCAGCGAGATCGTCGATACAGAATTATATTTTTGGCAGTTCGCGCTTGTCTAGTGCCGGGCTCCACGAATCCCTCATTTCACTGGTTCTTTCATATAAATTTTCTTGTTTTACGACGCAGTGATAACCCCAAACACATTTCGGCGAGGGGACGACCGGAGACGTACGAAATTCCACAGAGTTAATTAAGATTTGATCTAGCGGAGTGCTTATGTCGTATTCGGCTACACTGGTGACGGGATGCCGGAGCCAGATTAAAACCCGGCTACACTACCGCCTTTTGGGGAACTACTTATGGAGTATAATAATCTAATCTAATCTGGGCGTGTCAGAAGACCACAGGGGCCTTAGAACCCGTCAACTCCTTACCAGGCCAAGAATAAAACCCACGCTTACCAATATTTAAGCTCAGAAAATTTAATTAATTGAAAACTTTAGAAACTCCTATATTTGACTATGAACACCTCATCTATTAGGTCCCTGCTGCTGAATAGTCTCGCTAATTAGTTCGTATACATAGTTGATTAGCGTCGTTATGAAGGGCTTACGGCTCCAACGCGAGCTATCTGCCATTTGCAGATGTCCTTGTTGTGTGCACCTTGGGCCATCATTTGCATCTGACTGCCGTTAAATCCATTAAATATTTGGGATTACTCTGTCAATAAAAGTGATGCAGCCAGCAGGTAAAAGTGGTTACAGGTTACCACCAGGACATTCGATTCGGAGCGAAAAGATTTTCAAGTTTCCGTCTAAGCGCCTGTGATTAGGATATGCGCTAATGAAAACTGAATCTTGTTTGTACAGATATGAAAAATGGGTTCTAGTATGCAGTGGTGGCCAAAATAATATAGAATAGATACTAAGAGATGAAAACGTACAAACTTTACATAATAGAAGTTAATAGCCACAGAATTGCATGAATTCAAACTTGACGTATTTATTGGCTAAAAACTAAATAATGTTAATTTTTTTCAAATTTTCCTAATCTTATTACACTTATTAGTGCGTTATTGTATTACTTGTGGGTCGTATAATTGAACAGTAAGGGTTTAACTAAATCTTTCATATACCATTTTAAAAGGCGTATATTTAAGCCAAGGGATCTTGTCTACTTACATAATGCTTGTAAGATTATGTACATACTTATGCAGAAGTCCTAAAAAGTTTTTTTTTACAAATAGGCTAGACTCTTAGTATAACAGAAATTGCTATGAAGTTCATGGTATGAACAAACAAAATACTTGACCAAGCATAATTTTACAATGATATAATTTTTTTTTATTTGCAGTATATGCGTTACAGTAGTTGTATTAAATGTTCATTTTCGATCTCCACAAACTCATACAATGGCACCTTGGGTGCGAACTGTGTTCATAAATCATTTGCCACGACTATTGGTGATGCGGCGACCACTCTATCCAATCAGCGAGATGATGTAAGAATTTTTTTTATTATTTTAAATAGTTTATGATTTAAAAAATATGTTACAGTCATTCATCTCGGCGTTTAATGGTCCGAACTTGTAACGGACTGGAATTGAGGGATCAAATACCACCGCTGCCGCCACCAGTTGCCTTGTCAAAATATGATCCAAGCTTACTATTGGATCATCACGTAGTAGGTTCTAGTGAAAGTATAAACCTGTGTAAGCTACATGGTAGTCCAAAAACAACATCGAGAAGTACCTCACCCCATCACAGAGTACAAAATATAAATCTGATGGATGACATACCGCTGCCATTTCCCTCGTCAAGTGTACAACATAGTTCCACGACGCAATTAATTGATACACATCACCAGTATCAGCAGACAACGAGTATTATGGATCATCCCCTGACACCGTCGCGACGGCAGAAGACCTCAACGTCATCACAGACCCAGAACAATGGCAATCACACCTACCATCACCATCACCTGCACCGCCAGACGTCGACGTCGTCGTCGACGCACTCACCAGCGCCGCTCCACCCCCATCAGCAGCATCAATCAACGACAACTAGCGATTTATTAGGTAGTTCGAATGTGATAAATTCAACGACGGCCGCCGCGCTGCCCGAGTCGACGAGCGGCCCGCAGCCGCCGCAAGCGCAGCCGCTGGCGCCGCCGGTGCAGCAGCAGGTGGCCCCGAAGCCCTGCGGCGGCGTCAAGCACCGGTGGCACGCCTGCCCCGAGCTCCACAAGGCCATGGACGGGGTCACGTACATCGCCGACCACACGAGGAAGGAAGAGGAAAGTACTAGGGTAGGTCTCATCCAGCTAGTGCCCTAGTTGTCCGCTAGCGCCCTCTCAGTGCAGCTTCCACTATTTCCTTAGCAGCATCACGTCATCAAGTCCCAAACCTTTGATTGCCTCCCTGGCGGCGTTAACGTCGTTCTAGCGCACTCAGAGGCCCAAGAAGGTAACGTTGAGACGATGCGACACCTGCGCAATCGAAGGTCTTGGGTCCGTATTTGGGAAGAAACACTTTAGAATATGTTTGATCTCGATCGATCGCATTCACGAAAATTGTGTTATTTTTGCGCAAATGCTCTTTACCGACCAAAATGCATTACGTACCTATTAAAGGTTAATTAACTTAACCTCTACACAATATGCTACAAAAAGCTTTCAAGCTAATACATTTTAGATCAACAAGTATGCAACCAATTAAAAGAAAATAATATTAATAAATTGAGAATTATACTAATTTTTATGTCAGTATGAACTATTATCAAATTAACAATAAAGGAAAGAAAAAAAAAAATTATAAATATAATCCATCAAGAATAGGGCATTAATTAATACATTCATTAAATAATCATATGATATTTTTTCTTTTAATTACTCGATTAATCGATTATTTTAATTCAAAATCAATTGGGATTGCTTACAGAGTAAGCGTTCGGACCATATATGATATGTATATGATATTATTGTAACCTTAAAAAGAAAAATCAAAAGGGCTTATGCATAAAATGAAAACTATTTTTATCATATTTTAATAGCATAAACGATAACCCAAACGTTCTCAATGTAATTTTAAAAATTTTTAGCTGCTCTTCCCTGCGTAATTTCGACCTCTGACCGATCTGAGAACACTCTACTCTACTGTTAATGTTACAACCTAAAATCTAACTATAAGTCTAAAGCAAACTAATATTTCTTTGAAATAATTGTTGTTTACCAACATTTTTATATAAGTTGATATAGCGTGATTCATATCAGCCACAAAGGAAATTGCTTTTTCTAGAGCTGCAAGGGTTTCGAAATTGCTTATAAAGATTTCTCTACGCATTTAGAGTTACTTCATTTTTCATTATTTACTCAACAGAAAATTATATTTTTTTGGAAAACGTAACGAAATATACATATACCTACGTAGTTATAAATTTTTCTTAGCACTATCTAGTCCTGCGTTCTATAGGTACTTTGTGTATGTATATAAGAAAATTTTAAAATCCTCATAATAGGGTATTTAGAATAACTTTAATGCTTTCATATGATATGACTTTTCTAATAGTAAGTCTTTAGATAAATATTCTGGTTTTTTTGAGTGTTTGTGTGGCGAGAAATAAAGTTTTTTTTTATTGAAAGTGTTATGCAATAGAAAGAGGAAGTCCTAAATTATCATAGAACATGAATTTTTATTTTGTAGTTTTCCTTTTCAGCAATTTACGATTCTCTAAAGTAAAGGACTAAAGCTAAAGCATTTCATTTTCCGATCTTGGATTCCGACCAGAAAACAATGAAATATGGTACAATTAATCTAAGAGGTTTTTAGGGAAATTCGATAGTCATTTTTATTAGTTTTGTTTGACTCAACATATTTAGCTCAAAAGGTCTTACATTACTGCATATATTATTTGACTTAATCGATTGAATTTTATAATAATATTTTTCTAACAATCCTACAAAATGCACAAAATCAGGATTTTTTCTTATCCTAATCCAACAATTTTTGTTTACTATACGATATCATTTCCTGTAATCAGACATGGGCGTACTTCGGATAAAAGAATGAATAACTAGCCGCACGGATGACAAATAATGGTTAAATACATCATCCAAATAAAATATATATTTTTTATCTGATTATTCGCCTTATAAATCTTTCAGAATTAGACTTCAGTCCTGTTATGCACATTATTTGTCATCCACTTATAAGTCATTCGTAATATTGATCAATCGTTTATTCGTTATCCGTTTATTCGTCTATTCATTCGTTATATGTATTTTGATTTTTCATTGGTAGATAACCGAATGACGAACATCGCGGATGACGCATAAACGGATTGTGAATAAGTGATTTATACGAATAAAAATTTTATTTAAATAATGCTTTACTCGTCATCCTTGTATAAAACCATAACATCTTTCTATTATTCGTGAATTTATTCGAATGAATATTTTCGCAAGTCTGTTTATAATTTGTTGAAGATAAAGGATTAAATTTCGTATCATTTTCTTCCTTAACCGCAGTCTTTCCGTCCTCTGCGTCATTAAAAAATGACTTATAAATGTTATAGCTCAAACTTGCATATTTCCCTAGCAAATAAACGTCGCGAATCTAATTACTTTCATTTAAAAATAAGGCGCTTTTTGTTTATCCAAATTTCCTGACAAAATCTTTCACATTTTATGTTATACATTACTTATTTTGCGATGGAAGATTTCCAGGAATTTTAACGATTTTGATTTAGGACGCGAATTTTTAAAGAAATCAGAAATTTTAGTTCTTTTTTTAGCAATCACACAAAGTTTTAAATCGATCGCGTTAATAGCTTTTGAGTTAACGTGACCATGAGAATGGTTTAAATGCCTACATATAACTTTTGATCTAATGCTTTAAGTTTTATAAAATTTCGTTGAGATATTTTTGAGATGATTTATTAAAATAAAATGAAATAAAATTATTTAATAATTAATTAATGTTGTCATTGTATTTTAAAACGAAGACAGGGGTTATAACTTTTAGAATACATTAGTGGTATCATCCACAAAATTCATACATTCGTCCTAAATCCAAATCGATGAAACACCTTGAAGCCTTTCCTTGTTAAAGAAGGAAGCATGAAAAGATTTTGCTGTCTTTTTCTGCTTTCCACTTGTATCCAATGTCACAAAATGGAATTATTTATTTTTAGACCGGAATGAACTAATTTTGTTCAATAATTTTGTGTCCAATTTTATTCTGAGGATTGATCTAGAATTGCAATTGAAAAAAAAACCGTCGTAAAATAGTGAGTGTGGTTCTTATTGACTAGATAGCGTTTGTGCAAAAACTAGCCAATGTTTTCGCAGTCGAAATGCAATTTGCTTATACGAGTGGAATTTTCTGTATAGATGGGTAATCATCTGTATTCTAAAGTACAACCCTCACTTGTGTGTGCTTGTAGGCATGGGCTAAGGCCTGCTACCAATTCAAATTTTTTAATCTTGCTATTTTACCATTGCAGGTGAAGGAAGATTGGAAATACGTAGCGATGGTATTAGATCGTCTTTTCCTTTGGATATTCACGATAGCGGTGGTAGTGGGCACCGCAGGAATAATCCTGCAAGCGCCGACCCTCTACGACACCCGTGTGCCCATTGACACAAAGATGTCCGAGATTGCAACCACAACAGCTAAACCAAACATTGCCAGACCTGTGTTATAAGATTTAATTAAGATAAGTAAGAGAAATAAAGAATTAGCGAATAAATTCATAGAAACCATATTATAGTGAATTTTTCTGAAGTGAGGTATACTTGACGACTTTTTATTTTCTATTTGTTACCACCATTGAATTTGTTAAGAGTAAGATATTTAAAGAAACAGAAAGCCGTAGAGAACTCACGACCGTCGTTATATGAATTTGTAAGAACTTTATAGGCACTTATTATATTAAAAAAAAAATAAAAAAAACAAATGTAACGAGAATTTACGAATTAGTTAAGCGAGGGCTGCGTTGACGAACTTCCGCGGACGGGAGTACAGCCAGTGTTAGGGAAATTTTGGGCGTCGCACTTAACAAGGGAATGGGGAAGCAGGACCACGTGTATCTTTTGCGGTCATTTCCAGAGAATTTGCATATTTATCTCTGCAAAGTTCTTTTTTTTTGGTCACATTTAAATTTTTTCATTTCGTGTTCTCACCACTTTCCGGCGAAGTTTTGCATTTATATAAGATTGTAACAGCCGGATGTTGCACTGCGAAATATTTCCCACCTTCTGCTTTCGCCACCCTCGGCCCACAGCCTCACGGAAGGCCAGGTACATTTTTTGATTAATGATTTTGTTATTCAGTCGAAAAGGAAGCGAGATCCTGACGACTTACTTTTTTTTCGCCCACATATTTGCATACCAGGATATCGCCGTAATAAATTACACCTGGCTGCCCTTACAAAAGACGGCTTGTGTGTGTCCTGAAAAAGGACATAATCTTTATGAAAGACGGGTCATATATGTCACCAGGAGAGATAAGGTACCTCCTGTACACCAGTCACCATTCAGTCGAGGGCTGCGACCGGCTGAATGAAGATCTTTGTCAGTTCACAAAAATTTCTCTTATAGACCTCGGACAGGGAAATATATGAAGTGGGTGACAGAAGACGCCTCCGAGGCACTCTCGACGCTACAAATGAATAATTACAGGATGTGTAATGGGATAGCACTTAGGACGCTACACGTACTTATAAATTTGCTCCTTTGACACGCCATCAGGCATTCTTTTGGTCGAGAAAGCGTTCCACCGGAATTGAACACTTCGTCATTCTGAGTGGGAGTGTTCTGGCCAATCCTACTTCATTTATTTTCCAGTTTATTTCAGTGTTAAATAATTTTGGTACAAAATGAAACGTCGATTCAAAAAAACAGCCCTCTGCCACATGTGGTTTAAACCAAATTATTTATATACATATATAAGGAATTCTCATTCATGTTCATATACATAGTTTTGGTTTGTATTATAAAAAAACAATAATACTTCAAGTCGGTTTTAGCTGAATAAGAACTTTAAAGATCACGAACATATTTTTTATTTCAGAATTCCCTACAATGGTTTCGAGAATAATACACTTTAAACTTTAAAACGTTTATTGTAACAAACCCAAATAACTAAATTCTTTAAATACCCTCCTTCTTAATCAACTTATGATATGCGGTTTAAAGTAGTGCATCGATGTGGACTTGGATAAAGTCGATAAAGTCAGCATTGGCCCATTGCCAATGTAAATTTGGAATACAGTCCGAAATCGTGAGCGCACTTTGGTTAACGATGAGCCGGTGCAATAATCAAACGGAATGTCCCGAATACCTTGAGTTATTTATCTAAAAATCAATGAAGGACAGAAAGTGTACATTCCTAAAATTGAAAAGGAAAACGGGCTTGAATTTTATTGAATATTCCCGTGCTTGGTTAATTCCCATATATGAATCAAAGACTTCGAAGAGACAAAGATCTTCTTTGAGCATGTAGTTCGCGGCAAAACTTAAGAAGATGGGTATTGTGAGATCCTATTTCAAAAAGTCGGCTTGCTATTCAAGAAATCATGAGAATCTCTGATCTCTAAAAGAAACTTTTTTCTAATTATGAAGGCAAAGTTTTGGAAAAATGTATTCCTGATGGGTGGTGAGACATTACTAAATGAAGATTTTTATGTGGAACAAAGGGAGTCATTACAATTCAATTGATCTTTATTGTTTTAATATTTTGTTATTTTTTTTAAATTCCTCATTTTCCAGAAGAAAAGAAAACTCTTTACCAACGACGCACAATTAACTCAACAATATAGGCATATTCTTTGGATACATTGGTATTTACTCGCAATTCCTTACATTTTCCTAGGAAGGTATTTTCGCGCATTTAAACGAATACTAATAGATACTCGTACGTATGGGTAGATTCAACAAGAACTTAACAAAAACATAACAAGTTTCAAAACAAGCACTTTTGAAAGTAACATCAAGGATAAAAATAAAACATAAATAAAAACAATTTAAACGATCGACTCAACGTTCGTTTGCACCTTTGAGAGCGATTTATTTGACGAAGTTAACTCTTAGCAATTGTTTCTACTTCGGAAACAAAGAAGAAAGTGTCCAAAACCATAAACAATTCGTTTTAGCAATTTTATTGAAATTTTACATTTATAACGATTGTTTTAAATGACATCGTTATTTTCGAAGAAAAGAAGGGAAACATGAAAAAAAAAACACTTAACATGAAGCAACAGAATCTTATGTGATAACGCGGTTGATTAAATTGACCACTAAAAGAATATAAAGACAAAGATGAAAACTAAGTATATGAGATATAATAGAGTATTGTATAAAAAGCAGAACTTTATTAGTTGTCCTGAGGTGGTGATCCCTGGTTTTCAGAAAACACACACACAATATGTAATTATGTTGAATATCACTAGATTTTACATGTATTTTGTAATGTAAAGCGATTTGTGTAGGAAACGTTTTTGTTTTTCGTTTGTCACCTTGTTTCTAGGATATATGTTGAACAGATGGAAAATAATAAAAATTTGGACAGTTTCAGTATAAATTTTAAAAAGGTCTTTTATTACAAAAAAAAAAAGGAAAAGAAGGAAGTATTACGGTAAGTAAAGAATACTTTTTAATTACTTAAATAAATTTCTACAAAGAACTTAACGTCTCCAGAAAAGTATATTCCAGTATCATAAATGCATATATTTTCTTTTAGGAGCTACATAGTAGTACATATGCAAATAATTTAAAATGAACGAAAGAAGAATTTATCAAGATTGATCTTTGAAATCGGAAAAAATCGATTATTCTTCACACAAAATGGATTTTTGAAATTTTGTTCCTGGGTTTTTTCAACAAATACTCAAAAAGCTGCAAAATATACTACATATCTTAAATTTTCCTTTTCTTTTATCTCGATGATGTGTCCACAATTATTGGAGGATGGTTGAAATAAAACCAATCACTTCATGCTTATGATCACATGAGAAAAATGAAATTTATTTAATCAGTTCAAGAACGAGTCAACAAAACATTCGAGCAAAAATATATTCGTGGAAAATGTCTTTTTTTTTAATTTCGTGTGTTCATATTCTAAGGAGAAAAATTAAAGCTAAAACACGCTTAGTGGTGATGGTTAAGTAGTAGAGCTATCACAATCAGGATCAAGTCGAACTCTCAGACGGAAGTGGGCTGGAGCTGGAGCTCTCGTCGTCACTTGGCGAGTCCCGGCCTTCTCGAATGCGCTTCAGTTTACGTTTTAGTGCCATTACACCTGGAATGAAATTTTAATAATAGATGAGGCCACCGAGATACGATAAGGGGAGCGAAATATGAGGAATGCGATTTGAATTTACATTTAATAGTTTGAAAAGCTTTTGCAGAGGCGTTCTCGTTTGGCTGAGCACTGCTGGGGGAGTGTGTCTTCTGGTGAGCCAGTTTAACTTCCAGATACGCCTTCTTCAAAGCCTTGTAGTGACGCTGATCTACTGTATCCTTAAGTAGAATACACCTGGGAAAGTTTAAATATAGAAAAGTAAATGTAATCAAATGAAAAATTATTAAATTTCTAAGGAATAAGTAAAGAAGATTGAACTGTAATCTAGAAATCGTTGGTACTTAAGTATTTAATGACTTTAGCAATGTTCAACAGTTTACAGAGTTGCTCTCGAAAATACAAGAAAAACTATTTCCAATTGTTTCCATAAATCAAATTAAACGAAGATCAAAATGTTTCCTCCTCAATTACTCTCTTCAAATATCGTACTGTGTGACGGCGGAACTAAAACTTAGATGTCTATACCTCTGGGGGAACTTTCATATCTACTGGAACCTTTTTGTGAGAGATTGGAGCAGTTTTATTATTATATTGGTAAATTGTGTATATTGTATGGGTAGGTAGATGGTAGAATCTATTTTTAAATTATTTATGTCAATTGTATATGGAAATTACATCCCCAAACATAAAAATATTAAAAGTATGTGTGTAATGCACACAGAACTTACTTAGCTGAAGACCCCTCTCCGATACAATCCAAAGGAGTATTGTGGTAAATTTGATGATAGAAATACTGCAAAACCGGCGAGTACCAGATGCACATACTGTACCATAGCCACAAGAAAGCGTTCAGGAAAAGTTTAAAATCCTTCGCGAAAAGCGTCGGCAGGAGGTACTTGAACGGAAGTATATTAACAAACCAGTGCAACCTGAAAAAGTGAAACGGCGAATTGAGTGGTACTGCAATAATTAAATGCGCATTATTATACAAAGTGCCTAATACAGAAAGTATATATATCCGCATATTGATTCATTTATTTACAACAGTACAGAAATAGAAAGATTTCAATTATAGAAAGAAGAAATCTCGAATCTCTCTCTCGAATCCGACGTCGCATTCTGAAGTTGTTATTAGTGTTACAGTGGTTCAGGACCATACTCCAAATTTTGGGTTGAGATTTTAGGAATAAGGGACCGATTTTAGGGGGGTTTCCTAACAAACGTTGATTTATTGATAACTGTTATTGACTTATATTTTTTGCATTTCCGATGCAATTATTATTATTGATAGAGTTCTATATCTTCGCTAGCGGATAAAAGACTTGCGATCCCTGGTTAAAGGTATACTGTTTGGTTTGAGTAAAGGATAATGTAAACTTAGACAATTTTAGGATCTTACCAAGAAAAAATCCTAAGAACTAAGAGAATTCGAAACGTGAGTAAATTTTTGCTCGGCGTCTGCAGGGCAAGCAGCACAAGGCACTCGGTAAAAATAGTAAACAAAGACATGTTCATGTTCAGCACCACGAAGTAGTTCTCGTATCTGTAAAAATTAAGAGTAAGTAAGGAAGGCGTCGCAAGTTTCTCAGCCCCTCACCTGTGCCCAATCAAGGTGACGACGGACAAGGAATAAAGAATCTTGTTGGCAGCCTCGCAGAAGTCGCTCTCCCGGATGTCAAGGAAGGCCGAGTGGATGAAGAACGCGATCACGACGATGGAGTAAATCTGGAACCGCTCGCACGGCTGAGATTTATAAAAAATCGTGTTCTCGTACTTGGGGAACAGCTTGCCGGAGTTGTCGACCAGCTCGGGAGATATCATGTACTTGTGGTAGAAGAAGAGGAAGGTGAACGCCGCCGACGTGAAGGCGATGTTCCAAACGGCCCGGACGAACTGCTTCCGCTTGTAGAAGAGGATCCGCGACGTCCGCAGGAAGTGCTGCAATATAATTCAAAATTCGTGTCAGTTACACCGGCATTCGCAGGAGCCATCTGGTCGCATCGCACTGAACCATGTTCTGTCAACGAGCTGCCAGGGGATTGGGGGCACTTGCCTGGAAAAGTTTGCCGAAGAGCAGGTACCCGACCGCGAGGAGGGCCAGGAACCAGAACAGCGCGTTCGAGACCGAGTTGACGTCCACCCCGTCGACGACGAAATCGAAGTTCTGCTTCATCGTCAGGTAATTAATCGGGAGGAAGTTGTTGCACAGCTCCGTCCAGACGTCGTACACCTCGCTCTTCACGTTCATTATCAGAGCCATCGCGATGTGTAGTTGCTTGCGTGGTAGGTTTCAGTAGTTGCAATTCATTTTCGCATGAAACCTCGATTTTCCCGGAGCGCGACGACGCTGTTACATGTTATCACTCGCGTTTGTTTTTAGTTGCACCGAGCTGACAGTCACCGGGCAAAAGCCATCTGACGGTTGCGAGGAGTGACTCGTGTCCACGGTGGGAGCGAGTCCTCGATGACGACGTATCTTACATGTAAAAAACTACATGAACGCAAAACGTACTAAAATGCACGGCGACGTATCTTACTGCAAGAAATTACTAATTCCAAATTGTAATTTAATGTTTAAATGAAAAAAACCATGATGGAAATAAAACTGACCACACCAAAATATCATAGGAGCTGGTCTATCTGTAAGGTCGGTAATAACGGCTTGGTTTAAAATCACCAAAAACTGGCTAAACGTAAAACAAAACAATTTTCTGGTAATCAGCGGACCTTGAAATCGTAATGAAAATCATTTTCAGATTGATTGGATTAACTTTGAAAACATTTTGTTAGATATATTGTATCCGCCATTTTAGTTTTTTGAATTTTAACTTGAAAATCGATATCAGCTTATATATAAATTGCAAATTGAACATTTCACTTTACTCACAAAACTGATCCTATTAAAACGAGTTTTAACGAGAAAAGAGCAGTGTCTGTTCTCAACGAACAGGATTATTCTGATCTAGATCTATCTAGATTACACAACCAACAAACAGAAATACCATCGAATTCATCAAAGCGAGAAACGATTGCAAACCATTTCTTGTAGAAACAATTTCGTTTTTTGGCTTTGTAAACTTCGAAATAACATATTATAGGATATAATTATATTTGAATTTCAGGTTATTTTCTACAACAAATTCGCTAAAAACTGCAATGGTAAGAAACTTTATTTTAATTTTTATTTAAATATAATTTAACTTACATTCTTCCAGGAGAAGCAGTCAGAACTATGGAAGATAGTGGATCCACCAGATAATCCAATTGATTTGTTTAATAAATTTGTTAAAGAGTACGTCGAATGCACTAAAGCATCCATGGTTACCATGCATTTAGCAACAAGAAATAAGTATGTAACCGCTCTTTATTTTAAATTTTAATAATTTTTCGATATTTTCATAATTGAAGTGAGTTTGGTGTGGCTAATCGTACTATGCTGTACCGAGGTTTGAAGTCTTCCGATGTTTGCTTTGTCGCCGCGAAGAATATGAGAAAGTACGTAGAAATAAAAGAAGATCCCAGAGTTGCAGTTACTTTCCTACCTAGTTTTAATACTATTTCCCGGCAAGTAAGTAAATGTTGGCTTTTTTTAATTCTTTAGATGTACATGTATCTTGAAATTATTACTTCTGGGATTAAAATGTTAAAAATGTACAGATCAGAATTAATGGACGAGCTATCGAACTTCCCGAAGATGAAGTACGACCATTGTGGGAAGAAGAGGCCGTGTTTGCGAAAATTCGGAGTTACATTTGTGTCTCTGGAAACCCAGTTGTGTGGGAGGAGCATAAATCGAGACATGATGAGCTACTTCGCAGATATAAAAGTGGTGAGGAACTGAAAAAACCAGAATCTTAGTGAGTAAATATTTACAGATTGACTTGCTTGATTTTTAATTTTATAATTTAATAGCACTGCCTTTCGAATCATCGCAGAAACAATGGACTTTTATGAAGCTTGTCAAAACTCCATCGCCGATCGGATTCTTTATAAACGTTGTGGAGAATCCTGGACCAAGGAACGAATCTCTGCTTAAAGAGTGGAAAGGAATAACAGAAACTTTAAATTAAATAATAAATAAACTATAAATTAAAAACCCTTGTTTTTATAACGACATAACAAAATATATTATGTATCTTTGTTTGAGATATGTATAACTAAGCTAAGGTAAACTTCAAAAATATTCGTCACAGAAGGAATAAATTAAATTAAAAATTACATATACAAAAATATAAAATAAAATAAAAATATTAAACTTAATGGCAGCACAGTCGACCAAAAATGCAATGTGGAAAAGTGAAAATATTATTGTTAAAGGTCTAAGCGTCAGACACATTCGCGCACACTACATACAATTCACTCAGTCATTCAGAGTATTTAGTTGAAAATCGCTACAAAATTTATACTAAATGGCGTTGATAGTATCTCGTATCCATGCAGAGTTCGATGTGATTTTGTCGTACATTCTCGGCCTTTCGACGCCTGTTGGGGCACATGCAATTCGCCACGAGGATACTCCAACTAATGCCCATTGATTTGTGTCTGGTATTAAACACTGGACTGGAGTACCAGCGAATTCTTCTTCCTGCAATTGTAAAAATGGAAATGTTTAGAATAGAAATTTAAGAGAAAAGGGATTTACATAATTGCGAATAACTTGAGCGAAAAATACTTCAAATTGCACTATGTAAGTATCGACTAAATTAAATAACTGCTGTTTGGGAAACTTATATATACATATATAATTTAAGAGGATAAAACATCCATAAGTAAGATTTTTTTTTCTTTGTTTCAAACATTCGATGTTCCTTCCGAAGTATAAATTCTATAGTCAATGCGCGCAATTAGTTGTACTTTTTTCAATGTAAACTACTTTTAATTTTTAAAAACGTTTAACAAATGTTTTCATACTTCTAGATATTTTGGAATTAGCGTGGTGTCGTTTTTTCACACGTTTTATATTTTGCCAAAGAAAACGAATCTGTTTCTAAACGCAATTTGATTTTTTGCACAATACAATAACACTCTTCGCAAAGGGCGTAACCATGCTTTAAAGTCGGCAGGCATATATAAAGGTAATCTAAACTTTTTAACAGTATGTAATTTGGAAATTTTTCGGGCGCCAAATTAAGTTCCATGAAATTTTACACTTAATTTCAAGTTTCAGAGAGCACTGCCCATTCTCTGCTCCACATGCGTAAATTCATTCTCGTTATTCTTATTTTAATTCGGATCACTTACAAAATTTTCAAAAAAAAAAAACATTAGAGATCGTTTGAAAGTCAAATTAACTTAACAATTAATTCTCTAAATTGTACCTATATCTCTAAGTGATACGACTATGTAATTATTTATTCAATTGCTTTTATGTACGTCACTTTTCATACAAACTTAATTCTCTTGAAATGAATTCTTGATTCCAGTTCCTACATAACTAACTAAAACTAATTTAATGCTGTATTAATTGTAATATTTGATTTGCCCTTTGTCGGGCTTGTGGGCGAATTTTTAAAACCATTCGCATAAATTAAGTAGTCATGCTCGAAATTCCAACACTGTTAAAAAATATATTTTCAGGCTGTTATTTGAGCATTTTCAAAACGTTCAAATATAAAGAAACCAAAAGTTTTCGTCCTATTAAAAATGGCTTTCAATTTCAGAACTAATTACAATGTATTTTATTTTTTAATCGCAACTTCAAAATAAATTCTATGTTCCCATATTCAAAAATCTCTTAGAAAAAATTCTCTGTAAATAAAGACTTTACCACTACTAAGTCAATTATTTTGAATAAATACGCCATAATAATCGGTTCGATTCTTAGAAAGAGTTTGTCCTCAGTAGCAAGTGTATCAAGTCGCTAAAATGAAAATCATTACGCAAATATTATTTGTTGGTAAGATACGGTTTAACTAATAATTTTATTAATTTATTTCAAGCAAAAACTTCACTATTCAGTTTTAAAATGTTATATCAATTTTTGGAGCTTTGTCTTTCACTACTGATTAATTAGCGCGTTTCCTGACAGAAATAATAATTTTGTTTCAACACGAAATTCTAAAATGTTTAGAAAGTTAGAGTCCAACTCTTTAGGGCTGTTGAAAAAATTACTTATAATAATTATTGTCTTATTTCGTTGCTTATATTACTAAAAATGTCTCCATTTTAGTTCTAGCATTTCTAGGAGTTCAGGCAATAGGAGGAATTCCACCAATGCCTGAGTCGGCCTTTTGTAGACAGTGTCAAGCGGAACACAGAAATGGGAGGAACCGACCGGTATGTGGCAAATACATTAAAGCAGATTGTGCTCAATTGTAAAAAAACCGATAACAGTCCCTAAAATTGTTAATTATATCAGTCACTTAAATTGTTAATTATATCGAAATAAATATTTAAATGGATTATTTGTTATTACTATTTTTATGAAGGCAAGTACGTCATTTCATCTCCCCCCTCCCCCTCCCAGCAGAAAAAGGAATACCAATAGGGCTATTGATTTTCTGAATTTTTTCTTTTACTTGTGTTATGAGACCTTCGCGTCAAATTTCAAGATTTCAGCTTTTAATGGCAAGAAGCACTCTGTAGATTTATAGGTACCTACATACATAATGTAGGTATATCTACTTTCGAGTTACCATGGCACTGTTTTTTCACACGTTGTATATTTTGCCAATAAAAACGAATGTGTTTCCAAACGAAATTTGAATTTTTCCACAATACAATAACACCCTCCATCATGGGCGTATGCATGCTTTAAAGTCAACAGGCATATTGAAATAAGGTCCAAAAGATAATCTAAACTTTTTAACAGTATACGTAATTTGGAGAATTTTCCAAGTTTCAGAGCAAAGCCCACACTCCCTGCTCCACCTGCGTGAACCCATGCTCGTCACTCTTATTTTAATCCCAAAGTGAATCGCTTCCAAAATTTGCAAAAAATAATCGAGATCATTAGAAAGTAAATTTTTTTTAAAAATTGTTTATCTCCAAGTAATACGACTATGTGAATATTTATTCAATTGCTTTTATGTACATACATACATATGTGCGTCATTTTTCGTACAAGCTTTATATACTCTTCAAATAAATTTTTGATTCCAGCTAATACATAACTAACTAAAACTAATTTAATACTGTATTAAATGAATTATTTCATTAGATTAGCCCTTTTTCGGCACTATGGGTGAATTTTTAAAACCATTCGCAAAAATTAGTCATGCACGAAATTTCAACATTTAAAAAAAATATATTTTCAGATTGCATTTTTAAAACATTCAAATGTAAAGAAACGAAATAAAAATTGGCTTTAAATTTCAGAACTAATTACAATGTACTTTATTTATTTAATTTCTCTTTTTATTTAATTATTTCAAGGAATAACTTCATTATTCGGTTTTAAAATGTAAAATCAATATTTGGAGTTTTGCCTTTTACTTTACTGATTATTATAAGCGGTTTCCTGGCTGAAATAATTTTCTTTCAACACAAATATCTGTAGGCAGAAAAAATTGCTTATAATAATTGTCATATTTCGTTACATAATTAAAAATTATCTCCATTTTAATTCTAGCATTTCTAGGAGTTCAAGCATTGCCTCCAATGCCTGATTGGACCTTTTGTGAAGAGTGTCTGCGACTCCACAACGCAGGAGGATTATTTGATGTGGGGTGTTCCGATTACATTAAACTTGAAAATTGTGATGAGCTCTACCGCAAATAAGAAATACGACCTTGAAATTGTAAATTACTATATCGAAATAAATATGTACTTGAGTGAATTAATTTTTTATTATTATTTTTGTTCATTTCATTTCATTTAGTCATTTCAGTTACTCAAAAACAAAAACACGACCAATACGAATAAAACTCGCATCCTATAGAAAAATGTAGTTAGTTAAATTAATGATTTTTTGTTTTTTTTTTTTACTGTGCCAAATTTCAAGATTTTAGCTCAATGGGAAGCACTAGATTTTTGTTTCAATCACTGATCTTAGTCTATCAACACGAAAGACGGTATCTTTTTATTGCATTGAGTTATAAACTTCAATTATTACAGGACACTATGCGGCTGTACAATGATAGTGATAGATGAATGCTTTAAAAAAGTTTGTTTGCCTTTTTATGTATATTCATTTATGTGCATGTAGGTATATGTATTTATATCAACTAGCATTTTACCAACTAACATGTGAGAGCATGCAAACAAAAGCAGAAAAATGTTTTGGTATATACATATTTCTAACTTCAATACACTTCGCATGCAGATCAGAAAAAATTTTCCTCTTCATTTTGTGAAAATTTCCTTAATATATGTATTTATGCAGTTTGTTTCGTTAAGGGGTAAAAAAGTAACAAGGGTATACCCATCGATTCTACGTGGTATTCTGATCAACATTTGTTTGGATCTCATTGATCGACAGTGGACTAAATTGGCTTACTTAATAAGAGAGTCCCTTTACTTTTAATCTGTTTAAAATAAAAGTCCGACCGAAATGAATCAGAAAGATTCGCAAAATACAAAACTCGTACCTCTCGGCAACATAAACATCAGCAGTGACTCACTTCGTTGCAAGCGCATGCGTGATCGGCTTTATCATGTTGAGACATGTTTTGCTGCAACGGCCATATGATCGGACCGGTGAGCGTGAGGGGGAACTTCCACGACCCTT
Organism: Machimus rusticus; assembly: GCA_951509405.1. NCBI lineage: Eukaryota > Metazoa > Arthropoda > Insecta > Diptera > Asilidae > Machimus > Machimus rusticus. The sequence goes on along the minus strand of OX608051.1, from coordinate 47,372,791 downwards.
CTTTTGCCCAAGAAGGCAAATTGGCGGGATCAGCCGCCGGCAGCGCGCATTCCTCGTCCAACTGCCGCAGTGCGTGAATCGAATCCAGAAGAAGTACTCCGCCGAGTGAAGTTGTGTTTTTAAAAGCGAAGAGAAATTTAACTATGATCATTCCGTCCAAAAAAATATCCTTACGAATTGCTTACTGTGGTGTTTTAAATTACATTTATTCCGATAATTGTTTGAGTTACGGGGATTTCATTGATATTGGTAGGTATCCGCAATTATTTATAATTATTTATTTATTTTATTGATTTTTGTTCTGAAGTGTAATGAATTAAAGGTGTTAGACTGCTAATTTTTACTTACAACAATAGAAATGTTGTTAACGTGAAACTATTATAAAAAGCGAAAAACAAAGAAATTACCTTATTTATGTTTGTATGTTTTTAGACAATAAATGGCACGATTTTATCTGATTGGGGTGTAAAATGAGTAGTGTTGATGATATATGTACATATATTTTCAGACATTTGAATTCAGAAATATTTCTTAGACTACAAAATTCTCTACAAAAAATGTTCTTATACTTTATTGGTATATAAAATTAAACGATTTTGAGTAAAAGGTAATGTATCTTGTACAATATGTACGTATAGGTACTCCTGAATCCTGTTCACGGTACCCGGGAGAAGAAAGAACATTTTCTCTTCAGACACAATTATATGTAGCTCTATCTACATCTATTAAACGCTAGATTTGTACGAAAAAAAGTATAAGAAACCTTTTTATGCAGAATTGTATATCGTGTGGGCCATAAATTGGACTGCCAAACAGTTCACGTTTCTTAAATATTTCATAACAAAAAAATGATATAACAAATGCAGGACCAAATTCACAAACGAAGTTAAGATTCAAGCAGAATTGAAATTAACGAATTTGTTTGCTATAAATTTTACTAACTATTTTTTTTATATTAATTCCAGCGATCAGCAAATTTGGATTAAATAAGGAAGAGAAGACTTACTTTCAAGTTTGTGATATCGAAGGATTTATATTTGACAAGGAATCTTTCGACTATTTATTGAAAATATTTCCAACCTGCCAACGAGTTCTCTATCTGAAGAAGGTTTACGATATGAACGGCAACGGTGCAATAGAAGATAGCCAAAACTGTGGAAACTATGTGAAAGGAGGTTGTAAAAATAACTGGACGCCTGTATTCAGACAAAACTGCTTCATTGGATCTTACCCGCAGAATACAAAAGCCCCTCGGTTTCAACCTTACATAGAAACGAAGAAGAATATATCAAAGCCTGATAAGTCGAAGTCCATTCGGTTATAGTTCCTGAAGTTATTTATATGGTAAACAGCATTACTACTATTTAATATGTTCTTTTGGATGTTTGAGGACATTAGTATTATTTATTTTAACTTATAATAATTTAAAATACATATGTATATTCATATCATTAACTGATGCGAGGTGATTGACTTATATTTAAGATTTTTAAGTTATTCGACAAAATATAATAGTACATACTTTTTGAAATTAATTGAAGCATTTTCCACTAACCTTGAATCTTACAAATTATTATTATCGCATTTAGAATTGCTCTCCAATCAGATTTTAAAACTATAAATATTCTTTTCAAACCTATAGGCTTGATTTTTGTTGTTCTTTATTTTGAGATAATAAAGAGAAAGGTTTTTATTTTGGCATAAGTTTTCATCATCGAGGAAGTGTTCTTTGCTCCTACGCAGTTTTGAATAAAGTGCTTCGAAATCGTTGAAACCACTAATTTCAATGACGGTGCCCAATCAGAAATTTCCTCTAGAGATCATGTATAAATTCCTAATTACCTACTCATTGCTACTCTAATTATTAGTAGCGTATTGTAAATGACATTGTCATTGAAGGTAACTAATTGTGGAATCATTATCCTTTATGATACGATATTGACAGTGCAATTAAAAATAATCTATTCAGGGAATCAGACTCGAATGTTATTTGCTTATGTTGAAATCGCCAATATTTATGTTATAACACCAACAACGCCCAAACTCATGGTAGTTGAAATTGAAAAGTACAAAACTTGCTCATTAGGTACTTACCGTGCAGTCATATTTTTGGTAAGTAGCTTCCGTACACATGCTATTCACAGTGGCAATGGAGATATTTTCGCAAGGAGCCATATCGCCAATCTTCAGCTGTACTCTCTGTAAATGGTCTCTCTGTCGTGACCACCCAAGTGTGTTACAACTGCTCCATGTCTGATCAACCACCTTTGGTGTCACATACCTCAAAGGTAGAGGGGTTGAACTGACACTTTCAGGTATCTGAGCATAATACTGCGTTTGTGGAGTTTTCTCAGGCAATGGATAATTTTCAAATTGTGTTAAAGCCACTGCCCTTGGCATGAATTCAGCTTTTTCGAAATGTTCTACGCTTTCTGCTTTTTCAGACTTTTCAGTAGACTCATCTTTTATCACAGGTGAAAGGAAAAATTTGTTAATTTCCTTAATTGGTGGCTTTTTAGTTACTTTCTCTGTTGTCGTTGTATTTAAGTCACTTCCCAACCTCTCAGCCTTAGGCACTCTATTCGAAGTAATATCAAATTGACCAATTTCTGATTTTTTATTCCTTGTAAGCTCATCAGGCAGACAAATTGGTCGTATAAAATCGGAGAACATAACAGATGTCTCTAATCGAATTAAAGCAGCTGTCGAACCTTCTACTGGACTTTTAACCATTCCGATAATTCGCCTCCTTTGTGTCCAAGGAGCGTTAGCGTTTAAACGTACTGACCCAAAAACAGCCAACCAAGTTGCTTTGGGCTGCCCTTGGAAGCATGATTCAGTCGTTAGAACCCAATCGGAGGATATCTGGAATGTAATGTTGATTTAATGAAATTTAATTTACTGCCACTGATATCTATTTACCAAGGTGCCATCACAAACATGAGTATCTTCTCTATACAGTGCCACTAACCAAGGCCAATCTCCAGGCGATGCCATCTTTGGTAAAATTGGTCCATGCTTGGATGAATAGACTGACTGGACTCCACATTTAAGTTCGGCACATCCGACATAGAGCACTTTTCGTTCGTGGCATCCTGTTCTCACAAAAGATATTTCCGCTGCATGTGGATCCAGGACTCTTACATAGTCTGTAATAGGCTCAGTGTCATTCTGAACTTCAACGTAACGAACATTTCTGTAATTATTGTATTTTATGTATATTGGCATTTGCATAAATATTAAAATTATTGAACTTACTCGTATCCTAAAGACTTGCATAGCGATTCAGCGACTGTATGTCGGATTATAGAATTCGAATTACTTTCTAGGCCCTCGGCGCAAAGTTTGCCTGTTAAGCCCTTTTCAGAAAAAACAGCATATCCCTCTGGATAAAATCTTGGTAAATAAGGAACCAGTTGTGGTGGAGTTGTAAGATACGATACAAGTGGGGAAATTGATACTAAAATGTTAAAAAACATGAATCATTACTACAAAGAAGAATTAAGTTGATAACAATTTAATAAAAGCCAATAATTATTAAGTTATTGTGTAAATATTATTACAAACTATTACAATACGCCTTTAAAGTGCGATATTCATATATAGTAATATATATTTTGGCTGAGTGACAAGCAATTGTAAATCACAAATCCCAATCTCGCAGTCCCTTTAACGTAATCAACATGTAGTGTGCCCTTTTGGGTTAACTTCCATAAAAGTTACAACAGACCTACAAAGCATTACTTACAGCAATCCTTTTCATCAGATCCATCAGGGCAGTCCGATTTTCCATCGCATCTTTGTCTCTTCAGGACGCAACCTCGACCTCTTCCGCAATACAAAGAACCAGGTGGACAGAACGAGCAAAATTTTTCATCAGAGAGATCTGGACAGTCCGCGATTCCATCACAAAGTCTTGGTGACAAAGCATTTGTCTGTAAATCCTCCGAACATCTTGGCTTCGAGTTGCAAGATTGCATTCCCGTTGACTCTGGGAAGGCTTCACAATCAAAATACTTTTTAAATCGTTCAGGCAACCTGTTCCCACATCCTTTTACAAACATCTGGCAATAATCCCTACACACCACCCTAGGCACAGGCTCGAAAGGTTCGTGGACTTCGCAGGGTGGTTGAAGTAGACGACATACAAAATCAAATGCTTCTCTAAAGCACTCTGCATCCACAAGTTCTCTAAAAGCGATCACATCAGCCTCAACTTCTTCTATGGAATAGTGTCCGAGAAAATTCGGATATGTTGTAATATTGTAGCCAATCGATCTACAATAACTTAGTTTAAGTGGCTCACAACGTCTCGGAGGGGCGGGGGTAGTTGTTGGAGATATTATTATTTCCTCTTTAATATCTGATGAAACTGAGGCTGGATTAGGTTCCTCTATCAGTCCTGTCACTTCCTTTATAAAGAGACTATCCGGACCAATTGTAAGATTTGCCAAATATTTAGACTGCTTTGAGTTGATTTCTTCTGCAAAAATTGCTAGAAGGTCAGCAGTTGAAACTAAGCCTCGATAAGGATCAAATAAGAGGTTGAAGTGGACGAGGAGGTCGTTTTCATCATCAGTTCTATGTACATTTGTAAAAATTATAATAAGAAAATATATATATTGAAATTATTGTATAAAAATAACGCATTTTAGTGTTTAAAATGCAGTACAATTATATGTTAAAAACATATCTTACCCATCAAGCGCTAATACTTCACTCCCTTCGAATGCTTCTCGAAGATCAGATCTGCGAATTATTAGATTTATTCTTTCCCTGTAGTCCCTGGATTTATGTTGAAATCTTAAAGAGCTTTGGTCAGCAAGATCCATTGACCACCTATCGCCTTGGATAACTTTAAATCGTCCTCTGAAAACTCTCTGAGGAAGAGGGTCTGGTCGTAGGTACGTATCTTTAAGAATAAAGGTTGTTCGATTCAAAATATTAATTACATGAACAGTTTAAAAACGAATGCCCTAAAGCAATAGCTTATAGAGGAATTATTTACTTTTATTGTACTCTTACTACATATTTAACATTTATATCCCATTACAATCAATATCTTCGATATTTTATAGACTACAAAAACAGTAAAACGTCTTTTATTTAGAAGTACATATTGATTATTCAATAACAAATAATATTAAAAGGTTTTAACTTTATTTAATTTTATAAAACAACATTTAAAGAGTCAAGTGATAAATACTTACATCCAATGTAAACGAACACTGCCGCCACAAGAAGGGCCAATAAAAATCCAGCTATCACAGCACAACCACATTTTTGACTATCTCCTAACTTTCGTCGTGTAAAACGGATATCCGAATCTGTTGACAATACTGATTCTGATTTTCGACATTGACGTGTAGACTTATGGTGTCTTGGACATTTTGTATGAGATGTTTTGGTATTTGATACCTGCAAAAAACATTTTTTAAATTTAATTAATTCAACGACTTCGAAAATTGTTGGGTTCGGTAATTTTTTCGAAACAAATTTTTTAATAAAAATTAAACGAGAAAGTTTGCCTATTTCAGTAGATTTCACATGAAATGTAAAAGATATTAAAAAGGCTCATAATCCAGCAAAAGAGAAAAATGTTCTTCTTGGCCAACTATAGTAGAATTAGATAGTACTCATAGTGTAAGTAGGTACAAAACCACGAGACGAGAAAAACTGTGACAAGAAAGATCAACCAACTTTTTTGTAATTCATTCTGATCGTAATCGTTGGCAGTCGTTCCGCACCTCTGCAGTGTATGGTCAAATGACCCAGTAAAACTCACAATGGGAAGAAAAGAAAGATGCCCAACAAATCCATTGAGCGTATCATTGCTACGTGGCCGGCTCAAGAAAAGTGGTAGATCACTTCGCTTGTATGTACCACCGCCCTCGCGGCAGCGCAGCAAGACTTGTGCCCGCCAAACCGCGAAACACGCGGCAGAATTCGCGAACTAAATGCACAAAACCAGAACAAGTTGTTCTTGCCAAGGTCGTCGTCGTAAATCATGTTCTACATATTGTCATGATTGCGGAGCACTTGTTGCCCAACGAGTGCGTGGTGCATGCCCCAATAATTCTCAATGCCGAGTCGGGGCTCAAAAAGTCGCATATCATTTCACCTGTTCCTAACAACGACAGGTGTAGAGCAAAGCACGAGCTCAATCAGGCAATGAGTGAGTTTTTAATGCCCCGTCCCGTCCTCCATTAAAACAGTGGGAGTAGGTGGTTTCTCGATGGAATAGACCCGTTCAACTATGTTCCACACAACGCCAATTGCGTGCACAGCGAGGATCGCCCAACCGTGAAAAACAAAACATTCAGGGCAGCGAACTTTTCTAACCAGGTAAAAAGATTGATAGCGCCATGTGCTAAGGCGGTTGCCGCAAACTTGGCCAATGAACTACTTCACATGGGTGTAAACCCATTAAGTTTGAACCTGACCGTGAAACGAGGGATTTAGGGTCCCACAACCGCCAAAACAATGTAAAGTAGAGCTGTGTCCCATTGAGATAATTTCATGCTCATTCGGCAGGTAACAAACAAAAAATCTAGCTGCAGCGAAGCAATTAAGTGCAAATATTTTTTTTAAAGTCGCCATGAGAACAAGAACCTACTGAAGAAAGTGGAGCAGCACCTTTAGGTGGACCACCACCACAAGTTTTTTTTTAATTACTTTCATCCAGGTGAAAATGTCGTTTTTCATTTCCATAAAGCTCAACTCATAATCATAAAGTCACAAAAAGTGAAGCGAACGGGTTTCGCGCCGTAACTCTAGCCTTGCCCAAGTTTACGGTTTTCTACCTTTCATTTACTGCTGGGCGCGACCACTTAACATTTTATAGCATTGCGCTCTGTCGAAGCGGTAATTTATTTGTACGCGCCAGTTTAATGCGTGATTGTCTTCCAGCGCATGATCATCGATTGATCGCGGCAAATGTGAGATGAAGTGATAGAGAGAACCGGTTGCTTTTCTGATGGAATTTATCAATGTTTTGCATAGTTATTATGCAATTTATTACTCTGAGAAATATTCTTTAAATACCGTTATCCCGCCGCGTGCATTATGCATTTTAATTGATCGTATCGATAGAAAAGGAAAACAGCATAAAGGTAAACCTTCCCGGAATTAATAATCGCCGAGATTACAAACACTTTTGTATATAATAGATATAGTAAATGATTTTGATTTCTAACCTTAGACAAAGTACTGTTGCAACCAAGATTTATAATATCGTTTGCTTGATCTTTGCAGATATATCATTTCTGCCAGTTTAATCGAACTGTAGTTAAGTTACGAAATGATGAGTTTTATTTTTGCTAACAGAAGTAGAATTTTGATTCAATTGATAGTCACGATCATATTCAGTCTTGCAATTAAAAGAGAAAAGTTTGATAAGTGATCATTCTTTTTCGCTGTCAACCCTTAACATTAGGTATATAATAGAAATGCATATATATAGGGTATGTTTTATTGACCATTTTCGAGAAACATACTTCTCTTGTATGGTATCAGAACGGCGCACTTCTAAGCGCTTATGTAATAGTTGTCGACTACATAGATTGTTGGATCAATCCATACGTAAAAATATATCCCAAAATTTCAGTGCACTCTAAAATGTTTGAATTGGTCTAGTATGTGATAGAATTGTAGAATGAACAGCCTTGTTGCAGTTCTCATATGAATGTCGTATAATAATAATAATAATATTAAACTATTCAATATAGTCAGTTAGGTATAACAAAATAAATGTATGTATGATTTCTTGAATGTATAAATTGTATAAACTATAAATGAATGTATGAACATAAATACGTATTGATATCTGTTCGTTCATAGATGATAGATGGTCTACTACTACTATAAACTTTCAAATTGCTACTCCCGTCATTTTGACGGGTTGTATTATTATTTAGTATAGTTTGATATATTGTGGAAGTTAAAATAACTGAGTCGAAACTGAATAGGAATGTGTTTTTTTGTTTTATTAAAAAAGGTTCATAAATTTCTAGAAAGATGCATATATGTACCTTCCTTATTGTAATATTTTTAAAACAAGTAATATGAAAACCGTCTAAATTACGGGCTTTATAGTTCTAGTGTCAATACTAATCACAATTTTTCAAAATCTGACTACTGGGTCTTTTACTTCTACCTTATGATCAATAAAAAACAATATTTTTATATACTTTTCAATATTATTTTCCAACTATAAAATATATTTTTAGAGCACTCCGATTCCATTTCCAAAAGTTGATCAAAACTTCTAAGGTAAAACAAGTCAACTCAATGTTTCTTAGATCTGTCTACCATTAAATGGAATTTTCTCAGATTAATTTCATCTAACCGTTAATGAATGCCCACGAAAACTCACCGTGCGAAACAAAGCCTCGTACCTGTGACATAATAAGCACATTTCATTCTATTTTTTTTAATTTCAGGTCAAAGTTGTCGCGAACGAACGGTCCTCGCCTCAGTTGAGTGATTTTCCAATTTCCCACCTCACTCAAAAGCGAGTAGCACCGCACCACGACCGGGATTGATCGAAACTGTTCATAGGATGCGTTTTCTCCTCTTTCATCTCCAATCTCCATCCAATTTAATAATTGTAGCATACAACGGTAATTAGAACGAGAACTAAGAAAAGCGGACTTTTGAGAGCTAATCAATACGTGATTGATTATTGATCCAGATTTTATTCAGCCGAAGAACACCGTAATTATTGCACTTAGTGCGCACCAAACCGAGCGTACTGGAACGCGATAACAAGAAGTAACAATAGAAAAAACGCATTAAGGTCAGTTGATCAGTCGTCGAACGACAGGCATCAGTGCAAAAATTGGTATTATTTTAGCCAATTTCGAATAAAAATATACTTGCACAGTTTCCTTCCTTTTTTTTTCTTTTTCTGGTGCATATTTCCGGAAGTAGTAGAAACTCTGAAAAATATTATTAGCTCTGGCTTTTATTGCTTTTCAAATGTACATATTTTCTCTAGAGAAAGCAAAACTAACTTGTAAATTGCTACAAATTAAAATTTGACTCACATAATCAGTAAATAACATTGGCAAGACAAGCCAATGTCAGTCAGAAACCGTGATAAACTAATTAATATTAAATTACCTCACCACATAGTTCAGGTGCTAACAATAGAAAAGCACACAACGCTCTATTCAATTATTTACCTAATTTTCGACTATTGTCATGTCACGAGCCAAATGTGCAACTTGTGATACATTTGGTCCCTTAAACCGCAACACTTCTGCCGTGTGCAGTGTTTGCTTTCACATCGTTCGCCGCCGTTCCTGCAGAAATATTATCAAAATAATTATTATCCCACCGCCCATAAAACAGCACATTCAGAGATTCACGGGATTTCCCTTCGTGGAAAACAAGAGAAATTCAATAAAATTTACTTCCTGCATCGAAATCCCGCTTTAAATCGATTTCCCCCTCGATTAATTCAATTTCCTCTCTTCGGCGCTGGTGCAAGAAGCAGCCGCGGCCTGGCTCGCCTCGAAAACCAGCCGCCGGATTAAAAAAGTCACTGCTCCAGGTGAGGCTCGAACTCACAACCCCGGCATTGCTCACAAGTTACTGATTATAAGTACCGTGCGCTAACCAATTGCGCCACTGGAGCCACGATGCGGGGAGTGTAAAACAGACTTTTAAGAGTTCCGCTTGTTTATTTAGTTGCTTTGTCGAAAGCTTCTTTTCTTAGAAAGCTTTCGTTCACTTTCCGTACAAGGCGAACTGCCAGTGTTGAAAGCTCTTCTGATTGATTTCTTATTTTTAGGACTGTTTAAGTATTCGTTATTTGTTTGTGAAAATTTTTTTAAATTACTTTACTGAAAGACGACACAGTTGGATTTTTTTTGCACTTCTTTATTGTATAATTTCAGAAATATTTAAAAAACAGGTATAGGTAAAATTTAAAAAATTGACAATTGAGTTACAATGAGTTTAGTAAGCTTCAGTCCCTTGCTTTTCATGTAAAGAAAAATGAAACGAAAACGTTAAAAGCACATTTCTGGAACCGACTTTCTTCGACAACTTAAAAACTATTAGATTGATCGATTTTAAATTTTATGTCATTATTTGTTATTATAGAGTTAGAGTTAGAGTTATAAGAGGCAAAACGGCCACAACGATCAAGTTTTTACGATTAAAGGGCAAGAGTTCAAAGCAAGATAAAGTACATATCTGGAAGAGCTAGTGTAATAAGGAATAACGTCAGATTAGAACTAGTATGGAATAAATTATTTATTCTATTGATTAGGCATATTATACTGAACATAAAATCCTGCGCAAATTATGATCGCAGTATTTCATTCATTCTATTTTAATTTTATGACTTTGGAGATGGTTACCGGTTTGGCGTTCAATAATAACTTAAAATTCAATATTTTGCGAACTTGTAGTCAAAGCTTACATAGCTATTTTATTTTAAGTGTGCGATCGCAACATTCCAGCAAAATAGATATTTATAATTTTGCTATAATAATAATAATAATATTAAATTTCCTTTCATTTTATTAACTCGATGCCTATGAACGTTATGCTAACAAGACTGTACTAACTTATACCAATTTATTTATCTTATATATGTAAATATGTAGTTAAATAATGAGGTAGGCTAATCATATAATACATGTGTGTTATACTAGCTAGATTGTTGAAGATGCAAAATGTAGATTACTTCTTATGCTCTAAAACAGTGTGTCCAAACTACTTCTGATAGTTAAAAAAATCTAATCACTTTTGCATTTAGCCGCTTGTTGATAGCTTCATGAACAATTTTAAAAGGTCACACCAAAACCAGACCAATCTCCTCTTTGTTCATGTCTCAAGGCTACATCATCAAAAAAATTATTTGTAAGCCAATTGCTTTTAAATTTAACTACATAGTTGAATTTTACTTGTGATCAGTTAACTGAAAAATAATTTGGTTGTTTAAATTCTTGCCTTACAATTTATTTTCAAAGAGATATGCTTGTGTAGACTATTTATTTACTTCTAGCATGCGCTGATGTCATAAATAACATATCAATAATAATATCAATTTTTGTATATATATTTGCTAGGCTCGAGATAGTATTAAAAATAAAATTATTTCTCCAGTTTTGAATAGAAACTATGGAAAAACGTTACGAAATAATAATGGATAATAAGATTTGAAAAAAAAACAAATGCAATTGTTAAGCCAGTGGTGACCTAGACACAATGAACGGAAAATTGCAGTATTAGAGGAAGTAATTTATTTTTTCACTATCATGATTTTAAAATACCATAATACGAGTATGACTAAAAAAAGAAAATTAAATGCCTTTGATCAGTCGAAATTAAGGTAGAAAACAAATGTTCACAAACTCCTCTCAATTAAATATTTTCGACGCGTTTTTCATAAACACATCAATGTTACACAAAAAAGTTAGCCTTTTTATACGTCTTAGCCCTCTTTTAGCATCAAGTTGACTGACTAATGACTTCAAATAAAAATTTCTTCTCAGCTTTTTCCTCACCTTATTGTTTAATCGCTTGACACAGTCATCAACGGATTTTGTAGTTTTTTTGATTCTGAGTTGATGTATTTTCCATTACTTCATTTCCTTTACACTTCCGGTTTACAAATCAACGAAAACGTACAGTTGATATAGAGGTAAAAGTTTGCAACAAAATTAAATCTGAAAAACTCCTCAATGATTGTTGCAATGATTTCTAACAAGAGTCTTGTAAGAGTGCTTCTACAGCAATTTCCTGGTTGCTCCAAAACACGAAAAATAATTAAAATTCCTAGTTCCAGCTAGTAATTGTGGTTGCTTCCACTTCATCTATCATCACCAAAAGTGAAATGAGCTCCCGCACTGGGTTATATAAACAACGAGAGATCCATGCTCTAGTAACACTTCCTGCTATTTTGACTAGAGCCATCGAAAGCAAAACGCCTGCCAGCATACCTCGAGATAATTAAAATCAAAATCCGCGATAAGCGGCCGATCATCAAGATATCCCCGTCTCAGGTGGGCTAGCATGCTGGCGCTCGAAACAAAGAAAAGCAGTCCTCACTTATGTGGCTCATAAGCAATTAAAAATTTTTCCTTTGCCGCTGAACTGAGGCTAGGTCTCAGCAAGATCTCAAGACCGAGATATTTTCCAGCTTCTGAAGAAAATCCATGTCTTCAAGTCCATGCTCAATTAACCGTTACTGGCGGTACCTTCGCAGGTTGCCATTAAGTCTTAACTACGATCTGACTGACTCTGATGTCACTGCTGGGCTCTGTTGACATATGCCCGGCACGTAGCTCGACCAGGGCCTTAAGCAATCAAATTCGGCCCATTACCCGCCGGCACAGAAGAAAGTAGCCAGCGATCATGTCAGGCTCGTTTCATTGTATGGAGATCGCACGATCAATTGCAGCGCTGACTTAAAGACGGACTGCTGAGCCAAGATCTCACGGCACTGTAAACAAGATCTCAGAAATTCAATCACTCAGCGGTGATGAGACGGACGACGAGATCCTGCCCGATCCGATCGCAACTGGGTTCTCAGACCACCTTTCGAGTTTCGACGAACTCACCTTTGTGTTCCAATTTGCCTTGCTGTGGCCGTGCTTGGTGCAGACGTTGTTGTTGTTGACGCTCTTGCCTTTCTCGGCGGATGTCATTTTCTCCATTTCCTGCAAAAATAACAATAATAAAAAAAATTAAAAAATTTTAAATTCGGGCCATCTCAAGCAGAAAATTATATGCAATTTATGAACTTGACAATTCGGCACACTTTTCTGGGTTAGCAAAATAAATCATCGACGATCTCGCTGGAATGCCAGCTCAGCATCATATTCTAGGTCGAAAAACCTCTCTAAGCTCAGGTGTTAACGGCCAGTTTGAAAATTTAATAGACAGATCTATTGCAAATTGTTATTTTTTTGGGTACACCGACTTAACACATTTCAGAACATGTTAATTGGGAAGTCACTGGGCGTTTCGGCTGCGTGACTTTTAAGAATAAGGAAATTAAGTTGCATGACTTCTTTGTGCTAAAGAATACCTGTCCTACTGCCACCACCGCACTGTTGCCCGTCGCCGATCGTTGAGGCCCCTCGTTTTGTGAACTCCTTTCCTACAAAAATGTTTCGAACGCAAGCCTTCGAGTGGCCGCTCTTTGGCGGCTGTTTAATTTAATTTTATGTGAGTCATACACAAACTCTGTGCAGCCGGAAAAAGACTTTCTTTACAATGCAATTTTCTCCAGTTTGATGTTATCGCAAAAATACATTTCGTGTTGCGGTCGAGAGTTTGTAGGTAAATGCATTTTTGTCAACCTTAAAGATCAGAGGGCGTGACCACAGTTAAATTAGCTTACACAAGTAAAAGTCAGAAGAAAATGCAATTTGTTGAAAACAATCTACCGTGAAATGGAAAGAATAGAGACAAATTGAAAATTCAGAAGTTTGTCAAATTTGTAATTTTAAGCTCACACGAATAACAAATAGCCTGCAATTCCAGCACTGAGTCTTGCTTTCTTATAAAATCAATTTAGATTTGTCTTACATTTAGTTGAACATATTTTTAGCTACACTCTAAAAAACATTTACTACTTACCACATATTATTGTAGGCAAATTTAGTTTCTATTTTTATTGAATATTGAAAATCCCAAAGAAGAATTAATACTTTGTGTCCATCTAGGCAACAAAGAGCAATAAAACACGTACCTATACTTTTCTTAAGTTATGTTAATTTATTTGAAATAAATAAAAATAGGCATACTGATACTTATTTTTAATGCGTAGTCTATGAATCGATTTATAGTTACGGAGTAACACTTATTTAATTTCACTTATCTAACAATGTTCTTCTCTAATTATATATTTTTTCCAATAATTGTTGTATATACATAGACTGCAGACTAGACGACAAGAAATATCATCAAAAGCAATAGAGTTGAAATAAAGATCTTAGAAATCTAATAATGTTTGTCAGTACATAATCTAGCAGAAAACACTTTTAATTTGTGCTTAACTGCGTGTAGATAACCTAATGATAAAATTTTATTCTGGTACGTTTCTATCTTAGAAGTAGAAAAAAATTTTTAGCGGCAAACAAGTTCCTCGTCGCTTCATACTTATCTTATAACTTAATATGCAAGAATCTTATCACTTCTCAATTAAGAAATACTTACATAAGTCCCCGCTTAATTGCAACGTACGGAAAATCGTTAAGTGCTCAAGGACATTTAGTAAGTAAATTTTATGTTCTGCTAATTACCACCGATCGAGCGGTAAACGATCACCTTAAAAACGATCACCTCCTTATGTTAAGCACGTCTCCTGAACATACTTAAAGAGGTATTAAGCGACCGAGTGAAGCTCCGCGATGGAGCGATAAACGCAGTCGGTTGACATTTAAGCCAACCTTCGTCTTGAAAACTGAAATCTTGAAAAAATCGGCGAAAGATTAATGCAAATGCCCTGCAGAATATTCAAGTCATGCAAAAATCACAAGCGTCGAGTGAACTCGGATTCCGCAGAAGGCGCGAACCCCACCCCGCGCCTCGAGTACTTTGTGGCTTTTGTGAATATCGCGGAGATCGATTGGAGCATCGCACGGCTCGCGAAATGCGACGTGAGCTGCCTTTTTCATCGCTTTGATTAATTCTTCCGCGATCCCGGGCCGCGGACTGCGCCGCAGCGTCGCGTCGGTTGACGAGGCCACTGGCTTCAGAATGCAGCCAGCATTGAGCGCCACTCTACGTGCAGATTGAAAAAGCTCAGCCCAACGAATGTCTCCCCGCATGCACGCCCGATTATCCGCGGTTACTTAATCTTGAAATTAATCTTTGATCGAATTTGTAACTGGAAAGGAGGGCAAGTTCCTCCGGACCCAACCTCTGCGAAATATCATTTCCAGTTGATTTGGTCTTTTTGCCAAGATGTGGTTTCAGGCATGAATTGCACTTGAATTTCTTGGGGGTATTGCATTTCAAGCCGATCATTGTTATGCCATTACTCCGAAATTTATCGCAACTGGGAAAGTTGAAAAGGTTTTTTTTTCATCGCGCTAATATCGTTCTCATTGGAGGTGCCGACAGCCGTATTTGCAGGGGATTAGTTACAGGTTTGCCTTATTGAACGCGAAATTAAAAATAATTGTCAAATCAGCTTTTACGTAATATATCCCTGCTGCAAAAAGGTAAAAATCAGCAGACAACTTTCCCATTTACTTTAATTATAGTCCGCTAAAAGATTTTTTGCTATTAAAAATTACCTGTTGCTATTTCTTCAATATAAAATAAAAAATAATAATATAAATGAAGAAAGGGTAATTAGTAATGAAGATAACAAATTGCACGTTCAGTTTGCCAATTGTAAAGCTATAGTAACAATTAATGTTTATCATTTTTAATGGCAGTACCTCAAAATAATTATTTTCAACTATCTTAAGTAAATCTCGTTAGTTTCACGACTATCATAAATTACATTAAAAAAAGTTCCCACTCTACTAATTTAAGTGCCGCAGAAAAAAAATTTTCGAATTGTAGAATTATGTAATATTTACCTAAAAATATACAAAGAACCATTGACATAGGATTTTGCAAGTCTTTGCAATATATCTTCATACATTTTTAAAAGCATTGAATTTCAATATTAATCCGCTCTCTAGGCGACTTATAACGTGTAACTTTTTCAAGTTCATTAATGATAAACAATAAATAAATAAAAAGTTTAACGGATTTCCGAAAGGTGTGTTAATAAAGTACGCGAAATTCATGAAAATGCATTGTATGCGATCCTTGGATATATTCCAAAAATAGAAATCGTTGCAATCATTGTAATGCAAGAAACGTATTTTAGCTTATACATTATAAAGACGACTTGGGCTTAGCATTAAACAAGTCGCGTGTTTATTGAATTGAACTCAATAAGTTTGCATTTTTTTTAAAAGTAAGTAAGAAATCGTTTTATGCCAGTTGTTTTATTTTTAAAGTTATCTTTATCAAATTGATTTGTAATAATTTCAATGGAATTTATCTTGAGGCAACTTGAAGATGGGAAATTACACAAAATAACTTAAATTTTGCCAACAAGTCCAGCGATAGGAACTTAGTAGCCAGTTTCTTTTCTCACACAGGTAGTTGGTTTTCTGGTGAAAGTTAATTTTTTTACACAAAAATTCTTCATAAACTTTCATTGGGTATGTTTTATTTATTTTACTTTAAGAGTATAGGTTGGAACTAATATTTAAATTTCATTAGTGTTTTGGTACTTCCTGCACTATTTAACTTGTCTGAGGCCAAAATACGTTTCCGTATTTTTACAGCTGTAATTGGATATTTGCTATAAATGATGAGTTTGATCCATAGGCAAATTAACATTGAAAAGACCATTTTAACTGAAACAGACATTTGGTAACAAAAGACAACTAATGAAGGAACAAAACAGAGTATTATATAAAACAGCTATCCACGCACTTTTTTACCCAACCCAGCTATTAGTTTCATGGTGAAACTCAACATTTGGACGTGTTTTTTATTCGAAACGCAATTTCTACGCATAACAAGTATTTAAAGGTAAGCTAACTTAAACTTAAAGTTCATTAAAAATTAACGTTGCTGACACGAAATATTGAAGGACGACATGCCACAAAAGTGGAGCAAACCAGTATATTATGTATATATACAAAAGTTGAGCCACATTTCTCCTCTATGTCAAATACTTGCAAATCAAATCCATACACTAGCCACAATTGATCTATTAATTTATTCATATTCGTTGCTATTTTGTAACTGATACCGCCAACCCTCGTCGGTTTGCGTAAATTCTGACTTTTAGAGCATGTTGCATGATCTTGCGGAGGCTTGCCCACGGTAATTTTGGCAGACAAACAAGATCCACTCCTATGTTTGCATCGTCCAGCATAATTATAAGTCATAACCATTCGCATATTTTGCACTTCAAAGCCGGCTTGCCTTTGCTAACAAAATATTTTCGAAATCTTCTCAATTTGGAGTAAACAAAAGATTTAAGCGACAAACTCGTATAAAAATGTCGCCTGATGCATTTTTAAAGATGAAGTAACATACCTCGTTTTTAGCATATATTATGAAATTATAGTGTTCGAAAACCAGCTTTATAGTACTGTTCGTGTTAATCACGTATTGTTTACAGTCGGTCTAGCCTTAAAATATTACACAATAGCCTCCGCAAAGGTAACGAACATTCCAAGATGACGAGTCCGATGACTTGATGAGTTGAAGGAAATCTCCGTGGAGCGAACTCACCTTTCTTACAATTCCGTGATTGAAATTGAGCGAGTAGAGAATGCGCTCCCCGTGGTCTTAATCTGAATATGATGTCTTTAATGACTTCTTTGCGCCTGTGAACGTCGTCAGCATTTGCGAACGCGAGTGAATGGGTGAGACTTACACAAGATTATTAATGTTGTGATGGGAAAAGAAGATTTACAGGCACGAAATCCGAGACCCGCATCGAATAGAAAGTGCCTGGCTGCCTTGCCGGTCCAGGTGTGGATCAGGTGTGCTCGGTCGAAACGAAACTGACCCAATCTTTTCGATCGGATGTGCTATGCCTACAATAAGTAAAAGTTATTCTTGGCCGATTCTCTTTCGCGGCAGATAGGCAATAAACGAAATCGATTTATACTATGCGAGTACACTAAGCAGTCGACGTTCTCGATTCGCGATGGAACCGGTTTCCATGTAGAGATTTACTCTAAGGTGCATAAATTATCGGTTTTCACTCGTGACTCCATTCACTCTCATCTTTCCAGCCTTTGCAGTGGAATGGAGCTCTTTAACAATGGACAGCTAATGGACCAGAATGAGATGGGGTCGCGGTTAGACCGTAAAGGAGGCATTTGCTCGTTCTTTGTTGACCCCAATTCACAAACTATTTTGAGGTTAACGATTCACATTCGATTTTCTTTTCGGTTACTAATTAACGCCTTTGGTACTATTGACCCTGCTGTATGAAGATCAACAAGGCAGGGAGTGGGACTAACTTAACAAAATTAATGGACATCTTACACCAAAACTAAAGTTCGAAAAAATATTTTTATATTAGTATAGCAACCCAATTTTTTCAGGGTCCAATTAAAACGACATTTAGAAAAAACTACTTTTTGGTAAAATGTACCTATAAATGGCTATATTATAGGTATAACCAAGACAATTATTTTCATATTTCTGGGAAAAAAAGCAAATGATCTTAGAAAAATTAAAAGTGTCTACAATCGCATAGTAGTCCAATTAGGTATACATATCAGATTATTTAAAAATTTTGTTTTGTGAAATTTTATAGTCACCATATAGCGAGTTTGTAATATTGTATTTTACGGAAATCCAATAAGAGGACAAATGATTGAAAAGTTCATAAACCTAAAAACTTTAGACAGAGGTATAAAAACAGATCAACCAATTTAAATTAAAAATGTAGTCTCTGTAGATCCACATATTGACTGTCATAACTTGATTTAACAAATATTTGTATGTTTAATTGCAACATACATAACTACTAACTACATTTAACATCGTTGTTTTTTATAGTCATACTGCCAAAGTGATTGATTTAAACTTATCATATTATAACCACTGCTGCATATACACTTTTGAAATTAATCAGACTTACTACACCATTTAACGTATAATTCCACAATTTTGCATATTTATATTTGTTAGTGATTTATAACGAAAACGCGATAGGAGGCAATGCGACTTGTCTAAATAACCTTATGTAAATGAAACAAATAGCCACCGACTTAATTTAATCACATTAGCGACAGGTAATTTATTATAAATGTACTAATACTTTCACTTTATAAACTTTTGCATATTCAGTACTAAAAACCAGATTTGCATATCGATACACATATTTAAAAAAATAAAAATAAAGTGTTCGCTAAATATTTACATAAGCGCTTAAAAAGGTGAACAAAGTCGAGGTGATGAGAAATATAGCAAATTCCGTTTCTTGTTTTAAAATGTGGAGCGGAAACAAAAACAATCTGTAAAAACTTGAAAGCCCACATACATAATTTTTTTATTAAAATCCCTAAAAGTTATGACCCGAAACTTTTATTTTATGTTCAAAACTTTTTTTTTAGATGAAGATGAAGCTAAAAAATTAGAATTTCTAATATGTCTCGCTTTATTTCAAACTTTTGTCTTTAATATTTCGTTAATTAAAATTGGAAAAATAAAATTTATCTAAAAATACCTTGGAAATAAAATCTATAATAAAGATGTAATAATTAGCCACAACTTAATAATAATTGCTACACGGTGAGCGTAAGTCATAATGGAAAAACCGAATCTTTATACATACATAGGATGACACTGTTAGTCCCAACCACTCCCTTAGTTGGACATTAAAAATTAGAAATTGCAATTTTATGAGGTAAATGAGCCGAGAAATAAGATTTTATTTGCAGGTAAGATAATCAGTGTTAAAATATCAAAAAACATACCAGTTACCAGTAAGGTAACGGTTGTTTTTAATATGAAGCTCTTTATAACCACTACAAATTGAAATTATAAACTAATGAATGGAATTCATTAAAGTCATATCCAATTTAATTGTTCTCTTTATTACTTTCGGTTTCGAATACTTTTCACCTTGAACTTGGAGCATGGCTGCCGTGCTCAATAACTTTAATCATTAACCGGTGTTGAAAAGCTCCATAAAATATTTATGCTAAAACCGTGCTGAGACTCATACGGTGTAAGACCCGCCGTTCAACTATTACTGGCTAATCTGATTCCCCGAGAAAACATAATTAAACTGATAGACGTCTAGACATGCAGGTATGGAGCATGCACGTTTAATTAAACTATGCGAATTCGGCTTGCCCTGCTTCGGCATGTCCATAACGAGATAACGTGCAGACTTAATGCTGGGACTTAAGACAATTCAAAAGTGAATGGTCCATGGCGTTCAGCTTCTCATGGATGTAAGTGATTTTGATTTAGGCAATCATGCGGCGGGTATCCTGTGGGTATTAGTCAAAAAGTAGCAACGAAGCGAGCGTCGATGCGACTACGATGATAGGTAAATTGAATAGGAATTGCTTTAATTGGACATCGAGAGTTTTCATCATTCGGGAAAAAGGTTAAATCAAGGTAAACCGTGAAAATCTCAAGCGATTTCACCACTGTTTGCATGGGAAAGTGAAAAACTCAATAAAGTGCGGCTGCTTTTGGGCTGTCTATCCGAAACAAAATCAGTACCTGCGGAGCACCATAATCAAACGTAACTTTTCATTTCTTAAAAGCTATCATCGTCGTTGCATTTACAAGACAGACAGCAAGTCAGCAAGTTGATGAACGATGACAACTGGCGTCCAACCGGCCGAAATCACAACTTTTAAGCAGGTTTTCACTGATTGAGAAAAGCGCCTTTAAACGGACCTGGATGAATCTTGTCCGGCGTCTCTTGAACTGGTTCCATGCAAATGAGAGCACCAGAAAATTGTTGCACCTAAGCCGGTTTGAATGCAGCCTTTTCCGCTTTCATTTCTCGGACAGCCGCCATTGCACACTGCGACTGCAGGCGCGGGAAAATGACTTTCTCCGAACAATTTTCCTCAATAAGAAAATGTCCAAAAATTTGCCTTGTTTTTTTTAATTTTCGCCGAAACATTACTAAGTAAAATTTACATCATTGCTAAGGCAGTGGTTTTTTAGCTTGTTCTAGCGGCTGCGCAAGCTGATCAAGCGTAAATGACTTGCGACAAAAGTTAAATAGTTGCGCAACTGCAACAAAAACCAATCTGCATCGTGTTTACCTTCGATTTCTGAACAGATATTTGGAATCACTAGCGGTATCGATTACGTGGGAGATTCATTTTCGATTTTCGGCTCCATTTGATCGGAAAAGTCACATCATACCGCAACTATATCACGATTTCCCGGATATAGCGAACCTTTCTCTCGTTTTATAACTTCCACAACTAATTTGTCGAGCAGCACGTGCTCAGGGAAATTTCTAATGATCGTGCACTTTGGTTGCTGTTTGTCCAGATTCAGCGGAAAGACGGACGCCCACAAAATTACAGTCGAGGCTTGGGGCAAGCGATATCTTCAGGCACTAAAATGATCTAATGCCTTGATGGCCTGTTCTTATGCTAATGAAGTGAATGGGTAAATGTGCACGCAAAATTATATCGTGAGAAAATCGCATTTTTGGGTCAGAATAGCAATCAAATTTTTATTAGATTACTAAAAGGTTTTTAGAATGTATTCAGATTTTACCTATGTAACAGGCAACGAATTTGAGTTATAAAGAACGAAAAATCATATAAATTAAAAATATTATAGAGATTTTAGAAATTTGTAGAGCAATAACGTATATGCGTCCAACATTTTTGTACTTTTATATGTAGTAATATTGTTTTTAATGAGGCAACAATAGAGTCGACAGTTTAAATTTTCTAAAAAGAAAATCAGTGTTCATTGAATTTTTTATTTTTTTAAATTGTATTCGATTAGTTTTGAAAGTCCACTCATACAAGAAGATTATGCGGCAGTCAAAACCTTACGCATTTCGTTCAAAACAAATCTTTGTTTAGAATTATAAAATGAATTCGTAAAAATCGTTTTTTGTCAATGAAGGCTAATAATAAATCTGTCTAAATCTCCGAGAAACTATAAAGATTTCCTTTTTCAGCTATCCCATCTGCAATAATTCAGTCTTTTGCATCAAACCGATTAGCATTGAATCAGATGAATCAGCAGACCTACACACGGTTTCACTGCCAAGTGTGGGACTTCTAACGAACAATGAGAAGCACCTCATTTTTTCTTGAAGAAGTGCAAGATTCACTTTCTGGGCAATTTGTCACCCACAAGATGCTTCAAAATTATAAAAAAGTGAAGACCGTCAAAGGAAGTCGATTCAATTTTGCAATTCTCTAGCGGTCCAATGTCGGATAATGGCCAGTGGGTGTGACCTTATAATTGAAGATAAAACCGCCGTTTTATTTTTAAGGAAGAAACCGTTGTCTTAATGATCAAATCACGCCCAATATTTGGGAGATTGTACATTGTAAGGAAGCACTTACCTTTAATCGAACTTCAAATCAGTTCATGGTCGTTGTGGCATTTACAATGCAAAAGATTGGCTCATTCTTGGAAATCACCGCGATTTTGAATAAGAATTGCGCCAAATCAAAACATCCGCAAAACAGTAAATTTTCTCCTCGAAATAGATCACGTATTTAAGCGCCGACCGAGCCCCTAAAGTGGTTGCCGTTTGCTAGAAACATATCAGGATTATGCAACGAACGAGGTATCGCCTTCTGGCCAAAACGTTTCTTACATCACAATCAGATTGCGGCGAGCCTTCGATTACCTTTTCGCCGTAGCCAGCGAACGCCTTTCTCGGGGCACTCGAAAATTTATCGAGATCTCCAAAAAAAAAGAAATGATTGCGGCAAAGTCCAGCTTAGTTTACAGCCATAAATAAATCACAGCGATCGGGGTAAAAACTAGAATTTTCCCAAAAAACAAAAGCACGACTATAAAAATGACTCGAGGGCGAGGCAGTTACGTACGGCCGTGCACCCAGGTAACCTTTCCGTAAGAAACGCGAACTGAATTCGGTATGAACCTTTCGGGCCTTTTGGCTTCGGTGGTCTAGAGTTTTTGGTTCCATTCGACTTTTTATCGCGGCCATATCACGACTCCGCGGTTCCCTCCGACGCGACGGCCAGAGTCAAGCAAAAATAGATGTAGAGCTACACCGGGGAAAATTTAGAACACATCGCACATGCGGGGGAGGGGGAAATAAGTCCACGCACCTCGTACTACCGCTAGAGTTTTGGGTTACTTGCGGTAACTCAGGAAATAAACCGCAGTTCGAATCAGTTCTAGTAAAACTAGGAAAAACCAACTGCAGCTGCGCCAGTGGATCTAATTTTATTCAGCCCCAGCTCTAGTGGTGTTCTCTTTCATCGAACGGATTTAACCTTTTCGCGGCGATCTTAAGTTACTTGTTACTTAAAAATCGTTTTGGTCTGCCAGATTGGATGAATAATCATCCGGAAATGGAAAAGGTTTCTCGCTTCGGCGGTTTGAGGCAGATGCATCTTATAATATCACTGACAACCCGAATATTTGGAATGTGTGCAGATATATGTATTTTTTATATATTTTCAATATTGAGAGAATTTATGTAAATTGATACATGTACGTGTTGTGGTTTTCCGATGTTGAACCTAGTTCAACTAGATATTTCAATATACGGTAAATACAGATACTAATATTAAAAAAGGTAGATCTATGCTAAACTAAATATTTTTTTGAGTTAAAACGGTAGTTATGCCGAAAAGTTTTCATGCGATTCGCTTTCATCATTATAAGTAATAACCAGCCACCCATCTGCAAACCGAATCATTCAATTTACGTTTGGACTATATCTTTCTTACATATACATATCTTAAGAATACTACACGTACATAGAAGAAGAGGCACCTGTCTCGTTAATGTTTCGGTTGGCTACTTATTTCTTTTACTTAGCATTTATCCAAAGAACGATCGTGTGAAGAAATCCAGGTGGAAAGAAGGTAGACAATGCCGTGTTAGAGCTATCAAAAATCGTTCTCCATGCCTTTTAGCCAATTTATTCTGTAACCGGTCAAAATGAATTAAATTCCTGCGGATTTCATCTAGGAGGCGATCATGCAGCACAATACAACAAAATAAAGAGAAAGGAACCGAAGGTTCCGTTGCGACTCCGGGCTAGAACCGTGGCCAGGCCCAGGAACCTATGCACCGCCGGATAGTATCGCAGTTGCCTTGCAGGCGTTGCATAACCGCCTGATTGGGGCAGGATCATTTGGCGAGCAGGCCGGCGGGACGGCTCCGTTGGGGCAGTCATTTCCACAACATCTCCCGGCCGCTTTCGTGCTTCCCGTCCTCAACTTCCCGTTTACTTTTCGCCGCGAAAACCTGTTCGCGAAAACAACCTGTGCTCTGGCATTTCGCGAAAGTGCTGGGCCAATCTTCTGGCTAGATGCAGACATTCAGTGTGCAGCAAAACGCGATTATATGTGAGCATTTCTGCTCCATTGATCATGCACGATTAAATGCCGCGCAAAAACCCCCCGCTCCGCGAGTGTAAATTGCAGCCGAGAGGAGGCCCAAGGGGGCGGTCTGACATTTTTCCACCGGTTGATGACTTCTGTGGGCTCCTCGCCTTACCTTCTCTTGACATTTCTTCATTTTCTGCGTGTAGATCACGTTGTGGCCCACTTTCGACACAGCGGCCGTTCTTGCGACTCGCTGTCGCTCGTGATCGCTTCTTTAGACGCGCTCAGATTTTGACCTTCTTTTTTCCCAGCCACGTACCGATCATCCATCCCGGCTGATACTATCGAATTAGAATGTTAATTAGCCGCTCGAGCATGGGACTATGGGAGTTGTCGGCTTTCGGGTAACCTTTGGGTGTAACACTTTAATAACCGTTAAAATGAAAACTTCCAGAATGTTTAGGCTTCCGAATGCTCAGTAATTAATTGGATGTTTGGGTAATTTGTTAATGGATTTAGACAATGACCCGATTATTTGACCCAACAAAAACAATTAAATTGATCGATAAACAAGCCTGGAATGCAGCTGAAATTCCATGTAATCGTCTTTTTTTAACACTAAGCATTATAAAATGCTGATATACCCTAAATTAATATTTAAAATAGCTTAATCTTATGTTTCCGTTACTTTAGAAGTAATGGGTAAAGGTATTATTATAATCAATATATCAATATATGTATATATAATTAAGTAATCGGAATCGGTCATTGAATTAAGAGAATCCTAAGTTTATGTATTTTAAACTAATATTTAAAAGCATAATCCTTCTGTTTGGCTTTCTAGCAATAGGTTAGAAATAACATTGAAAAAAATTAAAGATCAATTAATAATCACCCAGATGGGATTATCGCAATTCTTTCAAATTAAACAACGGCGATTGGCAAAAAGAGTCTGAAGCAATAAGGCTTAACTAAACTAAATATGTTTCAGAAATTGTCACACCATTTAGAAAGTCAAATATTAACCACAAATCCCATAGTTAAACCATTTTAACACCTTTGAACCCTCGTTTTACAGTCAATAAAATTTCACACTGCCATTGTGTATAACAACCTGTCCCACAAGATTTAACTACTTATAAGACTTATAAGGCTTTAAAGTGCAGGTCTGAATTTAAATTAATTAAAGCAGCTATTCGAACCCGCAATTACTTGGAGTACGCAGTGCTAATTAGCTGTGCAGAAAATGTTAGCACACTCCATCATTTTTGTAATTTTTATTTGACGAAGTCTGCGAATACTGCCTACCAGGCTACCGCGTTCTGCCTTCCCATTGGCATAGTGATCCACTTGCATCACGGACCCTCCTCAAAACAATAGAAGCACGTCGTTATAAATTCATTTTCAATTAAACTGCCTTGGGAAGGGAAATTCGCGGAAAAGTGTACTTTACGCATGTACCATGTTATTCTTTGGGCGGCGTAATCATTGTTTTGCCAAATATGAAGTAGACATAGAAAGTATTTTCAACGAAATATCTAAGTCTAACTTACATGTAAATCACGCAGCTAACTGCCCGCGCACGATTTGAGAAAATATTTCAAAATATTGTACTTTGTTATGTTATGTGGGTGATTTGTTGAGAGCGCAAAAAGTTGAGCGATCGCCACCATTCACTTTTGCCTTGTTATTGGCCTGATGGTATCACCTTTGCTAAAAGATTGCTGAGCAGGTGTGAGGGGCTTAAGTGCGCAGATTGCGGTCTACTAGCGATTGCAGATCGTGCATAGTCCGCGGCCGCGCACGGCCTTCTTATCGCGGCTACCTGGCAGGTACAAAGCTGAAGAGAGAGTAAATGGCTCTAAACAGGAAGAAATCTCGTGCAAATTATTCACCGTGTCTGTGAACCTTTCTGGTCAGAATATCTTGCACATGATTAATGCTGCTCAAGGTGAACTTTAAGAAATATGCTGTTGTCAAACTTGTTTCTTTAGTACCGATCCGGCATTAAACGCAAGAAGGTAAAGTGTCTTAAGTTGCTTTCAAGGCGGTCCTGCTTATACCGGTCACCTGAATGATGACGCCAACTTAATAAAAATATACTCATCGTCGAAAAATGAATGAATGCATTCAGAGATAAGCGAACTTTTAATTTGTATTATCATAATAAAACTGAAAAGTTGTCGATCCGTCGAACATTAAAAATTCTCTCCTCTGATTTTGTACTACAATCATTGTATCACAATGAAAACTTTTACCTTTTTTCTCCTATCCACTTAAGCGTACTTGGAAAGTCTATTTTTCGTTATTTTTGTCCTCATTCTCTAGTCATTTATTAGCAAAAATGTATTCCAAAAAAAAAATTAATTGAATTAAAGTCAAAATGGAAAACCAGCCTACAACATCTGAAATAATGTATAACACATATATTGCATAGCAAAGCCCTATTAATACTATTCTTTTTAAATTTTGTTTAACTGGTTTTCATTGTTCATTTTAAATATTGTACCAATTATTCACATCATATTTTCAAAAACAATTTCTTGATATTTTGAAGCTGACAATTTTTTCTTCCATCTAAATTTCTTGTACCTAAGTAAAATGATAGTAATTTTCAGAACAGATAAATCCCAACAACATTTTTTAGAAAATCATTTTATTTAGACTTTCTAATTAATACAATAATTAATACTTGGCGCGAAATTTCGCGGTATTTTTGAACTTGTAACCTATAGCATAAGTGAAGTGTCCCATTAAGAAAACTCACCCAAGCATGAAAGCGCATTTTTTAAAATATTTCTCAGAAGACAAAAGACATAAAGAACATTTTCTTTTGAATTTTTTCTTAGAAAATTATGTAAACGACAGAACGTTAACAATTTATAACAGCTTCAAAGGTAGAGAACATCGAAATAAGATAGCCACTGCCCAGCAGAGCAAAGAATATGAAAAGGAGTTGAGCGGTTTTACTTCTTCTTCATTCATCTAAAAAATGAGTTTTAATTTATTTACCTGATTTATCACAATAGATGACAATAGTTTTTGGGCAATATCCTTGTGTTGTTCGTTTAGTCCAAAGAGGCTTCGGCTGTGATCACTTCCGAATTCACTTTTTGCGAGAGCATTGCACAAAAATTCACCTGAACCTACCTCTTGAGAGGAGTATCACTTTCTAACACACGAACAAGATCCGTGACGAAGCTTTCGATATCTCCAAAAAAACTCACAAAACACCTGAAGAATTCCAGCTGTTGAATTTACAAGATCAGCGAAATACCGTTCAAGAAATATTCAATATCTTTCCTCCCGAAAAATACTGTCGATTCGCGGATTGTTTGAATATTGAACTCTTCGCCGAGTTGACTTTTGTTTCTGGCTCACTTACCAAGTCAGCGATGTCGCATCAACCGTAGGTAAACAACTCGCGAAAAATAGTGTTCAGAAAAAAATTTGCGCAATTCGATGAGACCGTTAAACCGCTGCCACACCGTTGACACTCTTTAAGACGAACAACTTCCGTGTGCTTCGCGTTGAGATCACCAGCGTCGTGGCTTAGCGCTTGAAGTTCTCAAAACGAACTGAAAACTCCGGGGAAAAAGTGGTAAAACAGCCGTCGGCGGGCCGCTTACCAAGTCCAAGCCACCGCCACTTCTGCGGGACACACCTGGAAAGGTAAATGTTGCGAGGAGGCGCAAAGCGGCGCACGGTGATAGCGCCGTTTTGGGCTCAGCAACTTATCGGCGGGCCCCAACATGGTTGCGGCTGCTTTCTTGGGTTACTTTGGGTGCTCTGGGGCCCCAGTGCGTTGACTTTTCGATTCGCAAGAAATTGTTCGAAATAGCCTCTTCACACATGTTCGAAGCGAAGCAGTCACCAGGGATTATCAACAACAAACGCAAAAGAAGAGCCGTAACAAAAAAAGTTAAGTTTCGAACTATCAGAGCTGTTATAACAAAACTTTGAAATTAATTTTCTGATGAAATATATTTGTTTATGTACTTATTTTTAATTAGCTTATCCGAACACGCAGTTGCTCGGAATGATCAAAGAAAGGAAATTTAAAATATAAGCCAAAGTTTTTGCCTTTCAGGGTTTATAAGGTTTGTATAGAATTCATAATTCTTTAAAAAAAACAACCCCATATAAAATATTTAGAATTTAAATGAAAAGTCAGTCAAGCGGATTGAATAAATGTTCTTTACTGTAGAAATTTTCCAAGAATCATTACATGTTAGACAAACAAGATTTAAAATGG
This sequence comes from Machimus rusticus, assembly GCA_951509405.1. Classification (NCBI taxonomy): domain Eukaryota; kingdom Metazoa; phylum Arthropoda; class Insecta; order Diptera; family Asilidae; genus Machimus; species Machimus rusticus. The sequence continues at coordinate 47,344,492 of OX608051.1, read as the reverse complement.
CATCATCCCCCTACTGCGTTTCCAGGCAGCTCCAGACTTTCTACTGTGATTTGCTCGGCTTGACTTATGAGCTTCTTTCTTTTGTCGGTTAACAAGAACATCTTTTTCTTGACCATGTCCTTTAGGCTTACCAACAACATCACGACCTCCTCCCCGGCTTCTAAACTTAGCATTTCGAGCAGCTTCGTAGCGTGCCCGAATATCAGCAGGATTTTCCAGATACTCCTTACTTTTATCTCTTTTAGCGTTTTCATTCACTTCTTCTTCACTTTCCTCCTCATCCTCCGACTCTTCATCGGCAATTTCGTCAGCAAGGACATTTTGAGCTGCTTTTGATCTAGCCGTTTTAGCTTCACTATCTGCAAGGGCTTCATAGCTGTCGTCGTACTCATCATCATACTCGTTATCTTCCGTAACCAAACTGTACTCCTGGTATTTTTCCTTCATCTCCTTAACGTACGTTTTGTCATTTAGAAGCTGTTCCACATTCTTCGGCTGACCAGGAAATCCTTTTCGGGATTTTATGATGCATTTAGGATTGTCGTGAGTCATTATGTCGTAGTCATCGCCGTCAAAAACATTGTTTCGTCTAATGCCAATGCTGCGGTATAAAGCATCTTTTGGGTCTGGGGGAATGTAAATTTCACTTTGATTAGCTTCAGCAAGGTCAGGTGGCAGATTTCCTTCGAGGACTGCTGTTATTGCTTCTTCGGTGTTGTTATATCGATCGAGAAGTTTCCTAATAAATCCATCACCGAGATGTGGAAGGATATCCTGCACTTCAGTTACTTCTTTTGCAATGTCTCGTCCAGGAAGATCAATTTTTAGATCCTTAAATTCGTCTTCCAACCCATTTGTGGTCGGAACTTCTAATGGTTAATAAAGAATTACTACATCTTTAAAACGAACTATTGAACATTTTTTACCAAATTCGTCTTGATCTTCTGCGCCATTGCATTCCGCTAAATCAACCAGATAAGAGCCCTCCTCACTTGTGTAGGCCTTCAGAATAAAATCAGCCTTAAATTCATCTCTGTTAGAAATTTTATTAAGAATTCGTTTACACCGAATCAATTTTTCAAAGAAAATTTTATACTTGGAAGAAAATCCTCATATAAAATATGTATTTTCTGGGTGCTATAAATATTCATTTTTCTTTAATCTAAAACAATATGTTTAATAATTTTAAAGACCTTTGAAGAAAAATTTGTTAAATTTTAATATTTAATAGTGTCGACAATAAAATAAGATTTTAATAAAAGCACCAGAATAAAACATCGGAAATAATATTGTTAAAATTAAACTGTTTGTGTAAAAATCAAATCTTTTAAAAAGGATACAAATCTTTGCAGGCCTGTCTGATGATATCTATATCATTTTCGACAGGAAAAAATTTCTGATAGTCAGCAACGAAAGTTCTGTCTGCTAAACATTCCGTTAAAATAGCGATGTAGTTTTCTGCTGGTAAGATACTTTGGTTCCTAAAAAGGAATTTTTTTTTATCTTTTCAAGAAAAACAGTAAACAAAACTTACGGATTTTGCAAAATATTTTCCAGAATTAAATTAATGAGAGCTCGAAATGCCTTCAGAAGTTCAATTCTTGATCGATTTAAATGTTGTAAACTTGGCGATGACGGATTTATCGTAAAGATGTTTTTGTACAACAAAGATATTGTGTTATCGTAGAAATTTGTTATGCTGTAACCAAAAATTAAACATATATTTACTAACACACTCCTTAAAATTTCAGAGACAACAAAACAAATTCAAAACGTTTAAAATTACACTTTCTAGTTTGCCAACGAAGAGTGGACGAATTAGGAAAATTAGACTTTAATTATGTTTAATTAGCCTTTATTCATTAAAATTCAATAATTTCTGAAAAGGTATTCAAACATTGTGAAGTGTTTGTATATATTTTTTTAAATACCTTTGTTCCAAGTGTATTTCAGAGCACAAAGATCTGGCATCAGGATAAGCCTCTAAAAGAATGCTTAAGGTGCAGGAGCAATCCACCGTATATAACGCCAGATCCTCAAACGATGACACGGGTTCATTATCGCTTTCCACTCCTTCATTTTCGGTCTTCTTTTGTATCACTTTGAACGCCTTCTGAAGGTACTGTATCCCAATCCGTAAGTCCTCGCTATACTTGGGCTCAATTTTAAAGATAGTCTGAATTATTTTCGACAATATGTTTATATTAGACCGTCCGTACGCCGTAATCATATCAAAAAGCATTGGAATCGATATAAGAAATTTGGAATACAGCAGCTCCTTAAGATGTTCTTTAGTGATCCATTCTTCGTCCGATTCCTTATTCGTTATCATCCGGCAAATCACCCTCAGTACATACTGCAAAATGTCTGAATACAGCAAAATTACTTTGGGCTGATGGATCAATGACGGCAAGTTCAAGTAGAATGGTGTGGCTTCTTGAAGGAATGAAGTTATTGCTTCCATGCAAGAGGGCTCGAAAACTAAATGCGACCAAAAACGAAAGTGGTTTAGCTCTAACAAATATTCCATATCTGTTTTGAACGTTTCCGCTTCGATGAGCCATTCTTCTAACTCTGCACCGGAAATAACTTCACCCTCAACACGGATGAGGCTGCGGTATTTAATGAAATCTTTCTTTTGTACCCAATGTTCGTTCTGAAATAGTCAAAGTATTTAAATTGGAGTATCAAAAAATACCAATAAAGTAAAATGCATTTACTGATTTTAGATTGAGCTTACGCCACCAATTATTTACGAGGATGCATACGATCGAAATCTTAGATTGCAGTCTTTTAAAATAGAAAAAAATATACTCACCAACGAAGCAATTTTCAACTGAACTCCATCCTCCTTTACATAAAAAAACAGTTCACCCAACGGTTTTTTATCGGGGTTCTAATTAAAAATTAATTCAATAAAAGTAATATAGATTTACCGAGCTTACTCACCTCAAAATCTACCTTTTGTGGCATTTTCAGTTTTTTATCAAAAACACACTTATGCCAAGTAACAAAAACTCTGGACATAAACAAATCAAAGTCAAAAACAGCTGATTAAAAATGTTGCTTTCGTTGCAATTTCGAAAAGGTTTCTCAGCTGCGAGCTTTTATTTACAATTGGGATTTTTCGCAATAAAATTTAATTAATCAATCCTAGCAATCGATATTTTTATTCAAGAGATTCTTTTAAAGTTTTACCCGTTAATTCCCATGTACTAAATTGAAAACTATGTGCAGAAAAACATTTGAAATTTTATAAAATTTTAGTTTCGAAACTGGAAATGTCAACAACTTTGAACTGTCAACGTGGATTTTCAGTTGTGTTTACGCGTGGCGGAGGTGGTTCTGTTGTGTGGTTGGACGATTTTTACAACAAATCCAACTTAAATGTTCTAGTTAGGAAACACACATAAAATGATAATTCAACGTAAGTTGCAAAACTGCAATTCTTTCAGAAATATAATTAATCTTTCATTTACGGCAGGGAATACAAACACCTTAAAATATGTGAGTCTCATCACACTCACCCTGCAGAATGCCATTCTGGGGCTCAGCATGCGCTACGCCCGCACCAGGGCAGGGGAGATTTTTATTAGTTCCACAGGTGCGTAAAAAAGCAATTAAAATTCTACCGCTCTTGAAACATAATTAAAAAATTGAAGCTGGTCAGGACAAAGAAATATCTGGCACCGGCTTGTCTGTTCGGTGCTATTTAAAATATTATCAGTAAATATGATGTTATAAAAGACTACATAGTGAACTTAACAGGAAGTATCAGTCCTGCGGCCGAAATAAAGCTCTTATCTAATATCGTTTCGTCTTATCTGCAAATTTAAAAATTTAGTAAGCTTGGTCTAGTCGCGTGTAAGCTTAATAAAGGGATTAGATTCTCTTTATCGTTACACTCTTAAATTGCACTTGGGTGCATGTTAGCGGAAGTGCAAATAGATGAGCAAAGTAAGGTGTAGATTGCTTATCAGAAAACAAGCCGAGTAATACAAAACAACGTAAATGGTCCTTTCTATGATTTCCTAAACAGAATACATTAAGTAAAAAAAGCTTTAGATACTTTAGTTTAGATTTTCCACCGGAATTGCTTAATGAGCATTTACAAAATGGGCAAGTGCCGAGAGTTCCATATTACCAGCAACGAAATACTCATTAATATATATGTATAACTTCGAAATAGAAACGAGTAAATTTTTTCATCAAATAAGTAATTATTTATAATCCACAGCAAATTACTTTCGGTATTATTTTCTAATTATTTTCCTGTAATCTATACTAATTTGTTTATTTATGTGAACACATATTTCAATAATTGGTTTGTCACAAATCTTATCCTCTTTCTCAAACTACTCAATTTTTTTCTTTGAAAGCAAATCCACTTTGAAATTGAAAAAAAACTCGTAAAATTAACATTGTTAATAAAGCTAATTAGTATTTATGTAGAACAAATTATTACTGCTCGTTTTCAAAAGTATTTTTTGGTTTTTCAATGCGATGTGTAGATATGATGCGATTTCGATACATTTGATTATTCCGGGACTTTTAATCCACACTGTATATTAACAATGCCAAATCCACTTCCATCGAAAGCCAACATTTTTATGTTTCCACTTTTCCAGCTGTCTTGATGTCCGAAGTGGTGAAGCTGTTTACATGTCTGATACTCGTTTTCAACGAAGAGGGAAAGGATGTTAATCGTTTTCTTCAATCTCTGTACAAAACGATAATACAAAATCCGTATGATACCCTGAAGGTGTGCGTGCCATCGTTCGTCTACATCATCCAGAACAACCTGCTCTACCTCTCTGCCACGCACTTGGACGCAGCCACCTACCAAGTGACCTACCAGATGAAAATCCTCACTACAGCCCTTTTCGCCGTGGCCATCCTCCGAAGAAAATTATTGTCCACCCAGTGGTTGTCCCTTCTCCTCCTAGTCTTGGGGGTTGTTCTTGTGCAACTTGCGCAGACGGAGTCGCACGACGCTCCTTCGGAGAACCTACCTCCCCAGAATAGGCTTTTGGGTCTTTTTGCAGCGTTGGGAGCTTGCTTTCTTTCGGGCTTCGCTGGGATCTATTTTGAAAAAATTTTAAAGGGCGCCGATATTTCAGTTTGGATCCGGAACGTGCAGCTGAGTCTTTTGAGTCTGCCCTTCGGGGCCATCACATGCGCCCTGAACGATGGCAAGGTGATCGCTAGCCAAGGGTTCTTTTTCGGGTACGACTCCTTCATCTGGTATTTGATTTTGCTTCAAGCTGGCGGAGGACTCATCGTGGCCGTTGTTGTAAAGTATGCGGACAACATCCTCAAGGGATTTGCTACGTCACTTGCTATAATAATTTCATGCGTCGCATCGATTTATTTATTTAGCTTCAATTTAACGCTTCAGTTCTCTCTCGGCGCTATGCTGGTCATAGTCTCGATTTTCATGTATGGATATAATCCGAACAAAGGGCAGAAGGTGCCCGCGTACAAGATAAGCGCAGATTTGGAGGAAAAGGAGCTGCTACCCAAGGTTTAAGGAGTGGAGTGGAGGATATTCAGATGCGTCGAAATGATCAATTTCCAGTATTTTGAGCAAATTATATTTAAGAGTTGGTCAGTAAGTGATACTTAAGCCGTGATTAGAACTGAGTGGGGGATTAATTGCTAGTAGGTGCACGATGTACAATACATTGTCGAGGGGCTAGTTCGCGCTTTTGAGCGTTGAGTGAAAACGACACGAAATTTAAGAATATGACCACTAGCAATTTTAATGAGATATACTCAAACAGTTTCATCGGTTTTTGGGTTTTTATATTTTCTTTTGGTATTATTTCACCATCGTCATTTCCCCTTTTTTTCTAAACGTAACAAAGTTAATTCTAGATAAACTAATTTAACCTTAACATGTTCCTGCCACGTGTACCGAAAACGGTATACAAATAAAAGCTCTCTATCCGCAATTTCCTTTTTACGTGTAAGTCCCCCGAAAACTTTTTTGAAAATTCTAGGAGGGAAAAAAGGTACTAGGGAAGCGCTTGTGGCACAATTTTTTTTTTACGTATAATTATTATTTAAAAATATGTAGAACAATATTAAAACCGTAAAAATCAAAAAAATACTAATGGTTTCGTTTAGATAATTTCACAAAAATATTTTGAAACTTTGAAAATGTGTTTTCAATTTTGGGCCTACTTTTATGAAACAGAAATTTTTCTTTTAAGATATCGTAGATCGTAAATACTATAAGAAAATTTAAAAATCGATGGAAAAAGCTGATTAAGAACAGGACCTTAAGAATGTTCCCAAAACATTTTTCATCGCTTATAATGGTCATATTCTTAAATTTACGTCAAAATACACGAACTGGATCCCAGATCCAGCTTTGACGAGTGCTCCTTTGGCAAAATAAATTTTACCTTTCAATTGATACTGCGTGTTAAAATCTCAAATGTAACTGTACTGCTGTAATGTGTTATACACTTATTATGTATAAGACCTGATATATTTTATTAAACTTGTATTTTATATGAAACTGTATTTGAAGTTATTTCTAATCCATTTTCTATTCTACAAAATTGTAAAGAGCAGAATAAGAAATAGCTTTTCTGTCGAATATCGTACACTTAATTTTGCTTAACTTAACGGCGAATCTACTCTGCCATAATCTTAACACATTTCGGAAATTTGCTTTGGGAAATTTTCGATTTTTCGTGTTAAATAATTCGGAATTAAACGACGAAATACTTACGTTTTTTAGCAACATGTAATAAAGTAAATTGCTAGATTTTTTATAAATATATCTAAAAGCCATTTAAACAGTTCAATATGCTTTAATTTCGTTAATTGTGTAAATATAACATCTTACATGTATGTGATTTAGTAAAATTATTGTCCAGCATTTACAACCAACAATTATTCTCCCCTAGGGAGTAAAACTATCCAATTTTGTACTTATTGCACCTTCTTGGCCTGCTTAACTTTTTTACCAGAGGCTGGCTTCTGGGGGAATACTAAAAACAACGATAGCTGCATCATACTTACGATTACAACAAGTGCGTTTTGTACCTTTAAATAAATCAGCGGGATATAATAATCGCAAAAATAATCCTAAAGTATTTTCTACTTACTATTATAGTAGAATTGCTGATAGCTGCCCCATAGACCAGCCAGGCAAATGATACTACTGTCCCGGATAACATTATTGGTAAAGGAAGACTTTCTGTACTCTTCGTTCTGAACACTTCGCCCAGGGATAGGAAAGGTGATCCTACCAAGGCCATTAAAACAGCGGTGCAGAATATTCCGAATCGATATTCCACAATTTCCGAATCTTCGTACTCCGCATAAGCAAGACTTGCAACACAAAATAATCCAGTTAAACCAATTTGTCCCCAAACTTTTGTCTTTTTATTTCCTGGAGTGTAATAATAGTAGATATATAGGTATATCACATTTAGAGCGAATCCGATAAAATTAATCCGGATCGTTGCATCATCTCTTATTATTGCACCAAATTTAAGGTTGACAAAGGATCTGCAAAACAAATAATTATTATCATTTAAATGTGAATAAAATAGTATGCACGGAGAAAGTACGGTAATTTATAGTTTTATGGAATTGAAGCTTTTTCTTTACGTAATTTTACGGAAGTGTTACCCTTTTAAGGGCAAAAGAAATCATCATGGACTTTTTCTCGCCTTTAAAAATGAACTTGATGCAGTTTTAGGAATTGTATATATATTAGAAATTTGAGGCATTATCGCAGTGGATCGGCTTAATGTTGTTTGTAACCCATAAGTATGCGTTATCAAACCGGCATGCGCCGCTTCTTTTAGTCTCTATTTCACATGTTTTTCCCAACAATTTCCAAAAACTCTCCGCAACCCTGGCAGAAACCCAGATAAAAGCTTAGGTTTTGAGATTTGTATGGTAAAGAATCATAAGTATATACATATATATAGGTCATTAAAAAATACAGCTGATAAAAGCAAGCGAAAGCAAATGGCTCTTCGTCTTCCTACTACATGACCTCGAAACGGCGCAGTACACAGAAAATTAACCGCACCATGTTATGGGATCTGTTATCAAATACAAAAGGCAAGCGAAGTGTATTAAATTTATGCCTTCACTTTAAATGCGATGGTATATATTTTACTTATATAATCTTTGATGTGGCTAAACATAAAATAAAAAAAGTAAATGACTCAAAATATGGCTAAATTTAGCCACCAAATGACTAAATTGACAACACTGTTTGTCGGCGCTCAATGCTTTTTCCATCGGGGCTCTGGTGGCGTTTCAGCACTTGCAAGATGCTTGAGTGCTTTGTTATGTTTGGATTTGGTCGGGTGGGAGATGGTCATCATGCTTAGGTTAAGTGAGCCGAACTATTTCTCTAATAGACTTAATTATCGCGAGTAAATAAATAGAGCTTCGTTTCGTCGAGGGTTTCACGATTTAGTAACGAACTGCATGGTCGCATAAAATAATTCTTTCGCGATTCAGTTATAATTGTTTAGTTCGGGATTATATTCTTTTATCTAGAGTTAATAGACCTGCATAGATTAGAAGTATATCAGTCATATTCTTCCGGTTTTTAGGGTTCCACACCAAAAAGAAACCATATTATTGTGCCAATGAAGTCCATCTATCTGTCTGTCTGTCTACCCGTCTGTCTAGCTCTAAAAAAGGTTTTAAAAATATACTTATTCTTGGATATCCTCGAAAAGAGCCTTTTGAGTATATTATTTTATCAAGAAGATAAAAGCTTTTAAAATGTGTAAAATTTCGTTGGATCATTTAGCCGTCTATACCGCCAGGGAAGAAGGCGGCACGCATACCATAAGTGGACAACCTCTGGTCTTCACATTATATTTGGATCCAGATAAGAATGCTCTGATAAACGAGTACAATTGGATTGTTCTTTGAGGCACATGATTACAAAGACAAATAATCCCATGTTGCACTCAACTTTTTGGGAAGAAAATCTCTTAAAAAAATATTACACTTTTCGCGGTGAGTTCAAATATTTCCCAACATGCAAAAAATATAAGTAGGTGGTACACGTAATGTGAAAGAGTTAAAGACCATTTCCCTCATTAGGCAATGAGAATGCATAATTATTATGCGGCAAATAACTGGAGAAGTTGAAGGTCAACCGTGGAAGAAAGTTTTGCGGAGAAAGGTACTCACAGGGCCAATCCGCCGAGGAATGGAATCACCGGGACTCCAGTGCTGGTCCCCTTTTTGCGAATATCGTTCAGGAGAAAAAGTCCGCTGAGGAAGTGCAGAAATGTGATCGTCAGGGCGACTTGGGCTATGATTGGAGTGTAAGGTCTTAAAATGTTTGCCCAAAAGCCCGTCATCGCGATTCTGGTGAATTTAATCTGGAATATAAAACCTGTTAAAAACTACTGGCAGGCAATGCTTGTTAAAATATTTACGCAGTCTTGGTAAGACCCTTAAACCGGTTATTGAACAGCTCAGGCGGAACTGGCTTTGGATCGCGGCGCACCAGCCTCTACATCCCATCGCCGTCAGTCTTGCGCTACTGACGTTTTAAAAAAGAACCGGCCAATAGCATTGCCATATAGTCAAAGTCTGCACTAAAATATTTATTTGAGTGCTTAGTTTTAATATTTAATTATAATTATTGTATTCACTTTTTAGGCCATCATAAATTTAATCTACACCTAAAGAGTAGATTTTCCCGTGCAATTTTAAATTGATTTTAGAATCTGATTGCGTGTAATTCGGATTTCCAACGGTAATGTACTAAAGATATCAGCTTCCCGACTGCCTACACTTTTGAAGTAAGTAAGAAGAAGCTCAGAGTCCAATTTCCAATTTGACAATATCCTCTGTTTGTTGTATCAATTTTGTGCAGAGTAAATAACGTGAAATTCGCCAGAAAAGAGCTGCATAAAGTCGTTAAATGATTTAGATCTAATAATGGAAGAATTAAGTGATCACAACACATCACTTTTGTGTAGAATATGCTTCAATTTAGGCGATTACGACATAGCGACATATCAAGTGCGGATTGAGGAATATAAATACGATTTAAGACAAATATTCAACGAAGTATCATCGTTAGGGGTATTTTGCGCACAATATTTATTTTCAAAAGAAATTTGTAATATAAATAATTCATTTCTAGACATGGGACGAAGTCAGTTGCCCTTCAAAAATATGTAACCAGTGCACAGAGGACTTAGGCCAGTGCTATTTATTTTTGCAAAAAATTAGAACCGCGGATGATAAAATTAAGAGACTGTTTATTAATGGTAATTCAGGAAGCGGAGATGAGATTTCGGAGGCTGATGCCTATGAGGTAATCGAATGCATCGAGAAAGATGATCTTGAGGAAGAGGACAAACGCTCAGAATTCGACGAGGGGACAGAAGTGCTTGAAGAGCCTCAAGATCAATGTTCTGTCGACTCTAATGAAATCGTTACGAGGCCACCTAAGAGGAAGATTCCGAACAAAACGCCTCATTTTGTTCTTACTGAAAACGTAACAAATATTCTGTCCAGTGTTCAAAGACTCTCCCCTGAAGAGGCTGAGGTGGAGCACGAAGTTGAAGCTACTACAGAGCCTCCAACTAAAACTAAAAAGTCAGATGAACTGAACAGCTTCCTGATAACAAAATTTGTCCCCGCTCAATCCACAATGGTTCAGGACGTGCTCGATTCGAGTCGGGACGATGGTTTGGTAGAAGCAGGACCCGTGAATCAAATTCGAATGCTCGACATGGCTGCTGTTGAGGTAAAGGCTTCTGGGAAGATTGAATTCAAGGACGAGGACGATGAGTCGAACATTGAGAACCCGAACACCATGTACCTGTGCCAGTATTGTCCGCGCGCCTTCTCCACATCGCACCACCTGATCATGCACCAGCGGAAGTCGCACGTTTGCCAGTTTTGTATGAAAGGCTTCACCAAAGTCACCGATTTGTACAAGCATTCCCGCGAGGAGCACAGCCACTTCAACTGTGCCATTTGCAAGAAGGACTTCAGCAGCAACAGCAATCTGAGGCAGCACATGAAAAAGATCCACTTTGTCGAGCTGCCTGCTCACGTTTCGCTGCTATCCTTTACGAAAAAAGACAGTACGACTGCTCAGAAGTGATATTGTATCTGTAAATGTTTTTCAGATGGGACTCCAAAATATGCAACGCGAAAGTTTAGCGAATTTCTAGTTGAAACATTTTTTTACACAAAAACATTTTAAAAATGTGCAGTGAAATTCGCATATTGCATAAAAGGGACTTCACTTCAATTAGGCTCAAACCGATTTTGTACCCCCATTCAATCTGCGGAAAAAAAGAAGAATAAAAAATCATAGTTTTCCAAAGACACAACTGTTTATTTTTCTATCTTGATTTTCCCATTCCTCTTTTTATCAACCGAGTTTGTTGCTCAGCTCAATTCACATTTTACCGCGACAGAAAAACGCTTTCTAAAATAGTGCAACAACTTTCAAAAATAACGGCTCAAATTGAAATACCGGAACTGCAAGAAAATAATTTCTACTCCACTTGGCAAGACTGGAGGAGTCAGCTGTGAGCGACTTTTCGCTTATTTACAAAATGTAAACTCAGCTGTGCGTGCTTGTTTTTCTGAAGTGGATTGAAATACAAACCAAATATGATTGATATTGGAGCAATTAAATGATTTTAGTGATTTGCTATTATTCTGAAACTTTTGCTTAAATTTTGAATTTATACCAGAGAGATGTTCTAGGATATGGTGAAGAATTTCAGCTTTGTTAAGTTGATAAAGAATCGACCATAAATATTAAAACTAATAACTTAAAAAGTGCCCTCGAGTGAATTAAACGATAGCATTAAATGACAAACGACGAAATGGCGCCTAAAAATTGTAAAGTCGTTACAAAAAGAAAGCGAAATGTTATGACTTTAGGCACAAAAATTGAGTTATTGGACTATTTAGCTGCAGGTGAAAGCTATGCGAGTGTCGCGAAAAAATTTAAGGTGAACGAATCAACCGTGCGAACAATAAAAAAGGCTGAACAATCGATTCGGTCCACAGTTTCATACGGCACGAGTGCGAGCAACAAAGCCACATTTTTTCGGAGACCCCAAACTATGGTTAAAATGGAAAAAGCATTGAACATTTGGATTGAGGATTTAACTCAACGAAATGTGCCTGTGAGCGGTCGAATGATTCAAGAAAAAGCAACACAGCTCTTTGGTAATCTGAAATCTAACACTGAAACTGCACATTTCAAAGCGAGCAAAGGATGGCTCGAGAGATTTAAAAAGCGATTTTCTTTACACAACATTAAAATCGTGTCTGATTCGGCTTTACCAGATCAAGAGGCAAGTAATCCGCATTCGATTGATCTAAGTGAATTCATAGAACATCGAGGATGCACTCCAGAAAATTTATTTAATCACGACGTGGATGACTCATTGTGGAAAGGAAGGATGAATCGAGCCGTCATATCAGAAAGTGAAAGGACTACACCGGACTTTAAGGAATCAGAGTTTCTTGAAATAATAATAAGTGAGTCAAGTGAAGAGGACGACTCCCAGGAAGCAACGGCGAACACTTCCATGACTTTAAGCAGCATAAAACGAATTTTGTCTTCGGGACAGCGACTACAGAATCTAGTTTCTAATTTAGATCCATTTCTAGAAAGGAGTCTGAGGTTTAAAAAGCAGTTGGAGGAGATATTACAACCATACAAAGAGGCGCAAAAGGAACTAATGAAAAAGTAAAGCGGCCATTGCAACAAGTTTGCAGACTAAGAAATCAGGTAACTCTTTCGATATTCAAGAGAAATGAGGTGAGACCCATTTCTAAATTGATGAAGATCCTCCTAAAAGACGTTAAAGGAAGCAGCGAAATTGGACGCAAAACTAACACACGAAGGTCGCACGACAAAGAGAAAATGCACCAAAACTGGTTTTTAAGTCACTTTTTCAAAAAATTCTTACAATTCCATTTGTTAGCTGATTTGATAAAGTTTCTTTAGAACTCGTTAAAACTTTCATTTTATCCCAAAATCTCCTAAAGATTAGACCAGGGGGGCTCCCGCTTTAGCAGTTGTAGCAATGAAATAAAAACTCAAAACTCTTGGCCTTGATGTATGCGTATTTATGTAGAGGTTGAAATAGAGTTAGGCGAGTTATGAAGATGTTTTTCCCTGTCGTCTCAAAATAAAAAACATAGTTTTCTTAAGAAACAATTGTTTAATCTATTCGTATCCGAAGTGTACACTATTTAAAAGTTATAAGTCGTCGGGTGCTCCAGGAAGAATCCTTTACTTTTGAAGATTTGCTTAGCAATCTTCAGATAATTCTTATCATTATTAGCGTAGGGGCCAGCCGCAATCTCCGATGCCAGTTGTTTAACACGATCACTGCCATCAGCGCATATTGTGACAGATAAAAGTAGTTCATAATCTGAATGTCTTAGCCCTATACAATGCGACCTTGAGGCTCTTGATAGAGTGGCAAACATCGCAAAGACCAGAGAGGTCATCTCCGCTAATCGAGCAATATCGATATGCTTCTGTATGATTTCGGCTCCATATCTGATGAGCAACATTTCTATAGACATTTTTAACCTGGCTATTGACTGCTCCAGCAGCTTAGACGGAAGTTCTAGAGACGGGTGAAGCTCTTCGTTAAGGCGCAAATTTGATTTTGGATCGTCCAGAGTTCTTTTCTGAAATAATTTTCTCAGCATGTAAGCTGGATGCATTAGAGGGTTCCTTTCCTTTCTGATCGTTTCATTTATATTCATCTAGTAATGGATTTTATATAGAGCTGAGATAAGAAATGTATTTTATATTGGGGCTTATTCAGTAAGTCGATTTCCAGTTGACGTGGCAGTCAATATATATAATTTTAATTTAATGCTGAATATTCAATGTCTTTTATAGTGGAGTGCTGTCAAATTCAAAAACTGAAAATTTTGTGAAGCTGGTTCCTACATTTGAGCGAATTTTAATGAAGCTTTTTGCTCATACAATAACGTTGATGAATTAGAAAATCCTGCCTTTCATGTAAAAAATAGATATTGACAGCATTAAAAGTATCATTCAAAACCCAAAATCGATTTTTAAACTTGAAGGCAAAACGTTCTATAAAAATACATTCAGTGTAACCAAGATGAATTAATTTGGATACTGAGTCGACTGAATATTGATTTACGAAGTAGCCCCTGGTGCCTTACCCCTGCATACTGGAGTCCTAATAAGCCGATGTATAGGCTTAAAGAATCTTTCGATTCTCCGTGGGTAGACAACTGGATTGCATTTGTAACAAACTCGTGTATGGGTTGATCTGAAAGCAGAGACACTGGCCCCATAAAAGCTAAAGGGGCTCTAGCAGCATCTTGGAGACATTCTAGAGAATAAAGCTATTTTGGAGCGTTACAGAAGAGTACCTGCTCAAATATCTTTGAGAGAAAGACGTACCTTTGTTGCAGCGATTTCTAAACTGACATCCTGATTATCAAATTCATCCATCAATCCCGCTGTGTAGTAAACCATCGCCTCCAGGGCATATGTCTTGCACACCAGTTTAGTTAGGCGCAGCCCCACGTTTTCCATATCTCTTAAAAACGTTTAATATCATTTTTTATTGGGTGGAAACAGAGACTTACTTGAGAGCCACTGCTCCCTGCTTGGTGCTAATGCAGTGGTCGCTAAGATAGTTTACGAGATTTTTCATCAATCCCGAAGTGACCAGAGACATTCTGAGGCGTTGAAATTTGAGTAGGTCAAAAGCAATTTCAGTGCCTAAATTTACTTCACCAATGACGCAGTCTAGAATAATTTAGTTAGATTAATTAATTTATAGCAAAAGTAGAAGGACTCACCCTCGTCCAATTTAACTCCATCAAATGTGATTGTGGAAAACTCGGACCCCCTGCAACCAAGAGGAAATAGATCGCTACTACGCTTCAGACCAGCCGATGCCCCGTCCACCATGAAGAGTGTGGCACCAAGGGCTTTTTCTCCAGCAATATTCAGCTTTTCTGTCTCGGCAACAACCAGAAATAATTTGGCATCTTTTCCGTTTGCTACGAAGGACTTCTCGCCCTTCAGCACCCATTTTTTATCGAATTCGTCGTAGGTTGCCTTCGTGTGAAAGATCGATTCCCGAGGCAAATCGCGCTCGTAAACGGCTTCGGTTGCACCTGAACCTGCAAATATACGGTTTACATTGCTTCCCTAAATGGCAGAGGAGGAGTACCACTCGCTAGAATTGGGAGGAATCTTTCAATTTGTTCCTGCGTTCCGTACTTTTGGATAACATCCACCACCAACCGATGGGATCCTAACATAGTCGAAATATCTGTTGAAACCGTTTCCGGCTCTGTCGCAACCAACGATTCCGAGCATGTGTAACCACGGCCTCCGAATTGCTCGGGTATATTAACCCCATACAAGCCCAAATTTATTAATTCAGTCTTTTCTTCTTGTCCCACAGCTCGAGTGGCCCTAATTTTCTCTACATCCAGCTGCTCTTTGAAGTATTTTTGGATTCCTTGGATTTCCTCCTGCAGTTTCTGCATGTCATCTCTCGGGATCACCTCCGGAAACGACATCATAGTGGCGTCGAGCTTCCCAATGACGAGGTTCTTCAGCAGGGCCTCTCGGGCAGGCAGTTTTTTCTGAATTTTTGTAGAAATTTTCACAGTCTCATAGCCTGCGCTCTTTCCTTCGACCGGCTGATCTTTGAGTTCTGGCTGCTGTTCTTTGCCCAGCACTTTGTTGCTTAGTAGTCTCAATTGGTTTACACATTTTTGACGTGATAATTGAAGATTTGATAAAGCAACAGACGTTAAACGATACATTTTACGAAAATTTTATCGAAAGGGACTTAAAATTAACCTTAAAGCAACTGCCCTCAAATGACAATTCGTGTAGATTCCACTGAACTTTCGGTCGTCAGCGATTTTAGTCGGATTACCAATAAATGAAGAAGAAGATTGTGATAACGTTGTGGTCACATGCAGAGGGAGTTGTTTGTGATTTCGTTGTAACGGCTCCTTCACAGAAATTACCCGGTTTTTTCTGTTTGGTGGAATGGGAGTAGAGAATTAGTCCAAAAATTCAAGTGCATGAATACGTTACAAATTTTATCGTTCTTAGAAAAGTTATTTTTAAATACAAGTTTAGAAAAGGGCTGTTGAAAAGCAATATGCTAACTTTAAACAGATCTGTGGTACATAAAATAAATACGCGGAAAAAGAAGTCAATAAGCATCGAGATTTCCAGGAAAAATCATAAAAACAAGGTTCTGCTATATCTACTGCATCAAAAATCTACGATGAAATTCCTAAATTAATTAAGCGTATTAGTGGGAATTATTCAAAAACAAAACAAAAACTTTTATGTTACATAGATCAATAAAATAAAGCACTAAGCTGCTAATTAATTCTGGTAAGACTGATATTTATAATTCAAACAATTGACTGCACCTTTTGGGTCCATTCTACCAATCTAATAAAAGTACGGAAAGCACAAAAATCAAAACGCTCTTTAACTTCCATTTAAATATTTCAAAAACTTCGGGAACTATGTAAAAATTTTAATCTATAAAAATAAGCGTCATGTATCGTTAAAACTTGCCTTTCAAAAATTACTAAAAATTGTTTGGTGACCCTTTAACTTTTTTTAGAAGTGCGGTTGACGTGGCAGGAACTAAGCCATTCTTGAATTTCAGATAAATAAAACACTGCGTTGTGCCATGCTTAACATAAAACCTGTTTATTACCGTGATATTTTTATTCGCTTAAATTATAAACAAAGAGCAAAAGTTTCAACTTGCAATAACAGTTCTATGCACTTAAAGTGCGCATGTATACATGGTATATTGATATTACAAATTACAATACTGAGTAAAAGTATTTTAGTGAGATTCTAAAGCTGTGCATTTAGAGATCATGACATTCGTTGTTAAAGAGGCAAGATAAATAAAAAGCAATGCAAGTAAATCATCTAAATAAGAAGAGCACCTACGTGAATCCTTGATTTTTTAGGCCGATCCAATCAGAGCACATAAAGCTCGCTTGTAATCCCCTGAAGTTTCGTTCTGTGAAGCACGCAGAAATATTTTCACAATAATGTAATTTAATATTTTACAACTTACCTTTACTGCGCTTAGAAGAGTCCTGTCATAGATGCGTTCGAACTCATCTTTGATATTGCCCAGATCAATTTCAGAACGGCTAACGATGATTCGAATCAAGGAAGTATCGTCAGTGCCTATGCCTTCCATTGCTTTTTGAATGCGTTTCGCAAAAAATGCAGGTTGTGATTGAACACACTCAACTATTTGGGAAAGAAAAAATTTGTTAGTTTAGTAAGAAAGGACACGTAATGTAACTTTGGTAGAATTAGCCTTTAATGCTCGAAGAGTCATGGCTATGCCATGGAAAACGAAAAGCACCATACTTTTACCTAATTTTCTGCTGTCCTATGAACCAATATTACAAACGAAAGTTCTCGGCAATTTTTGTTTTAGAAGTCTAAGGGCTACTTTTTTCACAAGAAAAATAAAGTAAGATTTGTAAGTCTCTATCAACTCCTTTAAACGATAAATCGAACAAAATAGTATAGCGGCTGACCTCGTGCCTCGGCAGTTGTTTACTCAACCTTATCTATGCCCTCGAATGCATTTAATCAAGTAACCACTTACCGATAGCCAGCATAGCGTCATGCAGTTCCCCGCTCATCTCATGCTTGATAGCTTGCTCCAAAGTCATGCCCGACACATTTTTGTATTCCTCGAAAACCAACTGAAGCTGCTCGAAGCTGCAGTGAGCCATGATCCTATTGAAGACCTCCTCATCGGTTCCCAATTTTGCCTCGCCAGCAGCGAACAAAGCTTCCGCCTGCTCCCTAGCCTTGTCCGGGTCGACAGTTCCGACAGGGTCACGGACCCCTGTGATGATAAGAGTCAACAGGCGGCGAAAGTGTCCCGAGGTTTCGCTGCAGAGGTGCTCCGCCAAGGGGCGCTCATACATATCCTCGTAGGCAGCCACAATCTCCTTGATTTCATCGTTCGTTTTCGAGCAGATGATTTCGACGAGAGCCTCCTCCTCAGTGCCCACTCCCTTCATTGCCTTGTGCAGTTGCTTGCACAGGTATTGGACAGGTGGAGTCATGAGGGCAATTATGACGCTTTCAAAATTTCCACCGAGCTCGCTCTTTAGGTCCTCGATTAAGTCCCTCCCGTACTCGTGGAGGAAGTACTCCTTGATCTGCTGGCGCTGGTTGTTAGATCTGGCGGTCAGGATGTCGATGATCGCCTGTTCGTCCGTCCCGAAGCCCTTCATGGCGGCCCGCAGCGCCTGGCCGTCTTCTTCGGCGCTGAAACTGGGACAAGGTACAACTGTCGGTCTTGGCTGGGAAAAGCAAATTCATTTGATTACATAAATATATTTACATTCCGAATCGTTGTACCTACCACGTAATCCATTTTTAAGCACTTAGTACTTTAGGAAGACTATCTATTACACAAAAATAAATTTTCACTGGTCCTAGTAACTACTGCCTGGCAGTAAAAATTTGACATCTAGCGTAACCGAATTTCGAAATCGAAAAACAGCAAAAAACTTTCACTTCAGTACTCCTAAAGATTTTTAGTAAGGAACCTTTTTATGGTTTCAAATGTCACAAAAAAATGGTGAAAAGCAAAACCGCGAACAGCTGATCATCATTTTGACAGAAGTCTGTACGCACGATATCGTGCCTGTACGGTAGTTTTTGATAAACAACGTTTTTGAATAGAGAAATATGTCCGATATAAATGAAAAAGTTGCTGCAGCGCGAACTGCTTTGATGTCCGCTTTGGGAGACAATGCCCAAAACTACTTAAACTTTTTGAATTTTTGGTTTCGACATAAATGGACCCAAGAGGAGCTTGACCTCGAATGCCGCAAGTTGATGCCTCCGGAGACGATTCATCTGCACAATGAATTTATTACAGCTCTTTTAAATAAAATAGACCCACTCCTGAAACCGCAACAACCGATTTCCATACAGGAGACGAACAGCAGCAGTACAAGGAGCGCCCGAAAAAGAAAACGCGGATCAAAGTTTTGCGGGGAGCGGTTTTCCTTTGAGCCATTCGACCTCTGGGAGAGCCTCATGGAGGAGAACTTGGACATGATAAGACCGCCCAACTCAACGGATGACAACCGACCTTCGGTCGTGCAGCAGAGATACTGCGTCCAAGAGCTGTTCCTGCCAGACGCAGGCTTCATCATGGGCAGACTTTTGGTGGGAGCCTGGGAAAACGGCCTGGTGAATGTGGACGATGTCGTCGCGGACTATTTGGCCACCGCTGTGCACATGCTGCTAAAGAACATCATCACGGCGATTATCCTTAAAAGGAAGCACTACCGCGTCACAGGGGAGGGCGCCTTCTACTTCGACATCGGGACTCCTATAAAAAACCCCTTCATCAGGAACACTGTGACCAGGCAAAAGGTCGATGATAGCCCTCTTGATCTGGACAAGGAAATAACCTCACTGCAAATAAATGTTCCTAGAAGGAATAACGATGAATCTGTATTTTTATCAGCTTGTGAAGAACTGTAAGTAACCTGATATGAAAATTGTTAATTTTTTTTTAATTTATTAGCTTTTGCACAAAAATAACTTTCTTAAAAGTGTCTGCGCTATTATTTGTAATGTATTGTAATAATCTGGAGACTTCACTACTACTCACTACTCGTAGATCAAACCTATGAACGGCGCAAACTGAAATAAGTTTCCTATACAATTAGTTTAAAAGATGTCTAATTGCAGGTATCCGCAAAGAAAAAAGATTATCAACATAAGGGACGTCTATAAAGCACTGCAGGACAAGAACATAATTTCATCGCATTCAGTTTATTCGATCAATATGGAGCGGATTTCGCAAATGCTACATTGAAAGATTCCTGCGATTATACACTCATTAAAAGTATTAAGGGATAATCAAAAAAAAATTTCAAATGTTTTTGCACCTCATAGACAAGTCTCAAAGATCGTAAAAAATTAAGAGATATTTAATTATTGAATTACATTTTGCGGACCGTTCAAAAATTTATTTGAGTAGGATACTTTAATACTTTTTATCGAGTGTATAAAAATTATTGTTTGCTTGTATTAAGTTCTTTTAAGGTGTTAAAGCGTACATAAGAATAAATACATATATAGGAAAAAGATAATATGTCAAACTTATTTTCTTAAATAGGTAATCAATTTACCGTTCCAAACTTTGTGCAAACTTTGTTCTCTACTTTTACTTCTTTATTACGAATCAAAATGAAAAATAATTAAATGACAATTTGATTTCCGTAAAAATATACTTCATTCCACAGTGAAAAATTAAAACAAACAAAATAAAATTTAACCAAATATGCCCTTTGATTTCTTCTTGGGCTTACTTTGAACGCTATTGCTACTGCTATTAGGCAACCAGCTTGGCAAGGCCCTAGGTTTGTTAGCTGGTTTCTTCTCTTCCTCATCGCTGCTGCTATCGGCGTACTGGAAGTCGCTGATGACACGGGCGAATTTCCGCTTTGCAGATTTACCAGTAGACTCCTGGGAGATCTTCGATTCCTGTGATTTATTTAGTTCTTGTGAAATTGCTGCTTCTTGTGAAGTTGTACTTTTTGCAGAGTCTTCAAATATTGATACATAATCCTGCGGTCGAATTTTTTTCTCAAAGAAAGGACTAACTGTCTCGTCGTTCTCATTATCACTAATTACAATGGTTGCGGAAGCGCTATCATTTGCGCATCGATCTTTATATTTTGAATTTATTTCCTCCACTTTCTGCAGTATTGTTTTTCCTCCTGCGTCCTTTTTAATTTCCATTATAAATAGGTCCAGATCATCGTTTGAAACTTGTTCCTCCTTCGATATTGTTTTTGTTTCTTCCAAAGAAGTATTTTGCGACTGTGCGGACTTTTCAAGTTCTTCGACCTGACTCAAATCGAAGTCACTGTCCGACCCCCATGCATCCTCTACAGAAATTTTGAAATCTGACCTGTCTTCAGATTTCGTTACAGTTGAGGATTTTTTGACTGCGGTGTGCTCTTTCTCGGTTTTTGGTGCGGACTCGTCTGGGTCTATGAAAGGCAAGTTCATCTTTTTCATATGGTCTCGAATTTGATGGTATGCGAGGACAAACTTTATCATTTCGTAGGTTATTGTAGGGTCGCAAGCATTTTTGATATCTTTTAGCTTAGCATTTTGGAGATCACTCGGTAACCTCTCAGTGATGACCTTGAAATGAAAATCTACTACACCCAACTTTCGTAAATCGTTTTTACTGCAGAGTAAACCGGCTTTAATCAGTTCGGTCATGTATCCGGAAGCAGTCGAGGAAGCTATACCTTTAATTTGGGCGATTTCTTCAATACTTTTTCCCATTTTCCACAAATCGTATGTAGCCCAGTGTGTATTCAAAATTTTCGTATTAGGTAGAGGGTTGTCCTTCAGAACATTTTTTATTTCCAAAGGACTTTCGCTGCTGGACGGTATAAAGTTTTTCTTTTCCAAAATACATTTGATGAACTCAAGGCCAAATTTTTGAATTATTGCTTCAGAGAAACCATCGATTTGAGCAGCCCTCATTTCGTCGAGGTTCAAAGGTTTCGTCTGGGCAATCTGGTACAATGCCTTATTCGTTGCAATTGCATACGGCATTACATTATATTTATTAGCCTCATTTGCTCGTACTTTTATAAGGGCTTTCACTATGTCTTGTATTTCAGAAGCCTTTTGCGCCTGTGGCGTTAAAGAAAGGTTCTGCCTTTTAGCCAGGTTTGTAGTGTCCAAAAGGAATGGGGTTTTAACTTTAGTTAAGTAGCGGAACATGTCTTGTTGTGGTTTGAATTTTAAAGGCTGGCGGTTAGGGTTTCTCAGCCACTCTTTAGCTTTTTGTGAAAGAGCTACCCTGTAGCTCTTGAATTTCGTTTTAGAAAATTGGTTTTGTATGGCATGTTTTTCTAGAAAGCCATTTCTTTCTAAGATGTCGGCTAAAGATTTATACCAATCATCGGGTTTCCCCTTGCCCGTTCCGTAGAGTGCATGGGTATAATACCTTTGCGCGAGTTTTTGATCCTTCGAACCTTTTAACAGTAAAAGTGGTATGGTTAAACCTGTGTAACCATTGAAGGCGTCTATAGCTTTAATTAGAAGTAGGGCATCTTTCGTGAAATCGAAAAGACCATTATCGTCTAAATCTTCGTATTTTTTTGCCAATGACTGATTATTGAGGTTACTTCTGCAATTATCACAGCATATTTTTCTTTTCGGGATACTTGCTGATGGTCCCTCGAAATATTGCAGCAAAAATTTTCTCCTGCATTCACTGGTATCCACGAATTCCCTCATTTTCAAAGCTAACTTTTCTAAATTTCTGAGAACTTCAGCAGAATTTTTAGAGATATCTCTTAATCGTTTGTGGATTTGGAAATCACCTCTATTGTAGAACATTATGCATTTTGCTGACATTCCGTCACGGCCAGCACGACCCACTTCTTGATAGTAGCTCTCAATGTCTTTTGAGACTCCGTAGTGAATTACAACGCGGACATCGGGCTTATCGATTCCCATCCCAAAGGCGATAGTTGCGACGATTACCTGAATCTTATCACGAACAAACTCCTCGTGGATCGTCTTTCGCTGATTAATACTGAGCCCTGCATGGTAGGCGGCACAGTTTACGCCATTCGATTTTAAAGTTAGTGCAATTTGCTCGGTGTCTGATCTTGTTATGCAGTAAATTATAACACTGCCGACGCGAACTGAATTTATAATTGTTGAAACATCGGACCAAACGCCTTGACTACCTTTGAGACGCACGTTATATTCTAAATTTGGTCTATCGAATCCGGTGCACAACATTTGAGGATTTCTAAGCTTCAGACAGTCAACGATATCCTTGCTTACCTGTTCTGTAGCAGTTGCAGTCATTGCGAGGATCGGAGTATCCGGGGCGAGTCTTCTCAAAATCGATAGATTACGGAATGCTGGCCGGAAATCATGGCCCCACTTGCTGATGCAATGCGCTTCATCCACGGCGATCAGAGTCAGCTTCTGCTTTACTTCCTTCAAAAGTTGTTCGCCCAAATCGCAAGTTATAAACTCCGGAGTCATGTAAACGATGTTAAATTCACAGTTGAAAACTCTGGAGAGCACAGACTTGTCCTTCTGGGCAGTGCCCAGAAGACAGGACTTTATATTCGAGACGGTCAGGGACAGGACTTGGTCCTCCATCAGGGAAATCAGCGGCGATATGACGAGTGTTACTGTGTCCAGGTAAACCGAGGGGAACTGGTAGCAGAGGGACTTCCCGTAGCCTGTGGCCATCACTACGCAGTTGTCCTGCTGATTGTCCAGGACCGACGATATCACCTTCCATTGGTGTGGACGAAAAGCAGAGTGTCCGAAACGTTCCTTGAGGCAATTAATAATAGCGTCCGGTGGACGATCTCGGGGTGAACCACCGTCTTCTGCATAAAAGTCGGTCTCAAACTCTTCCCAGAAGTCTTCTTGGGACCGCATCTTTAAGAATTTACTAAAAACAAAGCCTACAGAGTGCACTGAATTAAAATATTGACGCAATTCACTTACCTTTTGCCACTATTTTTAAGTTTTTACAAAAATACTCATGTCCTCCGGTTCCACGGAAGTTTAAAATTGATAAGCGATCACTGTTTATCTTTTTGAGATTTCTACTTGCAACAATGGTGTGAGTGCCATAATTTGCCCATTTCCATAAAAACCTACAAAATTCGTGACGTCACTGACACATTGACATTTCCCGCAAATCAGCTGGTTCAGCGGGGATGTAAACAAGAAGTGGCGTGCTCGATTTTGTTTAGTTTTGAATTGTTTTTAAATGTACTTTTCATGAAGCAATTGTGGAAAAACTAATTTGTTAGTGCCCAAGGAAAGTAGGGCGAAATGGCAAGCATGGAATGGAAGAAAGGACATGGGCCTCTGCCCCTGGTCATTGCGGAGGAGATTGCCCTCGATGGCCTGGAGGGGCTTACTATTGATGGTAATTCGTAAATAAAATCTAAGACGCAGGATTCAAAAATATTAATTCAATCGAATGAACGAATCTGACCCTCAGGACCAATAACGTGGTCCTAAGCACCTTCTTTTCTCGCAGAAAGCCTTCCTTGGAACATCACAGCTATTAAAATGGAAATACGTTTTTTAAAAAACATGTAACATTTTCAGGTCTATGGAAACGTCTATCGGCTGTTCTGAGTATCGAATTACCATTTCTGGAGAACTTTCAGGCTCAAATTTGGAACTTCATAAAAAAATCGAATACGCTTTTCCAGTGCTTTGAGCTTCCAGAACCAAGAGAAAAACTTAAAATCGGAAACCGAATGGATTACAGAGATCCCGATATTGGAGAGTACATCTTACCGGTAAATTAGGGTCTTTAAACTATTGTTAGCATTACTAAACTAAGCTCTACCAAAACTAGGAAGAATGTCCCTTCCCAAAATATCCATCACATCCTGTAGAGGATGGAGAAATTAGAGGCTCCTGTCAGCACTACAAGAAAAGAAAGAAGATCGAATACGATGAAATCAAAGATATGACTTTAGATGAAATTGTTGGACGGTGAGTTTGTTAATTTTATATGGTTTCAAATTTTTTGTAATTCTCTGTTGATAAGGTGGGGCGACAAATTCGTTATTGTTGCCAGTCAAAGTCTGCGTGAGCG
Organism: Machimus rusticus; assembly: GCA_951509405.1. Taxonomy (NCBI): domain Eukaryota; kingdom Metazoa; phylum Arthropoda; class Insecta; order Diptera; family Asilidae; genus Machimus; species Machimus rusticus. Next base: position 47,319,761 of record OX608051.1, on the reverse strand, counting down.
CTTTTTAATACCAGAAACAGCGCATTTACCGAAAGATTTCAATCTAAATCACTACTGTGTTCTGGAGGCAATTGGCAGAAGTCGGTACAATGGTGAAGTTACTGCTGGAAGATTTAGTATGCTTCATATGTTCAGGGATAGTGCTGTACTTTTTTATGTTAAGTCAGTATTTGGTCTTGTTATAGAAAATTCGAATAGAATAAATTTTCTTTGAAATTAGAAACAAACTCTTCGAGTATAAGTTTGTCCTGAAGCAGCCGTATTATGAGAAGATTGGCACCCGTATCTACAGTGGGCAAATACTAACTTTACCAAAATTCTACACAGAACTCAAGTCGAAACCTATGTGTCTTATTGAGACCATATTTAAGCTTATCAAATCACAACAGAGTGGATTTATGTCTTCCTCCGATATTTTGCAAAATATCTCTGCAGAGAGTCGTCTTAATCTGAAGAAACTAAAACATTTAGCCATCTTTAAAAAGTGTTTTGATGCAGTGGTATGATTTTTTTCTTTAACACTTCGTTTGAATATTATTAAGTGCTTTTTTTAATTACAGAAAGTTTCCCATCGTGAAATATATCCCAATTCAAATCCTTCGGAATATATGCAAAGGAACAAAACAAAGGAGAAAATAATCGGTGGATGGAAGCTTAAGGATCCAAACATGAAAATCGAGGATCTGTGGACGGACGATGACAATAAGGAGGAAGAAATTGGTAGGTTTCATAGATTTATCATAACATCTATATTTTAATTATATTTCCCCGTTTTCAGAATTCTCGAATCCCGACTCCTACTACTTGGATATGCCACTGCAGAATCAGGTTTACAAGCTAATTGAGGACAGCGGAACTAAGGGTGTGAGCCAAACTATGATCGCTAAGTCAACTGGAATAAATCGATACTCTATCAGAGCCATTATTAAAAAACTCGTACAAGAAGGCTCTATAAAGGCTTTCATGGAAGACTTTGGCCGGCAGAGAACTGGGATGTAAGGAACAATTTATATGTGATGGAATAAGGATCTAATGTTTCGTTTTAGGTATACTACAGCAAAAAATGGTGTACTAAGAGAGTCTAATATTTTACCCGAAGTAAGTGAAAAGTTGTCAGCTTTTGAGGAGACTCTAAATGAAGTTGTTGATCAACCAGACAAGATTAAGGAAGAGGTAAGTTTCGGTAAGGTTTAAATATAGAACAAAAATCTAAAAAAAATTATGTTTCTTGGACAAGCATTGTAAATAATATGCTAGAAGGATTTATTGCATCAGATGTCTATTTTTAACTTAATTTCTCGATATATACCGAAACGTGGTTCGGGAAAGATGACCATTACAAATCCTTTCTTAGTGGCTGCTTACATAACAAAACAAACCTACTAATTGATTTTTACATTTTTACATTCAGCGGTTTGAGCTAGGCGAAATAAAACAAACTTGCAATAAGTTCACTAATTTTTCCCTGCCTTCCGCAGGCACTAAATACTTCAACGCCCGAAAATGAAACGATAGCGGGCATGGTCGACATAAAAGAAGCCCGCAATACAGAAGATTTTCTTCTGATTGAGGCAACAATTCGAGATTTATCTGAACCAGTTTATAAAATTGATCCGTCTAGAGAGGAGAAACGGTTGACCAGCAGATACCTGGACCGCAAAAATCTCTGTTTAGCTATTATTAAACGCAAAGGCTTTGTTGATACATCAAGCCTTTACAGAGTTATTAAAAACACCGAATTAAAACGAGGATTTAAGGGTGAGCTTTGCAGGAAGTCACTAATGCGTATCGTCCATTTACTCATTCACACGAAAGAATGCCGAGGGTATGAGGTAGTTCTTTCGAAAGCAGACTACGCTAGGGTGTATAAATATGTGACACTGCCCTCTTTGTCGCCCAGCGATGATTTATTTCAAGAGGAATTAAAAAAGATTAAAACACTTTTCTATTTAAGTCTCTTAGACAAGAAGTCTAAAAGCAAGGAAATAGGAAAACAGGTGGCTGAGACAGACGAGGAAATCAAGGGAACGCTAAGTATAACAAAATCGAAAGTTCCAAAGGCTAAGGTTTCTAAAGATGTTCCAAAGCAACCAAAATTTTTACGGGCACAGTCCCATCATGAGTTTCTTGTGTATATTACGTATGAACTTCCACGAAAGTCAGAACCCATCCCTGTTACAGAGAACATTTTGAAAAAATGGAAGAGAGAAAACATGGAAGTGGACACTGATGACCTTATTGCGGACATGCCGCCTTTATATTCAGAAGAAATATCTTGGAAAATGTTTATACCCCCATTATCAGAATACAAAGAGGTGTCAAATGGATGGATTCTTTTTCAGGACATTATTGCCCGGTTTCCGCTTTCCCTGGTTGCAAAATCAAGTTGGGTTCGTCGTTCGTCTGATAATTTAATTGAGAAATATCTGTCTCATCCGATTCGACAACATTATTTGATTCATAATCTTCCTGATGTTGCTTCAGAGCTATATGCACAAAACGTCCAATTTGGTCAGATTGACGATGTTATTAGGAATCTTGGAGCGATGGGACTAGTGCAAATTGGTCACCGGGTTCATAAGGAATTGATTAAATCTTGGCTTTATGTATGCAAGCACGGTAAACTTATGGACACTTCAACCTCGGAAGCCGCATATCATAAGGTTACCCCAAAGGAGTATCCTACACAGATTTTTGAATTCAACAGCACTCAAGATACAATTAATTACTGGAATATTCTGTATAAAATTGTGTCTACCACAAAGTTGGGATATAACAAGAAAAGCGTTATAGGCATGAAAAGGAGGAGATATATAAATGAATTAGTTCCAGTAAAATTTGAGGAAGCTGTAGAAAAGGATGTTGGATATGTTCCTGGAGATAATTTGGGGGCAGCTGGTCTAGATTCCAATATGTTCGCTCATCTTAAAAGGAATTGGTCTTGGAGGATAAAACAGTCATCATCTCAACCAAAATGTAGGCCAATTGCAACATCATCGAAAATCAAAAAGATGAAGAGAGGCGAAATTCAAGCTCCGAAAAAGGTTATAAAATTGAAGGTTGGGGGAAAAAGAGTAGTTGGAAAACGACGAGAAATAATGGATGTCAAATTAAAGAAAATTCGTAAAGAATACGATGAAATCGACAAAGAAGCTTTGAAGAAGATGAAGAGTCTACGAGTAAACTGGTCACCAGAAGAAGATAAAATGTTAAAAATATGTCGAGCTGTTTTTCATTACTTGCAAGATCCGCATGCTATTCGTGTCATAAAATATACAACAGTCAGAGACATTCTGCAATGGTCCATAGCGGCTCTAAACAAAACAACAAGAGCTTGTCACAGGCGGACGATATTCCTTTCGAGGTATAAAAGAGATCTACCAGATACACCTGCTTGGCTCCACGAGCTTCGGCATAACCAATACATCACAAAATTGTATGGTCCTAAATTTATAAGAGACTTGAGAACTTTGTACCCTGACGATGCAGAATATGCACCAGCTCTTAGGATTCACTTTGTGAAGTTGGTGTCGTACCTTATCAAAATTTTAAATCATGCCAACCTTTCGACTGAAAATGAAGTAATTCTACCGGATACTCTAAGCCAATTTAATATGCTCTACCAGTGCAGCCCATCGAATGTGTCGGAGGAAAGGTTAAAACACTTACAACCAAAAACTTGGAAAGAAATTGAAATGTATACTATAAGTGGACTTATCCATAGCTCTGTTTGCTGTGTTAAAGATAAAACTCTTTATAATATTCAGCTCTTTGAGATATACAAGGCTTACACTGAAGACACCCTTGCAACGGCATTTAACAAAGTTCGAACTGATCAACTTGTGGTTGCAACCAAGGCGAAAGATATCCCTTCGTATTCCCAGAAGCTTGTTCCTATGGGACCGTCTCTTGTACTTTCAGTTAAATATCGCCAACAACTTACATTCATCCACATACCTTATAATTCTATGTCGGAGTTATTCACAACATTTGAAACGTTTCTTTACAAAAATTTTGTCGAAAATGATTCATTCGATTTCAATGCTGTGGATACTGGCTCTTATATATTTCTTTCCGAGCTAAGCCTACTTCCCAACTTATCAGTAGAGTTTCAGCTTCCACCAAGAATACTTACTCTTGATCCCCATCAAGAAAGATGCAAGGACTCTGAAAGAATTTTAGAGCACTTCCGTCGATTGTTTGAAAATGCACCAAAGACTGAATACATTAGACACTATGAGGAGAAGTGCAAAACCGGCGAACATCAACCAAATGTTCGTTTCAACATTGTCAATGAAAGTTATAAGCTGAACTACAACCCATATGATACCTTAGTCAACCTCAGCGACGACTACATCCATTTCTTTTGCCTTCTGCAGAACCTCAATAAGGAGGTATACCTCAAATACGAGACAACAGAAGATGGGCTCTGTGCATTTGACTGCATTTTAAAGAATGGATTCTACGTTTCTACCATTGAAGAAATTATAACTGATAAGCAGAGATATCTCAACATGCTTGCTTTGAAGAATGATGATCAGCCAATGGAGGACAGGATTCGTATCACTCCTCAGAATTTAATGGATGTGTTTTGCAAACAGTTCAATATTGCTAAATTGAAATCAAAAGGTATGAATTCGAAGGACTTCGGGAGAATCAATCTGCAGCCTCACACTGTCGATATTATAATGTTAGCAAAGGAATTATGCGAGTATTTGGATCAGGATTTTTCTATCACTGACGGTGAATATATTCCCACGCTGAATAAGGAGGACAAGATTATTAAAGCACAAGACATATTTGTGGTTAATTTGCCGAAAATAAAACTAAGATATTGTCCTAATGACGACGAAGAAAAGGTTAAGTACAAGAATTTGATAGTACCCAGTAATATAATGAGAATGTCATTGGACCCGGAAAAAATTATCGAGAAAGTAATGCGGTAAGTAATGGCCAATTCTCACGGTTTACAAAGTTTCGTTAGTTTTTGTTGGATATTTTCAAAAGTAGCTTTTATATTACGTTAATAAACCAATGCATTTTCACAGCGAATATATCATACCCTCCCAAACAAGTACAATACGCGATCTTATAGCAGATATGGAAAAAGAAGGTCTTACAGCCGAGGAAAAAACGTTTACATGCGAGGTGTTAGACTTTATAGATACCAACCATCTTGGAGTGACTAACCATCGACTATTGGTAATACATAGTTAAACGCATTTTATGATATCCTTTCCTCTTACTTTAAAATGTAAAATCTAGGAACATTTTAAGGACGAAAAAAGCCTAACTAAGAGCATTGCCATATTACGAAAACACGGAATGGTCATGCGCGCAGGAGTCGAACTGCACACCTATGTTCACAAAAACCACATACGACCTTGGGTCATACACACTTATCATATCAAGAGATTAGAACGGGTGAGATGAACGGATTAAGAAGGCTCTTTAAATTTGACTAAAAATATATTTTTAAGGAAACCATTCGTCCTAATAAGTTAGAGTTGCCTGGAAAGAAAGTCACATGCGATTCAGACGATGAAAAGGAACCTATGTCCAAAAAACTAAAATTTGATTTAGTAGAAAAGGAAGAAGTCAAAGAAAGTAGCTCTAGTTCAGTGAAAGTAAAGAGGTTTGTAGTTTTAATAATAAATAATGCTCATAAACTTGAAATCCTAGTTTTAGACATGACGAAAAAGAAACAGATGACGAAAAAGAGACTCCATCTAAAAAACGAAAATGCTCAGAGAGTAGAAGAGGGCAGACGGTAGAAGATACTTCTGGCCAAGAGAAATATAATAAGTATTTCAAAAACATAAACATAATAGTAGTCTTAAACCAAAATGAGTTTTTAGGGAGAGAGAGACTATTGTGATGCGCCCTTGTCCCTGGATGCGTGTAAATGGATCACTTAATAGACGAGTTCTGGACAAATGGATGGGATCTATTTTGCTCGAATGCATATCTTTAAACGGTGTGGAAGTTTTAGCCCTATGCATTCGTTTCAACATGCTGCAGCCTGTGAACATTTTATTTCTGTTGGAGATTTTGAAAGACATTGGGTGCATTGAGCTAAATTCGAAAACTGTCAATAAGCCCACGTTATTTTCAATATATAAGGATCCTGTAATTGGTAACTTTTTTAAAAACAGAAGTTAAAGTATACTTCCAATTCGTTTCTTTTGAAGGTATAGCAAATGAATTTACTAAAATCGAAGATATGTTTGTCACTGTTCAACCCGATGCTTTGACGAAATATGGAATTTTTATAGGCGATAGGAAATATAAAACCGATTTTATCTGAGTTAGAGATATCAATTATTTTTTATGTTTGAATTGCGCAAATACATAAATAAATTAAAAACTTATAAGAATTTTTTGTGACCTGACATTAATCCTTCTTTTCCCAAGCGATCAGAAATACAGGATTTGCTATACTTATTACGTTTTTGATCACGAAGCCACTGTAGTAATAGTGCTATGCCTGAGTGTTACTTTTTCGGCTGCAAAAAATTTTAGAATTGCATAGAATACTTCTTATTTCATCTTCGTATGTTTCTACGAAACCTTAGCCAACCAGTGTGATAAATTCAATTCATCTACCAATTCGTTTGTTGATCAGTGTAATTTAAATACACGTAATTCAAAGTGTCTATAGATTTTTCTTGTGCACACACGAGAAACTAAGCTGGCACAGTGTATTCCTGTTCTGGAAGAATTCCAGTGTTTTTAATTAAAGAGAGGATACAATTAAGGTAAGACGGCAGCAAAACAAACCACTTGGTGTTTGCACTAACAGTCTGCGTCTGAGAACCAAGAGTTCTTCGGAGACAGCGCAAACAATTGCCCACAAAGGGCACTCCGGACGGTCGTATGGACAAGCTATCTTATTCATTAGAAGATAAGTGACCAGGAGGCTACATCCAGAACGAGCCGGGGACATCTTTCCTCTGAACGACCGAGGCCAGGTTGCGACGACGAAGGGCTCGCGAATTATAGATGCAATTCGACATTTATCATTCCGGCAGCAAATAACCTTCACTGGATCCGGCTGAATTTTGGATGACCTTCTGATCGGGCGGTGTTGCATTGTGGCCCTGCCGCCCGTGCCCGGACTCTCTTTTTTCGCCAGTATGTTGCTAAGAGCCTGTGCACTGGCAATTGCCATCGATTGGGAGCTTTTACCATCATTTCATGGTTATTGCTGCAGAAAATTGTTCGATTCTTTTTTCCCTCCTCCCATAAATATATGAGCGATTAAGGGCCGAACTGAAATCCTTTACATATCGCAGCAACGTTCATATCCTGTCAAGTAGGGAATCGGGTCGGGGGCGTTACGCAAGAAACTATTCAACCTCAGCTATGCTTGGGGCCATGGTGAGGCTCCCCCAGCAGCCCTCCGACGGCCCCGGATACATAAAATATTATTGTAGAAAGGGCACTTGATGTTTATTGCATCTCCAGCCATGTTTGTACAGGGAATCCATGATAGACATTAATAGTCATTTTTTGTTGAAAACCATCCAGAGACCGATATTTTGGATTATTGGGAACCTTTTGAGCCACTGCCAAACAAGTTATCAAGTTTTGCCCAATTGGGGATTCAAGAGCCCCTCGATGGGCTCCTTGGCATGTATAATGCAGCGATGATTGCATGAAATTCTGTTTCTGAATCATTGTTAACAACATCTCCTTGTATCGCTTTGGGGATTCACCAAGAGGCAAACTCAGTTTGATTACAGTTGCAATTTATTTGTGCACGGATTTCCTTAGTTCTAGACATCCCTTCCTGCTCCTGCAGTGATGCTCCTTTGCTGCCCGGCTGGATTTCGACTAGTTCTTTCGCATTCATAATTGAATGCGACTCGTAGCTGACCCCCTGCAAACAGGCGCTCAAAAACTGCAGCGAATTTTAATTTTGGTTTATTTGGCTGGCGATGCAATTATAGAAGACCTAACCAAACGAGAAATAAAAGAAAATGTTCCTACAGTTTAACACGAATACATTAACTTCGCTAATTAGGATTATATACAGGGCAAGAGAAAAAACACTTAAATGCATCATTTTTATTTCACAAAATTGGAACTGTAATCCGTAGTCCAAATTTTATCAACTTAAAGCATACATATGTACATATATGGTCCTTGATATGGCATGGCACATGTCATTTGAATGTTTTCAAGCGGAAATTTTATATACAAAATTGGAAGAAGTTGAACGATTGAAAAATAATTTCAGTGATATTCTTATTGTACATAATTAGGTAATGTCTGTAAGTCATAATAAAAAAAAATGCTTGATTGTTGATAGAAGATATTGTATTACATATAATTTTACTCTTGGCTACTCATACTTAAATCCTCTTGTGGTTGAATTTGTTCCCTGTTCATCTTTCTTCGACGAATTAAAAGGAAGACTCCAATTACTAAAATTGGTAAAATTGCAATTAGGCCGACACTTGCACCAATTATTGTTGCAATACTTGTCGCTGAAAAAAGTAAAGACAACATATTTTATTTATAATGGGAATTTCGATTAGATTAATTTACGCGATTCTTGTACTTGGATTATGCTTAGAAAACTTTTCATTTGTGCTCCAGTAAATTGGCAAGTCCAATTTCCGAAATCACTTTTAACAATGCTTTTTATTTTTAAGCCACAGTGTCCATTTTGCAAACCCTGCCCAAAATAGCTGATTCGTCTAGAAAAGTTTTTGATATTTATAATTTATAACTTTTCAGATTTAATATTAGTTTGTGCACATACGAATCTACAATTTGTTCAAAATAATTGGACAACAAATAAACTCTTCTCTGGGGATCAGTAAAAGCGCATTTAGTGATAGGTTGTGCCTTAGCACTCCGACAAAGTAATTCGATAGTATCGCCGGATGTTGCTGTAATTCTATCAGTAATCACTTCACCCTCTCCTGGTTTGATTATAACCTGAAAAATACATATGAGAACAATGCTGAGAAAATTAAAACGTTTTGTACCTCAAACTGACGAATTATTTCCTTTCCGTAGTCAAATCCGTAAAGTCCACATATCCAACGGCCATGTAGTTTAGGCAAATTACGAAAATTACACATACCTAATGTTTTACTGCTTTTGAAATCAATATCGTCTTGAAAATGTACTCTTCCTGATGGATCTCGAAGGTAACATCGGTCCAGGGTAAAAGGAGCTTTGCATGTTAGGGAAAACGTATCCTTTGCTTGGGTTACCAAATTATTTTCCGAGTTATTAAATTTAATAACTTCAACTGTTTTTACGTCGTCAGTTTCCTCGTCTAAAGCTTTCTCAATCAAGTCTGTCTTGTTTCCAACGTATATGACACAACCCTTTAAAGCAGAGGGAACTGCTGACGTATCTAGTTGGTAAATTCTCCAGATACCTTTTTCTTTATCTCCAATAGGTTTCTTTATTGACAAAACGCAATATCCTTTTTCTAAACTATCAAAGAAGTATAGAAGAATTAATATGTAATTTTCAGCAAGATGCATTTTCACCTTTTATAATTTACTAATGACTACTATGTGGCGCTCAAATAAGTACTTTTGTAATTATACATAGGTAACTAGGGAATAACAAACACAAATTGTGATTTTATCAAAAACTAATATTGTTAATTAGCAAAAATGTAAAAGATGGCAGAGTCTCTCAGGGTTTTTGCTTAAACCAACACCATTTGCTGAACAAATTTATTTTCTATAAATCCTTCGTGATACAAGTTTAAACCTTTATTAAACAAATTTCTTTCGAAATTTTGATGGTGGATTATCCAGCTCCGAATAACCGTGGACAACATAGAGCATCTTGTTTTTGTATTATTTTGTCGATATTTTAGAAAATATATTTGAGACTATGTAAAATACAATTCAAAAAATACCTAACAAACGTATGGAATAATTTCTTTCAAAAAAATTCTTAAAAAATGATTTTCTGCCCCATGATATTCTTACTTACTCAGTTTCAGCTGTGGAATATCTTTCATGATGTAAGTTATCACCGATAAATAGTTGATTTTTACCATCTGGAAATTCTGCTCTGCATCCAGATATTTTCGGATAAGGAAGCTGGCACCCAAGTTTCAAATCTGTATTCGTTTCCTTGATTGTTGTAACATTTAAATTCGTTTGATTTTTTATTGTGACGTAAATTGTCTCTATGCTTTCCTCCATTGTACCCAAATTCATAGTTCGGCAATACCAAGTAGATGGTGCTCGGAATGTTATACTTGCTTCGCACTTATCAAAAGACAAATCCTTGTCATTGCTTATACGACAAGATCTCTGCAATCCTATTTCAGAACAAGATAATGTTCCCAATCCGATACTTTTCTCTACGTTTGTTACAATATTAATTTTATGTTTTGGAAGAACGTTAACGAAAAAAATTTTGGAAACTTCGCTATTGCTTTCGTTGAACATTTTTACATGCCACATTCCTTTAGACATAGTTGAAATCTTTAAAATTTTAAAACCACACTGCGTGGATGAGTAAGGTTTTATGATCTCTCCTCTTTTCGTTTGTATCTCCTGTTGTTGTTCATTTTTCATATCTATTTTATATTCTTCATCTAAGTTTAGAGAAATAAAGATATTTTCTAAATACAGTTTCATTTAAGTTTATGTTTCACCAAACCTTTTTCAAATAACACCTTGCACACCTGTATTGTTCCAAAATCGAGTGGAGTTTTTAAAAACGCAATGAATCCCTGTCCATCAACAACAATCAAACGTTCACTTTTAAGTTTACTTGCACTGCACAAAGCAATAATAATAGTCAACATAATTATACGCATTTTGAAATGAACTTTTGGTCTGCCAAACATTTTAAAGATACTAACAGTCGGCGATAACTACCTGAAATTATTAATAGTTTCGTTTTCACGATAGTGCAAGATGGTGTGATAATGACTGATCAATAGTACTGTACTAACCCTTGAGTCGAGTTTGAGTAGGCGTTTACTTTTAAGAAAACTTTCAATGATATGAGTGCATTAGATAAAGCATTTATTTTTTATGTGTATGTAGATAAAATACAAAAGTATGAGTGCCTGTATATAATAGTACATATTTATTTTAAAAATGTTCAGATTTCTACTTATAATTTAGTGGCAACAGAGACCAAAGTTGAAGTTATTAATTTATATTGCACTTTTCTGCGTTTCTGGATTTTAAATTAATTAAAATAAGAGCTTGCTTTTCAAATTGTTTTTAACTCATTTTTTTTTATTTAAAGATTAAAGCAGATTTCGAAATAAAAATCGTTCATCAGATCCAATATTTAAACGTACCTATTACATACAATAGTTTTTTTTTGTTAAATTTTATCCATAAGGAGAAAAACAGCAGTAGCAAGTTTTGCTTCAATTTAAGACCTGTTCCCAGAAGCTATTTAACTAACATTTTAGGCTTTAAACTTCTAATACATTTAGCATCACAAAGATGTGGATTCTGGACAATTAGGATCACTACTACTGCGGTTGTCAACAGGTGCTCTATTTCGTTTTATTCTACGAAATAAAATAAAGACACTTATAGCTGCTATGGACAAAACTGCAGCTAGTGCTACACCAACGCTAGCTCCAATGATTGTTGCAAGGCTTGTAGCTAAAAAAAAACCATAATAAATACATAAATACCTTGTCATGAAATGATGGTTTAACCTACGTGGTTCTTGCACCTGTATACTGAGAAGCTTATTCGTTTTTGGTCCAGAAAACTGACAAGTCCATTTACCAAATTCCGATTTATTTATGTCTTTAATTTTCAGACCGCAGTGTCCATTTTGCAACCCTTGACCGAAATAAGATATACGTCTAGAAAACAATGATTAAAGAAAGTGCTTCAGTTTGAACCTAATAATTATTTGGTCTACATACGAATCGTTAAATTGCTGCAAGTAGTTGGAAAGTAAATAGACTTTACCCTTTGGGTCAGTAAAGGCGCATTGAGTAATAGGCTCTGCCAAAGCAGTGCGACAAAGTAAATCAATAGTATCACCAGATAATATTGTGATTGTATCGTTTATAAATTGTCCTTCTTTTGGAGTGGTTTTTACCTGAAAAATATATAATACATAAGTAATACTAATACAAAATATAATGTAAAACGTATTCTACCTCATACTCTTGAATTATTTCTTTTCCATAATCAGAACCATAAAGACCACATATCCAACGACCATGAATTTTTGGTAAATTCCGAAAAATGCACATTCCCAATGTTTTGCTGTATTTGAAGTCAAATTCGTTTTGGAAATGTACTCTTCCTGAAGGATCTCGTAGATAACACTGGTCGAGAACGAAAGGTACTTTACATGTGAGGGAAAATGTGTCATCAGCTGGGTCATTTTTATCAAGATCATTAGACTTAACTAATTCAAGTGTTCTTATCTTGTCTGCCTCTTCATTTAAGGATTTCTGTATGAGGTTTTTCTGATCTCCTAAGTATAAGATACAACCTTTTGAAGAAGACGGTGTCGCTGAAGTATCTAATTGGTATATTTTCCAAATTCCGTTTTCTTTATTTGCAATTGGCTTTTTGATTGAAAGAACACAGTATCCTTTTTCTAAACTGAAATAATAATGGAAACATAAATAATTTAATATAAGTAAATATGTGATTTTTGATGAGTGGTTTCAGAGACCTGTATTAAAATTTTGTATGTTACCGTTACTTCTCATATAAATAATCCGCAGAGATCTAGACAGATCTACGAAGACAAAGCTCTAAAATTGTCTGTTTTACTTCGCCTAAAAGTTCGCAAAATACCGAATGCATTTGTTAATGTAAAAATAAATAATAAGTAGTTAGTATGTCCATTATTTAGGTACCTTTATTATTATTAGTTTAGGAGTTAAAACTTAAAAAAATATTATTTTCCTTTTGATTTATCTTGCAACATTTGGTATTTTATTAAAAATGTACATTCAGGGAGTCCATTTTTGTTTTCGCTTGCAGCTGAAGGAATTGAAGAAATTCCCATGAAAGAGCGTAATATATTGCTTTTCAGGGTAAAATTCAAGACCATAATTTTGTTAAACTTGTTTAGTAAAAATTAAAATATGAAAATTTGAATGCATAAAAAAGTTAGATATAATAAATTTAACTGATAAAGGCTCAACAATATTTTAATAAAGTAATTTGAAGGAAAACGTCTGGAAGGTTAATAGAAATATTGAAATTTATGGCGAATTCGGAATCGGAAATAATTTTGCTTGAAATAAGAGTTTTTGTAAACAAATACAAATTTCCTCAACTTATTGTGTTGTTATATAACTTACTCAGTTCCTGCCGTTGAGTATCGCTCATGATGCAAGTTACCTCCAATATAGAGTTGATTCTTTTCATCGGGGTACTCTGCTCTGCATCCAGGAATATTTCGTTGAGGAAGCTGACATCCAAGTTTGAACTCTGTAGCAGTTTCCTCAACAGTAGCATTACTAGATATAATATTTTTCTCGATCCAGACGTGAATGGTTTCCTTAGTTTCCTCCATAGTACCCCAGTTCATAGTTCGACAATACCAAGTCGATGGTTCTCGAAAAATAACACTCGCTTCACATCTCTCGAAAGATAAATCCATGTCATTACTAATCCGACAAGATTTTGCTGATCCCGAATTCGAACATTTTAATGTTCCCAAGCCGATCGTTTTTGTGAGCTTTGTCACAGTATCGGGTTCAGGTTTAGAAATCACGTTGATTTCGAAAATTTTAATAATCTCCCTATTTTCTTCATTATACATTTTCACATACCACTTCCCTTGAGACGTAGGAGAAATTTTCAAAACCCGAATTCTGCAATGAGTAGAGGAGTATGGTGATATAATCTCACCCCTTTTGGTTATAATATTTTGTTGACTTCCGGTTTTCATATCGATTACATATTCTTGAGAATCTTCAATAAAAGAAAAAAAACCGTACTTTTTTAATACATAACCACCACAAAAATGTTTGCCAAAGCAAACCTTTTTCAAATAACACCTTGCACAGTTGAATCGTACCAAAATCTTTAGGAGTATTTAAAAAGCCAAAAAAACCTTGCCCATCCATGACAGGCAGTTTTTGGAGATTACTAGCATTGCAAAAAGCAAAATAGTAAATAAATGTGCATATAATAATTAGCAGTGCACCCATTTTTAAATGCACTTCTTTTGCAGTTCTTGAACTAACTTAATCAACTGATACTACTTTCAAGAAAATTGCCGTATACCTACTTACTTATCACAAGGACAAGTGAGATAATGTTTGATCAAATGCTTTAGCAGTTTAATATGATATATCGGGAGCGGTTGTATAGATGTTGTTTACATTATATACATATGTAGTATTTATGGAGAATTATCAATTAACAACAAACAAAATAGATATGAGATGTAATTTTTATAGCGCCATAATTCACTTAAAGATCAGACAGTAGATAATGTGGAGAAACAAAATATAAAAATATTTTAATCTAGCTAAAAACAGCTTTGGTTAATTAAGTGGGATAGTGCCTGCAAGTGGAAAGATTTTTTCATTTTTATAATATGTACGATAAAAACGTGAGGTTGGTTTTGTTAGATCAAAGATTTTTGTTGTGAAGTTGTTTATAATTTAGCTCTTTTTTTACTCTTGTTTCTATTCTTGCGAATGCGCTTTTGGGGTCTGAATTAATTTTTCTCAGTAAACCAAAATTCGCATAATCAGTTTTAAGCTTATGTGTTATATTTACTTTTTAATGGTTAATAATAAACAACAAAAATTCGTAAAAAATCAAAAACACAAAAGTCACAAACACAAAAAGTCTTTGTTTTGTGTATTGTCAATAATGCGAAATAATGCTACGTAATGCTCGTAATGCGAAGTAATGCTCATAATGCTGAGTAATAGGATTACAATGATGGTGAAGTACGAGTACTAGTAACTGCAATGGTATAATTCGATGCTTTTAATTACCAGGATTAGTATAATGTTACCCCGATTTTAATATTAGTTAGGATACTTGTGAACTAATACAATATATTTAAGTACCTAAGTCAAATATTCCGGGCAAGGTCGAGAAAACGGAAGCTAATTCTTATAATAAACTTACATTTACATATTCCGTAAACTAGGATGCATAAACTGGGATAAGAATTTTGTAAGAGAGCCTATTAACGTTTGCATCGAGTTTTTTTTTTTATAGAAAATTCAGTAGGTTATTACGAAAATATGAAAAGACTTTGTGCGAATGATCTCCTTTTTTTGCTTGCGGAAAGTGCGCACGAATTTACTAGTACTCTTTCAAATGTTGAATGAAACATTAACGCAATTTTGAGCATTTCAAGCAATATTCATCCTCGTGAATAGCAAAAATAGCAAAGCAACCCCGAAAGGCCCTTAAAAATTCTGGGCTGGCAAATGCACGTCACAAATAAAACTGTAGCGCCCGGTTCATGCAAAAGTGATCCGGTTAACAACATTCCACTCGAAATTCGGCCAGAATTACGGCAGACGTCGCGCCGCCAAGCCATGGCCGACGAATCTGCGGCGCTTTAACTGTTTTATAAATATGATGGATTTAAAGACTGGCCCAATGGCCACGCGGTCCCCCGGGGCATACTGCAATTTTATCTGGAGTGGTACTTAATTACCATCTGCATTTCAAAGTTCATGAAGGGATGAAATGAATTTTGTGAATAATGCGAGAACCTTTTTACCTTTGAGCCAGCCAAGTTAAATTTTAGGGCCATATTTCACGGTGCACCCACTTTGGCGCAATTAATGTTCTCATAAATCGTGTTCCGGAACTAGTGGGGAGAACTCGGTTATAAATTTAAGTCACTCATATACAAGGTTCCTTGCTCGGCTGCAAGCACTATCATAAATACGACAAAGTAGAAAAGATTTTCCACGTGTTTTCGCAGGGGTTGTGCCGCTCTGTTCTACACTTGGCTTGATTTACAAGCGCCTGTCATCGTTCTGTTTAGCTGGGCTCCCTCAGCCCCAAATCCTTTGGCTGGGAGCAGCTTTAAAGGACTGCGGTTCGAGGCATTAATTCGACGCCGGCTTAATCAGAATCGAAGTGCCTTATAGACGTACATCAGCCCACGAAATATGACCCTTGACTGCTATTGGACCGCTGCTGGCGAGTTATTTCCCCGAGTACGCCTACCTTGACTATGATTAACGCGGCAGTTTTAAGACCTCTTTAGCCCTGAGTACGGCGCAGTGTATTCAAAAATCCATAGATACGTATGACCATTGACCATAGTTATGACAAATATTTTATATATATTACGTATTTTGATAGAAATATTCTTTGACATCCCATGTATGGATGTGTTTTAGCTTAGATAGAACTTCCGATAGGGTTAACTCTCAGTCAACTCAGACGACTTCTTGATTTTTATGGTGCAACGTGCACCTAATTGTTAATCGAAGCAATCTATCCATCGATGGATAAATTTTTGTCACATACTCTTTATGTAATCCAACAACACCAACATTCCGTTGGAATGTACATACTGAAGTAAATATTTGCTGTAAACGAAAGTGTGCAAGAGCCTTCAAATTTATCGATCTGTCGTTGGTAGCAGTAATTGGAACTATGCCCGCCGATCAGAGTTTGGCGTAAATAACTAAATTTTTACTTGAATAATAACTATTAATTGTAAGCAGGAAACAATCATATTTTCAACTAAATTTAAATTCGAATTATTATATTATATTATATTAAATAGTTTTTCCGAGACACTCTAAGCTCTTATTAAAGATAAGCATTAATAAAAGTTTTACGAAACACAAAGGTCAGACGTTCTCTTTAAAAAAGTCTCCACTTCCTCCTAATTCTATTTTCGCAAAAACGAACGCTGCTTTTTCATGATTCAGTCAAACTACTAAAAAAATCAGCAAACGCCTGAAAAACAAATTAATATTAGAAAGGTTTTTAGGACGTGGGGAACCTCTAGGGATTGATTGTTTTTCAAGATTTATAAATTCGAAGGAAGGAGCACATCTGCAAATTGGACCAGAAAATCAATTGATAAATATAGAGACAAATTGCTTAGGATTCTCCCGACCGTTTGATGGAAGCTAATGATTCGGAGCGAAATCCGAAATCAGGAATGATTATATTCTATTGCTATAGTAACTACAACGTTAAAGAAATCTACAAATGAGAAATTTTATATTGTAGTACGACCGAAGCTAGGATACAGAAATATAGGATGTTTTGGAAATAAAAAATGGTAGCTGATGGAATTCCTTGTAATTTATCCGGCAGTTTCACAGAGCCTTTCTCAACGATGGAATTACTCTACCAGGATCTTTAAGTAATTCCATACAGTTTCCCGTCGGATGCTGAGCATAATAATTCGCAATTTGATCCGCCGAGCAGGAAAAAGCCCTGGATCTTGCCGCCTTTACTCGTATGTAGCTCCTCTAATGTGAACTCCAAAAAGTTCGCCCACATCAGAGAAGCCAAACAGAAGTACGAATTTAATATTTTCGCTATTATTTTGAAAGTTCCCCCTTTCGGCGGGAGGTATCCTGTAAAAATTCTTCCTCGCTCTTTGTTGCCCGCGCAGTGAAATAGGTATCGTCACGTTTGGAGTATCCTTAAGGGCTTCGGGATTCGAGTCACGATGTATCGATACGTGCCAATATATGGGCAACTATGATGTGCATATATGCATACAAAAATACTCTATTGTTTTACTGTTTCCCTGTTGCCCGAGGATATTGGAACTCGTTTGTGGTGTAATATCGGGACCTCCTCGAGCCCGGCGCACGGTCCTCGTCGAGCTGCACAATTTTGCATAGTTTCAGTTTTAAAAGGGTTCCTTGTTTGGCTGTCTTCATAATTTTCATATATTTTAACTATCACAAAAATTGTTGCGGGTGGCTCTGTGCTTCGCAACTTTCGCAAAGTAATTTCGGCAAAACTTTTGGGTAGAACGAATGGTGCGGCCTGGACGGGAAGTGTTAAGAAAAATCAAAATCTCATGTGCTTGCAGCCCGCCACTCCAACACGAGTTTACTTTACTTACAATTAGCCAGAATGTGAGGTGCCCATTGGGTGAATGCTATTAAAACTTTGCAATTCTCCGTCTACTCAGCAGCGTATGAATTGCCATCGTGCTAACTAGGAAATGTTGAAGACTCGCTTATGAAAGCAAATATGGGACTGCAATTTCTTTATGAAATTATTTTTAAAAAAATTCTGAAATTGCACCTATTACATAACAGGTTTTAATAAAATTAGGTTTTCGAGAAAAATAGGGTCAAAAGTGAGAAAACGCGTATTTTGACTAACTTTTGAAATATTTTTGGAAAATCGTCGAGAGTTGAAAAAACTCAAAACGAAATTCAAATAGAAGCTTGTACCTTTAGCAACATTTACTTTTTGTTTTAGGGGGATGAAACATTTTTGACTTCCGATTTGTATTTAACATCCCAAGAATGCCATAAAGCAATTGTTAAAAATAAAAATCGTAAAAATTGTAACCGAAAAAATATAATTTTCATTTGCAACAATTTAGCAGAGTTGAAGTATCACGCTGTGCTAAATTTGTACACATAAACTCTGATTAAAGTAGCGAAGCCTGCCACTTGCGGCAATTTGAAGAGCTGCGCAGCAAGCATATAAACAAGGACACATTTAGTAAATTTACAATTTCGCAAAAGAAGACCGTTTAAGTATGCAAGGTTTATTAAAACATAAAGAACAAAAGGAAACAACATAAACTTATTAGATATTATTATTTAACGTGGTTGTTTTAATAAAATTGGCACGTTTTGTAATCCTTTGAAAAAATATTTTATTTGACGATAAAACTATCTAAACATCGCAAGTCTGCAAGAGCGGAATACCCTTGGCATCCCAATTACTATCGTAAAAGACATCGTCATAAAGTGTAGAATCAACTTTGTCTGTCCACAAATCTACAAAAAAAAGACATTAATTTTCTTTAACGTTGTCTTTAAAGATTTTTTATTTCTTGGAACAATGTCGTTTCCAATTTCCTCAAGCGCAAAAATGCTACTCAAATAATATTTTCAAAGTATAAAGTACTTAAGTTGTTATCCAATCGGGAATTAATAATTTTTATGTTTTCAATACAAATTTTTGTTATTAAATTACATAAGTGAATGTTTTTGCTCAAATTAACCACTTTCGATTTCTTAAAATTGTTATTTCATTGATTTAATTCGTGGTTCCAATGCGGATTTGCTGGGAATTTTCAACGAAAACTCGAAAACATTGCCATCTCAGAACTTCTTATTGAGAAATTATTTGAGATTTTATGCTACTTTTGGAGGAATTAAATTTAAGGATATGTTCGCATTTTTGCTCATCAATTTTATTAGCGGAACATTTTGAGAAAACGCGTTTGAATTTTGAGAAGTCTCTTGTTTTGTGTTGTATACAAGTTTTATACATATACAGGGTGTTTCATTAAGGTCTGAACAGGGATATGCCATTCGATTCCGTTCGGAGATCTTTTCCAAAGATACACTGAAAAAAACAGATTAGAAACACTAACTAATCTTTTGATTGATTTTCCTACTAATTAAAGTAGGTGGTAAAATTATCGACAGTTGGAAAACCAAATAAAATAGTAAGGAAATCAACTAAAATATTTGCGAAACCCACTAATATTTTTCCCACTGTTTTAGTTCTAACATCTAATTTAAATTAGTAGGCTAAAAAAGTAGTTAGTTTTTCTAATCTTTTTTGTCAGTGTATTATAGGATATTGGTGTAGCAAAAAATCTCCAGTTTCCAATGTTTTGCAGAAACAAACAATATTGAAAAACAATTATAACTCGAAAAACATTAATCTCCAAATTACGTCAGATAAAGTTAGCAGAAATAGATATATATGCTTTCTAGTTACTAGTTGCATCTAGAATTTCTTTCCTTTTCCAGCTGCGATAAGTTTGATGTGTTAAATTGAATTTGAAGACCCGTCTGATTACAGTCCCCGGTTCGAACGACCTTCCTCGATGGCGGAGCGGAAGGTGGAACTCAAGGAGCTTTGTCAACTCGTTCTAGGTTCAAGCGAAGAAGCTCGTCGATGCAAGAGCAAAGTGTCAAGATCCACAGGTGCGGAATGCGCAAGGAATTCGCGCCTGCATGTTTTAAATATTTCCGTGCAAAACTCAACCACCCAGTGGCACAGAATCCTTGCGCAATTTATTTACTCCCCATTTTCCACGCGAGGGAGCCACTTGTGTGCCGCCGGTGAAGTTTATCTTTCTAGCGGAAAATTCTCCGACAGAAAATTAAACGACTGCCGCTCCTACCTTTCTTGCATTTTTTTCTAATCATATGTCATGGACAAAAAGACAACTGAATTATGTGAAGCACGAAATCACCTCTTGGCTTTTTTGTTTTTTTTTGTTTTTTGTTTGGCATAAGTGAAGCTCTCTGCCAGGGAAGATGTTTGTGTATTAATCAAGTCGCTAGATGCTATTCCAGAAGATGCCGCCATTCCCGCTCCGCCCTGCGCCTCGGAATGTACATTTTTTGTGCCGGATTCCCCGGAATCCGGAAGTAGATTCCTTGTCACTTCTTTTACTCTACCGACGTCATTCCTCTGGTGGCGCGGGCCTCGCATGGCCCCATCCTCGGGGCTTGTCTTTCAGGAGCACACACCGGCGGCAGGCAAATCGGATCGAAGCAGAGGGCCAAACGCAAATTGATTTATCTCCTCGAAATGCATTCCGCTGCAGGAGAGCGAACTTGTGCGATTTAATTCCTCCTCGTCAGCAGGACTACTTGCTATAATTACGTTAGCAGCTAATGTAGAATTGATCGAAGTGTGATTACCTGCGAGATCTAGTTATGGCGCTCAAAGCCCTCCGATGCCGACGATGGTCTTGTTTTTCGGGATTCTGGAAATATCTCATTAGAGGGCCCCCCATCGCCAATGTGCGAAGCCGAACAATACAGGAGCACTCCAAACTCCAACTATCCCGAGTGACTCCAGGCGTCGCCTTGTTGAAATGCAAGAAAATTACCTGAAAGGCGATTAAATGGAAATTCAAGGAAAGCTTCGGAACGATTTTACCGAACAAATCAGAGCACCTACCCAAATGTATGCTATGCACACATATGTTATATTTACTATCTGGGGAAGTTCCACTGTTACGCAAAACAATTTCGTTGAGTAAGGTACGCTGTAATTTATTCATACATAATGTCCTTATTTAAGATTCCTTCCTAAAAGTTTTCATTTCAAGAGGTAGTCTTATTTGAAAAATTGAAAAAAATATCGATTTTTTTTTTACATATAAGGTATGTAGAAAGTAAGTATATGCATATACCCTCGAATAGCGCGGTGCTTTAATTACACAAAACTCGCGAAAAGCACCCTTAAATATTGTAATCTCTCAAATTGTAAGTACGGATCATTAGTATCGAATAACACGGTTTCAAATATTGTAACTCGAATCCAATTAACCGCGTTATTCGGGGATTGTACTTCTAGGAATATATGTATATGTTCAATTTTAATTAAAAATTTTCAACAATTTATTTTATTTGAATTTAAACGGTGCGCTCTTATGCAATAAAAGAAAAATCGGGCAAGTGCGTGTCGGACCACGCATAGTAGCAAGGAAGGCTTGTTAATACTTTTCATAGGACCACAAGAAAAGCTGGTCCGAAAACATTCACAAAACTGGGAGCTTTACGACTTTTGTTAGCTCTTTGAGGCTAATTCTGAACAAATCTTTTGTTTTGACTGTCGAAGTCGTAAAATTATCTGTTTCGAGCAGGTTTTTTTTTCTTTCGTTCTATGAAAAGCAATGGTACATATAATCGCAGAGGGAACTCTCGCTCATATGAAACGGGCCTAACACGAAAAGTGCATCACAGGATACCCGAAATAATTTTTATTGAGAGTTTCCTGCATGGCCTAGTTGCGTCGATGATTACAAGTTTGTAGGTCAAACAGTTTAAAAATTATATGCGGACAAACAATGTCAACGACTGTGGTGGATTGTATACATAATATTGTATATCTCACAAAGCAAGTGATAGAACTGATAAAAATATCTTTGGAAACCCTGCTTCATTTGAAAAGACTTCTTCAACAATGCCACACACGGAAAGCAAACAAAACTATGCCCATCGATTTGCATGAAATTTTAATAGAGTAGGTTTTCTATTAGGCGATTACCTCTGAGCTCTACAGAATATATATCGATTAATGTCATAGACTTCATAGTTGAAAAATAAACAAATTACTCAAATGAATATACCAAAAGCGTGATCTTACCTGTAAAGAGCTTTATTTGTAGACAAATGTTATTAAAATAGAATTATTTTATTATTTAGTTTTTACAGAGGTATTTAAGATTAAATTATATTACATTAAAAACTCTAAAATTTTTGATAAATTTCTTAATTTAAAAATATTTCAAAGATTAAGAACAATACGAGTCTCTAGACCACACTTAGTCTGTAAAATGTAACTAGTCTTTGTGAGAGGAAAAATTAGACTATACTTTAAAAAAGCAAGTTATAGGAAGTCTAAAAAGCCGGATGAATTAAATACCTACCTACATACATAAGGGTTTTGTGGGAGGGATATCTTTCAGGGATACTTAAATAAAATCTTGTAAACTTATTTTCTTGATCGTTCTCGTTTGTACTTTATTGTTTGTGTGCTCATATAAGGAAATGTAGCATATGAGGTGTATCTTTTATTTTCTTTTACTATCTTCTAATTGCAGTTAAAACCAAAGTCTAATTCTCGAGATTACGATTGGTAGCCGAAATAACATCAGCAAGTGCAGAATGTCGGGATTGCTGCGAAAACAGGCGTGTTATTATCAAAATAAACCGACTAGACTACTCGACTACTAAACGGCCATGTAATTAGATAAACTCAATCCCACAAGAAGACGGAATTGGCATGCCCAGAAAACCAACTCTATTTGCAAATTTACAGCAGCTCTTGAAGTGAAAATGCTGGATAAAACCTGAGTGCATACAGGGCGCGTCGTATGTGTGATGCAAACAGCGAATGCACGAGTGTATGTAGTGCTAACAAAATGTAATTTTCTAAAAGCATGGTCTTATCGTGAGATTGCATCCGAGCACAAAGGGGTGAGCAGCATGATGCTGGGCCTTAGTCCTGGTGCACGATAGCACTTTAAACAGTGATGGTCTCGCAGCACATCTTCATTAAGTGAAAAATTTTATTTTCTGAGAAATTAATTTTCACATCACGACAACGGTCTTATCTCTAATGTAATTATCGCGGGGCATCTCGCTCTGGCTGCAGAACAGTGCTCATGGGTTTGAAAGGATAAAAGGGCTCAGGATTTCGGGAGTAAATGCTGCTTCGTTAAATATTTATTTACAAATTGTGACGGACTGTCGTCTTGCCTTCGAGAAGATCAAAGGCATTTTATGGAACCCTCGCAGGTAAGTGTGATCGGTTTATAATTCATTTCCGAGTCTCTTAAGCCCCTGAATGTATTCGGGAAAATTCTGTAAAATTTCAGAATTCATTTCATGCGAGTGAACTACATATGTATGTATGCACCAGGCACAGCCACTACCAAATCCTTTAAGTGCTTTCAAACGAATCATATTTCGCTCTCCGCTGTAAAAATATTTTACGTTGATTCATCTGCTCCATCAGGAATAAATCTATATGAGCTTCCTCTGCATATGGTGTACACTACACCGCTCCGGTCTCATCTTGTCCTTTCTTCTATCCGAATCCTCTTCCACTGCAGACATGCATCCTTACTTAAGCTCAAAAGCTTTTGGGTATATTTTTCAGTTTGAAAAGAAAGAACTGGAAAAAAAGCAAAAATCTTTTAAGAAGCTTTAAGTGCTAAGAATACACTTGACTTGCGGTTTAAGTTTCAATCAATTCCCAAACAAAACTACTATCGGATTTGCTCCGGAAATTTTCTTGATTTCTACATCTGTTCCGATCAGAGCCAGCTGTAAAGTGTATATCCAATGCAGTGGAACTACTTGAAATGGCATTTTGATTTTGAATATTTTATCACATCATTATGGAAATAGCAGAACTTGCTGTAGTACGCAAATCTTTCAGAAGATTCCTCCGATAGCCGCTAGGAGACGGACACAAACCTAATCTGAAGTAGGGAATTAAAATTTTTAATATACCTCATCATTTCCCTACTGGATCAATAATAATATAATAAAATTGCTTTTACCTTCGCCTTTCCCATTCGTTGCTCTTGTCCGAGCTTTTTTTAAATTCAATTTGGTATAGCAAACCCAATTTAACGTACCAAGAATTTCTTGTAAAATTGATAAAGTTGACTTCGTATTCATTAAAAAACTTAATGTTATTAAAAATAGATTGACCACTTTAAACTAAATTGTGTTCCTAGCACTTCTAAGACGTTTTACTATTTTCTAACTTACATTCCTCACCCACGATTTGATTAGATGTTAAATTTCGCAAGCTAAAGTTGTTAGACAGATTTATGAATTTTGAAATAAACAATATATCTTGAACTTGGGTATATTCGAATTATAGTAATTAGCTAATTTAAATAAAAGTTCATGTCTGATCCTTATAGTCGTATTACCTTTATATTATTTAAGAGACATTGCTCAAGCAAATATACAAAAATTATTGTAATTAATATTGCTCCCTTCAAATGTCACCAATTCGTTTGTTGTCTCAAGAGTCCAGCATTCATCCCCTGTATTACATATGGGGTTTTGTCAAAAGAAAGATGTCCTACACCGTCCGACACTACTACACATCAGCTGTCCGAAATTAATTATTACGACTTAATCTGCCCCGCCAGTTAATTCTTCCGATGATGAATATACATTTTTGTGGTGAGTTTCACACTGGCACATGATTCTATCAAAAATATTTACGTTCGGCGAGAAGCTGATGTACAATAAATCCAGGGCTTTGTCCAGTCGGCTGTCCATCATTAGTGATTAAACCCGAGTCCCTCTAAAGCGGAAATATTGCATGCATTTGGACAAATGTGCCCGTGTGCATGCAGGCGTATGTGGCATGCAACACCATGGCCGGAGCATATGCACGGACGGAACAATTCCCGACTCCTGCCACTCGGCCATTGAGGAACGTAATGTATGCTCGACATGGCCACATGGATCCAGGACCTAGGCGCCATTATATTTCCCCCCGATATATAATTAAATTGCAAAGACAATAAATCCGGCAGCATAACTCCAAGGGCAAGGAGCTGCGCCATAATGGCTGGAGGTCCCTGGAAAATTGCAGCTCGTCTCGGTTCAAGTACACTTGGGAACAATCGGGCTCTGATTTGGGAAGATTGTTTTGTCTTCGCCGCCATACCTATGAAGCCCAAGATTACTACTACTGGGGGTACCCGGAATCACGCTGTTCTACTGAATTCATTGTGGTAAATGCCATTTTGTCAATTGTTAAAACTTCCGCCTCCTGACAGACTGTTCTGTTCGAGTCGGCAACGAGACTATTGTGTGTGCCCCGGCACTTGGCAGTGACTTCAGCAAGTACAGGGGTCCTTCGAGCAACTTCCAAAGAAATTTACAGAAGCCGGAAAATCTGCAGTTTTTGATTGATTATCGCTGCACAATTAGACTTAGAACGAGATTAAATTTTTAAATTGCAGGTTGAGGATGGCGTATACTTTCTGATTGATGTTAGTAAAATGTGTCTGCATTACACGAACTCGGTGGATGCTGAGCGGTTAAGGGGTCTAATAGACTTACGCAATCCTTACTTAACTTACATACATACATACATATATGATATATATATACAAAATATCTTTTAGTTTTGGCTTACCGGAAAAGTACCTACATTGAACATAACAGTAATTTTAATTTTGGCATAAATTGAGTTTGAAATTTCCTCACGGATTTTGATGAAACTTTATAGGAACTTTGAAGGACGTCTGTAAAAAATTATATTCGAGAACTGAAAATAAGGGAAAAATTTTATAAGTACAGATTAGTATAGGTATGAAGATACTAGTTTTTAAGACTTCGTGTTGCAGACACGAAAATATTTATGTAGCAAAAATACATAATTTCTTTAGAAAATTCATTGCATCTTCTTTATTTATGCTTCTCTAACCAATTTATTATATCTAAATTATAACTTGTTCGTTTCAACTTTTAGTTATCTAGCACTTACCAACAGTAATTATCCTTGCGCTCATTAAGTTTCATCGTCAAAGATAAAAATTCTAATCGTACTCAGTTCATATTAAGACAAAGCCCGCCACCACTGCAGATGAGTCCACTAATTACTGGTCCTAATTCGAACATCCTCCACAGGAAATTCGCAAGATATTTCTGGAATTTATCTTCAAAACTTGTGTTATCTATGACCAGTATCTTGGAGGTGGGAAAACTTAAAGTGAAGCTATTTCCAGCATAGGTAGCTTGCCAGGATCCATACGAATGGAATAGATACAAGTCCGAAAAAGTACACAAGCGCAATTTTATCAGCGGCTCTCCGGGAGCAGGGTATCAAGAGTTTAAGCCTGAAAAGTTTTAAAAAATTCGAAAATTACGTAATTAGACGAGGACTACTTTTATAGAGTCCAACACCTGAATAAAAGTTTTGGTGCTTTCGTAAATTAGGTACTCGGGCCGGGCAGTGGGTGGCCACATCACTGCTATAATTAGAAGGTCTACCTGACTGCAGGCATATTTATTTGCACGTGGATGTATCGTGGCCCGTGGGCCTGGTTTTCCGGCTCGTTGCATTGGGACACCACACCACATGCAGTACTCGGGTAATGGCCTTTTTTCCGGTTCCCATCGGTGGGTGGTGGCAGAAAGTAAATCCCAGACAGATTACAGCTCGTACGGGGGGATTTCGCAGCAATTGTATTCTCTTTGATCACGTGAAGTTTCAACTTTTATGCGCGCCGCAGAAGTGGTCCATCGCGCACTAAAAGCATTTGAATGCGCCCGGCAGATATTAATTTTATCCCCAGCAATAAATTTCGGACATTCCTTTTTCCTGTTCTTGGAAATTGAGGGACTTAAGGGTTTTACTTACAATCCTACGCCCCTCCCCCGCAGCGTACCTATGACTGGCTTTTTCCTATGTGCGGCGTTATTTAAAACGCGGGGGTGGCGGTCGCACTGAATGCACTCGAAATTTCAAAAGTCATAAACCTGCGGGAACTTTCGTTTTTTTGCAGCCGCAACCATCGCGCTTTCATGTGGAAAATTGTGAACTGCTGACTGTGGGATGTGGCAAAAATGAAAGATTATTTTCGGTGGAGTCATTGATCGAAGCTGTTTCGCATATTTGCTCGCATTCTGAGCGAAGAGCCATATTGATTCTGCGGGTGAAGGTAACTCGTAATTATTGCAGACTGCTTTCGTGTGTACGATTTTTTTTTTTTTTGCTCATTATCAAAAGTGCAAAAGTTTTCTTTTTTGTTGCTAATTAAAAAAGTAATTGCAGCGGTTGATATTGCTGCAGATAAGATTATGTTCCAATGCAATCTCGAGCAGTACGCAAGCAACTGAAGATATTAAATTATGCTGTACCTACCCCTTTATAGCTAATAAATTACTTACCTTTTATAGCTAATAGATTACTTCGTTTTCAATCAACTTTACCCCTTTAACTCCCAATCATTAAATCCGAAAGGTCGTAGTTTTCGTTTTTTATTAATTTTCACACAAACTATAACTGCTCAAAAATTATTAAATCCTGTTTCCAAAACTTTGCATAGTCATTTCTAACATAATTCTGGAATGACTGAGCGGAGAGAAGAAGAAGAAATTTGCATTTTTCAAAATCACCATTTTTTTTCATATCATATATCAAATTCCCACATCATGTCGTTTTCAAAAAAATATGTGCTTGCGCCTGTGATAGACAGACGGACGGTCGCAAGAGCGATCTTATAAGGGTTCCAGTTATAAGCTTGAAAGCACCTACAACTAGAAAACATTCTAAATATTTATTAATTTTTCAAAACTTATTTTAGGTGTATTCTATGATCCTTTTATATGTCTGCAATAAAATGTTTATTTTAAATTAAAATTGCAGTATGCAACAGTAATTGTAATTGCGCAAGTCCAGCATGCACTTAGTTATTTTTTAAACTCGCTATTGCGTATGTATATAACCTTTTTTGGGAAGGATATACTGCTATCTACATACATATGTATGTATGGAAAACTTCAGCTCACCCCAGAAATAGTTTAATCGAAAAACTTTGATTAATCACTAAGAAATTGAAGTCACCGCGACGGCGTTAAATTCAGCCACCAAAGCAAACATGATGGAACGTCTTAAATTAATATAAGTTTTGTTTTCCGAGCAAATTGCCTGGAGTAAGCCAATCAATTGCCTCCGAATATCTCAAAATTAAACGAGGCGCCCCGAATAAGGTTCGAAGATTACGCCAAAGGACGGAGGAGCTGCCAGCGTAGAGGCACCCGGCTGCACGCGTCCCAGAAGCCATCAGCTCCTTAAAGACGATCTTTCCAGGACGGATGTAGTCGTAATTACGGCATCAAAGGATATAACCCTAATGAAATATGAAGTGCCCTCACGAAGTCATCCCGCCGCTCCGAACTAATTAAAATAACTCCGAGTTGAAAGCAATTATGGCGCATATTAGCGCTGAGCGTCGCCGTCGCACGGCACGTATGATGTTATTGCAATCATATTTGCTCCCCGAATGAATTTCATTTTAATTTAGTACATTAGAAGGAGGGTCAGAAATAAGCGAGAGTCGTTCGAATCGATTCGCCGCAGAGGCGGGGGGCTAAAATTGAAATATTTATGGGGAATCATTTCGCGGTGCTGTGGTTTCTTGTGATGTAAGACGGTGGCAACAGCCATAAGTAATGCCCGACAAGTATTACTCTAATCGATTTTTTTCTTTGGCTCTGCAATTTTCGTTCCCAGCAATGATTTATTCTGGGCGTGCTCAAAAACAGGGTGCTAAATCGATAGCACGTTACGTGATATTCGGGTTCGCATAAATTTTGAATGTACCTAATTTAATTGATTTGCGGAACTAATTTAAAAATTATAAGTTAATGAGTCAATTTTTGTCGTCGAATAATATTGCTTTAATTAATTCTTAGTAGTGAATGATAAACTCACACATACCGTGCGAAATTATACCTTTAGGAAATTCTTTAGAAATGTAAAAGTTAGTGTTTCCTATTTTCCGGATTTAATTAAAGATATAAGCTAATTTCTAATATATGTATAAAACTACATAAATTATACATAGGTTTTATAAATTCCGAGCAAGTATGACTTCCTTTAAAATTGATTTTGAAGGTGAGAAATTATGGTAAGTCTCCTGCTTACATGTTATATTAGTACCTATAGTGTTTTGAACAGCACAGAAAAATATTAACAGATTTTCAGACCCAACTTTGCAAATTTTCAAAGGTCTCAAATATTGTTGAGTTCTTTAATTAAAACTTGGTTTGATCTGTAATGCTGAGAACATAAATACCTAAATAAAACTCCTCCTTCTTTAAGACGATTACCTGAAAGGCTTTAATAAAAAAAGAAAAATCTAACAGGGAAGAAAAATGCATGTATTAATTATCACATTTTTATTCTGTTAATGGTGAAAATAGCTTTCTTTAATGGTCCAGAGATAGTCGCGGTAAAGTGATCCTGTGACTTCACCAGAAAAAAATTATCCTAATAAAAATTTCATGCCCCGAAAATAAACTTCCTTCTTCCTTCTAAGGAAAACGCTCCTCATGTATGTGAAGCGGGCTCATCCGGGCGGAAATGGCTTTAAATTGCTCGTTCTGTACGTAAATCTGGGTTGTTTTTTTAAGCAAAGTCATTATTTGGAAACTTTACACCGCGTCTATTCCTTACGGGAGCCATTGTCCCATACATTTTCATTAATAAATGGATTCGATTTCCATTCGTTTCGTAGTCCGCACATCTATCGAAAATCTATAGAGTCCTGCAGTTTGGCTACCTACACCAGAAGTCATTAGTCTAATAATTCGCTCGCATTTTCAACACTTACTTTTGCAGATAATGCGCTCGTCACACAATGCACAGAGTGCGAAGGGATTCAAGTGATTCGAATCGATTGTAGAGGAGCTCCCTTGAATCCCTTTTGAATGGGAATGAGGGCTCATGGGCCAGAGCAACTTCGTACCTGCAGAGCCATGACTTCGGGGAAGGTATTGAAAATTTTTCATAAATTACCTCGAGTCAAGAGCACGACGTTGGCGGCGGCGGTGACGATGATGGTAGCGGAGCACCCGTGAAGGGGGCCCCGGGTACGCTAGAGCTCCTTAAATACGACCGAAATTGAGTTCACGTTCACTTGGCTGGTATTAAAACTTCCCGGAGAATACGGGCATAATACAACCGTCACCAGTTCCGGCTCGCCCAGTCGAATTGCATTTGTTGCAGGATAAAATTGCTGAAAGCCATTAATATTTTTCATCCTAATAACTTCCAGACACACTGAGACTGTCGTTTCATTTCTCTGCCGGCAGCTCCATTTTTATAAGTCGCGCTATATACACGTACGTAGGTGTGAAATTGGATCTTATTTATGTGAGACGTGGCAGCCGGAGACTCAGCAAAATTTATTTAATCCGCGCCTCCTACCCCCATTTGGGGCGATCGCATTAGCACTTATGCAAAAATGCAAATTTTTAAAGGAGCAGTTCCCCGATAAAAAGCGCAAATTCAAAATTTGATATCCTTCGAACGCGGCTCGAGTTGCTCCAGTGTGATATGATATACCGGAGCCATTGTGCTGGCTGGAGGAAAAAAAATAAAATAAAATAAAAAAGATGATACATTTGGCTCGGAAGATAAATTCCTCGCTCCGCTCTCGTCTCGGCCCTGGCCATAAGAAGGATAACTGCCGGCCCTCCCCGGCAATCGAAATCACAAGAAGATAAGACTTTAATTCGGGCCCGAGCAGATGCTGCTTTATGAACCACACATTAGGGCCGATATAAGCGGGCCATTTTATCCATTTAGTGTCTGCTCCATTAAAAGCTTGTTAACCTTTAATTCAGCCGTGTACTGTACATGTGTACTTGCCCGGGCAGCAAGCTGTTGTGGCCCCGGGGCCCTGCGTTGGGGCTGCCCCGCCGTCGTTCAAGTCACACCGGAGCGCCTCGTTTCGGTGGCGAACGTGGGGCTGCAGACACTTAGCTCGAGAAAATATTTTTCGGAATAGTCGCTGAATTAAATTTGTCGAGCTCATGCGATTTCTTGAGAGGACTGCACGCCGCTTTCGAACGGGCGAAATCGTTCCGAGGGACGGGCACTTTTCCCTTTTCCCTTTTCCCTGGACAAGTTGCTCGCATCGGCGAAAAAGTGCATCATTTTGAAAATGCCAGCGTTTGCTGGCTGATTTTAGTCTTGCATGTAAGCCCCTCGGTATGGCCATTGCAATGAACATAACCTCCATGGTTCATCTATAAAAAGATCGCTTTTCCCTCTCCAATTCGACTGCAAGGGAATTTAATAACACTTTAACCATACCCATGACTTGATAGCTGCGATGGGTTTTCTCCCTCACTTTCCCAGACGTAAAATGTTCTACCCTGACTATTAATTATATTGGAAGAAGTTAAGAAAGTATGAGCGTTAAAGTCGGTCAACTCTTTGAAATATTTAGGGAAACATTCTACTTTTAATTGAAAAAATCGATTTTTTTTATGGGAAGTTTTATTAGAAAGTAGAGCTTTTTCAAAGCATCATGTCATCAAATGTTTAAACAAAAATCAAATTTCTATATTGCTAAAGTTAAAGTCCAATATTTGAAGAAAATTATAACTAATAATTGCTATTCCTTTTTAGTAATATGTATACAATAAGTAGATTTTGGGAAGCCTTAGCCTCAATCTTTGGATAGTTTAAACTCAAAAAAATAAACTTTAACAAATAGATACTTTCAAATTTGGAGAATATAATAAGAATTTAAATAAGTACTTAAACATAAAACTTAAGCTTAACTGCAAAATAATTAGTGAAAAATCGCTGTTGCAATTGATGTACAAAGGCACATTTAATGTAAAACGACTTTTTAGAAGCAGTGCACTGAACTCATTTTTCAACAGCTTGACTAAGTGTGATCAAACGTCCCACAGCAAATTAGACAAAAATATTCATCGTTTTCCACGTCTTAGGAATCAATTAATATTTTCCTTTTCACACCTTACTTCTTTGGTTTTTCTTGACCTTTCTTATCTTTTCTGGTTTTTTGCTCTTAAGGCCTTTTCTCACGCTCAGGTTTTCTTTTGTACGGTCTCATCCTATGTAAAAATAAAAGCTATTGATTTGCATCATCCATCACACTATGCGGGGCAGACTGTGACATGTCACTATCTGCCTCGGAGATTTATAACTTTTAGCCCCTGCAATTGAACATTCGAATTTCAGCGATATTTTTTTTAGGTTAGGTATGTTAGCCGGAAAATCGTATATAATATAATATATAATAATAATATAATAAAATGCATATAGTATTGCAAAAATGCTAGCTTCTTTTTCTGATCGAAAATTTCCGATGTAACTCTATAACATCTAGACTCAATTTCCCCTACCTACAATCTGGCAAAATGCAATTTTTAAGAAAAACGATGTTATTAAAAACAAAGTGAAAGGAAGAAGTTACATACATTCTCTCAAATAATACCAGTTTTGTAAATTATATGTCATATATAAAGTAAGCATTGAAATAAAAAATTGGGATGTAGCTATGTTACATTTTTAAACTATACCTTTGACTTCGCACTGGGAAATACAACATTTGGATTTTGTAAATTTTTACGTCCCACAAGGAACTGATGAGGCAAAGTGAGTTCAATTTTTAAGTGCCAATTTAGAATGTTAATTATAAGCTTTTCTTACAATGAGTTCAATTCTTTCTATAATTAAAGTATTATAAAATCTCTTCTATTATCCCCTGTTATCATTTAAAGTTCGTCGTATTTTGTGATTTTTGATAAGAAACTAAAACATTTAAAATCGCATATTTTATACCCAGAATTTTCCAAATATACTACGAGGAACCTGGTAAATAACACGACTTTTAAATGTAGGCCAAGCGAAGAACTTACGAAATTTTAAAGGCGATTACTTAGTCCCTTCATTTAGCACCGCCATACCCTCAGCCTCGTCTTCATCGTTTTTTGATTTCTCAAATCCAAGGAGCCGTAAAAGTAAACAGACTTTCCAGCAACAAAGAAGGAGCGCTGCGTGTAGACAAAAGCAGATTGTCGGGGAAGGTCTGCATTAACTGCAAATAGGAAATCATAATGAACCTAAACAAGGAGCACATCAACAATTTCTTTTAATGCCACTTTGTTAGTGCCTCCCTCTGCCGGGGATTACCAGCGGCCCTTCCGGAGGCCCTGCGACCGATCCGTCCTCGTGCCAGCTGCGCTCTTTACGTTTTCATAAGGCCGGGGAAGAGATGTTGCCCTAATAGAAAAGTCCAAATTGTTGCAATTGATCATGACCGCGGAAATTGTTTTCTTTATTATTAATCAGCGTGCATGGGTCCTTAATGACTCGAGATTACCATCACCTCTGTAAAGAGTGCTCGCAAATTGAATTTGTAAGTAGTCTTCCATGGTTTATGAGAGCCGGTTCCAACTCGTCACGGCGCCAAGAATGGATGATGGCCACGGCAGAGCTGGAACCTGGAGCTCGGCCCTTTCCTCGGCCCTCCAGAAATCCCTCCTTTAATCTGAATTTGGCGAATTCAGTTTATTCAGTGTATTCGCCTTCTTAAATAAGTCAGGGCTCTCGTCCGTATGGCGAAATGGATTTGACTACGGATTACTGCAAATTTATGAGCGGACTTTCTGGTTACAATTTACCTCTCGATTGAGCACTTTATGACCAACAAGTGGGTCAATTACTTCTGATTTGCTTCCCTGGAAGCCCTCGTGCTCACTCCTTGTGTTTGTTTAGGATGGCCCTGGAACGCTGCAATTTGATACTTCTTTGGTTAAAATTTAATCGGCGAACAGCCCTAATTCTCCCACGACTTAAATTTATGCCAACGTTGAATTTATCAACTGTTGGAATTAAATGGAGATGCCCGCGTTAATGTTTTAAATTGGGTGGAACGATTTATGGCGGCCGGACGGAGCCCTTCGCCGCCCCCTTTACGACTGGGTGTAAAATTTTATGGGACTGTTTTAATATTTGGACAAAAAATGTCTATAAGGAAGTCAAGAGTTTGTCGCATTATTACATTGTTTTTACGAAATACCACCGGAGATATTTAAGATCTTTTGATAAACTTCCTAAAATAACTGACTAGCAAATAAGGAAAGATTCCTTTAGGGTTTTTTTCGGGTCATTATGTCTCAACTTAAGTGGTGCTCTTCTAATTAGATATTTTGAAAGTCTGCTTTATTTCTCCATACAAATGAAAATCAAACAATTACAAGATAAAAAAAAAGCTTTATGTTAAAAAAAATAAAATGAAAACTAATAGGCATTGCTTTTTTTACAGAAATAATAAAGTCTGAATTTTAATAAATTATACCTTAAAAATATATCTCTTTTATATATCTATCAAATAAATTATGTATCTAAATAAGGAAAAAATTCAATTCAAAATATGAAAGTGCACTTTAACAAGTCTTCTTATGGAATTTGCAAGATGTTGTGACATCTTTCTTTGAGAATTGAACGAACGATTTTTTGAAATCATGCCCATTCATCATCATCGTTACTTGTATAAGCTTAAAGTGATTCTAGGTCTTTTGACTCGAAGACAAGCCTTTGTTTTCTGGTTATTGTGTTTCAGGTTATTGTCATGCTGAAAGGCCCATATCAGTGGTATTTTATGCTCAATACAATTGGTAGAGTCTATGATTGTTTTGATCTAGTATTATAGAACCAATGTCGCAGTAGAAAAATTTCCACACCATTATGCTGAAACCTTTATGTTTTATCGTTTTCGCATTAAATTGTGGAAAATTGGTATGGAACGATCTCATTGTTATCATCTTAAATCATTTAGTTTTATCAAGTTCAATGTATAAACGTATTTATTTTTTAGGAGAATATTCTATAAAAGAATCGTGCTGAATATTACGTCCATTTTCCCTTTATTTCTAAAATTTATGATGTTCTAACGCGAGCTAGTAAAAGAAGACGAAGTAAAGCTAATATGAGAAGACAATAAACCAAGTAGGCGAGAATCCAGACAATGCGGATCCATGGGCTGACTCGTTACGCACAGATGACCTACCACTTTAAGGGAAATATTAAGTAACATTTCCTTCACCATAAAATGCATCTGCGACATTTCGGGAGATTTAAAACAAGTTACGAGCCTCCTACCACCAAGAACGTTGGAAAATGCCTAGCAAATGGTGCTTAAAATTTAAATTTAAATGGAACGTCACTAAGGCCGGATGGTTGCAGTTCCTCGTATACTTGATTGTAAATTATCAAGGTCTTTAATTCATAGAATTGGACTCGGCGGAGCAATTGACTTTGAATGTAGTACATAAATGTAAAATATACATATATATGTACATAATCTATGCTTTTCATATTTTGGAAGAGGGGATGTGCCACAATTACAACGAATTTGATTTGTTTATAGTTATAGTACCTATATTCACTTTATCGGAATTGGTTTCGCTTTTTTACTTCAGGTTTTAAATCAATGCAAAATTTCAATAACATTTTACTTTGTGGTAATATACTTACTTAAGTATACATCTTAAAGTCTTGAAAATTGGCATGTTTTCGAAAAAACCTATATTTACTAAACTCACAAGAATTATTTTTCGATTCGTAAAAGATGTAAAGCTTTTTATGATATTTTTACATATACCTAATTTATTTCAATATATATTATAAAAAAAGAAAAAAATAATAATAAACTTAAAAAATAATAATAGGGCGTATAGGCAGAAAATAGGCCAAGGTAAAATATAAAACAATTCATATAAAAATTATTTCGCAGTTGAGTGAGTGTTTTAAATTGCTGACCGTCATTTCTTACTCATCGCGTGATACAAAAATGTTTCCTGAAAGCCGACCCAATTTTTCTCTTTATATTTATGCAATCATTTGAAAATTTACATACATAATTTAAATTCTAAAATATGTGAGCTGTTACATCATCGTTCGAAAGAGGTGTAAATATAAGTTATTGAAGATCATCACCAATGAAAAACACACCTCCTCATGCATCGATAAATTTCGAACTTTTACCATTTATTTGCGCAAAGTTCAGGACTTATGAAATCACACAATTCCGCATGGGTAGCTATAGTGTAAATTAAATGCGATTAAAAAAGGCAAAATTCCTCGGACGTGCCTGGCCCCAAGTACAAAGGAGCAGAGACCCCCTCTATAAAAACTTTGAGGAATTTTATTCGGAAAGTTGTGCCTTGGGTGTGGGCGCAATGCCGCGCAGTCCGCGTCCGTGTTGCAGCAACGGAGAGATTCTCAATTTTCATCAATTGCCTATGTTTGAAGCGGCCCGAAACGACACTCCAATTAATTTCATTTCAGTAGAAGTGCTTTCAATTGCTTCATTAAATCATTTTCCTTCTGCTTCCATGTTCTCTCATTATCTTTTGTCCGGTTAATATCAATAATTAAAATTTAGTGCGCCCCATTAAATGTGTTTAATTAAAAGCGCTGGCGGTGTGATTTTCAGCTGGAGGCGACCAAATGCTGGCTGCCGCAAGTGTATTGCTCATCACGTGGGAGTATGGACGCTTTAAAATGATCCTGCTTTTATTGACAAGTGTGTTTTTTTTTTGTTTTAACTTTTCCATAATTGGCGGCGCTTTCAACAATGAATGATTATCAGGTTTATTGATACTAGCCGGGCAGAGACACTTGCAACTAAGGGCTCATTTTTCAGTCGTGTAAAATTGATTGGGAATCGATTTAAAGCGCTGTATGCATCGGCTCTCTGGATATACTGAAAAGAGCAATATCCCTTTTTAGGTCGTATACAAATAACGAAGTGTAACTTTAGCATGAAAAATTGTATTACCGCCACATCGCGGCAACGGCTTTTGTATTTTTAACAACAATCGCTGTGCATTCATGAATAAAATATAAAGTGAATAATTTTTGGTGTCCAAAACGAATATTGATCTGATCAGTTCGGATGACTGACTAACTTTCAATACTTGTATGATTGTCCCTATCCTAGTAACAGTCAGTAGTTTGATATAGATTGACTCACCTAGAAACTGATAGTCCTAATTGGAGATTTTAGATATCCCTGCCATATTTTGTTGCTGTAATTAGTAAAATTCACTGAAGAGGTGAATATAAAGCAAAATACATATGTATGAAGGCCCGGTTCACATTGACTCTTAGCCCTTGTCTCACGGGCGCAACGACAGATGTTTTTCTTTATTTCTTTCGCAGTAATTTATGAAAGGACAAATAAAATGATTATATTTGCTTTCTATCGCCAATTAAGTTCTGATTTCGTATAATGTTGGGTTTAATTTCATACTTATGCCAAATTTATGTTAAAACCTATGCTTTTTACAATATTCTTTTAATTTTTTTTTTTTATTCAAAAATGATAAATTCTTTTTCAAATTGAGTTACACGAAATTCTAAATTTAGCTTTTAGTTTGTATTATTGTATTGTAATATAGCCATGCTTGCATTTCATAATTTCAATTGTAGATTTGTTCTCCAGCGATTACAAAAATGCCGAATAGAGCTCGTCTATCTATGTTAGAGGATTGGAAGCTAAAGCGTAAAGTTGACGGCATATTGCACATGTAGGTATACAAAATTTTAAAAACATCAGTTTGGTGGTAATGCGAAGAAAAAAATAATTGTAAGCAACTTTATAGAGGTGTAGAGTTAAAAAACCGCTCCCCTTGGAGTGAGTTGAGTCGTTGTCGTTATGATATATATAGCTATATAATATATATATGTATATTGTATATATATTTTTAAACAGCGACTTTATTATTTGAACAAATAATAATAGCATTACGGAAATCTGATACTATATGTTCATAGTATCCTTGCCAGGTTGGGAATCGCAAAAACCAGTCCATTACTTCCCAGGGCAGAGGTGTGACATTCTGCACTTTGTATAATCAAACCAATTACGATTCTTAAATAATTTGCAAGCATTTTAAATAAATCAGCAGTTTTTATGCACTAGATAAATTTTCGAAAATTACGAGTTGCTCTGCGATGATCAAGTTGTTGGCGTGGCGAATATGCTGATGGAAATTGCATGGGGGTAAAAAAGCGGCGGAAAACAGAAAGGAGCAAATCCCGAAAAATACTTGTGCCTGTCGCACGGTTTATCCTGGCTGACGACTCTTTAAAACACAATTTGTCTTCCAAAAATTCCAGCCGTCACTCAGAGAATTAGCGAATCCTTCGGCACGCGAGGGAAGTTATGCCGAGTATCTGTTTCATGTGGCTCCGCTAAATAATTCATGATGCGTTTACAATAAAGCAACAATCAGCTAAATAAAAATGAAGTGCTGAATATAAATCAACACTTGCTTTACCCGGCCGGGAACTTGTCTTCCAGCCGGGCCTATCCTTGTAAATCATTTGTGGGTACGTGAAGGCCCCGGCTAGGAAGGAACTATTTTGTATTCCTGCGGGTTCTGTACGAAAAGCTCCTGTAAGTATTGTGAAATTCCGTGCATAAGCACTGGGAGTGTGCTCGCCGGCTGCAGATTTAGTGAAGGTCAAACGCTTTGAATGGAAATTTAACTTAATTCAAATGAATGGGGGCCAAGTGCCTCTCGGATAAATAGACATAAGTATGCAGGTTTGTCAGCCGAGGTGGAGAGGATGTCTGCGGTGTTGCCTGGCAATTGAAATGTACAGCCGTGGTGCCTCCACATGATGAAGGATTAAACTCGTTTTGATCTACGGGCGGGAGATGTTAATTCAGCCGGAGAGCCCTTCACCGGGTGCAGACCCGACCCGGCAGCTCCCAAGGCTGAGCGCAGTTGAAGTGGGCAAAATGGCCTGGACGTTGGGGATTTCAATGGTCTTCTTTCACGACCGGAAGTCCTTTTTCGGGCATATGTTATGCCTCTGAATACATATCTTTTTGCCCGGGGAGCCTTTTGCGGAGATGCCTCTTTAGAGCTAAAAGACTTAATGTGAAATGGCGAAAATTGATCAAAATGTATTGCAGACATATGCAGATTAGGTATACCGCCCCCTTTTCATGGTGCAGGTACTTTTGAGCAATGTTTGCATACGAATTTCACGAGATCTTTAATTGCCTTTACCAAAAATTTGAGAATCTTTACGAAAAAAACTACTTTTTAATAGACTTAGATTTAATTTAGATCAAATACAAATACAAAAATAAATAAATACGAGGTGAAAATTACTAAGTCATCAATCTGGTCACATTGAAATTAATCTATTTTAATTTCATACTTATCACGCTGTTCCGAACCTTTTGTTGTACGAAATTGTATACTGAAAAACTCTTAATTTTAGAGGCTAGGATGTTCGCTATGGAAGCAGGTTAATATGAAAACTTCAGAAATTTGTAAATTGTTGTTTTTCTTCTTATTATGGATACAGTCAGTCGTGAATTCATTCTTGTGACACAAATTTTGTGAAAAATATAGGTGAAAAATATAGGTACGCAAATACGGAAATGAAAAATATTGGATAATCTGGGTTTGGCATAATGAATTTTTAAATTTATATATTTAGTATGATTTTTATTAAGTTTAATAACTGAATTTGTCAAATTTGTTAAATAATAATAGGACTTATTCTTTGTTGCATTTTGTTTGCTCGCTACTGTAAGTACCTACACTTGCTGATGATTTAAATAATTAAATTGCAAAGCTTAAAATTACGCTAATTCCTACTTTCATGAAATTACTTTCGGATGTTACTTTTACTTAATTGTAATGACATGAATTATGATATACTTAATTATAAACTTAACTCAATTCCAACGGGTAGTCAGATACTTTCATATCTTTGCTTGACAATGCGGTCGAGTTTACCCATTTCTCTTTTTAACTACACACATTATGACGTATTTAGTCCGCAACGATAATAATCCTCGTCAGTCCCAGGAGTCGACTCTGGACTGGCTCGCGAGAGGAAGTGAATTAGCCTTTTTGCTAAGTGTAAGGGAAATAATACCCTTTTAATAAAGGGAAACATTTCAGACGAAATATTTGATGTGGAAGGCCCCAAATTAATTATACTTCAAAGAAATTGCCGCTTCCGCTGGTCCGAGCTGTGGTGCGCTGCACACGCTTAAATTTTATGATTCCATTTAGCATCTGCTAATGAGTACCAGTGATAGTTGCCCAACATTTATAGGTAAGCCCGTTTTCCATCAACCTTAATTGCATTTTGTTGTTCTTCATCATAAAATTTCCATCCGTTTGCACTCTACGGCCGCGTCCACATTGGTTTGGCGTGGCGAGTAAGAAAAATGTTCATTCCCTGGAATGAGCTCGAAATTCATCGAATCTGCCGAGGAAGCTTATTAAAAAGCATCGGGGAAAGGCAAATTAATTAAATTGGGATGCCAAATTGTTTCAATTTTTGGTTTATTACTGCATTTAAATTTTAAGTGCTTCGCGTGTTGATACACTCGAAATTGTGGGATACAGCGACGCCGGGGTGCTGCGATGGGCCACTGAAGTCAGCACCACTGAGATAACGAGATAAGTTTTCACAAGTGCTTAAGTTAGTGTTACTCATCCAATAAATGCAGGGCTAGACTGGCTACGCTCCCGAACGCCGGCAATTATTATTGGTTTAGTTAAATCCCGCCCTGCACAACAATGCTGTAGTGCAGTGGGACTAGCTCCCCGGCGGGAACAGGCGGGACTCCGATGGATATTCAAATGGACTCCTTGAATTATGGATGGAGATATTTCCATCCCGGCTCACACTTGCTATGTACATTTGATAGGAACCGCTTTGAATATTCATTTTCCTTTTTGCCGCAACTTTTCGAGTGAGTCCTCATTAAATTTAATGGATGCACGTCCTGGGTGCGGGCTGCACATTAATAACCTTCTTTCCAGGTCGGTAATCAGTTTATTTTTCCGGGAGATGGTCGTGGTAGAATAGGGCTTCGCTGAAGGGGCCAGCAGTCACTTTCAACCCAAGCCTGCTTTTTAAATTATTTACATTCACGCATTTTGAATAAATCAGCAGTTTTTTGTGCACTCAATGAATTTAAGAAAACTACCACTATGCTGATAAAATTACCGGAAAATATGCTCAAAACTGTTGAGCAGACGTCGGATAAGGAATGAAATATGTAATTTTTTCTCATAAAGTTGAATTTAAGATCAAGCCGAAATTAAAACTAAGATGCTTTAACTAGACTAACTATAAATACATTATACTATACGAGTACTTCTAAGTACTTTAAGGTTCCTTTCGAAATAAATTTATAAAAAAAAGTTTAGGTAATTTCAGGGGCTCTTTTGAACGTGCAGGTTTCACATAATTGAATGGGGCCATATCTTATAAATCAAATTTTATTAAGTATTTTTAAAGATTGAAAATTAAATAAGTGGTCCAAAATAGAAATAGTTATTTTAAATAAATGAGTAACGTGCAAATATATCAAATGACAGTTAAAATGCCAAAACAAATATGTTGCTCTCTTTTTGATCTACAAAGGCAAAGTAAAGTATACAAATTTAAAAATTGTAATATTATCTCCTTCCAAATGTTCGAAATAAAATTTAAATATAACGTATTTTCAAGAAGGATCCTGTAAAGTTTGAAGAAAAGTGCACAATTATTCTGCGCTTCGTATTTTTTGTTTTTTTCTACCTAATATTAATAAGGCTAATTCCTAGTATATATATATAATATAGCTTAGATCTTTAGGTCTTAGAAGATATAAAGTCTATTTTGTATTTGCTCCATTTGCTCCATTTGCTCCATTTGCTCCATTCTACTTGAACATACATATTTCTTTGAATTTTCAAGAGTTTTAAATGTATACATGATTAAGAATTATCTTGTTCGTGTCAGCTTGACTAAATTATGATTATAAATTCTACTAGTAACATCCGCGTAAAATTGAATAAACAAGTTTTTTAGAGGTTGCTCCTTCTTCTGCTCCTCGTACGGGAAGCCAGCGAACCATAATCCTAAA
This sequence comes from Machimus rusticus, assembly GCA_951509405.1. NCBI lineage: Eukaryota > Metazoa > Arthropoda > Insecta > Diptera > Asilidae > Machimus > Machimus rusticus. Next base: position 47,277,650 of record OX608051.1, on the reverse strand, counting down.
TGCAACCACATTTCCTCAGATTAACCGATACCTGTCACCATAATTCATCCACCGATCGAACACTGCAAAATCTATTGCTCGCTTAGCTTAGTGACTCTGTATGTGTGTTTGCCGCGGGTGGTCCCAGTTGTGTCGAATAAATTAATTTTGTACGAGGCCACAAGTATCCCAGTTCTGCGAAAAACTACACATAGTGGTTTTCAAATTTGCCGGTTTTTGTTTTCTCGCTGTAATTTGCATGCTTTCGATGGTAAGTGATTTTGATAGGCGCTCGTTTGGTTTCTGTTGCACAATACCTTCAATGGTTATGCTAAATACGTTTTTCATATCACCGAACCGCTGCCGCAATGCCACAAAACCTATTAGTGAAGCGAAGTGATTGTCTAGAGAGCTTTTAAATAGCAACAAAAGAATCCATGAATTGCGGTTATGCTACCAATTAATTAGGCACAGCCCTTTTACCGCCCGTGAAAACCCACCCTCATATATTCAATCGAGGAAAACGTTTCGAGACGCAAGTCATGTCCCGCAACTATCGAGATTAAATATAAATGCGGGACAAAGGCAGGCGTTCTGGTTTTTTTTTTTGCGTTTCAAAAAGGAAACCCGCATGGCAAATACAATAACTATCAAGGAGCACGCGAGCGCTCATATTATCCCGGGAAGATTTTAACCGTCTTCCAAGGCAGAAATCTTGGAAGATGTTTCCCAACCGTAAATCCCACAAATGTTAAAGATCAAATTTGCAGGCAAACCCACTCTGACATTTTATATTTTTGATGCTGCAGACGGCAATAAAAGTCGCTTAAGCCCAAGATGAATGTCAACTGCAATTTTCTATCCGCAGATTATTCTCATTCAGTGCTGGGGGCTGCCGTCCCTGGGGAACGTCCTTCCTCGGCTCTGTGAATGAATGAAATCAAAGGGTGTCGGGGGGACACGACGTGTGCTCCGTGCATGCATGAAGGATGGGCGTTTTGAGCAATCCTTTTTTGTGTCGGCAGCACGGACGGAAACGCAATCAATGTCACGAATTTGCACGCAATAGGATAGCTTTCCCCCGGAAGGGGGCGGCTCTATCTGTCCTCGGGAGCTGGCAGTGTAAGCCTAATGTAATATGACCACGGCACCACAAACCATAATTTCTAGGAATAGATTTTTTTCTCGTGTGAAAAGTTCATCTGGCCTCGTATAGTCGAGGGTATAAAAGACATCTTCTGACAATCTTATAAATAGTAAGCCCCACAGTACACAGTAAGAAAAAATGTATTTGCGCTTGATGTTGTCGTCACATGAGGTCACGAAGGAGGTCTGCGGGACGCCTCCGGAACGAATGATTCAATTTAATTTGCCGAAAAACAACTTCAAAGAAGGCTCATCCCGCCAGTCAGGGCTGGGTAAATATCAGATGTTGGCGCAAATTCACTTTCTCTAGCGTATTTGCATTTCAAAACAAAAATTGGATCGTTCGTGTTTTATCACCCTCAACAAATGCGGGCACTTAATAGACCCAGCGACTCGGTAAGATACTGTCGGTATAAATCTATAGCTGAGCCGCCCTCGCCCCGCGGGAATTTACGGTTGGGTGCACCTACCTGAGGCTCCCCCGCCCCCTCCCATGCCCTCGAATAGGTGTGAACGAATGGCTCACGTCCGAAAAATATTTATCCACGTTAATACTGCTATCGCTCAAACAGGAAGCAAAGCCGCTACAAAAACAAAGCACAAAATTTATGACCGCCCGGTGAATTGTGAGTAATAGATTTAACGATGACAAATAGGTCACATAAGTGTTGAGTCGCCATTAGTGGAAGCCTTAAAAAAGCCACATGAGATATAGGCGACCAGCGTGTCCCAGAAACCCATCTCGGCCCGGCCCTTAGCCCTCAGCCCTGCCCGACTCCGCCCGGTCAACAGACTGGAGATTGAGCGCTATTCTTGTGCAATTTGCCCCTCGGAGGGATCCTAGGAAATGAGGTGTAATTGAATGATAAGAGGCATTTGTATTCCTATCAGCAGATTCTAGTCCTGGACCTTCATGCGATGGTATCACACGTCTGCGCATTCCCACAGTATTTTATTTCGCAATTTAGTTTCGGCTCTCTATCAGGGGAAGACTCAAGATTAAGACTAGAAATAACTAATTGTAAGCACGAGCTCTCCACTTTTTTTCAAACAATTAATAAGGCGAATTACATAGACCAACAGTGATTTGATGCCCAGGGCAAGTGCCAGGTCAATGGGTTTAATCCACTGTGAAAGTCAGTCGTCAGGACAGTTTAGCTTACTTTCTAACAAACCTCTTAATACATATGTATATCTCCGATGTATAAAATATCTGCAACAACTATGGTTCGATACCTATATTGTTTTTATTAGTTTGACTCGAGCTTAGGCATTAATTTAGTGTTTCAAATTTAAATTGTATTTCAAAATGAATTAATTCAATTATTTCAATCAATTCGTTATTTTAAAAGAAATTAACTTAATTATTTCAAATAATCAGTTATTCTGAAATAAATTAATTATTTAAAATAATGAAAATGAATGAACTTAATTATTTTAAGGTTTATACTATCAGTTATTTCAAAATTGACTAATTTAATATTGTATACTGCATTTATACTTAAAAAGAAAACAAAATAAATAAAAAGAACTTTTCTGGTAAAATCTCATGCCCTTTTCTTGAAATAAAAAACTTCTTTGAATTAATATCGTTGTAAGCACGAACAAACGAAACATTTGATTGAAAAATGTTCTCAATGTATATAGAAGTAAAATATGTTGCTGCCATTCAATTAATCATTTGCCGCACCCTCCCTATATGGCTACATAATATATAAGTAATTTTGGGATACGAAGCAAACCTGCTTTATTTGAGACATCTTATATGTATTATAACTACAAAAAAGAGACAATTAAGACTATCTTAATCTTTACTCATGTTTGCGGATTTACTTGTTAGATGTACTAAAATTGTACTTCTTTTGAATAATGTTTACCAAGTACTATATAAGGAATACTTAGAAAACACTAAATCCACTTTTGGAGACGGCAAAGTGATCCCTCAACATCACCCCGATCCCATACAAGTTCAACTTAACCCCGGCGCATCGCAGCCAAAGCGACGAATAAATCTTGTGCATATGCAGAAAACATCTCCACCGCGCAGAGCTCCCTTTCAAAACCTTTCAGTTAACATCATTCCTGTTGTGAATTTATCCGGGTGCTTTGGTGCCGAAACGAAAGAGATATTCCGTCGTCGACTGCATTCTTACCACGGGGCGCTGGCGGAGCCCCACTGCAAAAAATCAACTGCACCACCGAAAAAATCCCCGAATTGACTAGTCACTCAAGCGAGCGGAGCCGGAGCATCCAGCATCCAGCATCCGGAAATAAATCTGGCTCCTCAGCTCCGCATCCACACCAAAGTAAATCAGAGGAAAACAAATAGCTCAGTCGGTACAATTTAGTTCTTCTGCATAATGGTTCTGCATTTTAAGCGGATGATTTATTCGGCCGGGCACTGCTTTTGTCATCGTTGTAATTTGTTTCGAAAAAGTCGCAATAATGGCGCCTTCAAGTGAAAAATGATCCCGGCTTGATACGGCACCAGAAGAGCGGCCTCGTCCGGCGGCAGGGCGTCGGGACGCGTCGCAACAGTGGCGGGAGGGTGTATGCAAGGTGTCCACGAATCGATCCCGGGTATCCTCAAAAAATTTGCAATTTCAAGTTCAGAGCTGGCGAAAGTCAAACGTTTTGATCGAGGGGCAGAATCCTTTCCTAATTTGAATTTCTTGGGTGCACCGCTCCGAGGAGACAGAGACTCAATACGGAGCAGTTCGAATTCAATTTACACCGTCATGTGAAAAGTCCATTAACATTGATTTTTAATCCGGGCTGCGGGCGGGCGGACGCCAGCCGCTGCGGGCCATGCAAATTGACTTGAATGCTTCAATCTGTTATTAATTGGAGTCATGGTGTCGATATTTCACGGAAGGCGACGTCGCTTCCCGAGAGGTGGCAAACTGATGATGTGCTACAATTAATTTATGAGTTGACAACGACGCCGCGTAATAGCCTGCCAATGGGGAATATTTTGGAAAAGTCCAATTGCACCGCTCCCGAGCGCGTGCATTCAAAGCCAATTAGGTTTTTGCGGCTACAGACTCATTTTGAAAAATTTACTACTTCGAAATGGGGTTTTTGAACTGATGTGTAAGTAAGTGGCATGCACATCAGCCGGAATCAAAAAATTAATGCGAATAATTAATTTCAAAATCACATACTTTTATAGTTCAGTATTTATTAAAAACGAGAAAAGTCGTCCACCAAATAATAGGCAATAATTAACAAAAACTTAAAAAATTCACTTGGAAATTAAAGGGTCGTGTCGAGATATTGAACGTAGCCCTGTATGGTTTCAGGATTAGGCCCAAAAATGTATTAAGTTGTTATTCCTTTTTTTTATATTCGTTTATTTATTTTTAGTGAAGTACTTATGTTTTATTTTCAATTAATACACTTTATTTTGTAGTTAATTTATTTTCAATTAAATCATTGAACTTATTTACTTCATTTTTAAATAATTATTTAAAATTGGTTATTTAATTGGTCGAGCATATTAAGCTGCAATTTTTGCGAGATGGACTCGTTTAGTCTTTGCATCGGAGTACATATCGGGTTCCCCACTGCTGGTTGGATAATTATCTTGAGAATCATAGTTCTGTTATCTAGAATCTAGATAATCATCATGGTTACATCCTTCAAATTCGATGATAAAATTGTGTAAAGCTACACAAGCCGTCACTCTGAATTTAGCATGTGAAAGATTAAGTAATTATAACAACTTTAGTATCCTAAATTTTTATTTCAGAATACCAAAAGCTTGCTCTACGGTTATCTACTCTGGACGAACATAGTAGTTTGAATTGTAGCGCCATAATAACTAGCTTTGTTTTTTTGATGATCTGATCTCAATCTCAAAGTTCGCATTGAATTGAATTGTTTAAGCTGTAACCTGTAGCAATATTTCATATTTGCAAGAAGTCCATCAAATTGCCCATCCAAACTTCAAGTCTTGAACTGAAAAATTTAATGAATCTAGTTCATGACGTAAATTGGGTATAGATATGGTAACTATTTCTTATCTATAGTTTAAAGGCTTTATATTTAATATATTAAATATTGGTTATATTTACTATATTTTCAAAAGCTGCAGTCTGTCAACTGCAGGAAACGCCTTTCCTGCTTTCCTGTCCTATTTTTCATTTTCAACGACGGTCAATTTCAAGTCTAATCAGTAATTTATATCTATTTGACTTACAAAAAAAAAAAAAAAAACACCTCCTACGTAGCTAATGAATAAAAATAAATAATATCCATTATATGTGTTTGGAATAAAAAAAAGTGTTATCTCAAATGCCAAATGTTGATTGAAACTCAAATGGTGTCTACAACATGCATACACCTTAGTAGACCTTGAATGGCAAATTAAACATCTATTTTATTTTCTGAATTGATAAACACACGTTTTACCAACGTCTGTTTCAATTAACCCATTTAAATTCCGAGGTTTAATTTCTTTATTTGAGCCATTGTTTTTGAAAGTGATACAAGTGGGTCGAACGCGAAACAATTGATGTAAATAAAATGAGTTAAAGTCGACTCCAATTTTTTTTTTATGTTTTTTATTAATTTTGTTAATGGACGTGTTGGTTACAATAAAAATAAAAATAGGGATCGTTCACCCAAATACAATTAAACAATTCTCCACAAGTACGACTGAAGCAGTGAGACTTTCAAAATTTAAACTAAAACCAAAACCTTAATTAAGGTTATTTGCTAAAACCTTTGAAGATCTTCAAAGGCTAAAACTACTGACATAACCTTAAAACTTTTTACCGTCTGATTATGCTTAAATAAATGGCAGAATACTGCGAATATAGGCATAAGTAAAAAATAATAATTTTATCTTCATATTATTTTCTGAAATGTCTTACAAATGAACAAGATGTTTCAATGAAAACAGTAAACAGCTGTGATACGACTAAAACAACTTGATTTTTTTATTAATTTGCTTAGTTAAAACGACAAGGTGTAAAAACCTTTCAAATTTATTTCAGAGAATTCCGAAATTGAGTGGCATCCATTAAAACAGTTGACCATTTTGCAAAAAGCGGTATTAACTCTCTCCGTTGCCTGGACACCACTTTAGCATTACTTTCCCGGACTTTTACTATTTGAATTGGATTCGCGCGCTGCGCTCATTTATAATTGACGCCACTTTTTCGCGCCCGGTGCACATAAAGCAGATCTCGACCCACTCCGGGCGCAACTGTTGACGCGCCCTTAATGCAATTAATTTATCGCGAGCCATCAAGTGGTCTCCATGCATCACACATTATCACACGCCCGAGAGGCCGCCTCTTTATCCGGGCACGAGTGAAAAGTTTAAGTACATTAACCCGCCGCTATTCCTGCATAATCAAGCGGGCTGCCGCGCCGTAAACTTTTATATCATTCGTAATTCGTACACCCCGCTTCTGGCACACTACGAGCCGGAGCGCTACGCAGTGGGACTCCGCCACCCGGACGGGGCTGAGGACGCCCGCGCGGGGGCGCCGCGGGACGGGTGTGCAAGAAAGCGAAGCGTGAAAGGCGTGAAGTTAAAAATGAATTATTTTCGCTCCTTCATTTGACACAGGAGATTAAAAAAGGGACACGCGAGGAGCAGAAATTTTTGTCACGTTTAGCACTTTTAGGGGACACGTTGCAGTTGTAAAAGCGGACCCGGCCCACCCCATTCGCAACTATGTACAATGGGAAGATTTTTATGTGTGTGCCTGGAGAGTGGAAAAGTTGAATTGGACACAAATGAAAATTTATTGCAGTTTCCTGAGCTGAAGTGAAGTTCGTTCGCTTCCTTGCGAATGGAATCGAGGATTTTCCTATTTTGTCGTAGTGAATTAAAATCCCTGCAGGTCTATTACGTGCTAAAATAAGGAGCTACTTAAAACGAGACAAAGAGCTGTTTACTTTGTAACTAATCTCGCTACGAGTGCGACTGGCGCTGCTGCCGGGGCCTCGCTGTAATTAAATTTAGCAACCGGCCTTTTTTCTCTGTCACATTAATTTTAACTCTTAAAAACGTATGGGGCTCTGGCCGCCTTTGGTGGATAATTACTTGGGCTTAAATCCGGCTTAGCAAGCGAACGTCCGTCTTGGCGCTCTGTACATCTAAAAATATTTTTAATTGCAAAAAAAGTAGAGGCTGAATTCAGATAAATCCAGACATTAGGATACCCAGAAGCTGTGAGAACCATTAATTTACTTTCGGACAGTGTAGGCTATCCGCTTCCATATTTTTTGCAGCTATGGTTTGTTTGTGTTTATGTATTATATTTTTATTCATTCTTTTGTTAGTCCTCTAGTTACAATTAGATTCGTTGGGTTTATACCTAAGTACACTATACAAAAACAAGTCGGTTTAGCCTCATCCACGGGTTCAGTAGCAAATCATGATTGAGATGGTAACTTCACTTTTCCAAAGAGATATCCGACAAACAAATTTGATTATATTTATATTAAACAATCCAATTACGTTTCCCGACTGGATGCACGATAGAAAAGTTCTTATTATAGATTTTCGTCAGCGTACTAACTTCAATTTGTCATAGTATATGTATAGAGGAATAAAACAACTATTTAAAAGAATCTAAAAATAGCATTTAATATAATTAAGATATTAGATTAAAAATGTATAGCAATTTCGGATTAAATGAAAATAACCAAATTTATTCATCTCTATCCTTCTAAACATATATAAAACCGAAAGTTTAATTTATTTTTGTATAATATATAATATAATATTCTTAATTAACAAAGTAAAGGTAGAAGATTCAATATAGTTTTTCGAATTTAACGGATTTGAATGAAAATTGGTACAAACATTATTTTGGAACCAAGTCTACCAGAAACATTTGGTAATTTAAGTTGCCGGATGGATGTATTATGCGTTCAACGTTTTTGAAGTTTGAGAATGTGAATTTTGAATAAAAATTAGAGAGGGTGTTTCACCATGATAGTGACCCGAAACCTACATCAAAACTGATAAAAGAAAATTTAATGGGATTCAACTTTTTGATTGACTGGCTCAATCATCAGATTTGAAACCCATTGAAAATTTCTTCACTTACTAGAAATAGGGTATATATTGTTTACGCTATGCTGTACCCAAAACATTTTTACAGTGTAATTGGAACAATATAATACAAGCAAATAATTTTCTAAATCAAAATAAATTGAATTCAAATTTTTGAGAAAGAAAAGAACGTTCTATTATGAATAAACCCTTTTCTCAGCACACATTTATAACTAAGCATATAGAATCTCCTAGTACAATGCATTTCATATAATGTAGTTAATAAAACGACGTGAAGACGTGCAAATAACTACCTGTCCGTGCATTGAAAGAAAATTAATATAAATATACGCTCTGGCACTGATACGGCCTCAAAGGATACCGAAGGATTTTTTCTATTTCTTTTTGATTTTCTTGAAAATATGCTGATAAGGAGTTGCTCCTACGAATTTTTATTTTGTAGGCGAAAAACAGTCGAGTTGGGGGCGAAGCTGTCGAGGGCGCATTGTGGAACTTGGACAGCTGGGGGGCGCGTGCGGAGCAGAAACAAGCGCTTTAAAGCCAGAAGTAGACAAAGGCACTCATGTGTAATAAAAATTCGTCAAGAGGATCTCTCCACAATAAAGCGAACCGGCGGCGTGCTCAGGTCTACGCCGAGTCGCGTATTCAAAACTGCTTTTGTATTGATACAGGACACATTCGCATCCATTCCATGGACCAGAAATCCATATGTGATGAAAAACCAGACGTGACTAGAAAATCAAAGAATTTCTACAAAGCTAACAATGGCTACATTGGGCAGAGTTCGTGCCGGTGACATCCAATTTTCACCAGTCAACAGCATATCTCGAGCGAAATTGATCAAATGCCAGCAGTTAAGATATTTAAAGACTTTTCCAGATAAAGACGTTCGCTCCCTCCGCCGTCTTATTTATTCCACCTTATGGCGCTCATGACGTCCCGGGGGTAGAAAGTACCCGTCGAAAATTGGATAGAGGAGCTTTTCCCGTTTTATTGTCCCGACAAGGCACCCCATTCGAACTTAAAGTTGATATCCTGTCAGGGCGGCCAACAAAAGCAACAGGCGCCGGCTCGTAAATTGCGGCACAAGTTCCAGAAAGGACAATAACTTTCCGGGGATTACGAATATCTGCGCCGCTTAATGCCCGCTCACAGCGTTTTTACGTCGGCAGCTGACCGCCATTCGATTTTATGATGAATGCACCTGACCCAAATTTTACGGCGACGATACTCTGTTTATTGTTGTTTATTTGCGGCGAGGCGGAGTTAAAGCCCCGAAAGGACATTCACACGCGCGTCCAGCTGCATCAGCGCCATTTCGACGGACGAGCTGAGGCCTCGCCGGCGGGTTGATGAAGGCAAATTTTCTGGAATTGTCCTCGGCGTCCTGGAGATGGTTCTGTTCAGTTTCGGAGGGCTGAAATTAAATGGCACGGCAAATCGACAGTTTATGCTTTTTGTCCTCCGTCAGTGCCGATAAAGTCAGTGATACATCACGAAAGAAGTCATTTCAAAAATTGAATAAGCGAATAGCTGCCGTTTTTTGAGGAGACGGCTATTTCGACAGTGAAATACATAAAGACCACGTACCGGAAAAAAGGTACGGTTCTAATTGACTGACTCACTCCAGCTGGACACACACAGACGGAAGTAATTGTGGAGCATCCATTACTTAAATATTACTTCCACCAGTGATTACCTATTTGGCTAAACTCGGAAAGTTAAGTAAAATGATGAGGAGAGGCACAAAATAGAACCTACACTGAAAAAAGTAAAATGAAAATTATATGTAAACAAGAATCGACGATTTGGAAAAATTTTTCGAAAGTATTCTTAATATTTTATAAATGTTTTATCTGCTATCTGCCTGTTATGTTTTCGGACACCGGTGAGTGTCTAGATCTTTAATTGCAGCGGTACTTTTCTATTCCATTCTTTTTTTTTATTCATGAGGTAATACCATGCTAGAATTTTAAGATGAGGTATGATATGAAATAAGATTCAAAAATCAAATAGTCAAAACCTATAGAATTACGTACGAAAATTTAACAGATATAAGCATAACAACATAAGCATAATATCTTATTGTTCATTTCTTATGTTGTTGTTTTATCACTTTTAATTTGAATTAAGAAGGAATCATTAAGTCCAATGCAGAAAATATTGATAATTATTTTAGTATACTTTTGTTTCAAAACGATAGATGAATTTTGAAGTCTCTTAAGCTTTTGAGATTGTGGTAAAGTCTATAAAACGCTTAATTGCATTTTTGGGAAAGTGACATAATTAGACTAATTACGGTAATTATTTCCTAATCCGCAAACGAATGGTTTAATTGAATTTGCCAATTAACAGGTTCAGGTTAGTTTGCAACGTGGTCAATTAACTCTGCAAACCGAGGCTCCACGATTTAATCACGCCTGAATTAAGTTAACAAGGCGTTAACTCAAGCATTTGTATTCAAATTTGGAGTCAGCGCGTAACTGCGTATAATAAGCCACATTAATTTATGCAATTAGACGTACAAAGTTGTAATTGACTGCGACTACAGGTGAGTCCCCGCCGCTCCTGTCTGCACTATGTCCAAAAGGACTTCCGCTGATGGCGGCTTATAAAGCAACGGCTATAATTCTTCCAAGAATGATCTAGAATCTAGAAAATTTCCATTGTGCGCGTTGTTCGCGGCTAGGTTTAAGCGGGAGTGGGAGTCTTTTTTATGGAAATTAGACCTTTCTGACCTGAGTTGCACTTTGAAATGGTCTCAGGTTATTTCCGCAGTGCCCGCCGGAATGGTGTCGAAATTTCAGCGAAAGAAGGATTCGCATTGAGCAATAAGCAGGGAATGGAAAGTGGCTTAAAATTGGTTTGGAGGTGGTTGTTTTTTTAGGACTCCTCTCCTAGTGCAATGTCGAGGTGAATGAATCGTTGAAGGATTCCTTAGGCAACATACCCCCGGAGCCAGTTGCTGGGGGCATTTTTGAGCCATAATTGCTCGACCGCCTCAACTCGTCCATATATCGCCATTTTAAATGGATGCTTCCGGATGCAGCGCAAACTTCTGCGGTCCGATTATACATATGTGGCTAACAAGCAGCTGTCCCACCCGCTTTACATTTATGGGATTTAAGCCTTATGCTCTTTGATAAACTAGTTGTGGTCGTACAAAACATTCCCGGAACTTTATTTTTTTATGGTTTTGTTTGGAAGTTTCTTTGTTTAAATTTCTCGTTTGTATTTTCGTATAAATTTCACACAGAGGGCATCCACTTTTTAACTGAAGCCACAAGGGCCATGTTAAGCGCTACAAATACTGTCGGCTCCGATACTCTCCCCAGACGATTTATACTTTTGTTCTATTGCAGCAGAAATAAGCGTTGAACACAATTTTAATACCTCGGCATATCCCTGCCACGAAAGCATCCAGAAAAACGTAACTTTTTCACCGAATGGGATTTTTTTCGTTTTGATAATAAAAAGTACGCAAAGCAATTTGTTACTATCTGCCTTGTTCAGTTTTATACTGCTGGGATTAATAATGAAAGCGAGGAATTAGATCATTTGCTGTTGTTTATTCTCGAGATTTAAAGTTCATTTCGTATTCAGATTAAATGGGGTGTACTTTAAAGGAATTATATTTTTTAGGAAAATTTAATTGCAGTTGGGATTAGGGGAATATTTATTTGTTTTATTGAATTCCTTTTCAATATCAAATGCTTTTTAAGTTATGAGGCACGAAATTAAACTTCTTGCTTTGTCTTTATAAATGTTTAAAAATTCGAAATTTTATTGTAAAGTTTTAAAGCGACATTTAGAAGATCACATCCCATAATATAGCTTACAACTTAACACATTCGCTTTTTGAGGCTAAAATTCACTTTATGTGATTTCTGAAGTCGGAAATACACATGTAAAAATTCCACTACCATTTGCCATTCTGCAAAAAAAAATTTAATTTGTAAATATTATTTTAACAATTTTTTTACGAAATGGTTTTTCAGGATGTCAATACCAAATCTTGACCAAGTTCATTGCTCTCTCCTTATAAGGGGGAGGATAAAATAATCCAAAATAAGCTTCCTTTGCTTTTAGATTTGAAGGCTTATTATGCAAAAGTAATTATGTTCACAAGAATGTTTGAACATTTACAAGGAAACCCCTCCGATTTTATTCTCCATCACATAATTTTACAGATATTGATTAACAGATTTAAAAGCTTGTCGCAAGATTTATGTATGTATATATACTAAAAATGGTAGATATTTACAATATTTCTGCAAAATAAAATCTCTCGCGACAAGCTTTTAAATCTGTTAATCAATATCTGTAAATTGATGTGATTTGTTTGCTTTCATAATTTTAATTTTATTAGTTGTTTAGTCCCCTCCGCTCGCACAACTCAATTTTACAAGAATTTGTTTGTATAACAAAACTTCTTCCAATAATTATTTCATTGATGGTTTGCTCAATTCGTCTCCAAACTGGTACAAATATCAGGAAAATTTTGTATAAACAAAGAACATTTTTAACTAGGAAAAACAGATTTTTATTTTCATAAATAATATTTTTGAAATTCGGTAGGTACACAACCAATAACTTATAGTTTCGAACTTTTCGTTTTTTTAAACATCGCGAGTTGCGTGCATCAGAATTCCTTTAGCCATAATTATTTCAGCTTAAAAATTTAACTTCGCGTACTAAATACATGTATTAATAAAGGTCTCAAATAAATGAAATATTGTTTTAGTTTTTGTGTAATATCAATTTTGCCCTATATATTAAATCCCCTCATTATAGGTTAATCCTTAAATGATTTCGTTATGTATATGTTTGTTAATCAAATCCGCAAATGTCGAATGTTAACTATCGCAAAAATTGAAAACTACTATCCGGGTGCTCTGCACTCCACAAGGACAGCGCTACCCGCCGCCCGCCGTTCAGCACTCCGCTCGTTAAACAATGCTAAGTTCAGCTCCCATTACACTGCTACAGTGGCTCCGTTCAGAAAGAGCCATAATCAAGCCCGGACGCTGCTAAAGTATTTTGGCCACGTCTCAGAATCCCGGAAATCATAATTAGCAGAGCAGCAGCACTTCTATATTGTCAGCATCTTTGGTGTGCTGCACTGGATCCCATCGAGGAGCTACAATTAACCTGGAGAACAATATTAATTCGGATATCGGAGGAGCGGCGTGCTGTGTGGCATGCTGATTAAATTTCGGTCGAATCAAGGAAAAGATGCCGTCGCCGTGTCTATGGGGATGTTTATGGCCTCATTATTATTTAACCCTTAACGTACTGCCACATCAGTGGCCCGGCACACACTGCGGCAGCACTGTCGCCACTGCAGACCCGTTTCGCTGCTTTTTGTGTACTTATCAATATTAATTGCAACACAGCAATTTCTCAATGATTCAGAGCGCCAATGGCGACGGGGATCGGAGGCGTTTTTCGAATTTTGTCGCCGTTTCTGGCATTACAGATGTAAAATTTGCACCTACTGAATGGAGGCGGCCCCGGTCGGCACCCGCTCGCTTTATGCTCCAGCGGGCGTAACAGGGGCGATATTAAAATTTCAAAAAGTAATTAAAAACTTGTGCATTGTGTGCTTAGTGAAAATTGTATTGTATTGTCTGTAGATAAACACGTTTGCAATCAGTTGCTGCCGCAATTAATTGTGGTTTCCGCTAATGGGTCCCATTTTCTCTCTTCTGGTTTCTGATTGAAGTTGTAAGGTGAATTCGGTCGCCATCGAAAACAGGATGCGGTTGCTGCCAGGTGCAGTGATTTCGATTTTATGCGGTTTCTCAATTTTCTGCTTATTTTTTTTTTTTAATTCAGTGGACATAATGAGACTCGGCTGGAGACTCATAATTATTTCGATTCCTTTTGGGTCTGTTGTTGAGTTGAGATTATTTTTTGAAATTGTTTCCATCATATAGTAAAATTTTAACTATAGGTTTTTATGCTATTTATGAACAAACGAGGACAACCTATAAATTTTGTAAGCAGAAAAGCTAATTGATTTTGAGAAACTCACTTTTCGGGTATATAAAATATTCATAAATCAAGGTAAGCGTGCGTACCCAGGAGAGGGTTCAAAAGAATGAAAAATGAATAGGTTCCATCTTGTCAATCCTCTTATTAATTATGAATTAAAAACTTGAATTTTCATTCATTTGATCTATTGAATTAACTATTTTGGCTTTACTATTAACGCTTATTTAATTCTATTAACAGAATTGTTCGAACCAAGTCTATTAATATAGGAATAGGTACATTATCGAATCTCTAAACTTAATGTAATAGTATTTGAAAGCGACTATAATCTTTAGATTAATTTAAAATATTATTTATTAATTGTTGTAGATGTAAACCTTTCCCTAGAAATTGTCTCTGTTTTAAAGACGTTTTATCGTAACTTTAAAAGCTCCTGAAGTCCTTGAAGTATGCATAAATTTTCAGAAAGGGGCTCGAATTAAGTTCCATCCAGGTAGATTTTGCGCCACAAAGGTCTTTATGCGAAAGCTGCGCTATTCGCAATTAAAGTGTAAAAAAGTGCTCCGCCAGAGTAAGGGATTATGTATAGTTAATTACGTTTCGCATTTGATGGAAAATCAAAGTCATCTCTTAGCGCCGGGCCACTAAATTTTCATCAAAATCGATTGAGTCTTGTGACTTAATAATAACCGACTGACTAGTCATGGGCGAAAACTTGTGCTGACACTCAGCGTCATAAAATCTTATCTAGCTCAATATAAGGAACACTATCGCCGCCATTCGGAGTGGCTGCGAGCATTCGCCATACTTTTCAGCATCTGGTCCCCATAAAGAAAGCACAATGGCTAGTTACCAGGGCTCCCGTGTGACGATCCAGAGGAGCACCGGAGCCGCCTCCGCACCCAGCCCCCGTGGGGCCAAGGAAGTGTTTCGGTGTCAACAGCACAGCAGCACAAGTTGTTTTGCACCCAAGTGCGATTATATGACTACAAGCAATTTAAACTTGATAGAAAGTACACAGAGCGTCCGTTTGGTGCAGAATAATAACAGGTGTCTCATTAGCATATAAATGAAATTGGATCGTTATAATGTTTAGCGCTGTGGATGATGAACTTTTGTATACCCCCTTAAAGTGGCCGACGAGAGAATTCTGTTCGGGCTTATTAACACTGCCGAAAGTTTTCACCTCGGTCGGGCATAAAGAATTGCCCGGAATTGCTAAACATGTCCAGATCCTTTGGCGTAGTTCGTACGGAAAGAGTTGTTTGCCTGCTCCTGGCCAGTGGAGCTTAGTGTCAACGGCTCCGGGCACATTGTGACCCTGTTACACCAAGTCGCTGGAAACAGGATTACCCTCTAAAAAAGCAGGATTCCCGGGAACGGAGCTGTATACTTTCCCTTTATTGGATCATTTGCCCGAGAACCTTCTCAGTTGCAGCAAACACCATCGAACCTTTTAGCATAATTGCTCGTCATTCGACAGGATTTTAGATTAATTGTAACGCAACCTCCCCAAAGAACTCTTAAGAACTCTTTGCACTTAATTCAGGAATTGTTTTTAATGTTAATTTCCAAAAACACGAGGCGGAATGATATTACAATATTTTTGTTCATATTACTCGACTCAAAGATAAAATAAAGCATAAATGACTTTTTCGAAATAAACAGCAACAATCCGTTTTGCACTTATTTTCATATGTTCTAAGTTTTCCTTAGTGATGCCTAATATAAAAAAATCAGCAGCCAAAGAACTAGAACCAGGACCGGATTAAGAAAAATTAGTTTGGGAATTTTTAGAATATGGTTCAAATAAGTAGTAAAAACCTTATCAAACTATTTAACAAAAATAGTATTTATACTATACATATTTTAATCTACTAAATTACATTCAGCTTTCTTAGTTTTATCCTTTGTGAATTTCTCGACGACGTTTTTGAGACTTATTTTTATATTCCTGTAGACGAAAATTTTCTTACGATCCAAAATAAAAATCCACGAATAAAATACAATATTATCGGGTTTTTTATTACCGTTTTTTTTTATATCCGTTTGAATAAAACACCAAGAGTAAGTCGAATTGAAAGCACAAATTTTTGTGGTAATTTGTTCTAAGCTTAGGTACTAACTTTAAAGGCAAGTATTTTTTATTCTATTTATAATAACATTCTAAATATTTCCTCATTAAAATGCTGAGAAGAGTTAGTTTCCTTTCCTAGATATGCGGTTTCAATTCTAATGAAATGCGAGTAGAATTCTACTGAACAAGATTTTCTGTATAGTATTTCTATTTTAATTCAGTGGTTTTCTGGGAAATGTAACAGGGAGGTAGGAGGTAGCTTTACCAGTAAAGTTCATTTGAAATCTAGGAAAATTTACTGAAGTATTTAGGGGGTTACCGTATATAGAATTGGAAATTCTTGTCAATATTAAGGAATTTTTTTCGCATAGAATGAATAACAAAATTTACGTGAAAATTTTTATATTGAACACTTATACAGTTAACTCTAAAACATAGTTTTTCATTTAAATAATCCAAAATGGCGGAACTCTCGTGGTCACTTCCGAAAAAGGGTTAAGCGGAAGACTCTTATAATACCAAGACTCAAAATTGCATACAGTCTTAATGAATTTTGATTTTAAAATGTCTGAACAAATTAGAAATACTTATTAATTAGGTCTTCCCAATGTTGAAAACTTATTTTATTGTCGCAAAATTCCTAAAATATTAGAGTACAAATTTCCTTTCCGAAAATCGTAAGTTTTCCATTATTTATCACGAAATGTCACCCTTTGAATTTATGGAGAGCAATTTGTTTTCAGCAATACTACGGAGATAGACGACAAAAAACTCGTCTATTTACATCGGATCTAATTTTCTCGTTTGGAACTTTCTCTCGCTAATTATATTTCACTTCGTTTGTTCGTTGAAATTAAAAAGTTCATTATGGGTCGGTTCAAACTTTCCGCGAAAAGCTCTTTAATTCGAATGAAAGCAAACAAAAGGAAACAAACTGGTAGCATCTAGGACTAGACGTCTTTTAGAGTCATCCAGTGTTTGAATTCGTAAAAAATAATGAATGAGAAAAATGCAGATAGAAGTGGTGCCCATCCAAAAAAAAAAAGAAAGTTTCCAAGTTGAGTTGTCCACTTCACTTCCAGATGTGGACACTGATCAAAAATCCAGTTTAATGCAATCTCGATGGGAGGATTCCCGAGGGAATAAGAGGCAGAAAAGTTATCAAGTTATTTACTATGTAAAATAACCCCAGATCTAGTAAATGAGATTCAAAGTTATTTATTTAGTGAAATCTATGTAAATACTATAGTCCTCGTGCTAACTTGGCACCCCATGACTCCCACTCTAATTCACCCAATCAATGATATGAAAATTAAATTTCTTCAGAGCTGCTGAAGTGAATTTCTCCCGGCCCTGGAAGCCCCGTGGTTGTCTTAAAGCATCAAAACATTAGCAGCCCTCCTGTGGGCCCTGTGTCGGGGGCGGCGGTGGGTGCGGGACTTTCGGGAGCGGCCGTAATGCAGCACTCCAATCACAATTTCCTTAACAAATAAATTTTTGGGTTAAAAACGTGGTCGAAATATTTTATGAGAGTTTCCGTATTAAGAGGACGAATAAATCTATTGAGCGCCAAATTAATAGCACAATGGACGTGCCCGGAGACATTGCTCAAGAAGTTCTTTGATATATTTGTCTTGGCGCCCATGAGCAAGGAATGCACTTCGCTACAGGATTGCTTTTATAGTGGCAATTTGTAAGTTGGACCACAAACTTGAGCGATATGCTGTGTTTGGGCTCCTGAAGACCACCCGTAGAAGGGGTTGGCGGAGAGTAACTCGTATATTATTTTAAAACCCCCTTGACTAGTTCTTAGACTGGCAGAAGGCAAATATACGAACGAAAATCTACTCCTTGGGGGTAAGGGTGAACATGATGTCGTGTGCCCGAACTATGACTGAAGTCCGTGCTTATCGGGGGATTAAAAACCTCCGTGGAATTCACTGGGAAACTATCCCCGAGCCCCACCACAATGCTTTTCCTCATCAAATTATGAGAGTGTGCCCGTTGCGGCCCTTAAAATAAACGCCACACCAACTGCCCGAATTAATGGCCAGGCACCCGCCTTCTCAGCTCCGAATTCAACATAATTTGGATCAACTCTTTTTCTGAATTAAATTAAGACCAGTAGCCATTTGGGGTTTTGGCCCCGTTTCCACACGGGAACCCTCGCATCAGAGCCAGGAAGACTGCCATGGCACAGAAGTATTGTATAAAGTATTGTGCATTTCGAGCAGGAATGTTGAGTGATATCACGCCATTATGGCATGACCAGGAAGCTCCTCCACAATGAAATCGTGCGGGATTGTCTTACTTTTAGTTTCAGCTGTTGAATTAAAGCGCTCTCCGGGGGTTTTTCAAGTGATTAATAACGCGAAGTTACAGAGATTATTTGCACGCCCCGGTCTAAATCCGGTGAGCTTAGTAATAAGCCCCAATAGCCCTTGTAGTTCCGAAACCATTGCAGCCGTGTAAATTAAATAATCATCGACTTGTGGATCAGTTTTGGATATATGCTCCGAATTCAGAATGGTCAAAGTTTAAGGGTCATTTGGGGATATTTCAGGTGAACGGCTTTGATTCCCAAAGAACGAAGGTTATAAACTAAGAAAAAAATAAATTTTCTGATAGAAAATTGGTAAACAACTTCTTTGTAAAAGAAACTATATGACCTAACACCTAAATATGCGCAGTTGAATTGAAACTTTTTCACATAATATTTATAATTCATAGTAAGATTGAATAGTAATCAGAGACCAAAAATTCATTATTTTTTAAATATAAAAAGAAAAAATCATCGCTTTATATTAACCCAAAACCAATTGTTTCATTTGAAGTCTTACTTATGTATATATTTAATAAAAATTTGCATGAAAGATTTAATTTTTGTAGGCTAATTTTTATTTTTCGGCTGTTTGATAACAATCAAGTAATAAT
Source organism: Machimus rusticus (assembly GCA_951509405.1). Lineage (NCBI taxonomy): Eukaryota > Metazoa > Arthropoda > Insecta > Diptera > Asilidae > Machimus > Machimus rusticus. The sequence continues at coordinate 47,258,478 of OX608051.1, read as the reverse complement.
TAATTAGTAAATGATTTGATTTGTAGTTTTGCTGACCGACGAAACTTTGCAATATTTCAAAGATTTTTTGAAAAGGCATCTTATTTTATTAAATATTCGAAAAAAAAATGTTTTCTCTTTTTTTTCTAAAACTCTGTGACGTAGAGCATGTGAGCAAAAAAAAAGTTATCTTTAGTGCCATATTAATATATGTACATAGGTACATATATATCAGAACAAATTGTAAAATTTATCTACTTGTATTGAGCATGTTATGACATAGTGTAAAAGAGGACTCAGAAGGAACTCCGCGAATTCAATAGTAGCGACCTAATTTTCAGAACAATTCTGTAAAATTCTGCAGAGGCTTGGACACGTCTTAAGAATGTGTGGCCATCCAATCTAAAGTGGAAAGACGTGAGGGTGCCCCGTACGTGGCGACAACTTCTTACTGCGATGAAAGTGGTCTAATAACTTTCAAGGGGACCATTTAACTTTCTATAGACTCTTAAAGGCGCGTGAGTGATGCATTTTAAATTTTTCTTGTAGGAGGTGCAAGAACTTGCGATTTGCATTGTTAAGCTAAATTATTGCTTGTATCGTAGCTGACTTTCATATTTTCAATAAACTAACTAACTAATCAACTAACTTAACATATACGTTTACAGAGAAGTAACACACTTCGACAAGCATGCTCGTAGAATGGAATTTTTGAGCTCATATAAATATTCGGTATTGAGTAAGCTTTTTCATTCATCTGAGTGAAAAAAATCGAATAGTACATTTGTATTTCATATCTATGGTGTTAATTAAGATTTCTGAAAACAACAAGTAAAGGTAAATGTTGGGTCTGTTTATCCATCCATTAGTTGCTAATTTTATTTTCATTTAGATGACAACTGTTTTCATTTTGCTGGTAATATCCAGTATAATTTTGACTGTCACTCCCAGAAAAATTGAGCACGTCTTCTTACATGGCATAGAAGAGGATGAAGAGACTCTAATATTTCAAAAAGAAGTAAAACAAGGTGGCTACTTAGGATGGACTAAAAAAGTTTTGAGGTTTCCTGAAGAAGTAAGGTTAGTTCCTTAAATGTTTCGGTTATTTAATGCAATCTTGCAGGATACCTTATTGTGGTTCAGAATCAATCGTATAGTTGTCGCTGACTACAATCCTTGCACATCTAATGTTCAGATTGCTGCTGGTGGGAAAAATAGCAATTATGTTGCAGTGAAATTTGTTTCTCGATATGCTAGAAATTTAGATCTAGAAATTTTTATATATGGGGTTTATGAAGGCCCATGTCATCAAATACAGATAGTAGAGGACTTTCAATGTTCTTGAATATGGAAATATAAATAAATTGGTGCTAAGTATAATAAGAAAAAATGTTGATTCATGGAGAGTAAAAAATTGTAACATGATTGTGTGTATCATTAGACAAAATTCGCGAACTGCAAAATTAAGTTTATTTTATTATAGAATATTATAAATTCTTTAAAAACTCTAAGACCTATATATCACAATAAATTTCTTTTAAACTGGAAATAAATTTCTAACTTCTTTCTTTTTATAACGAAATTGTGGAAAGACTGGAAACGCGCATAGGGGTTATAAGTTAGTTAGTTATAAGATGTGGTCACAAAATTTTGTGAATGTGTCTTTGTTCCCTAGTTTTACATTAATCTAACCTGAGATAATAAATCTTGATCGATGCTCTTTTTGCTGTAGCTTTTAAAATATAAAATGGACCGAAGTCAAGGCTTGTCGTCAATTTGGAAAAACGGCATGTGCGTGGCAACTGCTTAGCTTAAATAAATAAAAATTGTTTGTCAATGAATGCGAAAAATTTGCTCAGCAATAATATAATTTAAAGTCACATATAGACTCCGTTAAGAAATATTGCCATTCATTTAACATTATTCTATGTATTATTAAGGTTAAAAAGGCATATCTAAGAGACGTTTAATAAAATCATATTTTTTGTGATGCACGTACAGAAAGATAATATAATAATGTATACTTGAATTAAAATCAATTTGTGCTCCTAATTAATCCACAATAAAAATTAGATTCAAACTTCACTTTAATAACACATCGGATTAAAACGAGTGTTGATGTATTTCATATACCTACATGAAATAAATGATTCGGGGTTTTTTGTTGTTTTATTTTGTGTGCACATCTGTTTTGGTTTAAGCGTAGAGCCTGCAAAAAGACAGCAACTCAGCAATTGACATAAAGAAAAGTGTTGAATTATAATTACACGCAAATGGTTATGTTTGACGCACAAGGAGTATATATATGCATATAAGTACATAATAGATGCCAAAACATCGACATTCACCATCGGGTAGTTGAGTTATGTTGCATGCAAATTTTCTACGGTAAGTATTTCGTGTGAAATAACTAAATAATTTAACTAATATGTTTCTTCATAGATGAGAGCTTTATGTTTGTACGTGCTCATCCTTTTTGCGATTTGCAAGATAAAAGCAAGAAATGTTGAAAAGTTGCATCCGTATGGTAAAGAACATAAAGATGACTTTCTTATATTTTACAAACATGCGACATCTTATGGGGATGCATTTGGAGATAAGGTCACATTTAGATTCCCTGAAAAAGTAAGTAGCATATACTCGTACATAACTAATGTTAAGGGAATATAAATATTTAAAAAAAATTCAATTCTATCAGGGTGCACTACATAAGTTCAAAATCACACGAATAGCAGTAAAGGATTACAACCCTCATACTGCTGATGTTAAACTTTTATCTGGTGGAGCTAACGAAGAATATGCTGAATTTGAAGCGCATTCTCCAAGTTCCAGAGAGCTTGATATAGAGTTTTTCATATATGGAATATATGAAGGATCATGTTATCGTATAAATAATTTTGACAACTATACCGTGACATTGCAAAGGAAAAGGCACTTGTATAAACAACCTTTAATAATACCAATCCATTAAAACTTGTACTATTTTTAAGTTATGCAGGTAATATTTTTATGTAATGAGGATAGATAAATTTATATGATTATAAAAATATAGAATATCAATAGTTAACACCTCTTTTATTATTTCAGAACAATTTCTACTATACCTACTTCTACTTCTTTTTGAAAATGAATGTTACTTTTAAAGTAAAAGTAATACTTTACCTTTCCAAGAAATGTTTACTAGATCGAAGAGATGAATAATTTTGCTCTAAGAGAATATGAAGCGGTATTTATAGTTTTTTGCTGAAATTAATAAGTGAACTGAAGTTTGTTAAAGTCTTCATTCAAGGTACGATCAATGGATATTATTATTAAGTATTATTAAGTTCCTAAGGGAGCCCCTGTTGGCTTTTTGGTGTTATTTTATTTTATTAGAGGGGTGCCGACAAAGACAGGGATCCCTAAGAGGCCTCTGCTGGCTGCGCGAGTTAGGATGGATGAATCCGTCAGAACAAAGTGGGCCTGCGTCTGCGGGCGAGTTTTAAAGGGCTCCACCCCGAAGTAATGTCTAACAAGGCGATTTCGGGGTTGGGTTCCTGCAGGGTGAGTGGAGTTTTAGCCGATAGGCCTGACCATTGGCCAGGGAATCCGGCACAAGGGAAGTTTCGACCTACCTGATGCGTAAGGGCTTTTCCCCGCCTCCCTAGAAAAAAAAAATTAAGTAAGGGGGCTACCCATGGTGGGCACTGCGACAGTTCGTCCACGACTTCATTACCCTCAACGCTACAGAATGCCCCAGTACCCAAACGAGTCTAACTCTGTTAGAGGCAGCCAAGCGTTGGATCGGTGCATACTCGACTTTCAAATCTGAAAATTGGTACTTTTCAGAAGCTGAGGACAAAAACTTGGGCTGATTTTTTTGTTTTGTGCTGTTCTGGAAAGTACCAATTTTCACATTCGACAGTTTGACATAAGTTTTTTCAGAGATATAATTATAATTGATCATTTTATATATTTTTTCAAACATTTTGCATAAGGCTTCTATTAAAATGTAGTTCAAATTGATTAAGTAGCTTATAATCTTCACCAAATCGATGACTTTTCTAAAATATAATAATAATTTTTTCACATTATACTGTTACTGTGTAGGTACTACTTATGCTTTTCAGGTTTTAATTTTTTTTTAAGTAAGCAGAATCTGTTGTTTATAGGGAAACTCTTTCCAACTTCCAGTAATCGGCCAAGTACTTGGCTAAACAAAACTCAGAAAAAGCCACCGGGCACCAAGGCCGATGTACTTTAATTTTCGTTGGAAAATATTTTGATAATTTTTCCGGGTAACGTTTTTGTTCTCTACCGCTCCCAGCACAGGGTGGGTACACACGTGTAACATATTTTAGATTTCCAAAGCAGCCTTTCTGGCTTCCTAAACCCGTTTTTAATCTTAAGCAAGTCCTGCCCACCGACAGCTGCCCCGCCACCCACGTTTCGCCGTCGGCACGAAGTAAAAGCACTTCCCGTCAGCCGGGGCGGCGCGGGGGACTGAGCCCGCATAAAAACTGAAATGCACACACGGCACGGTGGTGGAGCAGCCCCCAGCCGGCTCAGCTCCCCCGGGAAAGCGGCTCCCACTCGAAAGTGTGCAAACTGCAAACACGATTTTTCAAGATTGTCATTGACCAGAAGATTATGCACTTGGAGCTGCAGAGCACTCGGGGCCTGTGTTTTTGCCGGCTCCAACTCCAAGTCTCAACAGCTCATCGGGCGAGTGCCCCTGAAAGGACTGCTCAAAGGAGATAACACTCGACTCGAGCCGAGCAACAGTCTGCCCGTCGGGGGCGGGAAGACGTGCAGAACGACTCCGACTACAAAACAAGTGGCCGTGGCCGGGCGGAAGACAGCCGATCGGAACGAGCCCCATTCTTTATCGATTGCCCCCGCAGCCCGGGCCCCATCGCCGAGCCCGGAGCCCCGCCCGGCCGCTGCGGAGTGTTTGATTGCGATGGCCCGCAATTAAGTCTCATGCAGCAGCAATTAGGATAATGTTCACTTGAGCATAAGAAGGTACAAATATTTCGCCGTAAACATCACCATTACTCGAATTGCTGTTTCGTGAGCATAAGAAATCGCTCACCTCCGAGCGTCCGGCGGGAATACAACGGGGCACCGGGGCACCGGGGCACCGGGGCCGGGGGCACGTTCAGTTAAAGCTGAGGCGACTGGGGTCGAGGTTATTTTTAAGTATATATCGCTGTCAAACTTTTCAAATTGATTGCTGTACTCTTGGACTAGTTTCTCGAGCTATGGAAAAGTTTCCTGGTTTCTCCGGCTCGGGGTTCGAGGACGAAAATGATTTAAGATGTCAACAGGCCTTTTTATCCCCCGCCACCCTCCATCCCCTTTCCAACGACTACTGTCGGAAAGTTTATCACTCAGATTGAAATCCCCTAGACTTATCAAGTTGACGACAGACACTCGCATATTCCGAGGCCCACGAGAAACTCCAGGTTTTACATGTACTTCGAAGCTATTAAAATGAAATTGCTTTCTGCTTTAATGGCTACATTGGGGCTATTCATACGAAAATAGAACAAAAATTAAGTCTCTGAATGGCGTCGGCGGCGCCTGATGGATGGACTCCGGCCAGAACTGTTGATTCCCTAGAACACAAACAATGAGAATGATTGGGAAAACTTCCCAGTTAATGCCCCACATTCAGAAAATCGCTCGGGGACTTTGCATTCCCTCAATTGATTTTTATCAAGTTTAAACTTTGACAAGCTTGTCGTTACTTCGGTTTATTTCCACAATGAAACTGAAAGAAATTTATGCTAGGCTTCAATCTGGCTTGGCTATATTTTACAAACATTCAAATCAAAATAGAGGCACCATCCTGCATATCAGATAACAATAAATTTAAAAAAGTTTAAAAAAATTTAGGAATGAGATACCTGAGCTTAGAGCAGTATGATGCCAACATAATTAAACAACATTTTTTGGTCTTAATTTAATAAATAAGAGATATTTTTATACCTTTTTGCTTTAAATGCTCATAGATTGTTTTGTACGATTTAATTTTGTAGTGATGCTTCCAATTATTGTTGGAAATTTAGTATTCGATGAATTTTGAGTACAACGTTAGATTTCCAAAATTAAAAAAAAATTAAAAATAGTGAGATCAAAATAGCAGAATTCTTAGTCAATGATAAAAGAAAAGCTTTATAATCAGCGACCCAAGAAATCATACATATACATACCTACAAGACAAGGAAAAGCCTCAAAAAACTACTTTCTACAAATTTTGTTATTCGATTTCAGAAACTACAACGAAGATAATATAGGTTAAAATTAAAACACAAATTTCCCTTACTAATTGTTAATTTTATTTCCAGCTTTTAAATATCTTGGAATGTATATTATGTACAGTATCCCTCAAGAACATAATCTCATAGTAGGCGACAGTAATAGTATACTATTTTGACTAAAATACATAAAAAATTTATCATGTAAACAATATTATTTAAAATTAATGTATTTACAGTAAATTATCACATTAGGCACTCTTTATATTTACATTTTACAATTGGATTCACCTAGGTATCTCCGGCTCCGAGCCTTTTCAGTAAGTTAAATCTAACAGCGCTGAATTCGTATACTTACTCTATGGTAACGTTAATCTATTACAATATTTATTTAATTGATTTTGTAATTCGCCAGTCACAGCAAATTGACAATTTTATATCCAAATAGTTTAGCAATTCTCCCACTTAGTAGAATTTTTAACCTAACTAGTATTTCCAAATAATCTACGTCTATCATATTCACATCTATTGGCAGTTTAACCATCAATCGTAGTAATTGTTCATCCGAGTAATATACAGAGTATTTAAATACATAGGTTTCAAGCATCACAATTAGCAGAGTCAACACTATCTGCTTTCGCCTTTAATTCTAAAATTTATCTCTAAATCTTAATTGTAGTGACGGACGCTATTTCTTAGATAGGTTCAAATTGACATTTTAAGTAATTTCGTCTAATGCAAAAAAGTAAATATTTCACTTTATCTAAACTGTATTCAGTTGAAGTTCATTTTCACTTTGCAGATACTTATATATAAAGGTTGGAAATTTTAAGGACAATAAATAATTTAATTCTTATATCTTTATGCAACAACATATTGTAATAAAATTACTTCTAGAACAATTTGCACTACTTAAAATGAAATCAACAGCGTACCTGAATTGCATTAAAGTTAAAATAATTAATGTGTTAACTTTAAAATTTTCATATATGTAACATTCATCGAACGTGCTTAGTTTATATTTTTATGAGTAGACAGGACATTAAGCGATTTTACAATTCACAGTTCAAAAGAAATTAACTAAAATTAAAGTACAACACAACCTTATAAATTTGGACGGAAATGGACTTATACAAGGTTTAAATACTTTTTCTTAGTGTGGCCGGGCTCATATAATAATAATTTAAATTTATTACCAACATGTATACCACTTATACCATCCAATATACGTAAGCTTCTAAAGTATTTTCAAAATATTTTTAAAAATCCTTTACAAGATTTTTATTCTGTCGATGTCTAACATGTAATTTATTCTGAAAAGCTTAAATCGCACGTAAAATTTACTCTTCGAAGCGCGAAGAGATGAGTGCAAAAATTATGGCCTATGATTATTTAAAATATACTGAAAAAAACCATATTTTTATTGAGATGTGCAGATTGTTATGTTGCTTTCATATAAAAATTTGTTCAACATATTTTTTTAATTATTAGAGAGACTGAAACTAAATTGAAGGAATAAGCGTTATTCAATATATTTAGTCATTTTGTAGACTAATTGTGGGGGACTTACTTCCTTATAGAGATCGTATGAGAAGAGTAAACCGAATTTCTAACAACTTAGGGCGACATAAAACCAATTGGGGTAAAGCAATCGGTTGCAACAAGAGTCTGATCATCAGAGAATAAAAAGGGCAACTTGAAATCACCCCCAATCGTTAATCGATAGTTGCGTGAAGAGAAGGTACTAAAAACCCTATCGTCTATCGCTCGAGAAAAAATCAAAAATCGTTTTGAGACTATTAAAGCACTCTTGTAGCACACTGCCATTGTCGTGCAGGGCGGGCATTCGGCAATAAAATCGGAGGCAAATTTAAACAGTCGAAATGACTGTGCCTTTTTAAGGGAACAACGACGAGCAAACAGCGCCGGGCGGGGGAAGCAGGAAGAGTTCGCCTGGTTGCAGTAAAGTATCTGTTGGCCTAAATATTAGGCATAAAGCGTGAACGCACACACAATTTACATGACTAAAAGTGACTCTAACTAAATGTAAACATTTCCTTTGAAATTTCCAACCTTTTTTGGATTCCTAGGATCGCCCCGTTCGCGCGGAGGCCTCCGTCCGGCCCCATCGAGTGTTTGTCCCAAACTTTTATTTGCAATTCACATTTCCATTAGGGGAATTCCCGCCGGCCCGCATTAAGGCTAAGGCTCACCGGCGAACGGGGGGTGGTGAGGCTGCGCGGGGGCGCAGAGAATGAGCTCCCGAATTCCCTTATCTGTCTATGGGGCTCCAGTAAAAACACGAAAATAGGAAGAAACAGGTTCACTACAGCGTAAACAGGGGCCAGCCATCAGTGGCCCCCTCAGGTGCGGATCGGTGGCGGCGTCTTCGGGCCGTTCCGCCCGTTCCCATCGCTTGGTGCGGAGCTCACCTTGGCGGGGCCCAGACGGATCCTCCGGCCCGCCACCAGGTCGACAGCACCAGGAGCAGCGTTAAAAATGAGAATTTTAAATAAATCGACTTTAGCAGAATTGCATGCATCTGAAGTGTAACTGAGGAGGAAGCCTCCAAATTTTCCCGTGTCACCTGCTCCTGACACCTGCCGATGGCGAGCAAATCCAAGTCACTCATGGGTCTTCCGTTGACTTCGAGCGGTGATATGCAGAAGTTCTTTGATAAAAAATCGCCCTGCTGGTAGGAGCCGTTCGCCAGCGGACTCTCGAGGAGGGTGTGAATGTGGCACCCGCACGGGAAGTGGTTGTTAACGACAGACAGGTTCTCAACCCCATCGAGGATTATTGAATTGGGGTCTGGCGTTTCGAGCAGGTGATTTCCATGGAATTTCAGGTGTTTTATCTGCTGCGTGTAGGTTATGTTGAGCTCCTCGATGGCGTCTATTTTGTTGTTGAGTATCTGCAAATTTTCGACCTGATTCAGCCCATAGAACGCATTTGCACATATTACACCAAGATCGGACTCCTGGAGCGTCATGAGCAGGACGTTTGTTAGGCCCCGGAACGTGTACGGCTTCAGCTCTTTCAGGTCCATGTAGGCCAGCTTCAGCAGCCCGACTGTATCCATTCCGTAGAAAGCATCTGGCTCTATTGATCTAATTCCCGACGGGAGTATTAGATGTCCGACGTTCGTAAGACCGGAAAACGCAGACGTTTCAATTCTGACCATCGGGTTGTTCGAGAGCAGAATTAATTTAACGTTCGAGGTGCCCGCAAACGCATTCCCCTCTATCCGGACGATTTGATTGTGGCTCAGGAGGATGGTGGACAGGTTCTGGAGCCCGGCGAATGCGAATTGTGCGACCGTCTGGAGCGGCGTGTACTGAATCGAGAGCTCCCTCAATCTCGGCAGTCCCCGGAACGCGAATTGCTTTATTTTGGTGATGTTGTTCCCGTCCAGGGACAGTTTTTTGAGGGCGCGCAGTCCCGCGAAAGCGTCCGACTTTATAACCGGAAAATTGTTTTTCGTTAGCGCCAGATTTTCAACTGTTGGTGGTAACAGCCTTAATGGAATTTGGTCCAGGCCGCCGGTGTTACAGAGGACCTGTGTACAACGGAAGGAAATTAATTGGAATTTACGACGCCTACCCACCACTGTCTGGGAGGCGCTCCGCAGGCGCGACAGATGGTGCCCCATCGAGCCGTGCGGCGCGACGCTCCGCTCCCCGCAATCCATACTTACTTGAGTCTGAGACAGGCAAATGCACTCGGCTGGGCATGACATTATTGATTCTAATGGCTGGAAATTCCATGAGCATCCAATTATCATAATCAGCAACCAAATATTGTTCATTTCACGTCCTGTGAATTCTAGGGGAATTCTCTGAAAGTAGACGGAAAAGCGAACTTGCGTTAGTCTGCAATTGGACGGGCAAATCTGGAGGAAACTTATTGCATATTCCTGTAAGGCCGGCAAAATTATTGAATTCGGGGGGCTAAGGATCATGGCTTTTTTATGGGTTTGGGAAACCCTCGGGATTCTGTTGTGGCCCTGGCTTTGGCAGCAACGAATAAAGGGGAATTAGGGAACAATGGATGAGTGGGGGAATCGGGTATGAATATTCTCCTTAATGCGGGCAGACAAATTTCGGTGATTAGTTCCACATCGGTTAGGATTGAGAGAAAAATTGAAACTTTAGAGTTTGGGGGTTCGTTTCTAAACTTATTAATTGGGCGAATAATCACAAGCAGGAGAAAGTTTTACTCTGATCGTTTTACTAATTTTATCCCAGGAAATATTCAAGACATTTAGACATATTCACGTGTTTGCAAAAATATATGTAAACCGAAATTGATCTTGTAACTCATAAATGGTATTGCTATTCTTGATTAAAATAACAACTCTAGGCATACTATCACTGTAATTTAATTGAAGTGACAAAGAAAATCCGTTATGTAAACATTTTATTTACTTCGTTTTTCGTCTCATACAGTTCAGTTAATTGTCGATTTTTGCAGACCTTCTCAGTGGTAGAAATGGAATTTTTAAATTCAAACTGAAAGATTTATTTTAATATGTTGATTAGTGTAATCACAATAAATTAAAAATAGAAAAAGAAATTAACATAAACTCAATAATATAATTTCAATATTTACTTATAAAAACAAAACATGAACATTTAATCAATCGAAAAATATATCAATACAGCTTACACAAAAGGGCAGATTTTGAAAGTTACCGTAATTTCTTTGCGTGAGGTGTAGTAAACTGAAATTTACGATAATACTCAACTGAAACAAGTCCCTTTACATAAATTTGTGTTTTTGTTATTCGAATTGTTGGGTCGCCAAGAATATTAAAAATAATATCGCATACCGTAAAATGCAATGTCAGGTTGGTACAAACGAATCAACCTTTATAAAGCAAAAGTTCCAAGTCACAATTTGAATAAAAAATTTTTATTGGTTGGAAGAATTAAAATTCAACGAGTAAGTGAACATTAAAGCAAAATTGTCATTGCAATAATGAAAACTTAGCGATTAAAAACTATATTATTTCTTTTGGTAAATACGAATATAACGATTGTTTCGAGCAATTTGCTAGGGCTATTAATGTTCGCCAACTACAAGAAATTCAGGATAATGTTGGAAACATAGTCGATTTCCCTCTACAAAATGAACTCTGTTTTTTGCCGGCTCTCGGCCAGAAACTGTGCCAGTCCTTGGTTGGCTCATAGTCTTAATTAAACGCAAGCGTCGTCCCTGGGTGTATGTTGCAATTGTCGTCTCCTTGAGGGGCCCCAATTGAAAAAAGTGCTCCCCTAATGTCGTGTTTATTGGACCCTGCAGGCCGGGTCCTGCCCATTCATATATTAAAACACTTAAAAGCTTACGGCAATGTTCCTTAATTCGAGCCAATTCGGTGTCCGCAACATGCACTTCTCCGGCTGATGGCCCCAAACGGCCAGGCCATGTATGCCGGCAAAATTACGCCGGAGCCCCAAGACCGGTGAGTGTGCTTAATGGAGGCTCATATGGGGCCCAACATGCGGCAAATCCAGTTTCTTACTTGGCGTGGCTCGGAATTAATTTGAGGCTACTTATTAACCCAAGTCATGCGTAGCTTTGTCAAAGTGAAAGTAAGTCCCACGTAGGCACCGGTGGAGGCTCCGGATGCGGATCCTGGGAGCCGGACTCCTTGGACGCTCCGCCCCGGCAGCATGCGGCAGAACGGAAGCCCTGTCCGCATCTGGACTTCAGTGATGGATATCCAGGCAAAATAAGCAGCCTCCAGCTCTTTTCTCTAATCCAACGGTTGATTTATTGCTGGCTGGAGCTGCTATCGGCCGGCTGAGGGCCTATAATGTGATTAGCAGGAGCTGCCAGCGTCGGGACGGAGCTCACAGCCCGGTGCCCCGGCGCTCGCGCTGGTCCGGTGGTCCGGAGCCGGAGCTTCCTTCATTCGAAACTGTTCAACCGTTGAAACGTCAAAGGAATTATCTGCGCCGCATCTACATGGATGCGGTCTTGCCATGCATAAAGATAGAACGATAGACGGGCCCTCGCCGGACGTAGAAAGCCCGGCGCTGGCCACTCGATGCTGTCCGCCAAAAAATTCTGTGCGACAAAGTGGCCGCACATTCGATAACTTTATTAGAGGCTCCCGTGGAGGCGTCTAGGCCTATGTTTTTGCTTACATCGACCGGGGCGCCGCCAGTGACGCCATAATTGCTCGCAACGAGTTCATTTGCTGGCCATAAATTGGTCGCAGGGCTCAACCGCCCATACAAATGAGCCTTATCGCGCAATTGTGCTCGACTTGATTAATGCCGATATTTTGAGAATTAATTAGCTTCGCAATTTATGTCCGCGTCCACTAGATTTTTGCCCAGATGAGCTTATCGATTTAATTGGATCGTCATCGGAATGGCCACCGGAATTCCAGCTCATTTTCATGAGCGATATGCAAATTTATTAACCTGATTATGGGCAAATTCGAAGCATTCGCTGGTTGCCTCCCTATGCGCTCTCAAGCAGCCTCTTCAACGGCGCGACGGCGGCTGGAAGGTGCTCCCAAGGTGTCCTGGGCAAACACCTTGAGGCTACGACAAGGTGCTCGGGTAGAAATTAAGTGATTTCGAGAGGAGTTATCTTTAAAGATAGCAATAAGCAGCTTAATGGCATTGTTAATGGAGAACTAGCTCCAAGTAAGCCGTTTTGGCCTGTTTACGTGTACACACGACCGTTCTAATTTTGGGTACTGGGCGAAGTGGGAGGCACCTTTGAACGCCTTTCGCTTTTGGGGACGTTCATATCGTTTGTTCGCGTGTGACTTTTATGAATTCTATGGAAGTTGTACATTAGCCCACGTCGCTTTCCGATAAACTCATTTTCCCCCCAACCCCAACGTCTAGAGCATAGTTAAAGCGTAGCTGAGTTTCCAAGGTACCTACGTGGATTTAATTAAAGAGAACACGGACGACAACGATGGCGAAAATGCGGTCTGTCTTCTTCCTTCGCTTTAAGGAGATATAAAAATGCTACCCAGCTACCTACATACATATATAGTTTGCACATCCCTTCCCTTCATACATTGAAATGATGATTCATTTTCTTACCACTAAAACTCCAGTTAAAAGGCAAGTCCTTAAACTCAATTTGCAAAGAGTTCTACCGGAAGCTAAAGTGTTCTATTGTCCTGACCTGACACACCGCCTTTAGCATGGAACTTTGGAATGGAAACCACAGGCCTTTAGTGCGGCTCTCTATCCAAGTGGAAGATGTAAAAATAGAATTTCTCTATGCATACCTATTATATTATTCATATATGTCATATGCTTTTAGTTACACAACTTTACTTTTACTTTAATGTTTTTATTTTCACTATGATTAACGATAAATACTGATTATCTTTATAACATAGGGTCAACACACTATGGTTTAATGACCTAATAACGAAATTTTAAAATATGTACAATTGTAGGAGGTACCTGATTAATATAGACCTAATAATAAAATTTGTGATCTAAGAATTGTATAGATAAAAGAGTGACTGATCATTAATTTGGAATATCGAATGTAGGTACTACTTTTTTAATTACAAAGAAAACAATTTATAAATCATATAAAAGTGAAATTACATTTCAATATCATTCAGGTTATATGTATAAATTTAAAAATGTTCTCTTCTAAAATGCTTTTGGAAGTAGATCCGTAATTTGCGATGACCGCCAACAAAATTCTCTGAACATCGAAAATTCTTTTGAAGCAGAACACTTTCAGGAGGAATGTCGTGGTGCATAGTGTCATTATTTAACCATCACTTCCCCATCTCTTGTGGGAATTTCGCAAAGTAATTAGACAATCCTCGTTGGATCGTCAAGAAGTGAGCCTGAGGAGGAAACGCTTAAAAGCCTTTACTCGATCCACATAAAAAGTAAATACTCGGCAAGACCACCAGGACATTACAAAATATCCTCCTGGTGATTCCTTCTCTCCCTGACCTGAAATTGGAATTCAAGAAACTTCCCGGTAAAGTTTTCAGCTTTATTCGAAAAGTGGAGCGGTGTGCGACAAATGTTTAACCGATGGTCTCCGGTGGGCCATTAGTGTGGGGCACATGAGAAATCAGCCAGCGCTCCTTTATAAAATAAAGTACAAAACTAACCAGTCAGAAAAGCCAGAATTCGGCCAGTGTGCAGATCTAACCTGAAACGTAGGTACCTATGTATCTTGAGCCTGTTGAAATTTCGTATATAATTCTCCCCGAATCGACGGTATAAAGCGATCCGAAAGTGCCTCCACACCACCGTCAGGTTCGACAAAGTTGTGGAGAAAACTCCGCCGGACATATTTCTTTGCAATTCCCACTAATCGATAACAAACACGGTTCGATCCCGAGCTGCAGTGGTAAAGGGATGCAATTAAGCGGTTCGCTCTTTCTTTAATTACTCGAGTTAAGGAGAAATTGGTGTGAATTTTCTTACAATCATTTTCTTGCGGCGGTTCTTGCGGCCGGGAGAGTTGTAAATCGCAAAACCAATTAAGACTTCCTTTAACCTTTCGTGGGCGGCGCGCGGTGCAGCAGATTGAGACTTTCTTTAAAGTTTTCCCTCCTCTCCAATAAGTGACATCTTGCAAACGAACCGTGCATAGCTTCCACGGAAACATTTCAATTCCCCGGCTCCGGCAGCCCGAGCCCCCGCCCCGCAGTGCAGCTCTGCATTTCGTCTGCAGAAGTTGATCGGAGACATAAGCCCATTACCAAGCATCTGAGGTGCAATTGGTGAATTCATTTATCACAATTTTGCACTTCGAATAAGATGGAGATTAATATGGATTTGGGCTTTTTACCGACTGCGCAGAAAAGCAAAATAGGATAAATTGTGTCCTCTACAATCTGCACATTTGTGACTTTGTATATAATAGTAGGGCGGAGCAAAATACTTTTTTAGATTTAAATACATATAAGAGGACTTCTTGGTGACTAAATTCTAGACATTTATTATTATTTATTCTAGCTTCAATAAACCACCTGGTTTGCTCTTCTGTCCCTAATAATAATATTATAATGAAACATTTCAATTTATATATTATTTTTGTAAATTACATACCGTCGAATAAATTCGTAAGCCGCTCTCCATTGTCCGCAGCCATAAGACACAGTAAAATATTATGTTCATTTTACATAATATACAATAGTATATACTTGATTCTCGTTGCTTCGCGTTTGGCGTGTTTGCACCTTAAATGCACATCAGAATTACAATAAAGTCATTATGTAAATTTTTTTAAAAACATTTCAATTCAATTTAGTGTCATTATCGTTTACGCGAGAAGTAATTGTGACTGGTTTTCATTTCGAATGAAATATTAAAGCATGAATAATTAAGCAGGATACTTAAAAACTAAGCAATTTAGGGTAAAACGTTACTGTTTCCTGTACAAGGTGGTAATGACTCCATGAAATGAATATTGATGAAGCAGAAAGTCGATAAGGTCTGGGCACGCAAAAAGGCCTTTTCTATTTTGATGAAAATCTCTTTCACAAGAGTAAGCTACGAGCTTTTTAAAGTGTTGCTTTCCAAATTATAGGCGTATTTCTAGTTATTTCTGAATTAAATATGTAATAAAATGAAACTGAATTTAGTCTTTACTTAATCCACACATGAATCGCTCATACAAGTGCGTGAGGTGGGGTCTATAATTATTTAATAATATAATTAACTATTTGAAGTATCCTTTCATATTACATGTATGTATATGTTAGTTGTTGCTCGTGACTTCGTAATAAACGCATGTCGCATGTGATTTATACAAATGATTTTAATAATTATAATTTTTGTTCATCTGATCTGAATAATAAAACTATAACATTTTATTATTGAGAAATAGCGTGACGGGTCATATTGCAAATTTTAACTCTTGGTATAAATTGAGCTCCTCACGAATTTTGAAGAAACCTTGTATGAACTTTCATTTATGGTCAAAACTGGTGAATATGCAAACAAATTTTGTCGGTCGTTTGCATTTCTTAAGATAATTATTTGTTACGAAGTTTTATTAAAATCTTAGAGGAGAGTGAATTGAATTTTATTTTCAGACAAAAAGAAGCAATTTTACTAATAGCAAGATAAAAATATAATCTACATAAGTATGTAAATGCAAAAAATGTTGTAAAATGAGCTTTTATCTACCATCTACCCCTGCCTACCTACAGAAATAACGGACCCCATGACATCGACTAAAAAAAATTCCTCTGCAATTTCACGCATATATGGCTTTGCATAAAATATTCATGTTCATACTATCAGACTGCTTTAAAATATTTTAATATAATAAATCCGATGATAAATCATAAGAATAACAACAAATATTCCCATTGATTTTCCAGGAGTATTCTCATAATCAGGCCTCAGGAATCGCAATTGGGGTCTTTTATTTTATGTGTGTAAAATTGAATAAAAAACTTATGACAAATAAAGGTGAATTTATTGAAACATATATTTAATTTGCGCATTTAACAGGTCTATCTTTCTTTTCAATCTAATAAACAAAAACTTACAAAGGACGCATTTTACGACTTTTTAAGACCATCGAATAGTCGACCACCATTATTAAATTAAATTTAAATAGAAACCGGCTAAAAAATCGGCTTCATTTTATTGTTCATAAGCATTTACGTCACATTTTGTTCAGATTTTATAACAACAGTCAAATCCGAAAATTAATGTGTTAGGTGTCTTTGTAAATATTTTTCTTACTCCAGTGCTAGTTATTTTACAAAATTTTCTGCCTTTGCAGGGCAAATAAGGACAGACAGGGTTTTCCAACATTTTGAAAATATATTGGGTCGTTAACAAGCGAGTGACATGTGAATATTTCTATAGAATTTCATCGAAACCCGCGGGGGAAACTTCAAAGTAACTATAATTAAGATGCCGATTCCCCCGGGTGGAAATCAGGCGTATTTGATCATCTCACCCTGCGAAGCAAAACGATCTATAAATTGGGATGCAACAGGTCGGAGGTTAGTCAATTTAAACTTTAAAAACTTAAATTAATGATTTTCCGTAATGAGGACTTCTTCTGAAAGCCGACGCGAGCAAACGGAGCAGGTCGTCATCTCTCGTCGGGCTTCGGCATAATTTCGCAGCAATCACTCGGGGTTAAGGGGAGTGCTGATGACGTTCCCAGGCATTTAAATTATTCATATGAAATCGCTCCACTTTGCCCCGATTGCAGCTCGACAGGACGTGCATTCCCCGCCGGGCTGCGCCTGAAAGCCGGCCTCTGCCCGACTAAGCAGGCCGTAGAAATTCCTTTGATCTGCCGCAACAAGAGGATTAATCTCTGGAAAAAGGAATCCGGACAATGGCCGCGGACGTCTGAGCATTGAGCAAAGCAAGCAGTCAATTGTAAAGCAAATAATCCCCGAGTGCGGGGCGCAGCCGTAGGTTAAACGGGCTTCCAATTACTAACTAATTATCCACCCCCCATCCGAGAAAGTAATTTGTTCATCGCGCCATTATGGCATTCGACCCAGCCAGAACCAAGCAAGTAATTTTCCCGGTAATTAATTCATTCACAAGTCTTCGCCGCGACAGGTCACGGCGCAATTTCCGTTCGGCAGGCGAAAACTTTTGGATTTCAATAGAAAATCCGGCGAGCGGCGACCGATTCCGAACTCTCGCCTGATACCACGAAATACCCCGGAAGTCTGAAATAAAAGTCATTCCAGGGGAAATCTGACTTTTTAATTTCTTCCCAGGGTGACAGGATAAAAGTTCCGTCATTGACTCTTCTTAACGGCGGGGCGACGCGCGGCCGGGGAGCGACGGACGGCGGCACAAGAAGTGTCCGCTTGGCTAAAGAATTTTTGCAATTCATTTTCAATCGGACCGGAAAGATTCGAACAATACGATCCCAAGAGCTTAAATATAACTTTTCTGTTCGGGGGGCTTCCTTCGAGAAGAGGGCTTCAATTGACACGAGATGGCCGATAGCGGGGCCCCCAGCCTTCCATACTACAAAACCCGGGGAATCCCATTGACTCCGTGTCCTGGCGAGAGTTGCACTCCTTCTAAAACCGTTTCGACTATCAATTGAGAAAAAGTTTTCTTTTCATAGAACTCTTTTACTGAAATAACAAAGCCTTCTCCTTCTGCCGAGACGACGGACGAAGAATGGCTGCAACTGCGGGGGACGGCCGGAACTAGAAAAAAAGGATAACTTATCCGGCGGAACGAAAAACCCAAAACTGCAGGAAGCAAAAACAGAAAAGTTTGTTGGACGGAGCGAGATTCACTCGCCTCGCCGGGGCACATAAAGAGCTCGCAGAAAAAATATTAAAATCACCCGACTATGCACGCTCTGCAGTATGTCGGTTTGCCCCCCCCTCTGCCCGCCGCCCTGCAGCCCTATCTCTAGGATGCCATTATTTTTTGTGCCGCCTTTTTTCCCCGTGTCAACTATGCTCGCCAGGAGCTGAAATAATTGCGACAAATAAATAAGAAATTATTTGGAATTGATTTTTCCAGGGCCTTTGACTCCCCCTGACTGCGCGCCGCCACTGGTCACGGCCATGAAATGAATTGCTTTTTACTTCAATTCATTCCAGTGCCAACCGGAATTTCTAGATATGTCTCTCCGAATTGATCCTGTATTTGTTTAGGGGTCTACTGGAAGTTTATGACGACGCTTTTTCATTAAATTTTTCATGACGATGATAACTGACAACGTACATTGGAGCAATTTCCACAGTCTGTGTCGACTCAGAACACTAAAATTATTAAACAACACTAATTGTATTAGTGGTTTTCATTAACTAATGAAGTAAATGGCGTTAATGTTTTTTTTAGTTGGGTTAGAGCAAATTTTTCACTGCTTAAAATTTCAATTTAATATAAGTCACTTTTTTAACATATCATTTTAACAAATTTTGTAATTAAATCTTATCGTATTACATAGTCCTCCTGGTCTGTTAAAATTTATAGCGTAAAGTTAAGTCAATATAATAGCTAAAAGTTCAACTCAATTAGTCATAAAGGTTCATGTCAGATTACATGACTACATATGTATATAGTGGTGTAGAAATGATTTCTCCAATTATATCATAATAAAAACAGTATAATATAACAATATCAAATAAAAGTTGCCTTATAAAATACTTTTTAATAATAATTATTATTAAATAAAAATGAAGAATCAAAAGATAAATAAATAAATGGTCTTTTCCTAATATTTCAAAATAGCATGGGTTATAATTAAAAATAAATTTTCCTTTTCACTTTTGTTACCAAGCATACCCTCAGTGTAAAATTATTCCATGGCTCTTGTTCTAAACATGACAAATGTTTTTGGCACGTCTGAAAACGGTTTAAGAATCTACTAATTTCTCTGTCGTTCTTTATTTTCCTGAACAGAAAAAATATTAAGAAGACTGAGATATAAGGCAAAGATATAATGAAAGTTAGGTATTTTTAAAAGTTTCCAGAAGACACACGACTTTACTGTATCATTGCTTCCCGAGTTGGTAAATGGCCTCGCGATACTTTCTGGAAGGTAAATCCTCAGTAAAATATAAGTACTACATTTTTCCGCTCCAGTCCCTGGGGCATGAAAATGTTTCCGGGAATTCTTCCAGTAATTATCTGACCCAGTCAGAATAAGTTACCCAAGGATTTTTTTCTTTTTAATTCGATGATACAATCACTTAAGGAAAAATCCTTGTAAGACAAAGAGCACAAAGTTCCGCAGGAGCACCCGCAGAGGCAGCGGCATCATCATCGAGGATAAACGAGTGCTTTAAAAAATGAAATCCAATAACGTGCTCCCGGGCACAAATGGGTTACTCCTCATTGTGGGACCCCAGCGCAATTTAAAGAGATGCCCTCGTATTTATTTTCCATTTTCTTATGCCTCCCCGAAGAGAAGATGCCGCGTTATTAAATGCGTAGTTTCTACGCATATAGCATAAATCTATTCACTTTATGGTGCCATAAAGGCATTTCCACTTCCTTTTTTTCGGATGATGTACACATGTAAAAAATTATTCCCATCAGGACACAGGGCGCCCCGGTTCCCGGCCCCGGCACATCCGGGATAAGGCCTTGGGGATTATCCGTCGTGGGTCGGATTATTCACATGCCCGGGGAAAAACACCATCCTGCAGTTATTACCAAGTCAATTAAATGGTAAAACGTAACTTAGTTTGCGGGGGAGGCGCAGCCCCCAAGATTGCACATGACACGGGTAATGAATTGATAAGAGCACTTTCAAATTCCATTCTGAAACTCGCCGATTCAATTACGGGGGCGGCGTGGGAGGAGCTCGCATAGCATTCATAGGGTGCCGCCAGCAGCTGCAAAATCGTTTTTACCGAAATTATTTCTCCTCGAAAAATTCTGTTAATTGAATTTCCTTCGGTTCAAGCTCTAGGACTCACCCGAGAAAGTAGTCGACTAGGAGCCGACAAAGTCGGCCGAAGCGATCCAACTCCCGAGACGAATCGGTCGATTTTAAGAAAATGCAGGCTCGGCATCAACAAGTCGGAAGTTACGAGTGCAAAAGTTCCCCTGCCAACAGACGATTTTGTGTAGTTAATTAATTAAATAATTTGAATTAATTTACGTCTATTGTTGCCGAGGGATGGCCCCACGCAAGCAGAACTCTCGAAATAATTGAGGTATCCACCACCGCCGGCTCAGAACTTGATGCTGTTAATTTGAATAATTAATTTACTTCAGTTTAGCTTACATGGCATCCTAATAGCCGGTGATTGTCTCGGCAGGGCCCGCGTTCAACATCTGAATCAATTAAACCTGGAAGCACTCCTTTCACTTAATTTCATTATGTGCGAATCTTTCGCAAACAAGAAGTGCTGATCCTTCTTCTTAATCTTGAGCTTTTTTCTTCACTAGTTTTCTTCTTTCCTGATTGTGACTAAGATTTTAGTTAAAATTCAAATCACATTCAATTTCGAAAGATGTTTGTAATTTATTTTACTCTGATTGCAAAAAAAAATTATGCCTTTTGTTAAGAAAAACGTTAGATATGACTTCTTATATTTTTATTGTAAAGATAAGTACATAAAGTATTTAAAAATAATAAATTTACTTAGAGTCAATTTGTAAGAGAGTAAATTTTTGCTCCACTTTTTTTCCCAAGAAAGGCCAAGGCAGCACAAATTGTGCACAAGTTAAACATCCCGTTAAATATAATACAATATATGAATGTTTATTTACATTTAACTCTCTCGCAAAACTTTTATTTACAGAAAATGTTTATATAAAAGCCAACTAAACTCCTTTTAAGCAGCTCTGATATTTCATTCTCTCAGCAAAATATTTTGAAAATATGTTAGTAAAGGACTTCTCTGCAGAAATATTACCCATGTGAATGGCAACTAATATTATTGATTTTAACTGTTTAAGAAATCGATTTGCCTTTTAGAAAATACTACGTTTGATTAGAAATACAAGCTGAGGATGTAATTAATTTTTTTACTTACTGTACCTACATAAGTATTTATACATATATGTACCAATATGAATTTTAGACATAAAGTATTTGAACTTATATTTGACGCATGTGGGTAGATTTGCTTCTGTTTATAGCTTTTTTTAAAAAAAAAAAAGGAATTTTTATTGTAAACGATATAGTCATGAATATTGCAATTAAAACTCTTTTGTTTTGAGATATGTGCATATGTATGTATACACTTGGTTGTTTCATTTTATTCATTTATAGAAAACTTTGTTCATTACACACATTAGACTTTATTTTGAAAGAGCACATAGCTCGCATTATTCGCGGCGGGAAGGAACGTACCTTACTTAAGAGCTACTTGGGAGTCGAAGGCAGTAAAACATAAAATGGTTCGCAGCTACTGGAGTTAATTTCGAAGTGATCATATAATCTGGAAATTTTCAAAAGCATATCTTTGCGAAACTGCTCACGAGTTGCGAAGAGAAATCTGGGAAAGTTAAAGTTGAGGAATGGCCTTATCACCATTAGCATCTCCGCACGTAGCGGCGCCGGCGAAGACCCTTTTAACGGATACACAAGTTCTGATTTCAAATCCAGCGATTCCTTTCTGTTTCCTCGAAGTTAAAAGAGCTCTCGGTTAAAAAACTTCGACATGCCCAGGCAGCTGGTTGTAGTTGTGGAATTTTAAAAAGGAAAAGTTTCGAGTGCGCAACATGGAAAGCGGCGGAACTACTTTGACTCATGGTTGGCGAATAAAACTTTCAATAGACTCCCCTGACTCCTTGAGTGAATTTCGGGACTGGGCTCCTCTTGTTCCCGGTATCACACTTTATCTCCGGAATCTTTAAGATTGTTTCCCAGGTGAGAAGAAGCGCTTTAGACGTGCAATTATTTTCCCCCAGCGGCGAGTTCTGAGGGGTCTGGGGGGCGAGTGGGCTCGGCGATGTTTTAATTAAAAGAACTCGGTCCACTCGGGGCCAGGAATTGAAAGTGACTGGCTTCATCTGGCGAGACCAGTCGTTGCTAGTGTTTCGAAGGAGGTGCAGATTTCTCAATTAAGTTATTTGCCTAAATTTTGTCGGTTTAGTGCTGCTAATTCTAGAAGGTTCACATACCCTCAAGACAGAATACTACCGAATCTTAACTAGATTCGAGGAACTTTGCAACCCGTTTAATTATCGCCTAACAATGCTAGCGCCGGCAGGCGAAGCTTGATGGAATTCGTCCTCATTTTTGCACAAATGTGTAATTTATTTAATTAAAATTAGCATAAGGCTGCGAGACTGTAACACTGTAATATCGCAGTCTTGTAAGGCTCCCAGACAAGCCCCATGCAGCGCCCCAACTTTGCTAATTTATGCAGAACTGAGGAACGTTTTTTAGTTTATTTCATTTTATTCGGGTTTAAGTGCGCCCTAAATACTCCCGCCGCTCTAAAATGTTTCATTAAAGTCTTTCGGACTCTGCCGGTGCTCAAATGCAATTTTAAGTGCTCGCGGGATTTCGGCAGCTTCCCTTTTGTTGTAAATTTGCAAACAGAAACAAATTTTTATCTGGCTGCCGCCGCGTTCATTTGCATTTTTTTCCTCAAACTGAATTTTAAACTCGCCCAAAGCCGCCAGCCCCGCTCCCGACCCAACTGCAGTGACTTCTTGATGCGCACTATTAAAATGCAAGCAGGTGCCTTAATGCTCCCGGGGAAATTACGTGTTTAAAGAGCTGGAGCGAGCGCTTCCTCGCGATGATATTGAGCCCCTCGCGTGTAATTAAGGCGAATACCCGGGCAAAAAGGGCATTTATTATCCCGCATCGCTGGGCCGCGCTTACTTGCAATTATTAATTCACCAACCTTCTTTATTCGAACAAAGAATTTTAGTTGCAACTTTAACAGCTGCTGATAAATAAAGTTGCAGTTTTAAGCCGAAAAAACTCCTTCTCCCAGAAGCCACAAATGTAAATCTTCTTGAAAACACTATCGTTCCCGATCTCCAGAAATTCTTTCAGCCGAAAATTTATTCTTATTCCCTCGAAGACGATAAATTTTGAGTGAATTTCTGGATTCTGCATCTAACCTGCAAGGTTTCACGAAAAGTAAAATTAAATGTCTAATTCGAATTTTTCATAGTCCCGAGTCCCGACCACAGCTGTACCTATGCATTTTCAATAGAAGTGGCTAATGTGGGAGAAGGTCACATGCTCGGACCCATAACTCTAATTAGATAGGTGCAGCAGGAAATCCACTGCTGCTGTCAATGGTTTTCGATGATTTAATGAACATTTGGCTCTCCAGAGACGGCCAAAGGCAAGAAATGGACCATTGCCAGCTCGTGTGGTGAAATGCGTTGATGTCACTTGGCATTCGAAGTCATCAGAATTGATGGAAGGTAGTAATTATGACTTTTGTTTTATTCCTGAGTAACTTGGTTATGCAATTCATGCAGACTATGTTTAAATTATGTTGGAATATTAGTTTATATAGGTATACCGAGTTGCTGATTCCAAACCAATTGTCAGAATTTATATACCCTCTTTAACTGTGTGTCACATTCTTAATTATACAATTTTTTCACAAAAACTTAATTCAATTCGTTTAATACACACTCTTAATTTTAAATAAAAAGAGTTTATTTAAAGTTTACAAATTAATTGATAAAAGTAAAATAAATATTTGAACCATTCTAAGAAATTTTTATTTCTTGACTTATGTGATTTCTGAAATGATCAGTTTTCGTGACGTAAATTTAAAATGCATTACATACGATATATGTATTTTAAATTCAGAGTGATTAGTTTTTAAAATTGAAGTTCATCCGCTGGACACCTACATTTTTACTGACGTTCCCGGACAACATAGATGAATTCACCATGGACCCTTTTTCTCCACTTAGAAATTTCCAAAAATTCCAAAAAATTTAGGTAATCTATTTCAGATGTCTACTTCATATTTCGATAGTTTCCTCGAGAAAATGTTTGTTTAATTAATAATTATTAGTTTTTAAACAAATGCGCGATTCCTGAGATACCGAGACATGAGTAAGCCATATTTAAATTAAATTTTTCAAAAGTCTTACATCTTTAATTTTAAAAAAGTCGTTTTTAGTTCACAATGGTATTTTATGGCAATTACTTATGTACCTACGTGCCGCAAAAAAAAACATGTCATTATACCTAATGATTTGGGGTAAATACATTTAAGCAGGTAGGTATGTAATATCCTTGAAAATATTCATAGTAAGTTTAACATTTTATTGAACTTTAAATTGTCTCATTAAATCAGAAAATTACTAGAACGTTATAGTCTAACAAAACTATAGAATGATCAGATCAGCTATGATGGTTGTAATTATGAACACCTAAGTTCGAAATGGGAAATCAATGTAGAAATTCCGTGTTCGAAAATCAGGGGCAGCTTAAATATGTGCTGGCATCAAAAAACCGACAGCAGTAACATAAAACCCAATTTCCTTTATCTCATCAAGGGGCCTTTGGAGCGCCCAAATCGAAACATTGACGTCCCTTCGCCGCAGACGGGAGTGAGCAGAACTCTTCGATTCCCTGCAATTCTGCGATCTAAACTTTAATTGCCAACGGGGAACTAAAATTTGCCGTACTTATTATGGGATGCTGCCCGGCTCCGGCTCCAGCTCCAGCTCCAGCTCCAGCCACTGATAGTTTTTCCATTCCTAATATTTCGGGGAGCACTAATCCCGTGCACCTTAATCGCTTTTTCTCTGCTTTAAGCTCGGTCTGCAGGAACAATGTTGCGGACGCCGAAACAATGTGCCCCGCGCCCCCCCGCCTGGGGCATCCCTCTCGAGTGTATTAAATCTATACACTTCGACTTTGTGCCACCGCAGCCACCGGGCCCCGGACCCGAACCCGGCCGGGACGTGTACGCTCCGGAATGGGAAGTTTGTAAACGACCAGAATGAGCAAATTCAGACACAGGCCAGAGGTGCAGGTGCCGGGTTAAAGGGAATATTTATAACATAATTCTACAGGGGCACAATGCTCTGCAAAACCACCTGGTTGGCACCGGGGATGAACAAGGAGTTTACGAGCAGTTCTTTCTGTTTCGGCTCTAAGCGAATCATGAGGGCTTATGCCACTATAGGAAATTATATAATGGCAATAACTAATTTGAGGTTATGTTCAGCAGCTTATTCAAATGGCTTGTTTTTGCGCAATCTGGCATTTGAATTTGAATGGAGGCGGCACTGGATTACGCCTCGAGCGTGCGGAAGTACCCTCGTATTTAATAAAATAAATTAAATCGTATTTTTGCACGTATTTGCCTTTTCGGAATCGGCCGGCCGGGCGGGTTCGCTCGACACCCGCCACGAAGGATTTTCGACTCAATGAGGATCACTGTCGAGCGGGGTGTTTTATGTGCAATTTCTGTTTTTGCGTTTAGAGACGATTTACAGCGGTCGGGCAAATGCAAACGATTATTCCTCTCGGTGGATGCGATACGACAAGCATAAGCCTTTTTCTACTGGGATCAGCCTTTTTTCATTTTCTGCTCTTCCGCTTAAGCAGGAAAAGAAAAACCACCTTTTATTTAACCTTTCACGGGGGCTGCGAAAGGAAAGATTGCAAAAAATGTCTTCTTTCGATAGATCAAGGTGCAACGAATGCAACTTGAGCTTTGATAAAAGAAAAGAAAAATTAAGATGCAACGAATGCAACTTCAGCTTTGTTAAAAAATTTAAAATACGAATAACAAAATAAATGTTCATCACTACAGATAACTAAGGAGAAAAGAAAGTGTACTCTTGGTGAAATTTACCGACTAATAATTTGTTTCGAGATTTTTTGTTTGAATAACTCCATAACCTTAAAATTTGAAAAATGCTCAAAACTCTACTTTTAATCATAGTAAAGTATCCGAAAACTTTATACTTTTGGAATATCCGGTATATTATGTGTCTATGAACATTATTTTTATTCTTATAAATACAAACTCGTAAGGTAATTACTTAGAAAGAAGAGACGCATATATTATGTACCTACAATAGAAAATTTTCATGTAATTTTGTTTCAAAATACAGTATGTAATTTCCTCTAAATCAAAATCTTACACGTTTTAAAAATGTACTTACATTAATTGTTTGGATTAACCCTCGCTTTGTTATTTTAATATGAAATTGCGAATGCATAAAATTATTCAAGATATTATTAACACGATAATAATAATCTTTTAAAATCATGTAGTTTTTCCGATTCTGATTATACTCTGTAAACTTAAGAAGAAGAAAAATAAAACTATATATATCTATGGCACCATTTTGAAATTTAAGGTCACAGGAGTCGATTTTATTATCATCACCTCTATTGTAGACCGCAAAATCATATGAATATATTAAACTCATTACATCCGCATTTCTCCCGTTGAAGAATATTTAAATATTTTTCGGGGTTATCACTTTTATAAATGAGTTCAGTTCCCTTTTTATCACTTCGCAAAAATACATTTCCGTTTTTCGGTGAAGCCTGTTTCAGTGCGTTAATGCCTGCTGTTGTAAATTGATTTCATCCATTTGAGGATTGAGATAGCGATTTTCACTGCCGCGTGTTTCGTGGATATACTTAAAAAAACCAACTAAAGCCTAATTGATTTCTGTATTTTAAAGATGGAAATTAAATTAAATATGCGGATTTCAGTCATTTTCATAACCATTTGTATGATGTTAATTGAATAGAAATACGTAGGTGCGGGCAAATATTATGCTGCGATTTCATAGCCGGAATATTTTATGTAGCACGTTTTGCAAGTAAACGAATTCCTTCACTTTCAAAAAATTCATTTTTTTATCGTTTAAGTTATTACTGTAATTCTAACAGTTGAAATTTATATTCTGCTGAATTATAAATTTTTATATAAAAAAAAAATACAAAGACCACTCGAAGATTTACGTAAAACACATTTTTAGCAGAAATTCAATTACACTGACTGCTAATCAATTACATATTTATAAATTCATATATTATTATATATTTTCAAAATAGATATAACAAATAACACATATTAAACTGCTTTATTGTTATGTACATACATATGTATGTGACAAAAATTATAACTAAAGTTCCTATATAAATTGCCATAGCATTTCTATTTTTCAACTTAAATCATTTTTGCTTAAAAAAAATACTTTTTCATTGGTCGATATTTGTCGGAGGAGTATACTGATTTTTAGATATACATATATATAAACATATGTATACATATATATGTATATTTTGATAAATATTTAAAAACAATCTATCTTCATTCATTAAAAATAATCTAAAAATAATCTCTCATCTTTTGGTATCCTCTGCTTTCAAAAGCGCGAACCTGCATAAGATATGAACGTCTTCTCGCTAATAAACAAAGGAATATTTAAAGTCAGCTCGCACTCATGAATTCCTTGGAATATGAAGCAGTTGTGACGAAACAATGAAACTTAAAATCTTTTGGGGTTAACACATTATCGTGTGCTCTACATCTCTATGCGGTTTAAATGGAAATTGTTTGGATAAACTTTATTCAACAAAATACCGCGAAGGTACGTATGGAATTTTCGAATTTGTTATTTATATACTCGTATACATACAGCCTTGGCCAAAAGTATTAGGCACCCCATGAAAATCGTACCACACGGTTCATTTGCGCAGATAAGGGGAAATTAAACTATAGTTAGGTTTGACTTATTGTCCTTTATTCTTATTATTAATATTTAGTCGGTCCGCCCTTAGCTTTAATCACAGCAGCTATTCTTTTAGAAATTGTCCGTGCAAGCTTCAAGCACTCTTCAAGAGAAATGTTTTTCCACTCTTGCTGGATGATTTGTTTCAGCCCTGTTTTTGATGTGATGTTGTGCTCCCGTATCTTCCGCTTCAGTATACACCAAAGATACTCAATTGGATTGAGATCTGGTGACTGTGCAGGCCACTCCAAAAGATCAACATTGTTTTTATTAAATATCGCATACTGGTTGCAGATGTGTGATATGGCGCGTTATCTTGTTGGAATTTGATGTTGTCCGCATTGGTGTCACCGTAAATCTTCGTAAATGATGGGTGTAGAACCTCTTCCAACACGACAATATATTTTTTACTGTTCATGCATCCTTCACAAATAACCATTTCATCCACTCCAACGGACGCCATACAACCGCAAATCATTACACTGCCCCTTCCATGTTTGACCGTGGACACGACGCATTCGGGACGGTAAGCTTCACCTACTCTCCTCCTCACAAACGTGACACCAGGGGTGCCAAAGACCTGGAAAATTAATAAATTTTAGCACTATTTTCAATATCCATAAAATGCTTTCACAAACGGACTGGGCATAATTCAACCGTTATAAATAATTGAAATTAACCAAATAAAGCTTACCTCGAAGTTAGATTCATCGGACAATATTACGTTTTCCCAATCGGCTTCCGTCCAACTTTGGTGTTTTAAAGCCCATTCCAGACGCGCTGTTTTATTTTTTTCTGAAAGCCAAGGCTTCTTCCTAGCCTTGCAACCTTTCAGTCCTGCTTCTCCAAGTCTTCTTCTTGTAGTTCTAGCGCTAATCGGCCTACCAATCTGATGAGGCAGACTAGTAGCAAGCTCTGAAGACGTTCTTTTGCGATTTTTGAGAAACTCTCGAATCAAATTTCAGCCATCATGTTCCGAACTTACTCTTTTTCTACCCGTTCTTTTTCTGTCTTTGTGTGATCCTGTGTCCAGAAAACGTTTAATTGCACTTTGCACTGCACAACAAGAAAATTTCACAGTTTTAGCAATCTCAACTTGAGAATTGCCTTGTTCATGTAAAAACAAAATTCGCAACTGTTCTGGCTCACTTAATTTCCTTCTTTTAGGCATTTTCATAATTATAGTAGCCAAATCCGTTAAAAGAGCAACAAAATTTAAACACTTGCTTGCACTACGAGCAATAATTGCAAACTGAAGTTTTCTTAAAAAATCTTAAATTTATAAGTTTTCCCAACCAGATGTTTTATGGTCCTTCTAGGAAAGGGTTCATTACCTTAATTACCATTAATGATCGGTAGGAACATATTGACAAACAATATAAATGTTTCTTGGAATTATTTTGTAAGAAACATGGAAAAAACTAGGGTGCCTAATACTTTTGGCCAAGGCTGTATATATGTATTTACATCGCCTAAACTTAGTCGCTTCGAAGTCGAAAATAAGGCAAGTTTAAGTGAGGGGATATTAATATATGATATTGCGTTCACAGTGATGAGCAGAATTCAGTATTGCATTATTTCCCTTAAATAATACAATTGTACCTAAAGTTCTCATCGTTTAAATACAGTGACTCCATTATACCTACATTTCTTAATCCAAATAGATTATTCAAATCAGGAATGTCTTATTGCGCTCGAAACGGTTAAACATTGTTCTGTCTGTATGATATTTAATTCACTGCAACAGGAAAGTTATAAATTAACGTATTTTACCAGCTTTCTCAAAACTTAATTTTTCTCAATAGTTTAACACAGTCTAGAGTTCCAAGAAAGTTTTCAAGATTGCCGGAAGACGTTTCCTCAAATAAGCAAGTTCAAATTAGTTTTAAAATGGGCACTGATTATATTATTTAAAAACTTGGATTTTGCCCATTACTACCGCACTACAAACTGGTGATATTATGCACAAGCGACATTACGTCATAAGCTTAAAAATATATATTTTTTAAACTTTACAATATTAAACTGGCTGTACACAAAGGTACAGGTACAATGACGGAATTAACTCAAGAATCTTCTGAAAGAGATCCCATAACAATTACTCTTATATTTGTAAAATATGTAGCTTAACTTCCTAAAAATTTAATACATGTTTAAAATATAGAAATAATTTCTGTAGATGCAACTAAACATCTAGTAAAACTTTAGATTTCAAATAGTTGTGGCAGTAGAGAATTTTGAAATGGAGTATTCAATTTTAATTATAATTTGTTATTTCATTATATGTTATCTAAGTTAACGATAAGATGATATACAATATACAATATAAAATGTCCCCATAAGAATTTCACCATCCTTACCTACTTTAGTATGGAACCACGTATGAATTTCCGTAGTTAATCGACTTCTTTAATCATTAAATAAGTCAAGCCGTAATAAATTTTATCATATTCTTGAAACACTTTGTAAAGTGGATTTTTCAATAACTCACTTCATATATGATGAAATGATGTACATATTTTTCATATTTATTTGAAGTAGTCACCCAGGTCGTATAAAGTACTCATAGTATATCATAGAGATATTCCATGCAGGCAGTAAATCTTTTATTGACACATTATGATGTTGACAAAATAAATAGAAGCGCTACCCCTTCAACGTTTAAAATGATTAATATTAGCAGTTCCAATGTTATCACCGCTGGGCATATTTTGAAGAGAATATCAATTTAATTTTTGTTTGCAAATACAGAACTGCGAATGGATTTGTTTGATACCATAATGTAAACAACTCTCTTTGCTATAGATCAAATATTATTAGCATATTTCCAGCGTTTTTTAATTATAAATTCGTAAAAAGCGCAGAAATGCTTTAAACTCCGCAGAAGTCCTTTGAGCCCCTGTTACTCCTTATTTATTATATGCTAAAAGGTATGCGTGATAAATTAAATGATAAATCAAAAATTTACGCAATTATGGATTAATACCCTTTTGTAATTACAATTGGGTACTTAACTTTTGGTTATGAGTTGTTTTACAAATTATACAATTGTACACATTATATTGACAGATGTGTTGATTATTGACGAATTATTGAATCAGTTGGGATTTTATTGAAATTATTAAAAAAATAAATTCATAACGAGCAGAAATCAAAGCTTTAAAAGCATCAGAGTAGTTATGTTAGACGTAACCATTATTCATTATTTGTTCATGGGTCGTTAATACACATGCAAATTTTTCTGCAAACTAGCATAAAAAAATTAGCATTTTAGACTACATTTTGGCTCATGCGGTCAAAAGATTAATAAGCTATTATTTTTGTACCTAACTACTCCGTAAAAGCGACACTTGTCTAAGGTTTAATTAAGGCAAAGCAGATAAAGTAGGGCTCAGATCAGGTCCAATAAGGCGTAGGTATTTAAAAAGGGAATTCATATATTTACGATTGCTGACAGGACATATTATACGACTTGCCCAATAGTTCACCCTGATCCGGCCTGGGTCTTACGAATTAGGGCTAGTCAGTCGTCGTTTTTTTAATTTGTAAATACCAATACCCAATCTTTAAAAGGATTAACAGTCCAAAAAAAAAATATAAATGACACATCCAAAAGTCATTATTTATAAAATATCAAACCGATATTTCTGCATGTATTTTGTTTTCCTCTTGATTGGTATATTAGAAGTTAGAAGTAAACTTTAAGTAGATGCTAGAAGCCTATGACGGACGAACGGACGGACGGACGATATTCGGAATTTGGCTTTTGTAGTATACACCAAGACTTAACAGCTCAGCAAATTGGAATATTCAATTTAATTTAACGGCGCTACTTTTAAGCGTCCTTGTTAAATGAGGTGAATTAAAATTTCCTCAAAAACAGAGCGCACAACACATGTCCCAGCTCCACGGGGTTTCTAGCACCTCTCACTCCGGCGGCTCCTCGGACTTAATGCAATCAGCCCTAAGCCTTGCCGGAGCACTCCTCCTGCAGATATTAATTTTTCAGGGGGATCTCTGAGTGGTGCTCGAGAGTTCCAGAAGAACGGAAAATGTTGAAAATCTTTAGCGGGTATGAATGGGCAAACAGTCATTAATTATTGAGGGGAGGAAAAATTCAGCAAAACACTCCGCGCAATAAGGAAGAAAGGTTAGCGGAAGTTGTTCAAAAATGGTTTTCGGTTCGACGCGAATGGCAAATTAGAAACGCTCGAACTAATTAACCTAATTTCGGCATAAGCGCCGAGTTCTTCAATTAAATTAAGGACGATACTTAATGGAACTTCGGCGCCATTTAATCCTTCGCAGAGTGGCGCTCTCCGCTTCTTTTTGTGTTCATCTGTCGTTAATTGCTGTGCAGACGAAGGGTAAACACACCGGACGATTTTTCATTTATTTTGCTTAAAAATTTAAAAACTTGTTCGAAAGAGTAATTTTTTATCCCAACATACGCCAGCGGAGCAGGAGCAGCCCTAGGCCTGGTTGGTGTCCGTATTCAAGCACCGCAGGTGTGCAGGACCCCGTGTGCCGTGGGCCTTGCATTATGAATGCGTGGCTGCATATTACGCCATAGGAAATCCACCGGCCCTTGTAGGTACACACCGATGCGATATTCTAATTCAGTTTACAAAATATCTATTGATTTTTATGATTTCGCTTCCCCGAATGAATTATTTATGAAGTAAATTTACGAAAATAAACGGCCACATAAATTATGCCCGCACCAGGTTTATTGAATTATAAAAAAATAGACTCGAACGGTTTGTGTTGATTCGCCAAATAGCTGCTCGGCTCCACTGCAAAATAAATGAATTTTAATTAAATTTCATAATTAGTTCGCCGCAAGGGTAGTTATAAATTGGTGCATACACCTCGAAGGCATAACCGTCCTCCAGCTACTGCGGGAGCTAAATAAATCCCGCATTACCGTGCCAGATATGATTTTTGTTTTAATAAAATGTAAATTTACAAAATTAGTATTGGACTGCAATTTGCATCAATTAAAACTATATAATCGTACGTAAAATCTCCACATAGTCCTTCTTGCCCCCGTGCTTCATTAATTAGTGCAATTTCACAGTGGCATAAGAATCTCATACCAAGATTTCAAGATTTTTAAACTTATCTCCAATTATCTTCTTCATTTGAAAGTATGAGTATATTCTACATTACATACACAGATCAGACTACAGTAAGTATATGTATTCTTAATCTAATAAAGGTTGTTAATCAACTCAATAAAGCTACTGTCTATTCGTATCACTTTGTGGGGGATTTAGGTATATTAAGCATTTATCGATAAATGTGTGGGCTGGGCAAGGAATAGAAAATCGAAACCATTTATTAATGAAAATGTATGGGACAATGGCTCGTGTAAGCAATAGGCGCGGTTTAAGGTTTCCAAATAATGACTTCACAAAGACGAAGAATTATTTAAAGACCAAGCAATTAAAGACGTTTCTCATTGTGGCGTCAATTACTTATAACTTTTCATTCTTTCATATGCTATTTATTCTTGCTTTAAAAATGATAAAAAATTAGTTAGTTCGTCACAGATTTCGGCACAAAAATTTCACGCATACAGATAAAATATATACCTATGTTTTGTATTTCTATATCAAGCTAGTTTATGAGCTCTATCTTAACATGGATATTGGGTCAAAATCTTTTTGCAGCCAAGTCCAAACTGATGGATTACGAAAAAAGCTTATCTTGACATACTAAGATTTTTCACACTGTTAATCCACAGAAATGCAGAAGAAGGAAGGAATGTTTGGACAAAGTAAAACATTGTTGGATCATTTTCTAGGTAACTTTAATGAAGATTTATTGAGGGAAACTATTTCTTGGACATAAATATAGGTATAATACAACTAAAACTATGCAGTGATTTCATTCTAAATGCAAATCAAATGGTCTATGTGCCTATGTCCTTAGAGCCGTTCGACCGCAAATGAAAGAATTAAAAGGTACCCATCGTTTTACACAAGTGGAACGCCTGTACAAGTGGCGCCCTTGGCTAGAGTGGCCTGTGGGGGAAGTAGCCGCTCGGACCATATGCATACTTGATGAACTAAAAAGTGCAATGCACAAATCTTTTTCCGTATGAATATTCATTTTCTTAAGCACATAGGGGACTTTGAGCCTGCAGCCCGGAAGAATCACCAGCAGCACACAGCCGCACCAGCATGAGGGAAGATGCCGCCGCTATTTACAAGAGATAAGCAAATATACAGAGAAAATTGACTTCCTACTTATTTGCTTTGTTTGGGGCCCCGGGTGGGGCTGTGAATGTAACTGGGCCTGCTGGGTCCACTGGGGCCGGCCCGTCCGGACGTCATTTCCCCTATCTGGGCATGAATATCAATCAATCGGGGACGTTAAATACAGGAACCCGTGGAGCAGGGTCTTCGGCCCGGCCCCACATGTGCTATATGCAGATACCAAGAAACAAGGCGATGATATCGGAAGCGATTGATATTGTTCGCCCGAGAGGCCTTCATGCGGCAAGTGGCTCTATCATTATTTTTATTGTTATGACTTATGCGGGGATCGCTCGGCACATCCTTTCGGGCCATTATTGAGCTGCTGAGAGGCGATTAATAGGAGCCCCGGGCGCTGATGTCCCATCCCATCGACTGGCAGTTGGCACACTTTCCGCCCCCGCTAATGACTCTATCCAAAAATCCCCATTAAAACGCGCTCGTTTATTAAACGCTCACCGGACTTGGAGCTGGAGCTGGAGTTGGAGCCCCCGCCAGCTCCACCGTCATTTTTCTGCGGTCTCCCATAGAGATCCAGGCCTTGGGCTGGCTGCTTCTCGGCTTACAGCTTCGCCTTCTCAAAATTTTGATTGCTTCTAGTAGACGACAGGAGTAATTGTCATGGAATCGTTGCATGAATCAAATTACGAGCCGCACACATGTGTCCTTAACGTACCAATGGCTGTAACTATAATTACGCCAGGATTTATGGCATTTCTCCTAGAATTGCTGGCAAATTAATGTTCGGTTATTATTTCTGTAATAATTGCGGGCGTGCATACATTACTTGCAGCGGTATGTGTGATATAATTCCTCTGAATTTATTGTGATCTGCAAGATTTTCCACTCTCATAAAAATATTGTGTGAGTGATACGCCCTCCATAAATTCCAGGCGTTGCGGGACAAACATTCTTAAGACTGCAGCAATCGTCGTTACCGTCTGCAACTTAAATACTTTGCATCCGGAGGTAAAGTGAAATTAGTGTTAATTTACTCGCTTGAAGTGTGTTGTAATACCTTGTAGAGTTGTCAGCACCGAGTATGAGAGCATATTGAGATTATATTTTATGCTTCGTATTCTAAAGATGGCACGCAGATCAGCAGAAGGAATCCAATTAAATCCATCCCCAAACCAAAATTTTAACGGCCATAGTAAAGCTATACTCTAAAAATAGCGTGTGATGTGATATTCAATCAATTTTGTTAATTTTGTATTATCGTAAACTAAATTGGTATAAATAATCTTATCAATATGTATAAAATCATGTCAAACTGAAGTAATGTAGTAATACTTTCGAAAATATTTTATTTGTAATATTGAAAAAACGTATTTCAAGTTGGAAAAGTAGTGTTAAATCAAATTGTTGGTTATGAGTATTGTCAATTCTGGTTTTTCTGATAGATATTTGCATCATTTCAATACTGCAATATTGTATTAATATATGAAAAAATAATTTTTTTTTCCAATAATTACTTTCCAGTGCGATATATTTTATTACAAAAAAAGAAAAAATATAAAATAAATATATGAACATAATCGTATGAGCATCTTTATAGATATGATAGTTACTTAAAATAAGTAAATAATACTTCACATCTTTCATGCAGGGTGTTCGTATTTAACGTAGAAAACGCTATACCAGTCGATGCTTTAGGGTGTTCTTAGCAAAATTTTCTGTTTTCTTAACCAAGTATAACCAAAAAACCGCTCCACAA
Organism: Machimus rusticus; assembly: GCA_951509405.1. Taxonomy (NCBI): domain Eukaryota; kingdom Metazoa; phylum Arthropoda; class Insecta; order Diptera; family Asilidae; genus Machimus; species Machimus rusticus. The sequence continues at coordinate 47,222,144 of OX608051.1, read as the reverse complement.
ACAAAAGTGTCGAAAACAACCATTCAACTCGACGTGATCCTAACGTTTGTAGAGCTAAAATGACGTGTGTTTCTCGATTATTTAACGGCCATAGAAAACTACGGGTGAAATTTGTAGAAAACAATATAATTACGAATTGGACATTTGTAAGAAAAGTTTGGTTTGATATTGCGTCATTATTAAGATACATAATGATAATCATAAACATTTTGTTTGGTTGTATTCTAGATTCTAAGCGCCCAAATTCCAATTGACCGGTTTTTTTAATTTGCTAAGTGCAGGTAGTTCGAATTTGAAGTATTTTCAAGAAATCGTAACTAGTTAGGGTTCGATTTTCGTTATTTTAGCTTGTTAAGCTTGTAATTTTTCGATTACGTATGTACATGATAAAAGCTAAGCTAATTCCCATTGAATTAATTGAAGGAAAACCGATCACAATTCACACACACAAGGGATTGACACTCACAAGCGGTTGCAACTCCGAATCAAATGTAACGATTGCGTCATAAAAGGGAACGAACTCGTAACCCTCGTGCTCATCCGAAGAGTCGTGATTAATCCTCTGATGAAAATCAGAATTACAGGGGCGGGGGAAGTGGTTTTCAACTTGTGCTCCTCATGGGCATTAATCCCTCGAGGAGCTTGTCTAATTATAAACATCATTAGTCGGATAATGGTAGATAAGAAGCACTTGACGTATGTCAAATTGAACTTTTGCACATACAAATAAAAGGGGATGGCCGACGAGGACAACCGGATGAGCGTATCAGTTGTGGACGCCGCAGACTCCACAGATTTCTGGGGCAAACCTCGGAGCTATTGTTGTCGGTTTTAATGCCACCGAGGCTTTACAGTCTTTGCAGGAGGACATCGATTGTTCGAAAGGACGAATTCCCAGTCCCCGTCCGGATCCTTATTTATTAGGAAATCAGAATCTGGGAATGCGGCAGCATTTATAAGCAGGGATTTCATTGCGGCAGAATCCCGTGCGAATTCCACCTCAGCCCACAAACCGGTGCAAAGCACGCGATATTGAAAAAAATGGAAATTTTGTTCGCATCTTATTTCACGGGAATATCCAGGGAAATTGCAGCCCCCGTCCTGGTTGCTGCTGCTCCCGGGCAGCCTATGGCGGCGCTACGCCCCAAAGGCCGGAGGATTTAAATGAAATTGCTATGTAAGTTCACTGTAAGCCATCTTACAGTGCGCCCCCGACTACTCGTTTTCGAAACTATCTATTGCTTTCCGAGGCCCCAGAATCCAGACACGTTTGGTTATTGGAGTAGATTTTGCGCCCTGCGCTATCGGGCTGGATGCTCTCCCCTTGGCCCCATTCGCAGGGCAAAAACATCAATTTTCCACTCTTGTTAACTTTAACAGATTTAGATTATCTCCGCGCTGGTAGCGCTGCCCGCCGCCACTGCACGCCTGCAGAGGGCAAGGAGGAAAACAATCGGACAAGACGCGAACTCATGAAATTTATTTTAGATAATCCACCAGGGCCTGCAGTCAGAGGATTTTTAATTAAATTTTCGGTTTAGAGGGGCTCCTATATTTTAGCCGGCCGCTATTTGTCCGCCGCCGTTTTATTTATTTATTTTTTTTTTCATCTCCGGGCGCCGGTCAAATCGATGCTGTCAGTGCACCGATTTATTGTGCTGGAAATATTGCACACTTTCCAATTTATTTGCAGAAGTTTGAGGCTACCGATCCCCTCCCAGTCGGCCATTTGTATTAATTAAGTTTGAAATATGGCTGGCGCGAAATGATTGAGTAATGCATGAATTGAGAAGCGAACCTTAATTATGCGTTGCTTTGACTGCACAGCAATTTCGCATGAAATTGTCCTCGGTTTGCTTATTTCACCGCGTCTATGCATATGGCAGATATAATTTCACGAATGCACCAAATCGATGCCCAAATTCGGTCTAAGAGATGAAAATTTGATTGAAAAACTGGAAACCCTGTGGCATACCCCCGACAAGCCGCTTCGTTGTGCGTATTTCTGCAGTGCAATCAAATTTCCGTTTCATTTCGGTGCAAAACAAAGGGTATTTGGACTGCGAGTGGGATGCCCCTGATTAAGAGAATAATTGCCACTGCCAGTCACTATAAGCATCCTTAAACATGACTCCTATTGATAGACAGCATTTGAAATCGTGTCGGTTTATTCTATCTATAATTGAAACATATTGAATTATTCCAAAATACACATCGGCTTTTTGAAGCTATTAAATTGGGGGAGGATGAGCACACTGAAACCTCTATAATGGCAATGGTTGCTTTGAGAAAACCCTATATATGTATATAAATATCTGTTATATAGCAACGATTATTTCCCTTCGGTATACTTGTATACGTATGTATGTATGGGTATAATATAATGGATAAATTAATTTTCACCTATACACATTCGATGAAACAATAACGAAATCTTAGTTACCATAAATAGCTTTACCATAAATCCTCCTTTAACAGTGGTATTAGTTGCTGTTAAAGCAGAAACGTTTTATTTTATTTGCTGTTATTGTAAAATATGTACAAAATCGGTGGCTATTAACATAAATATCGTGGCATGCAATAACATATTCCCTGAAGATTTAAGAGAAAGCATAACATCTTCATATCAATACTAGCAACATGGTGGCATATGAAAAAATTATATCGTTTTCAAGAATGTGGAAACATCTTTAATTTAAGAATAGTCTGTAGTTGACATCGAACCTTTAAGCCGCCTGGATTTTTGCATTTTCATCACGTTAAATATGAATGTTCATTAAAATCCATGAGAAGGTAACCAAAACTTAAGCCAGTAAGAAACTGCAAATTGGAGAAAGATAACAGAAGTTAAATTAAATTTTCCCCCAGTATTTTAAGATTAATTTCATAAAATTGATACCCACAAATTTCTTCTTCCCCCATGTATCACAATTACACAGTGTTCATGGAAACCCCGAGACATAAAGCGAAATAATATGTAAGTCAAGGACACTCTGTCATGTATAGACCCAATAATAATCATGGAAACATCCTTCGATTCTCATGCCACTCAAATCATATTACTTACCTCACCGCCAAGACGTTCTTCATGAAAAGCCCTGAAACTTTCCAATACGACGCACAAAATTAAATTTTAAAATCTTCGCCTTTAGCGGTCGTCTTGAATTATATTTTATTTACCTTCCCAAATTTGAAGCCCTTTCCATGCCTGACTGGGCCGAAAATACCTTTCGAAGTTTTCATTGACTTCGAAGTTAATGATTATTTAATAAAGTGCACCCCTAAGGTTCGGGGTACAAACCACAACTAATTTGTGTGCTAAAGAGAGTCCTACAGTGCGGGTGATAGGGGTATTCTTGTTTTGTTTTTGTTAAGGTCGAGTTGAAAAAATGAATTATACTAATATCCTTTAGGCTAGAAACGACAACTCGATTGGATATGAGTTTGCAGGCTTCAGAGCAATGGTAATGGAATATATTTCGGTTTTACTTAAGCTTTTACTAAAGTACATATTTTTATTATACCACAGAGAATATGTGGCCTTTGTAAAATAATAACACTTCGGACAAAAAACCGAGAGCAAATGTTTTCTCCCTGGGGGTTTTAAAAAGTTTTGAAAACATGGCTTTCACTGAACAAAGTAGGTGCGTTACGCCCATTGATGAGAGTGAGACGGGATGGGGACTGGATCATATAACGAGATAATTTCGTTGGATCGGGGATTGTATGATAAAAATCCATGTTGAAATATTAAACTCTCAAATATGTGTATGTATATCCACTGTACATAAATGTGTACTTAAGGGGCAATATCCACATCAAGTAAACCGGAAAAGTTCACCTTTTACATTTTTTGACTAAATCATTCAAAATGCAATAATTTTTGAATATACATACATAGAAATACTGCTAGTTAGTAAAAGACTATCACAATCAGTTATAAGATCACAGTCAAAAAAGAATACATAGATGTATGAAAATGTGTGCATGATGATGATGCAAGCCTATAGAAACAACATATTGAACAAATCATTAATTTCACAAAACCAGCGGCAATGCAAGGTTTGAGTTCAATATAGCCTTAAGAATTGGTTGCATTGCTTTCAATCTTGTATTATACCTCAACTGTAAGGATAGAGTTTCTCATATAAAATTACGAATGCCGAGCGCATTATTATATTTATCATCGGTGTGTTTCATTATTCATGTCCTGCCAGCCAAATGCCGCCAGCAGTCGGATACTGTCTAATTTTATCTGTCTGCACCTAGTTTCTTGCGAGTTTTCCTCAGCTTTACGTTATATAAATTGACAGCATAGAGGAGAGTGTTCGGACTCCAGAGATTTCCAGTATAGATTTAACAGAAACAGCAAAAAAAATACTGAGTTCCAAGCAATATTTGTGGCTGACACGTGAAGATTTTAAAGTGCAGGGCAGACGAGATAGTAATATTTAACGTATCATTAATAATATATGAACCAAATGCACTGAGCCAGAGACACTCAGAAAAGTCGCTTAGTGTATTGGCCTCGGATGTCTGGAGTTGGTTTTTGCAAAGCGGAACATAAAATTACAATGTTGCTGCTTTAGTCATGATGGTATGCTTCTAATGGGAAAATTTCTTATTAACTTTAATAGCCATATTGCCATATTGGTTATTTTTATTTCATAGATCTAAAATACTTCACGATTCAAATTTTAATGCAATTGTGATATCAAATTTGAAATGATGTCTTTTCAGTTTTTCGCTAATTTCCGAATCATACATATATTCTACCTTCGCAGACGATTAACAATTTGCATTAAAGTGTAAAGTTTAAAAGAAGTGCCTTATAACTGAAATTCTATTATAGTAATTTTTATAAAAAATCTCCTGCTTATAACGTTTTAAGAGTATCGAAAAATTGAATTTCCTTAAAGTACATATTTGCCAAAATAAGTTTATGTGATTTCTAATATAACGTGGACTATATTTGTTGCCAAACTAAGGTTAAAGTCCGTAAAGTAAACCATTTCGGGGGATTGTACATTAACCCGAAGGCCACCTAACCGTTGTTTATTGTCCAGACATTTGCAAAATGTTCAGCTTCCGACTTTTTGAAATCTCTGAATTTAATTTTTAATGAATATTTGAGGAAAAATGAAGTCCTCCTAAACCAATTGTCCCCTTTTTCCTTTGAAAGTAACAAACCCGGACTTCGTAATTAATTTTAAGGCACAGATACTATTTACGGAGATTTCTGCGTATTAATTGACTTTAATGAATTACCCTTTGCAAGGATAAAATGTCGAGGGATAATTGGTATAATTTTGTCTTTAAAAATAAAATAAAACATTATTATTAATAGCAGCCTATTTTAATGTCGTTTCCAAAACAAACAGACGAAAAAAGAAAACAACAAACAAAACGTTCTCTTGGAGTTTTAAACATTTAGGAGGCATTAGTTGTTAAAAATTCATCGCAAAGTCCATAAATACTTAATATATTGTTACGACTGTGAATGCGAAGGTACCCACGGGTATAAACTCAGCAAGAGTATTACAAAATCCCTTAACAAGAAAAATCGATGGCTTTTTAAAAGCAGTTAAATCAGGCCGCACTAAGTACTTGTGTAGCATTCCATTCCATTCGACCAGCCCGAATCCCGGCATCGAAACTACTGAGCATATGGGGAATTTGGACTTTAATGTGCTTTTATTAATCAAATAAAATCCGCACCGAAGAGATTACAGCGGATTTAGCAGTTCCATTTCAAAAAATTTTAACAAGCCTCGTCACGTATGTCTTTGGGCTCGTCTACCTGTGTTTGTTATTCTCGGCTAGCTTCAAGCACAAGCCTTCAACTAATTTACAGACAAACGGGAAATTCATATGCGTCGACGGTTGCCACAGGTGCTCTCAATCACGCAATAATATTGAAACTCCGACAAATATTCTGAAACTGCATTCCTGCATGGTAGCCGTAGTGTGGAATACAGAACATATCAAATTTTGCTCTATTCCAATTCATACAGGGATTTTAATTGTTAAGGTTTGGGATAATTGAGATTTCATCTTGTACTATCCAAGCGGGTGGATTAACCTTTTATTTATTAATTAAGATTTACTAATAGTTTTAATCCGCTAACATTGTATTGTATTTCCTTTTAAAGCTAACATTACTCAAAGGCTATAAAGATATAGCGTAACGATTTCTATCATAAATATTGCTCAAATCCCTAACGTATGATGCTGCAAAGTCCCAAAAATTACGGAAACTTATCATACAGATCTTGAGCCCTTTGAGTACCTAAAGTAGGGACCTAGAAACTACAAATGTCATTTCAAACAAGCAGTTATCAAACTGAAATAATAGTAAGAAGTATAAAATGAGTTCATCTACAAAATAAGTTCAAGTCTCCAAATTTGGAAAACTTAATTTACTTAATTAATAAATAGTAAAACGAAAATAAACACTCTTTTATCCTTTTCTGTTTGAAATAGCAAGATGAAACGCAAGTCACAAACATTTTTATCGAAAAAGACGTAACTTAAGAATTTGAAATTTGGCAAAATGTTAAATTTTTGTGTACATAGTGTACATACTTCGACAGTCAACAATTATAAAATATTTGTTCTTAATGCTAATCCTGCATGAATGCATGCTCATATGCAGAAATTTCGAAAATTTACATTTTACCGTCGAAATAAAATAAACTGTTTTCTTATCTTCAGCGCTCGTGGAGAATTTTTTATAGAATTCCGGTGAAAACATTTTGAATTCATAATTATTACTGCACGAAAGTGAGTTTATTATCTGACCATTTATATTGGAAATTTTCTGCTGCACCTTCCACTTCATCCAAAACCTTGTGGTCTGTATAAGGATACATTGCTTTTCCATTTTCGGGTTTCAAAGTTTGTTAGATTTATTTTGAACTTGCCAAAGTACTTCAAAGCAATTGATCGCTAAATCTAAAATTATTCTAAATATAATAGTGCACCTCTATGTATACATATATATATGTAAATGGTTATGAAGGTTTTCAACGCAGTACTTTTCTCTATGTACATTGAAGACCAGACTAAAACGCCCTAAATGGAAATCCATTCATTTTTCGCTCTGCATCAGATTTGAAAGATTTTCGAGATTTGCAGAATAAGTTCACTGTAACATGCAGAGATTTTGCGATCTTGCTGTACTCCTTTAAAGTCGAGAGTAACCATGGAACCGTGCAGCACCTATTCAACACTTTTCCTCCGCAGCTCTGGCCGGACGACGCACTTATTTCCAGAAGTTGAACTGCTTTATGCTCCGAGCCGTCCACAAGAAATGCAACAAACAACCGGAATAAACTTGGACGTAATCAGAAGTCTTACAAAAGTGTGTTGACATTTGGCGCTAATTCCGGCGGTAAGCAACATTGCGAAACTTTTATAACTTATTTGCAGAAGTCCTGAGAAGTCAGTGGGTGGGGAAATTCAAATGACCGCTGCACTGACCCAAGGAAGGAAGAGTTCCTTGAGGGAAGCTGAAATTATACCCGCTCCTGGCCAGCAGAAAAACTGCTATGCATAGTGAAACACATATAAAATTCAATGGAGTTAGAATTACCGCCGGCTGACAGATTTCCATGAAATTATCCATAACGCTGCAGCCCGTCTTTTCTTCAGATGTATTTTGTTCTGTTGCAAAAAGCGCGAAAGGATTTCAAATTCATGAATAGTTAATAAAATGCATGATTAGATAAATTCTTCTTATTTTATTTGTGCAGTCTGGATCTTTCCTTTCGAGCTCCTTTGGAGGAGATCGCATTTTTTGCTGCAGAAGGATATTTTAAATTTAATTAACATAACGTGCATTGCGCACAGAGTCCTCCCACGTCCGAGGCGGCCAAGGGTAGCGAAAGCGCAATTTAAATATCGAACAATGCGAAAGCCAATAAAATCTTTTACACTTATTCTACCCTCGAGCGAAGTGGTCCATTAAATTCCGGCGATTAAGGGAAACAACAGAAAAGCAGAAATACTTGGATCTGGGCTCTGGGGAAAAGTATTGTTCATTCCATGGCCATAAGGCGGAACTACCACTCGGGAAATGAAATTGCAGAATACGTTAGGAATATAAAATCGGAACTAAGTGTAAAACTGAGTTACAATTGATAATTAATTCGGGGTAAGGGGATAAAACTTAAAACGCTGTATTAGCAGAGGGACTCGGTTTAGCTATACACTCGTAGTTTTCTGGATGATTACAGTAGTCCGATAAGTGTGCAATTTTTCGAGTGCTACACCGAGCGTGGGGATTTTCGTTAATTAGAAATAGTGGGAAGGATATCGGGTTACATTCGGACGTTATATCCCCCATAATCTAGACAAAGTGATCAAATCTACGTAGTTATAGTAAATTGATATTAAGAACACTAGCTTTTAACGATAATTTTAGCATTTTAAAAGACCTGAATCTGCGAATGAGTTTTGCATTATTATTATAATATCATTTAGAATATGACATAATAACGGAAAAATATAAATATAAAAGAAAATTTCCAATAACACTTGAATTGATAGACTTTAAAATTCATACTCCAGTATGTGTATTTATTGCTTAAGTACAGAGTAAAAGCAGTATTTAAGATAAATTGCAAAGTAATAGCATTTTTCAAATAGACTTTATAACAAAAATATTTCTAAAAACGGTGACTGAGATAATTTAAAATATTACAACTTCGATTTTCAGTATTGCTTAAAAATGCAGGTTACGTCAAATGTCTCTGACCGACAGCCACTATTACCACTGCAATAGAGAACCTTTTAGCACATCCACTCTAAAAATATAAAGAAATTTCAATCAGTCAGTCCCTATATTTTATGTAACTCTCAATTTCCGTATCGCATTTCAATGAAATTTTGTAAAAAAGTAGACATACATAGTTTCTAGACTCTAAACTTAAGTCCAAGAATTTGGTAATTATGTAAATATGTATGTATTTTATGAACTTAACGAACTCTGAAAAATTTAGAATAGCTTATATTATATTATAGAATATAAAAAATGTATTTAATTTAGTAATAATTAATTCTACTTATTAATTTTAATACAGAAATGCACGTTATTACTAAATAGTATATAGCGAAATAGCGAATGCCGGCGACTTTCTTTGAGTGTTATTATTTTTATTAGTATTCTTTTTAGATTTTTACTGCCAGTAGGTATAAGTTGTTAAATAGCCCTCAGACAGACAAACAAAAATCCTAAAAAGTGTTACTTTGGTTTCTATTCTATGATAAACATCCTTCGTAAACCAAAATCATATTATTTTTCTGAAAATAATTGAATTGAATTGATTTACGTATGACACACCAAACTGCACGAAGGTTTTCAGAAAATACTTGTCCTTTAATTTAAAAACAAAATTCACAATTGTTTCGAATTTATAGCCTGTAAACGATACTGATCCCTGTTCGGCTTGTCCAGCAGGTATAAACAGATGCCCGACGTCGAGACGCCTGCCTTTCATTATACCATCCTTTTCAAATGTTGGTATTACCTGGATTAAAAAAGCTCGAAAGTCAGGTATGGAAAAGCTTATGGCTCTACAAAAAAGCTGAGGGATTACTTTGAGGGCTCGAAATCACAGGTAAGTTATTTAATCACAAAATTTTTGATTTTTCAGACTTTAAACGTGATTTTCTCAAAATCATTTTTTGCGAACCTAAGAATTTCATGATCGAATCAAATCGAATATTTGCTTTTAACCATCGTATACCTACCATTTTTTGAATTTTCATTTTTCTATGAATTTTTTAAGTTGATATAGATCGACAATCTAGGCTACGATGATGGAAGTGTCGTTCAGTCGCTATTTCGAAATATGTATTTAAGAAAAGGTAAAGTTTTGTTGCCGTTGAAATAAGTGTTTCCTTAAAAAAAGATAGAACATCTGGAACCCCGTCATGCTAGGATTCAAAGCTAAAATATTTTAAAAAAAGGGGTTTTGACTTAGAGTTTCGGTGCAGATAAGCACTAAGCAACAAAGATAAATGATGCTTTTTATATTCATAAGTATTTTAACTATTCTATGCGTATGTAAATGTTATATTTGCAATTTTACCATTTCAATAAAATCTAGATCAAAACCGAACGTATTTGAAGACCATGAACTAGAATTTGCTCCGCATAATTGAAACGCACCAGAAATATGCAGGTAATCCGCAGAAAATGTTGCACCTCGAATGCAATTTACTTACAGAGCGGCGCTGCAAATCGAAAAGGGGCACCAGGAGCCCGCCGTGTTTTGCACGCGAGAAACATTTTAACTGGTATGGCACTAAGCGAAGAATGGCTAAAAGCTTTCCCCTGTAATTGCATCCGCGCGAGGCGTTGGCCGATGCCTCCGCATATCGCCTTTGCAAATTTTTACCCTTCTTTTTAAAAATTTTATTTTGAACCCGCTGAACAAGGTGCGAACGCGAAGCCTCCCCCGCATGCGATAATTCAGTGGTTGCCTAAAAATTACCCCAGAAAGGGCTTGGACCTGGGCCTGGGCTGCTATTTGCATTTTATCGAAATAACTTTAAGTGAAGAGGGAAATTATTCAAATCCTCTTATAATTGTTCCCTCTTCGAACACTAGAAGTGCATTAACATAAACCTTTGTAAAACTTTACAAATTTTGTTGCTTTTTAACTCCAGGAAATGCAGGAGAGGAGCCGATTTTAAAGAGAGGGATCGTTGCATTTACAGATAGTAGGTCAGTTCCGTAATTTTGTACAGCATTCATTAACTGCATATAACAACGAAACTTAAATGAATCAATTAAAGCGGCAGTGTCTGGATATTTAGCATTCTTCCCATAATAATGGGATTCTTGGGAGTTAATCGGGTTGAAATATTAACGACCTCACCTGTTAAGACTGCATCCGGTTACTATGGTAGCAGCAGCTCTAGTCGCCGAAATAACTCCTCTCCTAGTAGGGCGTTCGGTCGAGTCTAGATAGCAGACATTCCTCATGGACATAAATCTTCACAATCGGCGAAATCAATCGATCAGGAATCACACTGTTGTAGAAGCGCCCAATTAATTTTTGCTCCTCATACACACTGCAATTCATTATCCCTAATTAACCCCTATTAAGGGACATTAACATTGTCTAGCCATTAGCACTGAACACCGCAGCATAAGGGAAAAACCAAAACTATATAATACAAACTATATAATGAAATTATCCCCTAGGGCCTGGATAATGAATTCCACCTTCGGGCACTTACCAGAGGTGGTAAAATCTAATTACGCTCCAACTGACAAGTAATTAGCACGATGTTAACATATTAAACAGTCTCCTCGATAGGCGTCGAAGTCAGCGGCTGCACCGGGGATCACTGGTGGATTTATTCAAATATAGGGATTATGAGAGCCTCGCCGAAAACCCCGCGCGTTCGCAGAACCGTTTCACAGTTCGCGTTCCACTTCGGGGCCTTCTTTACTGTTTCAATTTACCCTCGAATGGCTCGCTTAATTGAAGATAAAAATTTTAAAAGTCACGAAATCTCATAAAAATTAAACGCAAAGTCTCCGGCAGTACGAAGAGCCGAAGAAAGGCGCGATGGGGGTGGAGTTGGCGGTGGTGTTGGCGGCGGGTTCCAACCCCGCGAAAAACACTGCAGAGGAAAGAAGATCAACCCTGTCCAAATGGTATTACGACCCGGAACTTCTCTATTCAAGCAGAAAGCACATTAAATCCGTGAGGAAACGTGTAAAGTTTCAGAAGTTACGGCCAGTCCGCCCAGTCTAATTTGAATTAACCTTTCTTTGTATAGCGTCAGTAACTCACTTTACGGCATGCACTGGGGGGTCCCATCACTCACTTTGTGGGCACATTATGTTCCGAGCTCTGCTTTTTTTAAAAAAAATTTTAACACTGCTCCAGGGGGCGAAATCTCAATTTTTAATCACTGGTAGATCCACGCCAGGCGAAATTCCTTGGCTTCAGCGGGCGGACAGAACCAACCCTTCGGTATGCACACTATTTTCGTTTCCGAAAAACTTTTCAAATCTATCAAATAGCTGCGGTTGCTCCGAGCTGTTCGTGGGGCTCGAATACGTCCAACTTGTACGACATCAGCATAAACCACGAGAAATTTATGTCGTTCGGGAACGGCTCGCGATACACCGGAGCCCGCAGATCCTGGCTCTGAACTAACACGAATTTCGCTGGCGAATAAATCGTAAAGGGGCTCTACCCGAAAAAGCTTCCCGGCCCAAAAGTCCCAAAGTTCAGGATGAGCACCGTCCCGACGTACATCTGCCCTTTGAGGGCTCGGCGTGGGTATCTATCCCGGTTTGGTCGCGTGCATGACATGCGCCGTAAAACCCCTCGAACCCACTGGGCACATGCAAGGAACCCAGCTGGGGCCGGTAGTAGTTTGGCACATATGCGACGGACCGAGCGGAGCCAGGATGTCACCGGCTATACCCTTTCTTGAAGGTTTTTCTAAAAAAAAATATAAAATAAAAATCGTAAAAAGCAAAGCCACTGATGCCAGAGCAACTGGCCTTCGATTCGGAAAATGAAATCGCAGGCAAATGTCAGCAGAATTTAGCACTATGTCAAATGTGTGCTATTTCGCCCGAAAACGATGCTCCCCGACAGCATCCCGCCTGCTAAGGGACACGTCTGGACATTGACACCCGCTTTTGGTGTCGAATGTCCCCGGCTGCCCAACGGGCACTGCCTGGAACAGTGTCTGTGACCACCGACCGCTCGTTAATTAAAGGCTGCTGAAAATTGAAAAATTATCGCTGGACATTTTTACACTCATTTCAGGGCAGTTACGACCAATGAATTAATTCCAGCCAGGCAAAGGAGATTTCTTAAAGCTTTCACAAATACGGATACCTTGATTAATTCGATCGAAACCATAAATTGTGACACAAATCCGGCAATTTCAAGAAATAGAAAATATTGTAGTATAACCTGATTTTTGCAACAATATTATTTAATAAAGCTTTTTATATAGTTTGGTAATTTTTGGTTATTCTGCATTAATTTTTGTAAGCCTTAATCCAGGAAAAAGTAACGAAATGTAAGAAAATTGAAAAACATGGTTTTGAGCTATCACCTCCTTTTAAAACAAAAGAGGTTAAAGTTCGAAAATCGCCTATTTTCTGATTATTTTGCATGTCTCACCTCTGTAGCCGATAATATGCGTTATATTGAAAATATTTTTATCATTGAACTTTTTGTTAATATGTTCATTGCCAAATCCAATTTAAGAAGAACCTAGTATATTCTAAGCACAAATAGTTTGCACTCACATTATAGTTTTAAATAAGAACGAAGTACGAGTTAGTCAACAACTCTCTTCACTAGTAGCTGACAAAATTCGCTCATAACTCTTGCACTGTGGAAGACCGCATTGTCTTGTTGGAAAATTTAGTTTGGACCAGCTTTTCTTCAGCTTCTTCTCAAATCTAGAGACGTACTGCGGTGAATTTAACTTTTAAATGAGTCAGGTAGGCGGTCTACTAAACATTAAAGGCTGACACTTTGCTGGATTATGAATTTAAAAAGAAATTATGACTTCAGACTCAAACCGGAGCACACTATTTTATTTTATTTTATATTATTTAATACATATAGTTATACAGTTTAATTGAACTAGTTGGCTGCTAATTCCTACAGATAACTTTAATTATTCCTAATGATTAGTATAATTAATTATAAATAATTTAAACGCGCTACGACTTCTTCATTAAACGTTCGTATTGATATATTTATTTAGCTCATCATAATTTGTAATATTTGAATGTATATAACGTTTCGGATTCGGCCGTAAAAAGCAAAAACAACTTCATGTCTTTTTATCAAGAGCTCCTCGACAAAATTGCTCTAGGAACAGTGGGTTCCCACCACTTAAACCAGGGGCAAATATTTGCCCGGCGGACCTCATTGTACACACTTTTCGCAGAATGTGCCCAAGGTAAATTTCTCAGTTTGCACTGTCCGTCCAGGGTACACAGAGGGTTTGGCCCCGCAAAGGTGTCCCGCAGCCGGGACGGCGGAAATCACTCCGAGAATATCTTTATGGCAAACAGTGGGTAATGTCCAAAATAAACGACACCCTGTGACACTAAGTGGCTCCGTGCTTTGTCACGATGAGTGGAGTGGAAAGGGGACATTTAGGCTTCGCACGAGGTTTTAAATAAAAAATTATCGCGGTTATTGCGAACACGGAACAGGCGGTCGCTTAAAAGGCTATTTAATTGTAAAAAATTCATTTTGATTGATGACGCATCCCTGCTGGGTCGATGGAGGAAAACCCATTGCTCATAGCCACGATGGTTACAACTTATGACATAACTATCCTCTTAACATGGGCTGTTTTAAGACCGTTTTTCATTTTTGAACACAATAACCTTAAATAATATCATACAGGATGAAAAAATAAGACTGAAAAATTACGGAAAAAGAAACTAAAAAATTGAGTTTGAGACAGGATCCAATTTGCACTGAAAATAGACTAAAAACTAAAAATTTATCGGGAAATGAGACAAATTTTTTTGCAGTCGAAAAAAAGACTTGTCAAACTGACTACCGTCATTAAGCAAAAAACTGAAAAAATACTAAGAATAGACTGAAACTTCTCAGTGTTTTGACATTGGCTTTTTTCATTATAGCACTAAGAAATTTTCTATAATTAGCAATAAGAAAATCAACCAAAAATGTCTAGAAAATGAGGTGAAAATTAACTGATTAATGTGTACTGATCAACAATTCAAGTAGATGTCGTCACGAGTGTTTCAAAATTTACTTACTTTATTTTAGCTAATCTATGTAAGAGAGACGGCTGATTATTTCAAAAATCTGTAACTAAATAATACTTTTAAATTTAAATACATCAGGTCAAAACGTGTTACTTAATTATTCTTAATATAATGTATCATATATGTATGTATACAATATATTGGAATGTACATATACTACTATGAATGCATTCATTAGTAACATATCTTTTAAGATTAAAGGATTCCGTTGAAGTTTTCCAAATTGAAATTTTTATATGCCAAGAGTGTGCCTTATTTGGAAAATTGTTGCCCTTTTCATTCCTAAAAGCAAAGAATAAATTGCTCACAAATGCCACACAGGTTTAAAGGGTAAAAACAAAAAATTAACCAAAGGTCACCGACCTTTATATCACGGATAATCCGGTTATATACTTTCTCTCTTACTAGGTATAACTAAACTAAAAACTTTTAACATTTTGTGGTTTTCTTTCCGACCTTTATCTTAAAACTTAGCTAATCTGAAAATAATCTTTCTTGACGAAGCGCTGAAAATGGTTTATTCAACCATCAGGCTCGTGAAAGCAAAATTAGAACATCTTTCACATTTCAGTTGCCATTTCATTTCATCACACGAAAGGGCAAAAGTTGTACATCGTTTAAATATTTATGGAATAACATTGCTGTTAGGCATTTTCCCTTGAAATTATCTCTCACGTGTCAGCATCCGCCGTGATTGTTCTCATAATAAAACCTTTTATTATATCGCTGGGAGTATCTGGTTTAAAGAACAGCAAGAAGCAGTCTTGAGAAAGCATGACATTAGGAGTAATGCTTTCTGCGGCTCAGAACATCGGAAGTGAGCAGGAGAAGAGGGGTTCGGGGTTCTAAAGGTCAGAGTACCTCCGGTCGGAAAATCCAAAATGTAACCGATACATAATTCAATTCTTTCTGCTGTATTAGAGGGATATTCTTGGAAATTTTCGCTTTGATTATAAAATCTTCTCAAGTGACCAATTTTATTTCACTCCTTTTCAGAAAATAAAAAATAATATGATCAGTGAAACCCATGCAAAACTCACCAGTTTGAAATGCAAACGAACGTACATTTTATTGGCAGACGCGGAAAGGCTCATAACTGAGGATGGCTGGCGACCGGCAAAATGGCACAATGTGGCTAAGGTTGTTTCTTTGGCAATAAAACAGGGTGTGTAATAAGGGGCAACATCAATAAACAAATGTTAACGCTCTGCCCGATAGTGCGGATGCTGGTCGCGCTCCAACAAAACCCTGCTGGAAAATCGACTTTGTTTTAAACATGCGATATAACCACTTTTGATTCAGCTGATTACGAGGGCCAGAGGGCCCCAGTTTCTGCCAACATATTCAATTTACATTTACAGAATTATTAATTCAAAATGGGCAGCGGACTAAAATGGTTATCTCCTGAATGAGATATCGATTTCGGCGCAACGCCCCCGCCCCGGCGGGCTTATTTCGTCAAATTCAATGGGAAATTATCGCAATTGATGGGCACCCCCGAGAGTGGGAGGGGCGGACCGTCGCCTCCGGGCAAAACGATCACTTTTTTAAGCGTTCCCATGCCAATTCCACGATTAATTTTACTGGGAATTTAAGCTGCCCGGGACGCTGACTGTTGATGCGGGAGCACGGGTGCAGCCATTGAGTTAGGTTAGGAAACGCCCCCGCACCCGAGGGCTGCCACTTCAGACTCATAATGCAATCTGCTTACATTTCAAGTTCCTCCTGGAGGAAGGAAGTCGACGACAAAGTTGTCCCTGCGCTACAACGCCACAGCCCTATTTATAGATCTTGATTATAATTTTGCACCAGGAGGGGACATGAGCTTGACAAATACTCCCAAAACAACTTCGATATTAGATATTGATTGCTTCCGGTGGAGCCGGCCTCTTCACTGCAACTGCAGCGCAGACTTTACTAAATTCAATTTCGCAATGAGATTCATTTGGAATATTTATCTTCTTTGCGAAGCGGCACTGTAGCTTCCAGGGGACATGTGAATAATGCAAATTAAGCTGCTATCACGTCTACCTCAGGAGAATTTTGTCTATGTCCAGAACGCCTCAATTAGTCGACTAGAAAGTTAATAAATAACTTCAGGAACATTTCATTCAAATGTCTGTTATTTGAAAATGTATCTCCTCTTTTGGTTGATTTTAACACTTAAAGCAAATCAATAAATTTGAGTGCATAAACACACTTCACAATTTTTGTATATTTTATGTTCATAAACTAATTGTTAATTAATTAATTTTTTTTTACTTACTTAATATAATTTTTGTATTCATTGTTGGTTTCGTGAATAGAATAAATAAAATATAAAATATCGTACATACACGGACATACATACTTGATCGTTAAGTTGAATTTTAAATGTTTAACCCTTATCACAGTAATACTGCCAAGCTTTAGTCAGCGCTCTACCCCAACCGCCAGTGTCACTGCCAGAATTTGGAAACGTTATGATTATTGGGTTTAATTCACTGAAAGCCAATCGTAATTAAAAAATATATATGTATCTGTCGTCATTTTCTTTAATTTTATTTTATTATTCCTAACAGCTACAAATTTTTATAAAGATTTTGGGATTGTTAGATCGAATGACCTTGGAGTAGAAAATTCCAAGACTCTGTGAGAGATTTAACATATACATATAACACCCCTTCTACAAGCACAAAGATGGGAAAACAAATCCCAAAGAAAACCAACGACGAATGTATATACATAGATGAAAATCTTTCGAGAAAATGACAATTAATTTCCCAAAGTTGACGAATATTAACACTGATTACCTACTACGCTGATAGCACTGATCAGCACCAATTATAATTTTCTGAAGAATTAGTAAGTTAGTGAATTGCATTACAAACTCTTACAATAATCTGTTATTTTGTAATTAAGGACGCAATTTTTTCGCTCATGCTTGTTGATACTTTAAATATGTAGAAATTTAAATTTTCAAACCAATTATTATTATAATTATGTCATGAATTTTTCCTTCTCATGTTTCCCCTAGTGTCCACCATTGACGCCGCCGATAGCAGTCGCTAATTGCTCATCACTCCTTGAACGCCTAAAGTCTGCTCGTCCTGGTTCAAGAAGAATACATAACCAAACCCATCCACCCCATCGCCAACCTTTTTATTGACTTTTGTCTTAAATCCATTCGAAGGTACCTGGATATTTTCCAGCGCCCTCTAAAATGAGCGCACTTAAAAAATTCCCTTGGAAGTCAAAGGATAACGTACTTTGAAGAAGCCCCGCGAGCAACTAGTAAAAGGAGCACCAACAAAAGGGGATCGTCCCTCTGTGGGCGAAGGCACGCACCATGAAGGTGGCATTGTGTCGCCCGTTTAATAAAGCCTTAAGAGGAATTAAAAATTAAGGCCCCACGAAGCGCTTGATTGCCGGCACTTCTTGCCGCTTTCTTTCATTCGCCGGGACTCCGGGAAGAGTTCTTTAGATTTTCGCTTTTGATGCTCGAAAAATTGCTAATAAAAAGCTCAACATGACGGGACGGGATACAGTTTCAAGGAATAAGCTGAAGACAAGCAGAAAAGTTTGCACGCACACAAAACTTGATCACGTAATCAATGTAGTTAGGAGGGGTGCGCTCGAGAAGGGCCCTATTCCGCTAGTTAATAAGGGTAAAACGTGAGAAATTATGTTCCTGCAGAGGAGAGTAAATGACTTAAAGGACGTGATCGTTTTACCTGTTTTGTTTTACCTGCTTTAAGCCCGCCACACCCGCGCGCCGCGTGCGCCTCGACGCCCGCCGCGGCGGCGGCGGTGGCCCGCGCAACGGGCGCCCTCAGTCGAGGAGTCTTTATTGAATTATTATGGCGCTTTTAAAGATTTTCCCCGGCGAACACGTTTGAATAGTTTCCTCAGTTCGCCGTGAAAGGTGCTGGAGTCGCTCTGTGCGGATTGTCACACCCTAATGCGGTGTGGAAAGCACGCGTGGTAATTATGGCGGGGGATATTAACCTTAATGCCGCTGGTGCAAAGAACTGGTGCGAAAACCTTTTAATACCTCGACATGGGGGCGGGCGCACTTGAGTCGCGGCAGTTACTTTCATTACGTCTTTAAGCCATTATGTGAATAACGCGCCATAGCACTTCTGTTATTTTAGTATAACGGCAATTTAATGCTGTTTCCTTGAATTGCTTGTCTTTTTCTAGCTATTGGACGTTAGTGCTTCGAATTTCGGATTTAACTGAGGGAATATTTTCAATAAACTCAACGGGCACATTAAAATAGCTGAGTTTAATGGCTGTGCAGGTATATTACATACAAAAATTAATGACGATTTCCTACTAAATATTAAATTTAAACACGTAGGTTTTATTCAGAAATGCTCCGAAGCATTTAAAAAAATACCCGAATATAATTGTTTGCAGACACACGCCCAAATGAGGCGCGAACTCGGAGATATAAACGCACTCAAAACCGAAATTTCCAAACACATACCCGTTCAAAGCAGGCACGACTGTTGAAAAATATACCCGTTTTGCAGTTACATACGCGTCCGTTACAGGCACAAAAATTCATAAATACACCCGTTTCACAAGTACATAACTGACCACACACATTGCATAGGTATAAGTCAAAATAATATCAGCCCATTTTCTCAATATATTATGAATTTTTACATGTGGAAATTTTAACACTTAAAATACATACAATACAAATTGTCCGTCTGGAAAAGGAACACAACTGGGGACTGTTTTGCTATTATGGAATTTGGTTCCCTTTCCTTTCCAAATAAATAAAATTTACTTGGGATATCGATTTTCCAATTAATAGATTATACATATGTATGAATGTGGTCTATTTCCTTTGATATTTTTCGATCAGTAGTGTAAGGGAGACTTAACATGAAAGAGAAACTTTTGCATTTTGTGCATTTTTCCTTGTTGTCAATAAATTGTATTAAAAGAGATGCATACGATTATTTATGAAAGTAACAGTGGGAAATATAAAGAAAATCACCTTAAACTTTACTGAATATTAATTTAATTAATTAAGTGCATGCAGATATACATAGATAAATAAATAAGTCCATATCTGTGCTCTAAAATCCGTTTTTTTTTAAATAGTTGAAAAACAACAAGAATACTTTTGTTTTGAGGGGATTTGTAATTAGCCCATAATTAGGATTGGCTCTTTCAATACAATACGTGTCCATTACATGCCAAGCAACTATAATTTTATTATAAGGATTATTATAAAAATTCCTCAATCCAATTAATTTTTTTTCCACGAAAAAAAGAATAAATATCTTATTGTATGATTTTTTAAGCTCTCTAATTGAATGATATATTTCCAAAAATTGTTGGAATAAACCTTTTTAAATCCAACATAAATACTCGAGCGTAATAATTATATGATACATGGCATGATTCAAAAATTGATTAAGTTTAAACCGTTTTTTCGAGTGTGAGTTTGACAAACAAAGTTTTAAATGTTTAAAACGATCACTATATACTTTTGCAGATTGTGCTGTAAAAGTAAAAATGTTTGGAGGTATATTTTTGCCAATTGTTATCTTCATCGCCGCCGTCTCCACTGTCATACACTCCGCGCGCGTACAATGTAAAAATTCCGATTTTATCGATTGCGGCAGAGCATCGGCAAGTTCATGTTGAAATGCTCCAGGGGATGTGCATATGTGCAGCAAACTTTCAACATTTTGATTCTATTCATGGGAATTGTTTTGCTGCTTTATTCTATTGGACGAAGAGGGCTGGAAAAGCATTTTCTACGAGAACACTAAGCATCCAGAATGCACTTCTAAACTTAAAGTGTTCATTTCAGCTCCATCAAACATCAGAACAGTGGGCAACATCCTTTAAGTTTAAGAGGAACCGTCTGTATATCTTTTGCTAACACTACCACGTTAAAGGGCTGGCGGTTTTCTTCCTTAAGGTCGAACTTTACTTTGTTTGTGCCATGAGAACAACATTAACGGGAGAAATGCATGAGATGAAGATATATGCTGGACAGTAAGCCCAGAAAAGTTGTGGTAAAAAATATTTTTAAACTTGAAACTACATGAATTCTACTTCATATGCACTTTTGTAGATGCGGGATAATATTTACAAAAGTTTACTATAAGCACTCTAATAGACAAGTTTCTTCGTACCAAAGTTAATTTTCACCCTCCATGTGCTATCTACATTAATTTAATGTATTTTATAGAGGAGGAAAATCCCATTTTAAATAACTTTCTTAGAAAAAATTAATTGTATGAAATATGAATAGTAAGTAACGAAAGTTAACAAATTAAATTTAATTTTAAATGTAAAATTCACTTACATTACTTTACTTCATAAAATAATTCTACAATAAATATTCTCAGTGAATTTAAAAGAATTAAACTAAGTTATTAATTATTGAAGTTAGGTGAATTAAAGTATAAGGAATACAGCCGCTATGATATTTGCTCACACAGAAAGTAGATGATATTCTAAAGGACACCTATTTGAGAATAAAAAAACACCGTCTTTCTTTAATTTCTGTTTTCGGTAATTGCGGGAAAAGTTTAGAATTTTAATAGATATTTTAATCAGTCTTTAGAAAAATATTAAAAAGTTTTCTTGCTTCCAAACTAAAACTCAATATTTAAAGTAGGTACAATAGATATCTTTGTATCATATTATATATAACACACATGGTTGCCGTTTTGACCCATTTCTATAACCTTTGAATAGATTTCACTTAGCAAATGGGTTGTGTATGAAAAACACCCTGAAGCCGATGAACCTCCGCATACGCTGTACGCAAAATTGCACTATCTGAAAAATTCGATCTAAACTTTTTTTTAGAATTTACAAGTTTTCATAACCGTAGAACACAAGTTTGCAATTTTCGTTTTGGGGTACACTGATTTACCCACACATCTAAAAAGCACGCTAAAATTGCAGAGAATGCACCACGATGCATTCGTGTGCGGGCTGCGGTAGGTAGGAAAGGATTCCCAAGTTTGTTTCCATTTGTTTTATTATGACTGGGAAAATATCGGCGCGCATAATACGGCTGCACACACAGAAGAGGTACCAGATTTTTGTTGGCTTAACCGCAACTTAGTTGCTCGGTCTGTGCGGTCCCTTCTGGACTTTGAAAATATTAGAGGAACATAATTCTGCAGTTACGCTCCTTTGTTTTTATAGTTTTCCTCTAGCAAAAACTAATGGCCACTGGGCTGCAATAGTGCAGTAGGTCCCGGGTCCCGAGGTAGCTTATTTTAGGGATTTGACCTCTCTGAATTTATTCGTGGTTCCCAGCGAGATAGGCAGACTCATTTGGAATAATTTTCATTATAATTCTCAGAAGACTATTTAAAGATATCTTAAAGCAAGTTCTGTTTTATCTACGTCCTAAAAATGTCTAAAATTTATTTCTGAACTTATGAAGTAGCAGGAGTGCGCGGTAAGAACAGAGCTGTTAAATTGTTCGAGGTCGCTTAGCTGCGGGTAACATTTAAATCGCATCAAAGACTCCAAAATCCAATTTAAAGGTCATAAAAGAAAAGTAATATTTAAGCCTGGGAGCTTTAAAGACGCCCGTAAATAGAAGTTGCCACCAAACGTTATCCTGCAGTCCTGTGGGAACGAACTTCTTGAGACTGGAGAGGTGGTCATTCACTTTCCCTAAGTTGTAATTAAAAAGAATCCACAAAGCCGGCAAATTAGCAGAATTCGCTGACTCAAGACGGCGGCGCGGCGTCGATGTTATTCCCAAACCTAAAATACGCCACGCCACAGCCTGCCGCCGCGGATTCGGAACAATGTCTGCCACATGGCGAAAGATGGCCTGGCTGCTAACTGCTCTGATCAAACATAAGATATTAAATTTTCTGAATGAGATCCCCGCTTCCCGGGCTGATAAAAGCTTCTCAAGAATTGCCCTAATCTATGAATAGACGACATTCCTTTCGAGGCGATTTATTTTGTACTTAAGAACTTTATTCTTCAATTCAAATTGCCACAATGGCCCCTGCGGCGGCGGCGGCGACGGCCGGTAGGTCGTGACAGGAACTGGGCACCCTACCCAAAATGCCGCACCAACCACCTCCAGGATTTTCAAAACTTTCACGATTTCCCGCAGGACGACTTACCTTTGGGTGTCCCCCGTCTTGAATTAGGGCGTTATTGTCTTTTTCGCCCCAAACCCCCATGAACCCGCGTCTAGCGGCCACAGCACGAGGCAGGAAGATAAATTCGCTTCCGTTTGTCATAACATATCGCCGTATCCCGCATTTAAAGCCCTTTCGCGCTGCAGAGCTGACCATTGGCTACAAACTGGCTAACTGGGTGGATAGTGAAGAGATGAACATTTTTCACTCTTTTGAATATTTATGATGCGCCGCCCCGTGACATGTGGTCGGGCTTATTTATTCGCAGTTGGGTCCCTTTCCACTGATGATTTTGTGCCCGGCTAAACCTGGAAAACACTTAACCGGGGACTCCGACTGGACTCGGTCTTGCACCCAGTAGCTCACCTTTCCTGGGGAAAGATGCCATAAATAAGACCCTGTCGGCCCGGCCACTATCCCAATTGATATATTTTTTCCACATCGCCACCTTGACTGAACGGTTGGAGGTGAAGTTCCCAAGTTCAAAATGGGTATCTCGTTGTGCGAGTGCTTTAGATTTGTGTAAATGTGCCGTCAAAATGACCATTTTACTTAACTTTATTGAAGTATTTCTCCCCTCTTATTTAAGAGTCTATTTAATACGTTATAGACTATAGAGGTTCTGATTTGATTATACCATTTTTAGAATCCAACTTTTATTCTTATTTTCAAGATATACATACACCGAACAGAGATAATTCACTCCTTAAAGATGTGCATACACCTCAAAATAACTTGTGGGAATTTTTAGGATTATATATAGGTATATTAATGTCAACCATAATACATTTATGGTAGAAATTAATTTTTTTTTTACCGCCTTTTAAAAGTTTAATTTTCTACGTCGAAAGTTTTAAATTTTAAATTTCATTTGTTTGTATATTTATTTTGAAGAAGATAAAGTATTTGTACGCCGTAAGTTCCATGGAAAAAGAAACCCTACTAGTAAAGATCGAAACTCCTGAATTAAAATGAATTTTAGGATATGCATCGCAATCGGAGGGTTATAGAACCTACACAACAATTTGACCATCGACCTTCTCTCTCCCTTATATGTATATGCGTGGGCGAAATCTGGAAATTTAGGAGTTTTTAGGTTTTAGTGTATTTTTAGCTAAAGTTCGATTTAGTTCACAAATTTCATTATTTATACTAAAGCCTGGTACTGTGTTCATTTAGCGGGTAAAATATTTTATTTATCTGCAGCAAAGCCCTTTTTCGGGACTAAAAATTGTGCATCTGCAATGTTTATGTTGAAATAAAGGTGGCAGTTTTTGACAATAAACTATAGTTGGTTTTAAATTTAAATCGTATAAAAATAATTTTTGTTTTTCCTTTGCAATATTATAAAATACTTAATCAAAAACGGTCGTTAACAAACAAACATGTTACTACCACCTTCACGTCAGGCATTATCTTAAAATGTTTCTTACTTTTCTGGAAACTCCATCGCTGCATGACTTTTTTTTTTTTAAACGGGATATTATAAATACATTAAAAGATTACAATATTTGTCAATTTAAATTTCTTCGTTGAAATAAAGTCAAAGAGAAATTACATGCAGTTTTTAAAGTGCACAAAAATGGTGGAGCAAAAAATAAAATTTAAGTCCCTTTATTCCTTTCCTGTATAAATATTTTCTGCCATGTATATGTTATCTTAAAGTCTCTTAAAATTTCAATCATGTGCGTTAATATAATATCTTCAAGTGACTTACATTACAGTACTCATAAAATTTTTTTATGATTTTTTTGGTAAACATGTTTTCTCTCACGTATCCTCGGTTAAGCTAAGTCTGAAACGAAAAGGTTTACCTTCAATATCCCAAAGGACAAAATCGCAAAACATTTAGCCATAAACTGACCGACTAATAAATTTACAACGCCGAAGATGCGAATTTTATACGAAAAGAAACCCTTTTGCTCAGGTTAAGAAAACATGTATTCGCTTGCAGAAAGCGTAAACGCAAGATATATCTTCACTCTCAAGTAAATATTTTGGGCAGCAGGTTATAAAATTCGAAATGTGAAATAAAATATTTCAAAGATATTAAAGATGTTCTTGGATAAAATGATTATTTTTCTTAGCTCTCACAGAGTGCCCTTAATTTGTGTAGTGATTTTACAGAGTACACTAAATATAATATAAAGTTAGTTTATCTATTTTAAATTTCAGCACATATAGTAAATATTAGTTAGGTGAGTAAATTACTATTCCGAGCTAAAGTTATTTTCCAGTTGTTTTTATTTGGAACTGGGAATTTGTTTTGTCAAAATAGTTCTAATCAATAAAATAAATTCAATTTGGAGGAAATTTTTTTATGTTCTTCATCAGGAAACATTTGCCACCAATTCCGGGTTTTGCCCAAATGCACAGCTGACGAATTGAAAATAATTCGTGGAATGATCCCCGGACATCCCTCGGATATGAATACAACCCAAGTTGTGAACTAATTTCCATTCGTCGGGTAATTGCCTCAAATGATTGTGCAGTATTAGCCACTTGCGAAATCGAATCGTGATGGCATTTCGCCCAAAATCCACGGATAATCAATTTAAGCCGGTGAAGGCCAGCCGTCTGGAAACAACTGCCAAAGTATTAGCCAGCCCAATAATTAGGTTTCATGCAAAAAGTGGCAAAGGAATCCGCGGCCAGGGCCACAACAGCCAAAGAAGCACGAAACGATTTCAACAATTGCAGAAACAAAGCGTTGTGGTTGGTTCCGTGGCGAGGAAAATGGCTCCGGCTTAGCCACGAGCACTTTTCCATCGAGCAATTATTTTTTCATGACTCTGCTAATTCTATGGCGTGTTACTGAAAGTTTAACTTACCCCTGGCCTGACTCTAATAACTCACGGGAGCCCCGGTGAGGAAGCGGAAGCGCCGGAGCTCCGGGGTGGTTTTCGGCACGCGCGCCCCTTTCACCGAACAAACGGCAGGAAATTCAAAAAATTTATCAAGCTTCATGAAGATTCCGACGTCACCGACGCGACGCCGGAGAAGTTCTCAAGTGGCATCTTCCTGAGATGGAGTTGCAATTTCCTAGTCATTGATATGGGCCCTGTCCCCGGATGGCCCCAAACAGCACCGGTGCCACCTCGGCTAGCACATGTTCCACCCACGCCGTACACATGTGAAGGATGCTGCACATTGCATCGTGTTATCAGCGCGAAAACTTTTTCGCTAGCTTCATTTTCCCGGCATCGTTCGGGTCCCAGGGTCTAAAGTTTTACGTCCCACACCCGCCAGGAAAACAGGCAAAGTTGTCCCGCTAAAACTCCAATCTGTCACTGCTATTTTATGGAAATTTTATTAGTTTTCCGCCGTAAAATAAAATTTAATCCTAAATTTTATATATCAAGGTGCTTGCTGATGACTTAAGTAGCCCGCACGTTCGCGACATCATTCAGGCAAAATTGTCTTCCACTCCCGAGGAGGTGATGAAAAATTAATTGAATCCGAGGATGGGCACGTTCCGCGATATGTGTCTTCATACGAGACTCCCTGGTAGTACGTGTGTAGCGAATGCGATTTTAATAGTTTCCCTCGGCTCCCGCTCCCAAGCGATGTGCTTTCCGGGTGCATCAAAACGCTTTTAGGAAATACATTAAAACTTTGCGTCGTAAACTTAAAAGGCAACTTGAACCAATTGATTTGAAAATAACAACTAATTTTAATGTTCAGTTCAAAACTAAGATTTTAAGAAAACATCGTACAGGTTGTACGACTTAATTAGCGATAAAAAACTGCTAAATAAGCAAAAAGTAATGGGCGATTTTCTAGAAATTACTTGTTATGTAAGATATGTATTTCAGATGTTGCTTGCTGGACCTATTTTGTTTTCCTTTCAAATATAATCAATGGAAGGTTAGTTTTGGGTCGAGTTGTATCCCTAGATATTTGATGCTTTTGAACCCTTTGGCTTCTTCTACTTAAAATATAACTATCTTTATATTTTATTAGATGTTTGAAGTCATCAGTTATACGTTATTTCGTTTTAACTCCTTGAATTTTTTTGCCTTTAGAAATTGAATTCGCAATGAGGATCTTGCAAAACCTCCAGTTTTCAATTTTTGGCCGACATCTTAGATCCTTTATTTTGAAGCCCATGAATAAAAACTACCCTATACCTATGTACATTATATTGTAAAGTCGGAATATGTAGCAAAAAAACTTTCGATTTTATACATTTATACTACGTTACCTCATCGGTTTTTTAATTGTACTACTAAAGTTATATATATAATGTTGAATTAATGGTGTTCTAAGCCTTTTGTTGTATATTAATAGTGAGTACAGTATACTACAAAAGTTTAGAAAGTTTACAAAATTGAATAGTGCATGGAAAAATAAATAATACATTATAAAATCGAATCCCCTGAAAACAACCCTCCCAAAATGCACAGTATCGCGAGCTTCTTATTCGCTACAGCTCAAGTCCTCGAATTTCACAAAAACGACAAGACTACCGCCCATTCAGCTAAAAAAAGATTCGTCGTCGTCGCGTTTAAGAATTTATCGAATTCCCTGCAATAGTCTTGAAGGGTCTCCAAAGTGTTGAAATGAAGTTTGTTAACTTGCGCCCGGCGGAGTATTTTTTTTTTCGTTTTCTTCGTTTTTTCGGGGGAGCCAGCGAACGCTTCGCGTCTCATAAGACGGTTCCATTGTTGTGCACATAAAAATTCCTTGAATGCGAGTCTGTGTTCGCCGGCATACACGATGAATATAGATAGAAATTGAATAATCCGTTACTGATAAGATGTTAAATTCAATAAAATAGGCTTGTGCCCCGCATTCAGCTTCGCGACAGAGGAGCACAATTCACCGGAGACAGCCAGCATTCTCCTACTTTTCATTGCGATACTGTAGCGCCAATTGGATTTTCTTATCAAATCGTTTTATTCCATTAGATTTAGAAGGCTTCAGCTGAAAATTGTCGCTTTTCGCGAGCAGGGATTGTAGTGCTCTTAACCTCGCGGCGTTAATCTTCGCTTGGGGCCAAGTGAAGGAGGGTGCTTTGCCTGTTAACGCCATCTTAGGATGAGTTTGAATAAAATTTTCGGATTTCTCGCGTTCGCGAGAATTGTGGTCATCAGGGGTAACGCTGCGAATATTCGAGATGAAAATGTTTTTGCATACCCTAGAAATTTGCTTTCTTCTCTAATAGTCATTGTATAAAATATCTGCTTGATTTTGAATTAAAAAGACGAGCAAAGCACTTAGAAACACTTTTCTTCTCCCACAACGAGTTAACCCAAAAAGAAATGGACTCTTGTGTTTATAGAATTGTTGCAAATAGCTCCGAACACAACGTTTTGATAACCAAATGACTAACATATCTTGGTTCGTACAATAGACAAGCAATACCCCAGCAATAAAAAAATACATAGCGAAATCGGAAGTTCTGTTTACGTTTAATATGCAAAATTCGAGGATGGGTAAACTTAACTTCGCATGCGAAATCGAATTCATTCCAAATATACGAGTGAAAAAAGTTCTCATTTGTTTCAAGATGATGTTCGGTTTCCCTTATTTTTCTCGATTTATATTATACTCATATACTAACATAGTAATAGTCGCTATTTTAATTGAAAAAACAAAGCATTTTACTATTACTACATTATACATGCTCGAAAAATTCTTCGTCTTTCCGGGATTGTGGGTTCGATTCCCACATGAAATACCTTGGTTAAAAATAAAAAAAAAAAACATCTCACATATAAAAAAAAAATACAAAAAAACACAAAATACAAAAAGAAAGTGCCATATGGGCTTAAGTTCCCGAGTGCGCGAAAAACAAAGAGCAAGCTAGAATTAATTCTACCTTGTATCACAGATAAATAAATAAATAAATAAAAATTCTTCCCAAGGAATCAACCTTTATTTTCAACTAGCAGAAGTAGAAGTTTAAATTCCAATATAATACGCATTTATACATACATATATTCATATATAAGAAAAGTCATATTAAAATAAAAAGTATAACCATAAAGAAATATATTTCAGTATATGTACAAAATCTGTTCAATTTTGTATAGAAATTTATATCAGTGTAGTCTTCGATATACGTATATCTACATTGAAATAAAATAAAATGGCACGCAATTAATTTAATTTTCATAGAAATAACTTCTTTAACATGTAAATCAGGATAATTGGAATCTCTATTTACATTCTTTATGTTTTTAGCCGTAACTCCTTCGGGGGTTATAAAATTTTAAATGTTGTCTCGTATTAAGCAGTTCAGCCAAGTGCCGATAGCTGGAAGACACAGCGCTTAAATGCTGGCAAAGAAGAGTGTTTGCCGCAATGAAAATTAATTAGGGAGTAAATTAGCGTCTTTGTAATTAATTGCTTTCACGCCTTCACCTTTGACAAGGGAGAATTAAGCCGGTGTGCTCGCTTTGTTCTTTTTCCGCCCTCTTTGCCCGATAAACGGTGATACGGGGTCGCATAATGTGCCCCCAAACGTGGGGCAACATCCACTCTCGTTAATTTCGAGCAAAGAGGTTGCCTTCAATTTAAATTCATTTTTATGTGGGACACGCCGCGCCGCCTCATCCGGGGCTCGCGCAACCACTTTGAACAGCCATCAGTCAAGGCCCCGTCCTCACGCACTCTCGTCTGTGGCTAATTGAAGTCTAAACTTATCTCGGGCGCGTTTTTATCAACCGCCTCTCAAGCGTTCGGGCGGTTCATTTGCGGCCGCAGGCCCAAACGGAGCGCCTCTTAAACTGTAGCCACACGTAGCTGGGGCGGCAGGGCGGGGGGCGCGCAATTATCATATCAAAGAAATTGCCTTAATTAAATATAAAGCCAACTTTGCGCCAGCATAAATTGGAATTACTCAAAAGAAGCGCCACGGCGCTAGGAGCCGGCGCCGACATTCATAAATGTGTGAGACACGTTCATTAAATTAGAAGAAAGCTACAAAAAAGAGAAGAGTGAAAATTACTAAAATTAGTCGCTGGGGGTCTGAAGGGGGGTGGCCGCGTTGACAATGCGCCAAGGATAAATAATTGGTACATCTTTATTACTAATGTACCGTCCCCTCCGCAGCCCCCCACCTGCGGTTTGTTTTTGCAGTTTAACCAAGTGATGGCTGCTGTTGACATTAATTCGTATTAAGCCCTCGCAAAATGTAATTAAAATGAATAGGGAATGTCCCTTCATTGCTCAGTGTGATCCACGAATCAGGCCGGGGCGCTGTGATTAATGGGCGCTTGCAGCTAGCGGGATAAGTCCTGTTCTCCGCCGTGACAGGATCCATAATACTTGGAGAAATTTTGGCATTAAGACTGTCACCCCCGAGATGACGATACTGGGGCGCCATGCGGAACGGAATTATCTCAATTATTAGGTACTTTACAGAGCAACCCCTCAGAAAGACGCTGTGGCAATTTATTGTCGCCAGCGCATAAAGTTTGAACTCTGACCTCGATGCAATGCATGTTCCGGTGCATAACACCCGTACTGAGCCTTATAAGTTATAGGAGTATACCAGAGCACCTTTGGCTAGATCAATTTTATTTATACTTATATCAAAATAATGTAAACGATAGTTGTGGAGGGACATAAATACATATGTCCTCTTTTTGATAACTCAAGGATGTCATTTTTTTAAATTGTCATCAGTTATTTTGAATTGCACTTCATAAGTGCTTCTATACTATTGAGAGCAAGTGGTTCATCTTTTAAAAAAAGCTCTGGGTTGTAGAACTTTTGTAGAAAATTAAGGATTTTATTCTTACATAATCAAGTTATAGTTACTGATATCCAATAGCACCTAAATAATAATGAAAATAGTTTCTAAAATGTCCCGAAAAATGCGTTAGCAATATACATATTATATGAGTCTGGGTATAGATATGAAAATATGGGTTTAATATGCCAAAGCTATTAGAATCCATAACAATTATTTTTTCCATTCCAGTGAAAATATTCAGCAAAATTTAAATGTTGATATTGCATTAGACAATTTTAACGATTTTTTATTAAAGCTAGATCGAGGTTTAAAATGAAAATTCCATCAGTTTCTCATATTTTCGCACTAGCAGGTAACAGGATGACCCGGGACAATAGTTTCCAATCATGGACCCGAAAGCGTGTTGCATTGCGCGGCACCGGGCACAGGCGCATCATTAGAAAATGAAAATACGACGCCTGCAAAATGTGCAATATTTATCCGCATCTGCAAAGAGTAAGCAGCGCCTCGCTTAGATCATTTTGGCCGGCATTGATACATTGCGATATCTTATTTAAGCGCGCGGGCTCATTTATCCGCATGCACGGCGTCGCGGCGGTGCATTGTGTGTGCAGACAAAAGCATGGGTCGCACGACCCGGCCTCGGCCCCGGCCCCATTCCCGCCGTCTCCACGGCACATAAAGGCGGAAAAACACCTCGAAAGCTTTTAGGATTCTTGGAACACGATGAATGGGCAGCTGCAGCCCGGTCCCTGCACGGCCCTTGCACGGCCCCTGCACGGTCCCGGCCCGGACGCCGCCCGGTTTTCTTTAAATGTGAAACAAAGACCGCACGTGAAGACACAATGTTTCATTCGCTGCCCATAAAAATGGATTTTAATTATTGCCATGTTGCGGAGGTTTTAGCGCATTTTCCTAGGGAATAGAATTTTGCTCGTTTTATTTTTGCTCCTCGGGAAAGCTCAAATGGCCGGAAGAAGCCACGAACCGAAGTGTTATAGATACGGGGAGGTCATCATGTTGGATAAGAGTAATGGAGATTGGATAATAAACGCTGCTTTACAGTGTGCTATATCTGCGGGGAGCCGAAGGAAAGGAGCCCGGTGAGTCCTGCAGCCGACTCCCACACCGGATTATCCCCCGCGATTTTCCACCGGCAAAATATGGGTTATATCGTATGCCAGCGGCGGCGGTATCCGCAAATTCCGGTGGATTTCTTGAGCAAAATCAGGCGCTGTAAAAATTAGTATCCAATTCGTGATTTGCATTCGATATGTGTGTGCATGCAGAGCGGCGGACGTAAAGCGCTTTTATGCGCATGAAGGGTACCGTCCCAGTGATAAGGAGCGGAACGTTTACCCACTCGTAAGTCATGGTAATGAATCTTGCACGCTCTGTAAACATTTGCAGATATCACAAATTTAAATTTTTGTATGCAGTCACGATTTTGCTGGATTACATATGACGTAGTCGGGCGCATGCAATGAACCTGGAGGCTTATGCGGATCTGTGCCAGCACTCTGCCCGGATCCAGGATGTGTTCTGGGAACAAACGGGGAGCGTAGCGCCGCCTTGCAAAAAGTACTCGGGCCATAGAGGATAATTACAAAAAGACAACATTCTTGAGAACTGTCTTCAAATGTTTGCTAATGTGCTCTCTCGCAAATAACCGACTTTCTTTTCACCGAGCGAGGGGATGTTTTACATAATGCATTTTCTGTCTTCGGATCTGATGCTGCTGATGCTCCTGTGCTGCACTATGCTACAAATGGCTCCGATCGAAAGACGTTCTGGCGGGACCTAGGCACGAAGCACCACGCGGACGGGGGATTTAATTGCATTTGCAAAGATAAATTGTTATTTCATTTACATATTAAATCATTCTGTCAACCAGTTCATTTACGGAACACGCATCAGGGGTTTTCCCAGATATTAATTCGGTATTCCCCTGATACCAAATCTGCGATGAATACGAGCTGATGGAAATAAATCCGCGTTTCCAGTTGTTCGCTCACCTTAAGACTGGTAATACTGCTCATTCATTTACAGCATAATGCTTTCAAATGTTCACTTGAATGAATTTAGGAGTATATCTTACTAGCTACCAAACCAAAAGTACGTAAATGCCTGAAAATTTATGAAATCATACGAAAGAAAAGTTGTACAAATTAGTAGGTATCTCAGAAAACGACTTTTCTTAATACAAAACCATCCAAGTGCGCGCCACATAGGGCTCCTAAAACATCTGGTACCCCAGCTACTAAAATGCTTAGGCACTATTGATTATTTTGATTAAAAAAAATTATCAGGCATTCTTCAAACAGTGCTATATAAGATAAATGATATATTTTTTTAAAGAAATGTATTATAATAGTGCAGAAAACGAGTTAAAAAACATTAAAAACTCCTACAAAATTAACGAAAAAATTACATGATGGAATCTGGTTAATTTATTTTGAAAAAAAAATTAAAATTTCAAATCGAATATTCAAATATCGGTGAAAATGATAAAATTAATATTTTATATAATACTGACGCAAAAACAAATTTAAATAACCGTAATTAATACAACAGTCTCTTAGGGTACCAAATAATTGTTTTTATTTGGCGAATTCCATTTTCTTTAGTAAGATCATAATCATACAAAATTGTAAACATGTCAGCATACAATTATCAAAATGTCTAGGGTATAAAACACAACTCATATTTGACTAAAAATGGTTTTAAATAGTTTAATTTCCAATTCGGTATGCAGTTTTAAAATGTATAGTACTTACTATTTCACTTCCGTTTTCCATCGTCCATCGATAAAATAAAACTAGGTAGGAAACAATACCCGACATCAAGTGGAGTTAAAACACAATAATTTAATTAAACGTTTTCCGGACACATTCATAAAATGGGGCCGCTGAAAAGTATGATATTAAAGCGAAGCCATTACAACGAGAACACCCGAGAGGTAATTAAGCAAAATAATTGCAAAATACTCAAAGAGTGATAATTATTTTATTGAAATGCTAAACACAAAATGAATTTGTTTCGCAATCGCCCCAGACAATAGATGGCCGCGATGCCCCCCCGACCGACTAGGATTTGTTTGCCCTGAAATAAAGTGGATTTCTCGAAAGAGCTCTTTGTAAAATTGACGACATTTCCTAGCGTCCTCTATAAGAAGAAATTTGTTCTCCTCTTGTAGCTCGGGGTGACGGCCCGGCGGCGTCTGGCCCTGTCTTATCATTGCTCCACTTCAACAGCCCATTAATTATGGCTTCTGAAAATTTCAAAATGGTAATTTCGAAAGGGACAGAGCGACAGTGCCACGCCGGCCGCTCCCTGGGATTATTCAGGCACTTCGGTTTGCTTTATATCCGGCGGAATTCGCAGCGGAGATTTCTCAGGCTATTCAAAATTTGTTTCTGGCTTGTTTTGAAATAATGGTCTTTTGTCGGCGTCCGCTCTTTCCTCTGGCCAACGATTCGTCTTTTCGACACCTCCACCCCCGCTCGACAGCCAGCCCCAGTCGTTTTAATTTTCGATTGTTGATTTCATCTGCACCAGCATAATCCGTGCTGGCTTGAAAAGTAATTTATTCGGTCTTAGTTTCGGTTACTCAGAGTTCATATTTCAGAAACCCTTTGCGGCCCTTTGAGAGATACAAGTTGCAAAAAATTTCCATCTAATTTCGAAAACCAATATCCGAACAACGATTAAGTTCGTCTAACTTTCAACACAGCCAGTAATAGTCAAATAAGAATGCACATTATCGACCAGAAAAATGTTGTCAAAAAAGACCATGAATTGACTTTCTATTCTTTATTCAGATTTATTCTTAATAATTATGTGATTCTTATGGAACCAATAATATTAGAAAGTATTTTTAAGAAATCACGAGCGCTTCTAAACTATTAGCAAAATTAACTTGATTATAAACCTAGCTATTTTGTATAGGGAATGCGAAATGACCGAATGATCTTTCAATATATACATACGTAGTCTAGTAAATTATAATGATTAGACTAACGCATAAGAATCAAAATTTATCTAAACTTACTTTAAAAATCTATCATCAATTCACAAAGCTTATAGATGACTTTGTGATTTTTATGGTGCTCTTCAGCGACTCAAACCATCGATTTGACGATACTGTGATTTGAAGAAATGGGCTTATACATTTATATCCATATATTGTGTGATCTGATATACCATTTTCTTCCCCCATTCCCAAGAGTTCTCCTCTTGCAGGAAGGTGCGGTTTATTCCAATCTTGACACTTCCCTCCAAAAAAATGATGTTGACAAACCATAAAGTGGGATGTTTTGAGAAATAGTTGTAAATACCATTGTAACTAACTCACTGCGCCACATTGATTTTATTTATTCGAAAATCGAGTTTTCTTTTATGATAAAAAACAAAGAAAAAGTAGTTTATGACAAGGAATTTTAAGTACCTACTCATTTTCTGTTCTTCGGAAGAGTAACTTATAACACATTCTTAATATTATGATGCAAGAAATTGATGAGGATATTAAAAAATATAGACATTTTCAATCATAATTGTTTAGATAATGGGCCTTTTATTCGAATTGGTTCCCGACTATACAACCTGTGGGATTTTATGGACCGTGTACAGCCCTCGTACGTCTTTAAAAAACCCAAGCGGCCCGTATTCACTAATCATTTCTACTATAAAATGTTCCCTTAAAATTTGTTTTGTATATTTTTGTACCTAAGTTTGTTTTGTTACCATTTATTTATTGGAATATTATTATTATTATCATACATGTATATTTTTTTTTTGCCTGGCATTACGGGAAATAGTTCGAGATTAAATTTTGTAGGTATATGGAAAAGTTTTCAATAAATTTAATTTAAGTAGGAGCAGATATCTCATGCATCACACTTCCCGCCAGCGCCGCCCACCGGACCGCCCTAAAACAAATCGTGATGAATGACTGAGGCTCTCTCAATTACATTTTATAAGCTACCTGAACTATCCCGAATTTGGATTTTAACTCTGCACGGGCGAGAACGGGCATTGCGAAATGTTTCCGAGGCGGGCAAATTGTTTCAAAGGCCAAACTCACGGATTTGATGTGGCGAAGCGAAATATTGATCACCGGAGGTTTTTCAAATGCTATCGGGCCAGCGAAATCAAATGGCGTTCCATGGAACCCACAGGATCCGAGCCCTTTGAGTGAAACGTGGGTGCCGGGCAATGTGAAACGATACCCGCCCGGAGGGCCCAAAATTCACATAAAATTAACTGCGCACACTTTCCTGATGAAATAAATATTCACATGTTTACTTTCGAACGCCGGCGCTCCTCTACATTTTGCACAACTCTTTTGTTTCATCGGTGTAATCGCCCCCGGTTGTCTCTGTCCCGGTATTTGACTTACATTCGAAGGAAAATTTCTTTCTTCGAGTAGCTCCGCCAGCAACTAGCTGAGGCACGTACTGCGGTTTCTGGAATAATAATTTATCTTTCAAAAGGAAAGTTAGATGAAAGTTTGAGCAAATACTACACGGGCGGAGTTCTTTAGGCATTGTAGCACCTTTTCAGAATATAAAATTCTTTTTATGCGCTGCTCTACCTTTCTGTTCGGGGACGAACGGGGGCGGACGTGTGTGCGACTCGTAAGAAAATCAGCGTAAGTACCTACAAGGGGGAAATTAATTTGCTTAAGAGTTTTCGCTCTTGTGTGTAACTTTTTGTTTAATTCATCAAATGGCGGGTGGGCGTGCGCTTGTTGCTGTATGTAAATGCGAGGCTTGCCGTTTAACACTGTCTGCTCTCTGAAGACACGACGAATCCAAATAGCCTTTATTTCAGATATATTTATGTATATTTTAAAAATAATATCACAAATCCATTTCTTCAGGACAAACATTTTACTCAGTATTAATGGATATAGAAGAGTAGGGACCATAGGTCAGTTTTAATAAAAAACATATTCATATAAATCATGCACACTGTGAATATGAGACGCCTATAACTAACGCAGTTGTTGCAGTTGTCTCTAGTACCTATCTTATTTCTCTTCAAAAATGCTACGGGTCTGATTCAAATTCATTCAAAAAATTTAAAAGTTTGTGATCAACATACATAAATTAAAATACGTTATTTATAAAACTTTGAGCCTGTTGCGGGCGCGTTTCGGGCCTTTTACAGGCACGCTTCTGGCGGGCTTGAAAAATGGGAAATGATATTTTTATTTGGGTGTGCAAAGATTCATTAAGATATCTCTTTGTTTTCTATAAAAATATTCCATTTAAAAAACAAAATCCGATATTTGAGCCCATCACGTCTCCTTAAAAGTGGTCGTCATGAGGATCTCTGCAATAGGTCGAATCTTATGAAAGCTATCTAAAAAGTAACTAAATTGCAGTGAGCTGACCTACATACACATACCCAGCCTCCTAACCTACACATCTGAGGCAAGGATGCTCAACTGATAGAATTTTGGTTGCTAGTTTTCCCTAACTTTGCATTCAGAAATTTAAAATTGTCCCCTAAAGTTATTGTTGCCATGTTATTTGTGCAGCCACCCACAGTTGAGTATCTTGATAGAAATCTCCTGACCGGGGTCGTCCTCCCCGACTGTATCCATTTCTCGGTAATCTTCACGTAAAACCCACACGGCTCGTACAAAATTTTCATAACGCCTAATTCGATTCTCCGATATATGTGTTTAGAGTCTGCCATCCGGACCCATATCCTGGTGCCGTCCGGCCGGATGCTCCTCGATGCGAAAGAATTCATCCTGCTCAATAGCAAATGCTGCTGTGAGCCGGGCTTTATATTGGGAGCAAATTTTTGGTCATCATCTCCAATAGCCGAATTCATTCGTTACCAAATGATTCGGGCCTATGAGCAAACTTTCACATCGCCCGGCCGGCAGACAAATATCCTAGACAAAATGGAAAAATAAGCAGGGAGCCGGGGCAGCAACAATATTGTTAGCGCTGATATAAAATGGTCCATTTAGTTTTCCCGGCCTTTTTCAGCATCGTTTAGATTAATGACGCAAGGGTTGCGATGGCCGCAGTTTCTAGGACGCCGCCCCATGTACCACGACCTTTCTGCAGTCTGGAGAAACAATAAACGCTTTTATATTTTCATATAAAGATTTTTTTATGAGTTCTCGGTGCAGGATAAATGGAGCACCGCAATTCCCCCTTAAATATGTGTGCGATATAAACCAAGAAGCCCCCCGTAAAGAGCGGCGATTTTATACAAATGCTGCTCCAGCACTTGAAGGGCTCGGGCCGTCGTTATGTGATACAATTTAGATAATAATCAGAGGCGACGGCCCCACTAGTGGGGGGCAATGAAAAAGGAATTGGGGTTATTGGTTCCTGCAAATTTATTGCGAGGAAGGAGCCAAACCCCCAATTCGACAGCCCCAACATTTAAGGGATTTTCCCAGGGAAGAAACAAAAGCACAAAAGGGCCCGCCGCTCTGCGTGTGTCCCTGCTGCAAAATAACAGAGAGAAAAGCAATTTTTACCTTTCGAATTCGATAACTCTTTTTGTGAACTGAATGTAAGGTTTTTGATTTTTTTAAACAGATTCATGGGTGTTCTCCAACATTTACCAAATATGTCTATATAATGTTTGTTCTTCAATAAAGTGAGATGATTTTTTAAGTTTTGATAATTTTATAGTAGGTACCTACAACATTACATATTGTATTATTATGTATATCACAGTTTTGTTCAGTATAAAAATATAAATTGTATGTTCAATAAAGTATTGTCCGATAAAATGGGAACTGTAAAGAAATGAAAATGCGTGAAAATCCAATTGGGCAGTAAAATTAAAATTAAATTGAGCAGTAGCGAGTGAGCAATTACTAAATCAAAGTTGGTATTAGCTCAAAAATCAAATGAGCTATGAGTTATCCTTACCTTTTTCACGCTATAATTTTAAATAGTGGTATCATTACATACATCTGTTTGTGTAAATATAAATATTATTTGCAATGACCATTTAATGTAGGCGCTCGTGATCTGGTATTAAACCTGAAATAATTATGATACTTTAAAACTTAAATTGCTCTTAGACAAGATCGTTGTTACTATGACATAAGCAGTAAAACGGCAATCAGTTTGCAATTAAATTACTCATTTAATTTTTTAATTAATTTGATTATCTGGCTCGTTCGTGTAGCAACCTGACACTCAATGTGCAATTAATTCAGTCATTTCAACGTTCGCGGCTGATTCCGCTGATTGATTTAAGCTTCTCGAAAGGGTCATATGAGTGGGCGGGCATGGGGGCCAAATTACGCGCCACATTTAATGGGTTTGAAACATTTTTACAAATCCCATATTTTTGGCGCTGTCAAACCGCACCGCCAGCACCGACGGCGGTGGCAGATATGCGCAAATATTAAAACACAATTTATTAAATGAGCATGATGAAGGCTCATTAAATCCCCTTTAATGTGAAATGCCCCTATAATTGCTGTCACTCAGCGGAGCGGGGAGCAAAAAATGGCACTTGACGTCGCCGCGTAAATATCGACCAAACTGCCTTTTCCGTGTTTTCGCCCTTTTTGTTTTTGCATATTTGCGAAGCGTTCAAATCTCGTTAGCAAGCTTAACCCGTTAGATAAATTCAATGACTTCCACTCGCGAACTTCATGAAGGTTTAGACGCACAGAGCCTACCATCATCATAGGTGCCTTTTTTGCTAGTCAGCCGCCGCTCCAGCGTACATCGCGGGCTGGGGCTGGGGCTAGGGCTCCGCGGTGGGGCCCTAACCCCAGCCATCACCCGTTGCCGATATTTGTTATAACACACACAAAATGTTATATTTTTTTGTGTTCCGCCGGCGGCCTTTGTTTCCCGGCCCGAATGCGGGCACAACTAAGCCGTGCCATAAAACGGTCCATTCAGCGCTTATTTCGGCAGGTCACGAAGGTGCACGCTGCTAAATTAATCCCAACAAGCGTGAAAAAATCCTTTAGTTTCCAATAGCGTGCTTTCGACAAACTAATTTAATTTCACCGAAAAGTACTACGTCTAGGTGAGCCTCCTCGAATTTCGGAAATTTTTGCAGCCCCGACGGCGGCCTTTGACACCCTGCACAATTGCATTTTTTAGCTTTGAAAGAGATTCCCATTCAATCCGCTGAGTTGGGCGGAGCCAAAAGATTAAAAGAAAACAAGTTCAGGGACAAATGAAACCTTAGCAAACACGTGCCTGTTGCAATAAAGGTTAAAGTTAATAAATAAACATATTTCAAAAACCGCTGCAAACCGCTTTCGACTCCAAAAATTGCTCAAAGCAAATA
The DNA here is from genome assembly GCA_951509405.1 of Machimus rusticus. Taxonomy (NCBI): domain Eukaryota; kingdom Metazoa; phylum Arthropoda; class Insecta; order Diptera; family Asilidae; genus Machimus; species Machimus rusticus. The sequence goes on along the minus strand of OX608051.1, from coordinate 47,182,195 downwards.
GCAAATAGATGGCAAATGAGAAATATTTCTTATAACAGAAGAAAGTCCAAAGGAAATGAAATACAGAAAACGATTACAAATTCGTAATTAAAATTTCATTATACCCACTCTTAACTTCCGTACTCTCAGTAATTTGAGGATTCATTTATAAACTGCAGGAATTCTGCAATTTTCCGCAAGCCCTTAAAGCCTTTAGCGCAGGGTGGAATTGCATTTATTATTACCCGCTTCAATCCGCTAAACCGAATAGAGCCAAGAGATTAAAAGAAAATAAATTCGCGGACAATTGAAACTTAAAACAAATATGAAGTGCTTAATTCAATGGAGTAATTCGTCCAACCCCGTAGCGATACGGTGAAAGTGAAGTGAATTAAAGCTCATGCTCTGCATATTTTAAAATAAAAATAAAACCGAAAAAATTTTGAGCGGGCGTCGCGGCGCGATGCAGTGGCCCCAGAGGCACCGCAGACCCTGAATTGCGGGGTCTGCGTAAATTCCCATTTTAAAGACATTCCGGAAAAAGAAAAATGTGACAAAAACAAAGCACCCGAGGCGTTTTGAATGTTCATATTTGCTCTAAATCAGGAAGGGTATGAATAGCACTGTCGAACCGAGTCGGGGAGCACTGAATCTTTCCTTTTTCGTTTTTTTAAAGGGACGGTGGCAGAAAGTTGTCCTGATTGAATTGGAATACGGAACAGACTTTGTTCGAGGAGGGAAAAAGGTAAAACACATTTGAGGGCATTCCGGAAAAGTGGCCCTCCACTCTAAATTAAGTAACATGCCTCTACCCGCAAGGCGAATTTATCAAATTTCGTCGGCCCTTCCATTGTTGGCACAGAAGTTTCCTTTTCGCATACTTAAGCCATGAATTTCTTGTTATGATAGTCACGTCCCGGAGGCGGCGGCGGCGCCGTACATACAAAGCGGCAGCCATACACACCCAGGATTCGCCGGATAATCCTTTTGATGTTAATCAGTTATAATTAAGAAATTCCTCTATGGTATTTGTAAAAAGCTTTAATTTAAAACGAGCTAAAAGTTTTCCCAACAGTGCGGGCGCCGAACATGCCCGGGGTACCAACGACACATTTGAATCATTTAAAGCGAGCTCAGCTCATCATCCGCTAATCCATGGGGAGACTTAAGTTTGAATATGTTAATTGCACGGGCGAATTGATGAATAACAACATTTAAGCGGGATAAGGGGGGACGGGTAAGGCTTTTGTAACGCAAATTTCCAATGGATTTTCAGTCCGCGCACACGCTCATAAAACCGGATGGAGGGTGCAATTGATTGGGGGCTGTGCGAAAGAAATGTGTAAACACATTTAGCTTTTTAGCTATGTTTCAGTGTTTCTACTTATTGGCGGAATTGATTGATTTATGCGCGGCGAATGGCATAAAAAGTATGCGGGCGGTGGGGAGGGAGCAAGCAAACCCATAATTGTACCAAACAGCGAAAATTTCATCGCTTTTCCCAGGGTATGTTTTTGTTGTGCGGCTCGAGGCAGTGGTTTCGAGCTCTTCTCGTATTTCCTCTATATCTGCTGAATGTGGTCTAATGAGATAAGCGACGCTGGATGGATGAAGTTTGCCTCGTCGAGCCGACGCCTCCCCGTCACCATCAATTACGCGGGCAACGACTTGTTTATGCTTTGAAAAAGGTGTGCACAGCCTGCCTACCTGCCAACCTGCTCTACATTTCGTTTCATTCTGAGCTTAATCGGATTAGATCGAAGCGATTTTTACCCCATCCGGAAGGCAAAGATTTGTGACTATTCTTTCACTGTGAGCTTAACTTCGATTAGCCCGACTTACTCCATGTTAGTGAGAGAAGAATAATGGGTACAATGGCTCATTGAGAACAGTTTGTTTTACATTTCTACCAAAGAAAGGGTTATACAAACTTACCTACATGTTTTAACCTGCCTGCCTAGCCTACGAACCTAACTTTGATGTGGTTTCCAATTTCCAAAGTTTGTGTGTTACTTTCAAGAAAATCCTTCACTGCTACTTTGGAAATTTTATTTTCCACAGCAATATAAAATATAGAATAGAAGATGAATATTTAAACACTAATTTCATGATGATAAATTTCAAAATGCTTTGTAATAGCACAACTTTCAAAGTTGTTGTTTACAATTTACAAGAACAACAATAAGTATCGAATGTTTTGAACTTGGAAATGAACAAATGATTTTTTTCTATTATATTGTGCATGTATGAAATTTAAACTTCAATGTAATTTTACATCTATAAAAGTTTATAATTAAATTTAGAATTTTACGTATAAATTTGTTATACCCCATATTAATTACATTAATTACATTTTTTACATTTACACATAAAAACTTTTCTGGTTTAACTTATAATAATTTCCGAATACTTGGCATACCTACATACAAGTAGACATACTAAAACCACATACCTAAAAGAAAACCCAATTGAAAAATAAAAGTTTATGGAAAGTAAAAAAGTCAAAGGTATTCAAACGTTTGTTGCAAACCAAGTCAACAACATTACAACTTTCAAAGAGAAGGTAAACAGCGGTTATTTACATAAAATTGTCAAAACTTTAAAACACTCCGGCGTATAAGAAAAGGAAAAAAAAACGAAAAAAAATAAAGAAAACATTTCAGTCCTGTCGGTAGACACTTCCAGAACGTCTCTGGCCCCAGCATCAGGACATTGTGATCTGGACCCGGGCACACCGGCCAGAGGGGAAGACTGAAAACTACTTGGGCCACAATTACGTGATTAAAATGAAATGAGATTGCGGCAGTGGCCCCGGCCAGTGGACATAGCATGAATTTTTCTAGAACTGAATAAAGGATTACTTTCAAAATCAAACACAAAATATAAACTCCGCGCGCTCAACTTACCGAAAATTACATATTCGGAAGCGAAGGCAACTTATTACGTTCTCGACGTGCAATGAATTATCATAAAAGGGAGCAAGTTTCCCAGTTTAAATTACGCCAGAAGTTTGTACTCTGATGAAACTTAAGTTATTCTCGAAGAACACTTTTATTAGAGGGCAGGGACTGGGCGAATTTCCGGGCAGATTTATATTTTCTGCTGCTGAGAAGAAAAAAATCAGTGGGAATATGAAATCGCATTTTTTGCAATGCGCACTGCATTAAAATTTTAAGTTACCGGGGATCAATCTGCCAAGGAGTTTTTCGGCCGTCCAAGACACCATCTTACGCCAATTACGTTCGGAAGTTCCAGTAACATTTATTGGGGTGTGATGCGTTCAAGGCAGGGAAGGGCCTGTGTTGGAAATTTTTTATGGAAGGAGGTTTTGGAGAAGTTATTAGAAAAAGTCAAGATGAAATATTTTTAATTTACATTTTCAATTAAATTATGCATTATTTAGTAATGCTGGATCGATGTCGTAAGTTTAATTTAAGATATCCTAAAAATGTTGATGCAGAAAGAGGTCAAATCCGAGAAAGGGAAATATTGTGCCAACTATAAATTAAGCAGAAATGTTTTTTTTTATTACTTTAGAATTTAGATAGTGGAAGTAACCCCTTTTGAACAAACACTCCTTATATGGTAACTATTGGCTTTTAAGAAGTTACAATTTTTATCGTTCAAAGAATATAATCGCCTTATTCGAATAAATTGCTTTTGTATATGTACTTTTTCATTACGGTCATTCGTTTAGTACCATTTCAAGAATAAATAGTTTTACCATAACTCCGCCAGCAGAAGCATTATCCTAACTTTTCCTCGCTCAAAGATCAATTTACGGAACTTGTTAGTTTTTGCAACGACGATTTCGACAATGTTACTAGTTCAAATAACCTGGGGACATTTTTTTCAGAGGTAGAAAAAATGAATGCATGGAAGTCCCACACGTGGCTAAAAATGCCCCCACCGAATGGTGATGACGACAGTAAGGGCTCCACGTGAACGTGGAGCAGAAAGGGCTCCGTAGAGGAGCAAGTGAATGTCCTCACGGTGGAAGGTACAAAACCGTGCAAACCAGCCGGCAAACAGGCACCACGCTGCCACACTTAGCAAATCATCAAGACGCTGTCAACGGGCCTGGCTACATGAACTTCCTTTGATGACAAGATCAACGTAAATTTTCTTCCTTATCTGCTCAGTGCTGATTTTCATCGACTTACGGGGCAAACAAGCAAACAGCAGCAGGCAAGTTTCACTCACTGGCTGTGGATATATGTAGCATAGTAACAGTGGCGAAGCGTGGTAGTGTTCAAGGTGTTCACTGAACACCCGAACAAAAGTGACGAATGAAATATGTAGACAAATAATAATCTAAATTTCATATTAGCATTAACATTAAAAATAAAAAATTATTATTGGAAAAACTCCATAAAAATGTATTTACTTTAAATTCGGAGTATTTAAAATTATATACTGGCTGTTCAAAATGAAAACTGAACATCGATACTCCATACGGAAAAGTTAAAGAGTAAAGAGACTTTTTCCGTCCGGCTCATATGAATATAAAATCTCTGAATGTTCAGTTTGAGATTTGAACAGCTTTGTGCCATCGCTTCGTATCGCATAAAATGCGGATAAGAAAGAGAATTTTAAATTCTGAAGATTTTATTTAATTACTCTTCACACTGTCCCAGTCCCAGTAGAAAAAAACAGGAGTAAAATACAACACTCTTAATTTCTTGTGTGCGAAATGATTCAAAGGTGTTCAGATCTCAAGTTGAACATTCGGGGATTTTTACATTCATATGGGCTTGACAGAAAAAGTCTCTTTAATTTTCATTTTTGTATGGAGCATAGGCGTTCAGTTTCTAAACTGAACACTTCCAATACAACTATAAACCGTTGAGCGATTGAGGTCGAAGGAATCCTTGCGCTTGCTTACTATTGAATGTATGTAAAGAGAGGGAGAAAAGCTGAGAATTTAACAATTTTAGACTCAATGTTTTCCTGTTAATGAGCGATCATCCTTGCCTTGACTTTCAGCTTGATAAGAATTCTAAGTTGATTTGGCTGCGACTCTGCTTTTTTCAAATTTAATATTTTGTCTTGAAGAAATCTATACTGTAGTCATGGAACTTTCTGTTTTTGCAGAAAAGACCTACATTATTAAAGAAATTTTGACTAATCCTTTTTTAAGGTGAATAATTGATGAAAAATCCTATATTGTCAGGAAAGTATTTTAAAGCGTTTCATTGATGCTGTATGGTTTTTGAGAGTAGGTACAAGGCCTCGCTTTACATGGTCAATGTAAATACAAACAGGCTGAAGTCGATTTGTTTTAACTGCTCAAAATGTTAAAACAAATCGACTTTATTCTATCCGTCTTTACAGTTTCTAGATGTATTATATAAAGGCACATATATTCATTTAAACGTCGAACTAAAACTAATATATTATAGAGTTAAAAAATATTAACTGAACACCCAAGAGCAAATCCTTAGCTTCGCCACTGCATAGTAAGGACTAACTTTCGGTGTTCCCACACATGTACATATGTGTACTTCATTTGTCAAGGAAAGCGTCTTAAAGCTCCTTGAATTGTTCCATTGTTTTCTGTGCGGAAAGAAAATCTCAAGTTATTTCTCCTGCTCTGCATTATAAATGCTTTGCACTCGGCACAGGAATTACCGGGAACAAGTGTTCTCTCTCTACCCGCACTCTGTAGTCAAGTTGTAACAAATTACGAATTTAATAAGGGTGTGGATTGTAGTCGTTATTTTGCCGCCCTTTCAGACGTTAAGGAAATACCGCGGGCAAATGAACTGCTATCGTGTCTTAATTGAAACGATTTCGACATTTAAAAACAACCTGAAAATTAACTAGAATGCCGTCAATAAGATATTTCGAGTTTGCCGAATTTTTCAGGTAGTAAAAGGAAAGGAAAGCAGTCATTTAAAATCATTATGAAGGTATGAGAGAAAACAGACAGTACCACTGAAAGAAGGGGAGAGTAAAAAATTTGATGTATATATGTAGATATGTATACATATACAATATCATAGTTACTACACCTAAAATAATACTTTATAGTCATTTACGCTTCAAATCCAATATTTCATAGATACCTTCTTACAATCAAATAAAAGAAAGGCAATGGGACCCATCCAAAATTAATGATAACTGAACCAAATTCTGTTACAATGGAATAAAATTCAACGTCAACCAAAAAATCCAAAACAGTCAACTTTACATTTCTATGTACTATAATTAAAAGTGCTGGCAAAATAAATTGCTCACCCAGTATCAGTTATTATTGTTCCTACATTGTCTAGCATTACCTTAAATAAAAAAAGATGGAAACTAATGTGCCGCGATAAAATATGTACATATATGGTTAATTTATGAATTTTTGCATGTTCGATAAATGATCACCCCTTTTACAACGCCAGGAATGCCAGTGACAATAGAAATTTTCTTCAGGGCGATACATGGAGGAACGAACGAACATGGAGTGGAACAACCGTGTAAAATCCCTGTCGGTGAGTGAAGCCAAAATCCGGGACTCGAGATTGTCAAATGGGACTCGAGATTGTCAAATGGGACTCGGGATTGTCAAATTAAGTGTCAAACGAGAAATTAGCGGGCAATTCAATGTGAAGTTCGATAGTGAGCAGACGAGCGAAGTGGTAATTTTGTGCTTGTTTTCGCTTAAATGTGAGTTATAAAGTGTAATTTTTATGTTTTGATTTTGCGTTAATTCCTGGAATGTGCTTATTATATACATATATGAATTATTTTGCACAAAAACTATTGAAAACTGCCGAGAAAGTGTTTTGTGCCTGGCTGCGAAAATGTGAAGAATTACCGGATCTCTATGGTTTGTTTTCACAAGTAGGTACTTAAGAAAACTATATTTAGTGATTTCGTGTCATAAAGTTGCGTATAAATTATCAAATGTGCGAAAATATCATTCTTAACTGAAGTGATTTTCCCTCCAGAAGAATTGTCAGATATGTGGAAATGGAGCCAGAGTCGTCGCCATATAGATTTTTATGGGGGGATAATGCGTAATCAAGATTGATTGATAGAAATATTACTTTACTTAATACTTTCTTTTTATTGGGTTTTATGTTCCCAGGCGATGTCCATTTGCAGGACAGGTGGTTCCAACAGATTAAATCACCTGCCCCTTCGCAATGCCAGCAAAATTTTACGCCTGTACTGAGTGATGTCTATGTGTGAGTGTTTCTACTCACACATCTTTGAAATGGCTTCACTTTTTTCGGCTCGTTTCCACTCCATGTTCGTTCGTTCCTCCAAGGGGCGATATAAACTTTTGGAAAGTAATTGAAATCTTCATGCTGCGATGAGATCGAAAATCCTAGTGAAGGGCTCCATCCATACACTTCACATTTTCGAACTATCTGCACAAGAAACATAAAACAATATTTTGCATACTATTTTTTATCGCATGTATTTCACATTCTTTATTTGCACCTTATGACAAGGGTTCTGGGTTCTATGTATGTTCTAAGATTAACGCTTTTAATTCAAAAAATTAGTTATCATTTCCCTGAAATTTTCCCCGCCACACAGATTACACGTAGACGTTCCTGTACTGTATATGTACGTATTCAAAGATAGTCGGAATGCTGCAGTTTCTCCTATATAAAACATATTTAGAAGCTATAAATAAAAATTACAAATATGAGAAAATGCAAAAATTAAATTTAACCGCTGCATTGGCTTCTGAGCGATATAACTAACTAATTTAAAAATTCAAAAAGTGAAGTGGAACGCTATCCACTTTGGTGCAGACCATCCATCGAAAGGACATTAGGAGCTGGCAGCCCCTCGAATGTTATCAGCTGACGGCGACAATTCTCGCATATTTGACAGCCGCCACCGCAGACCAATCCGGAATTGTAGCCAACTGATTCTCCGAGCCATGTAATTCGTCCCTGAGTACTTCGTTTTTTAAATAAAGACTTTTTGTCCCCGCGTTCGGACGGGTGCCGCTTCAGGAACCTGTAGAGTACGAAAAGTGAGTGATGTCCGCCGGCCTATTAACCCAGTTCAGGAACTGTCGCCTCCTCAGGGACCATCAAATCGTCGAGGACGATCTGTGGGTGCGCGACGGGCAAATCATTGACCCGGAGAAAGTGTTCTTCGACGAAAAGAAGCAGGCGGATCGGCAGATTGACTGTAAAAATGCAATAATCGCCCCCGGGTTTATTGACCTCCAGATCAACGGTGAGTTGTACCCTAAAAATGCGTGACCTAAAGGTGCATAATCCGGCCAAAGTGGTGGTGAGCCACTTGCAGACTTCGTGACACAAAGATAAGAAAGCTAGTTGCTTATGTGTTTTTTGTCATCTTAAGAGGCTTTAAATAGAGCTTATCACTGCTTTTTGCGATAATTTCTTTGGGATTAAAGCAAATAACACCATAAAATCATCTGACCACGACCGGAACTTTTCGTTTAACATATTCTCTTCAATGAGTTTAGCAGATAAACCATGCAATCGTCTTATCAATCACATTTCAACATCTTTTAGGTGGATACGGAATCGATTTTTCCTACGACGTAGACTCAGTGGAGGTGGGCATAAATAAGGTTGCGAAGGAGTTGCTCAAGCACGGAGTTACATCGTTCTGTCCTACAATCGTTACCTCACCAAATGCCACCTACCGCAAGGTTCTTCCTAAAATTACCCGAAGAAAAGGCGACAAAAATGGAGCTACAATCCTAGGCCTTCACTTGGAAGGTCCCTTCATCAATCCGATGAAGAAGGGCGCCCATCCAATTGATTTAATTAAGGATATTGATAATGTAAGCTGTAAGATCCTGACAATTAGTTGAAGGAAATTAGTATTAATTATGACTGTCTTGTAGGGAATAGAAACGGTATTGGAAACCTACGGTTCTCTTGACGATGTCAGCATTGTCACCCTTGCACCTGAGAAGCTCCACGCTTGCGAGGTTACTTCCTATTTAACTAAAAAGAACATCGTTGTATCTGTAGGCCACTCCATGGCCGACCTATGCGATGGGGAAAATGCTGTAAAATGTGGAGCGTCGCTTATTACCCATTTGTTCAACGCTATGCTTCCTGTAAGTACCTCAGTCCAAACATTAACTATAAAATTTCATACTAAAATACCCCATAAGTTCCACCACAGAGACCCAGGACTAGTGGGGCTTTTGGCCTCAAATGAGATTCCGGAAGGGAGAACTGTCTACTTTGGAATAATATCTGATGGAGTCCACACCCATCCTGCCGCTCTTCGAATCGCCCATAGAACACATCCCAAAGGACTCATCCTAGTTACTGATGCTATATCTGCGATGGGTCTGGAAGAAGGCATCCATCACATTGGCCAATTCACCTGCCAGGTTAAGGGTGGGAAGGCGTACGTGGCCGAAACTGATACCCTATGTGGCAGTATAGCACCCATGGACGAATGCGTTAGGGTCTTTAAAAAAGCTACTGGTATTTTTTCTTCTACTTTGCTTACAAGATTAGAAACCAATTTTAATAACACAGATCATATTTTAGAAATAGCAAAACAATTCATAATTATTAACATATTCTTTAAATTGGTTTCTAATTTCCTGAAACGAAATTATTTGTATTTCCATATTTTAACAATAACTTTATTCTCTAGACTGCTCGATAGTCTACGCACTTGAGACGGCTACATTGCATCCAGCAAAGTGCCTTAAAATTGAAAAGACAAAGGGTAGCCTGCAGTACGGTGCGGATGCTGATTTTATATTTTTGGATGACGATCTAAATGTGTGTTCCACATGGATTGCTGGTGAATGTGTCTACAAAACAGAAAATGCTGCTTTTGGATATATTGCCTGAATGTAATAGCCGACATACGAATGATTTTTGTATTTTTCTAAAATACACTGGCATTTTGCAAAAAAATTTTACGTGCTCTTGTTTTATTAATTTTCATATATGATTCTCTCCCATCCCATCTGACAAAACAAGTATTCAAAGTGGAAGTTCTAATGCTTTTTGTTATCATCTGATTGTGGTATCTACCCTTTAAAATCCCTTGAGTCTACATATCAACCGATATCAACATACATATGTGGTCCGGAAGCACATAAACCAAAAAGTGGTTAAAAACGACGTGTACGTTAAACAGGAAATTAGTATCGTAACTTTGGTTGAGTTTATGACTGCAACTGTTCTAATGATATAAGGGATAAGTCAGTATAGATTATTTATGTACTATCATTAAATAAGGTAAACAATGATTTTATTCATAGTTAACCTTTTTTTTTCTTAAAAACTAAGAAAAGCATACAATGTATAAAACCAAAAAACATAAAGGTTTACCAATATTATTTGATAGAACGCCTTTCCGGGCCAAAACCTAATTGCCCTTGTTTTGGGTATACGATTTCATTACTTTAATTAGAATTTGAAGGGGTGGTTGGCAAGATGCATATCATGGGAATTCTTAGTAAAGTACGAGTCTCGAAAATTTAAAATAGCCTCATATTACTAAGCTCTCACCAAAATCGGTATGAGGGTGTTTTTGGATCACTGGCATTCTTTTAACGTTATAATGCATACATGTAGATCCAGAAATTGTTCGCCCAAAACAAATTTAAAATTTTCTTAGTAAGGTTAAGGAAGACGTATCCATTGATTTTGTCAACAATAAAATAATTTTTCACTACCTATCTCCTCAGCAGAGGATCTATTTAACACGTGTAGACACGTACTAAAAGTGGTTTAAAATACACATTTAAATGATGGATCACTTGTTCTTGTACAACACAGAAGATATTTCAAAGAAAAGTAATTTTTAAGACGCTTTGGTTCATGTAAGGTAGTGAGAGGTTTTTGAATTCCACTTTATTCCACTTTTTCGATTTCATTAAATAAAACTACACATGATTTTGATTTTGTATAACTACTTTATTCAGGGAACAATGTACATCAGTAAACATTGGAACAAAAATAAAGAAATCCCTCACTATACAAAAAATATATAAAAAGAACACCGAAACCATCATAAAACAATATCAGTATTATCGCACAAATAAGACTTATTCGACATGCTGTGAGGCAGCCCAAGGCAGATGTCCAAGATTGAGAAAAAAGGTATATACAAGTATATATAGGCATTTTGCAAAAACACAATTGGCCAATTGCCCAGGGTCTGCATCGCTGTCGTGCTAGTAAATATCATTTTAAAATCTCTGGAAATATTAAGTGATTTTCTCCTAATATTTTTTTTGTATTTTTTGCATTTTACTTCTTCATTTAAATTCGTTACAACATGGACTAAGACACAGTAAATTTATTCGTTTAATGTTATGTTAGTTTCACTATTTAAACTTCCATTTGCTTTCTTTGCTGCATTAACGTAATTTGGTGATATTAGTTAATATTTAGCGTTTACAACTTTTTAAATTTCTACTTTAGAAGTAAGTGTAGTGAATTTTATGAACTTCCATGGTGGATTCGCTTTAGTGTGTGACCATGTTCTTAATTTGTTTTTTTTTCTTTTTTTTCTTTTTTAATTATTAACTCCAATCAAATGCTCAACATTATATGTATATAAGGTTTTTAGCTTTTTTTATGTTTTTTTTATAATTTTTAATTTTTTTTTTTTTTCATTTTGTATATTATGTAAATTGGGCTTAAATATTTATTTGTAGCATTTAAAAATGTATATCTCTTACGGGCCAATATTAATAGTATTGATATGTTAAAATGCGTTTTTAAAAACACCAAACGCATTTCATGTTACATTTATTTGCCTACATTTAATGTTCTCCCCCTTTCTTATCGCTCAGATCGCAATTTTATTTTGTAAAAAGGAAATATTGTTTCCCTTTTTTTACCTTTCATTTACATTATAAATTTTAAAGACTGCTTCTCTTCAATAAAAGGGCTACCAAAGTGTTGGAATACGGCCAAAGCTTATTGTCGGAAGCGAATATTCTTGGAGTAGAACTAAATGAGATTCTCTAATACTTAAAACTTATGTATTAAATATCTTTTCCTCTTCATTTCTTTTTTAGTTTGTCTTAAGTGAGGTCCGCTTTAATGACGCAATAATTAATATTTTCAAAAAACTTTTCTTGGTGTTTAGCAGTCTGATCTGGTTTCTAATGTTTTATGATAAATGAGTGGTATTAAGCGTAAATAAATAAAACGATCGAAAGAAATATTATGTAGATGTTAATACTGTATATAAAAAGTACTTTGCTACAGCTTAATAATGACATAAACAACTTATTTCTGAGTAATTTTGCTTGGTATCACTTCTTTATTTCCAATTTTAAACACAAAGCTAGGAAAATTTTTGGTGTACTACTTTTTGTTTCTTCAGCACCGAAAAATATTTTTTCTAAATTTCCATCCAAATTGAAGGATCCCTTTTCGCATATGAATGATAGATTTCTAGAAGATTTTTTTTCACTGTTCTTCTACGTTTATCTACCGAACAAATTTTTAAATTAGTCTAAATTTGAAATCAGCTAACTGGAATATCCCTACCAATAAGTTTGATATCCTGCAATATAGGAAGGCTGTGCTGGGCTTAGTTTAACCTTGCTCAAACTTGTGGAACTTGTAGATTGGTTTAGCTTGGCTTAAAGTGGATAAAACCCAACCTATTCTTCCAACCCTAGCCTCTTGTGTATTCATCAGTGAACAAGGTGTTAATTTCGGCAATTTTTATATATATATGTATACAGAGAATAGGAAATGTATCCAAATACGATTGTGAGAAAAACAAATTTTATTAATGCAAATAAAAATGAAAACAAATGACAAAATATTGTAGCAATAGCAAAGTACTCCTATCTTACAGCAAAGGAATATTTTAGAAAATAAGTTATATTACTACGATAGGCTTAATTTAAAATGTTGAATAAAAAAAAAAAGTGTTAAACTAAATAAAATTATAGAAACTCAAATTTTTTAAACAAAATAACCTATGCAGTAACACATCCTACATAGTAATAAATTTAAATGACTCCATTTAAGAGTTTTGAATCATAAAAACGCGTTAAATATGCTTAAAAACGAAAGTAAACATAAATATGTGTAAAACTTCACAACCATGAATAATCTACAATGATTGTATTCTTATGATCCTCAAATGTCGAGATGTAGAAGTCTCAAAACAACAAAAAACCCACCTTGTCTCGAGCGTGGAAAAAGCGCACTAAAAAAGTGAACAATGTAAACACGAGGCAGAAAATAAAAACACTCTGATCATCTGACCGTGTTTAGTACTACAATAATATTAATTGTTTTGATGTATATATATATTATTGCTTTTTGTCATTTAGTTGAGTTTATTTTGACCTTGTTGTTTCTTAAATCTGATCGTAAACTTTGATATACGTAGGTAGAGTGTAGTAATTACAAGTAATATGCTCTTATAAAAATACGTGACTTTCTGAAAGCGCTCACAATGCTTAAGGATATATAATTCTTGCTTATCAGGGTCTATGCTCACTATGTCACTAGTTGGATTGTATATATAGTAAATATATAACTTTCATGGTTTCTTGCATTTGTTTGTAACTGCCATTGCGCATTCGTTGAAACTGTTGTGTTACTAATCTTAAATTTTATCTTTACGTCAATAGTGTCGGTCTCACTGAAATTGGAGTTAACATGGATAAAACGATGTAAAACAATCGAAATTATGAGTCTTCCTACATTCACTTAATCTTTGGTTCATTTTTTTTTATTATACTTATATTATCTGATAGAAAGAAGCCGTGTACGTATTTGTTTCATTTAAGGTAGTATACGGTAGTTAGTAGAAGTTATTGCTGGAAACCAGTTGGAAATTACTGAAATAAGGCTTTTTGTTTTAATCATAATAATTAGTATAATAATCCGAACAAATAATTATTACGAAGAAATGAAAGGCACCTTGCAATATAACTAAATATTATACATGCACAATGTTTACATATATGTATATACAACTTGAGTATCTGGGCGTATTCAGTAAATTTTGGAGAGTAACAGAAAAGTAGGTGCCACCATCATGGCATGCAGAGCAATTATTTTAGATTTGTACGGGAAATGGAGTTTTTTTTATTTTCTGAATTAGAATGGATACTTTTAAGTCACTCTATGTATATTTTCGTTTAATAATTCCAATCCAGATTAACAAATTTTAATTTGGAATAATTAATGTGTCATTTAAAAAACATAATTCTTAAAACTTAAAGATTGCATTTTAGGATTATCACAAGGAAAAATAAAAGCCAATCCAACAGCGACTCTAATTCTGAGTACGACTGAAGGAAACTCGATTGATTTTCAATCAATTCGTGTTATTAAGATCAATTTTCACTGATGCATTATTACAATCGGCGAAGCGGGATTTTAAACACGTTTTAAATTGTGAAGCCTCATTCGTAGATAAGAACTAAAAGCAATACACATTTTCGTCAAGAATCTAAATAGCTTCACAAAGTAGCTTCAATTCTGTATAACTTAAAGTATAAATTGTATAGCTAATTTACTTCAATTAGAATAGCCTTGTTTAGCTTTTTTGCTTGCCCTTTAGTTTTAATACAGTCGAATTTATAAAAAAATGGAAGTATTATACCGGGAGTTTTCTAGGAGTAACTATTCGGGGTCGCGATCATTGAAATTATATGAAATGAATTATGTAAAAGAAGAATAAGGCAGCAAAAATTATTTGAATAAAACACTGATTTTGATAACTTTAACATTGTTGCTGACCATTATTGTGCGATCAAAATAAAAAAAAATAAAAATAAAAAGCCTTATTTTTATTTCATCTCCAACTGACACCTAAAAGTTTAGAAAACATTACAGAAAAATTGTCGGAAAGACTTGAGATTCACGTACTTTTACACGCTGTGTAATATGTATATTTAGTATTAGTAAGGTCATTTAACAGTTTTTTTCAGCTTTTTTTACATTGTATTCGTTTTTTTGTAATTTTTTTTGTATTTTTTTTTAATTTTTTTTTATATATTTTTTTTATACTTTCATCAAATATGTTTATATAAATATTAATGTAGAATTGATTTTTCTTGTATAGAAGGCAGAATATATGTACATACTACATGTTTCAAAAATTTTGTCAAAGCTTTAAAATTTCAAAATAATGTTCATCTTTAAACTTGTTTTGGTATTCTCATATAATTGTTGTTTGCTTACATAGATGGTACATAAATGGAATTAGTTAATTACAATGTGTGCCCCTAAGTAGATTAAAAGGTAAACATTTTTTTTGTTCATTTTTACTTCTCTTTTGATACTTATTCGTATAAATAACACTTTTTTGTTAATTTTCTCAAAAAATTGTATATACTTTTTTTAATTTTGTTTGTTACTTTATATAATGCTTCTTGTTCTTATTTCGATATATACGTATTGTCTCACCTATCTCTGTGAAATGTACATAAAATTAAATACATATGTATAAGTAAACTCTATTCGATAAACAGCCATCCAAAAATGAACAAATCTTCAACATTGTATAAATACGTAAAATTAATTTGGTTGTCTCATTGAATGTTATTAACCTTAAAAATTGGACTTATTTGGTATATTGGAATCAATCTACTCGTATTTTTTCAATCTCAAATAATGTCTAAACAATACAAAGTATAAGTCTTTTTGATTCGACTACTTCCAAATAAAATAACTATAAGATACGTTTCAGAAGGTCCATGTTACTTTCGACAGAAATCCCGAACAGCTCAGTTCACATGAGTACAATTGAACGTTACTACTACGATAATTTACGTGTGAAGCAACCTAATTATCTTAAAATATTAGTCCTAGAAAGCAACTCGGATGTTTTTATTTTTCAAACTGTGCACTTAAACCGGATTCACACAACACCTACTTTGGATTAGCTTACATTCGGTTCAATCGAGAGCTTCTTACTTATATTACCATATAGGAACAAAACTCGATTACACGACCGTTTTCGGCTTAGTCTTGAGCTTGGCATAGTCTGTACATTTGGATTTTTAAATACACGACATTTACAATTTTAGCCACAACTTCTACATACAATCACGAGCTACACAGTTTAATAAAACGGATCCTTTGAAGAGATATTTAAGCTCACTTCAATTAAGTAGCATAAGACAACTAGGAAGACGTAAAAGTGTGAGCTTTTCTTAATGACAAGTGCATAAAGACGTACATTTAACCCTTAGTGCAATAGCACATTAGAAATTAATGTAATTGTAAAAAATCAGAAAATGTCTTGTAATTGCATGAGTTTCTCTCAAAAAGGGTTCATCTAGCAAAAGATTGTGGATGGAATGATACTTTTGTTTCGTTTCTCTGGTGTGATGCGATTTTATTCCCTCCTATCTCCTTCGTCTTTCACATTTATTTTAATTCTCCAAAAGTCTAAATAAAAATTATAAGCAGTTTGCTCTATACACATGAAACTTTTAGCACAGTAATAACAACGAATTATCACATTTAAGTCGTGTTATTACGGATTTGCTTATTTTCAATCATTTTCGAATAACATCAAACATTTACATGTAACTTTAAACACACGGTTATATTTAGTATATTTCACGATTTTAATATTTTTTTTTTAACTTTTTTAATTTTTTGTTTTTTAATTTTAGAATAGGATATCTACCGGATCATCTGACTCTTTTGATTTCATAAAGAACTTCTATCAGAAGCGAAGGAAGCTGGCGTGAAAGAATCCATCAAATTACCGAATTGAGCTTTTTCTGTACAGAGCATCGAAACATAAAAAGTTCATCAGATGAAGATTCATATTCCAATTTGAAAGAAAAATATAAATTTGAAGTAAAATATTGTTTAAAAAACTAATTATAAATCAAAAATACAAGAATTAAAATATTTTAATTATACATACTTACGTTTAATAGCCTGGGAAGCGCAACGCTAAATCCGCGAAATTGTTGACGCCTTCAGTGGTTATACTATTCGAATATTCAGAAAATTTAGGATTCATGCTTTAGAGTTAAGTAGACTACCTATGCATCACGAATCTAAAAAACACATGCACAGCCTGCACGCTAATTGCTACCTGCCCTAATGTAAGCTGCAATTACATACTTAAGAATTTCCTAAAGTTTTTCCGCTTTTGATAAAATCCGGTCAAATAGAATTTAATGTGAACTACGAATTCATTAAGGCATTTTACATGCTTGAAGTAAATGTAAAGAGTATAAGCCTCTAAAATATGGAGAAACAACAGCACTAGGGACTGTTTGGATTAAAACGAAAATAGAAACAAAATAAATGCTGTCCCAATAGCTGAGACAGACGAAATACGATATCTTCGCTATTCGAATTGACACCAAAAATGCTTTGAAATAAATATTTTAAATAGTATTTAAAATGGTAAAATAATTTCAAAAAATGCTAAAATATATATGTATAGTTTACAGTTGCGTGGGTGATTAGGAATTTAAAGTGTAAATTTCTAGTGCTTTATCTAAAAAATTCTTAACAAATGAACGTATCTGCATAGTTTTATATGTACAAGTTAAATACATTTTTGCTACTATCTCCAAATTTTTAAAATATGCTACTTTTCACTTTTCTACTATTATTTTTTACCTGTCATATCAATTATATTAGCGAACTAAAAAATAAGGTCAAATGTTAAAAAATCTCTAATTTGAAAGATATTTGAGAAAATGCCTCAAATCTATAGGAGGCTAAAATTGAACTTCTAACGACCCATAAGATTGTTGGATTTATTTCTTCATTTCTTTTTAATCTGATATCTAACACAATCTGATTAAAACAAATTTCAATGCGTAGTTTTTTTCCCAACTGAAGGAATTACCTTTCGTATTTAAAACGCTTGAGCTATGATAGTCACCCGATTTAATTTTTAAAGCTTATTTTTAAAACTTTATATTGCACGTTTTCAAACGCAATATGATATATAAAATGAATTTTCGATATCGACACATTTTGTCAATACTTTCACTCATATGATTCATTATCAATACTATTACCTTAAAAGTCTTAGCATTAATAAACGAATAAACTAACTCAAACTTGGTCATGCGAACTATTTAACATTCAAATACCATTCGCCTTGTTCAAAACTGGCAGCAAATATAAGATAAATTACATACATATATGTGGCTAGCGAATAACTATTAAGTTCAGGAAAATCTATTTCCCATTATCCCATTCATTTCCTTGATATTTAAAATGTTTAATTCCATTTAATTTTAATCATTGAATGTAAAACTATTGTCTTCAGTCAGAAACTATGACAATGGGCGTTTTCATTATGGAGTAAATCATTTCAATCATTTTTTATCAGCTTGAATTTGAAAACTCCACTCTTTAAATCTGTTAAAAAAATAATTTTCTTTACTTAGGAAAATTTAAATTTGCCTTATCCCATGTACTACTTTAGGAATAAAATATTATCGCCCATCAATTATTATTTACCCAAAATTTTGCAAACAAATTATACAAATGTATTGTGTATCATTAAATAAGATTTTAAATAATACTCACCTAAAAAATCGGCACTGGAGACTGAGCATGTATTTTTGTAACTGATAAACCAACATAAATAAGTTGAAACTAAGTGTGCTCGTTTTAAACGGACTTGTTGATGGCTCTCACACCAGCAATCTCCCGTCTATTCTGGAAAACTCTTTGCGTTGATTCTAGAGTAATAAGTGTGGTGTTAGAAACATTAGAAAAGTCAACACATTGTCTGATAGTTGTTAGCCGAAAAACGTGATAAATTGAATAAAATCTTAGCTAAAGATTTGATGTTATTTGTTCAATTAATGATTACTCACTTGTAAAAGTAGAATATGTATATAGATTTTATTCTCGTATATATACTTTGTATAAATATATATGTATATATATTTATATATAATATCAATAAATATTTTTTAAATCGCCAAAAATAAAAAGCATTTTTGTCGTGTTTTGTTGTATATTTATCAATAAAAATAATGGCAATATGGAGTATCTATTTGTTTTTGTTTGTACATACTTTCTACTGGGTTAAATTTGTAAAAATTATCAAAAAAACTTCTATCACAATACCTCAATATATAATTTTTTTTCTTTTGTGAAGGTTTTCACTTTTTAATTTTGTTTCTGAACTTGTAAATATACAGTGGTAAAATATGCAATTTTAGTTCTCATTACATTAAATAAATTCAGTAAATACAGTTTTCATAGTGATATATTCTTGTTTTCTTAAATGTGGCTTAACGTAAAGACAACTAAAAAGTATATGAACAGCAAATATTAGTGACCATCGCCTATTAGAAATACTTCTGTTACCGAAATGTGCAATATAATTTGTATAATTAGTTAGTTTTCTCTTTAAATTTTCCTACAGAACTCCCTGCTTAGTGAGCATTGAAATATTCCTTTGGGTTTAGGTATTACATTTTTCCACATGACTTAATTCAAAATGATCTGTAAAACATTCACAAATGTGCATCCAACAAAATATGGTCGGATAAACATTTATACATCTTAACTATCTTATCTAATTTTTTTTTTCTTTTTAGATTTTTTTTTCATACATTTCTTATTTTGAATGGCGCAGCATGGGGTGGGGTAAATATTACTTAACAGTGGAATACACAGTTATTACAAACAAACCGTCATTGTATTCGTCTTTGTATAATGCACTAAAACTAAAATATTTGAATTCTAAACCTGCTGTTATAATATGTTTATGTATTAAAATAAAAATAAAAATATGAGACCTTAATACAACGCAGCATTCAATTTTATTGCTACTAAGTGCTTTTCAACCGATACACTATACAACCAGACATAAGCAGAAATTCACAGAAAGATACGACTTAATCCAAATAGAAGCCATTTATTCAGACGCTTAAATAATTCTTCTAATAATGCTTCTTTGGCATAAGGAAGAAAATATTCTTTTTTTGTTATTTTGATATATTTCTACGATCTTCAATTGAAAATTAAGTTAAAAACGCACAAACCACAATGTAGCAGAAAAACGCTCACCAAACCTGAAACAAATCTATTTAAAAGTTTAGTACTTTTTCAAAAGTTTCTATTCAGCTCACATTTTCTGCGCCAATATCATGTGCGAACAAAGCAAAGATAGAATAGAAAGCTGCTTTTAAGAAAGAGATAAATATTCTTGTGATCTTAAATGTTAGAGTATATGTTATAAACTTCGTTATTTTCAAAATTTAACTCTTCATCTACATGTCGCATCTGCACACGAATTTCTGATTATCAACACAACCTTATGTCGCACTGCAAATCTTCAACGCCGGTATCGATTTCGATTATGTTTTATTAAAGCTTATATCGAGTTTTTCGAACTCAAAACCGACATCTACTAGATTTGTATACTATTGCCAGCTTTAGCTTAAATGCTCCATTATATTAAGATCTTTCAGCCGAATAAAAAAAA
This sequence comes from Machimus rusticus, assembly GCA_951509405.1. Classification (NCBI taxonomy): domain Eukaryota; kingdom Metazoa; phylum Arthropoda; class Insecta; order Diptera; family Asilidae; genus Machimus; species Machimus rusticus. The sequence goes on along the minus strand of OX608051.1, from coordinate 47,161,822 downwards.
CCAACAATTTCCCAATAGCCATTGGACGTGATAGTAAACTTTCACATAGCAAAGTATTTAAAAAAAATTGTGTTCTTTCTAAGAATATTTGATCAAAAGTTTTTTAAGCTCGACAAAATTTTATTGCTTTACAAGACAATCTCTTTGAGTAATCGTTGAGAAATTTAAAAAAGCGACGACTTAAAATATTAAAATAAAATATAAAATATCAGAAGCTTTTTCTTTTGAGCCTCGATTACAGTAGTTATCAATATTTACCATTATTATTTCAATATTTCCATCAAATTAGCTTTACACAAAAGTTAACACCGATGAATTAACAATGACTTACAAAAATATTCTGAACAAAAAAAAGTAGTAGTATCACAGGCAAGGTGAAAATTCTCACAATTATTTTTAATTTAATTTAAAAAAAATCAAATAATGAACTGAAAACTAAAAAGATTAAAAAGTATTCAAAAAAATACGAAACATAAAAAGTAAAAATAAAAAAATTAAAATAAAATTAAAAAAAGTATAAAATAAAACTGTCTGAGGAAAAAATTCGTTAAAGTTACTTTAAAAATAGCCTTCATGACTTTTTGTTAAAAGTATCAAAGCTTCGAAATGGTTACGCGCTTTTGCTTAATTCTCTTCACTTCTCTAAAATTATTTCTTAAATCTTTAAGCGTTTTCAAGTGGTTTGCTAAGCAACGGCTGGTTTCAATCAAAACAATCGAAATTAAGTTATAATTTTTAAGTTGGCAACGGTTTCTTAATTTTCAAGGACTAAAACAAATTTCTACGATTTTTTTTTTTTTGCGCTAATTGTTGACCCACACAATTTTTTAAAAATGATGAAATTTTTAAATTACGAATACATAGAACGAATAGTGTAAAGAGTTACGACTAACTAGATGTGACAAATATGTAGTTGAAAAACCTACGTAAATCGACAGTACTTCTTTCGTTTATGTACACACTGACATAAGACTAGATAATCTCGGATTAATTGAAATATGGAAAAAGCAATTATTTTATACTTTAAATAAATTAAGAAGTTTTGCTATTGTCGAAAATCTATTCATTTTGTCTAGACAAAAGTTAGCAATAACCTTTGCATGGGGAAAAAACTTTTCGTGTAAAAAATAATCAGTTTATTAAGTTTATTTAAGTTTAAGTTTATTTAAATTTCAGGAAGAATAGACTCGCACAAATGTCAACAATATAAATTTATTAAAATAATGGGAACTACTACATATACTGTAACTGTGGGTCAATAATTACGAATCAAAATCATGATAATTTTCTCTTTGATGTTCATGAATGCCTACTGAGATAATTCTAAAAAGTGATTACTGTCACCAATCTTTAACACGTTTTCTCACAAATATAACATTTAAGTAACTATTGCCAATATACATTGATTACATATATGAAGGTATATAATTTTTTTGTATGCTTTTTTGTTTTCTTTGTATATTGAATTAACAATGCAACATGTTTCATTTCACTTACTTCACCTAAAAAATGTTTTTTTCCTCCTCTTTTTTGCTCCATCTTATAATTTAAATTACATGTATCCCGAAATGTACAGAATTTGTTGATTCGCGTTTACCTAAATTCAATTGTCTTCCGTCTTCGAGTGCAAACAGAGAAACCGAAGCGTTTCTGAATCGTTTGCGAGTTTTCTAATTATTGTAATACTCGTTCGTTTTGCTCTAAATAAGTTTAAAACAAAAGTCCTTAAATGGTTTTGCTTTGTATATGTAAAAAATACAAATAAGAATCTTGTGCAGATAAGATCTATCCATAAAATTGGTTTAAAAACTCACATTCTTCACATCTGCCCTATCAATGCACATATGAATATTGATTATACGTTTAAAAATTTGTTTTTCAAAAATATTGCTTATTAGAATAAGTTTAGAATAATTGGTCAGATCTTATCTACAATGAAAGTATATATAGTCGTCGTTATCATGTATATGTGTACCTTATATACCTAACAACCCAAGATTTCCTTTAAGAGACGTACAATGTACCGAGAAAAATAGGAAGAGGATGATTTACGTTATAATGTTTGTTTTTTTCTTCTCCCTTTTCGCCGATCAATTATTACTGCATATTGACTTCTCTAGAGCTATTTAGTTGGTTTATTGTTTACATTACTAGAAAAATAAACGCCCTTACGACTAATTCAAAACATTGTTAAACTAAAAACATGGCACTATTTCTCTTGTTCTCTAAAACTTTAAGTCTTAAACATAAAAATAGTATTTATGATTTTTTTTTTCAATTTATTATCTCCGTTTTCTTAATTCTTTTTCTTCAGAAAAAATTGACATACTATTTGATATGTGTATAATGTTTGAATACGAACTAAATAAACTTCTTCGAGTCGCTGCATCCTGTTTTAATGAAATCTGTTTCGCTGTTTCATTAAAACGCCCATACGAATTACGATGCCCCACACTAGATTATATTATATCTCCTGCTCGAGAAAACAATAAATTCGTGGAGTTTCGAGAAGTAAAAAGGTTAAAATATGATTTAATAATTTTACAATAAACAAAAATACGTAATAAGAACACAATGGAAATTCATACACAAAACTAAAAAGACTGTTGAGGAACTTATACACCACAGGTAAAGCAATTGTATTTCTCTTATTTTGAGATTAAATTGTGTTTTGAAGGGTTCATTTCATCTCTTTTATAACTCTTTCGTGCTTCTTTTTCCCTCCTTATAAGTCCTTTCCTGCTTTGACTATTGTTTTCCTTTTTTCGCTATTTCTCATAAATTCACTTAATACTATAAAGTTAATAAGTTCTCTTAAACTTTATATAGATTTTAAGGCAAAAATATCATCAAATATACCTTTGGATATTGTTGTTTACATTTTTTTTCTTATTTTCTTTTTTTTTTCTTTTTATATCTCTAAATGCAGAAAAATATTGTATGTACATAATTGTATAAACTGCAGAAAAAATCCATTAAACTAAAAATGTGTATATATCAAAATATCAATACGTTAGAATGCGTATAACATGTATTGCTAAGTAGTAGAAGTTTTATTATACGTAATTTTAAAGCAAGAACTAGATATTTTGGCATTGTTACTTAAAATTCGCAACAACCGATTCAAAGAATTTTGAGTGTATACGTGTGAGGTTTGATCGTGAAAAGTCTTACAAAAGGAGGTTTTTCTCGTTATTGCTATTATTTGTTCACTACTAGTGAGCTCTAATTTAGGCAAAAATCCTTTAAAGCTATCCTTTCAGTACATCTACTAATTTGTTTCGTTTGATTTATGCGAGCCAAACGTCTAATTGGATGCGGGAAATGGAAAGTACAAGTTGAAAAGCCTATTGCAAAAAATTTAAAAAATGAAGCATCTATGTTGAAAAGTAGATCACTTATTATGGATGTATGTGGTCCACAATTTAATAAATGAAGAGTGGTTTGAACAGTTAACACATCGAAAATATTTACCAAAAAATAAAAAGGATCAACAACAATAAAACAATGAAAACCAACATTTATTTTTGTATACCAGACACCATTCGATACTTCGAGACGATATTGCTATTTGGACAAGGTTTTCAAAATTGATACCGAAAAGTATCAAGCATACGAAATGTAACTTCCATTTTTTTACAAAAAGTATAATGTTTGTTGCAACTTGCTGCACATCTCAGTCAACGATTCCAAAATCAAATAATGATAATACTATCATCTAGTTGTTATTTTTGCAGAGCTGACGAAAGATAAATAAATGTTACGAAAATTCTTGCGGCGCAAACACCCACTTTGTAAATATTTTTTCGCAACCAAATTAATCCTCGCGGAAGACAGCGCAAATTTTTTTTTAAGCTGAGTGACAAAAAATACACATAAGAATTATTTTGAACAAATTCAACGAGTATTTCTGTTTTCAATTTTTTATCCAATAATGTAGTTATGAAATACTAAAGAGTCTTAACAAAAAGGACGAAAAAGTACATCCAGCTCAATTGAAAGACTCAAAATAGTTAGCCTGCAATTCAAACCACTGACCAATCGCTATAGATGCACAGTAAAGCGTAGAATTGTTGCATTATACTACAATGTTGTTTCTTCTATGAAAATATTCAAACCATCTCAAAGCTCTTACCAATATATCAAAAATTTGTACTAGAATATAATTCTACTAAACATTTCACAATTTTCCCTTACCTTACCTTATATTCCATCATTTCCAGCTTTCAATCACCCGTTCGACCCGCATTAGTTTAAATAACTTCAACAGTTACACTAAAATACATCCATCTAATTCAAATCGATTGTTGCGAATCAGTTGGTTTAAATTGTCTTTCTAATTGTTAGCTCTACATGTTATAAAGTCTTAATACGAAAAAAAAATAAACACCGCAATAAAACTACACAAGAAAGTATACTAATAATAATAGTAAAAAGAGAATAATCACACAACTAAGGTTGAACTAAAGTATTATTCATTGTATAAAAAGTGGAAAAAAAACCAGTTAACAATTTGTATACATATATGAAGATTCTAACATATAAATATTAAACAACAAAAAATATTGTATTTAAAAAATATTTTTTTGTTTCTTCCCCACAGGTGACCGTAACTTATATTAAATAGTTGTCTCTCCTGAATTAATTATCGATATAAGAAATGTGTTTTGTTGCACAAAACAGTTTTCATTCTTTTAAAAGCGTGTGGAATTTCTTTAACTATGATTAACAAAAAAGGCTTCTTCTTTAAAACTAATAAAAGATAGTACAAAAATGACTGAATATGTAAATAGTTAGCGTTTTTGTTACATCCCAGTACCCGAGGCGCAACAGGCGCACAGGTTGCACTGGACTCATTGTACACCGTCCGTAGACAAAATTTTCATAATACAATAAAAGAATGACAAAAAAGAACATGTTAAAAGGAAATACGTAATAAAGTAAAAGTAATAATTAAAATAGTAACGTAATGTCTTGGATAATAACCAGCAGCCTTATGTAAACGGAAAAGGAATAACATTTTGCTAACGCATCTTTTTTCGTGGTTTTAGCGCTTTTTTATCTTTTTTTAGGGTTTTTCTTTTCTTTTCTATAGAATAACAAACTAACAACTAAGAAAAAAAAATAAGTGTAAAACGATGCTTGGTTTGTAAAATATAAAATAAAAACGTGAAAGAGATCAAAAATATTCTTGCTTTCTTTTGTTTTCCGTTTCAACGATTTGGTTTTAAAATCTTCGCTCTAGTTGTCAATCAATGAACATAGAGAGTATTGAGCACTAATACATGATGATTGTTCTTGGCTAGTGTAACGACATAGCCCTCGGAAGTTATTTTTAAGCCACAGCAACGAGAAACCTTTGTGGGAATTGTAGTTGATAGAATTTTATTTTTAATTATCATTTACAAGCCTACAAGCGGCACATTAAACACTTACCTTCACGTGGGGGCACTCAAATTCGGATTGTAGTATGCCGTCTCGAGAAAAGCAAGCAACATGGAATCGGTTGCCGTGAGAGTCTCCAATTAAAATATCACCAGCGTTTGATATATCAATTCCATTAGGGAAACAGGTAACTTTTTCATTTCCAATTCTATACTGGAAGGTACCATCGTCTTTGAATACAGCCACGCAATGTCCTTTGAAATCACAAACGTAGAAATCGTTGTCTGTAATCGACATAATTTCATGTTTTAAACAAGAACTTCTGCCATGGATTATAAAACCGGAAACTACAATTTTCTATAACGTCACGTTTTTAAGAAAAGTTGGGTCAAAACTGAATCGTAGAATCATAACTTTAGCATTTTTCAAGATTTAAAAAAAAAAACTGATCGTGAAAAAGTTTGTTACATGGCTCAAATCAAAACCTAAACCCTTATCTCGGTGTATGAAATACCACCATTCCATAGCTCTTCCTTAGGATATAGAAGAACTAGTTTTTCACGAGTGCGCTAGTATGATTTTCATTTATTATCAATTTATCCCTTTTAGATCTTTAATCTACATTATCAGAAAAGACATTCATTTAAAATTAACTCACCTCGAATAGCTATATCGGATGGTTCTCTCATATAATCACTGCAGTCAAACCAATGCACCAATTCGCCGTCCTCGGAAATGATGAAAACTGTGGGAGAAACACTGTCTACAGCAACGATTTGTCCCTTAGAAGTTACAGCCAAACCAGCCACAATATCAATGTATCTGTTTACAAAAGAAAATTTTATATATATCCTCTCACAAAGGTAAATAAACCTGTCTCACCGAATAGCGATCTTCTTCATGAAGTGCCCATTTTTCGAGAATATTTGCATCCTAGAGCGCTCGTTGCCCCGATCACAAACAACAAATTTGCTATTTGTGTGCATCACAGCTACTTTCCGTGGATACCAGAGTTGGCCTTCCTCCTTTCCAGGTACACCAAATTGAAACTTGAAGGCCCCATTCTTTTCAAACACCTCAATCCTATGATTGTTGGTATCCGCAACAATAATCTCTTCGTCAACACCCAGACAAAATCCATGTGGCGAATTGAACTGACCCTTCGAAGTACCCAAAGAACCAAACTTGCAACGAATTTGCATTGCAGTGGCTTTTGTTCGTCCAGGTACACTAATCGTTGGGAAGCTTGGAATTCCTAGATCGTCAGTCATTGGTGGTAGCGATGGCATGGGGGACGTAGATGGTGGCAGCCCAAAGTCAGTGAGGAGCGTGTCAATGCCTGGTGAAGGTCCTCGCGTTAAAAGGTGATTCGTTGTCAAGTCTGTGTGAAAATCTACTGCTTTACATATACAACGCAAAATCAAAACATTTGCGTGAACAAAAAATTAACGAAAATTCAAAACTAAATATCTTAAAAACCCGTGCTCACCATTGTTGTTGAGTCCCAATTTTGCAAGGGCTTGGAGGTTGTTGAAAGCGCGTTGATCCCCTGACAATATATCGGCCAGGGTAATATGCTGAGTGGGTGGATTGGGGTTGGCAGCAGGTACAATCGCGTCCGAAATATCAGGGGTTGTTTCCGCCAAGTTAGCAAGCCGCTGAAGGTTATATTCAGCGATACTATTGAAGCCTGGAATCGTAGAGCCCACCACCGTGGGTACCGCTGCTGTTGACGAAATTGTGTTGGCGATTGTATGTTGCGGTGGTGAATCAGGTGTAAGAACGCTGGTAGGGAGCATGAAACCAGAGTTCAGAGCAGACATGTCCCCTTCGAAGGAGGATTGCATTGATGTTGGCAGAGATATGGGGCTGCTTGCAGTTACAGAGCCGGTCAAAGCGCTTTGAGAGTTACTTGAGTTCATATTGCGATTCATAAGAACAGGAGGCATTCCTGGAAGCGTTGGAGGTGGAGTGCTCTCTTTAGGACTAGGTGGGGTTGACTCTGTACGGAATTTACCAAATGTCTCTTGGGCCAATTGTTCAAACTTTTCAAACTTAGTATCAAACTCCAGGGAGTAATTGGTGTCGCACTTTGGGATGTTATTTATGAGGTTCATAAATTGAGTACTGATTAGCTTTTTCATGCTAAGGAATTCTGCAGCATTAGCTTGATCGAGTACTCTTGAAGTGAATTTGCACACTCCATCGATCTTCTCGACTGTCTTTTCGACGTTGTGCAAAAGATCCATAATTTTTAACTCCCTTTCCGAATGAAGATTTTCCAAGTCTTTCAGAGACTGATCACGACACTTATCAAGGACCGCCTTAAAATTCTGGTAAGACTCTTCAATAAGATCACGGGCCAGGTCATGTTGACTTTGTAGTTCGGTTAGAGCTGTGCCGAGATTAGCGACAGCAGAGTCACAATACTTTACTTTCGCCCTTGCCTCTTTCATGAGGTTCTCAATGTCATGCCTAACACACTTTTCAGCGCTAGTGATTATGTCATAGTGGTGCTCAGAGCCTTTATGGGAATCGGCGATTAAACAGTCATTGCAAACGGGAATTTGGCAGTTAAAGCAATAGTATTTTAGATTCTCATTTGTGTGGACGCTGCAGAATAGGGGCTTGTGAATACTGACTTTTTCCGCAGACTTTTGCAGGTCCTCCAGCTTTACAACCTCATGGTTTTCAAAACAACGCATGTACTTATGCGCGTGATCGCAACCGGCGCATAAGAAACTCGCGCAATCATTGCATCGGGATATAGCGTTCTCAGTGCTTTTGCACGAAGTGCACGCCAGCATCTCAGGCTCAATAGTGGAAAGATCAAGTATATTAGTGTAAATGTAATCACAAGTCAACGAAGCCGCCCCTTTGGATCCAACCTGTTTTAAACAAATATATAGATTTCTTAGATAATCCCTTTATAATTAGGCACTTATCAAAACAAATTTTAAGCACTACATAATTATCTAAACAGTATTCGATTAAAAAGTTGTTAAAAGTGGGCTTAAAACATTCAAATTTATCAAAACCCGTTTTTTCCGTATTAAATAATTTTTAAATTACGTGCGAAGTGATAATTATGTACCTTCCTTCTCGTCATTAATAAAATAAAGTGAAGCAAATATACCTTCGTTGGCTGACCGCATGTTGGACAATCAATAGAGCAATCAATCTTGGTAGAATCTCCGGACTCATCTATAAGCAGTTTATCCAAGCAAGTCTCACAAAAAACATGAAGGCATGACAAAACACGTGGAGAATTCAGCCGTCCCCTTAAACAATTTTGCATATCACAAGTATTCACCAGAATTAAATTTAAATATTCTTACTTGCAGATCATACAGTTCCGCTCCAAGCCGTCAGGAAAAGTGCATGTCTCCTCGAGGGGTGATTCCCTCAATTCACTGCCCTTGTTGTCGTATACCTCGCCGTAAAGATTGCCCTGAATGGACAACTTATCCATGGCAGCCTCCAGCATCTTTACTTTCTCCATACCCTCCCCCTCGCCGCTATTATTGTCAATTTTGCCGAAGTGTATGCCGATGGAGTTTTGTTGCAAATTTGCCAAGTTATTCGATATTTCTTCAGATGCCATAAGTTGAATACAACTTAAGTGCCGCCCAGTCGTATATCAATTAAATTGAGTTTTGCGGTACTCAAAAAGACACTTCTTTAATTGAACAGCGCAATATCAGTTGAAATAAATACGAGAAAAATAACTTAGTAACAACAGCACGATTCAAAGAATAAATTATTTGGAGAACACACACGCCCTACGTTGGAAAATATATTTTATTTTTTTCTCTTTATACACGAGGAGATTGTAAATTCTTAGCCGTACTCTTCAGTGAATATCCTGAATTTCTTGTAAATAATTTCTTTTGTTCAATCACGCTTATATTTTGTTTGGTTAGCTCTTCTAGCAGCAGCTCTGATTAAAAAAATATTTAGGCCCTAGTGAACAGTCTCACCCAAAGTCTGAAAGTAAAATAAGAAACAAAAACTTGCGATTAATCTTTCGTCGGTGCTCATATATTTGGTTGTCATGGTTATCTAATGCTATGGTATATCTGATTTTAAGGAATGTGAACAGTTTATATGTGAACTTTTCTTTTTACAAAGTACTTTTTTGGTGATTCATGTATACACAAAATTCCTTGTGGAAGACCACTGTATTGCAAGAGAATTGCTACTTTAGCGACAATGTTGCAATATTTGTGCTTGATTCCGGAGATAAGAAAACAATAGTAGTTCTTTAGTTCAATTTAAAGTAATCCCTGCCATGCGTGACAGTCGCGAATATAATGCAAAAAATATTCTATAAATACCGTCTTCGGTTGCATTGCAAGTGTGCTATACAAGTTCTAACGACAAATTAATATCTTAAGAATATCCATCAGCCACCATTTAAATTAATTATTAGTGATGATAACTTTTCGTTCATATGAAAACATGAAACGATTTCGCCCTTTTAAAAAATTCGTCCCCGAAAGAGGTTAGTTTAAATATTGTTGAACAAATTTTCTGTCGAACAATCGATTTAGGTATAAATAATAAATCGCTCATATTTTGCTAAGACAGACCAAAACACTTATTAACAGCATGGTTTTTCAATAATATACATAAATATTTAAACAAATTCGGTAACATTTTTGAAGAGATTTCAATAGAAGGTAAAAAATGATGAACTTAAAAGGCAAACAGCAGCCCCATAAAACCAATGAGTGTTAATGGTGATGTTGGAACGAAATGATAGTCTCAGAACCTGGTTGATTAAAATCAAAAACTTTAAACTTCAATATTTTGCTATTTTACTCGTATTACAAAGCCACTTGCAAGGACAAGATCTGGAAATAATATAAGCAACCAGAATTGAGTTTTGTTTATGTTTTGATTCACTCAAACTGTTTTCTGAATAATTTTGGACACTGCATCAACAAAGTACATAAGGTTTAATATGGTCCTCAATTCGAAGATTTTTATTGACAAAATTATAGTGAAAATTAATTTCAAATAATTACATAATTTGGTAGCTAACTCTGTGGTCGTACGCCGGACGCTTGAACGATTTGCAATTGTAGAAAACTTTAGTTAGATGCATTTTCAACTTAATATTGTTCAGTAAAACAAACTAGCCTATGTCTAGGACTTAACCCTTTGACTGGTATGGACGCAACAGTCACATCAACACGCCTATGCGCCGTCCGCGGTATGGACGTCGCTGTGAAGTTTTAGTATTGAACTCAAAGCAGTATGAACCTGAATACTGCAATTCTGCAATTGTCGAGTATGTTATGATATATGCTTATGCTATCTATCGGCGATGGAAACATTCTCGCAATTCTAATCCTTAATCCGCTCCCAAAGCAGCGAGAAGGATAAAAATGGGTTTCCTGTAATTCGTCGAACCAAATCAGATTCAAGTAGAGTAGGTTAAAGGGGCAGAGGAGAAAGCTGCTTGAAAATTACTTTCAATAAGAACATACCATAGAAGGGCTGATACAAGGGGGATAATAGTGCAAAAACTGGCAAAAGTTCGAATCAACAAAAAACCTACTCAAAGTTCTGTCTTTTCGCCTAGAAATGTTAATATTATATTTCAGGTGTTAGTTCTTCACACGATTTTAATGTAAATAATTTGAAAACTGCCAACACCTTGAGAGACATAATTCTTTTTCAGCTCCCTCACAATGAGTGCACTATTATGATTGGGGCCTTGGACCAAAAAAGTTTCGCAGATGATTTTAAAAGTACCTCAAATACACATTCATTTTTTATTAACCAAAGTTCGCTGAACGCGAAATTTAGCACATAGAGGCCCGCTTAAAATACCTCCTCGAAACCACTGAAACCATTTAATCCCTCGTACATTTTCTTGAAACAATTGAAAAAAAAGCAGCTGTAGATTCATTTAATCATACCCTTTCTGCAAGGAGCTAGAGGGTAAATCCGACGCAGATGCAACCTTTGCACCTTGACGTACCACGAACCCCACCAGCAGCGGAAGCACGAACTTGACTTGGCCATCGAGTCGAGAATCACCCGAAGAATCGGCGCAAAGGACGTCCGACCGAATGTAGTTTTATTGACACTTTTACTACGGCACGGCAGACAGCAATTATTTCCACTTTGAAATTCAAATGAATCGTGCTGCGATCCGCGCAGAACACAGCTCAAAAAAGAAGAGGCCGTCGCTCGGTATTCCGTATGGAGAATAGTGGAATTACTGAAAATCGAAATCTCTGCGGTTCGCTGGCTATTCATCAAATTGCTGGTGTTCTCCACGGCGATTTAATTAACTCAATCAATCCAAAGCTAGACTGCTTGCCTCTGAGCTCTAAGCTGCGGCTGCGGCGAGGTCACTCTGGAGACTGTGGAGCGCGACTCATATCGCGAAAAAAAAGAGCGCCCACCCTCTAGAATCGAGTAACCTTCTGCAGCACTAGATAATTATCTTAAATTGACACTTGTACACCCCGCGAAATGAGTCTTCCCTGACTTCGATTTTCCTTGCTCGGATTATTATGTAAAACTCACGGCAACGGTCAGTGGTTTAGTTACCTAAAGGTTTAGCCCCGCGTCCGTAAACTTATTTGCCCGCGAGCGGCTCCAGATCGCACTTCCTCTCCCAGCGGAGTCAATCAGAAAATGTAGTGTAATTGCCTATTTCCTGCATTACACGTAAACATACAGTGTTCCTCCTAGATTGACCCGACGAAAATGCGCAATGCAGATAAGGCCACGAGAAACGTTCTCTTCGTGTCCTTGAAAAATTTTCATTCCTCCAAAAAAAAAGTTACGTCGATCGCCGGAGCACTAGGAAGAGCACTGTCGAACCGATTTTTAATTTTTTTTGCAACTCACTGCCTATTAGGCGATGATGGAATTAATTTGCATTTACAGAATTACATTAAATTTGCTATGCGAGCATTCAAAAATGTGAGCGCACACCAGACAGGCAACTCGCGACGGTGAATTGTTGCTGATTTTTTCACGGCCACTTTTCCACTTGCCCGGCTGGTTTTTAGCCAATTAACAACATGAACGGGTTCTGCACATATTGAACAATTCAAATTCGCTACTTATTCTACTTTTAAACGCAAATCCACCTCACCTTAGCCATCATAAGATTTTTTCACAAAAAGGAATGGCGTAGACTACAAAAGTCAACTCAAGTATGGACAGAAAAATGCGCCGGTACAAGCGCGTTTCCAATACAAATCCCTTGCTTGGATGGCTCTTCCACGATGGGCTGCGGTCGTTTTACACACCGAAGTCTATTTAACGGTTCCACTGTACTTTTATTTAAAAAAAAAGTATTACCATTTACATTTAAAAATGTTTATATATTTAAATTGCAAGAGTTCGAATTCCGTGTATCTCGAATTTAAATGAAAAAAATCTTCAGTAGATAAAATAACCCATATATGTAAAAGAAATCTTCAATCACTAACGAACTGTTTAAATCTCTGCCTTTGGAATATAGACTTAAAAAAAATGTCATACAGCAGTAAGAATTTAATTTAAATATTTATCATTATTGTTTAATTCTCGGATAGAATTTTAATTTTCATAATATTTATAATCTCATACATACACCTTTCCAATTTATTAGTTTCTTTTGAAATGTTCACTATGCACCTTTTAGAATCATAAAAAGCTGTTAAAAAATCATATTTAAATTACAAAATTCAAAAGAAAGCATGTGTTCCGTATTTAACGAACGCACACTTCTTGAAATTGGAAACAGTTCCATTCAAAGGTCTCTCGCTCGCGCCAAGGGAAATGCAACCAAATGTGTGCGTTGTATGTACATATACGATGAGAGCACGAACACAAACTAAGCCCCGCGCCGATGTCAACAGCTGACAGAATTTATTTACAGCTGATGAGCCGTTTCAAATAGTTTTAAATTATCTCGATTTTTTTCTGTATAAAAATGGAACAAATAAATGCAATGAAACAAATTGGAGTGAAAAATATGGGATTTCGCGTTGAGCTGATGGAGTGGAGTAATAAAATGGATTTAATTGCCATTGGGAATGAAAAAGGTGCGGTGGGAAAGTTTTGAGGTTGATGAAAACTTAGAATAATTGATTTCCCCAGAAAAAAAACATTATCGCAAGAAATTTTGGTTTTTTTAGTGATTTAAAAACTGTAAAATAGAGATATATGAGTTAAGGAGAAACATTAATGTTAGAAACGTTAAGTGTTATACAGAGAGTAGTTATGAGGAATAGAGGAATAGAGATGATTATAGGTAACCATTATGTAGTACTAGTGCTGCCCAAAATAGTTTAGTTTATAATGGATTCAAACTTTCTAATGGTAGCTATTAAGAATGAAACCAGGATTAGTATAAGGAGTATTAATAAAGTGAAACATTGTTCCGAATTCTTATTGAATAGTTAGGGGGCTAAATAAAGATTATTATTATTTTACTAAGATAAAGCATTGTAGGTTGATATAACAAGCACATCCTAAACTGCTCCAAAAACCGAAATCACCGAATCACCAGATCATATAAACCAAACTCATTCGAAAGAGACTCAGTTGAGTACGTTATTTCTTTTTTGATAAAAGAAAACTACTTCTAAACAAAATACATCAATAGGGCTTTATTTATTACGGCTTCAACATACTGATTATATACTAATAACAATTTTTAAAACACCTACAATCCTACCATATGTACTTCAGAATTGGTCTGACAAAAATGGAGCACAGGGTGCGAGGGATAATTGAACTCCTTCGACTTTCTTTTGTCGCGTTGCCCTTGTTGGTAATAGAATCTTCGAGAAAAACAAATTTAGGTACATTTACTGACGTCCAAAGAAACTGTAAAAAGATCTCATTTTTTTAAATTAATTCAAATCAGAATTCAATGAAGAGGAATTACGATCCCAATCACTTATGTTTATAAAGGAGTTAAATCATAATTAGTCACATGAAACAAAGCTTTAGTATTTAGTATTGTAGATTTGATCTTACCTTCTTCATTACAGGTGAAGTAATCATCCAAAGACTGAATTGGCAAAAGATCTGCTCCTTTCCCTCACCAGGAGAAAGTATTAAAGTAAGAGCTCTTTCCTGGCAGCCCGATGAAACCATAATAGCAATAGGTAGGGAGACGTTGTAAACCATCGCGCTTTTAATACGCATTTCTTATTATTCAAAGCTTACAGCAATGGAAAGGTATCACTTTTTGATGTTGAAAAGGAGGACGAAATATTTTCCTTCACAGTCGACAGCGACGTAAAGACACTACAATGGACCAGATCGGTCTTCACATCGGAATATACAGACAGCTACAACAGCAAATCAGAGGTATTTGGCTTAATGTGTCCTACCAGCTCCTTTATTAAATTATCTATAGGTCAATAATGAGAACTTTCTGGTACCTCTACCCAATTTGAACTCTTTATCATCAGGAGCAAGAAAGAATGATTACACTTCGAAGAGTTTTACGAAAGGCTCACCTAACTTTTTGATTATAAGTCTAACTACGGGACAAATATGCCTTTCAGTTCTTGGAGTTTTACAGTGTGGAAAAATAAACATTCAGAAATATTTAACGAACCCTGAGAGCTATGAGATCTGTGATGTTCGAATGAATTCAACTTGCGATGAAATAATGGTTTATGTTAAGGACGGGAACGTTTTGAAAATTCTCTTCTTTAACAATGATATACTCTCAAAATACACATCATCCTTGTTAAATCTTGCGATGAAGCATGGTCACGTATTGGGATGCTTGAAGTAAGTCTGATGAGCACTTTGAAAGAAAACAAGAATTTAAACAGATTTTTATTAGTTATATTAGTGAAACAATTGAGTGCATTACTGAAGCTTGGGAAACCGTTTTGCTTGAAACCGACAATAAATTAACGAAATATGCAAATTCTCAACCTGAAGGGTCCTTATCAGCCGATTTCTTAGAGCTTCTCATGTTTGGAACTCCCTCTGAAGCTTTGGAAGAGTTTTTAACGCGGTAGATTGTATATGTTCAAATGAATAACAATTTTTTTAACTGGTCTATAATTAGAGATTTAACGGAGAAGGGTCTTAAAAAACTTGGAAGTGCCATTGAACTCAGTTACTCAACTATACAAAATTTGGTGGTAAGATCCTTGCAGAGCGCAGCTACGAACTTGTTCTATCATTTGAATATTATCAAAGGGCTTAGTAGAAACACGTACTGTTACAAAGTTTGTTAAAATCTAAGATTTTTTTTAGTTATTGCAAAAGTCTTCTTTCAGGCGCTCTTAGTGCCCGAAATGGCTGAAAAGGCTCTCTTAAGCGCTGGTTCTTTTTTGGTAAAGATTCTCGAGTTGCAACAGACTGTCGATCAGTCTGTTGTTGACTACAAGATATTTTGGTGTTGGCTATGCGTTGTAGTTGTTAGACTAATGGATGAAAACATTCCTGATGAAGTTGCATCTGTAACGCAGGAGGATATCACTTATCTGGCGGAGTTTCTAAATACATTTGATGAGTGCATCTTTGAAAGAGGTAAGCAAGACTATCATTTATACTGAAATATTTTTAAGGGAGAAATTGTCAGTTAAGGCCCTAAACACAAATACTTATATTCTTGAGGTCTGAGTATTGCAATCAAAATTTATTCTCAAGACCAAATTTTACTAACTCCTCGGCTTTTAAGATAATGTTTACGTTCCTTTTTGAATATAATATGAAATTCTTCGTGTATAACAGAATTGTATAAAAGATTTTTTAGTTTCGGTTTAGTTTAACTAATTTATTTTATAAAACACCAAATCATGAAGTCCAATTGTAAATTTTACAGAAGATGGGACATTTGGAAAACAAAAATTTAACTTAGAGCGTGTAGGTCAGTATCTAGAGAACTCCGATTTGGAATTCCCTCCCAAGCTGGACGGGCATCATCGATGGAATCAATTGCTTAACGAAAATGAATGCTTACGTGAATCTGGACTAATTTTTCCGCATAATAAAAAGTTTTCCCTAATCCAAGAGCAGAACAGTTTGAAGCAATGTATCTTCGAGCTGTTTGCTAAGCCAGATAGAATAATTGAGCAAAATTTCAATTTGAAAAACACAATAAAATGCGCTGATCTCAAAATCGATCAACTGATCTACACAAGTTATATAATGGATGATGGTGCCAATACCGATTTATTGGTAGCTTCGATAAGTGATACTGAGATAATATTTATTGAATCGAGTCCTACGAATCAGATGCTAAAATGCTCAAGATTAAATTTATCCTGTGGACCCTTCACGCCTGGAAAATTTAAAATTTTTAATCAAATCGTTTTCAAGGATCTTCAGTACTACAATGAATCGATTCTTTCATTACTTTTACAAGCATCAACTGAAAACAAATTCTGTAGCTTCTTCGTCCAGCTTCCTTTAGGAGTGGTGCGAGAGAAGTGCTCAATTCATCAAAGCATCGAACAGATCGACTTAAGTAAGTCTTCTGCTCAATACAGCATTCTTGATCTAATTGATCCTAACTATCTTAAGCCGGTTGAAGGTTTCTGTTGCTCATCTATAGCCGTATCGGGGAGTAGGAAGGTACGTAAAAATATGATTATTAATATTATATTAGTTTGAATTAAAAAACGAATTCTGGGTGATAGGTTGCATCAGTGCTATCGGATAATTACCGAAAGATCAGAATCTATGAAATGGAAATCGAGGACGATGACGACGAAGTCGAAATGTCGCACAACTCGGTGCTGGACAGTAGCAAGGAGTCAATGCAATCCCAAGACTAACTGAACTGAAAATAAAGTGATTTCCTCAATACGATGAACATGTTTTATTTGAGCGCTAATTTCACTTGTTTGGCCGGTGGTGCCCGTGGAACGGCTCTTGGTGACAAAAAGCACGTTGACATTTGGCTTAATTATATTAAAAGATTCTTTTGTGTTTTAAATAAAAATACATGAAAATAAAATTATAATTAACAGATGAATCTTAATTATAATTATTGTAGGGCTGTGCTGCCATCTTTTGAGGAATATGGTCAGTGATAGTCATATTAACCGCAGGAAGATGATAATGATGATAGTATTGGGAGTGGATTTGAAGTTTATTCCTCTTCCTCCTCCTCTTCCTCTTCTTCCTCTTCTTCTTCTTCCTCCTCTTCCTCCTCCTCTTCCTCTTCTTCTTCCTCTTCAACGACCTCTTCTACTTCCTCGTCCTCCTCAATAATATCTTCATCGGCCTTAACATCCTCTTCACCCTCTGGTGTTTCGGCTTCGTCCTTCTTCTTGCCTGGTCGCTCGCCGAACCATTTTGGAAGTTTAGCTGCCGGGACAGACATTAAAATCAATTAGTATTGTTGCTAAACTAGTGCAATTTGGCGCTGTTATTTCACAAGATCAATTACTTCAAAAGTAAACAACCTTCCAAATTGTTATTAACGTGAAATGAGAACAAATGGGATTGAACGAGTGCATCTATGCGCCTTTGAATAAATATTATTTTTAGTTCCGGTTTCATTTTCTTAGTCTTACCTTTTTGGCGTCCTGAGAATTGATCTTTCTTTTCTGACCAAACCTTTTCAAGGAATTCCTTGTTGAGCTCATCGAAACCCTGGAGACATTAAACAGATATTTTTTTTGAGGGATGAAAACGTGCAGGTTAGTTTGTTTATATTTTCTTGTTTTTCTTGTAATATAATTTTGATTTTTTAGAAACAAATAATTGCAAGCAGATGCAAGATCTTCTAGAATTATGTGAATGGAATTCAGAAGTATCTTAGACTTTCCTACATAAAAGTAGAAATATTACGTAGATTTCCATTACCTTAGTTAGATTAAGAAACGTTTCGCTCGGAAATTAATTTCGTGCTTCCCTCTTTCCACTTTCGCAAATAATGAAGTAAAAATTTGGAAAAATTAGTGTATGTTATAATTTCACATATATTTTGTATCTTGGTTTCAAAATGTTCTTAAAAAGTGATTAACAATATTTTATAATACATTTTTTTATAAGGCACAGAAGCCAAGAGAAATATACGTTCTAAATTTCAAATAGCCACCTATAGCAATAACTTAATAAATTTTTAATAAACAACTCAAAGTAAGTTAGGATTTTGTTATTATTACTGAGAATGATCTGGTTCTGCTTGCATTTTTAAAGACATAAAAAAAAAATTAACATTTAAAAGGGGATACACCAATTTCCCACTAAATATTGTTTTTATCGTTCTGAGGCGACTCTTTGTATAATTGTGTTTTGTTTTAGATGCGAAGGTTAACAAAAAAATAATACACGGACAAAAATACATTACTGTTACATGGTCACGCTGTTTCCCCTTTTCTTGACTCAAATCGTAAATGTTCGATTGCAGCATAACAAAAGACCATTATTAAGAGGATCAAACGTAAAACGTTCTTTATAAAACTTTTGGTCGTTACGAAAAAATGTAATTAAATAACAAAAATTTAAAAATGAAATTGTAGTAAATATAAAAAAATTGTATCAGTAAATTGCTGTGAAAAATAGTACAAACACGAACGGTCACCGTGAGATATTAAAAAAAAAAAGTAAAAAAAATTATACAACGAATTAAACATGAAACATTGATAAAAGTAAAACGAACATAAAAAATAAAATATCAAAAAACTTTATATTGGTCTTACTTTTTGTACGGCTCATAAATAATTCGTGTTTTTGTTGCCATTCTTTTTCTTTTAATTCTGCGTATAGCGTATCGTAACCCTTTTATTTGTTTTTGTTTTTAATTTTTGCAAAAAGATTTTTTTTATGGAAGAGAATAACGTAAAATATTTGAACTTTATTAACATTTCTTCCTGGAGACATTTATTTAATATATTTTCTATACTTACACCTTCGAAAAGTTTTTTCTTGTCATCGTATGAACGTGTGTCTACACGTCGTTCATACTTTGAGGCAACTTGGATTTTAGGCTGAAAAAAATGAATAATGTTAAAGTAGAGTTTCGTTCTGTTCCATACATTAAAAGAAAATGCACTTCTAAAAGTTAATTACTATTAATGCCCTTATTCTGATTTTTATTTTTGGACTTACCGGGTATTTTCCAGTCAGTGCTTCTGGGTCAAGACCCTTCTTTAAGGCTTTGTGTCTAAGTTGTTGCTTCTGTCTTTCCTTCAATTCTTTAAGCTGAAAGATAAATAAGTAATTGAGTAATCGTAAAAAAAGAAAGTAATAATAAGAAATACTTACATCGTAGTCTTGACGCTTTTGCCTTTCTTCTAAATCATACTTTTCGGTTTCAAGTTTGACAATCAATTCCCAGAGTTCTGTAGCCTTAGCACGAAGCTTATCAGCACTTAAGTTTTCAATATCAAGAGGCTTAATACGGAAGGAAAGGGAGATTTTCTTTTCTTCTTCAAGCTGTTCCTTTGTCTTGTTACGCTCCATAGCAGCACTTGAGAGTCCAAGCTACAGTTAAAATTAAATTAAATTTTGTTAAGAAGTTATAAAGCAGGATTGAATTTAAAATCGAGCGTTTGTATGTCACCAAAATCGAATTAGAAAATATCAGTTTTCTACAGTTAAACTTGCTAACAATAAGACTATCAAATTCTTACGCTGATGATTTAATCAGCCTCTACATTTTTGTTCCATTCTAGTGATAGAATAACGGTCGCCTATAAATTATATTAAATAAACGTACCAAACCAGGATCTTTCTTGGCAATGGTGAAGTTGGGTCCCTTCTTGTCCTTGTCCTTCATGGCCTGGACCATAGCTTGGCGTTTCTTTTCGGCCTCCTCGAGACGCTGCCTCTTCTCCTCGATGTCGCGTTGTTTCTTCTCCTCAATTTCACGGATACGGCGCTCCTCCTCCTCCTTTTTGCGTTGGGCCATTTTCCTTTCCTCCTCGGCACGCGACACCTTGCGTTTGGCCTGCTTCTCCTTGAGCTTCTTCAGCTCATCTTCTTCCCTGGCTCGTTGTTTGCGCCATTCTGCGATGTATTCCTTCAATTGATCATCGAGATCGTTCCTCTTTTGATCCTGGCGTTTGATGAATTCTGGATCTCCCTCCCCTCTTTAAAATTACAATTATTTCTAATTAGTTTCAATTGAAAATATTTAACAAATTCGTGGAGATTTTATTTTTTTATGATTATTTTAGACAGATACAATTGTGAAGTACTTAAATATAGTAACGAAGAGTTACACACAATTTGGGATTTAATTCATGCAATGGTAAATATTTACAACCTGCTTTTCTCTGTTGTTTACTGCTGATTTATAACTCAAAAAGTCCGACTCAGTTGAACATATACTTATTGAAGTAGAAACCTTAAAACCATCGATGTTTACGATTTGCACAGAATCATCACCGATCGATAAAATTTAGTCAACAAATTTAATTTTTTTTTTATGAATTGGCAAGTCATTTCTATGGGATTTTTTCTGTAGATTACAAAATTCGAGAAAAATGAATGAAGCGTTTTGTCAATCGTAATCTACGAACAAAATTTTTTAAAGATGATTTGGAAAATTTTTTTTTTCTTTCTTACTTTAGAAACAAATTGGTGCTGATCAGCATCTAAGACACAGGGCAAGAGAAGAAACTGCAAAAATTGCAAATTATGTACTTGTTTTTAGTTTTGCAATTTCAAGGGTTGATTTCGTCGCACAAGGATGAAATAGAATAAAAACTTTAAATTTTTTTACTAAAATATACCCAGTGTTTAAACAAGAATAAATTGAAGAAGATGAAGAATCCATTTAGGATCAATTTATAACCCGAGCAGATCGTAGTGAGAAAAATGTATGTTGTAAGCTCAAAATAAAAAAGTAAAGTAGTAGAAGAGAATAATTTGCATTAATCGTCTGTTGTATGTTCAACCTTAAAAACCTGAAATGTTGTTTTATTTAATTGTGTAACTAGTGTTTAGTGTTTGACTGGTAATTCTTTAAAATGTGTATATTTTTCTATCTCCGTTATTATTATTTTACGAATTATGATGTGTTCCAAAAATTATGGGCTGTTTAGTAAACAAAAAGTGTTAAATCTAAAAAGTAAAGTGAATATTGAATATTGTCTCATCAAAAAAGTTTGTTACTGTTTAATTAAATCATCAAAACTTATTTAAGTGTTTTCAAAAAAAGATTTGTTTCTCGAATTCAATTATTTTAGTTTTACAATTTTTACTATTCATTAGTTTTAAATAAAACACAAAAACTCTTTTATACAAAATATAAGCTGAAGCGCATTAAAAATTACAAAAAAGTGCGCTTGTGTTTTTAGAATTGTTTAATGGAATTATGTTTTGTTTTATCGAAGCTGTTCTGTTTGATTATTTATATATTACACACATTTATAGCTCAGATTAACAGCTTATTGCCTTAGTTGAAACATTATTGTGTTTTTATCGAAAATAAGTTTTTTTTTTGTTTTTTATCAACTTACTCGCTCTTGGTTTCAACGCGCCTTTATTTTTGCAAAATCAGGATAATCACGTAGTTCAACAGTTGTGTCCATAAGTAAGGTAAGAAGTGTTTAATTTAGTTTAATGTTTCTTTTTGAATACCTTATATTATAAATTAATGGAATATTTTTGTGAACAAAAATGTAATATGATTTCAATGATTTTTATACTTCTCTTGATAGAAAATATTTAGGTACTTTAACTGCTTCAAAAAACTCTACATCAAAAGAAGTTTTACTCTTTCAAACAAGATTTTTTAACAAATGTTTGTCCTTAACAATATATAAAATGATATAAAAAGTAAAAATAAGAAAAATTTACTACATCTACATTCACAGGGAAAGTGCACTATTCTATTTGAACTATATGTTTTGACTAAAATCTAAAAAATCACTTAGGAGGTTACCACTTACTTCCTGTAATGGAGAAAAAGCTTTTCTTAGTGGGATTTTTCATTTTCTGTTTTTCATATGCAAATGCGTTTGATTAGTTGCGTTGCATAGCTTTTCTAATCAATGTCTTTAATATTTTAAATATTAAAGACGTAACGAAGCAATCAGGACTTTTCGTTGTTTTTGAAGGAAAATATAATAGATAATTAAACAAGGAAATGCTTACATTGTCATCAGTTTATAATATTATTATATTATGTACAAAGAAATAGTGAAATAATAGAAATTAGTGAAGTATGATATGTGTATTTTGTACATACAGATATATTTACGAACATAACATCCTAAATGTATTTAAAGGATAAAATAGAACAATATGTAGCAATAACATTTTAGGGTCATCATCGAAAATCTTTGCCATTTGTTGTTTTATACATACATGAAGGATGCAAACAAAATGTAGGTACATTTCGTGAATGCACAACTTCTGATATATTGTAAGCCCGCGAAGATTAAGCATTTAAAGACGTAAAGATCTAAAACGATATATTCAAACAAACATTATATGTATGTACTAGTAATTATAATTCTGATTATTCTATAACGAAATGCATATTCATATATTTGATAAGGGACATTTTGTAATTAAAATCGAAAATAAAAGAAAAACTAGATTTCCGAAATTTTTTCCCAGAAAATCTAACCCACTTAATCCAAAGTCCTGTTGCCATAATAAGCCAAATTGCCCTAACAATTTTGACAATCGTGCGGCGTGTGACCAGAAGCTATTTTGTTTTTATTCAAACTTTGAATTAAACTTTTATTTTTTCTGTAATATTGTATATGTACATATGTAAAAGTTATTGTTATAAAACCTTTTGGTCACACTTTATAAGTTCTTATAAGAGAATAAGATCTCGTCAGTTTTATAATTTAGCAAATAAAAATAAATTGATAAGCTGACTGACAAAGATCTTATATCTTTTTACATAAACAGTCCTTAGGAAAAAGACAAAGCAAAACAATTGCTTGCCTAGGCAGCATATCTAATCGGACATCATCAATCTATGTAAGCAATATTGAGCAAAAAGAAGCGAATATAATAACAGTCTCAAAATGATTCCGATTTTGAGTATAAAACTTACGTCTCATGAACTTCCTCGACGACCTCCTCCTCTTCAGAGCTAAAATTGTTTTGGTTTAAGAAAATATTAATGAATGAGGTAGAAAAACAGGACAAAAAATACATTCCCTTCGTTAACGTTGCAGTATGTTTTTTTTACTTTATTTTATAAAAGAAATATTAATATTGAACATTAAAAAACGATATTAAAATTGTAAATTCACTTGTGATTTTAAAAAAAACGAAAAAGGTAAATTGTGAATTTTAAAAACAAAAATGTAATACAAAAGGAGTTTGGTGCAAAAGGATTGTATAAACAGTGAACAAGAAAAATATTGAACGCACAATTAAAAAAGTTTTGTAAAAATAGGTGAAAGATAAAACAAAAGAAAGAAGGGAATATGTTTGAATTTTTAATTATTCAAATTTGCGACAAAAATTATTGAATTTGTTTTTGAAATATTTTTTACTTACGTGTATTCTTCTTCATCGGACATGGTTACGAATAAGGAAAATTAAATCTAAAAAATAAAAATAAAAATGTATTATTATTTCATGTTAAGTAAAAACGTTTACTTTTTTTTTATTATTGTGTTAAATATAGTTAGAAGGGTTGCGATTTTGTACATAAAAAAATATATAAAATTCTATTATTGAGCCTCATCAGTATATATCAAAGGCGAATTTAATTTGAGCTAGGAATCTCTTGGGGATTTTATAAATAGAATCAAAACGCACAGTGTTCACACGAAACTTTTCTCGCTTTCCTGAAGAGAGGGGATTTCTGTGAGAGGATCGAAAACATACTTCTTCCTCCCTTTGAGAATTTTCTTCATATTTATTCATCTGATTCACGCAGATGAAGCACCTAAAAGCGCGAATGGTAACGGAATGAATAATGCTTTTCAGTCGGTTCATTTGTAGTTGTTAAAATAAACATCCAATTAACATACAGCCTCTTCTCACACCCGAACGATTGCTGCGATTTTCGTAGTCACCAAAATGGGACATGTGTTAGTCGTTGAAAGTATTAAAAATAGAACACGATCAGATTAAATTTCGTCTTCCGATCTTGAAAATCGACGTAGGAGTGCTTTCCGACTGTATGCTAGAATGTATGTAACGTGGGATTTGGAAGTTGTTTTAAAAAAACTTAATTTATTGCTTAATATTATAAACAAAATTCAACCTCATGGATTTTGCAAAATTTTAAGAAAATATTCCGAATGATGATCGTTCGAATTGAGCACTCGGTTATGAAATTTATGCAATTCTTGATATAACTTTTAGGGGATGTTGTATAATTTCTGGATTTATGTCTAGCATTTTGGCACGGATTCAAATGTACAAATTGCAAATGGTTGCGATGCGTGCACTTGCAGCGATTTTATAAAATGCTAACTAAGTACAATCGTATTTCATACATAAAATTATACATTTGTTTATACATTTTGAATGTTTAATCTGCTCTAACAAAAGGTTCGTCTTACTTTTGACGTTGTAGATGTGTATAATGGTAATTTTTGCATAATCATGTACAAGAATAAGTTTGAGGAAATGAATTTAGAAACAGAATGAAATTTTAATTCTTAAGTTTTTTTATTTGGCTTTGGTAGCTAGTAAATTATGAATCTGATAAACATTTTGAATTGTTTCTCATCCCATTAATTTTTAAATAGAACAAACCTAGAATATATGTAAGTCATGTAGATATTGAAGTATTTCTAAAGATAAAGTCCATAAAAAATTTTGAGTGTCGATTTTTAGTCAACTCGACAGCTCTAAAGTACTCTTCACTTGGAATATGTAAACATAAATTATAAATAATTAAAAAATAACCGAATCGAGTACGCTGCACCTACACCAGGCTTTGCTTCTAAGGCAATGAAAGTTTCCAATGTATAATAAAGGTTTAAATTCCACGTTCTTGCAATCTAGCGTCATATCCTTTTACCCTTACTGTTTTGACATCCGGAGAACATACCCTGCAACATATATTGAAATATGTATATTGAAAAATATAATGATTTATTTTGAGAACATATTTACGGCCAACCTATTGAATTATATGTTCATACCTTGAACATCGATTTGTAGATCAATATGATTGAGTTAATGGTGTCAATGTCAAGGACTGTCGGTTGAAGTGAAAGAAAGATAAAGTCATTGGATATGTAAACTTGTTACGCAAACGGTTTAACAATTTTTGGTAAAATTTATAGAGTAGCCAAGTTATAGCCAAGCAAAGTTCCGATGCCACAAATAAAACTTCTTGAGTTTGTGATGACTTTGACAATTTTAACAAGGCTTGAGCCAAGCTTAAAACAGGAAGATGGAACCAACCAAGTTTATTTAATTTACGTTTTATCTAAGCTTAACTAAAACGTCTAAACTCTACCCAAAGTGAAGCTCGAGCTTTCAAGTGCGGTTCAACCTCAATCTTTTGTTTGGTATAAAAATAAATAGCGCATCTGGAAAATTTAAAGTGTTCGGACTCAGTAATAGTTTTAGGACTCGTTTTATATATACGGTTGAATGACGAGATTGAGAAATATAATAACTGAAAAATCGCTGATAAATGGATTTTGGGGGCTTGAGATGTTCGTATCATTTTACAATACAAATCTAAGAACTTAGACAAAATTTGAGCCGATTGGTAAACTTCTAACTCCTCTTTTTTTTTGGATCTGTAATAGAGACGTCCATTGTGATTAGGGGCGTATTACAAACAAATAAAATCATCACCAATCATTAAATTTATGAATTCAAATTATTTTATCGTGAAGAATAAACATAAAAAAATCTATAAGACAAAAATAAATGGGACAAGGAAATTTTTCAACACATAAAAAATTTCTTAACTTGTTTTAAAAATAAATGAAAATTTAAAAAAAAGAAAAAGAAAAAAGAAAATCTAAAAATAGACATCGAGGTCATTTTGACCAAATTCTCATTGCAATATCATATTTTGGCAATAGAAAAAAGCCGAAAGCATTAGAAGATTAATCAATTTTTTTTATATTTAATGCGCAGAGTTAAATCCAATGTGTGTTTTTATACTAAAATTAGCCCTAGATCCTATAATTAGTGCATAACTATGCGAAACACCGGGCATTTCTGGTCACACTATTGGTGTTTAAATTTGAACACTAGCAGCCCTCAAATAATCCAAAGCACTTGAAAACTATTTATAGTTTCAGCTCGGAGTTATATGGTAATATAGAAATAATCGCTAAATTAGGCCATTAGAGCCAATGCACAATCATTTTAGCATTTCCCTCTCACTTAAGGTAAACTCCAGTTATAATAATTCTCACTGAAAGAAAACTATGTGGTAAGAAAAACAATTTTTGAAATTATAGAAGACACCAAGTACTATAAAGTTTTATTTTTTTTTGTAAAGACCAACACTTTTCAAAATCCTTCACACCGTTTTTTTTCAATTCAAATCCAACTTAGTTTATGCAATGTATCACGTAACACGGCGAATATCTTTGTACTAAAAATAGTATCATTTGGGCGTAGAGAAAAGTTTCACAGCCTCACGGTTATTTTGAGCGAAATACTACGTGCACCTGTTCTTATTACATTTTGCATTTATTATATTATATTTTCTTTCACTTAGTTACTGCAATCCTCCTTTTTGCAGCTTCAAACGTAATTTACTCACAAGTTCACATAATATCCAAATATGGTCTGCTTCAGTATTTCCCACAATTCACCAAATATTTCTTAATTTTACGTTGTATTAATTTCACTTTTATTCACAATTTTTACATTTCGCATAGTGAATTAAGCGGCCTGAGGAAAGCAAGTTAGTGTGCTAAAGAAAGCTTTTAGAGTTATATCCTTAAATTATTAATAAAGCCAGGTTAAAGCGTCCGTATTGCCTTTATTATTCTTATTATTGTCTTTCAACATCTTTGTTAATTTTTTACTTTTCCATTCGTCTCAAAACTTACTCTAGGGAAAGATAAAAATTTAATTTCTCTATAGTCCGGCAGCTGACGTCGTCGGAGTGAATGCTGCGGTTCGACTAAACTGACTGACTCAGTGGAACCAACTTCGTCGGGCAAAAGTATTAGAAAGATTCTATCTTATACAGCTTCATTGGGAATCTCATTTTAGGAAACGTTTATATTAGCAACAAACACAATGACGACGACATCCCCCAAAGATGAAATCCCCAGATATAGGGAGCACACCTACATTGTGATGAGGATATCGACTAACATTTTTCCTCCTTTTTTCAAAATTCAGAAGACAGGTATATACAGAAATATGTTGAAAATAAAACGTTTCGTATACAAGCAGAATAACATTTGAACTTACCAGAAATATTTTCGGTTTTTATTTCGAAAATATTTTTCATTGTAGTACTTTTGTTCTGTGTTTGCTGATTTGAACCTGATATACAAGAAATGCAGGCAACTTGCCCGTCAACCTCGAGCCCAACGCCAGAATTTTGAACGATTTGAACTTGAGAGGGGTTTACATATGCAAAATTTGTAAAATAAAATATCTCTTGAAAATGAATTAAATTCATATATTGCTGAAAATTAGCCATTTTGAAATTGTTTATCAACTAAGTAAGCAATAAAAGGTGACGCTTTTTTAACGTCTGCATAATTTTATTGCTACAACTTGGTATTTTTGTATTTATAACTTAATTTAACTTACTGCATATAATACCAGAGAGCAAAGGCCTTTAAAATTTCTGAAATGATAAACTGCAATAACCTAAATATAAAAATACTTTGATTTTATTACAGTGATATCTTTTCATTTGCCAAAACTCGAAAATAAATTCAACTAAAATATGTCTTTGTTTTAATAAGAATAAGTAAATATCGTCTGTTTTACATAACTTATATTTACCTAACTATAAACATCACATTCTTCAATTTCTACATTACACCGAGAACTTTTCAAAACTTTAAAATGTGTATGCAAACCAGTCAAGTCCAATAAAAATGTTAGGAAATAAATGCAGTATGATTTTAAAGAGGAATCTAAAACAAGAAAGACGATTAAAATTAAACAAATAGGTGTCAGAGACTGAACATTGAACTCATGTGCATTCTTTAAAGTGGTTCTCGGTCGATTCAGAACTATATAGAAAATATTGGGAGATTAACATAACTTCCTCCATTTAACTTACAAAGATGTTTGTAAAGAAATCATAGTTCATAATTGAGCTAGAAAAAATCTAATTTAATTCATCAAGCAGCAACAAATTTGAATACTATTCTGATTTATGTTACTTCGCCTTAACATTGTTTTTTACCTCAGACTTTTTAAAATTCAAACTTTGCTAAAACCGATCTCTTATAGGTCTTAAAGTATTAATTTGACAATTTTGTTTAAGTATTATTGCCCAAGCCAAATATTTTGTTTTGTTATTGGTGAAACTAAACTGCTAAA
This sequence comes from Machimus rusticus, assembly GCA_951509405.1. Classification (NCBI taxonomy): domain Eukaryota; kingdom Metazoa; phylum Arthropoda; class Insecta; order Diptera; family Asilidae; genus Machimus; species Machimus rusticus. Next base: position 47,133,067 of record OX608051.1, on the reverse strand, counting down.
GAGCTTAATCTCGAAATATAAATTTGGCCACGAGCACATATTCGTGCTTTAAATTAGTAAAAAGTTGTATTTTAAATTACTAAAGATTGTCCTTGACTAATAACATTTCGCACGGTTAGTTTTTTACACATATTATTTAGATATGAATTGTTCATTTTAGAACAATAACAACCAAAACAATCACAGTGTACTATAATAGCTTTGTAGACTAATTAAATAACAATAAAATAACATTTGCTGTTTAAGGGAAAAATTGTATTTTTCAATTTATCGTATATCAAAAGTATGTTATTAAAAGTATTTCCAATCAGAGGAGCTCTATAACTAGTTATAGTTACTAACTGCAAAATGTACAATGAAATATGAATTGGATAAAAATTGATTGCCTTAAATAAATTATAATTACATTATGGACACATTCCACCCTTTTGACATTATCCGCGGGTAATTTTTTGGTTTTGTTTCATTTGAAAATAACTTGATATTTAAGAAAATATAGGTACAATAATTGTTCAATCTACTTTATAGAAAACCAAATTTGATTTATACTTGTTGTAGCACATTAAGGCTTATAATGGTATTAAAAAAATTAATTTAAAAGTGAAATATTGCGGACAATTTTTATATGTAGGAATGTACAGAGACTTGGTAATCAAAATAATGGATACATGTAATCTCTTTTCACAAAATAAATATGCATAGAACAGAACGAATAAGAACAAATTCTTTTTAAAATTTTCTGTCCCTCCTTTCAGCCAGTTGTAAACATTGAGATTTCCTGCAAAACGAGCCAAATATTTAAAGAACTCGTCCAAGATAAACTTGATATCTTTCTTCTCCGGTCAAGCGGCCGAATTTCCTCTATCTCCGTCAGAATTTGCAGTAAAATGGTCTCTTGGAAGTTGCTCATATTAGAGAATTTTCAGTTCAACTGTGTGGGAATATTGCAATCGAAAAGTTTAAATTTAGCCACTGGGCATTTCACGTAAAACCAGGATACTGCGTAGGCGGTCTCCTCAATGTATGCGTACTCAATTGGGTAAATAAAAGCGAAAAGCTTCAAAAATGATTTACTTTTAAAAAGGTATTCTATGCCAGCCTGAATAATAAACATGTTAACAAGATTACGTTTATATTGTTCAGTTAAATAGAAAAATAACACTAACTAGCAGCAATAAGGCATTTACACTTTAATTAGAACATTTAATAAAGTTATTAAAGGAGTGCAAAAGTAATCCGTCCTAATAAATCTTGTCTTGAAAAAGTTTCAAATTCTGATTTTAATTGAGTATTCATTGTGTCGCATACCGTCGACCGTGTTAATGGGGGCATAATATCTGCTATGTGTTGCTATTTTTAAATTTCTTAAAGTCTACACATACTTCTACGCTCTCTGGCTACAAATCTGATGAAAATTTAACGAAATGCTTGAGTAACAAACACTTCTTGAGTGGTCCATACAAAATTGATCTCTGCTGTTTCGTTTCATTGATTAGTAAATTATCTTATTTTGATCGCCTACCTACACAAAATTTTTTCAAAAGCATTGAAATTAAATGCACATATTCAACACCATCAGTCTTAAGTATTTTAGTGAAATAAACATTTTCAGCTGGTAACAGTTAGCGAATTTTAAAATTATGTATGTAGGTATTTAGAAAATATAAAGAAATTCGCAGCTTAAATATGTAATTCAAAGCAATTACTCATAATTTTTGGGTAAAGTTGTAATTTTATTAGGTCGAATAGTATTATACAAAATGCCTTCTCCAAGGAATAATTTTAATAATAATACGAAAGAAATGTATTATTACAATTTTAGCGCATGAATTTAAGCTGGAGACATTTCCTTCCAATTTCCATTCAATATCATGTCATGAGTGTATGCAGGGGACGGGAAAGCGGTAGCTGCCGTCCCTGGAACTTGGAAATTAATTAATTATTAATTATTAAGTGTACAAATTTATGAAGCTTATTCCAAGTACATCTCCTTATTTCGCGTTATTTGACTATTTTTTATAATATTTTATTGCAGTTGCAAATGTTTTGTCCAGCAATGATTTATTTATATAATGCAGAGAAAATCTGTTAACTATATTATAATTACATTACAATAATTCCCTCTGAAACTAACTTTGCACATCTCGCGTACGCTCATTGTCAGTATAATAATATTTAAAATGTTCGTATTCACCAAATTTATATACAGGAGTTTTTCCATGTTGATTAAAATCTCCTAAGGTAGGTAGGCCAAATTCAGATTAAAAGCTGTCTTCGCGTTCTCTTGAAAAGGACGAAGTTTAAATCAAGTCTTTGTGTTATTTAACTTACTATGTTTTTTCTTTGGAATGGAGAATGGAGTGCAAAAAAACTCGTTTTCTTCTTGTGATTTAAATATTCGTCTATTTATAAATAAATTTATAATTCGTCTTGATGTTCGTTTCCGCAGTTCTTTTGGGGCCCGATATTCATCTTTGAAATCTACATATTTATTTCCTACTTTTAACACAAATCCAAATGAACCTACAAGAACTTGTCCGTTTGTAACACTAGCACTGACATACCAAGGAAAATTTCATTGAATTTCCGTTTTGTTTCAATAAAAACATAGTAAAATGGCTGAACTTCCGGGAAAAGATTTACAACTTTTTAACTTCTAGAGTGGAAGTCGATAGCAAGTAAGAAGAAGACTCACATGCTTTATTTTGACATTTCTAAAACCATTTTACTTACAGTTTCAAACTCGATTTTTTTGTCGGACACAAAATGAAAGAAACACCTCTTTCAATTACTGAAAAGACATTTATTCAGCGATGCATAAAGGAAAAGAGGGTAAAATATATTTGAGTCAAGACTATTTTATTCAGAATTTCCGACAATAACGGCTCAATTGCAGCGTCTAGATGGAAGGAAAATAAACGAATTTCGCCCCCTAAAAATAAATTTTGGAGCTGACTGGGGCTGCGCACATGTTTCGCTAGGCGAGACAAGGGCACTGGCACAAGTATCTTGCGATTTGGGGCAGCCAAAGGCGACCAGGCCGAACGAGGGTATGCTTTTCATCAACGTGGAACTCAGCTCGATGGCTGCTGCTCACTTTGAGTCTGGAAGGAGCTCAGATTTATCAGTACAAATCAACCGGATTCTGGAGAGGACCTTGAAGGATTCAAGGTGTATAGACCTTGAATCTCTGTGCGTAACCGCTGAGGACAAGGTTTGGGTGCTGAGGTGCGATGTAACAATTTTAAATCACGAAGGGAATTTGATAGGTATGCTGAGTGTTTTTGAGAAAAAGCAATTTATTTGTAATGTACTTTTAGACTGCGCATCAGTTGCTGCATTATGTGCCCTTGCTCACTTCAAACGGCCTGATGTAAGCATCGCTGGGGAAGAAGTAAAAGTTCATACTTCCGCAGAAAAAGACCCAATTCCTCTGGCCTTGCACCACTATCCAGTGTGCATCTCATATGCGACTTTTCAGGACGGGTAAGCAATTTTTATTATCTTAAATTATTTTCTTATCATTAAAGATTCCAGAGAAGTTGCTGTAGCAGATCCAACAGCTATCGAGGAGCGGTGTGCTGAAGCAAACATGATTTTTGGTTTGAATTCCTTCAGAGAGTTGTGCTGCATCAATTTAGGAGGCACTACGCACACCAGCACCGACTTGCTTCTACAGTGCTCCAGTAGAGCAGCAAACAGAGCCAAGTTGGTTGTTGACCAAATAAAAGAGGCTTTGGAACAGGATGAGCAAACCAGGTAGGATATTTTTCTGTTATATAAAACAAAAATTATGTTTTTAATGTTTTTTAGATCACAAGGCAAAACCGTAGGATTCACAGAATGCCTTCGCCTGGAAAAGATCACATCCCTGGCAGAGGACAAACTGATGTTGAAACTACCTAAATTTAGTTTTGAAAATCCTTACCAGCCGGTGTATGCAACTGCAGCTACAAAAGAAGAAGCAGAAGAGACTAATGGTAGGTACCTACTTAGACCTTTAAAGAAGAGGCTCCGCAAAATATCCTTTTAGTGACGAAATTAGAAGAGGGGACAAGTATTCTCAGTTCGAATCAGGCTAACATCAAATGGGTGGATGAGGACAGTGACGAACATATGGATGAATTCAACCCAGACGACAACGAAGATGATGATGATGAAAGTGATCTTGAGCACGAATTAGAGAATGCCACAGCACAACAGCACCAAAGGCAGAGCCAGCCAATCAGCAAAGTAGCAGCTCCAGCAGAACGAGCAGGGAGCGGTAAAGGAAATATTCTTAGTTTAAAAACTAAATCTTTATTAATTATATTATTGCAGACACTTCGAGCGATAGCGAAGAGGAATCAACAATGATCTTGGGCTAAAAATAAAGGCTACTTGTCTTGATCGATAAATAAAATAAATGGCTTACATTTCTACGAAAGAATTGTCATCACTTGTACGTAGCGCTAGGGCGCCATAAACCTAATTCTCTTGCGTGTTCATCAAAATGTTAGGATTCTCTACAGCTACTAATTGCATTTCTCTCAGTAGTTTTAAGCTTAGCTTACGTGGTGGGCTTGGGACCGAGGGAACGGCTTTCTCATGTGGTGTCATTCCCTATGCCATTCTTCTGGTCTAGCTTGTTGGAATTTGATTTTACCATGTAGATGAAGTACGTGATGATCTCCTTCTCCTTTATGGGAATTGTCTTGAAATGCTTCATAATCGTCTGCAATGAGAAACAAAAGATATAGATTTCCTTTCTGAATCATTTCCATTTTATGTTTGCAAGTGAGCCGATCTATAAATGTTATGCACGGTAAACCAATCATTTAATCGCCCTAATTAAATATATATTGCTTACTTTGTACATCACTAAATATTTTGTCCATTTATGAAAATTTTAAATTTTTCGAAAAATCTACATTTGTAGTGTAGGACTTTTATATCGTCATTTTAAAATTGATTTCCCCATACTATCAAAAGTTTAGTTCACGGAGATGAAATGGTTTGGTCAAAGATATTTTAGCGATAACCTTATATTATTATAGTATCCGAAAGAAAAGGCTTCCCTATTTCAGAAACATTTCCAGGATTTAACTGAATAAATTTTTAAATATTCGCCCTAAAATGTAGAAAAGACCAATTTTGGCGCCAAACCTTATTCAAGCATAAATCGCCGACAAACCCGACATAGCCATCTTATCTAGCTGAGGCTAGTTATTACTAGAAGTAGCCACAATCTCATGGGTCACTCTGACCGCAAACAGCTGTCGAGCCGAGCACTTTTCATTGAAAACAGACGGCGGTCGCCGCGACGCTATACTTACGTCGGCCAGCTGCGCCTTGTTCATGCCAGGCCTGGTGGAGACTTTGTAGTGCCGCTTGTACCGACGGAGCGTGTTCACCTGGAGCTGGTAGAGGTCAACCTCGGGGAGGTCGGTGTCTGTCTCGTTGCTGTCGTCCTCCGAGTCCTTTCGCCGGCGCTTGTTGCGCGCCGACTGGATACGCGTTTTGTGGTAGTCGCAGATGTAAATGTGGTGCGCCTGCGAGGGAAGATTAAATTAAATTTTGTGCCTAAATCTGGATCTCGGCCGGACTTACAGTCGGATCGATATTGAGCTTCAGTCTCCGTTGAGCAACAGTTTTTTGTATGCGTTTGCTGTAGGAAGCATTCCCGGCCGCATTCCTGCATCGTTCGCCCTCGTCAATGAGGCAGCAGGTTTGGTCGGTGGGGCCCCGGGAGTCCTCCTCGCCCGTGCTGAATCCGTTGTTCATTTCTATCTGGAATCGCTACTTGTCCAGAAAATTCACAAATTTCCGCACGCAATTGTGTCACGTCGTCGGCCCAGCCGCACAAAACAACAGTTTTTTATATTACAACAGTCGAACTGTCCACTCGCCGCGCAGGGCCTGGAATCTCTGTACTTTATAAACACTACGCCTTGTTGGGACCTTTCTTCAAAATTCCTGAAGAGTCCCAAATTTCCATCAAAATAACTCCTGCTGCTCGCAATCGCACCGCAAAAACACAACTTTCGCTTCTTTTGCCAGAAAGAAACACACAGAGGAGAGGAGCGGCAGGGCTGCCAGAAGTGCGGAATTGCTGGAAGTGGACTGAGAGCGCGTTCTGAAAGTAAGCCGAGTCAATTCCAGGCTTTGTTTCGTTTCCATTAGACCGTTCACAACGATTTTGAATGCCGGATATAAGGGCTAAGGCACATTTATGTAGTTAAATTGTTTTTTCAGTCAGTTTTATTTGTTTAACCGAATTTTGAAGAGCTTAAGATACCTGAAAGGGGGAATTACGCAAAACATTTTGATGCATTGCTTGTATTGTATCATAAACTATATATTCATTTTTTGTTGTTTCAGTAGAGAGTGTGTTTGCGATAGACCCTGGTAATAAAATGTGTGTAATCACTATTATTTTAAAATACATACCTTGAAAGATGCTGTTTCCGTAAATCCTAAATTATTCTAATTTTATTGTGGGTTCTTATTACTGCCCTGTATATTCATATTCATAGTACTGCCCCACAACTAAAAATTTTAAATTGCAAAGAAGTCCGTCGTTCTACCAAACGCTTCGTTTCTTTTCCATAAATGGGAAAGTGACGTGCCGCTGGAAGAGGCTCCAGCTCCAGCTACCTCCAGCAGAGACGGCGGCGGCCAGTGTCACTTCACTTGGATACTTCTTGAACGGTTCGTTGGGGTCGGTCCGTGGATGTTGTTTCGTTGCGCAGAAGAAAAAGCGATCGCCGCGAGTTTCAATTGATTCCCTGGCCAGTTGTGATACAATTTATTTGCTACCTTTTATTGCTTGCGAACCATTCGTTCAGCGGGCTGAGAGGGTGCGAACTGCGGCACAAATTGTTTAAGTGTTTCGGCGAAGAAAGTGGAGTTGTTGTTTACCACGGAAGGAGTTGTTTGAAAATGGCCTCTAACAGGATAAAGAAGGTGACCGCCGAGGAGCGTGCTGAGATGCAGGAGAAATTTACGGAAGTAAGTGGCCACCCCGAGATCGAGCTGTGAAGTATTTTTGCAAGAGGAAGTGGACGGGGCTCTGTGCGTCCTGTGCACCTGAGAAATTCCGATCGCATGAATCACGCCCATCATCTGTCAAGAGTCTCGTTGCCGTGGGCCTTCTGCCCAAGTTAGCCGACTTGGGAGGCGCATCGTTCAATTTTTGGCATTCCGACCGTTACCCGGTGCCCACGAAACCAGCGTGCTTACCACTCAGACGGAGCGGGGCTCCAATGGCCTTCCGCGGCAGTCGCTAAATTTCAAAATAGCGTACAACGACCGCATTATGTTTAGCGGCTGCTGGTGTGTTGAGGCACAGAATGAATCGCCGGGTTGGGCCGCGTTTTGCGCAGCTCTTTAGCGAGACGTGAGAGCACACACGCCGCCGTCAAACCAGCCCGAGCCCGATTCGATCTCATTGAAAATCAAACAATTTCTTGCCCTGCTGTTGGAACGCTGTTTGTCCGTGGTTACATCACGACAGCGCTACCTTTTCAGGGATTCAGGTTTTTCGCGCACTGGCATGGTACAGTGGCACTAGCCAAAGTCGATTTGCCTTTAGCGCGCGTACTGCGAAGATTCTTTTGTTGCTAACTTGGAATTCATTAGCTAATTGTGGACTTGCGAATAATGTCCATAACTTGTGGCTTGTCTTCTAATCCAGCTGTCTGCAAATAAGCCTAAGATTTACGTAGTTACCTTACCGGCACCGTAAAGAGACCGCACCTCCAAAAAATAATTAGCGTTCGACCGCATTTGCATATAATGAAAGTCACGATGAAATATCGCTTTCTGGAGCGATGTTGTTTCGCAAAAGTAGACCTCCAGGATTTGCGGCTAAGGCGGCGATGTCATCAGGGTATCTACGTAGTCGCCCGCGGGGTGATTCATAAGCCATTTACATGCCATGTGATGCGATAAGCGTGACTCAATTAAAATGTGCACTTTACGTGCATTTTGCCTCTTGATTAATATTCCTGTGAGCGAGGCTTTGTCCGGGACCATCACGGATTGTGAATAGGTACCGTGGAAGCGGGGAGCAGGTAATTAAGGTCTGTTATTGTCCCGCGCAACTGATTCCTCAGTTCAATTGTCTTGGCCTCGGAGGCGGTTGACTTGAATGAGACTGATCCGTTTAAGCGCCGCTATCCTTCTCGGGGCTAATTGCAAACTGATAAACCTATCTCAGGTCTCAGAGTGTCATTAGCGAAGAACAAAACGAACGACCCGCGCCTCCTGACACAGATCTCTTGGTCGCGGAGCCGCCTGATGAAGTAATCAGCGGAGCCCCTAATGACTTCATAAAATTTCGATTTGTGGAAACATACGACGGTTAAGTAAACATTGGAAAACTGCGGCGCAAGCTATTGTGCAATTGTTTAAATTAAAATTCCGCTCGCCGCCTTTAGATATATTGGGAAAAGATTATTACTAATTGTAGCCTAATTGCTCTGCACGGGTAAATTTCCTGTGCGCTTTCTCAGAACGGTTTCTTTTGAATAGGCGGCGCCGTAAAGTAATCGACTTCCACCTCAGCTAAGCTAATAGTGGATTTCACAGAAATTCTATTAGAATGTTTTTCTGGTTGTGTAGATCACACTGCGATACAGTATTACAAAAGGAAATATGTACATAACTATAAGAATCGCAGACATTTTAAATTAATGTATAACAATTAGCCACATCCCATCATAAACCGAAAAATCGATCTCGATCTGAATTTAAATGAGACAACACTTGGTTTTTCCATATAATCGAGACTGCGTTTGCTTTTTGGAATATAAGCCATTGTTTTGCACCTTTGACTTTATGAGCAAAAGCTAGACAATTAAATTCCTGTTATATCTTTCAGTCAGTTATCTCTCGATGGATTTTTCCTTTATACAATTTTGTAACAGCTTCAGCTGCCCTATTCTATTCTCAATAATGTTCACGTACCTTCTTGGGAAGTAATTCTGCAGATAAAGCGTCTATTTATAGAATTAAAAAATACATAAGACTCGTTTTCTAATAATGTGTATTCAAGTCTTTGACACCGGCCGGCCTTTAGACATTTAAAAAAGTGGCTTTGATTAAGATCATTCAGATCGTTTGAGTCATATTGTTGTGAGCTACTGGTGGAGTGTCTATGGCTACTTCTAATTGCCCATATTTTCTTTGGAAGTGGCGAGTAGGCGTAGATGGTACTAGTGCGCAATTTATAATAGTAATCATCCTTCAGTATGATTTTAATGATAAAAAATCGCTGATTCAACGTTTTGCCTTTTTAAATTTTATTTGCAGATATATGTATATGCGTTAATGCAATTGACATAAATTCGCACATAATCAAAAGTTATCCTTGGATATTGAGAACTTAAAAGAATTAAAAAAAAGCAATTTAGAAGCTCTAAAACACATGTGTTAAATACCTGTTTTTCTGTTCAGTCAAGCTGTTTTATAAATTTGATCACAAATATAAAAAATTATAATGATGTCTTTTAATAATCTAGCCATATTACTCCAAGGATAGCAAAACACATTTTCTTGCTTGATAAAATAAATTAAACATGACTGGTGAACATATTTTAAATTGTGCCCCAGCAGGGATACTTCAATATTTAGTTAGAAGGAGATTGAAAAGCCCTGCAATCTTTATTTCTTAAAAATCCTACGGAAAAGGTTTCCAGGAAAAATGATTAGATATAAGCCGATATGATCGATTATGTATGTATGTATGTTCAGATCCAAATTTGGCATATATATGTTTATTATAAATGTAAATGTGAGTTTGTTTGTTTCATCGCCGCTTCAATAGTCTTACCGATTGATACAATCGGATTAGATTAGGCAGAGCCAGAAATTAGTTAATACCACATCTCAGCACAGACAAGAAAAATTAAAATTTTTAGTTCTCTTCGCGATTGCTTCCAAATGAATCTGCGTTGAGTGGTAAGACTACATATTTAAAAATGTGCAAAAATTTCGCACTCTGAGCTCATCATAAAACATCTAAAACGAGCATCTTCTTTAAATTAACCTCAGAAGAGAAAATTACTAGCTTTAATAACTATTCAAGTGTCGCTTCTCAACGGAAGTCTGGCTCAAAAAATGTGTAATCAGAAAGTAGACTCAGAAAAAGTTCATCAAAGTGACGAATGCAGTGGACAATGACGACCGTCTCGAACCAGATGTCCGCCTGACCAACTAAGACAATTACCCAGAAAATGTTTGTTATCGTTACAGAAACAGATTTGTTTCACTTCGCCTATTCTTTTATGAAAATTCCAACAGTTTTTTCCCTTTCATGTTGATAAAAGGCGTTGCAAGATTACTGTTTTGGTTGCAACCCAAAATATAATAAAAAAAAGTGCTTTTCTTGCGCTTTATGCTGCTGCTGCTGCTGCTGCAATGCCCGGATGAGTAACACCCAAGGCAGCCCGGAAAAAGTGCTGATAAGGGTTCTTCACTAGCTGAAAAAAATAACCGCGGTGCAAAATTGAACTGGTGATGGTCAGTTGTTGAAATTTTAAGGTTTTCTCACATGAAGGTTGTTGGAATTGATAACGCAAAGGTAAACATATGCTCCCATCTGGCGAGATGAATCAGCCTCAATTGTCGAACATTCTGTGACGAAGGCTGTTTTTGGCTAAATTTCTCAAAACCTTTCTGAATCAATTGGATTTACCTAAATCGTGCCAAATCACGGTTGCGGGGAAGGTAAACCGAGAAAAAGTGAATGCAGCAGTTCGTACAGGAAATTTATCTCATGTTGCAGAAGTTGCTGCAAACTTGGCTAATTGCTGGGGTATTAAAACGCAAACTCGAAGTCGACAGGTCATCGAGTTCAGTCGGGAAGTAATTTCTAGCCTCGCTGGGAAAGGGCGTCAGCATGAGTAACATATGTTCTTCTAATGTAGGGCGGAAGCCTTTCTTTCAGTGCTTTCTTGGAAGAGAAAGTTTTCCGATTTTTGTCGGGGAAAATGAAAGTAGAAGGAATTTTAGCGTCATCGTGTTTGCATTGCAACACTTTAAGATTGTTAAAACAACATTCTTTGGTTCGAGCGTTTCGCTAATAGCGGTGAAGCTTTCTTTCAACTCTTCACAATTAAATTGTGCGTAGATGCGATACTTTATAATTAACACAAATTATTGTGCACATTACAGCTGAATCAACCTTGACATTCTGCTGGTTGTTTTAATGAGGCCTCATATTGTTTCACATGGTGCTCATGGGGATTGTGAAACGAACTGGCGACATGCAACGAGCCACTTTTCACCCCGTTCACGCACAGGCGTTTTGTAACTATCGATGGCTTCATGCTTATTTGCATTATTCGTTTACGTTGGAGTTGTTTTCTTTTTTGTAAATCGTACGATTACCCCGGTTTGGTGGCTTTCTTTTTCATTATCGATAAATTGAAGTGTTTCGTTTGGATCCTCTCAACCTTTTAATACCTTTTCAGCATGATAACCCACCTGAGTACAACTGCGGTTTCATGAATTGTAACTTATTGTGATACCTTTTATCAATTAAACTACAATCTAAATTAGCCTTGGACTTCTATGTACACATTACATATGTATCATGCCACTTTCTGTGCTAAGTACGCTGCGTTTAAATACGGTGGACGGAAAGTTTCCCTCCATTTGTTTTTCATGAAATTTTGCATTTATTTCAGGACAATCTAAGGATTTTTTTAAAATAAAATTGCTTGTTTTCAGAATACTTTTAATAGCAGGACGTATGTTGTCCATTTTTTTTACATTCTTTTATCCTTAAATTTTCACAACAACGTAATATGCTGGTCCACTCCTCAGTTGGCTATCGAATTCTTCAATTTAATACTGGAAGACAAATTTTGAAATGATATACGGCACGAGTTCGGTTATTTGGTATAGAATGTATGTATAGTTTAAAAAACTCGAAATAGCCCCAAGAAATAAAAGTACATATGTATGTATTTCTTAAATGTGCGTAAAAGTGATAACTCTTTTTTTGATTTGAAAATAATCTCTGGACTTGTTTTAATCTCCACTTGAACTGTATTTGCAAGAATTTTTTCCCCGGAAATGATTTTTGCAATTAATCATAATGTAGACGATAATTATCTGAATTTATAGGGAATCATGCATGCGAATGCTGTCGAGAATATTTTGAGAGCGGAGCCGAAAGTTTGCGCGTACCGACTCTAATCGATGGAAATTCAATGTTCTTAGCGGGTGTAGGAAAAAACACTTCGATCCGAACAGCCTCGCTAACTCCTTGTCTTGTCAGCAATTAGCTTTCGCAAATCAGTTGAGATATGATAAGGGAGAAATGGTATGCTAGTCGCGTTGCGATCGATGGGTGGGTGCTCCAGTTTATCCGTGTCCGTGAAACTAGTTGCGCATAAAGTCCATTTTCGGTTGCAAATAGTCCCAAAACTTAAAACAATAAAAATGGATATTATGTCTATGGAACGACACGAGGTCCTCTCCGAGTACCAGGAGGTCCTCAACGAGCTCATCCCTCAAGTAAGTTTCCCTGGGGGAAATTCACCCGTTCTGCGACGTTGGTTATGTAATGTCGGTGCATTCCTTTTGATGTGTCGTGAGCTAGACTCCGTGAAATTAAGTGTAGGTTAATCTGGCGCTCATGTGAAAAGAACATCGAAGCTGTTGCGGATTTGCTAACAATATCTAGCCGAGGCCACCTTTTTCTCAATTTAAAAAACGTTTTGTTTTTGTTAGCTGCCGTTGATGATTCGCGAACGAGAACCAGCTTCTGATAGTCTGATAAGGTATCACATTTCCCCGGAGAGCGAACGCAAAGGCAAAAACGCTAAGTGATTTCATGCATTTAAGGTGGTTCTCGTGGTGGCTGCAAACCGCACGCCAAAGACGAATATCGATTTATTGACCTATTTGGCGATAAAGTGCCTGCCGGTTCTTTAGAATGCGTCATTGGGGCCATGGTTGGATTTATTGATTCATCGGCAGAACACCGGAGCCCATTCATTCCATAAAACCCATGGAGGCAAAGTAGAGCAATTTTGAAGAAGGGTTGCGGCATGGTCAAACATAGCCGATATTTGTTGCGGTTAGATCTCATTTATAAATTATTTCTGAAACACTCGTAAATTGATCTACCGTATTTAAAATTCGTCTCTTTTTATCACTTCCTCGAAAGTATCGGTGGGAAATCTAAACATTTTTTATATATTTATCTATTGAGAGCTTCGTAATCTTATCTGGTTTATACTCTTTGCACGTAATTGGCGCTTAAAGTCTTACTCGGTTTTTATACCATAAACCATATATCTGTACTTCCTTCTATACAAATACATTCCAACGAATCTAGGGTTGCTACAGGTAAATATCTTTTCTAATCACTAAGCCAAACCATCTGGAGATCAATCAACCTCCAATGGGAATTTTCACTTGTTCAAAAAGGTTTTTTTTTTCTCTCTATTACGTAAAAGTTTTCAGTGCTCTTGATTTGCGTATCATAAAATCTGTTTACAAGAAAATCCAGTGTTGCTGCCGTCTCTACAGATTGCTTGTTGAACATATCAAGATAAAATCAATGAGGCTTTAGAAAAAAAAAATTTGAAGAGGCATTTCTGTCTTTACGTGCTTTATCTTAAAAAGAAAGTACCTACACGGATTTATTCAAGACTACTTACTGAACGATAAATTTTTGTGGTAAATAATGTGAAAATGATGAACAACATTTGAAGATTTATTTTCAAGCTTTTAAAGTTTGAATAAAAATTATTGTTCGAATATTAAAGCAGTTGTACTACCTTTTAGTTTAATAACTTATTCATCATTCTATTTAATATTATTTATAAAAAATAATAAATCTTTCAAGAATCAGAATTTCTTCCCATTTCCTGTTGGCTCTGTATTAAAATTTAGGAGCCGTGAATTTTTACTACCAGCACGATTTACGGCAGAAAAAAAGATTTGCGTTACGAAGAGGAAGGGCACAAGGAGATGGATTTGTGATGATTTGGGCATCATCAGGATTACGAAATGCAATTAAAACTATGTCCAGGGTTGGGTTCTGACCTTATTAAATTTGCTGGGAATCTTAGCAAGGAAAGTCTACGATCAGGAGAAACCATCTATCAAAAATGTTTCAGAATTGGAGGAAAGAATAAAACTAGCGTCGAACGAGATTTTCAATAGAGTTTTAAATAACCATGCAAATAGCGTTCTGTGTTGATTATTAGATGTAATATAAAATAATTTTTTCATGATTCAAAAGTGAATAAATAATGGCCTTGACTCAATGCGATTGTTTCATTGTATTTGTGAAGATCAGGACTCATCTGATTATTGGAATGCCGAACGTATTTAAAGCCTAGTTCTCTTATTATACAAATACTAGGCATATTGTATCATAGTAATAAGTTTTAAATATTCGAGCACCTGAATCTAATTTGACTCCGCCCCATATTGCCACGGAAGAAGAATTTGTAATGTAAGTAAAATCGCAACAGAAGCACGGCTTTTAGCTAGACTTCTTACACATTTCTTATTCAGAATTTTTCTAGCACATAGCTGAGCTACTGAGTCGGCTCCCACCATGAATGATTCATGAACATGTATGCAAATCTGCGCCACAACCTCAGACGATTTCCATCCCTAACAAGTCACCATAAAGCCGATCTTGAGCTCTGCTGACTGTTGCATCCATTGCTCCCATATTTCCCAATTCGTCTTACATGGCCTGGTCGCCAAGAAGTAATTAATTGCTGACCTCTCCACGAGTTGCAACAAGCTGAGCCAATTCTCACTATTCTTCTGCAGCACAAACACTTTAAGCCAAGGTTAAATGATTTTATTGTTTGTAAGTGCATTCCAAGATAAATCCGCGAGACCGCAGCGGGTAAATCTGTGCCGCGCTTCTTGTGCCTTTTCTTAGCATCTCGCTAAATCGGCAAGGCGATACGGAGGCGCTAGGCTGGAATTTTGTATATGATTCCTTTAATAATATTTTTACTTGAACTGTTTATTTTTGCGACTACTTCATTTGTTAGCGTTTCTGAATCTGAAAGAGTTTTGAGTTTTCCATAGAGTATTACGTAGGCCCGAGAATTAGTGTCATTGGACTGCGATTAACCGAGCATTTATCATGTAAGCAGCTTATCCATCTGTCTTGCACTTGAGTTAACTGTTGGTTCTGGAGCATTTCAATTAAATATTTATTCTTCTTTGACAATGAAAGTGGAGTGCATTGTAAAGTGCTTATAGGATGTAAACATTTTCTTGGAATGGTTTTCAAAGGCTTATGCTGTTATGAGCTTGATTTTAGCAATTTTTTATAGATGATAATACGGTGTTTTATTCTGATAAAGCGTTAAATTTCTCTTTAAGATAAGATGATACAGTTTTTTTCCAAGTTTTTGTAAGAGTATGTTGTATCGGAGCTATGTCAATAATCTTTTATTGATTTTTGAAGGCTAAAATTATGCAATTATGCAATTCGTGCATTAGAAGTTATTGGTTTTTTATGAATAAATGTATCGTAAATATGCCGATTCCAAAACCATAAGAGGAACTAAGCAGTGTTTTATTGGCTGAAACATTCACTTTTTATGCAAAAATTATTCTTTAGTTAACGCGATCTCTTTTAAATACTTCCTGTTTGTTAATGGTTTGACCATTAAAGTCTATTAAAATCTTACATAGTAATCTAAAGGTGCCTTTATTGAACATTTATTATTATCAAATTGTCTAATTATGTTGCATGTCAAATTCACTATCACAAAATTGCATAGTTGATTTTCTTAAACAAAATTTCGTTTGTTTAGCCTATATTATTAAATTCTGTTAAATAATGTTTATCAAAATTTTTTATAGTGTAGTGAAGTTATTAGTTTCGATATATATTTGGTTTCAAATCAATAATACAATCCTTAGCTCATTAATAATTCTAAGCATTACGTAAGCTTTCATGACTTAAACTGCAGTTCTTATCATTTAACACATTTTTGTTTTCTAATGCAATTTTTGAAAAATTTTCCCAAATTAATCATCCTTCAAAGACGCTTGTGGATTACGTCAAAGCTTATCGTTTTGAGGCTTTATGCAATAAACTCAATCATTTCTATTCTTCACTAGCTATAATAAATCAAAACCTAAGCGAAATTCTAGCGAAATGTAATTTTACATTAATATGTTTGGAGGGCGTTTAAAGGAAATAAACAATAACTTAGATCTTAAAAAGAAATATGGCAGTTAATTAAAAGCGAGCTTTGATTTATGATTTATGGATATAAAACATTTTTTCGCAACAATATCAAAGATTATTGAAATTGCTCTGCTATCAGCGATGATTTACAACTTAAGCTTTATAAAAAAAATTAATTTCTCAAACGTTTCAAACATGTGGATTTCTGTGATAGTGGAAAAATGTTGATATTAGGCTTTATAAACCTTATCTTGAATTAAGAACCTCAACGGGAAATGAAAGTAGGGAATATTTACTACTGAAAAAGTGTACCAAATATTATTAATGAATAACTCTATCAAATTTCTTTATTGTACACTTTTTTCTTTCAGCCTTATGCCTTGTATGAAGTTATAAAATCTGAATTACCTTCAGTGGCTTTATAATTCAATTATAATTATAAAATTATTATTGTTATCGAAATGTAAGATCTAAATATTTTACATTTTACAGATCGATAAAAATCAAGATGGATACATTGAGTTGAAGGAGCTTAAAGAAGCCTTGGATCAATGTGGTTTTAAATTACCAGGCTATCAGGTCAGAGAAATGATTGACGAATTCACAAATAAGCAGAGAACAACGCACCAAGGAAAATTATCATATGATGAATTTGAGAATCTCTGTCTGGACTTAAAATCTAAAGATATCGGAAGTACCTTCAAGACAGTAGTTTCAAAAAAAGAAAACCTCGAAACACTTGGCGGCATGTCGAGTATATCCTCCGAGGGTACTACACACTCGGTGAGGCTCGAAGAACAACTAGCCTTTTCGGACTGGATTAACTCCAATTTGGGACACGACCCAGACCTAAAACATCTTCTGCCTATAGACCCTGAGGGTAAGGCGCTTTATCAGAAAATTAAGGATGGCATTTTGCTATGCAAAATCATCAATCACTCATGCCCGGACACTATCGATGAACGAGCTATAAACAAAAAGAACTTGACCGTTTACAGGGAGTTTGAAAATTTAACCCTTGCTCTGGTCTCCTCGCAGGCGATTGGTTGTAATATCGTCAACATTGATGCCCATGACTTGGCGAAAGGAAAGCCACATTTAGTTCTTGGACTGTTGTGGCAGATTATTAGGATTGGTTTGTTCAGTCACATTACTCTAGATAGTTGCCCAGGCCTCGCCGGACTTCTCTTCGATGGAGAGCACCTTGAGGATCTAATGAAATTGTCTCCGGAAGCAATTCTGCTCCGATGGGTTAATCACCATCTGGAGAAAGCTGGCATTTCCAGGAGATGTACAAATTTCCAGAGTGATATTGTTGACTCGGAAATTTATACCCATTTGCTGAAACAGATTGCGCCTAATGATGCTGGAGTAACATTGGATGCCTTAAGGGTAAAATATTTGTTTCGTGTATTTTTAAATAAAATAAAAATATATTTGACTTGGTAGGAAGGTGATATGCTTTCAAGAGCCGAAGTTATGCTGCAACAGGCCGCTAAATTGAACTGTAGAAGTTTCTTGACCCCTCAGGATGTTGTGAACGGCGTATACAAGTTGAATCTGGCCTTTGTGGCAAACTTGTTTAACAACCACCCAGGTCTTGACAAACCAGAACAAATCGACGGTTTGGAAACAATAGAAGAAACAAGAGAGGAGAAAAGTAAGTTATATAGATTATTTCCATTCATTCAATTATTTGTATTGTTATTTTTTTATTTTTTAAACAGCTTACCGAAATTGGATGAACTCCATGGGTGTTAGTCCTCATGTAAATTGGCTATACTCGGACTTAGCCGATGGTTTAGTAATTTTCCAATTATTTGACATAATTAAACCGGGCATCGTTAATTGGAACAAAGTTCACAAGCGCTTTACACCTCT
Source organism: Machimus rusticus (assembly GCA_951509405.1). Lineage (NCBI taxonomy): Eukaryota > Metazoa > Arthropoda > Insecta > Diptera > Asilidae > Machimus > Machimus rusticus. Next base: position 47,115,012 of record OX608051.1, on the reverse strand, counting down.
TCGCAAATTTATGGAAAAATTAGAGAATTGCAACTATGCAGTTGATTTGGGCAAACAACTCAAATTCTCACTGGTTGGAATTGCTGGCCAAGACTTGAATGACGGCAATGCAACCTTAACACTTGGTAAGCTCAATTTACCCAATTATTTCAAAAAATGTATTTTAAAATTCAATTTTGTTTAGCTCTGATATGGCAATTAATGCGTGCCTACACTCTATCGATTTTGTCGCGGCTAGCTAACACTGGAAATCCTATTATAGAAAGAGAAATTGTTCAGTGGGTCAACAACAAATTGTCTGCTGCCGGCAAAACGACAAGTATAAGAAGCTTCCAAGACCAATCGATCGCTGATGGAAAAATTGTTATTGATCTTATTGATTCGATTAAGCAAGGAAGCATTAATTATGATTTAGTCAAACAAGGAGGTTCTGAGGAAGTAAGTACATGGACCTATGTATCTTTTTTGTTTTTACTTTGAGTTGATGAATGTTTTCCGCACAAACGAAATTGTTAACAATTTTGTTTAGTCAGTAATCGTCAGCTTATACATATAAGGCTTAGTCACAAGATAAACTGCAAGCTCAATTGACTACGTTATCAATTATAAAGTTATGAATCATGCAAATAAAGAAATTAAATTATAAGTATATCATGAGATATGGCTGCAGTGAACATTAATGAAATCTAGATTTTCTAGATCCATTTTGTTAATACAGATATTAAGCATATTTAAGTTATTTAAGTGCAGTTTAATCCATACGATATATTCAATAATCCCCGATAAATAATCAGATTTATCAAATAGACTCAAATTGGCTCTTTAGGCTTAACTTTATCCAAATATGGGCTCCATCTGATATTGATTAATCATCTTATTAAATTACACCCTATTTCGGTAGAACTACTAATTGCATATTATATTTTCGAGGTAATAAAACAAGCTTAAGTTTAAAGTATATTTAAATCTTATAAGTGCGTATCGCGTAATCAATTCAATCAATCAATGAGAAAAAAATAAAAACTCCAATGGACATATTATTAAAAATTTGGTTTTTGAAAATTTTTTTAGCTACATTTAATTGCGCTAAAAGTTACAAATTCCAATATCATTCGAAATATGATCTTACCTCAACGGCTTTTTTCCAATGCGTATGAACGAAACTGTTTTATAAAAATTATGTGTATCTAAAATAATTATTGAAATGATCTTTTGTTTAATTAGAACTGTCCTCTTTTTCTAGGATAATCTAGCCAATGCGAAATATGCGATATCCATGGCACGTAAAATTGGCGCAAGAGTTTATGCCCTTCCGGAGGACATTACTGAAGTTAAACCGAAGATGGTGATGACAGTCTTCGCTTGCCTGATGGCCATGGACTACATCCCAAATATGGACAGTGTGCAGAATAACGTAAACAGCAACTAAATCACTAACCACACGAGGTGCATGACAACGTTTACTGTGACGAATACTAGCAAAAGTACCAAGCAGGAATTGGTATATTATACCGCAAACAGGCACTCCCTTGTAGTGCTGTAGTTAATCGCAAGTAACTAAAAACCGTAGAGCAACTTCATTTTTACACATTTTGTAACTGCTTCCGTATAAGTCTAAGTTCCGTGTGACTGAGTGTGCGTTTTGTGAGGATCAGTGTTCTGTAATAAGTTAAGGTTAGCCTCCCGAAGGTCTTGTTCCATTTAAGTCATATTTCGTCTATGATTATTTCCTAGGTTTACGTAAAAAAGATGAAGCTATCTACTGCACCACTCTAATTATAAATATATTTTAACAAACAAACAAAAAAAGAAAAAAAAACAAGAAAATAATAATAAATTCGCTGGTCCAGGGCCGCGTTTTTGTGTTTACTTACCAGACAACGCATTTTCATTAATTTTACACGGACCGGCAAGAATTAGTGCTGGATTCCATCCCACAATTGTAATATATCGCTCCACTTATTCTTATATGTATGTAGCTATTTTATGTAACACTTCGCATTATTTTGCTTGACATTGTTGTACCAATTTTCTTTTTAATTTCGATTTAGCACACAAATTATCACCAATTGCCGCGTAAAGAAAAAAAAAGACCAATCGTGTCTAGTTCAAAATTATACGCAAGACAAAAATAAATTGTTTCCTAAAGAAAGTTATACTGGGAGGCGTGGGTGGCGAATAGAGTCATAATCATAGGTAAGTATTTGGTCAAACAACCAAATGTCTTTTTTGGAAAGGAAACAAGTAAATAACGACTAGTGCCATTTGAAATTTACTATATACAATGAATTATACGTGCAATTTTATAGTATTTATTGTGTACCGATCGATATCTTTGTTTAAAACAGCAGAGGAGTCATTGATCGTTTCGGAATTTATGAAAGTCATGATGGCTTGCAGGTAACATTGCAAAAAAACAAAATAACAGCTTACTGCTATTGATTGTAAAGTAAAGAGGAAAATTATTGATAAAGGTTTTCATTAACTTAATTACAAAATGTAAGGAAAACTGATAAGAATGAGTTTGTACAAGTTTACCATTTACAATTTAACGTATTTTAAAAGTTGCTATTGGACTTTAAGGCAGACATTTTTCACAATATGATGATGGAGACATTACCATTAAGCTTAAACATTTTATAAATAAATATTTCATTACAAATATGATCCTTTTCTTTTATTCTCTTGTGCCCTTTTTACCTATATTAGCTAAAATACCCTTCTATTTTTTAGTATTTTATTTAGAGCGGAATTTAGCAAAATAGCTAATTTTATGAAGATAATTTTTTTAGAATTTTCAGAACACGCGATGCGTATATTTTTACTGATACCAAACAATATTTATAGTAATTCACATAGCAAACAAACAAAATATGATGACTGGGATGAATTTAAGTACAATTCTACCTCAACGACTACTCAATTGTTAACAGCTTTATATGATTTTCGGAGCCATTTTTGTCCGAATATATTTAGGTATAGCAAAGCGGACAATTCCGACGTTTTCTAGTATATAAACGTAATATCAACATTAGGGCCTAATACCAGGTAGTTGAACATCATAAAAACTAAGGAGCAATGAGTGTATTTATTGATTTTAGAGTGGGCCCAAAATGTTTTGAATTTATTACTTGCAGTAGTTATTTACTATACTTAGAAGATTAGAACGAGTTTAAAAAAAACTGGGTCGTCATATATTGGGTATTTTTGCTTTATTTCAGTAGCTCAAATTTCAAGCGATTTAAAGATTCTCAAGAAAATTGTCATGACGCTTTAAATACTGGGCTTTAATTAATGAAATCAGCAAAACCCAGTGCCTTCCGACGCAAAAGTAAAGCAAAAATGTTGGCCTATGCGTTAAATAAATATAAAACCTTCTAAGATCGTAGATAGTTTTGGAAATATGCAGATATTATTTACATCCTTAAAAGAATATCATTAATTTAAGGCTTTTACCCTATGTTTTCCCATTTTTACGATAACTGAAGAATCAATTTAAATAATCTACTCAAAATTTCCTTGACTTGTCTTCAACTCCACGATGTTCTAATTTTTACTACACATTTTCGTTAAAGGTGAAAATGGATGTATGTATGCGGGTTGAAGTATCTATTTTAAATTAGGCCAAAACTGCGTATTTAAGACAATAATAAGAAAGTTACAAAGCGATTTATGAATCAAATGTATTCAAAAATATCATGGTGCAAATATTTTGAATAGGAATCGTGTGGTATTAAGCAAATGAAATCTAAGACTAGAGTTTAAAATCGAAAACTCTTTCACATCTCTAATGATAACTGTCCCTAATGATAACAAGTTATGAGGTTCTGCGATTTTTAAAAAGTTGTTAAAATTAATTTTATTAAATTAGCAAAGAAAAAAATAATAAAAACCGTTCTATGATTCATTTTAAAAATTGATTACCATAAACACTTTCTAGTTTTTTTTTAAATATTTGACAATCAAAAAATGAGATAAAAACCGCTTACTAATAAAAGCAGGTCGGACAATTTCTCATTTCTTTAAAAACACAACTCTTCCCAAACGGGGTTAGTTCTTGAACAACTTTACCCGCAAAAAAACTATATAAAAAGGTCTCAAAACAGCGCAGAGCTGTTTCCTCCTATTTTTTGGTCTATTAACCACACATTTGCAAACTTCTGGATTAGCAAATTCCACGGCGCCCGACAGTATTTATATAAGTAAAACTTCTCTTAAGTTTCGCCAGTAATCGGCTGCTTTCAGATTTTCCAAATAAAAACAAATAAAATTGCACTAGTGCAGCTCGGCCGACTAAACGCTCTGAACTAATTGCAATTTTCAGGAGTTTGCATAACAATTGAACAAATCGAAGCAGACTTCTATAGTTTGGTGGTCTCTAGCGCTCTCTAGCCCACCAAAGTCCAACTTTCACACCTTTGTGATTTTGCATTTTGCCCACAATTGAAGCCAATGTACTCCAACTGGTCTAGATAAGAGTCTGCGGCGCTGGGCGGAAAAAAAGCGAGCAAATTATGTGGACACAGCCCAGTCTCATGCTTGATTAGCTGCGATTGATCCCCAGAAGAGCAAATTATAAAAGAACTCGCAGGTCAACAGTGCTATCAGTCTTTCTCGAGCGAGCTTCAAGACATTTGAGGAACTTAAGGAACGGCCTGTGTAAGAAAACCAACATCATGAAGGTGAGGTGGTTTAAGGATTATCAAGGATATTTGGACTAACTATATATTTTTTTGTAGATATTGGTATCAACGTTCCTACTTTTCGGCGGAGTTTTGGAGTTAGTAGTTGGACAGTATTCGGAGTATGACACGGAAGTCTTTAGTGAGTACGACGGTCCACCATCGCAATCCTACCATTATTCGACAGAATCAAGCTATTCATCAGATGATGATGATGACTATGGTTCTCATAGGTCTTATAGATCAGTAAACCCTGAGCCCAGCTTTACAAAATCAAGATTCTACATTTCACCTGAGGATGTGTATGATTCATTGATTCGCGAGAAGCGAGATACCTCAGCGGATTACGACTACACCAAAACTTACAGGGATTTTGTACGGGAAAACTTCGGCTTAGAGGATGCTAAGGCGCTTTCTGAAGAGGATGACGATTACGAGGATGATTCTGGAGATAGGGCTTACGAAAAGGTTAAGGAGTACTCGGAAAAGCAGGCTGAGGAAAGTAAGAAAAATCCTGAATTTTGCAAATTAGTTTACAAGGATGGAAAGGAGTGTACAGTTTGTAAAAATCCGAAAACCAATGCCCATTCTGAAACCTGCTCATATTCATCAAAACCTAAGCCAAAAAAGTACGCCTACAAGAGGGAGAGGAACTACAACAGCAAACGCGACAACGATGACGACTATGAAGAAGATCATGATGAAGAGGCTTCTCAAAAGGAAGAGCGCCAGACTCCCAGAGACAGTCCCAAACAGGTTCAGAAGCATTCTAAACAGGTCCAAGCCCACAAGCCAGTTGTTGAGGTGGAAGATGATGAGCGAGCACCAACAAAAGTAAAATCTCATAAAAAAGGAAAGGCAAAAAGGCCTGTTCCCAGACAGACAGAAGAGTACTATGAAGGGAAGTCCTTCGAACCAACCAGACCTTACACGACCGGGGGAAAGGTCGACAAGGTCGTCGACGAGTTCAAGAAGCGGGATTGGTCCAAGTGCAAGCGCAAGAGCAAGAAGGGCCTGACTTGCTACTACTGCAAGGACGAGAAAGGAGCCAGCCACGAGGAGTGCATGTACATCTCCAACGAGAACCCACAGCCTGTGACCCACCACAAGGAGTTTGAAGAGAAGGAAGAAGTTCCGCAGCAGAGGGCCACCTCAAGACCAACTCGACGAGCACAGCGTCAGGCCACTCGAGGCACCGGGGCCCCAAAGCCAAAAGACGCCGAAGGAAGCGCCACGGAGCAGAGGACAATTCAGAGGACGGTCAACGTGAAAATCCACGAGAACGGGGACAGCGAGCCGGCAGCCAGCAGGTCGGTTTTTTATAAGAAAGTTACTGAACTTGGTAGAAAATAAATAATTGTTACACTCTAGCCGAGGTGTCTTGCTCAGGTGTCTGTTGCAGGGGAAACATTTGGTAATTTAATTTCTTTCGGCGCCACCCGACCGAATCGTTTGGTCCAGTTGCACCGTGAAATTGTGACGAAAACGAAAGTTTGCGCCGTTTTTGCACAATGATGGTGCAATTTTTAGGCTAACTATGTGATTTACTTTAGTGGGTGACTAGGCACTTTTTTGTTGTTGAAGCATCTGATTTTTCTTGTTGGTTTAACGGAAGCACTAAATTTTAGAAAAAAATTGGTTATATAATAATAATATAATAACAGTTATTGCGCTGCTATTCCAATTGATGATTTTAATGTTTAATTACTGAAAATTCTTACTTAAGTCTGTTGGGTCGGGAGAGGAGTAATATTTGTGATTTTTGAGCAAATTAAAAGGATATGAACTTAGTTTTTTCATGATAATAGTTTATTAATACCACTCTACTATAATTTGGTCGAAAAGGTGGAGTAGAAGAAATAGCCTGCGTGATGCTAATTTTCAAAAAAACACTAAGAATAAGATATAAATGCTTCAATAGTTTAATGTGGATAGTGGGGAAATATAATCGATAAAGGCAACAGCGAAGGAAGAAATACACAATACAAATTAAGTATGCTTCTATAATATAGTGACTTTATTATCAAATTCATATAAAGAGTTGAGACCATAAGAAATAACTTTAAGCGTTTTGTACCTTTTAATTGTAAATTGTTTGCTGGCCTTATGCCATATAATCATGCTATAGGTACATACGTGTACTTTTCGGTTTTTAGATATCTGAGTCGAGAACCATGAATCCGTACATTTTACTGTCATTAAAGGAATTATAGGGCCTCTTTTTGAAAATCAGTAGGCGAAGAACTAATTTAAAATAATGAAAAAATTATTTAAAAAAAAAAAACCGCCTTCAAAAAACAGCTAGGAACTAAAAAGCAAAAAATAATTGGTAACATTTACATATACGATTTCCTACCTACTGATGTGTTTGAACTCGGTGCCAAGCCAAATAGGTCCCCCGCTACACCCCGCATGTGCGACGAACTTTCGAGCGAGCGTGGGTAGGCTGAGCGATACAACCCAAACGGGCACACACATGTGTGAAATACGTTTCGTTGTTAATTCAACTCTTTATAAGTCACTAAGTATAAGTATTGCTCATTGTTATTTTTGGACTTTGGCACAGACTTCAAACACATCAGTAGGTAGGAAATCGTATATGTAAATGTTACCAATTATTTTTTGCTTTTTAGTTCCTAGCTGTTTTTTGAAGGCGGTTTTTTTTTTTTTTTTAAATAATTTTTATTTTTTGCTTTTTAGTGGTGTTTATAAAGGCGGCCATCTTAGAATCCGCCATTTTGGTTTTTTAGTATTTGTTAGTCAATCCCTTATAATGATACATATCCTGTCAGAAAAATAATCTTCAAAATCGATCCATAATTGTTGAAATTATCGCGCGATGAAGTGAATGAAAATCAATAAAATTCAGTCATCCCCTAATTTTCCACCCTTTGAAGTGGAATATTTTAATGAAATTTAAATGGGACCACTTGTGAGGCATAACCTATCCATTAAAAAAAGAATTATTAAAATCGGTCCACAATTGACGGAGAAATCAGGTAACAGACATAAAAAAAAGATTCCGACGAATGCATAACCTCCTCCTTTTTTGAAGTCGGTTAAAAAGTAGCAATTATCAATTTTATTATGACTACACGGTTGGTTAGAAAAACCAACATTTTCTGTACAGGATTTTATAATATATAATTTTTCATTACAACCTTCCACCTTCGATCAATATAAACTGAGGTTTTCAATTTAGACTTTTAACATGTTTCAGTATAACGAAGGACTTATGTAAAAACATAATTCATTGGGATTCTGTGTTTTGGGAGAGGTTTTGCTAAATCAAAGTCCACGCTAAAGGAAATCGCTTATAAACCATTTATACATTAGAAAAATGTGAACCAACATAAAATAAACATCTAAACACAGAAAAATAGTTAACGTATATACTTAAAGACAAGACACACAATCAAATCCAAAGGGGCCGTGAGAAAGGTTGGACGGCGGGCGTGTACTATGAGACCGTTCTAATCTTCTCCGCGAAGCCCTGATGGTGGGGTCCCCTCACTCCGTCCTTAGGCCTAGATTGTTTCTGGTTTCTCAATTCCTTCCGCTTTTCTCGAATGAGTTGCTTCGTCTTCTCAGCGTCCAGCTCCTCCCACCCTCCGGGATCTTCCTCTGTCCAATCTTCCAGATCAGCCTGAAGAGTTTTTGGGATAATTTCTTAGATCTTGAGGGGTTGATTGCATACTTACTGCTATTGCTATAGGAATGTCTATTTTCGCCTCCAACCGGGAGAAGTCAGTCTTTATCTCTGGTTTGGACCCGATGAACACCTTGGGCTGGGGCTTAATTTTGGGCGTCATGTCCTTGAAAGTAGAAAAACTTATTGAGGCATGTGATTCTTTTGAGACGTGCACTTCAAACTTTAAAGAAATCAGGCTCTGGTTCCTCCTCCTTGGGAGACGGCGGCAGCACAAGTTTTTGGCGGTACTGCTCGATGTGCTCTTCTACAGTCTGCGGGGTGTCGTCCCACCTGTTCCAGTCCTTTTCACGGTGCTGCGGGAAAAGCGAAAGGGTTAAGGACGGCCAGGGATTCTTTGCATTTTACAGCACACGTCGCACCTGAGTCCTCGTCTGGGGCGAGTAGTCTGTGACCACATTGACGCTCTGCAGTACCTCCGCGGGCTCCGACCCTGACGTCTTGCGTCGGCGGGAGAAGCAGCACATGGCTCTCCTTAAGATTCCGATGATACCCAGGAGCAAAACCTTCAAGCGGCTGCATAATTCACTAAAAACCATCGTCGAGTGCAGCAGGCGGACTATTTACAAATACGGACAGGGTTATGTTTTGGCAGCTGCCACTTGTCAGACAGCGGGGACATCACCCAGTGGACCTTGCCAAAACACAAACCATAACCGACATAAATTAACATAAGCGACGTCACGAGCCCCAGCGGCAAAAAGCATAACAGGTTCGAGGAGAAAATACGATGGGGTGCAAATTGGTTTTGATACTGGAAACGCAGGAAAGCTGAATCACTGTATATTCAAAGGCTGAATCCGTGGTTCGGGCGCTTTAGGTCATTTTTTGAAGAGTTTCTTTAGAGCAATTTTCTAACCAAAAACCGAAAACAATTTTTTAAATTTTAAACTATAAAATTACAATTAGCTTGGCATTGGCTAACATTCCTTAACAACTTTTTACTTTAAAAAAGTTTCTAATATTTCTTATCCGTTAATAGATAAAAACGAATTGCTCCAAATTATAATCGGTCGGAGCAAACTCAAAGCCTTGAATTATTCCGGTCTTTATTAATAATTATGAACAGCTATTTTAGGCTTAGGATAAAAAAAAACATGTCTTCTTTGAGAACATTGTCTATCGTTTAAAAATAAAATTAGTTGTATACTTTCAAAATCTACATACTAGCATACTAGATAGATTTTTAGATAGTCTTGTTTGGATATGGTAACGACTATAAAGTTCAATATATCGAAAAAAGGATTTAAAAAAGGGGAGTGGTATGAAACCTCAAATTCCTTTTTAAAAAGCTTTCTAATGATAGCTGATACGAAAAAAAATTCCTCCCAACTTCACTATAAAGGGTGTTACGGGTACCCGTATCTTAAAAAAGCAAACATATAAAATGAGATCCCTGTCTAAACCACTTGCAAAATTGTAAACTACATACATAACTATAACTATAAGGGTGTGCTTTAGATATTTGGCCACGGAACCCTAAAAATAGTAAATTATATTAAATCTTTCACATGAGATATAAGATACGAAAACATAAATATGTATATGCATATTATGTTGATAGACACGGCAACCAAACTGCATACAAATTTGTCTAATCTCCTTTGAAGTTACGCAAAGTGTATTTATCAATTCTGAAGCTTGTACCCCCTAGTTGGGTTTTCACCTAGTTGTATGAGTATAGGTTTGGCTTGAATTTAAGTAAATATTTATGTACTGTACATACATACAAATTGTCGCTACAAGTCATTGTATTTCGAAGTACCTTGTAAAATACTTATAACGCCAAATCTCTAAAAATTGGTATAAAAGAATTCGATTGATATGGTTATGTACTTATTATGGTATTCATTTTATATTGCTTTCGCGTAATCAATCATAAAAAGAGGGGGCTTCAAATGAATGTCTATTGTATACTACCCGGTGGCTCACTTTCAAAATCTTCTGCTTCTAAGCTCGTAAAATTAAAATCAACAATGTTATAAGAATAGCCCATGTTGTCTTCCGCAAGAAGAGCGGCGTAAATCTGCTTTATTCTCGCTTCTGGGATTTATATTTTACTGAGCCCTCGCCTCCTCCAATTGAGGTCGTCTATGGATCTTTTCATAACTGCAATACACATCCCTCCTCAAACGCCATCAATTTTGTCAGAATCGCTCTGAGCGAAATATTCTATCGAAAGACCGGGCAAAACCGCCGATTTCAACTTAATTCCATCAGAGACGATGGGTAAATTTGTTCTTGCATACCAAAATTATACAAAATTTCGCTGATGGTATTGATTAGAAGCATCAAATAACCTCTAAATTTCTATGATCCCCATCTGGAATCTGTTCGTTGCCCCCGCCCCCCGTCAGCCAGTGGTACCCAAAAAGATACAATCCGGGATGATGAGCAAATAACTTACAATTGCCCTGTCCTCCGGCTCTTTATTGATTTATTAAAGATTCAGGGACACTTCGGGGTTCCTTCGGGTTTCATCTTTCTGCGAAAATTTCGCTCAGAATGAAATTTGACAAGTGTAAAAGGAGTGAGTGCTTCTACATGACTGCCACCGAGAAGTTTACCTTCGCGGCTGAGGAGCAAAATAACTTTTTATTATGTTTGCAATATGGGTTTCGTGGGTGGGTCTCCTCGACGTGGAGCTAAACAGAGTTATTTTCGAAATGGTTCTGTTTACTTCGCTTCAAAGTAACAAACTGTTGAACAGTTCGCCTGTTCTTGCCGATAAGACGGTTAAAAATGTATGTTTTAATTATTTCTTAGCATTTGAGTGATATGTTTGTTATTAGGGGCGAGCGGGTGAGACGCAGCGTGTGACATCGCTTGATGTGGAAAAAAAGAACAGACATCGATTAGTTGCGGCTAGCTAACTTTATCCGCTTACCTTCTCCGGGCTGACCCTGACAGATATCCCGCTGTTAATAATAACTAATGTGGCTACATACGTCCGTACATTAATATTGCACGGAAAACTCAAGGTAATATGTAGTGCCTTATGCTTCTGGCAGTTTAATTTGCCGTACGCCGGTTGGGGCTTTAGCATAAGCCGTGTCATGTTTTCAAAATTATTTTCCCGAGTGGGTTTGGTGGTCCAATTATGATATAGTATTTCCTTGTAAGCCAAGGTGAATAGGTTGTTTTTGGTACCATTGAATTTATATGAAAATTTCATTGCCGCCAAAAAAAGCTATCACAATTACAATTATGCATATATTATCTACTACTAAAGAAAAGTTCAATTATATTTTGCCCCAGTTTAAAAGGATAATGGGTAATAATTAATTGAAACAAGTACGAGTAACCAAAAGTAGCTTAAATTAATATGAGGAGCTGGCGAACAAAACGATTTAATCACACTTTTAGTAAACATTTTTTTAACTCAGATGTACATGGATGGACCCGTGCATCTAATCTTACAAAGTAAAAGTCATGATTAGTAATTAATCAAGCACTAGCAATCGCCATCATGGTGCTGCTAAAAGTTAATTAAAAAGTGAGTTTTGTTTCGTATATACTTCCTATACAAAATACGTTATACGTATACGTGTTTGTTAGTAAGTGATATACTAGGCTACCATTAATCTTTAAAAACATAACCTTTTAAAGTTGAAAAATAGGATTTTGTGTCGGTTTTTTCTGAAATAAAATTTTTTTGTTAAGAAGAACCATTATTTTGTCGTTATGATTGATATTTTGTAATAATTAAATAATGATTTTCTGCTTTTCTTAAAGGAATAACTCGGGTAGCTTCGGACACATACATACATAAAGGAGAATGAAGAATTGAATAAATAAAATGTTTGTATTTTACTGTTAAAATAATAAGCTTAGGAATTTCCTCAATCATTATAATTAAAAATTAAGTAATTATGCACAAATAGTAGATACTCGTAATTTGTCTTCAACGACGTAATGGTAGTATAGTAGATACCTACTTCTTTTAAAGCTTTGACCTAAAAAACACTTTGCAAAAATAGTGTCGTCAAGTGGGTTGATAAAATTGGTTCATTCACGTGGTTTGCAACATAAAAAGACTTGAAAGGCCTCAAAGAAAAATGAACTAAATTACTATGTTATAAAAGAATTTACTTGTCAGTCAATATCCCCATAAAAAGATGTAAAACAGAGCGTTATTTTCCCGAAACAAACGAAATACCCGAAAAAAGAAACATATGAAACATATATAAAAGCCCCTGAGAGAACTCACGAACCCCCTCGCATCAATCAATCATACAACACCTTTCTGGGAACAATTCACCGTGAAAAAATATATAAATAAAAATCTCATTGTCATAAAATGTTTCCGGCGAGATCCATCTGAATTGTGAAACAGACACTTGGCCGGTAGGAAAAATGGCCCGCTAGAGGGCAGGGCGTGCAAAGGGCCGGTTACCTTCGACTCGTCCATCATCGTCCACCGGGACCAGGACCAGGATCACGCCCCGTGCACCCTATGCAAATGATACCCACGAAGCTTTTCCTATTTATCTCTCGGAAATCGACGGCGACGGGGCACCGCAAAGAAGGCTTGTTGCACGGAACCCACCCCAAGGACAGCCCGTGCAAACGCCACTACCTGCGAAAGTTCCATCGGCCAGGAAGTTTAGCAATCAGGAAATATTCCCGGATGTGTCCTTTCCTATCAATATTGTTTATTTATGTCTATTGTGCGGTCCAGGACAGGACACTTCCGACGTCCTCCTACTGTGCGACGTCAGCTCGGCAGAACCATATGGAGTTATTGGCTGGGATGGTCCACATAAATTCTCCTGGTTTTTTTGTGCCCCTTTGAAAATTAATCGCATTTTGGATGTAGACCGGCGTCAAATGTTGTTTATTGCGGCGCTGTAGGAATGCAAATGACTTTCTGGTGAATGCCTATGAAAACAGCAAAAACACAGATATTGTAGCAAATTGAAGTAGGATATAAAATTCAACGGGGTGCACATGCACCTACAAAGTGAGTACAAAGGTATTAGTTATATTGCCTCTACGGGGGATTTTTAATTTTTTTCAAACGATAGAATCCCCTCTTTTATATTTTACTGTTTTGATGTATTAGATATCAACATATATTCAGCAATGTTTACATGCATCAATTAATATGCAGATTCATATTGTGAAAATCTATAAAAATTGAAAGGTTTTTTATACATACCTACCTATATCTCACATCAGTAATCGGTTTGGTTAAATGGCTACAAAACCCTGCAGGGAATTAACTGGGATCTGAAAACTTGTTGAATAACAATCGCATGTCAGACCACTACTACTTAACAGTCATACTAACGAATAGCAGTGTAGCAACATAAAAGAAAAGGTATAATAGTCCATTTATTATGGACAAAATTTGGTCAAGTACAAATTGACACGCAAGGTACAAACAATTTATAGATATGAAATTAACTCTGCAAAGTATATGATAATGTTTACCTAATGGAGTTACTGATAATAATTCTTGTTAATTTAAAGAATTTTTTTTTGCATAGAATACATTTCTCAATTGTGTTGAAGGCCCAATATGGCGTACAGCGTAGCGTCTGTTCGAGTTTTCCACCTAATTTTGATTGATTGTAAAACATATTTGTTTTCTAATGTTTTTAAATTTTCATGGTTCACCTAAGAGCTAATACTTTTTCGAATGTGTGTTTAAAAAATTCAGCGGATTCGATCCATAAAATTTTTTGAGTTATCTGTACGCAATTTTGGGTCTCGCGTTTCCTGAAGTGCACCACTAAAACTTCGATATTTTTGATTATTAAAAAATGTATATTTTGACACTTTATGCACTTAAAAGCTATATAAAATTTGTTCCCACTTTGGATTTTTATGTGTCTTAAATTAAAGAGTGATATAAGAAAATCCTATCTTAATAATAATAATAATAATTTTATTTATAGCTCAGTGTGCGATTGGTATTAACTCCATAGTGGGAACCTACCATAAACCTGAGATCCTATTTACGTCAGCAGTTTCAATTTAGAGATAGAGTTTAATAACTCATAAGCTTTTAAGTCTGACGAATTAATGACATTCTCCCGTCACCGAGACTCTGGCCTCTGAGAGTTCTCTAGCAAGTGAACCAAACATTTTTGGACAAATTTGAAATTGATTGCATTATAAAAATTCAGCAATATGCCATATGTAAGAACATTATATTACACAAATTATTTTAATTCTTCCCGAAAAGTTCGAATCAACATTTGTAATCTGAGATGCCATAATTTAGTGCACTGTAGATGGGGGTAAGATTTGACGAACATTTCAAATGATAGATTTCATAACATTGAATCCACATTTAAAAGTATAATTTTGTTTGGCACTCAATAATTTTTTTTATCTATTGAGTCTTCTTCGCTTTCCTCTCGAAACTCTAGCGAAGTTGAAGGCTCCTGCGAATAATATAAGAAGAACATATTGCGCCAAAATAATAAAAAAGCACGAGAACGTTAATACACGTTAATAAAATTTAAATTAGTATCAGTAAAGTGAATAAATAAATTTTAATATTCCCCAGTTGGAAGTAGATTTTCCACAATATCCATTCCCCAATGAATGTATTATGTCTAACGCATGGTGCCTTTAATACGAAATTTCATTTCGAGGAAAAGGAGCCAAGAAGCTGTATCTAATATTGCGAGACATTAAATTTATTTGCTGTTATGTCTGTGGTTGCCCGGTGAGTTTTAGGCTCGTTTTTTCTCTTATAGCTAAAATGGTATAAAATCATACGGTTTTTCTCCTGGCAACCTCCAAATTACACCGCCTAAGGCTGATGTTGCGTTTTTTTATATATCTAGAAAATTGAAGGAATATCTTACGATTGCTTGCAGCTTCCTGAATAGCTGTCGAATGGATGATTGGTATCTTGGAGCTCCGGTCAGTTTCGTCCTGACGAAGGTCTAATGGTTGGCCCAAAATAGAAAAGTTACTTACATATACCTATAGAAATGCTACCTGGTATGCGTGACCGGAAGAAGTAATTTTGCAGCGAGGCTTAAATATATGCAGGAATATAGTCGAGGGGTTTAACAACCAGAAAGTATAAAGTCAGAAAAGAAGGTTTGATGAAATCACGAATTCCAATTTCCCTCTTTTTCAAATATTCCCTAATCAGAAGGACTGGCTCGTTGTTCTATTTTTTCGCGCTTTGCTCGGATGGTGTAAATTTTCTCGGCCTCTATAGCCTCTATAGAAAAACAATACACTGCCTTAATGATTTCGTAAAGAAGGGGCTCAAAGGCAGGAAATTCGCTTTCAGAGGGATTCAGAGGCAAGCTGTATCGCATTTCATACAAGACAAATTTTTAAAATCACCCCCAACAGAGCGGCTGTGATCAAGGGATCGCAGGGTGCAAGCCTCGCGGAAGTAGCACAACGCAGCGCGACGGAAAAGTAATTCACTTCGGATTATATCGTTCTCGTTTCCGTAGCGTAAATATTTTATCTCAAAGGATTACGAGGATAATAATATCTCGTCAGCTTTTGTTCACTTTCACGTGCCAATAGGTTGCGTAAGTGACGCCCTTGAACTCTTACGCTAATTTCGAAGTTACGATGGTGTGGTGACGCCAAAATCCTCCTTTTGCTTAAGCAAAATAAATTACCGGAAATCAGGGCCTATATTTAGTCTCAGATTTGCGTCAAAGTGTTTCAGGGGACACTTTCAAATTTCTGCGATTTACTTAAGGTGATGTGGGACAGTTAGGGGCCTGGTAAATTTTCTGCCACGTTGTTATACCGCGTTATGCCTCCGCTGGGCATGTTTCATTAAAAACTTTTCTTTCTTTTCAATTTTCAATTAACTAACAAAGTCCATTTTGCGTCGCAAAGGAATTCATTCTAAGCTTCCCTACAGCCTGGGACGCAAAATGGAACCTGTTTCGGATTTATATGCTTACTGAAGACGCTGCTACCGGCAATTTTGGCGTCTTCCATGAATAACCTGCTGTATTTAATTTGTTCGCCTACGACAGCATGACTGTGAAAAATCTCCCGTTTGTGGAATTAAAAATTAAGTTCTATGTAAATGTGTTAAATAGACCCGCCGCAATTTGCGAGCAGCTTCCGTCGCTGCCTTTTTGAAGTTCCTCCGCGATAATGAATTAGGTTTTTCTTCTTTCCGTGCGTTGGTCGGGCCCCAATGAAGCCTATTTACATATTATCGATTCGAAGCACTTGATAGTATTAAATTATAAGAAAAGCAAAGAAAAATTAACTTTGTAATTAGAGCTTTACTAATAAAGTTCGTCTAAACGAATATACTCCTCGGATGGCGATTTGTTTAATATTGTTTAAATGCAGAACCTTTGTACACTGACAATGAGAGAAATTTCATTAAAATTTTTAGACTTAATTAATAGTTAGTCGATAATCACTAAGTTATTTTTAATAGTTTTTACTTTTCTTTGCAAAAGCAACGAAAATATGTTGGCTTTAATTGTAAAAACACAATTGACAGAGTTTTGATTAAAAATATATGATTTTTCAAAAACATGAATTTTTCAATACGAAGCCCCTAAAAAAGGTAATAATGGTATTTCTTTTATTAAATAAATAAACAAAGCTTAAAGTTTTAAATTTCTTAATTCAATTTTAATGCGCACATTGTCCATGGATAATTTTTTATTATGAGAAAATATTGTGAAATTAAATTTTCGATTTTCTCAATGTGCTTTATAAATCTACAGTTCCTACACTGATACCGAACCTCATTTAAAGGGTATTTAAATGGTGCAATTATAAGACCACTAATGAGTGAACTTGACAAGGGACTTAGATAAATTGCCACTTCGTTTGTTATCTGAGATCATTGAAACTCTCATTCTATTAAATAAAAGCCTCACGAAGGGAATTAAATTTACCAGCAGATAAAGCTAATGTTAGTCGAATTGATTGGGCTATTTGACTTGGTATATATAGTTCTATAAGAGCGATATTATGTGACATGATTGATACATGGGTTTAATGTGTCGCTGAAGAAGAATTTGATTTTAAATGGATTTAAAAATTAATTTAAGCTACTTTTATAAATATATTTAAAAAAATAAACAATTGTTATAACCTAAAGGGTTTAATTTAATTGTAAGCAGATTAACCTCCGTCATTTGTTTGCTTATAAATGCTATTTTTGGTATCCTAGAAGCAACACCTTCAGTATATCTGGACGTTCCGTTGCCATGACGGCTTAGTCCCTTCTATTCAGATGGAAATACCTTTTGAACAGATCAAAGTCAGAAATTACAGATTTTAAAGCAAAGCAAAGAAGAGTATATTCACAGCGTGGATTTTAATTTTGGAAAAAGCTCTTTTCTTAGAATGTCAAGTCATCTTCTCTGAGGGATTAAAGTGATTAAATGTAAAGATTTAATTTAAGATTTTTTTAAGTTTTTAACTCCTGAGCTCGTACACCTGAGTGGAAAATGTTTGAGTCTATAGCAGCGGGCAGTCTTATCCTTAAGCGCCATATGAGCAGGATTAAAATTAATAAAATTGGTAGAATACTTACAACTAATATAGGTACTATGTAATTATGCAATTACATATCCAGCATCAAATTGAACCCTTTTTTTAGTAGTAAATTGCGATTAATATTATATATAGGTGCGTGTATTTTTAATTAAATATATATTTTTTGAACAAAGTTAATTATCATAATTAACCACTTGGTGACTGTAGTAGTTTACATGGGGAATTACCGTTGTTAGACTATTTCATGAAACGTATGGAGCTAATTGATTCTTCCAAATGACCGCATCCTTCACGTGTTTTGAAGTGACCAAGTCAATTCGAGGGGGTGTCAGCAGGGCGGCATTCAGTCTGAAGGAGACAATATCACGTCGACAAATTTCCGCCCTACAAAATCCCGGGGGTTGTTATCACAATTGTGGGGAAGTTATGGTAGCTGCCAGGAACCAGGGCGACTTTACCCACGGCCTTGGAGCCTTATGTCACCTTCCGACTTTCTTCTCCCACCAGTTAAACACGAATAATCTGACTCACCTGCGGTGAATGGCAATCCCCATCTATTGAGATTCATGCTCGCCGCATTATATTTAATGGGATCAGGTTATACATATGACAGGAATTGTGCCTTCTTCACATTTTTTCCGCCTTATCCCCGCCGACTTGTGCATGTGAGGAGGTTCATGATTTATGGATAAACATCGTCGGATGCGATACCGTCGAGCTCACAGGAAATTCTCAATCAATTTTTTATGATAAGCTGCTTTGGTCGAGATGATATTTATGAACTGACGTGTACTAAGGGGCTGGTTAAGCTTGTTACGTCTTAATTGAACCGAGAAGTTGACTGCCGTATCCTCTTCTCTTCCGCCTTAATGATTTCATTTCATTAAATAACCCTTCCCCACCATTGCCCTTATTTGTATTTTAATCCGCTTTGTGGTTATTTTGGTATCAAAATGGTTAGTTTGGCCCTCTTTGGCACAGATTCTATCCGGATAGGAAGTGGCCTGCATACTAACGAGAAGGAATTTTCATTAAATCAATTTATTTTTCCGCGTAACGCGAATTTAACCAGATCAATATGCAGATCGCAGTACTAAAACGCTGGGATCATCCTAAGTATTCAGGCTTTAGGCTCCCAAGGGTTTTAACACGTAAAAACGCACAGTGTGCGGCACATGCAGCCTCTTAGAAATTTAGATTTTGGGCGAGCTGCCGTAATTGCCACTCGTATTAACATCGGCCCTTTCTTGCAAATCAGCCCTGTCTGAAACATGAACTTGGTTTGGCCTCGACGAGGAAACATGACTTTCATAAGCACCAATCGGTTAATCAGAAAATCCTCCTCCTTTCGATGCAGGTTGGGGGTTGGTTCTATTTGTGTTTGCGGAAGACTAGACCGCGGACCATTTGCGGGGAGTGAGGAGGAGTTCTCATAAGGGCTCCAAGGAGGGTTAGTCAGGATTATATTGACTTAGCGGGCAAATTGCTTAAAGGACTTAATTAGAGAATAGCAGTCAAGAAACTTTGATGAACAAATTAATTCCGATGCCTGAAAATAGTTCGAGCGTATAATTCCGAGTGAACCCCAGTCTCAATCTTAAGGGTAGGTACATCATACGATGTTCCGGCTGTCTTTGTTTTAATGAATATTTTTGAAGTGTTTATCAACTGGGTAAATAGGGTTTTTCTTATAAATAACCTTATGAATGTGAACACATGTTGTGAGATAACCTCAACGCATTGACCCATTTTTATTAGTACTATCAAAATGTAGGGGTTCTTACAGGGTCGTTTAATACTCGGTTAAAATGAATTTTGTTTGAATAAGAGCATTTTAGCAAAGCGTCATATCTATTTCAGTAGAAACTTGCACTCACAACTATTCAGCAATTTTTGATTAATTTTTTTAATCCTCAATCAGCTTTTATCTCTTTTATCTTTTAAAGTAATAATAAAAGATCTGCATACTTGCAACAATTTTTGATTGTTTGACATTTATAGTCCACAATTATTAATTATTCAATTAGAAGTAGGTACTAAATTTATTTACAGTCATTAATTAATTATGTAAAATGCCGCGTGTTGTTAATAATTCAACATGGATCGAAAAAAAACTATAACCTCTATACGGTGTTAAGGTCTATTTTCTGACAAAAAGAGGTGGAATTTAGAAAGCCCTAACGGAGGGATTTGAGAAAGGAACCTTTTCATTTCTCTAAAATAAATTTTGGTGGTGGTTTTGTGTGGGGGTGTGTGTTGTCTGCGAAACAATGGGCTGGTTTAGAGACAATAGAAAATATTCCCAAAATTCTTGTTAGGCGGGATAACTGAAGAATAGCAAAAATTTGAATTCGAAGTACTAAAGATATAGTTAGAATTCTATACCCAATATTTAATTTAATTCAACCCAATTTAAAAAAATTTATTTTGTTTAAAAACTTGCCCCGGTTATAATTACAAAACGAATAAATTCGGCTAGAAATAATTTCATCTCCATAAGTGCACAATTAAATTCATTACGCTAATTTGTTTCGTGACGGAATTGACTTAAAATTACTAGGTGGGTTATGATATGAAACGGAGAGCTGAATGGAATTATTTAAGTAACTGCCTTAAAATCAAAATATATAAATTTAAATTGAGGAAAATTGATGACGCATTTGCAAGCAAATACAGCGAAAAGAAGCGGTGAGTTTATTTATTTATTGTGATGTGTTAATGAAAAAAATTGTAATTTTTAAACAGACGAGACGAACGAACAATTTCAATTGAAAATTCATTTCATTTAAGTCGTATTATGTATCACGTCAAGTGCGCGCAATAAAATTCTCCAGCTAGGTACTATGTAAAGAGACAACTTTACTGTTTAATAAAGTCGCGGTTTTTACTCCAGTCTCCTCTATAATTACATATGTAGGTACATACCTACAATTATTAATAAAACAAATGAATTCGCAAGAAAATTATGATATCAATGGTGGTGGATCCTCCTTCACGAGCTAAGTAATTTAATAGTAAAGTAAGTAGTCTGTAAAGCATATTGACTGAATTCTAATTTAAAATCGGAAATGTCATTTCAATAAGACCAATTTTTGGAAAGACCATATAGGTTGTGGTTCACAAAGTTTCTGTCCTTACGCCCTTACGGTAAGCGTATTATACTCAGAATTTAATAAATATTAAAAACATGAATATAACTTCCATCAGATATTTTGTTCAAAAATATTTCCAGCAATTATTCTCTATTCATACAGTACTACACCTTCTTTATAAACAGAGGGGTTTTTCGAAAGTTATCTCCTCGTCTCTTTTTTAATCTGAGCGGAAAATTGTTAAAGTTTCCCAATAAAGTCAGTCGTAGTCAAAATCGATAATTCCCATAATTTATTCATATTGCATTTCCCTCCCCTGGCACGTGGGAGGATGCAATCACTAGATTATCCATTTTAAACACAGAAAAACTTTCCTTTTTAGCTCTGAAAAGTTTATGGACTAAAAACTTTTTTTTTAAGACGTATAGACATCAAAACTACCAATTTTTCAAAAATAAACTTCTTTTCGATTTTAATGTCGTTTTCGTAGAAGTTTTCCCTTCAACACCCCTTTCGAGATACTTTACATCAGCAAGGGCGAAGTATGGCTTGTATAACTTGTTGTTTACTTGAGTTGCAAATTTGCATTTTACTCCTACCTAATAAAATAAACAACAGTCTCTCTTAAAAAGACATTTTGTCAGGTTATTATTTCTGCTCTGTTTTGCCTTAGGGTAAGATTAGAATACGTAAAGATTTTATTTCTAAAATTATTAGTTTTTAGGGTTTCGTATAAAAATGTTAAAAAGAAAGAAACAATAAAAGGGCTTCATTTATACATTCATTCTTTTTTTATGCCGCATAGTTTTTGATTTATGACGAAAACTGACTAAAAACATGCCATTTCCTTCCCTTTATTGAGTGCTAATAATACCTATCATTTTGTACGAAAATTGGAATATGTGGTCGTTATACCATAAGAGCACTAGGGACACAACTCAGCATTCAGCATATCTTGAGCCGAACCCAAAGACAACCCAACCCCTTTATTTCCGAAACTATAGACATTAAAAACTATAGGAAAAAGGTTTCTATAATTTAACTAAATAACTTTTTGTACGATTATTTCCATGGTACGGAACCCTCGTTGCTCAGGTCCGAGTCGTATTTGGTATGTTTATTTAATATTTTTATTGCATTATGTTCCTATAAGATGTGTCTCCAGTTTAAGTGTTGACAGGATTTTTAATAGCCGAGCTACAGATACACATGTATATAACTTTAGCTATATTAAAGGAAATTTTGATAAATTTTTTAATTTAAAGCTTTGACTTGTTCAACAGCCTTCGCATAATAAAGTTAAAGGTAAATATTGGTTTTATTTTATTGCTTGACTACTGAATTTTATTGCCTCCCCACAAACGTGTATTCTCACAAATTGCCTATCCGGAGCTCGATATCACTTGGTTTTACCAGGACAGTGCAAATTCCATTCGATTGATCCTCCTCCGGAATGCTTTATTTGTTGAGCCCGTGTGATATGTCGGGAACTGCGGTAATTATCGGATAAGCACGCACGAATTACAATCGAAATTCAATCAGTGCACACGGGCAGCTGCACAGCGGAGCCCCCGCCACCGCACGTGTAATCGATAATACATTCAGGAATTCAAGAGCTCGACAAATAGCCAGAGAGCCACTCAGACGGAGATTCGAAATCTTTCCCCGCTCAAGTATCAAATAGAATTTCTCATTTGGGAGTATAAGATATCTTCCTTGGCCGGGATCCGGGATCCGGGATCCGGGAAGCGGGATTTGGGATGGATGAGCTGCGGCCCCGGCCCGGTGTACTTGTGCAGTTCGAGTTTGATAATCGAGATTAATGCCGTCGCCATTATTCGTGAAGGGTCCTCCATGGGCGCCCGCCCGCCAGATCCGCTGGCCCCAGTCTGCTAATAACCCGAAATAACCCGGGTTAATGCCGGGGAATCGGAGACCGGGCGAAGTTTGTGCGGACAAGTTGACAAAAGGCCGCCGTAAATGGCGAAATTAACTCAATTGGTGAAATAAAGGACTTGGAAAGGTTAAGAGTGGCTCCGGAAAGCCAAATGCCCACCGCCTGTCCCGGTCTCATTTGAGTCGAGGGCCTCATAATTATTAATTTGCCCATTACTGATTCGCTTTCGCCGTGAGAAATTAATGCACGGACCGCGCAAATGAGCAGTGAAAGTGATTCAGGCTCTCGCAACCTGAAGTAAGTTATCCCGACCTTATGGCCCCGACCTTTATTTAATATGCGTCTTACACAGGTCGTGCAGAAAGGAATTTATGTTGCGAATAATTGCCCGGCTGATTTACGATTCAGAGACAATAAAGCAAGCCCGTAAATGTTCGATAAGATGTGCTAATAAAGAAGCCAATCTGTTGAATGGATCTCGAGCTCTTAAATAAAATGCTTTAGCGATTTACGCCTCGTGTAAGTAGGCGGCATTGCATAATGATGCGCGCCCATTAAGAGCAACAGCAGAGGAAAAGTAATTTTTTGAAGCAGCAGAATATCATTAAGTGAGAAAGTCGTTCAAACTTTGGCATAAGAAAATTCTTCTCATTTAAATAACCAACAATGCAATTGAATTTTTAATATTACACTTCGTTAAGGCAAGTAGTACTTTTAGGCGAGCAATGTATATTTTTTAAGTTTTGAATATTAATTAAACTTAAAAAAATACTGTTTTATAGAAAATATTTTTTTTAAATCGCGGAGATAAATGGTTTTTCCTCTTGCAACAACACAATATCATTAATATCACAAGCTCATAGTCATGAAAAACTTAATCAAAATTTGTAGAATGGGTTAGAAAGATAATAATTAAAAAACTTCATATTCTTATGAATTAGTAACCAAGTTTCCAATTAAGACATGTTATAAATTTCTATGATAACCAATATTTTTTATTTAATATCTTTTTAACAACGTCCACACTTCGGTCTTTTGCTTTTTTAATCATATTTTAATCGAAAACGGAAACTAAACCATCGATAGTGTCGAAAGTTTCGATAGTTTCGATAGTTTCGATAGTTTTCGATAGTTTCGATAGTTTCGATAGTTTCGATAGTTTCGATAGTTTCGATAGTTTCGATAGTTTCGATAGTTTCGATAGTTTCGATAGTTTCGGTAGTTTCGATAGTTTCGATAGTTTCGATAGTTTCGATAGTTTCGATAGTTTCGATAGTTTCGATAGTTTCGATAGTTTCGATAGTTTCGATAGTTTCGATAGTTTTCGATAGTTTCGATAGTTTCGATAGTTTCGATAGTTTCGATCGTTTCGATAGTTTTGATAGTTTCGATTGTTTCGATAGTTTCGATAGTTTCGATAGTTTCGATAGTTTCGATAGTTTTCGATAGTTTCGATAGTTTCGATAGTTTCGATAGTTTCGATAGTTTCGATAGTTTCGATAGTTTCGATAGTTTCGATAGTTTCGATAGTTTCGATAGTTTCGATAGTTTTCGATAGTTTCGATAGTTTCGATAGTTTCGATAGTTTCGATAGTTTCAAAATTTCATGAACTTTACTCTGGCCCTTGAAAATTATTTAAATTAAATTTTACTATGTGCTTATGTACCTTATTGTATAAGATGCATTTATGTAAATGTTTTTTTTCTTCTGGGTAGCACCTTATAAATTCTGTCTTCGGCTTGGAAGTCATCTTATTAAATCCACTATAAGTGGTATTGTGCCCCCCCTAGTTGAGGGTTCTCGTCATTCTCTGTATTCTTAGAAACAAGTTGATTCTTTATAAATTTAAAACTTCTTTTCCTAAAAAAGTAGCCGGTAAAGTGATTGATTTAAAAGATTTTCCAAATACGACATAGTAACCAAATTGTAAATAAAATGCGACTAAGCATACATAAGAGAACACAGATTCGTGAATCCTTTCGATACATATTCAAAGTTCTACTACAACCCCTGCAGTTATATAGAAGGCTGCGATATCCCTAGATTTTGGGAAAGATTATCTAGAGTTTCTTTTAAGATTTCAATAGAGCATATTCTTGAACCCACATAATCCCCGGCATGCTTGCTCTCTCCCGACTAGGGCAAATACAATTTGGTCGCGTGTAATGCAATTTCATTTTTCCATTTCAAAAGAAAACGCTGTAAATCTTTCCGTAGCAATTTTATTACATTGTGGAGCAGGGCGGGGAGGAAGAAAAAACTTTGAAAGTTTATCAAAATGTAAAATGCCAATAGCAAGGTTTGTGTCGTAAAAAATGAAACGGAAAAAAGCTTGAAACGGTAGGAAGAAACTCTCGTCTATTTGGTTAAATCTTATTTAAAACCTCTTGATGAAAGGATGCTGAATTAAATTTGATTTCATCCAATATTTTTGTTGCGAATTTTTACCGCAGAATTTGCTTACTGTAATCATTAATAAAAGCTCTGTTCAAAATAGGGACCGTCTCTCTGAGGACTTACATATGTACATATATGTATGCATCCATATTTCGTTGAAATTTAGATAAATTTGTGGTTGTTGTATTAGATTTTTTAATATCATAAAAACGATCGCAAGTCGAACCAAAAACTCCAATCACACATAGTTCATTTTGGCACAAGAGAACCCTATGTGAACAAGAGTTGTTGATGATATACATATTAAGATGGTAGGTTGATTTTAAATACATTACTTATTTGGAATTACTTATTTATAAGCAACTTCTGGTAAAACAATAGTTTAGATATTTTTTAGCGATAAGCGTAAGTAGGCATTCCTTGATATAATTTATTTACAAATAATAAGTGAGGTTCTCATTTGAAATTTCAAAATGACGAAGTGAGAGTTTATGCCCTTTTAAAGCGTTTATGTTAATTTTTTATGAGTTTTAAGATCAAATTAAATAATTTCATCATTTTATCAAAAAATGTTTTATAAAGGCTGTTTTCACTTAAAAATCTGCAAATTGATAAATATCGCTTGACCGATTCAAAAGATAATCTCCTGACATTCAATAAACACTTCCACAGCCTAAAGTACTTTAGAGTATACAAACAGGATGAAAAAGTTGAGGCCAAGTCGTCCTTTTTCGCTCATTTAAATAAGAATCGCCGAGATTAGCTCCATAATTCGTCCTTTATCACACGTTTACAGTTGGATAAATCCTTAAATTGATTTAACTAAGAACAGATGGGTTTAAAAAAATGCGTGGGTCCTATAAAATTCAATTATGCGCAAATTTTGGTCAGACCGCCATTTTAAAACCAAAATGAAGGAAGTCTTTAAACATTAGATTGTTATGCGAATATTTCTTACTGCTTTATCAGCCGTATATCAGGCAAACTTAATGAATGCATTCGAATTATTGGGAAATGTATTTATTAATAAACAGCCAGAAGAGCTTTCGTGACTATGAAATGACGGTAGTGCTATTTTGCATAAGTACCTATGTGCATAATTAATTGCTTTTACCACAGGGTATTTTTGGCTCTTGGTATGATGTGCAGTACATTGCCGAAACCTTTTTTCCAATAAATGCATACATATTTCAAAATTTTCTGTCACAGAAGCTTCGTTTTAATAAATATACCTGCAAGTAATGCACTGTTTACGCTTTACAGTGGTTGGCAGTTTTAAAAATTAATAGACTTTTAGGGAAAATTCGGTTAAAGAAAATATGTTTAATTGCCGCGCAATAAATATCATTGCTTTACAGAAATCTGAATCAATATGGCCATCACATCATCATTTCATAAATAAACAAAACATTTTTCAACGAATTAAATTATGAAATTTATGTGGTAATGTTTTTTTAGTTATTAGTAAATAGCTAGTAGTTAATAAATGCCATTTCCCTTTACCTACAGATGAAGGGAGTATTATGTATTTTACGCGTAAGAATTATCGAAATATGGAGTGGTAAGAGATAAAATTCAATCAAACTCAACGTAAACAAAATATTGTTTTTTCGTTGTACGTACCCAGGTCGTTGATAGAGGTTTGTAATTGTAGTATTGCAGATTGGCAAGATAAAGACATTAAATCCCTGTATAAATTATTAACTAAGTTGAATAAAGAAAAAAATGTCTAATAATATTCATAATGGTTTAAACATCGCATTGAAAGACGAGAATGGGTTTGTCAGGCAATGACTTGTTTATCTGGAAAAGAATTTCATTACAAAATTTAAAAATATAGTCTCAGATT
This sequence comes from Machimus rusticus, assembly GCA_951509405.1. Taxonomy (NCBI): domain Eukaryota; kingdom Metazoa; phylum Arthropoda; class Insecta; order Diptera; family Asilidae; genus Machimus; species Machimus rusticus. The sequence goes on along the minus strand of OX608051.1, from coordinate 47,087,911 downwards.
AAATTAATTATGTATTCCTTTTAGAAACATAAAAAATCAAGAAATATCTGTTTATAAAATAAAGACCAGTAAAAAAATTTTGCTGATACTCACCTGGAATGTAGCAAATTGTACTATTAGTACTTAGTTATTAATATACGTAGGTGCATTCACCCATACTCACTCGCTGGTTAATGAGGCAAATCAGCGCACCCGGTCGAATAAAATTTCGGCAATGTTTCCAAGGCAACGTGAAATATTCGGAGTCCTTGTTGAGGCTTCTCCGTTGGCCAATGTCTACTAATTGCGTCTGTTGCTGTGAAACTTCAAGTTCAAACTCGAACTTCAAAGGCGATAAAACATTCGTTTGCTTCGTGTTCAAATAATAACGCTTCTAGTTGCTCATTAATGAAGTTGCCAATAGCAGTGGTACATGAAAGGCCGAAGTGTTGAATGATATTTTTTGAGGTGAAGAAAGGAGCTGCGGGCGTGGTATTTAAAATAAAAGACGCCACAGGATATTGTTAACAAGAAATGCCTTTAATTATAATTCTCTGTACATATTCCCGCCACTTGTGCTCGCTACAAAGGACGCCTTACAGTGATCTTACAGCTTAACAAGACTATGAACGGACAATACAATGCTAGTTGTTCAATTTCGTTAAAGGACATCAAAACTGTTAGTCTTTGCTCTTCTGAGGACAACATTTAACTAGTTACTTTGTGTAATTGATATAAGTTAAGATAACTCTTTTCCTAAGATGATTGTTTATATTTTAACATTACCTTTACTTGTTACTTGTTATGTGCTATGCTATTTACAAACGACAGAGGAGTGGTCTTGCTAAACAACTCGCTGCGTCTGCCCGGTGGGCTGAAGAAGTCCTGCTCCTTGCGTAGAAAATTTTAGATTAGACACATATTATAAAAATAATTACCACTTTCACTTAAATATCGACTTACGCGTCTACGGTTAAAACACAGAGCTCGCCGCTGGCCACAAAGGCCCCACTAATCTCTCTATACAATTTCTCCTGGATGATCAACGATCTCTTTGTGGTTTTGTATTCGATAGGGCACTTGAATTTATTATTTATTTTCATAAAGAAAATTAAGCGAATTTCGTCTGGAGGATGCATTCGACGCGGGCAAATGGTCTCTTTGTCCATATGTGGGTTTGTTTTAAATATTTGCAAATTTCCGAGTAGCCTTGATTACAATACAGCGAATAGCCGGAGTATTCCCCTTTGCGTTCGTGTTAAAAAGGGTCCTTCAATTATTTACTCGTCGCAATGGAGCCATCATTAAAAATTCATTCCCTCTTTACCGTGCCATTTGATATTCAGAATTGGTATACACTGCGATGCCCACACCTCCGTCTTCTAAGGGAATACTCAATTAATATTTAAAGTTAATTACAATTTATAATTCAGAGATGCTTCGTCAAGTCAGGCAAATATTACTTTCAATTGCTAATAGAATTAGGGGATCCTAATTGACTTTGTGATATGCAAAAAGTGACATATTTTTTGCGTTTTACTACAATTTCACGAGACTCTTTACGCCTGCAACGTGCTTTAGTGTGGTGTAGAAGTGGAAAGTTTTTGAAAAGTTAACTTTCGTTTAAATATGCAAAATATGTATGTATATGTATTTAATTAGGAAGCATGAAATTCACTAAAATATGTATATACAATATATACCTTATACATATATACATATACAGACCTTTTTTTTCCTTGTGTGGTTTAATACCTAAGTTAAAGCTTCATCAAAAAACCGTAATAACACCTCAAATTGGTTAGAAATGAAAAACGAGACTTTTTAAAAATTTGCTTGCAGATCTAAACTTTAGTATTAATTCCAAAACATCCATGGACACATTAACAAAAATCTGAAATTTGTTTTGGACTGCGTTAGAGTTTAACTAAGCATAATGTATTATTGTGTAAATAAAGTACACCATGACAACACAACAATTTGTTTGAATTTAAAGTCAATTGAAAATTTGAAATTAATGGATGTTCGTTGGTGTTGTCACACAAGAAAAAATTTAGTCCGTAAATTTATGTATTCTTTTAATATGTTGTTCTCAATTTTAACAATTTCATTATTGCATGCAAAGCTGTGTAACTAGCGAATTGTGTTACTGAGAAAATAAACTGATTTTAACGTATTTGTTAAAAGTTATAAAATCTAATTGGCCTTATTTCAAGTTGATTTGTTTTTGAAATTTGTTTTAAATAAAGACGGTAAGCTTCTTATAAAAGGAAGCAGATTAAAGAAGTATTAATTAAATTCAAGAGTAAACAGAATGTGTTGTCCCAACGTTCCAATTAGGCTCACATAGGATTTTCCTAAATTGCTTTCGCTTTTTGTTTGCCGTAATTAGTCTTAGAGGGAAGTAATTGATATCTAGGAAACCTGTAGCAATGCTATTAATCCAATTTTTCCCCAACATTCATTCATTTTTTACTTTAACAAAGCCCTTCCGCGCATAAAGCGCTTAAAATTTCAGTAGGCAGCAAGTAAAGCACGTTTAAGGCGTAAGAGTCTAATTAATGCCCTAAAACTCAACCGAGGGCGGCTTGATTGAATGCTGACACTTTTAATGAGTCCACTCGAAAATTATATTAATATTGTAATAACGATAATGACTCCAAAATTATGATGAAATAATAAAGCGCAATTTTTTCAGAGTTTAAATAAGGGGATTTTCAACTGGACATCAGTTAATTAATTGCTTCTGGTCAAACTGACCCACATTGGACTTATGAGTTACGAAAAATACAATTGGGATGATAGTTTCCTATATATCTATTTGAGATATCCTCGTTACAGATAAATTTGACATTAATCTTTATCTAATTGTAAGATAGAGAAATCGATTTATCAACAATTGGCAAATGGAAGTGATTTTTAACACCGATATCAACAACAATGGTTTTGTGTTTACAGGTAGGCTGATTATTATCGTTAAAAATAGTTTCACCAGACTATACACATAACTACTCTATTGCTCATAAAATAGTCTTTGTACATAGAAAATCGGAAAATTTGATACAATACTGCATATTGTCTTCTTATTCTCTTTTCAAGTGGATTGTGCTTGCTAAAGAGTTAACTGGTTTTGTTCGTGGTGAAGGCAAAAGTTTTTGACACCTTTCCTTGCTTTCCAGCGGTGTGCGTTGCTTCCGTCTGCTTGATTTGTTAAAGTTTTTTTCTCATTCATGACATTTTGGTGAACATTTTTGTAAACACTTTAAATATTATTAAATCGCACATTGAATTGTTTTACTTTTATTAGCAGTCATATTATCTCTCCATTTGTGGTGGTTTTTCAATATCTGATAAATCAAGTGGGCAACTGATAGTCCATCAATATTTTCACACATTAAAATTGATTTGATTCATTTTTTCTTGTGAATTGTTCGCTTCATTAACTCTACATAATATGATGAATGTTTGTATTCTTTAAGAAAATGCATATAGAAAACAACAGGAAGTATGTTTTTGTGCCAGCAAGAATTGAAAAAACAGTTGCAGTTCTCACTCAACATTGAATATAGTATATCAGTTCAATAGGCCTAGGTTTAACATTTGGAGCTCTGTAATAGAGCACTCATTTATTATATACTTTGACAGACGTGAAATATGTTTGTACTTAAAAACAAGTCCCTTGGAGTGGAGCGACAGCTAATTTATTATTTCTTAAACTTTGTTATAAATCTAAAATTTTTACTCTTTAACGTTCCGGTAGTTTTCATACAGAAATTATAAAGCTAACAACAAATGTGGTAAACAACATTGACTATCGCTAGTAATTTTACAATAGACCCTTTTTATTTCTATTTAGCTTCTTGGTTTGGTTCTTATGTTTAAAATTAATTTAGAATTTTACGCAATTCTAAATTACAATGCTACGCCTTCTTGGTAACTGAATGACTCTTTAAATAATCAAAATATTTTTCTGTGTTATATTTAAAGCTTTGCTTGATTACTTTTTGACGAGGGATGATTCTTTCATGATTTTATTGGAATAAGAAAAAAAGATATAGCTTCATAGGGTTTAATTATTCAGTAAGTAAAACTATTTCTAATTTAAAATTGTTGATTAATGCCATTTCTATTTAAGGGGTCTTTCTACTCTAAAATTTTCAAAATGATTGTTTTTTCAATATTATTAATTTTTTATGAAAAGAGAAGATATTGTTGTGAAATTTTATATCTATAATGAAAAAATATTGAAAAAAAATAATTATTTAGAAAATTTTAGGGTAGACAAACTAAAGTGGTTTTTGAAGCTATCGGTTTTTAGACATATTTTAAACAATGTCTTTTTTACAAGCAATTATCTTTTTGACTTTTGCAGCCAAACATTTTCTTTACTTCGCTTGGAAAGAATCGTTTAGAGATAGCAAAAAAAATTTAATCGATTAATTGCTCATCAATCACTACATCGCTATAAAATAATCGATTAATTTACTCTTTGATTAATCTTATTATGATCGTTTGGATCAACTAAATAATAAAATGTTTTTAACAAAGGACATCACATTTAATCGTCATTATTAAAAAGTAATAATCTTGGATAAAAATATCATATATTTAGTTAATCATTAATCAAATAAAATTAAACGATTTTTTAAGCAATTTCTAGAATCGCCCCTCGGATAGCAAGTTCATCAAAGCACTTGCAATAGCAGTTGTTTTATGTTAAACTGAAGTACATTTTTACTTATTGTAGAACACAAATTGCTCCTTAGACTAAAACCTACAAAGTAACCACGATTATCTCACAAATATTTACAAATCTTATGAAAATTTTTACAAGAAATAGTTTGCGTAGTGCAAAAATATTTAAACAAATGTACGAATAGGACACGTTCTGACTCTTGTTTGGCACCGCAGTTTTGTCTGTTCGCATTTTTTGTACAGGATGTACAGCTCCCCAAGGAAACCACACTTAGGAAAACTTAAAACTAAAATTCCCTGTTAATTATTTAACGAAGAGGTCCTTAAGCGTCGAACACAACGACGAGTCGCAAGTGTCCTTCGAGTCGTCCTCTTCGCCCTTGGTGAACCAGTTGAGGCTGGACCGCATGGAGCTCGGCTTCTTCCGGGACTCCTTTGGAATGGCCCCCTTGCTGCTACTGCTGCCCCCGCTGGAGGGCGTGTTCTTCCGCAGGAAGCCTTCGATCGCACTGCCTATGACGTGGGGGTCCATCATTGGCCCCTTGGAGTCCCACTTGGTCTTGGTTTTCGGCTTCTTGGGCTCCTTAGCTTCTTTGTTCTGAAGTCTGTCAAGCATGTCCTTCGATATCGCCATGGCCGTGCTTTTGCTGCGAACCGTCTTTTTCTTGGCTATGGGTTGGTGTCTTTTGGCAAACCATCCCGAAAGTGCCGCGGCACTTTTATCTTCAGTGTCTGAAATAAATTGCTTGGCATTGTGCAGAAAAGAGACATCGAAGCTGTTGGATCGCGTGGATCTTCCAGCGTTGGGGTCCAGCGTCGATCCCGAAGAACTTGGCTTCGACTTCGAGGAGCAGGAGTCGTCATATTTGTTGATTTCAATAGCTGACGATGTTAAATTGCTGAAAATTGACCCTAGTTCCGTCCTGCTACTGCTCAGAAAGTTCGATTTCTTTTTCTTCTGGAGGTTCGACTGCGGCGTGGTTGGGATTTGAAGGCAGGGGGACACAATTGCAGGGTGCTCGGAGGCTCGTCGGTGCGAGGGTATGCTGGGTAAGGCGGAACCTATAAAGTCCGAGAATCGTCTATTCGTGTAGCGCTGCGATGTGCTGGCGCCGGCTTCGTCTACTGTTTGAACCTCGCAAACCTTTTCGCTGCTGGTCGTCCAGAGCTTCATTCGAGCCTTCCGTGATTGCACGATGTCGTCCATAATGTCTAGTTGGAGGTTATGTATGCTTCCAAGGTGATCTGTCGAAGGTGGTCCCACAGAGGAGCCACTTTCTCGGCGGGATCCAAGGACGCGACTGTAAAAAGTAGTTTATTTTGGTTTTCTTAAGAATGTAATTGTTCATAGAAATATGCATTTAATTTGGTTTCACTTTAGAAAAACAATGATTCAGGATTTTGATCGTAACATATACAACAAAACAACAACAATCAAAATAATTTAGTGAATTGAATTTTATAAGTTGTAACGCATTACATTGCGATGATTCTTATCCATTAAAACTTCAAATTTTTGATCCAAACGCAAATAACTCCATGCTCAAATAAACTTAACGCCTTCAGACATATCCCAGTAGGAAATTTAGCTAGAGCTTGCGGTAAGAAGGCCTGATATAACTACTTCGAAGAATTTTCAACATGCCCCTAGTATGGCTTCGCAGGTAGCCTCTTAACTCCTTGCTTCCTGAGAATCGAGCGGATAATGAGTAAATTCTTCAATCGTAAAAAAATTTTTTTGAGATTTCACTTTATCAATAAAATACTAGTAGGTACCTTAATACAAAATAAGTAAAATATGTATATCGAAAACGAACATCTTCGACTCAACATACATAAGAAATTATACATATAATATCTACGATGTATTTTGTAACTAAGTTATTTAACACATAAAAATTGGATCTTTAAATGTTACAATCATCGTCAAATGTTTGTTTTCAATTCTAAATCGGTGGCCTCTGACTGTGAGTCACGATTTAATAACATAAATGTCCTTAGGAATTTTTTTAACACGTTCATGCCGGCGCTGCCCATGATTCAGTCTTGTGTGAACCACCGGTGGTAAGCGCCGGCGTGAACGTGTTTTAAAGAAAGTTCAATCGACAGTTCTCAATTTAATTTATATTTTTACTGCTACTATTTCACAAAATAAAGGCACTATGGGAAATCGAATGCATTCTACAATATTTTTTTTAACCCATCATACATACATATATTCATATCGCAAATTTGGTCTGTGCCTAATTAAAACAATTCCGCGATATGAGTCATGATCATTCCAAAGCCTGTCCTTCCGCTTTTGGAATGAGCAGAATCATACTCTGAAAAATAAACACTGTAATTTGAAGTGCAATTATATTTGGCTCCCTGAAAAATGTTAACCACTGTAATTTTACGTAAAATCAAATGGAAAGTTTACTACACATATTTTAAATAAAATTAATTCTATTTGGTTCCCTATATGAGTTTAAATAAATTTGTGAAAAGATTAAATTTATTTACTTTTGAGGCTAAATTATTTGTAAATGGATTAAATATTTGCGTTTGGGTTAAATCGTTATGAGGATGGGTTCAATTTTTTTTATTGATAAAGTGAAATCTCAAAACTTTAATTCCGATAATCGATAACTTATTTACTACGGTTACCGGGTATTGTGCGAAATGAATTTAAGTTCAATTCAAATAATGACGCTACAAAGGACCATAAAAGAAAGCTACGACAAAACCAAGAACCATTCCTTTTTCTTTAATTTCCGTTCAAAAGCGAGTGTCTGCTCACCTGTTTGCTGGGAAGGCGGCCACAGATTCACGGCGGCTCCTTCCGAAGAGCGTCGGTGGGACTTTTGAGATCGTGACGACCGAATGGCGGCGTCCAGAGGGCGCTGGCGCCTGTGAGAGTGTGGCGAGGAACGCTGCCTCCTTCGGGGACGGGCCGGAGCCCTCGCCCCCGCGCTCCGAGAGGCGACGCACCTGGCTGGCGGTGATTCCGTCCGTGACCTGCTGCGACGGAAGCGAGTGCTTCCGCGCCTCCCGCGGGTCGCGCCACGGCGAAAGCAGGTACGGATTGACCGGCGAGTCTATCTCTAGGCTGGCCTTCTGCGGCGGGGTGTCCGAACTCGAGTGCTCGTCCTCCTCGATGAACCCGGACTCCTCCACGACGATGAGCGGCTCCTGCTTGCTCGCACTGAACGGAGAAAATGACGACCGTCGCATCCTGAACGTATCTGCAATTGAATAAGGGAAAATTCGTTAATTTCCATTTAAATCATACACCGGAGCCGGAGGCTTTTTCCTCCTAATCGCATCGACTGTAATCATTTAGTGATTCAGATTTCGCAGCGCTGGCAGTTCGTCTTTTCATCTCCAATCTCGCCTAAAAGCACCCCGCCCTGTAATCGTGCCTTGTAAGGCGCCCTGGTTCACGTGTCCTACGTGTAACGAAATACAGCACGCACCCTATGCCAGGAGACTTTCAGAACCCTCCATTCACCCTAAAGGCGCTTTTTCTTTTATTTCACCGACGTATCCCTTTTGAGCTCACCTGAAATTCATTCTATGGCGCCGTAGAGGGATGGATCGTACCCGCGGGAAGAAGCCATTTTTTGGGAATCTTCTCCCAAACGATAATGTCTTTGATTGACTCATTGATAGACGAGTGGCGGTGGGTGTTCGGGAATTCAATGATGAATATCTATCGGATTGAGTGAATTATTCTGGTTTTAATATATTCGCTCGGGCGACCCACCCTGCCTACTCTTCCAGGAATTCTTGATGCTACATACATACTTATATATGTATACCCTGAATTTTTTCACTCACTTATTATCTATGTAGCGAAAGAATGTAAATTTTTTATCTTTGCTGACAATAAATATTTTATTGGCTTTATCGATACCTGCGTGTTCTTTTATCGGATTTTACTTTGATCATTTCTAAAACACTTCAGATTTCCCAAATGTAACTCAGTTAAGAGTAATTGTGTGGATGAGATTACGGATGTATAAAGTACTTTGACGACATAAATATGTATTTTATACATTATAAAATGAAATTGATTTTATTTTTTCTTCGCGAAATAATTCAATACTGCTCAAAATACAATACCTACTTATTCATTTGATAGTGAATTACTCCTTTATCCATACATAAAAATTGTAAAAAAATTTTAAGCTTTTGTCTACATATTCGATTAAAAGATAGCAAATGCAAATGGTTTCGCTGGAACACATTACTTTTTATAATAAAATTTCAAGATGTCGTCAACCATGAAACGTGTAAGCCTTAGAGTAAGCTGGGTACAGTTGTCAAAATTTTACTTAATATGGAGGAGGTAAACTCAGAAAATCCTTTATAACTTTTTTCTGAGACATCCTATGAATTTGAATCCTCAATTTACACGAAATCTCCTTAAGCCAACCTCACGCATCGAATTTCACAATAAAAGTGAGATTCCTGTTACTTATGTGTCTAGTAAATCCAACTAAATTATAAATGATAGCAAGCAATACTTTACAAGAATATTTTTAAATATTCCGATTCATCGATTTATACTAATATATCGCATATAAAATCTCAATTTTCATTGTAAATAACATATATCTATCACAGAATTATACATATCTATTTTTCGTGTGAAGTTTAAAAACTAATTTTACCCGAAAAACCCTACAAAATATGAAAATTTGCTTCGGCTGGACTTATGTATCCCTTTAAATTTTAGATAACTGTAAGTACCAATTTCCTCCAACGATTCCAATTAATCCTTTGGCTTACGATTTAATTTCCAACAATGAGTACCAAATTCAATAGCTCATCGGGCCATTTAACGATTCGGTCAAATCGGCAAATTGTTAAATGGCTCGACAATAACCACGCGTCTGATTCGTGGTTATCATTTTTAGCCTAATTTAACCTATCACGAGCCTAACTCGTGGTTATCGCTTTTGGTCCAATGGAGCTATACCACAAGCGTCGTCAAAACAGTATTTGTACTTGTGCGATGTTGTAATTATACTAGTTTAGTGTCAAGTTTTCATATATTCTAACTAAGATGTTCCTGAGGTTAATTCTTGTTGGAACATGACTTCATTAAAGAGAAATATATAATTTATAACGAATAAAATAATCATACGAAATAAATTTTCCATGAAATCCATAATGCAACAGGAGCTTATCACATTTATATCTTTTGTTTGGTGTGTCGAGCACGGCCGCTTTCACAGACAGTTTGTGGAAAATTGAATATCCTGCCAAGCCCTGACATTTACAAGCCCACAGAATTTACGATAAAGATTCTCATCACGCCACCAAAATCAGCGTGGCAGAGGATATATCAAGTTAGTGACAAAATTAACGTAGAGGCGCAAACATGTTTTAATTAGTGAACTGTTCAGACACCCGCTCGTTGTGCTGCCAAATAAAGTTGTCCTCCGACAGAACGCTGCCACCGCCGACGGTGGTGTTTCGGGGCAGGGCTTTACCCCCAGATTCCGTAGAAGCACACGCCGTAGAAGAAAAGCCGGGTTACTCCGAATATGAGTCCTTCGAGCGAGGGCAGGCGGCGATGTCAGGCAGCGTCATCTATCTTCCTGCCTTCAAAATAAGTTATTTGAGGGTATCCTTGAGTCCCTTGACTGCTGGTAATTTTCATCTCCGTAGTTCCGAAGCGTGGCAATTACGCCCCATACATAACTTATGCCGCTCTTGAGGATAACGTATTGTTAGTCAGCACACCCGCACCCTGGGGGCTCCCGTCGGCGGAGTCTCAACCCTAAGGGTCCTCGGGTGAATCTTAAAAGTTAACGAAAAGTCGCGAATTTAAAGTGCTTGCTTTTGCCTCGAGGACGTCGTGAAACCGTCCTCTTTCTTCTCGTTAATGACGGAACCGTCGCGCTATGAAAAATTAATTTTAAACTATGAAAGGCACGAGCGCCTGCAATAATCCAAGTGGGCCTTGGACGTTCATAAAGCGCAAACATTTTTATTTGTCTCTAATTTCGCATATTTGCGTTCGCCCACACCACCAGCTACAGAGTCTGATCGAAGGGCTTTATTGCCCTGATGGACGTGAATGAACGCTCGAAATTTTAAACGATGCCGGAACAATCGCTGTATTCACAACGTAATTGAATTAAACTAATACGCGCACGTAGCAGCTGTAGTTATTGTTGACGGATAATGAAAGATTGGCGCTTCAAGTATTTGAAATATGATAAAGCACCCTCCCAATGGGGAAAATGGGGATAGTCGATGAAAATATTTTGTTCGCCTATAATTTTGGTAAATGGATGAATAACTCGCTATATAAATATTCCCGAGAATTTCCTTTCGTATAAATTTAACAAAAATTTAGATTAATTTGTTAACTTTTAAGTAGTAGGATAACTCAAAATGATATAGGATAATTTTTATGAAAATTGCTTCTCCGTAATTAGGAAATAAGGTTTAAGTTACATACATGGTACACTATTTCAAACAAAAGTCAAGATTGTTATATCAAAAAGATTTTTTTTAATTCTGAAATTATTAACAGAAAACTTATTGGTTATATTGTAATAAATTCCTGAGAATAAATAAATTCATATGCATACATACGATTTCCAATTATATTCAACTTATAGTAGGTACTTGGACTGGGAACTGAGTATCTAATGGACTAGCTGAAAAATTAGAATATCAAAAATTATTTAAAATGAGTAGTAAAAACGTGTATCTTCATATTGAAATTAAATAGGTTGTTATTGTTTCCTTTTTTTCTTGGAAATATATTTAGTAAATTATATAGTTTATTTGTACTAATGTTACTTAATACACATATTTGTGAATTTCAATTTTATGTAAAATGTTTATAATTCATGCTATAAATTCTATTACTTGTAATGGTTTTTGTAATTATTATAGAATATGCTTTGGGATGCTTGATACATATAAAAATGACGTATTTGGGTGCAGCACTAACTTCCCATGATATTATTTCTTATGCGATCGAACATTTTTGCAATGAATACACCCATTGTATGCTTCGTAATATTTAATTTGGACATCACCCGTAGCCAAACTTTATATTTCAAATCTTTACGATTACACGTAATTTGTTCATGTGAAACCATATTGCAATAATATTGAAAAATCATACAAAAAGTTTTGTTGCTCCGAAATGTAAAAGTAATCATTAATATTCAATATACATAATAGAATAGAATACCCAATACGAAAACTACCGGAACAGCGACAATTAGCTCTACAGATCCTGTCTCTTATTAAATCTAAATCGGAAAAGCCTCTTTTCCACGTACATAGAGAGCAATAGCACGACATTGTTGGGCACCGAAGCGATAAATCAGAGGTGAAATGAAAAGGAATTTAAGCATGGATACCGACACTATTCTTGGGTTAATGCTTGCAAACTTATTCCCTAGTTGGAGGAAATCTCCTGGAATGATAGGATTTCTACAACAAAAGTTGCTCTAACTCCTCGAATCAATAGCTAACTCGATTCTAGTGTTGAAATTCCATTGATTTTTGATGCTGCACCACTTAAGTATACTTTCCAAGGAAAGGAAATGTAAATGGAATACATCACTTTTTGAATAAGTTCTAACTCCGATTTGAATGGCACCGTAAAATCAGTAATATGTATAAAATGAAATATTTTATTATTGTGTTATTGAGTTAAACATTATTTTTACTAATAAAAGCTTCAACTAAAATAATAAAAGTCTGAATGTTCTTAATATGACAATAGTTCCTTTGCCTGAACAATTTCAGCTGTTGTTTTATTTTTGTTTTATAATTAGCGGAGTTAGCCTCATTACTAATGCATGACGTGACTATTATTAATAACGAAACTGGTATGAATCTACAATAATAAAATATATAAAATATTTAATATGAAATGAGTTGATGTCCTTTTTTATTTGGATTAAATTTTTGAAAATGTTCAAATGCGTGATGAGATGACACGAAATTTATAGCGACTTGGCAGCGGAGCAATAAAAAGAGCACTTAAGATTTTCACATTCAATAAAAGCGTGTGGGACTACTCAAATGAAAGCCTCCTTTGGGATGTTTTAGAAATGTTAAGAGAGTGACCATCATAAGCTGAGCTCATCTGTAATAAAAATCGGTCAAGCATGTAGTACATTTTTAATGGCCAAGGCTAAGTACATAAATTTTAAAAGTTTATCTCGAGACGGTTTTTTTTTGCGTTTTTGGATATCCCAATAAAATAATTCGCTTTAATTTTTATCAAAGAAGGTACATATAGATATTTCTCATACGTACTTTCAGTAGGCCAATCTTTAAATACAGTGTATTTATAACTTTTTCTGCCAGACGAAATAATTTCTTGTTATTTAATCAAATTAATAAAAAATCATCGGACCAAATTGTGGGCAATACCTAGTAAATACTCGACTTACATTTTACACAATTTCTCTTTTAGGTGCTTATAATAACCCAACTCTCTACCATATGTATTAAATTAAAAATGCCGTTTAAAAAAATTCTATAGCAACTTAATTAAATTATGCTGTTTTAAAAGCTGTCAACTCTTATCCAATTAGTTTTGTGATGAAAAAGCTGTCTGAGCATCAGCAAAATTTTTATATGAAATGCACAATGCACAAGCTTCATCGATCACTGTCACACATATCAATCATACATGTCAAAAAAAATTTACGAAAGCTATTTATGCGCATGGGAAATTCACCTTCCAAACAATTACGAAACGAAACGACTTACGAACACAATAATAATTAGATAATATTACGTTTTTAATTATGGGGTCAATAAAACGCGACTTATTTATAATCACTCTTTTAGAACAACCATTGCTACTTCCCAAGATTAATTTAAAAAAAAAATGGCTAAAAGGCAATCAAGTGGGAGCAATACACCTTTATATTTAGTTTTTAATTTAAATGAAAATTACTTGCCTTACGCGAAGTAATAAATTCAATTTATTTACCTACTTAATTATTATTTCCTCATAAAAAGGAATGATAATGCGGAAAAATTATAGAGCAAAAACAGTGTGGTCTCTTAGGAAATAAATTCATTTAATCTTCCTTGGCATAAGGTGCAGACTTCAGGGAAAACAGGAAGTGAAATAAAGTGGACATAATAAAGATTTTAAGCAAAATTAGAAATTACAATAAATTTAATTTACGAAAAAAGGAACATATTTAATCGAATTTTTCAACCTGATCAAGTAATTGCAATTCACTTCCTTTATCCTTTGTGATAGAAAAAAAGAAAATTCATTGATCCCATAATGTGGTGGTGTAACCTCAACATCATCATTAATTAAGTCAAAGGGTGAAAATTATTTAGTAATTAAAACTGCTTTTATTCAGGGGCGGCTGGTATAATGGAGGCTGTTTTATTTCATTGAGATTATGAGTGATTTAATAAGAAAACGTTTTTGTTTGCGAATTTCACTACCCAAGATTCTCAAAAAAGACTGGTAGATGGATAGATCCGGTACAATTTGCATTTTAAGGAGACAGAGAATTTTTAATTATCGCTGAGTTTAGATATTTTTAGGCATTTTTTATTTACTTAATACTGATGGGAGCTGAGCAGGTGTTTTAGAAAGCATCTTTACCTCTACCTTAATTTGATGTAACAAAATTCTATTTTACCATGGTAGGGTAGTTGTAATCTAAATAATGCTATATCTGCTGAGAATTAGACAACTGGCCCAAAACCATTTGCGTTTTGGCCTATTTCGCTCCATAGAAAGTTCTCGAGGTCAGCGTTAGGTCCGCATTATGTTAATTGAGGAGCATTTCTGGAATTTAATTATAATAGAGTCCATTTAGGGAGATTAGATGTCTTTACTTCCAATTATATTAATCAATTTAACTTACTTAAGTGATGCCTTTGCACGAAAATTTCAGTGGACAATACCTAGCTCAGGTACTTTTTGTACATCAAACGATAGCATAAATGCATAAATGCAGGTCTGCATCGACTGCAATAAGATAAAGTAGGATTAGGGTTCCTCGCCTCCTATGCACATTCCGAGCGCAAAGAGGAAGGTGTCCACGCTCATTTATTCAGCAGGACATAAATGTTTCATTAGCTCCAAAGGTAAACCTGAATAGTGCTAATGCTTTTAAATCCACTTAAGGGAATGGAGCCAGATGTGATCGGAATTAATCCCACTTTTCCTACTTTTTCCACTGCCCGCCCCCGTGCACAAGACATGCACAAAGGTAAATAGGGTTTGCACTTAATTTTGAAGGAAAAAGGGACTTTTAGCTTCTTTTTTTTTTTTAAACTGGAAAATAATCAGTTGATTGATGCTGATGGCAATTCACTTCTATGAAATATTCTACAGCATCCAGTGATTTCCTTGTCGACGTAGAAAATTGTCTCGAAAATTTTCGCGTGGCCTTAGATCTTTCATGAGCAAGGGCTTCTCACCTGATTTTTCGTGGCCTAGGTATACTACTCCCAGCATCTGTGCCCTCGAAGGGTTCTCTAACAAAAAATTATTTCTCCCCCAAAGTTACATTGCAAATTGCAAATAGCTTTTCTCAGTGGGGGTGGATGAAATAAATTAAATGGAAGAGTTTATGCTGAAAGCATGCTGCTCGCAATTTTGAAATATTTTAGGAACGGTGAGAGGTCCAATTTGTTTCTTGTGAAAAGTGCGATACTGCCGTGACGCTCCGATTTTCGTGAACTTTTGTCGACTTCAAAATTGTGAAACTTTTTACAATGCTCCAGATGCTGTGAGGGTATTATAATTAAACAGATTATTGTGTGAAAAATGTAATTTCTTATTCAATTATATATACCCAATCTGTTTTACTAGGTGACGTTTCACACTCAACCTAAAAATGAAATTCTAAAGCAACATTTTCAGACTTAATTTGGCGCGAAAATTAATTAAAAATCAATTTAATTTTATGAAAATTGCATAGAATTTGTGTCTATATACAGGGTGTTACGCTAAGATCTGAACAGGGGTATGCCAATCGATTCTTCATGATCTCCTGATCAACGTTGGTTCGGAAAGACCCCTAAAATTGTTCCTTCACCCCTAAAATATCGCTATTGAAAATTTGGAAGGGATGATCCTAGAAAATGCTTTATAAGTTCTTTCAAAATCATCAATCCTTTTGCATTACGGATGATATATTTCGAAAGATGTCGAAACTTGCACGAGTTTCCTCTCAGGACTGAAGAGGATATATCACACTGGATTTTAAAAATTAAATATTTCGTTGAGTTAAAGTCCAAACTGAGCTCTTAATATTTTCTTAAATTATGTTTTCTTTACGCCAGTAGGTATTACATATTTTAATTTGTGACTATCAGTGCAGGGAAATAAAGGTAAAATAAACTATTTGTTTTGAATGAAAGTAATGGTTTCTTTTATAAAAAACATATAAGGAATCTCTTCATATCTACGGCCCAAATTAATTACATACATTCATAATAAAGCAATGGAGCACATTCTCCATTGAGATTAGTTATGAATAGAACCATTTTTTTTATCCAAGGATTCAACCTTAAGCAGATTTGCGGGAAGTGAATGAATAGCATCCCTAGGGGTTAAGGGAAACAAATAGTGGGTAATACTACTCGAAGCTCTACCCTCCTCGTTCAATAGGGGAGACCTAGAGATGTTTTCTGAGTTTAAAAAGCTGATTATCGGAAAGTACACGATGGGAAACTAAGACGAAGACAAAACTTTCACATTCTGGTAAAAAACTTCACAGATTTTTTGTCCTGAATTAAGGACAGTGAATAAAATATAAAATTCATTCAGGAATTTTTTCCTGGGTCAATCATACAAGAGAACGTGAGCTGTTCAGGTACTCCTGGAATTTTGCTTTAATTTTCAGGTTGTCTGCGTTTGAAGCCAACCAGCCGCAGGACACAGATTGCACTCGGAACGATAAAGGGAACTTTTCCCACTCCCCGCATTCTGCAAATTCGAAATTATGCGCTTACATGGTTCGGAAATATTGCTTAGTCAAGAATTTTGTCAGGGATTTTTGTGCGACCAAAAGTCTGAATCAGGGGTAAAATGGTTAATTGGAAGTTTGGAGGTGGATACATAAAATTTTGTGGTTGGAGATAGTTATTTGGAAAGAGGATCTCCGTTCAGACTTAAGTTTTCCCACCTAAACTAAATATTGATGCCTAAAGGATTTCGTAAAACAGTTTGAACTTCTGAGCAAAGTTCACATCTGGAAAGAATTGTTTGGACAGCTAAATTAATTATTTCCTAAATACTGCGAGAGAGGATAATAGCGAAAAAGAGTTAATTCCGGAAGTTGTTAATGTCCACCTCAAAATTTGGCGAAGTTATCCCAATAGGAAAAGTTTTCTACTCTGCTGACAGTGCCTACACATGAAAGTTTACGAACGATGGTAAATTATTTGCTCTGTCCTGGACGTCCCTAAGTGATTTGTTCTCTTATGAGGATCCTTAGGACGTAATCAATTTATCGGTCATCAATCTCAATGCAGGATAATGTCACTTGAAAGTTTACGCTGTCACAAATTCCAATAGCTTCCCAAGGGGTCATATTTTAGCTTGCTCCTGCAAGTTCGAGTCTGGGTTTGAAACTATTCCTAGCTGATCGTCTACATTACAAGTGCTTTCAAGTGCCATTATTTTTACTCCCTTGGAAATTGTTGAAAGTTTTTTCAACCTGCAGGAGATAGGGAGATATTTTCAGCACTAAACTGAAATTTTATCCAAAATCTGGTAGATAGTGTCTTGTGCAGCCTTAAAGTGTTCCCTGTAGATATTCTACACTATACGCTTATTGTTACAAATTAAATTAACTATAATAAATTACTGATCGGACCTTCTTATTACTTGTTACAATAGGAACATTGAAGGGAGATGCTTAAATGTATATTAAATAAATAAATTAAATACATTTTTATTTTTGTACTTCAAAAACTCTTGAAATATGAGTGTGTTTTTAAACGCAAAAGATCAATAATTGTTATAACATACCATTTGTATTTTATTCAGTTGTTAATCTTGTACCCAAACCCTAAAAAAATCCTAAAATAATGTTCATTTTCGACGCATTCAAGATGTGACCTCTTAATGTTAAATTAAGTTCTTTATTACGCTTACCCATTACAGAAGATTGGGCGCAGGAACCTGAAAAAAAAAATTAATTGATTACATCTTCGTGTACAATATTTTCTGAAGTAAATGGATTGCAATAAAAAATTCGTGCCAATTATTTATATAGGTACAATTAAAAAGCGTTCATTGAACAAAAGTGACCTAAAGCTGATTGATTAAAATTTATTTTATTCGTTTATTCAAAGAGCATTCTTTTGGAAATGTGAAAAAAAAAACAGAAAAGCATAGGCAAATTTTAATAATTAAATCAAAAATTGATATGTTTAAATTCTTTTCCCGAATTCCTTTCAAGATTTCAAATTAACCAAACTAATAAGAATTCTTTCAATTTAAAGGGATTATCTCTCGCTCTCCTTCCCAGGATTTCGTTTTAATTAACAAATAGAGTAAAATTCTTTCATGTTATGAATGGGGAAACTTTAAAACAACTTGTTTTCAACACTTTTTAAAAGGTGAACTTGAAAGATATCAGAGCTGCTTAGCTCAGTCGCTCTAAGGAAATTTTTCTCTGAATTTAATCAATAGATTGTCTCTACGGCACACTTTCAGGAAGTTTTAATTGGAAGAGCTTGGGACGGGTTCAAAGAAAGAAAACAAGTACCAGAGATCATTAAGCAGGCAAAAGCAATTTTAAGGTTCTTCCTGAAATAACGCAATTTAAGAAAATTTGTAATCTTTGGGATTTTAAAGTCACATAATCTTTCACTTACTTTCACGACCCGAATTGGCTTTGTAGGCTTAATTCATGGGCTTCTACCGGAATCCGAGTAGATTTTTCGGTGAACTTTCATGAAAGGAAAGGGTGGAGTCCTTCCCAGAAGTGTCCTTCTTAATTTAGGACTTTAATCACTAATTAACGTAAATCACTGTCCTTAATTATACTTGGTGTTCCCTTTCTGCACTTTTCCTTTATTATCCTCGTGCTCGCTTTGCTAAGTAAAGAACGCTATGGATGGGTTTATTTTTTAAGGAAACAATTTTTCCCTCAAAAGTGAGAAATAGCTCACTAAACTCACCCCATAAACTAAAATACTTTACATATTTACTATATATAAGTTACGAGGGCGGATACATATACTGCAAAATACAACATATTGAAGATTTTTACAATTACACATACATATATTCGACGTCATAATCCTCAGCGTTCCTTAGGATACCAAAATAACTCAGTTTTTCTTCGTTTTTACTTTTTATTCTGAAACTCCACCTACACATATCAATAGGTAAAGAATTAAAAAGCCACACAAGAGATTTATATTCGTTACAATGATATTCTGGCTCGCACAATTGCGATTCACGAAATCAAAAATGTTCGATTATATAAACCTAAAAATAAAACCCACATAAGGCGATTAGCTTCTTTTGGTGCAGCTTGGCTGAAGTTCTGTTTTGCGTTCTATGCTAAAAGTACGATTAAAAATACATTTCTTCTTTGTTAACTTAACGAAAGAGTCTAACAGGGACAAAAAATTTGGTTTTTATTATGACTTATGACTTTGGATGCAATTGATAAAATACACTAATTTTCTCTTTTCTTATACATAGATGTGGAACGATTTATCCGACCGCCTCATTGGTCCAATTATTGAAATCGATTATAACATCACTACGAGGCCAAAATATTCATGAAGGAGTAAAAATTTTTCATTCATGACTCTCCTCGAAGTTTGGTTTAAACCAAAAAAGTGGAATCGGAAATTGAATAGAATGAAACCCTAGAAGGCACGCTAAAGGTGCCATTATAATGCGAAGGATTTGATTTGAATTTTACCTTCAGTGAGTGTTTCAAGCGAAGAAATTGTTAAAAATGAAAAAAGTACGAGGGAGATGAACGCAAGCGGCAAAAAGATTTTCCCTCTATTGTAGCAAAAACGAGCGCACGTTTCCGCACGATAATGTATTCGTCAAAAATTCAACAGGAGAACGGAGCCTTAATGGGGACCACTGTCATGATATTTCCCAGTTCCACAGACAGAGACAGGGTGGCAAAGTGTTTTTTGGGCAATCTGATTGGCAGTCTTAAGAAGCAAAAACGGGGAACAAATTTGTTGACGGAAAATTTGGTCTTTATTGAATTCCTCTGGGAAATGAATATTTTGTTTAATATTTTGGATTGTATATTGTAGTGTATGTTTTTGGGCCACGCTATGTCGTGCTAGGGAATAGCCCGGCTCGGTAATGATAATTATAACGTTTTATGTAAAAACAGTCATTCAATTCAATTACACTAACATTTATTGATTTTACAGAATAAAACTGTGACTTGACGGAGTAAGTCATGTCCTCCTACACAACATATAAAAAAATTTAAAAATAAGTGGCACACTGCAACCGCACCTGTTGCTAGCATTTGAATGAAAAAGGGCAAAATAGCGAGTGACTACAGGAGCAAACAACAGAAAATAGCATTTGAAAATTGAAATTACGTACTCCCTGAGATACGTTATGTGATGACATAGAAATTCAATTAACATAATGCATTGCTGTACAATTCAGGTAATTCTCTTTTCCCTTATTTCAGCGACGTTGCATGCAAGTAGCAGATGGAATCATATGTTATTTATATGTATCTGCATTAAAATGTAACGATTATGGTCATGGAAAAAGTAGCAAATAGCAATGCTAGGGATTGGGATGACGTCAAGACTGTGCATTGAATAATCAAACAGCAGAGTTAATAATAATACGAGAAAATAAGAAAAAATGGTTTATATTATACTTTAGATAAAATCATGTTTATGTTATTTCAGTGTTTTTACAATTTGGCGTGTTTTTAACTAAGCATACATATTCTCGAAACGCTAATTTCTCAACTATTTATACACTGAGAGAAAAATATTTGTTAAGCCAAATATCCTGCGCATTTGACTTAATTTTTAAAATTTTAATATTTGGAATAAAAATTTTACCTTTGCTTCAAATAAAAACGTACTTGATTTGAATAAAATGTCAATTGTTGAGTATTTGAAAAACACTTTTGAAATCGGAACTATTTAAGTTAAATATTTGCAAGTTTATATTAAATGAAGTTGACTTTTAAAATAAAATTTTAATCGACCAAAGTGCTTTTAATGTTTGAATCAAAAGCTAATTTTTCAATTCAAATATTCATTCTACTGACAACATTTATCTGGTAACATTTTGCAAAAGTTAATTCAATTTAAGCCGAACGATTTACGTTTAAATTGAATGTAAAAAACTTTTGAATATTTCAGTGTGCGCGCGGAAGCATATCCTTAGCAGGCCATGCGGCTGCGGTGTATTCAAGTGTAACGTCCCCGATGCGCCGCAGTGTGTACAGTTATCTTAAATGTGCGCGGCAGGTCCACGCCGGAATTATCTAGTGGCATTTTTCTATCGGTGACGCGAGCAGTCGGTTACAATCAGGCAGAACAGTGTTTTATATTAAAAGTTATTGATGGAAGATCTTGAAGTGCTATTTGTAGAAAGTGCTAGTGCGGAAAACAATAGCGAAGAAATAAAAATAGAATCTCCGGACGCTAAATTACTAGACCTTTTAAAGTCCTGGGATTTAGAGGCAATATTCCCAAGACTTAAAGGTGCTTTGTGTTTTGTTATTATTTTATTTTTTATTATTTATTATTTTATTCAATAACCAGAAGCCGGTGTGAGCTTTGATGTACTAGAATGTTTAGTTGAAGAGGACCTCCAGCAAATCTTCCCAACATTTGAATTGATTGGGGTGAAAGCCAAATTTCGTTTGAAATTAAATTCATGGTTGGAAAATAAGGTAAGAAATAAACATTTTCAGGTCGCTATTACTTTTACTAAACTGAAGTGGTTGTCTAATTATTTGTTCCTGTTATAACTGTCCTTTTAAATAAATTACGTGACATTTTTTTAAACGCTGTTTGTAACTTCTTGATCTTTTCTGTGCGTACATGCATGATTCATGATTCCTGTTATTTCACGTTCATGTGAAGTGAAATGTGCATTCGGTCATCACGCCTTGTAATCCTACATGTTAATTTTGCATATATAGATATTGTTGATATAATTCATTCGTGCATGCTGAAATTGAAATCAAATTTTAAGTAATCGCTTCAAACCAGGGATCGAAAATACTGATTATTTGTGCAATTTTTATATTTTGATATAAAACTCATTTCTTTATTTTCCTTCCTTTAAGGAGTGAAAAGAAAAAGATTTGATACGATTCGGAATTATAGCCTTTTATTTTTTTGAATCGGTTAAAAATCGTTTTTTATTATTATTTAAAATAATTGATTATTACTTGATCGTTATCAACCAATCGAAAATAAAAATTACGTGATAGTCATTATTTTATAATATCTGTTTATCAGTCCCTGGCTTTCATAATTTCTATGCCTAAAATAATTGTTGTCTTCGTCAATTGTTTTCAGCAAGAAAGCACGAAGTCTATCAATTCAGAAGTTCTTAAATGGATAAAGGAACTGCCAAGTACATCCGCTTCTTCTAGTGTATCAAGCTATCCGGAATCAACTTTATTTGAAGTATACATATACTTTATATTTTTACATTATAAATGATAATAAAGAGTTGCTATTATACTATTATAGATAAATATCGAAGGTATATTAAAACAAAGTACGAAAGGCAAATTAGCTCTTGATTATTATGCTAATAATAAAAGTCTATCTCCTTGCCACCAGCAAAACATTACAAATGTTTTAATTGATGTCTTAGTCGCCAGGCATGAAAAGCTTACTGTAAATAACCTCAAGAAGTTGAGCGCGAAAATCGTTGAAACTTTTCCTGGAGAGAACCCAGTAAGTTTAAAATATGTTTTTAATATTAAATATAAAAATTTAGTCAATATTTCCTTTTTAGGAAACTTACTACTGTCCTAGGAACAAAAATAACAAAAGACCCGCAGGGAAACTCCATGACCGTTATTTTAATTTAAAAAATAAAATTAAAAAAACGAACCCCTCTCAAATCACCGAATTGCACAGCACGACAACAGAAGTGGACGAAACCATTTTTTCTACTATTAAATCGTGGCTAAAATACAACTGTAGCCCCATTGAAGCAGTCATAGATAAATGGCGAACGACGGCTGCATTTCGTCGATTGCCGATATTAAATTCAAGGAGTTCAGTACAGGAAGTTATAAGCGAATGGCCCCTCTACAAACATCCTGATTTAGGCCCGAAGCTTGTAAGTGTTTAAACTAATGTTTTTATTAAATTATTAAAGTTATATAACATTATGAAAAATTTATATTACTTTTAACACTTGAATTCCAATTTTTCAAAGAAAATGAAACAATGAAATGCTTTGGTCGTCATAATTATCATGGTACATTTAAAAACGTCTTCGAATAAGTCCTAATATTTTAGAGGAATTCGGAAATAATTATTTTTCATTTATATGTATTATCATTAAAACCCCGACAAAATTACATTTTTAAGCGCAATTTCTTCTATAATTAGAATTCAAGTATTGTAAGTTATAAAGCAATTTATTATGACATATTTATTGGGTTTAAAATTATTTAAAAATATTATATAGCTTCCCCTTAACATTTTTATCGTTTCTAGATTAATATAGATTTCGACCACTGTTATCCATCCGTCGGCAATAATATATTTGAAAAATGGGAATCGTTTGTGAACAAAATAATACCCTATTACCATGAAACAATTCGTGACAAAGAATCAATTGAACTTTTAACTCTTTTAGAAAAATGTTCCAATGAAGGTATGACATTAAAAAATTCAAAATTTCAGTGTAATAAACTTTCTAATCCTTACTTACAGACTCAAGAGACTGCCTAATAACATTGCTGCTAAACGCCGTAATTATACCTTCAACTAGATTAACAAAGGAAACAGATGGACATCTACATAGAAAAAGGAAAACAACAATTAAAGAAGCAAAAGATTCACTCGTTGTTTACATCAAAGATCTTCAAGAATTTGAACCTAGACTGTCTGAGATAAGAGAGCAATTTTATGAAAGAAAGGTAACATTTCAGCCAATTTTAATCACAGTAGGATCTAACTTACAATCAGTAAATAACTTTTACGTATACTTCGATGGACAAAAACTTAAATTTGAAAAATTTGTAGTAGCTCTAGACACCTGTTTAAAACTTTTTCAAGTTTTCAATTTGGAATATCCCCAACACTGCTCTGGTGTTTGGATCTTTTTGCAACGTTTTTTTTTTAAATTCTCATGCCATAATGAAAAGCCTTTCCCACAAGTTTCTGGACTGATTACGTACTTGGAAAATATTAAATAAATTGATTTAAATAATGTATATTTGCAAACTTTGTAAACTTGAATTCAATTCTGTTCCATATCTCATAGATCATTTGAAAAACAAACACGAGTTAAATACAGTTGGGACATATAAATGTGGTCAGTATAAATGTAATCAAACTTTTTCTACCCGAAAAGCATTTAAAAAACACTTGCTTGTTACGCATAAGAATTCTAAAATTTCAAATAGCATAGGCGTTACTTTGGCCCCTTTGTTCGACAATAATAATTTGAGTACCAATCATAACTACAAACATGAAAATAACAATTTAGTTTTGGGTTCAAGTGTGGATCCCTTAGTAATTACGTCACCTTCAATTGATAATCCAAATACTTTAGAAAAACTGAATGATATTGCATTAAAATTTTCCTCAGAACTCTATTCAAAATTTAATATGTGCAGAAAAGATGCTAATATTATTCAAGAGAAAGTTACTGAAATAACTACGTGTATTATAGATACACTACGAAATTGTGAAGCTTTGCATAAAACAGATAAGTATAGAGATATTATATACCTTTGTTCAAAACCATTTGAAAATATGAAAACCGAATACCGGTATATGAAACTAATTCAGAGAAAAAACTTGTATAATCCTCCTTTGGCGCACACCATTAATAATGAAATTAAAGAAACTAGAATAAACGGCATACCTACCATAGGCGAAGTTAATGTAAAAGGTCACCTTTTATCCTTACGTTTCCAATTTAAGAAATTTTTTGAACTTCCTGGTGTTCTAGATGCCACTATTTGTAACATGGAAAAATTGGAGAAAAACAGCAATTACTGCAATTTTATTAACGGAGAACTTTATAAAAAAAAGAAAAGTTTCATTGGATCTGAGAAAATTGTTATTCCCTTTTACCTTTACACTGATGACTTTGAGGTAAATAATCCCCTAGGAAGTCATGCAGTTCAGGATTCTCTTTGTGCAATTTATTATTCATTTCCAGTCATTCCAGTTTACCATCAATCCAATTTAAATTATATTTTTTCAGCGGGATTTATAAAAAGTAAATACATATCAGAATATGGAAATGATTCGTCATTTTATTTTTTGATAGAGGAAATAAAATCCCTAGAGTCAATAGGAATAGAGGTCAACATTTGTGAAAAAAAACAGACAATTTTTTTCGTTCTTGGACTAATTTTAGGTGACAATTTAGGTGTCAAGAGCTTACTAGGATTTTCAAAATCTTTCAATACTGATAAGTTTTGCCGCTTATGCAGTAAGTCGAAAATTCATTTGAAGGAAAATATTGTCGAAGATGCAAATTGTTTAAGAAATAAACAGCAATATGTTGAAGACATCAAAATAAATAACTTCAAATTAACTGGAATAACAGAAGATAGCTTATTTAATTCTATAGCATCATATCATGTTGTTGACAACTATTCTGTAGATTTAATGCACGACATATTTGAGGGGATATGTCGCTACGAAATTCCTCAGGTTTTATTAAAATTAATTCAGGACAATGTTATCTCTCTTGAAGTTCTCAATTATAGAAAAAAAATGTTTTCATACGGGAAAACAGAAATAAATAATTTATCTGGACCTATTGAACTGAAACGCCTACAAAATAATAAATTAAAAATGTCGGCCAAAGAAATGTGGCATTTCGTTCATTTTCTACCACTTCTAATCGGTGATATTATACCCGTAGACAACGAGTATTGGCTTTTACTATGTTTATTGATAGAACTTATAGATATGGTTTTGCTAACAGAGTTTAATGAAAAGGATATCAGTATTTTACAAAATATGATTGAAAAACATCATAAGCTCTATTTGAAGTTGTTTGGTGCTTTAAAGCCCAAACATCATTTTTTGGTCCACTATCCAACGACTATATACAAAAGTGGTCCTATTAAATATCTTTGGTCCTTTCGATACGAAGCCAAACACAAACAGTTTAAACAATATGCTCGTGCAATCACGTCAAGACGGAATATTTCGTATTCGTTAGCAATAAAAGCATCTCTGAATTTTACAAATTTCATTCAAAATAAAGAGGGATTTCCCCCTAATCTGAAATATGATAAAATTTCACCTACATATCTTTATTTAATACCAGAATATTCCAACCTACCTTTTATTGAATTAGTTGGCGACAGTTGTGTATATATGCCAGATCATTTAACATATAAGGGAATTATATATCAAAAGTACTTATATTTGACCACATTTATATCCAATACTTTGAAAGCCTATAAAATGTTAGATTTCGTTGTAAATGAAAACAGTGATTTATTTATAATATGTAATGAGATTACAATTACTGGATTTAATACACATTATCAGAGCTATGAAGTGGGCCAAAATAAGGGTATATTATTAATCTTCAACATAAATTACTTTACAAGTCCACCCCTTCATATTTATAATATGAATAATGGAATAGCCTTGATAAGAAATAAAAGGTTGTAAACGAAATTTAGATATGCTACATATCATATTATTGTATTTTGCTTTACGATAAAAATAAAAACTGAATTTATATAAATGTGTGTTTCACCAGCTCAAATCGACAAATAGTTGAACTCTACCATTTCCGAATTAACATTGATCGAGTTAAAGTATTTCTCGATTTGTGGTGGATTTACCTAGATGAATTATATTCAATTTAACAATTATATGAAAACGAATATGTTTGTGTATGAATAATATCATTAAATGTGAATTCAAATAAAATTGGTTTTAATTTATCCTTATTAAAATTTTTCATCCAATAGCTTTTAAATATTTTTAGTAAGATTTCATAAATTTGATTGCCATTAACAATTGCAGCAAATACGGAGAAATATTTAGAATGAAAGTATTTTTTATTTAAGTGAAATACCAATGTAGTTGTTTTAAAAAACCACAAATTCAAATCAAACGCTAAACTTATTTTAATTTTAATTCTTTCTCCTTTCAATCCGAATGACGAAATTATTCAGTGTAAATAAAATGAAAATTTGATAAGCAGCATTTGAAATAAAAGTTCCCTACTTTCAAAACAAACGTATTAGACTATTTGGAGCCTTTTCAAATGTAAAAATGTTTGGCTTGAATTCTTTTCGATTTGTTTTTAATAAAGGCTATATTTGAATACAAAGCGTTTAAATCAAAAGCTTCAGAATTTCAAAATCAAAAGTTTTTACTATTGGCGCGTTTTCAAATACGAAAATGGTTGGTATGACGTGTTTTTTATTTGTTACAACCAGTTTTTTTTTCTCCGTGTAGCTAAAACACTGTGAGTCCTTATACTAATCAGATTGCAGATATTTTTAGCAGTTCTAAAAATATTGACATAATATAGTCTGATCCAAATTACCAACCCTTGATATTTGTAGTAGGTAAATCATTAGTATTTTTGCTCTCGAACAAATGTACATATTTTAAAAATGTCTTCTAACTCAGGGAGCTTATGTGAGACCTGCCATATTTATGTGATTCATAAAACTTATAGGGGCAGTTTATCCATTAATATAATAAAATTGTCGATCTCGTAATTCTTTGGTTTTAGCAAATTTTAATGGTACCCTTATTCCTCTATTCCATCTTTCCCCACTCTTCTCTACAATGTGAACATTTACAAGTTCTTATCGTTCTAAGAGCATTATGAAAGTTGATTGCGATAAATATGTGATTTCTTCTGTTTCTACTACTAAAAGACTACATATATTAGATTTTGGATGCGTGTTTGAACAAACGCTGATCGGGAGATCATGTAGAAAATGCTGGAAAGAGTAAAAAAACTTATGAGTATAAAAAATAAGTAACATTTTATAGCCCTACATATGTATACATAACTTGAAATGGCGGAAATAGCATATGCTTTAAAATTTGACAGTCCGCCATTTTGAATTCGTAAATTCTGACAAGTGGTTTGAAATCAGCGGATTGAAAATACCTAAATACGTATTTATGGTTGAAATCGGATAAACTTTAAAATTTGACAGTAGGTATTCAATAAATTTAGGACTTTCCAGCACAAGTATCTCGCCCATATTCGTTTCATTCGAAATTTTAGAACTGTGACTTATGTATTTGCACAAGTCAGTATAGGAAAATTGTTTTGTGTGAACATAATTACCGCATGCCTTCCCCAAAGGATGTAGGTATAACACGATTGAAAAGCGTCAATACGGATGACGTGACGCATTCTAACAATTTTCTCTGTTTTCAATGTTATTTGTGCCAAAGGCCAGCGGACTACCGAGATTCTACCTGAATTATTTTCTTGCTGATGTAGGTATACAATCCAAGCGAAATCGTTGGGGGCGGACTTAGATGAACTCCCGATCTATATATGTACATATAGGTAGGTTATTCACAAAAGCTCTTTTGATTAAACGAACGAATTCCGAGCGGTCTGCTCCGGTTGTAAAACGACGTTAACATCCGCACCATATACCTACCCAAATACCATAAAAACTTATTGACAAAAAACCAGTTTCCGGTGGAAACAGATTTCTAGAATTTTTATAGACAATAACCATAACAATTTCCGGATAGCTTTTCAGCTTTCCAGTGATTTATTTTACCTCTTTTTTGTTGGTAGTAAAAAACCTCCAGGTGATCCGCTGTACCTTGGATTAATACAAATTAAATACCACGTTGAATAAAGTAAAGCTGGTAAGCCACAGATGCACTTATTGTTAGCAAAAGTTTAAAACTAAAAAAAAAAGAAACGAATAAACTGCTGTGGTATAAAAATTTAATTCAATGTCCTAGAAAGTAGGCGTCGTTTGTTCCCACGACCTGTTGGTAGGATAAAAAATTTATTTCGATTTTGGCGCATTAATATCCCAGGATAGATTAAGATTTAATTAATTGCCTACTCTTCTCCAGGGTCTTTTCAGCAATTTAATTTTCGCGCTAATTCAGTGATTAATTTTAGGTACTGCGGGGACTTCATTTCAAGGATTTCGTCCTCAAAAAACAGTCGACATTCAAATAGCTTTTTATAGGATTTTCTCAATTGCGTCAAAATATTATTTTCTCCAGGGGAGAGTTTATGATTATATTACAAATGAAATATAAACAAAATGATATTGCAGCTATAGCCAGAGGCAATTATTTATTTGCTATTCTGTAAACAGCCCACTTGGCCTTCGACAAAAATATCCGATTACAAGGGAAACTGGATGCAGGCAAATTTTAATATACTCCAAAAATTCAAAATATTTATACTTTAAAGGCGCCCACGGGTAACAGAATACAACAGCAATTTTTATTAATCAACACCTGCCCAAACTATTCCAATATAACACGGAAAACTTGGAAATAAATTATTTAAATGGTAATATTTTCTGTGTTCGTGAAGTTTTGATTACCATTCGCAACTTTTTTAATCTTTTGTTAATTTCATGCTTGTCGGCAAAACATGTTTCATATCATGCAAAGGAACTCTAAGGCATTAATGATTTATGGCCGTTTTGTGCGAATAATCTTGGAATTTAAAACTTTTCCATTCTACCTCTATATTTCATTACGGGTGTTGGTTTAAGGAGCTACATACACCTAGAGAGTTGGTAAACTTAAACGTTTTTAAGAAAGACAATATGTGTATATCTTTTTTTCATTTTGGCTATGGCTAATATTTATGTAATGCTATTTGCAATTTACGTCGACATTGGTGTGGTCATTGCGTTCTTCGATAATATTCAATTTCCTGAAATAACTTTTTTCATTACGTGTAAATAAAATTTTCGATTTCGAAAATTGGCCTTGGGTACGCAGAAGTTTACAGAAAAAATAGAGATTTCAGGTACAGAATCTTCATAGGTTTCATTGCTTAAAGATGATTCTGCGTTTTAATGACAAAAATATCCGTAATAATATTTGAAATGAACGAATTCAATTATTTCAAAAACATTTGCCGAATTTAGATAAATTGAAAATTCTTAAAATAATAAGACAATAATTCAATTATATTTATAATTCTATTGAAATTCATCCATTAAATCTAAGAAGATGCTCCTTTTGCCGCTGTAATAAATTGAATTATAGCTAGCTCTGTATCAGTACCCAGATTAAAATGAATTACAGAAATTTTCCATTTTTCAGAAATTGCACATTTAAGAGTCAAGTCAACCAAATCATAAAAATTAGTAAAACCAATGCCTTTAAAAATTATTAAATTAAATGAACTCTTTGGCGAAACCAAAATGAGCGTCTTCTATGTCTACTTTGTTTAATTAATTTCCAATTTAAATTTCGCGCATTACAAATTTGATATTTTCTAAAAAGTGAATATAAATTCGGCTCTAGACTTCATAAATTTCCGATATCGTTGTTCCTTCATTTAAAAAAAGAAACCTTAGCAAGATTTTTGTTGTTTTACAGTTCAGGGATAAAAAATAGGTTTCTCTTCCGATAACAACAATATTGTTGACATTAAAAATTTCTTAAATTCTTGCATCAGCAAATTAAATTCATTCATTCGTTCATTCCTTTTATTTTTATTTGATATAATATTTGGGATTACTGTCACTTTGATGTCCTCTCGAAACTGACGAATATGACAACATAGTCAATTTTACTTCTCGAAATATGAAATTTTCTGCATATTCATAAAAAAATCTAGTTGGAAATTACGTAAAACTACTTAAATACGATTTCAACTTTTCATTAAGTGAATTTTTGGAAGATTCCAGGGAATAAACATAATTAAAAATAGGTAGATTAAGCACGCATTTAGAAATCGCCTTTTTTTACAACATTAACAAATAGTGAAAATGTAAATGAAAATGCTTTTAGTGCGAGAATGGTGAATATTATGAGACAAATCAATTCTTCAGTAAAGGATAAGCTCGAATTTCGAAAGCCTATTCAAAAGAGATGTTCTGGAGAATATATACCTTCGTTATTGTATTAGCTTCCATTTATTTGTTATAGGTGTTATTAGATGATATCGTTATGACCCAATTCTTCCGCTTGATGGCTAAATGCTTGTTAAGGAAGTAGAATCCTTGAAAGGAATATTCGCATAGAATGAATCTCAGACACGATTAATTTCAAAAGACTATGCAGCTAAGTCCTTAATCCTCTATCGGAAGAGTTTCACGCATCCCTCCGTACTTTGTAATCGCTTCGAACGCCGAATGGAAAATCACGGCAGGATCCGTAATTACCAGAAATCCGGCCTAGGAGCTTCAATCACCAATCAGTGCGGTAGTCATTATTCTGGTTCTAGACGAGTCAACTCGAGAGACAGCCTAACGATGGGATTTCTATTTTAAGCGTGCGTTATTTAACGAAACTCTGAGGAGGCGGAAGCAGGGTCCTGAATTCTGGATGATGGAACAATTCACATCGGGAACATTTGCTTTGCTGCCTCAGAGACGTTACCACGGTATTTTTCCGGGATTAGTCCGGGAGATTGATTCTGCAAGCGCTATAAGTGCTCGGCACGCGGAGCAGCTCAACAAAAATAAGACAGCAAAGTAACGTGATTAAGAAACCCCAGGGAACATGTCTTGCCTTGAAGAAATATGAGCACAAAATGTGATGGCTTACACTAAGGTCCAGGTTGGCTAATTTATTTATCCTGCTCTCTTTAAGAAAACTAATAAAACTAGCCATCGCCTAGGATCTTTTTCGATGCAACTCGACTTAGGTTCCGAAGGACGATTCATCAAGCTCGAGGACTTGAGAAATCTATATTTCATTCTCCTGAGATTATCTATCTTGTATCCAGGCACGGGCAGTGCTTGAGCTCGGATATGCAACCTTTAACCGATTCAAGGCAGATAAATCCCCAAACGATTTATTGTCGGAAGGACCATGAAGACAGGGTGTCTGGACACGCGCCAGAAATGGATTGACTAAGGAATACTGAATTTTCTCAGTTTCTCATTTGGCTCCTATTGTTTGCAAATATCCTTCCCAAGGTTCAAGGAAAGCAGCTCGCATCACCTGTTGGATCCAAGAATCGACCCTTTCTTTTGTTCGGCGCCAAAGTAGGTGGGGTTTATGGCACCACTGTCTGGCTAAAAAAGCGTCACGTAGACGCCTGTTGCTTAACGCCATTGAGTGCTTTTCTGGTTCCTTTTCTCTGTCAGCACAAAGGAAAAATGGTCACTTGAGGCAGTTTCCTTTTACCAAAAGCACCTACAACGTTCCACTGGGAGTAATACAATAAATTTTTCGAGAGATTTCCCTAAATTGGTAGGAATGAAACTTTCCATACACATGTAATCGAAAGAGATTCCTCAACTACTTCCTCATCCGCCACATTCCGGGCATTATTCGAGAATAATTCAGGTAATTTTTCTTTTTTTGTAGACGTAAAAGAAATAGGTCTCTATAGACGACAGGATGACATTCATCAAAGCTTAAACAAAACTCAATGATATTTTTTTCCGACTGCTATGCGTGGAAGTGGAAGAGCCATGTGGTAAATCATTTTTGTCATACTGACAGATTAAGTACAAAGCTCCCGAAATTGAATGAAAGATATCTATCTCAATATGAATGTAGCAAGATGAGATTTATACAAATAAAAACAAAACAGTCAAACTTGAAAAACAGCTACTTTATTATAATTGCCTAACTTTTTCCATAAATTATTATGGAAAAATAATTGTAAATATTTCAAATTTTTCCTTTAAATGAACTGAAACTTTCAAAAAATACTATTAAATATTGAAAAGGCTTCTTTGCAAGAAACTAAAATTACGCCGATATTATTATTTGATGTTCCTATAAAAAAAAAAGTTAATCAATCATTACTCATCCACTAATGAAATCAATTTCTCAGTCGAGTTTTATACAATGGTCAAAAGGATCATAATGTTCTTTTTGATATGATAATTCCCATATTTTAGTAAAAAAAACTTATTTATATTATATAATTAGGGCTTCTCTCGAACCTATTAATTTGTGAATAGGAATCAGATATTGTTTCGACAAATATAATACAAAAGCAAAATTTGATGAAAAACTAACTGCTCACGCGTTACTGCCCATTTATTAATTTTACTGTCCAATTAGGTTTTCCCGCATTGGTGTATTATGCTTATTAAGGTATACATTGCAAGATATTTTACACTTCATTTCACTTAGCTTTCATTTTTAATTGAAATTAATATGTAAGTAATAATATTACCGCTCCTTTAAACCATAGCCCATTGCATATGAAATCTAATTAAACATCGCATAATAGATCCTCAAATTTTCTCATATTCTAAACCTTATAATTAATTAATTAATTAAGTATAATTAATTAAGTATAATTAATTAAGATGTAATGGATTTTGATGATTTAGCGCTCAATTAAAAGCTTAACAGTTATGAGAAAAACAGAGAAAGAAAAATAAAACGTTAAAATTCTTAATAATAATTTTAAGTCAATGAAGAACCTTGAATTTTTGGTTCTATTGGGTCGTATTCCAAGACCGAACCTATAAAAAATTTTTACAGCAGTTTTCAGTTTTCCACTTCTACATAAACATACTAAATCAATTACCTTTAAACCAACCCATATTCAGTTAAAAGGAAAATATTCGTTTCACGTAAACCATATCAAGCATCATACCCTCCCGGAACCGGCCGTTACTATGTATATAACAAACTTTTTTAAAGGTGGGTTTTTCGCAGGGCCCTTTTTAGCAGCCCGGTCTATTTCGTACTCCGCGAGCGTATTGCCCTTCATCCTTCGTTAAGGAAACAAATTTTAAACCTTTTTTCCTTGCGGTAGGTTGCTCCGATACTCGCTGGTGGGAACATTCGGGGAGAAAAACTTCGGTGTTGGTTGGGTTGACAGATAGAACCGAGTTCAGAGGGTTTCACTCCCCCGTAGCGAAACCACCCCAGGGCTTTTCTGACCCTTGACGTTCCCGGTGCTATCAAAGGTAAATAATTAGCTGGATAAAATTGACGTTACAGGAGAGTTCCCTGTTTTTTTTCCCTTTTGCCCTTCGAAATTTTTTCCGTGTTACGTGCCCTGCCCGCCCGGACCTATGCCCCTTTAAAACTATGTGCAGAATTAATAATGAGGGAAAGCTGCTGCAGATGTTTGCAAACTTTCCGGGCAAGCTAATTAATTAATTTCTTAAAATAGACGCTTCGGGTACCACACAAAAATTGAGGAATGGTTAACGAGTGCTGCCGTGAATGCCCCCGGATATGTGGCGAGGCGGTCGTCGGGGGGTTTCCACTTAGCATCTGAGGACTGCCAGGACTTAGGATTTGGATTTGGATTATGCGTCCCGGTGATACGTCAGAGCCGTAGCGTAATGCGAACTTTACCGACCGCAACAATGACAGGTTCTGGCTAATTGATCTCTTTTTAATTGCGTTTACTCAGAGTGCCCAGCCTTTTAGGCATACTAGAAAATAATCCGCAATATTTGTCCGTGAAATTGGTTTAGGCTATTGCTTGTTGATGATCCTAAAATATCCCTTCTCTCTAATCTCAAGGTCGGTATCATGCGAAGAATAACCTCTAAAATTTTTTCAGTTCAATAATTTAAATGATTAAGGTTTTTTTAACGATACAAACATATTTATTTTCCGTATAGGTAGAGGACGGGGCTAGTTGAACACTTTTTCGATTAATCAGTCGTAGCTCCTAGACTTTAAATTAAAATTTTTAGAACGTTTGTACAAATAGTGTGCCTCTTTTCGAACGCCTACATTAAAAATATATTAACTTGTAGACTAGTCTAGTGTAAAAACGTATTCATATACAACCATATAAAAGAGAATGTATAATAACAATAATTGTAGAATTCAAGATATTGCCTTGAAAACTGGTATTTGGAGGTTTTTGGAGATGCATTACAAATCCACTTTTAAAATTTAGAAATTCAAGATGACGTAACAAGCCGACCAAATTTTCGAGAAATTCTACAAGTTTAAGTGAAAATTAGTAGGCGATATTATAAGTATATTTTGAGATAAAATCTTTCCTCTAGACTCAGTGTGTTGTATAACAAATAAGAACTTAAAATTTGAGAACTATCCCCGCAAATTTTTTAAAAACACACACCGAAAGAAAATATAGCAATACTAACTAATCTTTTGTTGATTATCAGCCAATTAATTGAATTAGTTGTTATAACAATTTAAAGTTGTGAAATCAACTAAAATAGTTGAGAAACTAACTAATTTTGTAAATGTTTTTCTCACTTCTTTAGATCTATCAACTAATTTAATTAATTGGCTGAAAAAATAGTTAATTTTGCTGCTCTTTTTCTTTCAGTGCAGTAATCGTGTTTAAAGAAGAAGTTAAAGATTAAAGGTAGCAATCTCCAAGAGCTTATAACTTTTGAACAACATTTTTCGATCTACGCCATTAGACATAAACCCCTTAATGGTCGTTTTAAACCCCAATCTCCTGATTTAATTATATTATCTATGACTTATCTTATTTAGTAGTATAATAATGATATGTCTAAAATGCATGGTATTAACTGACTATGCTATGTCAATGGCCAGATAGATATCTTGCCTTGAAAGCACATACCATGTTGGTTTTGTTTTGGAATTCACTCTGATGATACCAAAAATATAGAAAAATTTATGGAGTCCCAAATGTCTATCAATCTTCATTAAAGTCAACAAGTTGACATTTTTAGCATTCACTTAAAAACCAAATTTAACCACACTGTACCCGCCAATTTTTGGCGTGGCCTTAACTTATTTTATCATATCTAGAACCTTTACCATTTTTGATTGACATTTTTCTGTCGTATATGCCTATTTCAATCTATTGGATGCATTAAAGATTCTTCGATATGAATAAGAAATGTCTTGAATAAGAGAAAGAACCAAAGAGATTTTGGTAGTTTTTCAGAAAAATAATCATAAAAGTCATAAAAGGTTATGGATTTTGAAATCCACCATTGGGTGGTAAAATTATTCAATATCGATTTTATTTTTAAACGACACCATTTTCCAACATCGATTTTATTTTAAAACGACTACCAAAGTGCGAAAGAGCACTGTCGACATGCAAAAATATGTAGATACCTATAAATGTCTTTCCTACGAGGACGAAGCATATTTTCCACAAAATCTGATTACCTCACGATCCTAGCGGCATTATTAAATTACAATAAATTTCACCGAACATTTACCAGCTGGAAGGAGTACATGTGCTTAATTAAGCGAAAATTAGAGTGGGGTTCAAGTTGGATCCAAATTGGTGCTTACCTAGAGCGACGAATGGCTGAACCGTTCGCAGGAGATATCCATGACAATAATTAAATATTTGCAACCAATTTAACACGTCTGAACCTTTCAGCAGGGAGATACTATTAACAACCTAAATTCTCCCTGAAGGGCGAAATGATTCGAAGTAGGTGGATAAATCCACATCAAAGTAAAGTTTTCACGGTGGAATACCTTTCAGGCAAATTGTTTTTTGGTTGAAGTAAAGACTTTACATTAAGTATGTATGTGAGAAAAATTTTTTCCATTTTTCATATTACTCGGTTCTCTTACATATTGTGCTAAAAGTTTTTTTTTCAACTTTTGTTCGTAGAGAACGACTATTTAAAATACAAAAACAAAACAAAAATGCAAGTTATAATGTATGTACACAAATGTCCTTTAAAAGCATTGACGAATTTAAATTAGAGTCTTTTTTAAATTCAGCCTTTTACAATAATGAAAATTTATTAGCGCTATTCCAAAAATTATGGAACCTTAAAGAAAAAATGAAATCCTTTTTTGCAATTTTAGGGCGTCAATAATAAAAGCGTGTTTCTTAGTTTTCTTTTGAAACTACATATTATTTTTCTAGGGCATGCAAATGGCGGGCTAAGTTAATCATGCCCAGTTCTTGGTGTTCTCAAAAGGAAACAATTTCAATAGAGAGTTCTCTGTGCGGATTCTGCTGAGATATCCTCGAGTACCTGGATTACTTTAATGCATGTAGATATTTCAATATTTGCCCTTTCAGTATCGAACTGACATCACTAAGTATCTTGCTGATGCCAGAGTAATCCAAACAGGCGAGGACGTCGGCATCCTCGGAGAAGGAATTTTACGAGCGACTACAGAAAAATGAAAAGTTCAACGTTTAAATCGGTTGCTGCGTACGAATTTGCTGATTTCGGCAATTTAACGGGGATTAAATTTAATCCTAAAAATCCCTCAATATCGATGAAGAAGCGTCCTAGGCCCACGGAGGATCTCACATGCTACAAAAGAGTATCAAAGCAAGGGCACTTGTGCCGACACTCCTCCTCGAGTCCGCTCCGGGGCAAAAATTAAAATTAATGTAAAAATGAAAGTACCATGAAAGTTGGGCAATAAATTCGGGCGAAGTCTTATCTACGCCGACCCGCCACATGTAGCCGGAAGCTCTGTTCGAGGAGGAGGAAATTTCCCGGCCAAGTGCTCGGGCGGAAAGGGCTAATAGAAATTAGAGTCCGGTCAGATGGGGACTTTATCTGGTGCCGGGTGATTATCTTAAATGTAAATTTATGCCGAAAACTTCTATGCAACACTCGTTATAAACTTACCCGATTCAAGGGTGGACGTCTCCTGGTGCCAGTGAAGGTGACCCGGCCGCGGATTACGTCTACCTGGAAACCAGAGAAAGGAAACTTTCAATTCCGAGTCCATTTAAGCGATCGAGTGAGCGTCCCTAAACTCCCCGACTGGGAGCAACTACAAAACGCGAATAACTCGAAATGCTCGAGGTGATGGCATGCAAATTGATTAGAATTGCGGGGGCGTCTTGGCGGACGCAGGGAGTCCATTAATGGGGCGAAGTGGTGTTTAATTTAATTAAACCGGATTACTTGGGTTCAGCGGTGGGTGCGGCGCTGCCCGGCTGCCCAGCTGCCCCGGGCGGGTTAAGGGCGCCGGGCGACGCGGCCGGCGAGAGAAACGAACAGCTACACATTGCCTCAAGGGTTGCTTGAGATTTCATCCTATTTAGAGGAATTCAAACAATTCTAATTCGTTTTAATATCGAATCTGTTGGAAATTGTATTTAAACAATATACATATAACAGACATCTCCTGCGAACCCCTTGGAACATAAATAATGACAAATACACGAGTTTTATTTTTTAATTAAAAACTGATAGGAATTCGCAACCGTTTGTCGTCTGATTTACGCGTTTCTCCAAATCCAAATACCTTCTTGAAAATTTAGTAGAAAATTAAATACCTTTTATATAAGCTTCAAAATAACAATTGAATGTTAAACATATTTTTTAGTCAAAATACGCTTTTGTTGTGTAAAAAATAATATTGTTATAACACTGTTATAAGACTAATTCAGCTCATCATTAAAAATAGAATTTAAAACATTGCTCCAACAATTCTCCTCCTTCTGCCTTCATTTTAGTCCCAGATCAATTGTAAAAACTAGACTTCTTCAGAGAAAATTTAAAATAGAAATTTACAATAAGTATAAAAGTCCACGTTAACAAAGGACTAAAATTCACAAAACATTGCGCATAGCATTGCATAAAAGAAAACTGAAAATATTATTCATATTGCATTAAGGCAATGTGAAATGCAACTAGAATATTAATATCTCCTCAATGTGCATTTTCGTCGTGCAACGATCAGAAATAATAAGATTTTCCAGCGTAGCCAGCGTATGGAACCGAGCATTGTCCTGAATATCATTGTGAAATACTTTCCTGAAAATCTCTCTGCAAGGCCGGAATTATTTATGTTCGAGGGTGCCATTTGGATTCACATTTCACGTATTTCTGTCCGGGAACTGTTGCAGGAAATTGAAGTCGCAATTGAATTGAATTCGAAACCAAGGACTGGAGATAAAGGAAAAGTTGAGTTCGATGAAGTTGGGCACAAAAATACCTCAGATATATGCTTAGCTCAGAGCAAAAGTGACATTGTGTTTAATTATCGC
Source organism: Machimus rusticus (assembly GCA_951509405.1). Classification (NCBI taxonomy): domain Eukaryota; kingdom Metazoa; phylum Arthropoda; class Insecta; order Diptera; family Asilidae; genus Machimus; species Machimus rusticus. Next base: position 47,048,991 of record OX608051.1, on the reverse strand, counting down.
CCAAAAGCAAATTTAACAAGTGCCCCGGTGAGCTGCAATTAATTTCCTGACGTCAAATAATCAATTTGCTGGAAGTTTTCGCGACATCCTCCCCTCAATCCGGACTTTATCCAGGGGCTCCATTCGCAAAGGGCCCCTGCAATGGGGCCTTTGTGGGGCCTGGCGTTGAAGGGCGTGATGCGGCGGGTCGTATAATTTGGCTCCTTCTTACCCCGGGTGTAATTACATCCGAATTGATAACGTCGGTTAGCCACCCCCTCTATGTTTGTGGCGCGTAAAACTAATGGCCGAGTGACGTACATTGGTGCAGACTGCCGTAGACTATAGCAGTACTTGTTGCTTTTCGATTTAGTACCACCAGACTATTTTATGCCCTTTGCCCGGGGTTTTGCCGAGTCTGCGGCTTTTACGAAATCTGATGAATGTCACATTCGGTTTTAGCTGATGTGGAATGATTTAAGCTTAACAAGGACAATTTCCGATTCAGGTATATAATTTGAGTTTGGAAATGAAACAGGAGTCGATTTTCTACCACGCCTATTGCCTCCTGTTGTCGCCCCCAATACGACACACATTTTTCCTTCCGGACATCAACAATTTTCATTTTACCTTCGATTAAAAATTGATATTCGATTACGAAGACATTAAGTCATTTCCAAGGAATCTGAGAACTCCGTTGGCAGCAAAGCCAATTACATAGATTGCGCGAATTGAACCTCTCGACAGGAAGTTGCTCGTTGTGCAGATTTGTAGGAAAATATGAGTAGCACTGGTAGCAGCGGAACAGGACAAGAGGATCTGCTCTATTAACAGGATATTAAAGATTCTCAATTATAAGTTAATTGCCGGTAGTAAAAATCTTTTATTCTGGAGTAAACAATCAATATCTCATTATGTATTTGATTAAAAGAACTTGTACTGATTTATTCAACAATTCGTGTTTTGTTTTATAGAGAACCTGAATAATCCATTTTCTTCCTGTCTATCATAAGTACTAGCTGCGTTTTTTTACAATCAGATCCGGATCAGATTAATTGGGAACTGATAAATAGAACTCAAGAATTCAAATATTTAAAAAAATAGCAAACCTTCCGATTGATTTTAAATCGTGTCTTTTTTAGATTAAATGATTCTTGATATTTATAATCTTTCTTTTGTATATCGTCTCGTTTTTCGGTAGGGACTGGTCACGATAGTTACTCTAATTATTATTATTATTTGTGATTATATAGGTACCACTTTTCTAGATAACTGACCAAATATCCAATGAGTACCCGTTTTCAGTGGTACGTTCCCAGCATTATTTACAGGCTATCGTCAATTTTATAATTAAACGAAGTAAATTGACACGGAAATAACCAAATGTTCGGTAAAAAGCTGCATTGTACTTTCGTGCATTCCACTGATTTTAAATTTAAAAGAAAAATAATTTTAATACTTCTAAAAATTAAAAGTTGAATCAAGTTGGTATTGATAATGATAATATGTTAATTTAAGATTTGAAGTTTGAAAAGTTCTGAGCTTTCTGTTTAACAAACTTAATAAACTATAAAATTGCATTACTTTCTCTTGTTCACTGTGAAAGAGTTTATGAATTGTTTCAAACAGTAATATAATAAAATTACAGGCGAAGTAAGCGGTTCAGCTTCTTCCACTTAGAATCACAAGAGATTTTAAAACAAATTTTGTTTAATATAACATTACATATTTCTGAAGGTTAGCAATCTCTTTTGTTTTTGAAGAGATTTTGAAAGTTTGAATAAAACATTATTTGGTTTTTGATGAAAACATTTTCAAAGTATAAAGAAAACCATCTTCAAGAAAATGTTACAGTAACGTTATTCCTTACTGGAGACTAGAAAGTCTAACCTGAGTAATATGATATTGTCAGCTCCTTGACCTCGTTACGCCAAAATTCATAAAAGATTTCTTCCTCTTTTCTGCTACGTAAAAATCTTCAGGGAATCTCGCGAAGACTGTTAAATACACCCTTTTACGAAAGTAAGTGAAAATTAGCTTAAAAAGTTCTCCATTTTCATTAATGCGTCCCTTATGCCGAGGAGCAGAATATTTCCCTTAGCTATGCCCCCTCTCTTAAAATTGTTTTATATTTTTAGTTTGGTTAAACATCTTTTTTTAAATGAAACTTTCGCAAACAAAAATTGTTTATTTAGTTGGAAGGCTTCCCCTTTGACACAGAGCCGGTCTGTGAAATTGTTGTGCAAATTGCTGTGAAATTGGCTTCGCAAACAATTTTTAGGGGAACTCAAAAAAAGCAATTTAATTTTGTTTTGGCTTAGTGTAGTGCAGTTCTGCCTCGACGATTGATAGACTGTTCCAGTTGAAGGACATAGTGCAATCGAGCATTCGGAATTCCTCCTCAATGCCTTCGAATACGTCTTCCCGACAAGAAAATTTTTAAAATCACCATGAGTGCAAAAGCAATTACTTCTGAGTTTTGTCTCGAGCGTCTAGGAGTCTTTTTTTCGGTGTAATTAACCAGGACCTTCTGTAAAGAGTGCGCCGATCGTTGATTTATCTAAAAATACATTTTCCAGGAACACTCAACTCAAAAGGCATTCCATTTAAGGAAATCAAAGTAATGATCAAGTATGAAAAAGACTCGGATACAATGGATGTGCATTAAGCAGGGTATCGATGAATTTTGGAAGAGGAAGGGAAGAAAAGTGTTCAGGAGCTGGGTAAAAGCATATTGGACCTGGGTTGGGGCCCGTTCCAATTCTGCCTTTGTCGGAATGTGACCCGGCGTGTGTTTGACTATTCGTTTGATTTGCCCGCTTATTTTGCTGACGTCAACAGTAAGTTGGGGAGGTTTTAAATTAAAAAAATCTGTTTTTGACTTAAAATCGATTTCACCAGGATTGAACGAGGTTGGAAAACAAAGTTTGCTTTTTTCCGCCTTGATGAGTTTCTGCCCTCGTCCTGGGTGCTAAATAATCACGCCCAGTGACCATCGTGTTGGTAAACGTCCGAAAAAGTCAAATAAATGCTCTCTTAGTAAAAAAAAGGAAAAGTGCTAAAAAAAACATGGTGAAAAATCGAAATTTTTCTAAAATTACTTAACATCTTAGTCGACTCCTAGTCCCTTTACGGGTGCCTGCCTCCCCGGAGGACTTTGCCTCACGTCTAGGGAAACATTTGTTTTGGTCTTAACCGCTTTTCAAGGACTCTTCCGACTTTTATGGTAGGAAGGTCCAATAGGCATTATTTCTTGAATCACAATTCGGCAAGGGAACATAAAAACTCAGAGGAAACTTAGGGCTCGGTATTTAAGCGCTTTTAAGGCTATAAAAGCCAAACAATTGGCTAAGTTTACTGCACGATTGCTCGCTGATAGGCGGAAGGTCTCCTGACCCAGAATGCTAAATGCATTAAGCCCAAATCTTATCACACCCCTGCAATCATTGAGTTTCTCGCATATTTTTCCGAACTCCAGAAGTTAATAAGAGCGCCCACTTTCAGCCCCGGGATGCTTTATGAGATTTTTCCTTTACTGGCGGAATGTAATGAGATTCAAATGTCAACATCCTGAGGATTGTGGAAAATTTACTGGTAAGGAAGGGAAGTTCCTGCGATTGCCTCATGAAACTTTTAGGGAGGCCTTTTTCCCTTAGCACAAAAGACAGATTTATGTTTGTGATAGCATACCTTTTGCGTGCAGATGCTCGGAAATGGTTTTCGATAACGCGACAGGTGTATCTTCTTCCAATATTTTCCAATATTTTCGACTAACAATTTCTGCCGACGGACTTCAATTATTACATTCCTCCACTTTAAATAAATTAACAGAAAAACTGCATGCACGAAAACTAAATTCCTCCTTGATTGTGCATATTTCATACCATACCACGATTACACTAAAACTACCAAAAGCTTAGAAGGACGTGAAATATTTGTCCTCTTGCTATAAGCAACTCTTTCATCACCGAAATAAACTGAAGAATTTCTTCCATTTTTGTTGTTGTCACATTTTGCTAGACAAAAGCATAAGGGAGGACCACAAGCATTAATTCATCTCTCTTGTCGGTTGCAGCGGTTGCATGTCTTTCAAGAGGAACGCAATTCATTTAATCGAGTGGATAATAAGTTATTTACATATTTTCTTTATCTCATCTTCTATGCATACGTATGTATTATGTATATAACTTAAATTAAATTGAAGTGCAAACAATACTAGACCTCTTCTGATTATCTGAAATAAAATTGAAAAGCTCAGAATCTCATTATATCCGATCGAATTGGGAATTCTGAAAGACTCCGATCTTTTCAAAACTTTTGTGGAATCATTTTTGAGTCTTAAATTTTTTTTTTATAGTACATATTTATTTTATTTTATAGTGTCATATCAAACCTACTTTAAAGACATATTTCGCCAAATCACTTCACGGTGACCTCAACTTTGCTAATCGCGGAAACGGAAGGTAGGGTGCAAGTTCCGTTCCGTCAGATAGCACCCTACCTTCCGTTTCCATGATTAGCAAAGTAACAAAGTGCTATATGGTGTCACAACAAGCTAACTAAATCAATCTTCATGATATTTAGTACATGTCTTTTTTATTTAATATGTACTTAGTTTTAAATGAAGCATAAAACGATTAAGGCGTTACTGCAGGCGCCGAAATAAAACATTGACGCAACACGTAGTGATGTTAATTGCGTCGGCGGCAAACTCGAATGAAAAAAAGAGAGTAATGAATAACATCCGTCATAGAAATCAAACTATGTAATTGATATTATACCTACATAAAATATAAGTGGTGTTTGTCACACTAACCGAAGTCATTATTCAAGAAACAATTACTGCATAATAAACGGCTGGTTATAGAAAGTGATTTCCAATGTACATATGTACATACATATATGTAGTTACAAATCCAAATTTCAAATATGAAAGATTTTAGAGTTTCTATTACAGCAATATCGTTAAAAACAAAATGTGTTATGATTGAAATTGAGTCTCTATATTAATACCTAAGCATATGTTTATTTTGTAAAAGGTTACTATAATATGTACAATATATTGTATAAATAGGGTTCAAAGATGAAAATGACCTTTTCTTTCCGATCATAAAACTTGTTAAAGAGCATTTTCTTAAATTGTCTGACTTTAAGTGTGAGTGACTGTATCGTCCCTATAATTTTCCCCTAACATCAAGAAACTGGAGAAATGGTCTAAGGAACAAAACTTCTTATAATTACCAACAAAAACATCCCCACCTGCTATAAATTTAGGGGCGCCATAACTACGGCACTACACATTCAATTAGTGTCGAAGGACCGAGCAACGCCAGAGGCAATTTGCCCCAATCAGGACTCACGTAAGTTCCGTCCGCCAGGAGCAGTCACCGAATTCCTCGCATTCATGCGATTATTCAGTTTAATTGGATTAATTATTAAAACGTTATGAAGCCCAGAGTCAGACGTAGAAACACATTCCTCCCGTACTCACCCGAGTGCGGAATGTGTCCACTGGATTCAAGATTCACTTGAAAAGGGTCAGAGGACACGGACACAAGACGGTGGGAAACATCTCGGAAATGTTATTGCCGAACAACGAGAATGGCTCCCGGTCACAGATAATTCCTCATAAATTTTCACTCAATGTAATTAGATTCAGGCGAAGAAGTTAAGTAGAAAAGCTCTGAAAAAGTCAATTTTCCCCGGGCGCTCTATTGAATTTATGGTGACCTTTCGAGATTCTCGATTAGGAGGGGACAGGCTCCTCTGACCAATTCACAGGGTAACAATTTGATTGTCTCATTTCATGGCGGAGAACAATTCGAATTGAGTTCGGCAACTTTTAAGTAGTATTGTGGTCGTATAGTTTGTCTACCTTTTCGGTAATTGACTATTTTTAGACGTTTTCTGAGAAGAATTTGTGCCAGAGGTTCTGGAAATGATAAGCGCAGAATTTGATAATAAAGTTTAGAAGTGGTAGTTTTTCTTCAATTGAATTATTCCAGTGGGTTGTTCTGAATTCTTTTGTATACGGTTCCCACAAGTAATATATGAAAGTTATTAGAGTTTGGGTTTCTTATATTTTTCAAAATATATATGTAGGTACGTCTAAACTAAATTTCTAAGATCAAGCTAGAGCATTTGAAAAATCTTTAATTAAATACACTCTACACACATATTATATTCACATATTTAATATATTCAATATTCTAAAATATGTATATATATGTATATGTATTTAAAATTTTTAGGTAAAAAATTTTCAATTTAGATAAAATTTGCTGACAAATCAATCCCTTTCTGGTATTTCCTAGAACACCATTGAACCAAAATATTTTTTCATACAAGTTTAGCAATCTCATAAATCACTGAAAATATACTTCAATATTTGTGCAGAAGCATGAGGATGCAAGATTCTTTTATAACGAAAGTTATTTCCATCTTTCTTTGCCCTTCTATTGAACTATTTCATATATTGCATTTTCGCAGGCTTGTAGCTATATTTAAAAAAAAAAAACTTTTATTAAATCTCAGTTATGAAATATTCCGAACTGTTTTTTTTACATACACTCAGGTAGAATATATTATGTATGTACTTATAATACCTACACGAATGAATTCCGATAACTAAACTAGTAATTTTTTGCAAACACTTTTATGACAAAATTACACACTAAATTATTCAATCAAGCGGTCGTAGGTATATGGAATTCCTTAAGCCCGCTATTTGTAAAGTTACGTCGATGTGTAAATTAATAAACTTGAGAGTGTCGAATAAAATTTTCCATTCCATTTTACAAATCCAGCTACAATATTTTAATCTCATTTCCGCGTATTTTAAATGTTGGAAGAATTATTAAAACCAATTTTCTGCTATGTTTCCAATAATCAATATTTTTTTCGAATTTTTTAGATGAAGCCAATTTTAATATTATAAAATTCTAAAACATTTTTACTGTGTATGTATAACTTTTCAAAGTTTATTGTAGTAGATTGCTCTATGCGAATAATTTAATTCAGAGTAAAGTACCTCCTGACCCATACGATGAATTAATTTAACAAATTCAACACAGCCAACGACGGATCAAAGAGCCAGCACCCTTATTTTACAAAGTTTATCCGTCTGGTCTGCAACATTAACTTAACTATAAAAATATATCGTGTTCAACAGTCCCTAACTTCATTGGTGATCAGCATAAAGTTTATTATAAGCGGTGTGAAAGAGCTTCCTTCCACATGTTTCCCCTGACAACGCAACAGCAACAGGTCGCAAACTGTTGAATCGCCGCAAACATTCTTTGACTTTTATGTCCTCCAAAAAGGGTGGAAATTGGAGTCGGTGGCGCGATGAGCGCTCGTGGAGTCGAGCAAAATCGATAGAGTTACACACCCGCAAGCTTTGCCCTAAAGGGTGCGCTGCGAAGGTCCCAGTTGTCGAGAGTTGAAATTTATTTCATTAATTTTTTCCCTCGGAAATATAATGACTATAGTTTTTTCCTGACTTTGATAAATGGACCAATTAAGCTCCACAGGTAAATCATAATTCTTACACTAAAAGTTTTAATTCATTTTCACGGTATTTTGCGATACAAAGACATGTGTGCGAGTTTAGAAAGAGAAGGTTTGAACCTTCCAATATTTGGTTAATTTCCTAAATAGCGCCAATTGATGCAGGTTTCTAGCATTAGTGATTAGTAACAGTGGCAATATCCATAAAGTTGGTCCTCCAATTAAGGAACTTATTAAATTTATGTGATTTATTATTTGCTCCCCGCATAGCAGGAAATTAAAGCCTTTTCTACTTTACAATTGATAAATGTTCTGGGCACATGTTCTGGGTAAAGCCAAAATCATTACTTTCCCGCTGTGTCCTATTTTCACCACCAAAATATATGACGAGAGTAGAAGATAGAAGATTCAGAACTTGGTATGTATGTAAATGGAATTTTTAATAGGGAGATTTCAGCATCCCACTTATGGCGCGGATATTGCAGCCCCACTTGCCATTCTGTCCAATAAAATCATTTGCCGGGTATTGTTGAAAGCTGCTCTTTGAAGTGCCTACTCTTCATCGTCAAAGTCACAGACAATTATTACGTTACCAGCTGCAAGCAAAATCCATGTTCCTGCCGTAAACCAGTGTAAGCAGCTCTGTGCCATATTTTTTTGGCACCAGCTACCAGAATTCGTGATTCCAGGAGCTTTTAGCGTTTCAACCTTTCAAGCTGGTAAAAAGGAAAATAAACAGAAAGTAAGCAGCAAAGAGCTCGTCTTCTCCTGCTAAAATAAACCAAATGTGCCACCTTGATGTTGTATCCGATGCCTCCAGGTGATGCTGGCATCCCGAGAAATTATGTGACATATTGGCGTCATGTACTCGCACATTTTCACTGGGAACATGTATAATTCAAGTTTAGTGCCAGTTGACGATGCGATCCCACTCACAGCCCGGTGGAAGTTATTCCCTGAAGAATAAATCAAAAGAGATACTTCCCGAGGTTATTGGACTTCTTAAGGACAGATTTGGTTCTAAAGGAAACAGTGATTTAACACTGTTTTTGCGATAATGAATAAAGGAATCAATGAGATAAGCTCCCATATCAATGTCTGTAATATTTCTTTTCCGATTTCACCAAAGGGAAAAGTAAATGTTTTTATGCATTTCACACGAATGAAATGCAATTAATATTTAATGAAGCTTTTAGGATTCCGTATATCAAAAGGGGAAAAATAAAACCTGTATGGGGAGATTTTGATTTAGCCCAGCGGGAAAAACAGAAGCATCTTCCATGGAAGCAAATTAGAAGTGCTTCGAGGTAATTGCCTTTGGAAGCATTTAGGCAGATTTCATATCTACCGTTGGCGAGTCGAGCCCAGCGGGAAAAAATTCTGAATCTTCCTCAGAAGCAATTTGGAAGTTCTTCCTTCCAATGACTTAAAACGCTTCTAAGGAAGATTTTAAAAACTTTTAGCAAAATTCTCAACAAAAAGCACAAAATGTCAAGAAAAAAAGCACAATGTTAATATAACATTATTTTCATTAAAAATAATACTACATCATCGGGATTGTGATAGCTCAGTGGGTAGAGCAACCAATCCTCCGATCCGCAGGTTCCAAGTTCAATTCCGGCCCGGACAAACTACTTTTTACATTTTTATTCTAAACATCTTCTCAGGAAGCACTAATGAAGAAAAGCTTTTGCCTTTGCTTCCTCCCAATGACATGCCCATGTTAATAAGATATGGGATGGGATACTGAGCGTAAGTGATTCCAAGCTTCGAAAGATAGCTTCTTCATGGCTTCTTCTATGATTCCAGTTCCCGCTGGGAGGTGTATCTGTCTGGCATATATACATATGTCATGTCAAAGCCCAGCAGCATTTTTTAAAAATTGCACTTCATACGTACACTAGCAAAATGTTGCTATTTTGGGCATCCTCTTAATGTGTCTCAAAAGATTGTTTGATTACGAGCCCTATTCTAGTAATTCTCAGTGACCGGTCACAATTCGCAGTCGAATCACAAGAGTGCGGCGATTAATGAAAAATCTTGTGACTTGTGATCGGACACAACGCTCTGAATAGGGGTGTTATTTAACCATGTTTAACAATCTTTTCTAAAATTAAGAATTTACGGTGTAAAAAACATTTTATATGGCATACGATTTATTAGAATTTAGCTTTATCTTCCACATGTGGAAGTACTCAGAAAATCGTGTCAAGATAATATGTACCTATTTTGGAATGAAATAAATATCTTTGTATAATATAAACGCTATATGCCAGTAGCACCGACAGCATCCTCGCATTATCATACATGTATTTAAACGACTTGTGTCTCACTTCATTCTTATTTTCTATTTATAGGCTTGTTAAAATCTTCAATTTGTTTAGGTTTTCAACATACAAATCAATCAAACACAATCGTTTTTTCAATAATATACCTTTTCTCTTTCATATCGGTGAAAAAATTTGCCCTTTATTCCTCAAGAATCTGTTATCCATCATGTCGAAAGTACAAATATGAAACGATCGTTTAGGGAAATGATTATTTCGACACCGAACTGTGCCCCACTTAAAGTCCTTTCGTGCATAAAAAATCACACAGAATCATGAATAAAATGTGATTGATTGATTTCCTTTTTATACTTGGTGCTTATATTCAAACGAATTGTTACTTCGCGCACATTTGCTACCATTATTATTATTTTGTGACTTCAGAGAAAATATAATATAAAGGCTGTTCGACTGGTCACGGTTGGGTCGGAACGTTGTGCTGCACAATAGCTGCGAATTTCCGAGCCAACAGGTACAAATATATCAAATTAGGAAGTTTAATGTATTCTTAAAACTCTCCAGAGTTCCTCGTTGAGACCGATTTATTGAAAGCACTCAAATTGATTTTGGCCTATAAAAGTGGTCGTAAGAGGCTTTCGTTCAGCCAGGTGAAATTCTCTATTCAGGCTGCTCAAGATTGATTTCCACTCCCTCAAACGGCACCTCAGAGGAAAACAATAAATCTGAAAATTCTTGTTATCCTCCATAGCAGTCGGCTTTAATTTCCGCTCCGCTAAAAACCAATAAGAAAATCGAACTTGGGCAGTTCGACAACTCGATTAAGACGGCATCATGAAGGCCATTAGTAGCCAATTCAGTAGAAGTAACTGAGTAATTATTTCTTCTTCAGAAAGTTCGAAGACGATAGCCACTGGGCGGACTTCCTTCAATTTAATGTTGCCCCTATTTTGTAACATTTCAATAGCTTTATGTCTTTGCACAATGTTCAATATTTCACACTCTCAGCACACATAACAAAACCCTCAAACGAAAGTTAGGCGACCTTTAACAACAAAACGCTAAAATGCGCATGAAGAAATTTTCAAACGACACTGTTTTCATTGCGTCATTTGCTTCTCTTTTATATTATTGTTACAAAGTAAAAATTATGGAACATCAGCAATGCCAACTTTGTAGAAAATTCTATTCTATATTTCCCGCTCTCAGGGTTGCAACTTTTTAAATTGATTGCCCCAATATACTCGTAACATTTAACAATGTTTCAAGGGCAATAAATTTATTACTTGTAGAAAGAAGGTTCTAAAACCGAAAGGTTTATGTGAACTACAGCGAGGTAATCTTGTGAAAGTTGAAACGTTTACTTTTCCTAGTTGTGCAGGTAGCGCAATATAGGTACGAATTTTAAAAATGCTGATGTATTTCCATAAAAAACTAGAAAGTGTAAAATGGAAAGCATTATTTTGGAATATTTGCTTTACTTTCTACATATTTAACTATTAATTGCAGAAATTCAGAAAAAATTAATTACATGTATATGAAAAATTACCAATTTATAATGCTCAACTCCGTAAATTTTGCGATAATAGGTGTCTTTTAAATTATTATTAATATCATGTAGGTATATACCAGATAATTTTGTTAATCCTTTGTATTGGAACCGGGCTTAGGAACTTTATTTTCTATTTTGGTAGGAATATTATTTCATTCCATTAAATTGCTTATAACTGAATAGCAACTAAAGGATTTTAATTCGCCAATGACAATTAAAACCCAAAAACGCTTAAGCAGGCCTAATTACTTTGATATGTAAATAATTAATTACCGAAGTAATTAGAATTGTTTGCCCTGTTTACTTGTTAGATAAGATAAGCCTTAGATATATAGGTACCATACGACGTAGAAAGCTAAATTTTAACATAGTTTTTAGTCTCTATGAGCCGTAAAAATTAATGTGAAGCCCAATATATGTCCCCCAATAAAAGGCAGAGAGTAGTTCTTTCAAGTTGACTTTCGCCTCGAATATCTTGACTTTTATTAACCTATTTCAGTTTGTTTAAATTAAAGCTTAGTGGTTTCCGAATCATATTTACCCTATATTATTTGAATGTAAATAACATAAACTACTTTAATACAGTTTTGAAGATCGAAAAATTTGATTTTTTAAATATTTTCTTTAAAATAGAATATCTCAGCTTGTATTTAAGTCACAAACACAGTAGTTACATTGTATACATACATTTATACCTTTTTTAAGCTAAAAATCTGTACTGTACCCGCTATGAAAATGCCTCTGTTCATTTTAAAACTTTGTGCAAACTAATTTTCGTGGTGTTTCGAATATTCAAAAAAATTTACATTATATTATTTAATCCTTGGTAATATGATTGAAGAGAAGAAGTTACTTATTTTAAAATATTTTGGCACTAATGAGTAGAACTTTTTACATTACAGAAAGGTATTAAGGAAGTACAAAAGATCGTTGTAGAGCCACATGTCCTCCCTTTCTTCTAAACGTCGTTCACTCAACAAGTTTTCTGCCAGCAGCTTATGAGACCCAGTTACAAAGTATCTTCATATGAGCTCTTGAATTCTTAAGCACCTACGACCAGCATATGTTCCAGCATAATTCTAAGGATGTGGGTTAAATTGAACAGGCATCTTAATCCATTAGAAGAGTTAGCCCTTAGTCTCTCATGAACATATTACCTTAGATATTACAACACTAATCGTGAGTTGAGTGGCAGTTAGCCTGGCGGAGACGTACAAGTGAATTACATCTGGCAAACTTTGTAGTCGTACAGCACCTCGTGATGTACTCTAACCCAATTATGCTCCATAAAGGCTTCCGAGATACGACTGGGTGCTGTTTGGCAGCATCACATATGCAACGCACACCGAACATCTCTAATGAGCTCAGTAACATTTTGGGGAACCAGTTTGCTCGCACGACTCAGTAAACAAGTTTCGTCCTTTCAGGAGACCATGTGTGGTGTATGCTCTCGAGGGTTAGTGTGGTGTCAAAGATTTACACGGCTATTATGTCACGAAAATGTCCTCTTCATTCCGTTTTTAGAGGGTCGCAAAAAAAAAGGATTATCGCCCCATAAAAGAGGGTCTTCCCCAAAATGAAAAATCCACCCTACGTAATGTGCTCCGAACATGTTTGAGAAGCAAAAATCAATTTCGAGGCACAATTCGCACTTTTGCCGGAGGCGCCCCCAATAATCCTCTTTTGCGGGAGCATTACAGATTGACAGTGATTGAGGTTTTCCCCTATTTTTCAAACTTCCATCGTATCATGTGTGCCCTTACAAAGTTTTGGCAAAGGTTTTATTCTAGAATCCAACTGAAAAATGAATAAAAATTACACTACGGTATAAAATGATAAACGCCCACAATATTTTCTTAAAACAAAAATTTTAAGAAGCGAATAAGAGGATAGTTTCTAGATTTTATAATGCATTTTAAATTGGACTTAGTTTCAAAAACAGACAACACATTTTTAAATGTACTCCAGACAAATCGATTAGAAATAAATCTATGACGAAACCTTAGGATATGTCAGAAACAGAAATCGTTTAGAAGACTTCAAGACATGCAATTATGATGATAACCTGCTGGCTGATAATATTTCTCCTCCACTCTTATTTTTATGTACATATTTAGTTTTATTTAATTGATATCATATATTAGGGTTATGTGAAATAACATATAAAGTATAAAAACATATTGAAAAGATATCGATTCCTTATTTATAGCGACATACTTTTTATTCTATACTATTCATGAGTAAGTACAGCGCTTTTGATTCGATATCGTGTCTCTAACCATTCGACATCAAGTTTATTGTAGTAACTGCAAATTGGAGCTGCCTATGTCAATTTAGTTTTTAAGTTAGCTTTTTAGTTAAATGCATAATTTTGGCTACTCGTCGACGACACCAAGATAAATTTGAATTTATATTTTTATTTAATATTTCTCGGGGTAACGGGGAAGGAAAGAGTTTATCATTATTATATATTTTAGGACCTACAGGTTTCATTTATAGGTGTTAGATTATCAGATTTATATTATTATACATCAAATGTTCGTCTTCCTTTCCTGCGTAGTAGCAGTGTTGTAGAAAAGAAGATTTTATATAAATCTTAACTTAACAAAAATTCTAAAAATTCACAATTATTCTGTTCAATTTTTATTTAAGGAAAATTAATGTGGGTCAACACAAAGAAAACGGATAAAATACTAGTTAATATTTCATAGTAAGGTTATGTTGATTTATATATACCTTACCCACCTTCAATCAATAAAATTAACATACATATCAATAAGTAGATATGCATAATTAGCTTCTTATACATTTGTAGGTACTAATTTGATAATGGCATGGCATGAATATGATTTCCTTATTGTTAACTGAAAATCATTAAACCTGCTAACCAATTAGTTGAACATAGTTACTTAAAAGCTTGAGGCACTGGAGAATGTAAGTGGTATTTAATAGTTATGTATATACCTAAATAAGCCCTGGCAACTAATCCTATAGTCAATTTATTCATCAATAGTCTCCATGTGCTATGCAGCTGTTTAGTTTGCAAAGCCGTATGGAATTACATAGAACTTTGGAGATTTATTAAGAGGCTGAATTTCTTAGAATTTCGAAACATGCTTAAAATCCGTAGGGATTCAGGAGCCGCACATATTCAGTTGTTTCTTTCAGAATTCTTCTCAGTCTCTATAGCAGTTTTATTTCTGCTACTGCCGTACCTTTTTATTTGAAGAATTCCATCGGGCATTGCCATTAAACCTGTATAAAAGAAAAACTTAATGTCAGCCAAGATTGCAAGAAGATATTATATACCTACTAGCTGTGTTATCAGGTTTCACCCAATATATCATAATAGTAGTATACCTACTTAATTAAAAACTGGTTTTCGCAGGTTTAAAATTACGAAAATTTTGTTTGAAAGTTCACTTTCTTCTTTCTTCAAGCGAAACTTCACTTCTGAAGGATTAACTTATGTACATAGAAAGAAAGTTGCGTTTCTTAATTATCTTTAAATAAAAAAATATATAAACACTAATATAGCATAGCATCATATAAGTAGCAATTTCTGTGCAATCGTGAAATTGACTTTTTGACTAATAAGCTGAAAAATTACACGCCATTTTCGTTTAATATTTTAATTAATCAATGTCGCGTCTTAAAATTACCTCTGACATTTAAATTGAGTGAGAGGTCAAAAAACGACCACCAATCTTAATGTGAAGAATTGTGATGGTATATTTGTACAATATATAATTATGTATACATGGTCAACATACACTTTTATGTAAGTATAGGTTAATATTTTGCCATTTGTGTTCAATTAACAACTTCCAAAATGATTTAGCCCCTAAATAAAGTGCACACTTCCTCCTCTATTTGCTCCGTTCAAAACTTAATTAAACTCAAATTACTGTGCAATATTTGGGCGCAGACTCTTCTAAACGAATTTCCAACAAGAAATTATCACATTATCGGTTACTCAGCCTCCCACCTTCCGGTGGCGCCATCTTTCACCCGCAATCAAGAGTTCATCACCATTAATTCAAAAGTAATTACAAGTTTCACCAAAAACTCGCAAGTTGTATTTATTTTGGCAATTACCCAAATCGGGAGGTTTGCCGGTGAAGTTCCCAAATCGAATTTAATGCTCCTTAGCACATTAAATGTTTCGTCTAAAATTTTCCGTTCGCGGTCCCTCCAAACACCACGTCAACGCGACTGGGGCAGAGGGTGGAAATCTCATGTGGGAATGTTTTCGAGCAATGAATCTACAATTTACCCGAGGTTCATGTCCTTGAAAATTCAAACAGTGTACATTGAAAATTATGTTAAAATAATGAATTTACTTTCAAGGATATGTCGCATTCTAAGTATGGTCGAAAATTGGATTACTCCCACCGAGGGACGGGGGTAATGGCAGCGCGAAAATTAAGTAAAGGGTTGTGGTGCAAAATAGAAACACAAATGCCAGAGGGAAGCATCTGCTATAATCCGCAGTAACTTTTTAAAAGCGAGAAGTACTAAAATGTTTATATACATAAATGACCAAGTTGTTGGAGTTTGGAAAAGTTGCACATTTCAGACTTAAATTGTTTTTTTAAATTTGTATCCAAGATGCTGTATATTTTAGTTCTATGTTTAGTTGCGGTGGAGGATATCTATGAAGAATAAAATTGTTATAAAGTTTTAAAACTGCAGAGACTAGGACCATCGTTTACGGGATGCCTTGAACTTTTATTTCATAGCCTCGCCGCCCTGCTGGAAATTTAATCCTTCTCTTTAATAAATATTACGGCGCCAGCGACATACAAAGTAAACTTAATAAATATAAAAAGCCATTCCTCGTCGCTTTCCATATTCATTTTGTGTCTTCATGTAGAAAGAAAGTTTCATGTCTTTTTTGATCAATTATTTGCAATGGACGTGAAAAACTCATTTCGCGTACGACCATATGGAAAATGTTCCATAATTTGCTTTGGCCTCGTTGACGTGAGATGGATATGGATAAGAAATTGTCTGTTTATTACCCTTGAGATTTATATTTGATAAGTATCTAAAGGGTATTAAAGTAAAGTCTGAGGACGTCGGGGCTAGAAAAGTGAGTTCTTTTGAACGAGTAAAAGAAGATATCACAGACATTTTTTATTAATATTTCCAAGAAAAATTTGTTTTTATTATTTACTTCAATTAATTTTAATTTATTTAAAAGACAATATCAAACCCCGTTAACAAAAAAAAACCTGTCTATATATGTACGACTAAATCTACACCGGAGAACAAAAGAATGCATGAGATGAATAAGATTTATTAAAGAGGCAGATAACTCCAAGATTTTTGAAAAGTCGTTTTTTCCATAGTCTCATAGCTTAAGGTGTCTTAAATGTATATTTACTAGTACATATATTCTTGCCATCATGTTTCATTTTCTTTACATACACAAAGTGGTGTGAGCCTCTATTTGCGTTTAGTTGTTGTCCTGAAGAAATTTATGGGAAAGGATGGTAACCTTGGATGAATGTGAAAATTATATTTATTGAGATTTTGAGAAAGTCGTCTAAGTACTCGATGAAGCAGATTATTTTCATAATATGTAACATTTAAATTTAAATCCAAAGGTTTCCAATATATCGATTATTGCCGTCTTTAAAAAATTCCTTTTATCGAAATATATATTTTCAATATTTGTTAACGTGTCAGAAAAATCAAAGGAGGTCTAGTGAATGAAAATTAAACAAGAAAAATTAATTACTTAAAAGTAAACGTTTTACTTGAAATTTATGTTTATGTTCAAACATGCCCATAATTGGTTGGAATATAAAAAATTTCGACTTCTGACTGCATTGTAATATAAATAAAGATACATATTTACTAAGTTTAATTGAAGTAAACCTTAGGCTTTTATAAAAAGAAATATCCGCAAAATTTTAAGATACTCTTGAAAAACCTAAAAAAGCAGAACTCTTCCTTTAAGCCTGAAGGCATTTTCGTCAATGGCTTCAATTTGAGGAGGATAAACGTGTATACATATATGGTGGGCATACTTCGATAACATAAGCATTAAAATAAAACTTTAAATTTACAAGACAACCCCATGCTTGCCAGAGCACAAAAGAAAGCAATCTAACAGCAGTTATTCTTGTAAAAACTCGCGGCTTGAACTTTTAAATCATAAAACAAATTCGCCCTAAGCAAACAGTTGAGTCGAGCAAAACCAAAAGTGTATCTCCCGCTCCGCAGGAAATCCATCAGAAATGCGGCCCGACTGATTTCCGTTTCGATAAAACTTTTCGTTGCCCTGATGTAGCCTGCGAGGAGAAAATAATCGAAAACAAAAAGTTTCACATTCAGCGTACCTAAAGGGTGAATAAATATTGAAATTTTGAAATAAGCGTCCCGACGATGTTGTCAAAACGTCGTCCTGAAGAACGAGTTCCATGCCCCTGCAACTCCTGCTGTAGCCATGCAGAAGGACTTCTTTGCGAGGTCGACGGAATGCTCCTGCATTAGTTGCAACCAGCAGCGACTTCCATGAATTTCTGAGGGCGGTTTAATTCTGGTGAGTTTTAATTGGATGTCAGAAATCATCCTTCTGAACCCAACCTTCAGACACGGATCTGGCGAAATTAAATTTGCCTTTACTTGGACATCACCGGGTCTCCTCAAGTTCACTTACTGCGGCAGTGAGCGAGCGGAAATCCCACGGGAAAAAACTTTTCCCATTCAATAGACGACGGGAGAAAACTAATTTATCCGAAACGTTTGCAGTAGAACAGTTTACACGAAAAGTTGCTGCGAGCCTAATTTTGTTTAAATCAAGTTTACCACTTAGTCAAACTCAACATGCAGGTGGGATGCTGGCGAAAGGCCCCAGTGTATTTTAGTTTCAGACATGATGTAGGCGAAAACTACATAGTACCAATTTTCATAAAAAGCTTTATTGAAAAACTAATTCAAGGTCTATGCCTACAAAAGAAGCAAAAAGGTAGGTATCATATGAAGTTAATTTTGTACCGAGATATGCTCTCAAACAAACAATTAACAACAATTAAGCAAGAACTGTAAATGAAAACAATATTAGATAAAGATTTAATTTGAGCACCCACAGAGGATTAATTCAAATTAAATTAAATTTTATTCCACTTTATGAACATAGTTAATCTTTATAGTGTTAGTCCAATTTGTAGTTTTAATTTGTTGCCCGTTGGTATTTATTTAGGATTTAAAAAAGTGGTATGTTGCGTTGTTAAGCGTACCTACATTGAAATTTTATTGTATGAATTGTTGTTGAGGAAGATTGAAAATGAATATGTATATGTATGTATGTACGTATGTAGTTATTAAATTATAATTGAGCCTCTGCAGGGTATTCAGAGTGGCCTTCTTCGACAATGGCTGGTCTGTAAAAAAAAAGAAATTGGCTAATTCTACATACATACTTAATGTATACCTAGTTTTCGTTGTACATTCAGAAATAGAGTGTTAATTTACAAAACCATATTAGGTTATGTGGACAGTGTTTTACCGGGAGCCCGGATTTAGAAAGGGCTTAAAAAAATTCTGAGATCATGCTTCAGGTGCATAGGTGGCCGGCCATATTCGGCCATACCATAACTTCTAATGAAAGTAAGCATTTATAAGAAACTAATATTATCCAATCTGGTTTGAGCCAATTTTAGACTTTAACCTGGTTTAAATTAAGTTTAGGAAACTCTTACCGACCACGACGTTGATAAAATTTTATATAAAAAGAAGAAATCAATAAATAGAAATTATTAGAATTATGTATGCACATATATTGTATGTATGTATGTATTTATATAATGTACTAAAAACTCGGTATTAAACACCAGCTGCAACCAAGTTAATTTGCAGGAAATCCTCTTTAGAATGATAAATTGCTTTTTTTAGTAGAACTTGCAGTCCTTGTGCACACGGTTGAAAAATTGAATTGCATCTGAAAATTCTCCGTAGAAGTGATTTTCGCACGTACAATTGCCATCTGTCTCCCAAAGACAAGGTCTCCAACTCCGACGCAGGAGCGCTTATTTCGCATCGCAGAGGAAGCTGGAGTCTATTTTTTCTTCCATTAGGTGCATCTGCTCGCGAAGACTTCTAAAGAAGTAGAGTAGCGTAGCGGAGGTGCATATTAAGATTCGAGTTATAATAAATGTGGTGCTATAGAAACTGCATGCCGCACTCTTAGCATACAGTATAAAATGTGAACTAAGAGGGAACTCCGTCCTCAGTGAAATAAGGAGCGGAAAGTTTGTCTCAAAAAGGACAATTTAAGGGGCTGTGAAAAATTATCCGGCGTGAAACGTTCTGGGACCGTTTAAAGCTTACTTTGCGGCAGTGCGCCCCGAAATAATGAAATTAAGCAATTAAAATTTCATCTGCACGTCGTTACACTGAGATTTAGATCCTTTGAGCAATTTACACGGGGTACTCGGGCGACATTTATTCGGTCTCCCGTGGAGTGGATGTGTTGATAAGCCGGAGTCATCATCATTGAGGCCACTCCTCCACTGGGGGATTTAAGAGGATTACGGTGGCTAAGGTGCGGTACGGCGCAAATTAAGAAAGATGAATAACACTCCTGGCTCAGCTCTTAACTTAGTTGATAATTTCACAATTCCGCGCACCTGGATATCCGAGTAGTAGGTAATGCAACCTCCAAACTAATTTAAATTTCAATTTGGTTAAATTAAGAGTATTATTGACAAAGATAAGTATAAGATAAGATGTCCAATTTCCGTCATTAAACACGTACTATCACACTATTAAGAAATACTTTTTTTAAATTTCAATTCGAGGTAATTCAGTTTTCTGCATCGATTAATAACAACGACAACAATTACCTATAGGTAGGTACACTATTTTTTAATTCGTGATAACAAATCCTAAAAAGATTTATATATATACATAATTGTAATTACCGGATAGATTGATACCTACCAAAGTTAAAAGTGCACTAAAAAAGAATAGTTTAATTTACAGTTGTTTAAATATTTTTCAGATTTCAAAAAGGACTCAACTCAGAAAAAAAGGAAAATTTAATTACTGCGCTGAATTATAATATTAAATTCTACTATTTATAATATGTATTTATAAATTAAAAAATCCTTTTTTTTTAGTGAAGAATAATTTTAATCCGGCTTTATTTTTGGCTCACTCACAAGAAACTAAACCCAAATGGCGCGCTTTAACCAAGGTTTTCGTATGGAACTTTATAGTACCTATGTATTCACTAAAATAATTAATCTTACAACTATTTCAGTTTTTACTGACAAAAATAGTTCCAGAAACCCACTCACTTTTTTCTCAGTGTGCATTAAATTGGGGTGTAATAATGCCTAATAATGCTATACGGAAAGAAGATTAGAATTTGTGTAGAATTAAGAATTTCCTATACACTCGTATTTCATTTCAAAAATATGTTTGAATTAAAGCTAACATCTTCATTAAAATATTGTACCCCTTCATACACAGAAGATTTGAAAAATGAAGTTATTATTTAATTTTATCTACTCGTACGTGTTTATAATATAAAAGATACATTTTAACCAAAAATTAAGAGAAGTTTAAACTTTACAACACAGGACATTTTTATATGAAATAAAAGTTTATTTGAGAATATTTCTTTGTCAACAAAAACCCATTTCCTTCCGCAAAATTTCACTGTTTATTTTAACTGTTCACCTTTTGCAGCAGGACGACTATAAAACACTAATAGGAAAGCAAAAAAAGTAGCAAAATCAAGAGGAAAGCATAAAACCACATAATGTTCTAAAAAGAAAACCATTTTAAATTCTTTCAAGAGCATAAGAAAGCGACACAAAAAATTCCCTGAAAAAAGATAAATGAAAACTCTGTCCGACATTGCCTTGGGTGGTTACATTCCCTTCTTCTACACTTTCTTTAGTATTTCAATAGCGCAAAAAATCCAAGTAATTGAAAAGAAAAGTCTTCCATTCAGATTCCTTATGAGCAAACAAAAATCGTTCTTCATTACAATTTTCTGATGAATGATTTTAAAAGAATTTTGAACTTTTTAAACAATTTCCTAGATTTATCTGATAAAAACTGCCATTAATTTTGTAGAAGTTTTAACAGATATTCCAATCAAGTAAGTTTATTTTTCTCAAATGAGCATGCATAATTAATATAATAAAAGCATAGATAACAGAATTAACCCGACCAATTTATTATTTTACACAAAAAGAACCTTAAGAACTTCGTTTTAAGTAAGCCGACATGCCGCATATTTTTTCATCTCATGAAATATGAATTCATATGCATATTTTTGGGTTAACCAAGGTTAGTTTATTTACCTTTCGACGTGCCGAATGATTATATCACGGTCTGAAGCTTACCT
Organism: Machimus rusticus; assembly: GCA_951509405.1. Lineage (NCBI taxonomy): Eukaryota > Metazoa > Arthropoda > Insecta > Diptera > Asilidae > Machimus > Machimus rusticus. The sequence continues at coordinate 47,027,294 of OX608051.1, read as the reverse complement.
AGGCGTAAACCCTTCTGAAAACAAGGCGGAAAAAAATTTGTCGGGAATATCGCGTCGTTTCTGGCAATATCCCTATATTTTCCGATGGATTTTGGGACAGTGCATTATTTTGGTAATATTTGTGAAAAAAACAGGGATATTAACTAAAATTTAAGTACCAGCGTAAAATGTTGACATTATTTCCTGTAACTTTTAAGGAGATCTGTTGATTTTTCAATATATGTTGTGGATTTTATGGCGAAAACGTTCGTAAATTGGTTGGGGATTTTTGCTATCCACATTTTTTTCCGTGAAAAGCCTTTAACTACGCAGATTTTGTTTTAAAGTCAGTTAAAGTTAAAAGTTAAAGTTAAAGTTAAAATGGTAAGTATGTAGACAAGCAAACACATGACAAATGTTTACACATATGCATGCATAAAGTAGTTGGGCAAGTTCTTGTATTTCTGAAAATAATAAACTTTAAATTGGTTTCATTGAGTAAAAGTCTTTATCAGAAAAACTTTTCCTCGAAATACTCAACAAGTTTGCTTTTAAATGTCACAGGAGGTATTTAAATAGTTCAAAGTTTTGAACTTTATCTTCAAATGTTGAATATTATAAGACAGAATTTGCGCTTAAGTGAAATTTCAACCGGCAATAAGCTATTCTATATGTAGTTTTGCAATAAAAACTTATTGAAAATTGTTTAGAATTTTAAGATACATATATAGGTATGTACATATGTATGTAATTATGATTAATAGAATGTATAGTTGTTCGATTTTTGAAACAAAGTTTGGCTGCTTCATGTTAAGTCGAAAAACAAAAATATGTTTAATATTATCGTAAATTTGCATTAATGCTAGTAAATATTGCATAATCTAGACAGCCGTTTTCTCCCAAAAATAATACTTTACACTACTGTATTTTATAAAAATCTCAGAATATTTCTAAAAGGTATTATCCAACGTTGGAAAGTTCAAATTTCAGACATTCTCAAAATTTCCCCCCGCAGTGAAACTTTGAAAAAAGGGTTTATTTAAAAATATTCCAAAGATACCTATTGTTCAAACAGTTGAAGTGTTTTATATTTTTAAAAAACTATTGCGTTTTTAATATACATTGAAAAGTTCAAGTTTTTAACTAGTATACAAACATTTTTTGTGTGAATGTACTTTGTATTAATATAACTTTGTATATGTAAAAAAAAACGATTACGTTAAAAACTTGAAATTATCGAAATAATTGGAATAAAAGGTATTCTTGAAGTTTATATATTTATAAATTGTGAAGCATTTAGATTTCTAACAAAATAAGATTTTCAGTTAAAAAAAAAAAGCTGGAAATGAATGATCTGTATGAATTTAAGATTTGAACCGTATTGGTATTTTGGTATATATAATAAGTAAGAATAAGTAAACATTTTTGCTTTTATTTTATTTTTATTTTGAGTTGATTGATATGTTTTAATATACATAGTTTTTTTTTAGTATATTTTTCATCTATACGAGACTTTCTGACGTGGATTGAATTCTACAAAGGTTCTTTAGGAGTTTAGTAGGTCAGGGAACATTTAGGCGAAATGTTCATCAAATTATTCTTTTACCAAAATTAAACCTACCATAGAAGTGAAATACTAATTTCATCATTTTAAATAGTCGTTAATCATTTTAGGTGCTAAAAAGCAATTTTCAAGTTATGTTAATCCCTAAAATTCTTACAAACGACAAAATTCGCGGTGCTCCTTGCGGTTTATTTAATGAAAATTTTAATGTGCCTGAGATTAGCCATAACTTTAGGTGCGACAAGTGTGAAATCGGCCATAAAACGAGGAGAGGGCCTCAACAATTTTGCAATATAGCGAAATTGAGGGCAATACAGCGCCCGCCCCCAATGCGTTCAGATAATGGTGCAATTAATTCTGCAATAAACGTCATAAACATGTCATCATCTCCCAGTGCTTAGCGTGCGCTATAAATTCCAAAACAGGAGCGAGTAAGGAAATATTTTCCGGTAGACAGTCGCTTCCTTATGGCGGCGGATTAGCCCCATAGACAAGAGCCGTCGTCATGATGCGGAGCCCCCGTAAATTAGACGGAGGCGCAACAAGCGCCAGATGAAGCGCTATAAATCTTGAAGTCGTAAATTCCTATCATTACGACGCGTTCCTTTGAGTTAATTAAATTTTCCATTGTGGTTGAGAACCCATAAAACTAAAATTAAACGAACCAAAGTTTGTGTTGATGCGGTGTAAATCCAATGAAAACCGAAACTTTTCGAGTTTTCGGTTTTATTTTTACTGCCTTGCCAGGAAACAACAATTATTCCATAGTATTAAGCCACAATTAAAATCCCACTTCACGTGCTTTTTTTTTTTGGGATCAAGCCTACTCCTAATTCACTATTTTTTTCAAAACTTTTTTAATATAATATAAAATCTCACAGTAAACCACTTCACAGAAATTCAAAAACTTTTTCACTATAGGTATATTATTTTTCAAAAAATTTATTTTTTTTAACTACCCGCCAGTTAAGACCTTGCAAAGAGAAATTTAGGAATTTCAAAGGACTTCACTGAGAAATCGCGAAGGTGATGTTCAACCGACGAATATTCCAACTTAACTGATTCCAACGAGCATCAGATAAGCATCCTGTAGGGACGAGATTTCAAGTTTCCCACTCCTTGAAATTATTCGCAAAAGTTTCATCCGGTAGCGAGGACACCTCCGAAAAATCCAGAACCACTCACCAGATGTCTCCCCAGGACAGGAAGTATCCAGGATCCAGCACCGTGGCTCCCGAACCGAGGAAGTTATAATTTTCCCGACGAAATCTATTGCGCCTGCGTCGTACATACGGAAATATTCCCTAATGCGAACGGGAGCGCTTCCCCTCGATTTTCAGGATAGCTCCGTTAGGTATCGGGAAAAACGGGACTGCTTACGCTATTCATGGGGCCCGTGTGCCCTTCACATTGATTGGTCGCTCCCCGACACGCACATAGCGCCACCAGGGATGAACGGATAGCTGGGTATTAACCTTGGATTTGCTGTCGCCTCTGCAAATTTTCTCCTGGAATTCTGCCAGCGGCCAGCAAGGGCACGGGACATGTGTGCAACTTGTTGAATGCACTCGCCACAAACGCCCCCTGCCGCACTTGTTGCCTTGTTGGCGAAGTGCCAAAAGGCGCCCCCCGCCCCCCATTACAAGCAATTTCTAAAGACACTCGAAGCCAGACTACGAATTGCCATTTTTCTCAAGTTTCTTCTTTTTTTGCCACTTTATGTCCGCTTTTTACAGGCAATAAACTGCGCAAGATTAAATTTTCGCCCTTGAAAAAAAGAATTATTTCACATCCCCCTAAAGTGCTTTTGCAAAAAATATTTTGTACGTGGCGCTAAACAGTCAAATAGTGAAAATAGGTTGTCTGTCTAGGTTCCATCTACAAAATTAAAGGACACCCACACTTTTCGGGCATATTACCCAGATGTTTCCATGTACTTGTACAGTGTACTTGTGCACTTCGTTTAATAGTGGATCCCGACCGGGGCTATTTATAGAACTTTTGGTAACTTTACCAAAAACAGCTTAATATCTTTCATGTTTGTAGTCAAATTTAATATGATGTTTTCAAGGGAGTCTCATTATACTAAAAAAAAGGTCAACGATGATGTTTTAGGCAAATTTTTGGGATCCATGTATAACTACTTAGCACGATCCGAATTTTCTGTAGAAGCCAAAGGCGAAATGGATGGGATACGACAAGTTTTCATTTAATTTCGCTCAATTTCTTCTCATTTCTCTACTTTCATCGATGGGGCGGGTGAATTTTAGTACATGAACCTTTTCAAATACTGAATTTAAGGGTAGATGGCTGTGAACATATTTAATTCCAACGCCCCTGGCTTTCACTTGTACAATATAAAACAATCAGGAAATAAAAGAATGAATTTCTGCAAAGAATAAAAGTGGCCCTAAAGGTTTTTATTTTATATCTTTAGAACACGACTGAAAAAATTCGATACTTCATTTAGAAAAAATAAAAACACCTGTTAAACAACTTGAAACCATAGCTCAATTTACGTTGACTAAATTTTTATCACAACAACGTAATGTTATAGTAACCAAAATATTTGACGAAATGAACCGAGGGGAAATATTAATTTAATAAATATTAAGCAGTTAAATAACTAAACTATTAACTAAAATTACGGATGGGTTAAGGTTAATGTTAAATTGCTTTGTAACATTTAAAGGTTTTCGAATGAAAGTTGATTTTTTTCCAAGTGAAGGCAAGAAATAGTGAATATTGAAATAAGCGTGAAAAAACCAACGCTGATTATATTTTGTCTTCGTATGCTACTTTTTAATTTTTTATATTCATATTCGAATAGAATTATAGATCAAATTGTAACAAATCTATACGACAAAACTGCGACTATCACTGACTAGAGACGACTGCTTGTTCGTTATAACCGAGTTCGTCAAAACGAAGTTTTACTGCAATTGATATTCAACATTTGTGTTTGTAGCGAAGATTTCAATTATTTTAATTTACTACTCATATTTTTTGGTTTTCAGAATTTGGGGCTGAAAGGATACACGTTAACAGAAAGAATTATCTTAGAGATTAGTGAGTGAGAGTGTTTTTATACATTTAAAATAATTTCTTCTATGTAAAAACTATACCACAATTGATAAAAATCGATATCTATTCAGCCAAGAAAGAAAACCTCAAGCTAAGATCCTGTTCATCGCTTACTAATTTCTTAAGAACCAAATAACATTCCCATTTTGGACCCGGAACACGTTCCTTACGAGCCGGAGACCAGAAGTAAACACTCCTCTGGGAAATCCAGTTGCAAATGAGCCCTTTCAACAAAGCATTTGATAAGCAATTGCACACCCCGTGGCAGTTTCTTATTTGCTCCCCAGCGAAGGGCCCGGTCCCCGGGCGTCAATAAACGCAGCTCGGCGCCCCACGCGCCCCCGCGGCCCTCAACACTGGCTTTTGATATCCAGTCGCAGTGTGCGGGCCGCAGGGTCGGGGCGCGGCAGGAAGGGCGCCAAACACACCGCTTGCTCCTCCAATCAATTCTGGAGGTCTTCCGAGGCGTGTGTGGAACGCTTCGAGGGTCGCTGCATTGTTCTGCCCTCAAAGTGGAATTTATGCACGAGCCTGGGGAGCACGAGGGGCTCCGGGTCTTCCACGAGATGTGGATAAGAACCGCATTTCACCAATGATGATTACAATTTCACGGCGCCCAGGTGGCAAGATTATCGTTATTTACGACACTTTTCGCAGACCCTGACTGTGTAAATCGCTGCATGTGGCGTATAAACTTGATGAGATGATTCCATTTTTTGATAAAGGTGAATCTGGCTTTTTTTATAGTGGTGGATATTGATTTTAAAGCTAACAAGCAGAGGATCCAACTGGTGCTGAGTTTTAGTTTAGAATCAGCTGTCTTAACTTTATGACGTTGTGATATTAAATAACATACATATCATAAAATCTTATCTATTGATAGTGGATAATGAACTATCTATTGAAGTTTTGTACACTTTTCTCTTAGTTCCTATATTCGATTAAAACTGCACAACTTTTAGCGAAAGTATAGGGATTTGAATTGTAGAGTGTAAACAAGCAATAAGCAATATATGGATGACTCCAAAAAAGTCTACTTTATTTAAAATTATCTGTATCATAAATGAAAGATGTCGCCTTTCTTTGTAATATCTAAAAAATAGTTATTTTTAGTAATAGTATTATTTTTGAATGATTTTAGCAGAAAGCTCTATACTTTTCACTGGGGTAGGATTCATATTACAGAGGATACTATCAATCTCTCATGATTTTATAAAGATGCACAATTGCCAGAAGGGTTACAGTGGCAAATTACGTTCAATTTTCATTTAGTATAGCTATGCTATTGTTAAATTTGCTCTTTGGGTAAATGACAACGATATTACGCACTGTAATTATGCACTTCAATTTCAATATTGCAAAATTATTGTGTTTGTCAGAAATCAAAAATTAAAATATATAGATACACCAAAAACATTTAGATTGTTAGTTAACAATTATAATTTTTATTGAATAAAAGCACGTTATTTTACAACTTGTTCAAACCGCCTTCTCGAAACTGTTTCACTTCTTTTCCTTGCAGCAATCCTTCGATTCAGCACATTTGCAGGGACACTTGCAAGTTTGATCGCATTTGCAGTTGCTTCCACACTTTTCAGAAGTGCACCTACAGTCTATAAAAGAATGTTCATTAGTTACATTTTAAAAAAAATTGAACTTTAGTATACAAAAACCATTGTTGTTACATATACATAGTAACTCACCATTTCCACATCCTCCACAAGGCATCTTGTTGTCTGTGATTGAATTTTATTCCTTCGAAGTAACTAAAATTTTCAAAGCGGCGCACAGAAGCTTAGTTAGACTAGAACTGCTGTTTATCGAAATTTACAGCCAATATAAACATTTTCGCTTCAGTAGATTTCATTTTGCACACTTGAGACAAATTATCTGCTCTGAGTGCAAAAGCCTAGTAGCACACGACTTTTCGAAAATCACTTCGAAAAGCATTGCGTTCTTGCTCACGATAAAATTGTTTTGATCAAATCACTTTTATCACTGTATGACCTCATAATCAAGTGAAGAATTCCGTCTCATCTGCTGTTATCAAAATTGCTTTTGTTGATTATATGAAGGAGCTTAGCATTTGCGATAAGAACACCACTGTTTTCTTTTAAGCCTATCATCTGTTGTATCAGACATTTTATTTATTTATTTACTAATTTATTGCTAACAGTTTCGAAATATTAAAAGCATCACTTTTTAATACCACTGGGCTGATTTTTATTACTATATAATTTATTTTAATAAAATTTTCAAATATTTCATATCAGTTTTATCATACCTATTGTACAAAGTAAAGCAATTAACAACCGAAAAAGAGGAAAAAATAGACTACATAGAGTACTTTCAGGAAAATAATTTGCCAGCATATATTGCCTTACGTGAAACAATTTAAAAATGGTGTGTTATTTAGGTACAAATTAAAATTAAATAAACATTCACAATATTTGAATTGTTGTTTGAATTTGTTACTGCGATAGCTGCCGCATTTCTTAATGGATTTTAATCCAACTTTGCATTTGAATTAATTGGTTCGATATTTAGGTCGTATTAAAAAATTTCGGGGTTTGGGTAAAGGGCAATTTAGTTACCGTCTAATGATGGAGTATAACGAGCTGCATAAGGGCACAACTCAACGGACGACAGCGTATCACCTGTGATTATTGAATACCAGTTCTTACAAACCTCGCTAACCCGCAGTAATAAAAATTAGAAAACTGCACTAAGGAACTTTTCTAAAAATAAAAATAGACCCACCTTCCAAAAAATCTCAACCACTAAAAAGTATTAAATAAATGCATTTAAAAATCTTCTAGTAGGTACTATATACTTTGAACCTTGAATTTTAAAAATTTACTATAATATATATTTGAAATCGACACGAAAACCTGGCTAATTATTATTAATCCAATACTTAATAAACAAGACAAAACGAATGCCTCCATTACTGAGTTTTGCATATCATAATTTTAACGTAAACCATAGAGGAGATAGTAAAACATTTCCCAATTCGGCACAAATAAAAAATAACTTTTATGTGGTTATTTTGACGAAAGTATATTTAGTAAAGAAAAATTCAGTTTATACATAGTATTTAAATGTAGTTTTATTCGTAATCAAATTCCAAGCTGCCATGATGTAATTTGCTTGTAACAGAAGTTTTAAAGTCAGTAAATTTATTTCCTCTGTGATATATGTATGTATGTATTAAGACTGTTGATTTCTGCCGACTTCCTATTTTTTGCCCTTGCAGCAATCCTTTGCATCACCACTTTTGCACGGGCACTTACAAGACTGATCGCATTTGCAGTTGCTTCCGCATCTTTCAGAAGTGCATTTGCAATCTATAAGTAGACCCAAAAACATATAAAATTTTAAATATAAACTTAAACAAAATTTCTCCTCCACAGCTTACCATTTCCACATCCTCCACAAGGCATTTTGATACTTTTGGATGTATGCAAACTCAGGTTAAATCACAACGTTTGTCAGTTCGACTTCAACTGCTGAATATCCAAACTTACTTCCAATTTAAACATTCTCTGTCACGCAATAGTCATACTGCACGCCTGAAAACGATCAAGACATTTGGTGTGCAAAAAAGTTGCACACGAATTTTCGAAAATAAAATCAATAACAGAGAAAAATTGTGCGCACGGTGAAATGACTCTTCGAATTTTTTGTAGAGTCTACGTTTATCGTAGCTTTTCTTATCAAAATAATTTTTTTAGATTACATAAAGAGCTTTTGCGATTATAAGTACAGGGCCGTCTTATGCAAAAACTCAACATCGATTTTACGAGTAATATAAGAAAACCGAATATCTCATTCAAATTAACTGCTGTTCTTATTAATGCTAAAAATGATTTATTATTAAATTTTTCTAATAGATAAAAATAATATAAAGAAAGGTCGAAGGCACGAAAATTATACGAAAATATTTAACTTGTTATTCCTGAAAAAAAAAGAAATAATGGATTGGTATTGTGAAATTAAAACACACTGTTCGAACAGTTAACTTTTTAATAAAATCCAAAAACAAATTGAAAATACATTCAGTACATTAATTGATCTTCTAGTCACGATGTATGTATATATTGCAATGTGGGATATTAGTAAATAAATTAGTTACGATCTAGTTCTTAGTAAAACTTTACACATTCACCTGTTATTGTGAATCTCTGAAGTTTGCTGCTCCAAATCGCATCATCCTGAATTGTATAGCCCTGAACAAATTTGTTCTACAATGCACCCTGCTTTGTCATCCTTATATGTAAGTATTTTCTATAAATCTTATTTACAACAACAATAATTTTTATATGTCTTACACAATAACTGGAAGATGAAAGGAATGTTCGCAACAATTCTAATACGCTAAGTCTATAAATTGTTTTAAATGATCAAGAGATCTTTTGGATAAATATTACTATCTTGGTGAATTTAAAAGGTGATTTTAAAAAATGCCACTTTAAATAAATTGGCTTTTTGTGGGAAGTAGTTGCAGAACACTGGACTTGAGGAACTTGTTTTATTTCTATGATCGTCTCTACATATAATAAGATTTATACCGGTGGTTCTTAGCCTGTTGAATTTTTTAGTTTTGTTGAAACAGTATGACTAAGTAATCAATTCCTGATGTATCTTGAGCTGTAATGAGAAATTTTATTTATATAACATACAATAGTAAAAGCAGTTCTAGGGGGTAAATAAAAATAAATTATGTGCAATAGTATAGAGTCGAATATTTAAACAAAATTTAATATTATCTTATTTATACAGAATTATATCGAATTAGAAAAGCGAAAATGCAGAATAGAGTGATTTCTCACTTTTTAAAGTTTTGTTTGTTTTATTTTGAGGATTTTTAAATGACGTGTAGTACCTTTAAAAACTATTAAATTAATCGATCATTGAGGCTCGAAATAAATAGAGGTATAAGTTTGACTACAGCACTGCCCAACAGATTTATTCCAAGTGGCATAAAAGCGGATCAATGTTTCTCGCAAAGCAATGAAAGACACTGCTTTTCTATAAGGATAGGAGCTTCTATTGCTTTCAAAACCTTTTATCGTTGTTCAATACACTTACATTTTACATTAACTTCTTATTCTCAGATTTTTTCTGAATCACTTCTTTTCATTGTATACCTTTCAAGGAGCTTAAGCTACATATACATATAATAAAATGTGGGAAAAAAACGAAAGACTAATGACTGGCTTAGGCCAATACTTGTTAACTCTAGATGAAGGATGGCACTCAAGCCTATTCTAAGAACATCTGGTTGTTTGGCATGACCCCAAGCTCCAATTTTAATATTATATTTCTATATTTTAACGACTTCTGAAAACTGTACTATGTAATATTATATAAGGAAAATATAGTCAATATACTTGTAGGTAGGAGTACACAAAGAATCGCTCAAACCTGTACAAACAACGTTGTTTATTATTGATTGAAACAAATATTGAGTATTTATTGATTTGCTCAAAATTGCGCAAAAATTGTAAAACCACAACACAGTACATAAACAATAGAGGCCTCTGGGTGCACGTCATTGGGGCTTTGGCGATAAAGGTTCAGCCAAAGCTTGACCCAAGCCAACTTACATAATCCAGCTTCGGTTTTTAAATCTTTGTTGAGCTTGAGCTTAGGGGTAGAATATTTTATTTCTACCTACATTTTGAAGTTTTGACCTCTAAATAGTTTGAGAAACAATACAATAATACAATAACTAACAGAACTTTCATTTGTAATTACCTCGAAAAGCAAAGTTGTTAACGATTTTCCCGTAAACACGCTATTATTGTAAACATCCAGAAAATATCTCATAAAACGCCGCCCACCTCCCCCGACGCGTCGCTATCTACACGGCTGCAGAGCTGCGGCGCTCTAGCTTATGTTTGGACTTGGACCTTGTTGTCGCCGGGCGTCCACATTCCACTCCCGGATCTCGTCTTCCTGGCCTGGACAATCCCGTCCATGATGTCCAGCTGGAGGTTGTGGATGCTGCCCCGGTGCTCCGTGAGCGGGGGTCCCTGGAACCCACTGCCGCGGCGGCTGAAATAAAAAGAGGGTAAACGGTTGGGGCGGCACAGAATAGGGTTTTTGTGAGCCCTCCCCAAAAAAACCTTCCTCCTTTAAGTTACCTTGATGGCAAGCCGGAGATCGATTCCCTTCGATTTCGGCCAAAAAGGGACGTGGGCACCGGTGAGATAGTGACGACCGAATGGCGCCTACCTCCAGACTGTGGGGTGGTTTTGTGCGAGAGGGTTGCCAAAAATTCAACTTCCTTTGAACTAAGGGCACTTCCTTCTGCCCCGGCTTCAGACAAACGACGCACCTGACTCGCCGTAATCCCTTCGGTTATTTGCAAAGACGGCAGGGAGTGTTTTCTTCGCTGCTGCAAATCCGGAAATGGGCACAGCAGATAAGGGTTAACAGGTGATTCTGGCTCCGATGAATCGCTGTTTGACTTTTTCCTCTGTTTCGTGTCATCCTCGTGCTCAACATTCGATTCCTCTACAACAATTAAAGGCTCCTGATTGCTGGCATTAAAAACTGGTGTAAATGAAGCTCGACGCATTTTCCTCTATCAATGATTGTCCTGCAATTCAAGGCATATAAAGGGAAATTTAGTTTCATTCGATCCAGAACAACTGAAGGGAAAAACAATAAGAACTGAAAATAAATTAAAATGGCCTACGAAATATTTATAACAGGCCCTCCCTATACTTTATCGACTCTAAATCAAAGATATTTTCAGATCTCAACGAACCTGATCTGCTTTTGCACTCTATTTCAAACTATGTGGTAGTGGGAATAAATTGCGAACCTAAAGGTCACGTGTGCATTAACGTCACGTCTAGTTGATCGAAATTCTACTTCTCCACAATAAAAAAAAATTATAGTTCGATTTTTCAATGGGAAAACTTTTCTATATATCCTGGTTTGTATTTTACTTTTTTGGTTTTGGCACTATGTAAATGTATTCTATTTAGTTTGAAATCATCTCCATATGCACAGAACTCTACGAATGGTTTAGAAAAATTTCACTTGTGGAGCTAAAATATTATGTTGAATAGGTTCAGACAATCGCTGAGCTATGTATATATGTATGTATTGATTCAATTTATATAATTTCAATTCAGGTCAAATAACTCCTGTTTTCCTTTTCAAGATTCGTAACATCCTACCACTGTGCTTAAAATATGGGTCACTAAAGATGTTTCCCTACATTTAAATTCCTTTCTTCTTTTATCCTTCTATTTAGGAAACTCCAAGGATTAGACCGTAGTAAAACCAGTCTTGTGGCTGATATCAGTGACCTATAACTAAAGTGCATCAAAGTTACCATCCCTGAGAGCATGCTAAACCTAATTTATGTCGATCCTAGCTAAAGATCTATTTTGAGTGCATCAATGAAAACCCAATTTATTCAATAATTTTCAAGTTCCTTTGGCCCTTGCCCTGATAAATCTCGCCTGAAGCACCGAACATTCCCATTCTCTAAGTTAGTCGCATCGCACAAAATCTCCACCTGACTACATATCCATATGTCCATATGTAAATAAATGTATATGTATATAATATACTGTATAGTGTATATATCATATGAAGTCTGTTCCGAAAATGTATGCTAAATTAAGCAACACAGGCGTCATCACATAGATCACAGACACGAGATTCGAGAAAATATCGATTTTCATTCGAACCGCACAGTCAGTCCTCAACGTTGTGACATGAGATAAAATAGACGCATATGTTGGCGGGGGAGGAAAAGTTGCAGAATTAAACAGGTAAAAATAGCTTCAATAACTCCGCCACAACTTCGTGGAGCAGAATCGAAAGCTGGCACCAGCCATCAGGCAACTCTGCCTCAGTGCGTTAATTTTGTGGAGTTTTTGGCTTTCATCAAATTAATTGACTGCTCGGTGCTCAGGAAAAAGTGTAAATCTCAAAAGAAAATTACTTTCCCGGAGTGGCTGTGAAAGCAATTTGATAGGGACATAAATTCCGTTTACGGGCAGTAAGTGCAGTCTGCTTCACTCGAGCAAACCATTCGCTGAATGGGGCCCGTTCGCGTTTTATGGAGCGCCGGAATCAAAGCGGATTCGCTCTGAAAGGTCGTTGCCGGGGGACCTGCACCTGCATGGGCCTTATTGGAAATTATCAGTTAATGCACTCCTAGAGCTTATTTAGATCCCGTCAAATTTGTATTTAACGACAGCTGTAAAGAGGCCCGTAAATAAAACAGGATTTATATTTGGTACACAGGTAGGGCCTGTTAGTATCAATAAAACTTCTGCCGGGATACAGCAGCTAAGACGGAACTTAAATAGAACTTTATGAGGGACTCTTACGAGTGTATGCTATACGCACGATTCGAAGGACACGACCCTCTCAATTTTAGATAGTATTGGCAAAATGACAAATGACAAAAGGACAAACTGCACAGTCAGGATGTTGGTAGAGTTCTTTCGGAAAAAGTATCAATAATCCTGTTCTTACTCTAATAGGACGAATCAAATAAAACGGCCCCCGATTTAGTACAATCATTTCCGAAGAAGGCAATAAAGCGGCTGTAAGTTTATATTGTAAGGAAATATTGAAAGGATCCTTTGGGGCATAATAATTCTATCTGCGACTCAAGATTTCGCCAAAATTTTCGCCTTCTTTATAGATATTGTTTTTTTTTTTTGACTCAAGAGGAAGTTTAAAACTTTCGTTCACTTATGCCCTCGGATTAGGACTGAAGAATCTGCGAATTTTTTAAAATCGCCAGTAAAGATGAAGAATTAAATAAAACTTTTATGAAGAATAAATGGTTTCCTTATCTTGTTCTAACCACAGTCTTAAAACTTTCAAAAGTTCCAACTTTTTATTAAACTAATAAACTTTATTCTTTAAATAAAAAAAAAACTTTTTCATTTCTTTAATGTGGCGTAATTCACATTTTTAGAATAATAAATATTTTTAATATCTGATTCAATTCTCCAGCGGAAAATTTTTTATTTTTTAAATTTTTTTAATAATAATAAAATCCTCATTACTCCATTTATTTATTTTCTACTCTGTAAAATGAGGGTGTTAAGCAAACATGAGACAGATAGTATCCACTTATTGCAACTACAGCAAAGACTAAATTACCTATAAGTAAATCTAATGGCAAAGGACATTGGATGCATTTATTATTTCAACTAAATATAGGAACATATATTAACTGGCTTCAGTATTGCGAAATAAGGTCAAAATTAACCATTCAAATTATGTTTCAATCTGATAAATTCTAACTGCAGCACTGCGCAAGAGTAAATACCATGATATAAAATAGTGAAAACATAATTTTGAACTTTTGAAATTTACGAATTTATTAATTAATTATTGTAGCGGTGATGGTATTGAAATGTGCGCACTGTCTAACATTTTCTCAATTTCGTAAAATCAAACTGAAGTATGACAATTATAAATTTTCGCTTTTAAATTAGGATGTCACCCAGATTTTCCCGAAGTAATTCTCAATATCATTGGAAAATCCAATCCCCAGGACGATCAATTCATTAAAAATCCAAAACCCTGTATGCGACTGGTAGTAATTTATTCAGGACAACTGCAGTCAGCACTAGCAATCATAATTTGCATGCCAACATGAACCCAACTGAACAAGTAGCCTACAGGTGGCTTTGGGATCGTCATCGAGGAAATACGACACGGCATAACAATATGTAGTAGACATAGAGTCCCTAGTGCGCTAAAATGGTGTAATACAATCAACTTGCATTTGCGTTGACGGTTGTTGCCGCAATAAAACCCGAGACCGTCATTTGCCGCGAAAGCGCAGGGTAATTTCTGCTGAAACGAGTTAGAATTAAATCAAATCAAATCACAGGGTAATCTCACTGGTTTATGACGCGAATCCTCAATGCAGGGGGAAATCTGGAGCAAAATGGAATTACACCGTGTATGCGGCAGATAAGAGCTCCTCAAAAAACCTGAAAGGATATGTACCTACGTGTTATGCCGGGGAAAAGTTGAAAAAATAACAAAATTCAGATAAATTCGTTTCTGTAGGTAACACACGTTTGAAGAGGGAAATTTCGCAATTTTTTGAAAACTCGTTAATATACGGGTCCATGTAAAAGGTAAAAAAATGCCAAAAGTACGTTCTACTATATAAACTGTAATAAACTTAATCCACAAATATGAAAATATACGTTTTTCGTGATTGTAGTAGATATATGTATGTACCTTTTATTCAAACATTTTTTCAAAATACCGAAACTTTTCCGGTTTTTCCTCTTTTACAAATTAACTATAAAATAAATTTGTTTGCTCATAGCTCCTTTGACTATTATACTGGATGAAAGTATTTTTAAGTATAGTATTTTTAAGATATGATAGAATAGTCTGGTAATAATATAAAATCCATATTATCAAAAACGTCTTTAAACTTCATATGAAAAAAGGCAGTTATATGCAATATGCATATGCCTGCATGTCGTACACTTTTTCTGTGAAATTTTCTTCTGGGCTTAACAAGAACCTTCATAAAATAGGCCCAAAAAGCTTAGTTTAGTCTAGCATAAAAGCATATAAGTGCATGCATTCTGCAGTTAGCATAGAAAAGTGCGAAGTAAGTGACAGCTGCATTTGCCTTAAATGACTTGCAATTAGAGCCCACTACCCCATGTAACGGAAACTCTCGGCGTAAGTGTTCCAGCAAATGACTTCGCAATCCTTCTAGAAAACCTCCTTAATGGGAGGTCCTTTAGCCTGACATCCCCGTCCGCGAATCGTTTCCACACCCCCACGACGCGCCTGTTTTGGTACCCAGAAAGGCGGAAGGAGCCGAGTGGTGCTTTTAATGCTCCACGGCGCCACTTCATTAAGCCGAACGAATAAATTTCGGAAAAATATTCAAATGCAATTAGTCCTCGTGCGGGGAGGGAAAATGCACAATCAAAGTGAAGTTAGTTGCCTTTTTCGGTCCGCTTCTGTCGCACAAAGGGAAACTAATTTTGGGGTCCGGCTTAGGTAGTACTGAAATGTTTAATTTCTGTTCGGCACCTACTAAAAGAGATCGAGGTCAAGGATAATGGAAAGTGCTTTGGGTGAACTCTGAGCCACAAGGCACTTAAACAATTTCAAACATTTTTCATGGCCATTAAGCAGCATCTTTGTTCTCTGTTTCATTCTTGGGGGTGCTTTTAAGTTTTTAACCTTTGGATTGGATTTTGTGCCGGAGCTACGATGACGCTCCGTTCTGTCGGGGAAGGTTAATTTTTATAGGAGTTGAATGCTTCCCTAATGGAAGGGATGTTGACTAATTCATGATGTTTATGGATATTAGTCCCTCACTTCCAACTTAAGAAGGACAGATGCTTTTGTTTCTTGTTTGTCCTACACACAAGATTGTGGTATTTGGTGCGCTTATTTATTACAAAGGAAGACAATTTGTTGTAAACATTGTACTTAAGAACTTAAACAGTCTCCTATACCTAAATTAATGTTCCAGCTGTCAAACAAAGCTTTAGAATCTATAAATAATATAACTATACCTACTTCATTCACAACTTTGTTTTGTTTATTTTGTAATTTGATTTTCAAGATAGCTTGCAAATATAAATGTTAAAAATAAACATTCTACTTTTTCAAGAAAATTTCGCAGGGGTTTGATTAAAATTTTATGATTTTTTGAAAAAATTCATGTTCTTCAACATTCTATATTATGTTACCCTTTAAACGATCATTGCAATAGGATTTCGGACTTCTAAATTATTATGCCAATCTATTGAATATTGGAATATATTTTAATGGGGAATATTTGATACATACTAGAAAGTTTGGTTGTCTGATTAATTATAATTTTCAAAGTTTGAATATTCAATCAAACTTTTAAATTATTCCATTATACTTTTAAATGCCCCTTTTGACATTGAATTGAATATTGTGGAACAATATATTGAAACTTGAATGATAGTGGATATACGCTCTTTTGAATAGACACTACTCATATTGGAAAATAAAATAACCAATAGCCACCAGCCGTATTTATTAATTGATTTTGATTGTGGCAATGTTTTGACTAAGTTTATATAAGTTCCCATGTGTAATAATAATTGTATTTAACCCTATGTCTTTCGTATTTTTTAGCCACTATCAATCAAACTTGGCCCGCATATTCACAAGATGTATTGCTATATGCTCGGTTCGTATTTGGAGAATTTGCTCTTGCAGGCTCATTAAAAAAAATCCCTTTTGAGGTTCAAACTTCTATAATTCTATCAATAAATCGCAAGAGAACTTTCCAACTTTTGTTATCAAAAGCCCAGGGAGTGTAAGCCACGAAAAAAACCTCAATAGGCGTTTAATTTTATCCCTTGTCCATGCAAATAAGCGTTGTTTACCTGTGCATTCACCTTTCGTGGCACTCCCAACAAGCGCTCATGAATATTTAACTAGCAATCAAGGAACCCCGCGCAGCCCGTTTAGAAACTTTCACACTTTTCGCAGTTGTCACTTCCGTCCGTAATTAAGTTAATTCGTCATTAGTAAATTCATTAGGTGTTTGTTGCCGAAATGAGATTGTAATTGCTAGCAAAGGACAAACGGGTTTCCCCGTTTCAGCCAAATTAATTACAACATGTAAATTTTCCTTGAGTTGCGTCGGCATGCGGGTGGCAGGTTGCTCTGCACGAAAGGCCAACCCCGCCGGGGAACGACCGATGCCGACGGAGCCCAAAACCTTAAAATACGCTCCAACTTCAAGTATTTTAGAGGAAGGGTCAGGATGGTGGTTTGGCACCTGGAAAAGTACATAATAAAAAGGCAAAACACGTGAGTTTATTCAACTAAATTAGTCCCGGTAATGACCTGTCTGTGTAAATTAAACACTTGAGCAAAACATGAGGATCAGGATGAACATCTACAGATTCTTGAAATTCTTGGCCTAGATGCATTTGTAAGTTTTACTTTTGACGTATTTCAGTACTCCAAAATTGGCACAAGTGAGATTCTTCATGAGTTAGAAATTTCTAGAAACTCAGAAACTATCTAACGTTTTATAGCAACACAATTTCAATATGTTTTTCTTGCTACATATAACTAAATTGAATTGCATTTGTTTGTAATCAAACTCAATCTAATTTCAACGAAAAAATCTGAGGAAAAATTGTATGAAATTCATTCAAATATTCAAGGCACCAACATTTCCGCTCAGGCTTCGGGTTTATTGATTTTGGCTTAAACATTTACAATTGTACTGCTGACAATGCATTGTTATTAAAATCTCTGAAAGCGTCCACAATTTTGGAGGCCCTATTTTAATTGTATTAATCAACCTAGTAGTCCATTTCAGTTTAAATTAAATTAAAATTTCATCCTACGGTTGATACACATATAAGCAATCTATGGACAATAAGCTGAGTAAATTTTACTTTAAGTTCAGCCAATGAAAATCTATATTACAATATTTACAATATTCTTTATTATTTTGTATGTTATCTTACTAATTGCATTCGCTTTTGGTTGAATAATTTATATTACATTATTTCAATTAAGTTTTATGATTCCATATAGGTACGTATTTGCTGCGGCTTTACTGAGGATAAACAGAAAGTAATTTACTTTTGTAGATTTTTCTTGTTGATTTTCTTATTATTTTTTATGACACAAATATATACATATGTAAAAGCATTTTAATTTACGTTTATTGGTTTTTAATTGAATAAATGAAATTAATATGAAAAATATATTGGTTTCATACGACTTTTTTTCCGATGTAAGAATTTTATTACAGATAACATTTTTGAAGATTTAATTCGAAGGTTATATCGTATACAGGGCAACTCAATTCAAAAGAAAAAATCAATTATATATTTTCCTCAAATCGAAGTGCCCTTTATTGCTGATCTCTATAATTCCTCTAAGAGGCTATTCACGCTTTGCGTAAGCACATTTTGGGCGGAATCATATGTATTTCCCTTCAGCTTATTGTGGGCGAAAGTATGAGCTTGAGAAATATTTAAGAACATTTGTGTAGAATTATCTGGAATTATCCTGCATCTCATCTTGTTCTTACTTGATTTGTAAACAGATCTAACGAAGCGGGTTGTTTTCATTAAAATATATAGCTACTACGAAAAATAGAAAGATTTTCACTGGTAAAAATAAACATTTTTCTGTCTTTAAAGAAAAATTATATTTAAAGAATTTCCTTTTTTAATGGATTTATTCGTTTTTAATTAATTAAGTTAATTATAGCATCTAGTCCTATTTAATACTATAGTGTGCATTTCAAATTTTAGTCAGATTGAACTCCGGTTCAGCTCTCAAAGTGGTTCCTGTCAACATGAATGAAGTTTGTTGAATTAAAATTTTATGTATGTGTATATCTTTGTTCAAAAAGTTGAACAGATATGTATATGTATGTATCTTATTGAAAACGTTCGGGAATATAAATGATCCAAAAAAAATTTATACTTATTTAGAATTTAGGTCTGAAAATATATGAAAACGATTCCTAATAAAAAAATCTTATGGAATCTGAAATTTATACAGCATTGATTTATGTAATTTATACTTTTTGATAAATAATGTATTAATACTTTCTATTACTTCAGTAGTTGTTATTTTATAGAAAAACAATTGGTCGTATTTGAAGAATATATTCTGGACGTACAGCACTCATTCTTTGAGGCAAAAATATTGTAAAGCATAAAATTTTGTGTCATTAAAAACGATTTATTTCCTTTGAAACATAAAGTATATAAAACATACAATTGCCAAGGTACAAGAACAAAAGAACATAAAACCATCAACTAATCTCTGTTTCCCCTCTGTTTAAAAATTGTTGATATATTTTTGAAGTACATATATCCGTAATTTTCGAAAAAAGATAGAAAGATTTCATTTCCTCTACACACCGATGTTTCACGTTATTTTTGCGCTTCACTGACCTGAAAAACGTTATTCGTTTAATGAATGTGGCCCTCGAAAACGCAATTAGCGGAAAACCATCAAAAACAGAAGAAAGGAAATTAACTTAATACCCGCATTCACTCTTGGGTTTTTATTTTATTTTTTCGTTTAGAAATGAACAATGAGAGGGCACACTACTTAAGCCCTGAATTCCCTTAATGGTCGAAAGTGAGAAGTCTCACAGCCAACTGGAGCTGTCCGGGAGAAGTATCTTGAGGCACTGATAAGACGAATGGTTTAATTGATGAACTTTTATAGGAAAACTTTGCTCGATTCACACGCTTATCAGATAGTAGAGAACGGCCTTTTTTAGTTGACGAACTCGACCTCTCCGACTCAGAAGGACAGAGTAAAAACGAAAATACACACTGTAGCCAGACATCTTCTTCTAATCGATCCTGGTGAGCTAATGCTGATTAAGCCACAGCAAAAGGATACCACAATTCCTGACGGCTTTGATATTGTAAACAAAAGTTGCCAATATAGTTTTTATCATCCTGGGAATTCCAGGCATAAGATGACGAGTGGAAGGGGAGAAGAAGATTGAGACATCTTGGGCGAACTCACGTCCCACCCACCTCGTCGTCTTCTCCTGTTTGTGAAATGAGCGTTCATCTTGCGTTAAAGCAGCTATCGATCCATACCTCATACCTACGTCAAAACGCCGCAAAAAAACAAAAAGTATATATGGTGGGTATCGCAAAAGTTGACTTCTAGACAAGTTTGCTGTTTCCCTGAAAATTTGCTAGAGATTTAGTAGGCGCCTTCCTCGAATCGCAATCAATCATTGCGAGTGATGCCGAGACCATAGTCTAGATTTGGTGGCCAAGAATTTCAGTAATGCGATATAAGGGGCCCGCTTAAGGGCTCCCCAAGGTTCAAACAATGCCCCAGCCCCAGACAGATTAGGGCTCGACACTTGGCTGTCTGGAGTCGATCCAAAAGTGGGCTTCTCAAAGGACCAAGAATTCCTCTGCACGTGTAACCCCAAAAATTTGGTTATCTCTATATTATAATAGAAGGAAATCATATAATACACAAACAACTGTTCAACATTTTGGAAGGGCTTCTCAATTGTTCAGTTGTTCCTACTTACAAGAAATTCAACATTTTCTTAAAGAATAGAGAAACGGCGAAGGCACGTACCTCTTTTTGATGATTGTATTAAAGCTTTAGGATTATTCCTTAGGTACAAGTTGCCGGAGAAAGGATAGTTTTCCGTTAAAACACTTATGAACTAATAGACACGCAGAAAATCGCGTCCACACACAAAAGAGTTTTAAGCTAACGTAAACAGGATTATTAAATATTGCTTAAAATTGTGTTCAAAATGCCGCGATACACTTTTGTTTTTTGCACCTCTTAATAATAGAAATTTTTTGACGGCACAACCGTAACGCCCGCTTGTGCACTTACGAAGGATACGATTGCGCGCCTATTTTTGTATATATATATATATTATATTTTTTTTAATTTTATATATTTTTATACTTTCACTCTCGGTCCTTCTGGCGAAAAACAGAAAACAGCAATTCCACGGTAAGGAGACGATTTACCATCGGGAAGAAAAATTGAATCACAGGTGAGAGAGTTCCCCGGTTTCGGTGTCCCCAAAATAATGTATCTTCGCGGGTATTTTTATATATTTTTTTGAAACAAAATTCTACCCGTTTCCTTGTCGTATCGCCTGACTGGACTCCTGTTTGTGTCCTGTTAACTCAATTTCAACTATAAATTCATTAAAGCACCAGTTCACAGTTACTTTACATCCCAGAGTGGGGCCCGTTCGCAGCCTCCCTCTTTCTATCCCGGGTTTTGCTGAATTTCTTGTAAAATTCGCTGTGTTACATGCCGCGTCCACAGACGTCGCGCGTTTTATGTGCAACACGCGGGTGGATGTGTGCGCGCCTGGTGACGATTCATTAGACAGACGCTCGCTCGGTGGGACCGTTCCTGTGCCTGTGCCTGTGCCTGAGCCTGATCCTGAGCCTGTGTCTGTGTCTGTTCAATTCCCTTCCTTCAGGACTCCCCGGCACAGGTGGCTGCCAGACGAGGTGGAGGCCCAGGGCGCAGGCCCCTTCACGACCACCACCACCACCACACCACCACTATCACGACAACGACAGTGCGGCACCCATTGCTGGAGCGCTATCCTTGTCAAAATCCCCAAAAAGGGCGCATCGCAGTGCAAAGGCAGAGGGAAAAAAATGTAAATAACAAAGGCGATCAAAGCGGCAAAATATTTTCGTTTGCGTTTTATCCCCGTGCTGGGAGCCCGCGGGGAGCCCCCCATTCGGCGCAGTCCCTTTTACAGTCCCGTCGCCTCTATGTAAAGAACATGAGCTTTTTGGGGCCCCACGATGGGGCGACAGGAGCTATTAAAAGCACATCTGCCAGCAGACAGTCAGCCGCGCTCATTTGATTTCATCTACCTCTACGCGATCATCCATGAGAATTAGCGCGCACGTTTTTAGTGATTCGTCCGCCCCCGCCGCCGCACCCTCGGGACGGGGTCCTGCTGCTCCTTTATTTTTTTATGCGCCTTAATTAAATGCCCCCAGCCAGAGATGAAAACAGCTGCTGAACTGTCGAGAACTAAGCCCATTTTAGTGCTGCTAAGTCTTCCGCAAGCACCCTAAGCTGGCTGTCAGCTTTTACGTGATGGCGCTTTTGTCACTTAAGCTTGAATTATCGCTGGCATTTTCTTTCAACCCTCTATAAAAAAATAAATAAAATACGAATACAAACATATTTTCCCGGGATAGAAAATAAAAAGAGCAGCAAAACAGAGATATCAGATAAAATGTAAATCACTGTGAATTGAAAAAATTGTATCACATAAAATTGTGACTAAAGTTGAAGTCGCTATAACCTTGAGCACTCAATCGTCAAGCAAAAAAAAATAGGTAAAACTATTAATCCTCATTAACATTAAATAGACTTATTTTCTTGTAACGAACAATAAAATTAAGGAATTGCATAAATAAATTATTCCCCTGGATTTCCAAACTTTTGTTAACTTAGCAACAACGCAACTGTCCCAACTTTCTACTTGTCCGACATTATCTAAAGAATATTTGCCCGACAATTTGAAAAAGTTTGCTCATTTAGAAAACTTCCAGGAAAATGACTTCTTTGTTGCTACATTTGTAATTATTTTAACCAAGATGCTTGGTATCTATTTCAGCAAATTATATCAAGGTCCTTTTGCAATAAAGAAGTTTATTGTTATCTCAGTAACAGGCTTGTATTTGAATAACATCTCCTATCCGACTGATGTTAATTATTAATATAATAATATAATATAAATTACAGAAGAGCAAAGTGATATCTATTTTGTGAAACTGGTGTACAAAATCATGTACATTTTGAAAATTCGGTGCGATTGAACACCTTCGGGGTATTTACTTGTTTTATTAAAATTTATTACCAATATACATACGTACAGTGTACAATGAATTTGAAAAAATAGGTACAGGTGGTTAGAATCCTCGTTTTTTTAAATCTGAAAAACAATAGCTAACTTGAAATATTACTTAAAAAACTTATACATTTACTATGTTAATGAGTTCCTCAACACTGCGTAAGTAAAGTAAAGCGCCGTAAATTAAAACAACAAATTAACAATGCGAAACTGAATTCATACACGTTTACAAATAGTTTTCTTAAACTCTCCTGATTGACATTACCATTGACATTCTTATTATTTTATTCTAAAAAATTTATCTTTATTAAACAATTAATAACACGGGCCAACAACGACGACGAGTGAATATATAGTATGTGAAAAAAGATTCTCGAAAAATACACATTGGATCAAAAAAACAAAACATACGTGTCAAATATTTTTTGAAAAGCTATTCAATGACACCAAACTTGACCTCGCTCCATCCAATAGAATATTAATTTAAAACTTCAAATTGCCTCATCCTCACATCCAGGGGGAATCTGCGGGAATTGTCATTAAAAAACATAGACAAAACTTAAAAGTATAGCACATAGGTATATGTATAAATGCAACCATAACATCATTATAATATTTATTTTGTTTTTCATTTCAAGATTTTCTTAGGACAGTTGATATGCAATTAAAGACATTTTTAGGATGTTCTTAGGGTAATACATACATATATGTATAATTACAAGAAAATTCGTATTAAGGATTATTAGCATCTTAAATATTCCTAAAGAAAACGTTTGAAGTTTCCCTCTTTAAGATAACAAACACCCAAAGGGTCGTCATTTTGAAACAAAGTAAAGCTTCTTAAAAGTCATTAAAGACACTGAATATTCCGCTCGTGGCCCAGGAGTGTTTCTAATTTTGAACCGCATCCGGTTCCTCGAGAAACTATTTGATTCAGGATTTTTAGAGTTGGCAATTAAGAAACTTTCCATTAAAATGTCTTCTCTCATACTTCCGCTAAAATTTTCGGGCAAGTGAGTTCTGTTCAAAAGTGAAATATCCAACAAAGGTGTGGCCTAGAGCGTTTCATACTTGGTATTTTGTTATACGCAGAATATGAAATGTGTAGAACTCTGTTGGAAAATACACAGTGCTTATGGGATGATCAGCATATAATCCTTGTGGTGCCTCCTGCAATTAAATATTCGGGGCAACCACAGTTTTAGCTGAGACTTTCATATTAAAAATAGCTTCGGGTTGGGATCCTTTTTGGTGCGTGTGACTGAATGTTGGTAGGCTAACTTTTCACTGGTATTCGGTCGGATGTTCACTCAGTTGTGAATTTCTTTTCATATGTTAGTATCACAATCAAAGTTTCTTGGAAATCATTAGTTTGGATTTTGTGAAACAATTCTGGGATAATATGATAGAAAATCGTGCGTTCTGATTTAGACTTGAAGGGCCGTATAAATTATTGTTCATAAATTGGGCAAAGTTAAAATAAAAATAATAATTACATAAATCTCACACTTTTGCGAGTTATTACACACTTTTATTTGTCGTAAGTAATAGCTTCTTCTTATTATTTTATTTAAAATCTGTAGAAACAATAAAAGATACTTTAAATATAGTATGTATTTTGATTATCTGGCGAATACTTTACCAAAACAAATACAAGGTGCATATGACGTAGAAGTGATCTTAATAATTTACGCATCACAGCATATTTTTACCAGATTTAGCAAATATGTGTGGTTTTATCATTAATCATGAAAACGCTTCAAAACAATAATCCCACTTTATAATAAAAATACGATTTGAAAAACACGTGCCAGCTTCACTGCTGTATTTATTCAACCCACTCGGCCTGCATTAACATTAGCTTCAGAACATTTCACGTTCATTGTGCTATTGTTGATTATTCTTAAACAAGTGAACAACAACACAATTAAAATGCGTGGACATGTGAAAGCTTTTCTCATTAAATTTATTTATTTTGATCGACTTTAAACAAGTTGTATGTATATTCATAAATTTTTGAAATTTTTATTTTCTAAATGTTTTTATAAGCTTTTTTAACATTAACAAAGATAGGTACAGTAAAAAACTTGTATAATACAAATATTGCTTTTCCTTTTATTCAGCTCCAAGAAATGTCTGCTTTACTGATTTTTTAGTGTGGTGTCGGAAGGGTTACAATTAAGCAAATTATAATTTGAGCGGAATTCGAATGATCCTAATATGTAATATGTGAAAGTAAACAGTCTTGTGAAAAATCAGTGATAGAATATAATAATAATTTCTAACGCATGCTAGGTGATTTGATGTCGCAAAGGAATGAGCAGCCAGCCGAATATGACAAACTGTGACGGAGGGAGGGGTCTAAAAAACGCAGAGCATATATGATAAGAAGTTCTTAAACTGCAACTTGCTTTAAATATCTTCTCATTATAAATGTTCTTACTAAAAATTTCTACATATTTTTGAGGCTATTTATGTCCTGTTGCTACGGCAGCATCTCGATCCTATATAAGAACAAACAAAAATTATCCCGTCTTAGCACCTTTAAAACATTCAAAGAAGATGGCGTGTGAATAATACTTAAAAACCTGAGCGATGGCCTGATGTCCTTTTACCTGTAGGCAAATCAGAACGAAAGAAATGCCATTGTTGATCAGATTACTGGGGAGAATTTCGGAACTAAATTTGAGAAGAGTCCACGGAATAGCAACTGACGCGACTGTGAGGCATGCACGGCCCCACATAACCTTGACATAGATAGTCGGGATAAAAATCCTGGCGCACTTACATACTTATACACAAATCATGTCCCATGTCCCAGGCAAGAAGCACGTTTTTCCCGGATGTTTTCCACCCACGCAAACTCCCATAATCAGGGAATACTTATCCTGGTTGTTCATGGCTCAACTCACACCACCGCTCCCGAACTTTCCCCAGCGTTTTATTTACTTTCCTTTTTGAATAGGCGACGACCGGAGATGGGGTCAGCAGCAGAAGAAGAAAATTTAAGACGAAAAAGCGCTTTCTTTTTTTTCTGTACGCAAATAATACCCTTCGCGCTTTGCAGATTGAAATTTCCATGATGAGGTGGTTCTCGTTCACAATGTTGGTGTGACCTGCACCCGACATGATGGAAAGGTAGAAAAAAACAGGAAAAGTCTCCGGGATGCTCAGCCTCTAAATTATTCCGAAAAAAAGGACTTGGCAAAATGTCGACTCGCCGAATCTGAGACGTGGGAGCGAAATAAATCAATACGACAGACGAACTGAACGCACTTTTTGTATATTGATTCATCTCGGCTATTGTGTACAACGATTTTCTGATTAGGAAAGATATACCGAACGCTCGAGGGAAAGGTCCTGTACTGTCAAACAAGACATATTTTGGACGCAACTCTAATTAAATGAAAAAAAGAAACACATATACAATAAAAGCAGTTGTTTTTATTAATCACAATCGATTCAGCAGAGCAAGAAACATCGATTTTAAAAATGTTATAAACACAAATTGGGTGGGAGCAGCCTAAGAAAAGTTCGGTCAGTTATAATGAAGAAGTGAAAACATCGCAAGTAGCCCAATATTTTAAAACTATGTATATATGTTACATGCATTGTCTTAAGTTTAGGTTTTTGTTCTGGTTATACATATCTATCTATGTATATGTCAGAGTGCTACAAGAGTAATCGATTAATAATGTTACAAAATTTGGCTTCACTTATAATTCACACTTAGAACGTCAATCGGATTTTAGAACTGGCGCTCGGTCTCCACGATCACCAGCGACGTCTGTGGCAAGAACACCAAGCCGAAGCCACACTGAAAAGATCCACTTGTTGTTCTGAATCGAAACGCCAGCGGGTCTCGGAGGGTCTTATAATATTCTTAACAAAATTACTTAAAGTGTAAGGTGTAGACGAAACAAGTCGGGCTGTTTGTCAGCCAGCCGCTGAATAATATCAAATACTTCTGTGCATTTAACAGAAAACCCCCGTGTTGCTTTTATATTTATAAGAATTAAAATGCACAAATTCGAAAACGGTCAAAAATGTCCTTCATTCATTATAGGATCTTTATAAACCCAAATCTAATAATACATTAAATATATGTATAATGTATGTAGAAAAATAAGCCGTTATCCGTTTAGTGTCCATAAAAAACCGTTTAATATTTAACTTGTTATGGGACAATTTTAGCAGAGCCCGATGGATCTTAACCCAATCTTTTAAGTTGAAAAAACATCGGCGATACAAAACAAAAAATTAAATAAATTCAGTTTCAAAAGGTTTAAAGTCGAATTATTCTAAGACTCTTTAAGTCCTAGGGCATTTTCGTTTAAAAAATCATTTGCCAAACAAACAAGCCTATTACTGAAGATCTGAAGTATTGTTCAGTCCCTTTACAACTCAAGTCACCAGTCACTATGCCACGTCTGTTCGCAAACAAACGAAAATGGCAAAACTCTCAAGGCTTAACAAAACGAGAAGGAGCCCCATTTTTGAGCAAGGGTTCTTGTAACCTTATTAGCTCTTTCGCTATCGCCATGGCCAAGTAGGTTAAATGGACAAAGAGTGCATGCCTAATTTCCTCCTGTGAGTAGTTTTCCACGAAATTGAAAAACTTGAAACATTTTTACATTCAAAATAGACTGCTTCAGAAGTGCCACCAAGAAGCACTAATTAGATTTAACTTGAAGACTCTAAAAGCACCATTAAGTCAAGTTTCAGAATTATAAAGCTGTTGCGGGAGCTCTAACTGAAACGGATATTAATAGACGGCCACTTAAATGGTTTAAATTCAATTTTATAATTCGGTGGTAGAGTGTAATCGGATTGTATAATTGCCTTAGGGGGCAACCTGGGCAATCTGCCAGGAAACTTAGTTTTGATGTGGATATTTCGATTAACTTGATATGTTTCCCATCTACAACAGCTGACCGCCACTTCGGAAGGATACGTTTATGTGTATACATGCATATGTATCTGTGAAGAAGAAATCGAGAAAATATAGCTTTATATCATCATAAGCTAAAAAAGATTTATAGATTTATATTGGGATGTATTGGGATTAAGATGGGCTGGAACCCTAAATTCTGTAAATGACCATAGTATAATTTCTCCCCAAATCAGAAATTACAAATGATGTGCATCCGACTACAATTGTAAAATTATCCTTTTGCGGTCGAGAACTTTACATCAACTTGATAGATAAGACCTTGCAAAAATTAAATATAAAATAAGTAAGGTAAACTAAATATGTATGTATATACCCATGTATGTACATAAACGAAAGTATGTTTTTGTTAGATGGATTTCGTCCTTTATATTCAATACTAAAATAATAAAAAGCAACCCTTCATCCATCTGTCTGTCTATCTATCCGTGTGTCACAGCAGCTTATTCTCAGTAACTTTAAGATGCTTTCAACATGAAATTTGAAATAGTTTTAAATAATACCTGCCAACCTTTATTGCAAATGACAGAATTTAGAAAATATAGTTTTCGACTTATACGTTTTTCGGACTCGCACCAGGGCCGGTTTTTTTTTTTTTTTTTTTTTTGTAATTCTTTTAATGCCGTCCTGTGAGTGTATTTTACTTACAAAAGGTCTTAAATATCTAATCTGAGAGAAAGCAGTACCTAAATATAGTTTTCGTATTGCTATTTTTATTGATGAATGGAACTTTTATGCTCGAAATGACAATAACTTATGAATTCAAACAACCACTTTGTTTGCAAACTTGATTGTCTATATGTATATAATATGTAGATACAGTAGAGTACAGTATCTAATTAAAAAGTGCACTAAAAAAAAATTAAATTGACTCAATTGATCAACTTCGTTTTAATAATATCCTTACGTCCCTCCATCTTATTGTCATTAATTTGCAATGTTCACGAAAAAAAAGGAAAAGAATTTCAAACCTTCGGACAGAGTTTTTTAAGGGGTTCATCTCCGAGTAAATTACTAAATATTTTAAGCTCGAACAGACGACGGCTTTCTTTCCAAAAAGTTTTGTTTGAGTACCTCCTTAACTCCCAAGATAAAGAACCTGTTCTCTCTTGGCATCCATTCAAAAAAAACACCTATCATCATCAGGAAGGCTTTTGTTTTTATTGTTATTTAATATTAAGAAGGAAAAAGCGTAATCCGCGAAAAAAGGAATGTTATGCAGAGTTTCTGACTTCAATGCTAAAACGGATGAATTCATTTTAATCCAGTAGTATGTACATACTTAAAAAAGTAACTGCGTTTTGTAATTGATTGAGTAAATGATTTTGAGTTTATTGAGTTTAAAGTTTTGGACATTCAGGCACGCATATGTATATTTATTTATTTTTAGTATTCTTTTACATACATATCTTTATCTTATGTTCTGCTGTGGTTTTTTATACATATAACAGTACATAATTATAAGGCATAGTTGCTTTTTCTCATGCGCTACTTGTTTTCGTATGTGTCATTTTTTTAACTTCTAAAAAGCGTTTTTCTTGCTGTTGTATTTTTACGAGTTCGAAAAAACAATGTCCGTGCTTCTAATTTCAAAAGTATGCTTCATAAAATAAGAACTGGAAGTTAACAAAAAAAAACTCTTTATTATTAATCAGTTTCAAATACAAAATATCATAGTTATATCTTAAAATGCAATTAATTTTATATCTCATTCAAAGACACATTTCACACCCATAAAATTCCTATTAAATTCACTTCAAAATTAATTACAAAAATTGATAGTATTTTAAACGTTCCACCAAATGGATTCGAACGTTCTAAATTTCTGCGGAACATCAATTGCAATGATTGGCGACATTTAGGTGAAGTTGAGCTTCACTTGTAGTGCCCTGATTCAGCCCTTAAATCTAAGTTAGAATAAAGTGCATATCTGATTAATCCATACAAAGGAAAAGTATCCTCGAGGCCGGAATCAAATTGAATTACTTGCATATCTCGGGACATTCTGGTTTTATTCGGGACACATATGTATGTACGTTTGGGTATATGTATTATGTTATGTATGTATGTAAAGAGCACACACCACACAGCACTCCGCATAACCTCCAGGCTGCGCATCTTTCTACCTAGTCTCAAAAGATGTCAGCTCTTGGGATTTTTTCCATTTTCTGAAAGTTAAACAGTAAAAATTCCCTTTCCTCTTCGCATTTTCTTTATCTCGTTGCGGAGAAAATCCTGGGGGAAATCCATTCGTGCGCTGCAATGTCAAGTCATTTTTATTTAGTTCTTCTACCAAGAGAAAGTTTTGCTATAGAACGAAGCACGTTCAGGCTATTTATGGAAAATCAATAAATTAATTACATCAACGGAGTACCCTTTTCTCCTGGTGTCATCATGTTGGGGGCTTCTGTGTTCCACGTTAAAGCAAGCTCCGAGGTTATTGATAAAATTATTTTAGAAGCACTGTTAATTTCAAGTCGTTATACGTACGATACAAACACTACGATCAGACAAACCGCGGCGTTCGTTCAACAGACACGCGTACTATTGATACAGAAAAACACACAGCTATACATAAGTACATACATATATGTATGTAACGTACACCTACCCTACCCGTACCCAACCCTGAGAATGATTTGTGCAGTTGAAGTTATTTAAAATAAATGTACTTTGTTTTGTTATACTTTAGCCATATTTTAAAGATAAAATTTAGATTAAATTTGCTAGGGAATCTGTACGCTTTTTGATGACACCATAACTCTGCACCTCGCAGTAAAAATCAAACTGCTGCACTTGCAAATTTCATTCAAGAAAAGTTTCAAACTTGGGAGTTGATTAATTTGTGAATCAACTGCAGTTTGTACAAACTTTTGCCCAGACACAAATAAAAGTTCATCTAAACCGAATAGAAAAAGTGCCAATGAACACTATTATTGAGTTAATAGACTCTATTCCACGTTCACGTAGGTATATATACATACATATATGTATGTGCTGAAGTGGTTCAACATGTTGCTACTATCTATTTATTTTGCATAAATGTTTTACGGACTTCAGATGCTATGTAACATGCCAACTTTTATATCAACGTACAACGGTGAGGTGAGGTGAATATGAAACAATCAAATAAACGAATAAAATCGTATTTCCCATTCATAATATTAGTAAGGGTGATAATAATTCATAGTTAAAACCTTAAGCCTGTGTTTGTAGCGACAACATTGTGAATCTTTATATCAGAAAATGTTCACTCCAGGGAGAATCATCATCATCATCATTATCATGGTTTCCTCAGAATTCACGAGAAAATAATTTAATTTTTTACCAAAAACATTGTTTGTTTTTTGGGAATTAAAACGTAAAATAATTGCCCCACGCAAAGCCGCACGACTGAGTCTTATACTTGTGGGGATTCGGGGAGCCGCCCAGGACGCCTCCATTGTTTCATCTCTCCTCGCATGTTGCCCTCGCCACATGATACCGTTTTGACACAGGTAACAAGCATAAATTTCCGTGGAGAGTTTTCCCTTTGTATTCTTAGTGAATTAAAGCAAACAAAACATTTTATTGAGTCGGCAAAAATCCGAGGGCTTATTTGTTCCAATGTGCCTGAGAAATCAGTTGCTCCTGGCAAAGTTGATTTTGCCTTTTTTTAGCAGAGTTTGCTTTAAGCGATTTAATTATTTCTGCTTTAAAGTGAGCTTCAAAAAATTCTGAAAATGATCTAAGGTATCCAATTTTACACTTACCTTCAATGTAAATTTTTGAAAATCGTAAAATGCCCTCATGCACGTAAGTAATTCAATCTTTACCTCTAAGAACTGGACCAAAACAATGAGCACCACCGTTTCCTCTTCGTTAAGGGTAAGTTCTTCTGAAAACTGTTAAATTCGTCATTCGTTATTACCTTTAATTTTCCCGAATCTGCCAAATAATCCTAAATTATCCGGCTTTTAGTATCCAGCAGCAATTGGCTGACGGTTATTTCTTCCTTAATGTCGATAATAAATGGCCTCCCAGTTTCGTTCTGTTTGTTTACCCATGGACCACTCCTTGCAGAAAACCTGTTCAATTTAATTACACGCAAAATCATCGGAGGTGCACCCCTGAAATTTAATTAAAATCTCGTCCAATTTGGGAAATTAAGTTAGTTAGAGTTTGGGCAAGTTTCATTGTTTACTCTCTCTGCAGTGGCTCGGCTCCTCCATTGTTTTGAAGCCAGAGATCCTATCGAATTTCGTTTTTCCCAACGAAAACGTTGATTGTGAACGCAAAGGTCGAATTCGTGATTTGTTGGCCCATACTACTAAAAATTAATTTCCACTTATGAATTTTGGTATTGTAATTATAAGCTTTTGGTCGATTAAGATTTTCGTATTTTTGCCTCAAAGCATTTACTATGAGCTACAAACGAAATTTTAAATTTATTGTATTCTCAATTTAAGAAAGATCTAATTATCTTTGAATATTTAAAACACAATTCAGTTCAGAGTAATAGTTCATTAAACATATGTACATATGTACATATGTATGTAGATTAAATTTGCTAAATTAGTTTCCAAGATATCATGAACAAGTGATTGGCCGCAATTTGTCTCTTTTTTATCGTGGTCAGATTTCCATCTAACATAGAATATATCTTCAAAAAATCAATTTGTTCCTGAAGTATCCAAAATATATTTTAAGTAACCTTCTAAATACTCAAACTCAAAAAAAAGCGTCACCTACACATCAAAATGCCAAACTGGCTTTGGAGGTAATCCTCACTTCAAAAAGTTTACAAAAAGCTTCTGAAGGTGCTTTTAAGTTTTATTTTAGAATGGCACAGGGCAACCAACAAATTTCGAGAAGTTGCAAAATTTCATTAGAAATCCAACTATTTAAGATCATGCCGTGACTCCCTTGCTGAAGGAAAATGTGTTTTTCGAAAGGAATTCTCGAAGAAAGCGAAATTCGTTGAGCTAAAAAAACACATGACGTGTGGTGTCATTTCATTCAAATTAATGTACATAACTCGACTGAATTATAATAATAAACTTCGAAAATGGAATTTTCAACACCCAAAATTCGACTTTGACCCTTCGTACAACCAATTTTTTGTATAATAAGATCGAAATATTTTCTGAGAAAAAACTTACCTTTTTTATGGCCTTTTTCAGAAAACATATTGTAAGCGAATCCGGAGTCGCGTACCCAAATTATTCGTGCTAGAGTGGTTCAGCACAAAAAGAAGAACATAAAGAATAAGACTCTGAATTACTCGGATAATTTATAAATCGAATACAGGTTATAGATCCAGTATTCAAATGCTTTTCGTGACTTGGACCGGAGTAGAGTATTTGAGTTTGTTAGGTCAAAATAACAAAGTTGTACATTTAGATCGTTACCTAGCATTTGAAAAGGTAAAAACATCATGGAGGGAGTTAATCACAAATATGCCGCACATGGTCAAATGGTTTAATCTTATATATGTCTGGAAACAGTAAATCTATTTCTAATAAGTTTTTATGTAGGATGGATAGGATAAAACAATGGGGTTGCATGCAAAAATTGTACGAAAATGTTATTAACTTTAAATTGTTGTACCAACCATGCCTAGCACACTTTGCATTATAGTTGCAATTTATTGGGGGGCGAAGAACACCAAAATCGAAAGATGGTTACAGAAGGATTTCTGGAATCATCGCATTTATTGAAACACAGCTTGTACACATTGAACACATAGAAATTAATGAAATACTTTGAAAATTCTTCTAAAATTTTATTTACTTCTCCTTCAATGTCTTTTGTAAATCTAAGTTCATAAAGATTGAGAAAAACAAGAAGTTGAAATGCACTGCATGTTATTTAGGTTATTAAAGGGCAACTGTAGCTAACTGAAACCGGTAAATTCAAGTGAAAAATTGAATTTAACCAAACATACCTAGCCCTCCGGCGAAGAAGATTCTGCACAATTGAGTAAAAAAAATATTAACTGTAAATGATACTTTTTACAATAAAAAATAGGAAAGTCGAGCGAAGAACCTATGAACTGCTAGACCTTACATTTTGTTAGAATAGTATTTGAATTACGTGGGCCGTACTTGTTCTCAGTAACCTGATGTTAATAAGAATGGAAATTTATGTAATTTATCATAGCTCTGTTACTTATGAAGGTGTCGTCGCAAGGAAAACTCTTTAGAGTTGTCCGGAGTCAGCGACAACGATCCTCTTCGAAGTCTTGCCGGATTGGCTTCCGTAGGACTCAATCTTCTTGACGATGTCAATGCCCTCGACGACCTTGCCGAAGACAACGTGACGATTATCCAGCCAGGATGTTTTCACGGTGGTAATGAAGAACTGGGACCCGTTCGTGTTGGGCCCAGCATTAGCCATAGACAAAATGCCGGGTTCGGTGTGCTTCAGAGTGAAGTTCTCATCCTCGAATTTGGCGCCATAGATGGACTTGCCACCGGTGCCATTATGGGCGGTAAAATCACCTCCTTGACACATGAAGTTCGGGATGACGCGGTGGAATGTTGAGCCCTTGTAGCCGTATCCTTTCTCTCCGGTGCACAGGGCACGGAAATTTTCCGCAGTCTTTGGTACAACATCAGACCGGAGCTATAAATAGAACAACGAAAATAAACTTGATCAGAAAGTATTCCTGTGATCGTTCGATGGATCCAATAAATAGGAAATCGAAATATTTTATTTCCTGCGCCTAAAATTGATGTGAGATGAAGCCAACTTCAAGAGGCTAACATGCGAGTTATTTTCGAGATGTGTATGTATTAATCACAAAATTAACCTGTTCCCTACTCGATTCCTCAATAGTCTAGCAACACCTATAAATTATGCAACTGTCTCTAAGCTATCGAAAGTGAAAAATATTTGCCCTCCGAAGAAAGTGATGAAGACTCAGCAAATCTATTTAAGGAAGATATACGAAGAAATTTATTTTAAGACTGATGGATTGATTTTAAATAAACCATTGAACACTTTTACCACTTGTAGCTAACAATAGGTTGTATTAGCTTCAGTTTTTTAAAATTGTTTTATATGAAATACAACACCTCATTTTGTGTTAAAAGTTATAAAATAGTTTTTAAAATGAAAACCTTCTTACCACTTTTGCTTCCCGCTGTCTAATTAAAAAAGTAAGTTGATCATTTGCTATAATTAAATATGTGAAATCTTTAAATAAATTGAGATATTCGGTAATGTGAGAAATGTTAATGTTAATGGAGCTTCACAGATATATACTATTCATGCCTTAAAAACGAGCAGTCTCAACAGATTAAATTGTCTTTCCAATCTGTCTCAATCTCCATAATGTTTCAACAACAGCAGTAAATCTCGAAGGCCCCCCATTTATGGGGCTCTGGTGCTGCATTATACTTTTACAACTCAATTGGCGTGTATCCGGATGG
Organism: Machimus rusticus; assembly: GCA_951509405.1. NCBI lineage: Eukaryota > Metazoa > Arthropoda > Insecta > Diptera > Asilidae > Machimus > Machimus rusticus. The sequence goes on along the minus strand of OX608051.1, from coordinate 46,991,898 downwards.
AGTTTCGAAATTTCGTGTCATAAATTCATTACAACAAATGGCACAAAAATTGATTTCGTGTCGCCTTCAGCAAAACATTATGCAGACGTTAAACACGTGATTTTATCAAATTACCACAGATATTTGACTTGCATAATGTAATAAGTTTGGATCACGATACATTGATTTTTACGTGTATCACTGTCCTTATAAGGCCAGAAAACAAAAGGTACAATTGAATTCATACCATATAGTTAAAGAGGAAATCTAATTATTATACTATCTATTATCCAATGGAAATTTGCATTATTGTATAACTGTAATGATAAGCTAATTACGAAATTTTTTCAATATATATGTACAACAATGGCTAAGGTTCGATTTATTAATCGAAATCCATAACAAAGCGCTGTAGAGTCCAAAGTTAAAGACGCCCAAAGTAATTAATCGATTTTATGTACAGCACTGACATTGAAGTCCATTCATCGTTTTGTTTCCTGTTCAAATATATAAACTGAAAAAACAACACACGCTACATTGAGTCCTTGAATTACACAAAATATTAAGGTAGAAAGGGAACATATACATGACATACATTTCGACCTAATTAAATGAAGAGTGGAAGCCATCAATAAAAAATTAACCAGCCCACGTTAGACATACACACGTTTTATAAAGTTTAGATATACCCTAAATATATAAACATCCATACATTGTTCGATTTAAAAGAGAATGATGAATTTCAGTTTCACTCAACAAACTTTTATGTAATGATTTACAAAGTTTATTATGTATTACCCTTTTCAATCACGTTTTAAAGATTAGTAATTCTTATTCTTAGCAGTACTAAAATATGTATTCGGTGCCTCAAAAATATATCTAAATTGGATAAAGCCTGAACGGATTAAAAAATCAATAGTTCATATTTTAGTGAAACTTTTTATATCTAAATTAAGATTAGAACCACCCATGACACATCATTTACACAAAGTTTTATTTATTTAAAATGAAGAATAAAATACGGGCGTTTCATTTACATGCATAGATATACTAAGAAATTTCAATAAACTTAAGTACCATTGTAAGAGTCAAGTTATTCGTCTGAAATCCTTACAGCTGAGTTACTTGATAGCAGAAACCCTTCCAAGAATGATTACCCTCGAATCAACTATACAAAGACGAATGGGGTCGAGTGGTATTCGTAATGGGGTCGAGCCGTTCACAACAAATTATGAAAGTTTTAAGCGACATCAAACTGCTATCGCCCTTAGCAAGCAATGACTGAAAATAGAGATTTTTATTCCGTCTCTCCCCGCATTCTTTTGTTGCTACGTAATTTGTAAACGGCCCCTGTCCCTTAGAAATGATTTAATTCGACTGCATAACCCTTAAACCTCGAAAATGAACCAAGGTGGCGACATTCTAATTGGTTGAGGGGATGATAATGTGGTGGCGCAGCATTGAGCTCCTAATTAGAATTAATGATATCCATCATCTCATTTATGTATAAATTAGTTAAATGTTCTATTCTTAGGCTCGTCTCACCGCAACGCTTATATTTTTTATTTCTTAGAAATAAGCCCTCTAGCTGCTTGTTTTCTAACTTTTGAAAATAATCATTTTATATCCCAAACTTTTGTTCAAGGCAACTGAAAAATGTTTATTCTACCAATCTACCCGGAAAGTAGTAAAAGCAATTTCTTAAATATTCCGGCAGGTGCACAGTTTCTATTGAAAAACATTATATAGTCGGAGAAAGAACTGGGTTTATATTATAAAATCAGCATAATGGTTTAGATCTATGTCGAATTAGAGATGGGAAAAATTTGAGAATAAACGATTAATGGCGGCGGATTAAATTGCAAGTAAATATTAATTAATATGAGACTTGTTTTTTGTTTATGTCCCAAGATTTGGTATGATTTCATGTCCACTTAGTGCACTCAGAGAGAAAAAAATACATTTTGTTAGTCTCTACGAGAGTTGCTTCTTCTAATGAAGTCATATATGATGCTAAAGTTTAGTTGTTTTGCTTTAGAAAAATGTTTGTTTGTAGAAAATTTCCACATTCAGCTCTTGACATTCGCACAAGGCCCGATAATCGATGGTTTGTTTAATAGCCAATGATTGTGCTGTGACTCGGAATCGAAACGATCGCTAAATTATTTGATTATTTCGAAAATATGATGCAGCAAGTTTCTACTCCTAAAAACTATTCTCCTTCAACACTTCCGAACAATCCTTCAATCATTGGACCAATCAAGCAATGCATCAATAATTATGCAAATAATCGAAATTTTACGATGATTTTCCGAAATATTGGAAAATTCGCTTTATATGCGGAACTAAACTTTCTTTACGGCAGAAGCTTTGTAGATTGCAAAACTTCATTTTAGCTAAAACAATATACATAGTTATAAAATTTCTAAAACATTTTCTATTCGTTGTAAATGAATCGCTTTTTTGGAAGATAAACTAGGTTTAAAGTGATTGTATTTCTGTCTGCTGAAACCTTTTTAAAATTCTTCGAACGCTTTGAGGTTTCTCTTAGAAATCAACTAAAGTATGGGCGTCACTTAAACTAATTAATATTCCCAGTTTTAAGAAGTTTACTCAAAAGGGCCTCCTGTCGTACCTGAGTGCTTGCATCTTTAATGTTGCACCCTTCGCGTAAGTAGGGCATGCCCCAGAAGGGAGCTCGAGAAAATCTCTTGATCGAAACGTTTGTTTCCGGGTGAAACTTGCGCCACCGCCCTCCCATGACCACAGAGCACATTCCTATCTCAAAGCGCGAATATTCTCAAGATAAATTATAGTGGCTGGCCTGTCGTCTCGATGAAATAGAACTCGTTTGCCTCCTGCCAAGAGAGCTTTTATGCAAATGCGCGCACCGCCGCACACCGAGGCAACTGCAGCTGAATCAACAAAATTCGCGACAACGGCCCCCTCTCCCGCGGGTGTCCTCATAAATTACTAAATCTGACCTGAAGGAAATTAGTAAACCCCTGACTAATCAGCAGAAAAACACTTTGCAGTGGAAAAGCACCGGCACAAGTTCAAGGCCGAGAAGCAGAATTTTACGCCACTTCCTATCATAGGAGTGACCACCGAAATTCCACAGGGCGAAAATCAATTCGACCGGACAGCGCTCGATAGGGCGATTGCATCAGACCTTCGAAGCCTGATATAGACTTAAGCGAGACAATTTGCATAGCGTTGGGGCCGCCGACTACTCAAGTTACCAACCGCATTGATCTTTGCATTCGGAAAGCGGCTCAACTCGATTTGGCTTGAGTCACACACCGACCCACCTTTTTGCCTCGTTAGCCCCACAGGCTCAACCGGTCATGACATCACTTTGTCAGCATCTCTTTTGTTCGGCCGAAATAGCCCCGTCCGACCGGTGTGAGGCTGAGAAAATAGCCAATTAAAGAAAAGTCATCGTGAAAATAGAGACAGTCCGGAATCCGAATTCCACGGGCAGTCGACCAGAAAAAACACACCGCAACCGCTCGACTGCAGGGAATTTTCCAGAGCGAGTCAAGGTGAAAGCAGCGGAGCAAACTATGTTTTGCCCGCAGATAAACACCCGCTTAGTGCCCCTTTAGTTAATCGCGAGAAAATTATCTTAGCGATGCACTCCCGCAGACGGGGTGAAAATTTTCCGCACTATCACCGCCAATTAGCCCCATCCCGGAGCGCCCCAACCCAGTTCGCGGTGCGGTGCACGGACGGCTGCTCGTTTAATGGCGTTTGTGTCACACACTCACACTTCGAGGTGGCGACGGCGACTATGGGGCCTCGACCCGAATTTTTCGTCTCTTCTTAAATTGATAAAAAATTCACACATTTTTCTACTTACTTCCATCACGATCCGGCCTAGCGGCTGATTATCGGCAGACATGTCGAAATAAACACGAGGTAAACCCATTTTGCTGGCGAATTGACGGAGACACAACAACCCAAACGCTGACTGACTCGCTAATTGATCCGGTTTAATGGAGAAGGAACGTTGTACTTGCCGGCACAGTCTTGATGCGAGGAAGGCCATGTTTTTCAACCCACCACGTGGAGAGTGGAGAGTCGAGCGCTTTCGCCGGGTACCGCACCGGATATCGAATCAAGTTGGTGACTTCTCTGGCTAAATTTCACCTATTTTTACACACTTTTTCCACAAACGAACCTTTTAAATTCACCGTTATTCGTCCATTTTATTTCATGAATTTTCAAATGTGTTCCCTATTTTCTACAAAATCTAAATAATCTTTTTTAAAAATCGTTTAAAACTCAGCAACGTGAAATTAGCCACATTTCATCTTATCTTGATCAATTTAGACAACACAAAAATCTCACACCTAAAACAGAAATTAATTAAAATTAAAAGGTAACCGACAATAAATAGATGAAATATATTGAAGATGATTCCGCTAATGAGCACGTGCTACACGAAATGATAGGCAGGTAGTGAAGCGAAACGACGTAAATATAGTGAAATTAAAATTAAAAATTAGCTTCGTGGAAAATGTGAGATAGTTTTGAATTTTGCCTTAACTCAAAGCCTGCTATGGCTGGAAACGGCTCTGCAATTAGCTTGAAGACTCTAAAATCACAAGCCATGAGATCAATTCCTGAAACGATTAAAATAAATTCGTTTACCAAAATCCGCCACATTCAAATGCCTTTGCGCTTTGGTGCATTCGGGGTGCGTTCAAAATCTCGACTTGGATAAACTTGAATTTTTCCGGTACGCTCAAAATACCAAGGAGGGACAGACTACATATTGTGGTGGATATAAAAATGTTTTTTTTTTTTTTTCAATTAAGTGAGAAATTTTATTTAATAAGCCTGACTTCAGGCTGCTGGTAGGTTACTTATTTGGACAACAAGAACAATTTATAAAATAGCAAATAAATAGACAAATAGTTTCGCATAAGTGGTTGTAAAAATGCAATCCACTTCAGAACACGACGACCTGGTTGTTTTTTAAAATTGTAAATTAAATCGAAAACATTCATCCATTTTCTAATCAAAAAGCCATAACACAAGCTCTCCCCTAATCTCCTCAACACTTTACACTGGCAGCCCTCGATAATTTTCTGTTTTGACATATTCCCATTGCTACTTTTAGTGGTTATACTCCACCGAAAAAGATTTTACCGACAATTTTTGCGAGCTGTGATACATTTTAAAGTGAACATTTAATAGGAAATAGCACTCAGATCAGCCCAATTGTGTCAGAATGTCGTACGGCGGCCAATCGAATCCACCCTGGCAGCGGAACACCCTCGGGAATTCGGCGCAATCGAACATGTCAAACATGCCGAACCAGATGGGCATGCAGAATCCGATGCATTTCCAGAATGCGTCGATGTACAACCAGAACATGAACATGTCCCAGCACCCCCCGAATCAGAACGTCCCTTTTTCCCAGCTGGGCGGCAACATGAACCAAATGCAACAGTCTCCGCAGCCGCTGTTCTCACAGGCGGTCTCCTACCCGGGGCCGGGCAACAGAGGCCTCAATCCGATTGCGTTCTCCACAAACAGCGGCAGTCAACAAAGCGGAAATGTGCCGCAACAACAGAACCAATCGAATAACTACAACTCCATAGGGACGGTAACAAAGCTGCACAACGACTGCGGCTTCGTCGACGACGAGATTTTCTTCCACAAGAATGTCTGCAAGGGAGGCATTCCGAAGGTGGGAGACAGGGTCCTTGTGGAGTCCTCGTTCAACCAGAACTCCCCCTTCAAACTCAACGCCTCCCGCATCCAAATTGTACCTTCAGTCAACACAGCCAGCGGAGGCGGGGGCGGCGGAGGCGGAGGCAGCAGCAACAACGTCCCCATGCAAAGGAACCAACCGCCGCCCCTGATGGCCGCAAACGTTAAAGCATCGGTCTACAACGCGGTCCCACCTCCCAACGAGTACGCGCGGGCCATGAACCAAAGACGAGTCTCGCCCAGGAGATCTCCCGATCGCGCGTCCAACAGAAAGGATTCTCGGCACAGGGAAGAGGTAAGCTGTTTAGCTAATTAGTTTCGCCTTAGGGAGCCCACCTACGATCAAGGAGCTACACAAAATTTCTTGTCATGTAATAAGGTGAAAACATTTATAATAATGTAACACGGTCAAGAATAAACAACAGCGCGTATTAAGTTTCTTTTGAGATTTCTTTCCGATCTAGGGTTAAAAATCGTTATTTTCTGCTTGTAGTTGATCTTTTTTTATTATCTCAATGCTTCGCTTTAAATTTCGAATATTGCATAACTTAACGCATTATTGCAGGATGAATTGGATCGCAAACGCCGTCGCGACGAAAGGGAAAGAGACAGAGACCACCACCTAGATAGACGGGACCACAGCTCAGAACGCCGAGAACGAAGTCCTATTAGGCGATCATCGCCTAAAAGGAGAAGAACTCGTGTTATACCTCGCTATATGGTGCAAATTCCAAAAGTATCTCTTACGGTGTAAGTGCTTTTCTGCTAATGTTAAAGTAAAGTTAAATAGCATTTTTTCATAGAACTGAAGCCGATGTCCTCGAGCTTCGCCGGAGATACACCAACTTATACATCCCATCCGATTTTTTCTTCTCACAAGTTCGCTGGTCGAAGTCTTTCAAGCCAGACAATCCTTTTTCGATACAGCGTCCTTGCTCTTTTCACATAATGCATAAGTCTGTGGATCCTCCAGAGGAGAACACAGCATGTCTTGATCCTCCAGATGCAGACTATTTGTATTCCGCAAAAGTCATGTTAATGGGCGCTCCTCCAATCGCAGAGATTTATCAAAAATGCTTGTATGATGAGAAGGAGCGAGAGGGTGAACGTGATTTTATCCATCCTACGCGTCTTATCAATTTCCTCGTTGGAATTCGGGGAAAGAATGAAACAATGGCCATTGGTGGAGCTTGGAGCCCCTCTCTGGATGGTGAGAACCCTCGAAGTGATCCAACTGTTTTAATTAAAACTGCAACGAGAACTTGTAAGGCACTTACTGGAATTGATCTCTCGGGTTGTACACAATGGTGAGTTACAGTTGATTTTAATATTTAATTAAAACATAAAACTTAGATTTGGAATGAATGAATTTAGTCCTGATGAATGAAACTTAACGTGAGTTCTAAAAAATGGAAGATGGCTGCGGTGGTTTTTCGAATTTAACTTTTTATTACCTCTTTTTTCTTCGTGAAATTAGTTTTTTTTCGTGAGTTAGTTTTCGGTGTAAGAAGGGCGTGTATAAAATGAAAAAGGTTGCTGTAAAAGTTATAAATATATCCTCATTTGGTTTTGATAGGTCATATTCCCGTATTAAAATTAATCTATATAGGTACATACATACATGTAACACAATACGACCTGCTTATACATATACATATGTATGTAGATAGGGAAAATTAAGCATGTCACGGGCTTTTTCCGAAATAGAATACAAACACATAGTATAATTCAGTGGTTGAGGAAAATTTTATATATTTTTTTTTATTTTTTTTAACAATTAGAATCGTTCATTCAATAAAAAAGTACTACAGATTCCTTCAAATATTCCCATTAATATTAATTTTTCCTGTATGGAATTCATGAAGTCTTTTGAATAAGTATTTTGTTCTTAGAAGTTCTATATACATAACTTCCGCATTGTTCGAAAAAGGAAAGCAAAAATTCCACTCTTTTAGGCCTACCGAAAGTTATTTTACATTCAATGTTTTTGTAATACCCTTTAGTTGCCAATTATGTCCACAAGCCGTTTGCACTGTTCTGAATGAAAGGTTAATTGATATTTAAGATTTCTTAATTCAGATACTTTTAATAGGTAAAAGTAAGTATTTCACCAGTTTAGTCTTACTCGCCCTCTTGTTTTGCAGTTCCATTACAACAAAGAACTTTGCTATTTTCAGGTTTTCTACTATTTAAAAACAAACTCATAATGGCGCAAGACGGCTTCTTTATTATTTTCTTTTTTCTTTCTTTTCCATGTTACCTCCTTACCTTCGGTCAAAATATGCTGTGTGTGTAGGTACCGCTTTGTGGAACTTTACTATCACCGTGGGGAAACAACTCACAAGGGCCGATTGATTCCAGCCCGTGTTGAAACGGTCGTCATATTTTTGCCAGATATCAATTCCTGTATGCCTACCCGTGTTGAATGGGATAATGTACAGCACATCTATAAAGCTAACCTGGAACGTATTATAAATCAAGACAATTCCGATGCTAGAAACCCCTCGGCGGCATCATCATCGTTGGCAACAAAATCTCATTCTGCTAGCATTGATGCGACTGGTGGTGCGGATTTAGAAAACAGGCCTAGCGAATCACCGACCAGTAATAATCCCGACGATCATGGACACGAAAAGGCACAGCAACTATTCTTACTAGAGCTAATAAGTTTTATTTAATTTTAAAACAATTTTAGGACTTTAAGGCATTTTTAATAAGATTAACGAACACTTTCTACCAGCTGCAGCTGCAGGACATGTGCTATGATTTCTTTCATTTGTTTCTCCTTGAAAGAAACTTCATTTTTTATAGATTTCTTAGCGGTTATTTTGTCCTTAGATTTCAGGCGTTTGACATTGAAATATTTTATACAGATGAAATTGGAGAAAGCACTTGACTTTCGTTGGCCCTTTTAAAAATATATTCATAGAAAAGCTTCTTGCTTCGCAGTGCAGCCATTTCATTGTATAAAATTTCAAGAATCTAATTAAGACCTTTTGGGTTACATTTGAAAAGAAGATTTTAATTTGAAATATCACTTTTCAGGCGGATTTCGAGGTAAAGAAAGAACCAACCCACTATTCCGAACTGGACCCTAAAAATATGAAGATGCAAGATCTGCGGGACGAGCTGATGGCAAGGAACTTGTCCCCCAAAGGTAAAGCTTCTCAATATTTTAAACATGATTATGTATTATTTGGTGTGGTAAAATTTAATTTTGTGCAATTAAATAGTTTTGTTCACCGGATCTCATTTTTTATTGCTTTGTACAATATTTGTGAAAGTTTAAACTAAAGGCTTTATTATTATTTATTTATTTTTAGGTCTTAAGCCACAATTAGTCGCTCGTCTCAATAAGGCCCTAAATACAGAAAAAGCGCAAAACGACACTAAGTCAGTTGAGGAAGGCGACACAAAAGTGGAAGAGGTCGAAAATTCTCAACAAGGAGAAGAAAACGGACAACAAACAGACGAGCCTGCTGAAGTTGAAATGGTACCAGCTGGACAAGATGACCACGATGCCAACAAGCCAGCAGATGCTAGCGACTCGAAAAAGGTATGTCCTTTGCCGACTTCTACTAACTAAGATGAAACATTTTTCAAAATGTTTTAGGAACCACCAAGAAAATTGGATGAAAAAGAACGCCAGCAGCTGGAGCGGCGATATCAGTTGCCAGATACTCCACATATCATTGTCCATCCATCCAAAGTTGCAAAATCTGGAAAGTTTGATTGCACTGTAATGTCGCTTTCAGTGTTGCTCGACTATAGGCCAGAGGATACGAAAGAGCGATCTTTTGAAGTAAGACTATCCAATAAACTCTCGTTCAGTTTAAACGTATGAAATTATTTTTAAAGGTGTCCTTTTTTGCGGAACTTTTCAACGAAATGTTGATGAGGGATTTCGGTTTTAACATTTACAAAGAAATCGTGATGCTGCCAGAGAAGGCTAAAGACAAGGACGGTAAGCTTAAGGAAGAGAAAGGGGCAGAGGATAATGATGAAAAGAGTAAGGATAATACAGAGAAAAAGGAGGGCAGTGAAAGAGAAAAGAGTCGAGAGAGATTAATGAGTGATAGCGATCGAAGCGATAAAAAATCTGCCAAAGATCCCGAGAAAAAAACAGGCAAGAAGAGTTATGATGACGATACTGAAGATGATGATTACTCAGTGAAATCCGGAGACCGAAGAAAGAAAACAAAAATGATCGTAGCTAAACCAGAGCTATTGCTTTCGTTTGTATACTTCGACACAACACACTGTGGTTATATATTTGAGAAAGATCTCGAAGAACTTTTTTATATAATTGGACTTAATCTGTCTCGGGCACAGGTCAGGAAATTATTGCTCAAAGTAATTTCCCGTGATGCAATTTACTATAGGTGAGCTTAGCCCGCATCTTCGTCGGAAAAACGCTTTCTACTTTATATGTATGTTTTCACAGGAAATTGACTGATAAGCCTAAAGATGACGAACAGAGTACTGCAATTGCAGTAGATGTTCCACAAAATGGGGATTCTATTAACGTTGACGTGGCGAAACTTGCTCAGGGAAATAGAGCCTTTTTACCTTTGGTTGAAAAATCTCATGATAATACCGAGAATGATGCTACTCAGTTGGATCAAAGTGAATCGAATGCTGGTAAATTGATATTTTTTTTTATAATAAATACTTTTAAGTGGATTGAAAAAGCTTCGCATATTACGTAACTACGTAGTTCTCGTTACTTTACTTTTCTTCCCTTTTTCGCAAAAGGTATGGTGATGTACAACGGAGGTCTTCTGGACGTTGAAAAATTAATGGAACAAATGAAACGGTCAGAAAAAGCACGTGAAGACATCGAAGAAATTCTGACGGACCTAAGGAAGCAAAACTCAGAACTTCAAAGCAGTACCACAAAAGCAAACACTAAAATAAAGGATCTCCAATCAGAAACAAAAAGTTTAAACAGAAAACTTAATGATGCTGAACAGAACATATCTTCGCTTAATGTAAGTTTAACGTTATAATTTTAACAATAACATGTTTCATTTAAAGCAATGATTTTATTCTATTCTACAACAGAAAAAACATAACGAGTATTACAACATTCTGTCGAGCATTTATGACAAAATTTCTCCTGTTTTTGCGAAATCAGAGAGATCGTCAAAATCTGATAGGTAGGATTTTGGATTGCTAATTTTGATTGCTTTTAAAATAAATAATTTTCTTGTTCTAACAGTCGCGACAAGGAGCGAGAAAAAGAGCGTGAGCGAGAACGCGAAAGAGACAAAGATGAACTCAAGGATTCCGTTAAAGTTGAGGTTAAGAAAGAATAAGCAAATAAGCATTCAAAATTTGCAAATACTGTTTGGATATCCTTTATGATGTTTAATGGGATTTTGTTTTTTTTAGCTTCTAATTCGTAAATAAAATATCTTAATAGCCTAATACACAAGTGTTTCTCTAAATCAAAAGAATAAGACGATGTTAATTTTTCCCTATGAGATTTGAGCAAGGTAAAAAACTCTCAAAAGTCCTATATGAAAGTAAAAACTTGCAGTCAACCAGTGGTACAATAATTTTTCAAGTAGTACTATGTATCGTTAACAAAATTGCTAACTCGATATTTTTAATCAACCGTAGTATGAGGAAATTTTGTGGTATAGGTATTATAGGTTTATAGGTATATAAAATTAAAACATCAAATTTCCACGGACGGGACAATTTATTGAAATAAATAAAAATAATGATTATAAAGGTCTCCTGCATCCGTCGTATGTTGGAATGTTATTGACCAAAAGTCAACCAATAACAAAGCATGCTTATTGTGCTAACAAAATTGCTTTACATACAAAAAATGTTTTTTTATATAAAAATCTGGACGTGAAACAATATACGTTACAGCTAATGATATAGTCAGTAAAACAGACCTGCAGTGCAGGCTTACCCTGAGTGATAAGCCTGACGAGGACGTGTGTGTATGTAGCTCGAAATGAAAGACAACCCGAAACTGAAACGCAAATATCTTCCGAGATCCATGAACATCTACGCTACACTTCCACCATCTTATTAAGGTAACCGGTTGCTTTCCCTTCGATTTACAAAAATATTGTTTTACAATGTTTTTGCACTAATCCTACATTCAAGTACTCCTAGAGCGAAATAAATAAAAAGTTGTAAATTATAAATGAACATAAAATTGAACGAAAAACGCTACATAAAACAGTCTTAGAACGTTATGTCTGAGAGTTTGCACTGATAGTGATGGACAGGTTCGTTAACCGCTTATTAAGTCAAATACTAAGTTTAACCCTATAGAGATTCTGGATTTTTAACGAGTGGATATGAGATTTTGACTAAATTCTTCTGGAATTTGGCTTATCTGATAGATTTACTTAAAGTAATTGTTGCTGTTTGTCATTGTAGGAGTGAAAAGAGTGAGTTTAAAAAAATAACAACAAGAAGCGCCTAAAAACGGTAGAGATTAAAAAACCAGATAAAAACATGCAGCAGCTGCTTAAGTACGATCAATACAACCCTAAGTGTGGTGAGAAGTTAAATATACACCGAGCATCGCTCGCGCCAATAATAAATAGTGATTTTTTTTTTCTGCTTAAGAAGAGCATAGCTATCAGGGGATGAAGAACTACGCTTGGTTTGCCCCAGTTGGCTTCTCTGGAGTTTCTGTGGGATTAGGTGAGGGTATTGGTTGGCTTTAAATTAATCTCGCTTCTTCACAGAAGTTCTTTTGGGTTTCCACAGTAGTCAAAATCCAAAGGAAAATTTTTAGAGGGACCATAAGGATGTGGTTCACTTTCAAAACTTTAAACTTCTTCCACATGGCCTGTTGGACGCAGAACAATTCTTGGATCTGGATCCAACATCCGATCGGACTCCTCTGCACTGCTTAAGCTGTAAAATAAATTTTTTTAGAAATCGAAACATTCGCATTTTAGTCACGCCATATGAAATGATCAAATAAAAAAAAAGAGTTAATTTTCTTAATTTTTGATTTCATTAAAACTCAATGTAATTGGTTTCGCATATGTTAAGAAGTTTATCTGGTTAGGTTTTAATACCATTTTTGGTTTCGTTACCAAATTAAAGAAATACTTACATTCTTTGAGAGTTTTATAGAAATCAAAAATTATTGAATGACCTTGATGATTTAATATAAAAATTAATATATAGCTTACCAGTCCTTATTGTCTGGCATTAAATTCCTCCTCTCCTCATCATCCGGTCTGGCTGGTATTTCCGAAACAGGGGCATACTGAGTGTGAGATACAAGGGGATCTGTAGACGGATTCAAAGCAAGTATCTGTCCAGCACTATTTCCTTGTAGCTGTCGAGCCAGCCCTTGCTTCTTCGATAGATAGCAAGGGCAAGTACAATTCCTCCGCCAATCTGATACCTTTAGGAACAAACCTATTTGGCATGGAACGCAAATTAGTGAAACTTAGATGATAGTATGTAAATTCATTTTGTACCTAACAAGCAGAAACCAACCATGATGGCAAACACTCCGGCAATTACAACTCCAATGTCGATCTCTTCACGTGTCTCGAAGTTTGTTTCATTCTCCTTGTGTTCTTCAGTGTCGACGTAGTCCACCGCTCCGTTGGATATCATGACGATTCCAGCGGCAATCGATAGGAGAGCGAACCCAACCAGAATCATTTGTGGGACGCGCTTCTTCAGCATTTTCATTGGTGACACGGTGGCTGTTTGTGCTAAAAGCCCGCTGGGCCTAGTTTCATATGAAACTGTGGTAGGCTGATATACAGGCCCGTTGGATGGCATTTTGGCATATACGGATGTCTGCTGTAAGAGGATCAGGCATTTATTAAATTAGTGCAATACTGCATAAAAAGAGGTTACTTTTAGGTATTCAATGTCGTCATTTAGTTTTCAGTAACTTGTAATATTTGTAACTAAAAATGGACTGCTCAAATATCATTGGAAGCTAAATTCATATCACAAAACAAGGCTGAGGCTAGTCCCATCATCAGTAGAGAAGGAAGTATAAATCTGTTGGTCTAGCACACCTTATTATCAGAAAGCTTATTGAGTTTTGAAGGTCCTTTTAAATGTACGTGTGTATTTGTCTTAACATTTAGCTTATTCAACAAGGGTGCCGAAATTTTTATTAGACGTACAAAATAATAAAAAATGTGAAATTTCAATGAATATTACATTAACAAAATTCTTCTAAATTAAAAAATTATGCCATAAGTATTCAACCTCGCGGATAACCTTGACAAACACTTTAAAATTTATAAATAACCCATACTCATTTTATTTTTATCTCTCATGTAATTGTTATTCAATTTTTTTTTCTGTATTTTATCTGGTGGAAACCTATAAGATTTTATTATGAATATATTATTTTCCAAGCTAAATTCACTCGTAGCTTTCTAAGTTATTGTTTTGTTAAAGCCTTTGATAGAGACACGTTACGTTTTGATAACGAGTATGCTTACTTTGTCTTACCTTCTAAGTATCTCATCCATTACATTATTCATTATTGTGATATTCACTTTTATCTTAAATATATACAATGCACGCTACTCTTTTCATGAAATTGAAAATATATCAAACGTTTTTCTCTATTAAAATTGTTCGAAAAATGGGGCACAAATTCTCCCATTTACTTGGCGGCAACAAAATCACGAATTTCAAAAAATTGGGAAGGTGGGAGTTGAATTCACGCAGTGAGGGTACAAAAATCCTAAAATGTACATATGTACAGTGTCCGGTGGCAGAATTAGGATTTCAAATTTAAATAATACAAAAACTACAAAGGATATAGATTTATTTTTATAACTATTAGAAATCTAAATGTTGACCGTCACGTCGGACACACTCTCTTAACCTCACGAACGATATTTTGGTTTAATGCTGAGATGGTCGCTGGGTTGGTTTCATAAACTTTACTTTTGAGGCACCCCCACAGAAAAAAGTTCAAGAGGGTGAGATCCGGCGTCCTGGGTGGCCAAGGAATGTCACCAAAATGGCTTATCAATTTTGAAGGGAAGAAATCACGAAGAAGCGCCAAGGTCTCTCTAGCAATGTGAGGCGTGGCGCCATCTTGCTGGAACCATGTATGTGAACTTTAGGCAGGATGTTCTCTTATTATTGGAAGAAAATAATCGTTAAGCATGCGCCGATAAGAAACACCATTCACCGTAATGGCTTGCCCTCGATGATTTTCAAAAAAATAGGGTCCGATTATTCCACTGCTTGACAATGCGCACCAAACCGTCATTTGGGGACTGAGAAGTTGCTGTTGATGTTTTAAATGTGGATTCTGTTGTTTAGGTGACTAATAACGACAATTCTGCTTATTTACACATCCGTTTAGGTGAAAATGGGCTTCATCACTCCAAAAGATTGTGTTCACTGTACGACGTCGCTGCAACATTGTCTCGCGGAAACTTTTACGTAAATTGTAATCATTAGGCATAAGCGCTTGCACAATTTGAATTTTAAGAGGGTGAAATTTGAGATCCTTTTTCAATATTTCGTGTACAATCGTTTTTGGGAGCCCTAAAGCAGCTGCCCTTTTACGTACGGACTGATTATCGCGCAAACTGTTCCCGACAAGTTCGATGTTGGCACCAGTCCTCGACGTTCGGCTGGGTCCGGCCGCGGATTTGCTGTTGAACTTGTTGTCCTGAACCTCCGCACCCACATTAGAATCAAATTATCGCTTGGCGCATCAACAAAATTTTCGACGAGCAACAGCACAAGAATTATTAGCTTCCAAATACCCTTCGATTGCGAAGGAACGTTGTTCACCTGTCCACTGCATCGTGACTAAATAATCCGCACGAATGACGAATCGAACGCGACTCCCCGCCCGCCCCTCCGCTCAACGGTATTAGAACAATTCGAATTTTAAATCCTAATTCTGCCACCGGACACCCTGTATATAGTTTTATTCATGATCAGAAATTATCTCAAGTTAGTGTTAGGCAATGTAAAAAGTTTAAAAACTAGATATATTTTTTCTCTGCTAGTGAAAATTCTTTCCAGCGATACCCCACAAGCATAGGTAGGTAGGTTCTTCAAATTTTACTCTACTTAATCATGCGCGCATTTTGGCTCAATCTCAACTTGATTGAGATAAAAAAATTATTATCTATTATCTATTTTTTTGCGTATTTCGAAACGTCGAATATTGTTTTCAAATTAATAGATACCTCCTTTAATATCATCTCGGTTTAAAAATCCTATATAATGTTTCTTCTTTACATCAATATAATTATTTGGATTGATTTCCGAAAATTAATTATTTTGTACCCTACTGACAAGATATAAACCCTTCAGATTTTTTGTAATTTATGCTAGAGTATATTTTTCTTTGCTTTTATAATCATAAGCTTGAACTCTTTTCTTTGAAATTGAATTCTACGAAAAGTTCTCTTGAGCGGCCTGTGTCGACACGCTGAAAATTGAACGATCCCAAAACGACATTTTGTTTGTCGGTTTTCATTCGACGTCGAAATGCGGAAGAAGGCTCCAAGTTTATCGATTTTATCACGATTTTTGGGGGAATTGCTACAGGGGATTTTTCCGTTATGGTTTTCATTTCTTTGGCATTATTAAATAGAGATTTCGTGCCCAACCTTTTCTCAGTACTCTACTAAAAGCTATTCCAAGTTTTATTTTTTACTATACAAAAATACATAAAAAAGGTGGTTTAACGGCGTCAGTAAAGTTGTGCCGGCGAAGGCTCATTTTACAAGCTGTGTTGCGGATGAGGTAAATTTTTTTCCAAGCAATGGACATGTCTGTGCAGCGCAGAGTAAGGGTCAGCTAATAATGTTATCTGAATTAATCCATTACACTGAAAAAAATGTAAGAAGAATAATTCTTGGTAATTGCATTTTGCTCGTATTGAACACATTTTGCACACATTTCTTTCTGCAGCTTGTTTTCTTTCACGATAATTAAGTCAACGTCATAAAAGCGCGATCTTTGTTGTCCAGTTCTTTGCATCGGAAAAAAGTTCACGCTGCCCGCGGGTGCGCCGCTCGACCTTGCGCTGAGCATGCACTGATCTTTGCTACCTTTTTGAGGACGTGCAAGCAGTTTTGAAACGAGAACTATCGAACTTTGCTCATATTTCTTTAGGGAGTTACATGGAACTCTAAGTATGCGCCGGTGGCTTAATGAGCATATTAACTAGTTAAGCTGGCGTAATTTTAAATGAGTTTAAACTGAAGCCGTCTAGACAACTGGAGCCATGAATTAAAATCAATCGTCGACGGTTGCGAATGTGTGCTCTAGAATAAGTATAGTCATCAGCTGCACGAAATACGAATAAAAGATTTGCTGAAAGTGAAATGATAAGAATGTCGGAGATCACTGCTATCTCCAAAATTATTCCAAAGCGTCCCCGGTAATTAAGCTCCGCTCTTGGTCGTGCCGAACTAGTCGAAAATCAGCTGGCTCAACCCACGGCAAAACGGGTTCTCCGAGAGAAAGAAAAAACGTTTTCGACTCGATTACGAAACGAAACCGTGAGCCCACCGTTTGAAACCCGCAACGGCCACAACGGCTGGGTGAGATTGGTTTCAAGTGAGCACATCGGCGCCCACGGTGAGGCGGAATCCGAGCGCTGAGCGGCACACTGGAGACCTCGGGCTTCAGTTGCAGCGCGGCCTGGTAAAAAGCGGAAATCGCTTCAAGAATGCTTTAGCCACGGGCGTAAAAAGCGGGCAAACGCTTATTACTTTTTGATCACACAAAATTGCCCTACAACTTGTTGCGAAACACCCGTAATGGGTCGTATGGGGCCCTATTAGCAATTCAAATCGATCGAGAATCTCCGGATAGGCACTGCTCCGCTCTTGTAGGCAATTTAGTCATCGAAAAAAAAGTGAAATGACGGAGTTTTCACCGTGGAGCATCGTTCTAGCGCTGGATGGAGTCATACATGCGAAGGCTGTCTGCTAGCGCTGTGGCGACTGAAGCCGTTTTTGGCGAGGCACAAGCACAATTGCGCCCCATTTGCACTGCAGCTCAGCGCCCGTCGAACTGGAGCGGACGCGGACCCTACTTCTAGGCGGCTGGACGGACGAGAAAAACTGCGAAAACTCGTTTCGAGCGACAAAGAGGTGCCCTACGGGGAAGATGTTCAGGGAGCTTAGGCGAGTTCGAGAAAAAAGCAGAACACCTTCCGCCCGAGGGAGCAGCCCCACATCACGTAACCCATAAATTACCTAAAACTGAAGGTTAGACGCTCTGCTCCAGACGCAAGAACCTTCGGAGGGGTTCGCTGCAGGCTGACTTTTGCCCTTTTTTCCGATCGCTCGGTAGTGTCCTCGCCTTGACAGATTCGCTCTGGCGATGATTCACTTCCCGCACAAATTTAGACCGATTTCCCGTAAAACTCGAGTTTTCGCGACTCGCGGTTGATTCTTTAACTCCAGGTGCACAGATTAACTGGATTTTCGCGGCGACACCGTAAACATACTTTCCGCCAGAGACTGAGACAACGCTGCCTATGTGGTGCCTGGTGCAGCAGCAGGAGACGAGTTTTGACTTTTGTTTAATGGGCGATTTCACAATCGCTCCCGACTCGCTTGGCTACTGAGCCAACAAGATCAAGTCACAATCGGCCGATGGAGGCTGGTTTGGCGCAGTGCCTGTGGTTGGTGCACATGCTTCAGTTTGGTGCGAATATTAACTGAATAAGGGAAAGCCGGGAAGCACGGCGATTACACTTACCAAGGATTACCAGTTTTTATTAAATTCTGAGGACTTTAGTAGTTTTTGACCGTTAAGTAACGTGCTTTAATTGCAAAAAATATACACATTTAAAAAAACCGCAAAATAGGAGTTCTTCTATGGTTTACGAAATTCTTAAATAACGTCTCTAGGCCTACTTTTTCGAAGTTAAATGAAATTACATATTCTAAATAAATATGTTATCCAAACTCAGGACGCTCATGGTTTAAATATTACTTTGTAAAGTTTTAACGGATGCTATAATTTTTATTATTTATTTTTTATATACGACCCCAAAATTTGTGAATTGTGAAAATCGATAATTTGAAAACGGCAGATTTGAGAGGCAATTAGAAAGATAAATTTATAATTTCCTAAAATTCCTTAATCACATAATTGTTTTCAGTTTACTCTTCTTTAACTGCTTGTACATTTCAATCGCTTTACTCTGTTCATTTTCCAACATAAGCCTCGTGCCCAGAGGCATTTCTTTTCGCTTGCCCTTTAAATCTGTTGTTTTTGGAATATTCTTAGTACTTGAATCTTCCCGCTTTTTCTTCGGTTCTTCCACAGTTTGTCCTAGTGTTAAAATATTTTTCAAAATTAAGTTATTCTTCTTTCCGGGCTGAAAAATATTCGTTATTAGTAAAATTAATAAATGCTCCTTTTTTTGTTCTTTTCAATGTTCCTTACCCTTGGAACGGGATCAGTTCTAACAGCTTTTCTAGGTAGAGTTGATAAGACTGGAGGTGCGTGTACGACTTCACCGAATTTGAAAGTATCTCTTTGGTACTCTTTGTTTTCGGCCTCAGACTTCTGTATATAAGATTATTATTACATGTATATTTGTAAGTTTGTCGCTATACAGTAGAGTTTTACTTTATATTAAATAAGTTTACCTTTTTCTTCTCACTCTTCAAAAGCTCCTTAATGACGTCTTTTGGTATTTTTGGAACAGGTTCAGCTCTTTTGATATTTTTTTTCCCTTTTTTCCTACTCTGCTTAGCAATTTCAAGCAATTCATCTTTTGGACGTTTTTTAATAGATATCTCTCCTGTTTTCGGATCTCTCACCACATCCACACCGTACTTAGCCTCGTAATGGGCCTCTTTCAGTGACTCTTTAGTTATGCGACTCACCCTTTTAAGATAATTTTCGTCGCTTTCTTCTGAAAGTTGTTTAATCGGCTTGATTTTCTTATAGTATGACTTTGGTTTGTCCTCAATTCCTGCGGGTTTTCGTTTAAAAACTTTGCCTTTTTTTGCATCTTCTTTCAATTTTATGAACTGTGAAAGGCTTCGGGACACTTTTTGTTGACCTTTTGCAGGAGGATTGTTGATGTGATCTTTTAATCTGAAAAATTATTTAGATGTCGACTTTTAATGAATGTGTTTTTATTTGTTTATACTACGCTGAGTGTGATGTAACACACTTTAATAAGAAATCTTCATAAAATCGATCGGTTGGTTATGCTATTATGAAATTGACATTTTTACGGGCTTAAAAATCTGTTTGAACTACATATAGCAATATATTGAAATTAGACGGGCATAAAACTCTTCCATTAAATTATATACATATGTACGTGCTGCATAAAACGCAGCTTCATGGTCTAGGCCCATTTTTCGTCTTCTCATCATACAGTTGCATGGTTTCTACTAATTTTTTCAGGTCAAACTATATATGTAAATATCCCTATAAATATCCGGCGAGTCTCGCCGCCCGAGAAGACTTTAGTTTCTTTTAGAGAAGCTTTTGAAGCCCAAAATGTTTGGCTGAAAGACTTTTTCATCATTAACTTACTTGGCATTCCTCAGTTCCTTTTGCTTAAGAGGATCTCTTACACCGTGATGCTTTTTTCCAGGAATTTTCCGTTTTCCCATTTCGTTTTTAAACTATCAATATTTACAAACTCCCAACACGTGTGATTGACAATTCTTAGAGTGACATTCGTTGGCACACGTCAATGGTTGGCACCACTGATGAAAACTGCTGACAAAGCTTCGTTCGTTAAATCAACTTTATTTTATAAAAAAAGCGGGGGATAGATATAGAAGAATTTTGGTATTATTTCGTTCCTTGTTACGCACTACAAAATACTTACGTTTCGGAAAATGTTATTAATCCCTAAATGTTGATCAATACCCTATCTAGGCAATTAAATAATATAAAAATAAAATATAAAAAAAAATTATTATAAAATTCTCTACATTGAGTTTGAGAAGCGCTGACCGCAATCATATGATCAAAGTTGACATTTCGCTGTAATCTTCGCAAAGTAAACATGACAAGCAGTTAAGATATCGCGGCCCATGATTAGCTGTAGAAGTGACTCCCCAAAATTCTAGTTAAATAGATTGGTTTCATATTTCTGTAGAGAGGTAAATTTCCGTAAAAATGATTAATATAGAGGAAGAGTGTCAGCGGCCGCAGGGGACATTGCTGGATCCGTGTGTTGACCTTCCCATCGGCAAGAAGACCCTTTTGGAGCTGACGGAAAAGGCGAAGGACTGGGCCATCATGCACGGAGCCGCGATGCGGTCCAAATCGAACTTCGACCCTGACGCCCTATACGTAAGACCAGCTCCATTTGCTTGCCAAAAAGCGCTGCTTACCAAAATCAATATCTTCCCCACAGTTCGCCCCGTTCGTCCTCTTCCCGTCTCCTTTTCCGCGGAAGGAGTTCTCGCGCGCCACCAAACTGCAGCCCATTTTGAATGAGCTAATGCACCGGGTGGCCTACGACGAGGAGTTCCTCCGGACGACGTTGGCTGAGACCATTCAGGTGGATGAGTTCACGGCGAACCTCTTCGAATTGTATGAGCACGTGCTGAAGACTGGATTCGTTCAGGTAATTATTTGTCTAGGGCTGTGGCAAGTATATTTTGAGAATCAGCTAAACTCCCAGCACTACATCCCTCATTTTCCAAAAACCCCTTGTTGACTTTTGGTGCACCTTCATTACATTTTAAATTTCTTTACTTTGCTAAGCAGTAGCGTACAAGATAATGATGGAAGCAAACCGATGCGGATGTAAAAATTTGGGTAATAACGAGTTTAGTACCTACAAGTGCACCCTCCTGTGTCCCGTTCGCCTAGACTTCGGAATCCGTTGCAAACGGGCTGCCTACCTCCCGGGTGTCCAGAGCAAACATTTTCACCCAGAGGTGTCCTATCTCAAATCGATCCACTATGGGTTTCCTGCCACCCTTTAGAATTTATCCCCTTTCTCAAGAATCATCCTGTATAATACACTAGGTCACTAGGATATAATTCTTACATATAACAAATAGAGGAGTATCTTGTGGACGGATGAAACGAAAATAAATTTATTTAGATCCGATGGTCGGAACTACTTTAGAAGGCTTCCGAATAAAGAATTCCTCCGTTTTTTATGTCATCAGGACTATCCCAACTACTCGTATAAACGGATTTTTTATATTTAGAAAATTTGTCTGGTGACGGCCATGCAAATTGTGCTCTTGAAGTCTTCTAAGTAATCGTATGGTTGATCACTTATGTTGATATTTAATTCAACCTTAGTTGCTTTCGAGTACTTGAATAGATCTTTTTTTTTGAAATATGAGCGATGAGCCGATCAGTTTGGATCGAAGTTCTTTTCCTTGCCGCACGATTTTCCACAGAAGGTTTTGGTCTCAATGATTTTTCACCAATTATTTTCGAACAGCTGAGAATTTTCACATTTTCCCTTTGATATTTTCTTCCGTAAAGTTAACATTTTTATTCTTTCTCTAAAAGAAAGTATTTAGCGATCCATTTCCTAGAAATTCGACATGCATATACCCTAGATTTGATAATTTTTAATAATCGCTGTTACCTGATACTACAGATGAAAGAACGCTGACAGGATTCCCCCAAATAAAAATACTGTAAATGAATACGCTGGCTCTATTATTAATGACCACCACTGTATGTATTACCATAGACAAATAAAAATTTTATTTGTCTATGGTATTACTTCTTCTGTTGCATACAAAAATATTCAATTTGTTGTCTAACGTTATTAGCATGTCTAAGATAATATTACTAACGATATTTAATAGTATAGCATAGCATATATTATGTAGGCAGTATATTCGTAATCTTACTTGCAAAAATATATGCATAATTAAAAGTTTTGATTTAGTTGACGTATTGAACATACATATGTATGTATGTAATTCGCTGAAAAACTATCATCCAAGTTTAATTTAAAAAAATAGGAGTATTCCTTTGTATTTAGTACTTAAATACTAAGTGCAATAAATAAATAATAATTAAAAACTAAGGCAATAACAAATTCTAGCTGACACCATTGTACGTAAACATTAAAATAGGCGACGATGTCTCTAGCTTTTGAAAATACTAGACTATCACCAATATTGTTCAATTTGGAAAAGGATCAATCAGGATAAAATTTAAAAATTTCATATGTACATTGCTATCTTTGTTCTTAATCTAAGGAATGTTTTTTTTTTAAATATTATTTTGTATGCTACTGCTTCTTATATAAAATATTTTAACTGAAATTGTATTATCAAATCATAGTAAATGATTTAAACAATGCGTTTGGTGGCTCAAATTATTTTCTCTTTTGCTAACTTTAGCAGCATAATGTGGTAATTAAACCAGTAAACGTGTTTACATTGTACTTGCTACAGCGCTACGCAAATAAGAAATGAAAGAGATATTTTGAACGATTCATACTATAATTAAATATTTTCTTTAAAAAGCCAGTGTCGTTGGGACTCATACGATCCGACATAATGCTGGAAACAAGATGCCCGGATGGAGGTGTTGCTCCTCCAAGTGCTTATTGTTGTTGGAAACAAGTTGAAATAAATACAATAGCGTCTGGTTTTGGCCACTTAGGACCAGCTAGCAAAGATGTACAGAGGTGCATTTTTTGCTTATTAATCAAAACATTTTTTTTTCGTTATGCCTTAATTTAATTTTTGTTCGAAATTTTACCGATATTTCGAAAACTCGATTATCTTTTTGGTGTTTCGGTAAAATGTCGGATCTGAACAGCTAAATGCATTTAAAGTTAAAACAGTAGTTCAGTATCTAGTATCTAGTTACTATCACTTTACTTTTGTTTTATGTTTTCTGCCAAAAATAAGCTTGCTGGTTTCGTGACTAATATTGCGTATGCGTTTTTGTCTTGTTGTTTTTTTGTGAGAATGTTGGATCGAAATCTTACCATAGTAATTCAATTAGAAGCATTTATTAACAACGCTTGCTTTCAACTGCATATATTGAATTTTTTGTTTAAAATTCTTCTTATTAAAGAGTCTGGTGATAAGTTCGGCCTTGAGGATCAAATATACTGCTTATATATTTGTTGTTTATTTTCTTTAAAAATTATAAAAAATCGCAATAAACAACTTTATTTTATATATGAGAAATCCAGATACCTATTTAGTCTAAAAAAATCGTTTTTAAAAATAGACTTTGAAAAAATGGAATGAATATTTAAGACTTGAAGGATTTTGCTCTATAATAGAAAAGATAAAAAAATTGATTGTTGGTTTTTCACTTAAGTGAAAGTCTTGAAAGATAGACCCTGACACTCAATATCTATCAGTTTTCAACTTCTAAATAGCATTAGCGGTCACTGCGCCAGTAAATTTCATATAATTAAATTTTAAAATAAATTCGACTAAAAAATACACTTCTCTTCAATATCGTCAATTATACTTCCTGGCCCTAAACGTTGTCACACGATTAAACACGTATACACAGACAACGAAAAACATTATTAAGAATATAGAAACGCTTATGCTTATCATTGTGGAGATTATATAGTGAAGTAAATCATAAGAAATGTAATTAAAAATACGGTAGTCACGAACAAGACAAAATTGTAGGTACATAATTAAACTGATTCTAAAGTGAAAATAGGATGTTAAATCTATAGACTTAAATTTATTTACTACGCTTGAAATAAAATAAATTCTGTATTTATACCCTTTTTGCATTGATTGGTTTGTTGTTCAAAATTTGCTGACTAATATATATCGCTGTAATATTTGATGCATGCCTTTTGAACTTTTTTTTATTAATTTCTTCATTATTAGTATTTTTATGAAAGATCACAGGAAATGTTAATACAAAGTTAAAGCGAAATAATTAAGATTTAACCAATGTATCGACTTTAAAGGTGTTTATTAGTTTATGGAAGAACTGGCATAAAGAAAATATTTAAACAATTTATGGCTCTCGATTCCCTGGTAAAGCACTTTTTCAACAATAATGTACATAAATTTCACGAGTTTACCACTCACGTTACGCTCATTTTAAAAAATAATCAAACTGTTGTAAAGAATTCATTTCATTATCTCCCATCCCACCAATGAATATCCTTTTTACATTAGCCTAAAAAATCGTAAAATCGTGTTTTATAGGAATTTCTTTATATGTAAATACATATTACCTAATTACAGGATGTCCCCTCTCTTGGCTTACTTCGTTCAGACTACTTGGTTCACAATTTCGATAATGTTATAAAACAGGTGGAAATCAACACAATTGCTTCTAGTTTCGGTGGAATATCCACCCATATGAGACCTCTTCAGAGGTATCTTATTAATTTAAAGGATTTTTATAATAAGAGCAGGCAAAGACCTCCTTTTTTAGTATAATTCTGTGAGCTTTCATTTATTTTAACAATCAATTATAATTTTAGCGCAATTTAAAATTGCATGCTAGTGCGTAATTTGCGAACATATCGGATTCTTTGGGATAGGTGTTATTTGCATGCTAGGTTTGATTTGTTATTTCTAAGGAAAGGGTAAATTAAAATGCATGTACTGAGTGTTCTTATGTGTAACTTGTGTTGTGTTTAAAAAAATTATCTGTTGTTAATTAGGTGATGGTGCAACACATATACTCTTGATTACAGTACTTAAGAATGGAAGTTATTATTTTATTAGTGGCTGGATAGCGATTTTTAAGACAGTTAAAAAATCGGGTAATAATCATTACATGAATTTAAAATTGCATTGTTAATTTGTTGAAAAAGATTGGGAAATCGTTATAAACATTCTTCGAACTATGCTGACCATGCGTTTTGCTCAAGAGTCATGCAAAGTTTTTGATTGAAAAATTAAACTATTTGGATTTTTATTACTTTACTCATGCTTTCGGAGCAGGTACCTAAGTTTCAAACGCATTTTTTCTGAAATTGTTTTTCAAAAACAAAATATCACAAAAAAATTATATTGTTTTTTTTTTTTTTTTGTTTTTTTTTAATTGGAAAATCTGGTAGGTATTTTTGTTGTACGTAATTTTGTCCGTAATCGCTGAGTTGCAAGAAGTCTTTTCGTGTCCAATACAAAGATTTCTTAACATCTTACCTTAGTGCAATCTGTTTACAGACAATATTCTTAAATATTATGTCCAATGAAATTGAGGTTTTTTGCGGATGTGCCTTGTTGTCTTCTTATAGATATTGCAATATAATTCCGCAATGAATGACCGGTTAAATAATCTGATTTCGTCTTGAACTCAATGACCTCAACTTATATTTTTTATTATCAGTTGTCGGTGAATAAAACGGCGAGCGAACTTTTAATCAAAGCCAGGAGCTTTCTTAATTAATGCAGTAATTTTTATCAGTTTTGGTAATTTTAGCCACATTTTAAAATTATTAGAAATATTTTAAAATTCCATTTTAGGTATTGTGAATTTCTATATTGTAAATTTATTATTTAAGAATTACGATAAAAATGCGATGTTTAGCATATGTATTTTCGAAACATACGGTAGATATCCATAATTTCAAACAATTTAATTTTTAAGTTTTCGGATGTGTAAAAGTATGCTATTTTTAACATGTAAATAAAACATATACATTTCTATTTAAGTAAAAATCGCAAACTAATTAAAGCCTTTAATTAACATGTTAAATTTGAACTAATGTTTAATTTAAATTACTAAATATAAATTTGAGTAAAGTTTAATATTCTGTTTAACCGATTACGGGATTTATTATATTATTGCTCTAATATTTTGTACTATTAACTCCAATTGCTCGTTGCATCGTTATCGTCATAATCTCATATGTGATATGTGATATGGTATAAAAGTACCTATATTTGATTTATATAATTGCATTTTTACATAGCTTATAGGTTTAAAATATTGTCTGATATATAATTTTTATTTTATTGCAGCTATGTTCTTAAGGAGATGGGGTTACACAACCTTTTAATATCTGTTTGTATTTATATTTTTGGTATAGTATGGATTTATTTATATAAAAGTTTTCGTGTAGCTACCAAGAAATACCGCTCTGCACGACCTCTGCGCTGGCATGATCAAGGCTTGGGAGATGGGCAAAAAAACGGGTGTTATTTTGTTTGTTATTGAAGATATTTCTTATAATATATGCGATCAGGTAATAAAATAAAAGAATTTCATCTAACGATATGCTCGAGAGATTTTGAATTCGATAAATTGTTATTTTTTTGTAGAGATTTCATGAATATGAGATTAGGAAGATGCGAGCAGATGTAAAAGTAATTCGGAGGACTTTAACTGAAATTTATAATCAAGGGTCCCTTAATTCACAACAGGAACTCATAGTGTAAGTTTACGAAACTGATGGTAATAATTTGATTTGACTTATAAAGTTTCATATAGAGACGAGCACTTGGTAAATGTTGTATATTTCCGCGCTGGTTATGAGCCAGGACATTATCCTACTAAGAATGAGTGGACTGCAAGGAAATTAATTGAATGCTCAAAGGCAATTAAATGCCCCTCAATACAGTACCATTTAGCGGGAACCAAGAAGGTTCAACAGGCCTTGGCTGCTCCAGGAATTCTAAAGAGATTTTTAAAAGACGAGAAAAAGGTTTGGATAAGAGTTCATTAAATTTATTGCAGATAGCGGAGATTGAGTAATATTTTATTGAATATCTTTTCAGATTGAAAGCGTCAAAGAGATTTTTACGGGCCTATATTCACTTGATAACAATGAAGTTGGAAATAAGGCTTACAAAATGGCCTTGGCTAATCCCGAGAGGTTAGTGTAAAAGAATAAGGGTTATGACAAAAATCTTTTAAGTGATTTTAAAGAAATGCAGCTAAATATATAAATATTGAAAAGTAATGAAGTAGAAGAGTTTCGCATTGGATACTAGAGCTTATATTGTAGAATTCAGTTCATATTTATAAACTTTTTGGCCGATTTACTAAAATGTAAAGTTCTTTCAATTCAAATATTGATTTTTAGATTTGTATTAAAGCCACAAAGAGAAGGAGGCGGTAATAATGTTTATGGGTTGGACATTCCACCAGTTTTAAAAGTAAGTAGCTAATAAATTTTTAAAAATTACGAAATTTTATTTAAGCAAGATCTATAAACGCAATTTAGTTTCTGGTTAATTTTTTTTATAACATTGATTGAAATTGCCTTTTGTTTTTACTTAATAGAAAATGAGCACTGTTGAACGTTCCTCGTGGATATTAATGGAGCGCATCCACCCGCCGATAACGAAAGGTTATATGGTACGTCCTGGTGGACCAATGCCTCCGCCGATTTCGGAAATGGTATCCGAATTAGGAATTTTTGGTGTGATAATAGGAGATTCTTCCCGTATCCTCGAAAATTATCAAGCTGGACATATGCTTCGCACAAAATTAGCAACCGCAAACGAAGGTGGGGTTGCAGCTGGACTTGGAGCACTGGACAGTCCATATTTAGTTGATTAATGAAATTTTTCGAACAAAGTTCTTTAAAGGCAAAAACATTTTCAGTTGTTTTTGTTGTTAAAATCTTTAGCAGCATTTAATATTTTTATACAGTAATATGAAGGAAGGAAATAAAGCGATTACATATTTTACGGTGGCTTCTTCTGATTTATGAATTCTTATGCAGGAAATAAATGACTTGACCCAAAAATTTTTGGTCGAAGAATAATCTCAGTTCAATTATTTGACCCTCTAAATGGGGTTATCTGTTTAAAATTCGGACTTCATTTTGGTGAATCTGTTTCAGATTGGTATTTATAAAAATAAATACATTTAAAAGTATCAAATATTTTACTTATTATTAAAAAAATAATATATATATATAGAGAATTTAAAACGTTTTTGAATGAGGAGTTTGCAAAAAATTCGCATTCATTAAGAAGTTTTCGTTTTGCTTTGAAGTGTTGGACTCACTATTTGAAATATAAAACTTACAAGAGTCACGCTTTGTTTGAGATGTTAAGCGTCGAAATAGATCCACTGGGTCATAAATCCATTTAGCAAATTGTCGCTTATCGCGCACACAGTTTTCACAATAAAAAAGAAGCAATCTCTCCTTCGAGTCGATGCCTTTTTCATTCTGAATCAAAGATCTTCATATTCATTTTTTGAGTACATCAACTTTAAGATTGTCTGCACGTATGTCGAGGCCTAAATAAGAGTTTCTAGCATCGGCTTGCGTAGATACGGACGCTTCAGCGGCAACAGCTTTGCGAGGTCTTTGCACACAAACGAGGACATTTGTCGATGTGTCGAATCGGCCGTGCTGTGCTGCTAGATTAATTAGAATTAGATTCATCTTTCTCAATACCAGAAAAATGATTTTTATTATCTCAATGGATGGCCTTTTTGTTCTTCGTCTCCGACACATTTGAAATTTATATAAAGGGCCCACGGATGGCTGGCTTAGATCATTTGTTTCTTGACTTTCAATATGGACAAATTGGTCCAGGTGCCGCGACGCGATCAAGGAGTTCACCATTACGATTAGTTTTAGTTTTCAATCTTGAATTGCAAGGACTTTTGCAGTCTAATTTTAAGAGATTTGGAGCTATCCTTTTATTCATTAAAAGTTTCAACGGTAATTGAATAGTGAAAATAGTGAACAAATTATATTTTGGTGTTGCTATGTTCCAGAGTTATCTGAGTGTGTTATTTATAAAATTATGATGACCTTATGGGTTACGAAACGAAGAAGCCTTTGTGAGATTGTGAAGTGAAGTGTCGAAAGTGCACCGAAAAATTATTAAACAAAATTATCTAAGGATTATATGAATTACAATAATTAAAGATTGTGCTTTGGAAATTTGAAAATGTTTTATAAAAAAGGATACGATTTTGGAAAATGTTCATATGAATAGGAATTAGGAATTTGAAACTATTAATATAATTAATTACCTTTACTTTGATTTATATCAAATTTGCATATTATTTTTCAAACTAACTTAGTTTGGTCTTGGTGAAAATTGATTAAAATAATAATAAATAATTTCACTACCAACAAAATTTCGTCTGAAGAACTTATCCACATAAGATTTTTGTTTTAATATTTAATTGCAACATTACGAGAGTTATGATTGTGCAATCTGAATTCGTTAAGTTAAAATATTAGAACGAACACGTTCATACGATAAAAGAAATTAAACGAATATAGTACTAGCCATGAATATCAAAATTTAAATTTTAAATATAAAAACGTTTGTGAGTTTACGTCTTTTTTTTAACTTTCAAATTTCCCAAGCATAATAACGAAGATTATTAAGCAAAGTATACTAAAAAATTTCTTAGGATACAAATGAAAACCGATTAACATGAAAAGTAAACGATTAATTTTGCTGGCGATAGCAATATGTATTATAATAGCTACAGTCACCAGTGCGGAAGAAATAGCTAGTCCAAAAAAACCAAAAAAGAAAAAAAGTGCTAAAACGAAAAAGGATTTTAGACAAAAACCACAATTGGAGCAAGCAAATGTGGAAAATGGTGATGATGGCGATGATATTTATGATGGTGACTACAATTACGAAGAAGAATTAGGTAAGTAAAATATTGATAATTTCTAAAAACAACAATAAGCAATAATGAGTGTCATACTTTTAAAACTTGTTTCGTTGAACTTGTAATAGTTATCTTTTTATATTCTTTTTTTTTTATTTAATATAATTAACACATGTAATAATAAAGTAACTTAGTTTTACAAAACTTAATAAGATAATTTTAACATAAGAGAATGGCCTCCTAAAAACTTCTATTTTAACTTATTAATTTAAATATTTGTTCCATAAAAACCGCCTTAGCTTAGAAAATCATTACAAAATTTACGTACATTTTAGATTTTTGGAATGGTTGCACACAAATGCGGTTCATTTATAATTACATACATACATACATATGAATGTACATCTTTCAGTATGAATTAAAACTTATTCTGAGAAAATAAGATTCCTGTTAAAAATTTTCTTATGTCGACCTCTATACCTCTACGGTTTATGATAACAATTCACAAATTAATTGAAAGTAGCCATATAAATCTAGACCAGTCGTCCTGTCAATTAAACAACAGAAGAAAACTCGTCCTCGAACTGTGATCACAACTATTTATTTGTAATTGTATGTCGCATACCCAGAGGGACTCTAGTGACCAGTCAATTGAATGCCTGCGCATCCAAGTAACCTATTTCTGGAAAATTAAGACAAATGGCCAAAGCTAAATACCAGACCACTTGGGAAGATTCATAGATTTTTCAATGAATTTGTGGGAATTTGTGCCGCGTTGTTTCTTCAATTATCGCCTTGTCGCCTCCACTTCACACTCTGGCGCCCCCATTTGCATTTAATTAAGGAGCATTAAACTGCGCTCGACGCGATCATTTATTTTATGATTCAGTTTTGTCGTTAAACAAATTAATCACAGTGATTGACACGCTGCTTTTTACAAAAGATTACCGCGCGGCCGGCAGTCGACATCGTAGGTCAGTTACATTCGTTCGTCTTCTGGTACGTCTCAATAGAAAAATAAGAAAAGACCAATTGACCATTCGAGATGACCAACAGCTGGATGATATCAAGACGCATCGGCTCTTCGATGAATGGAATGCTGACTTCCTTTTGATTAGCCCCGTCGCGATCAAATTGCTTCGATCGGGTACATTTCTTTCTAGTCATAATTGCGAAACAATTTTATTAAAAGTATGTGTGATATCCGTAACTCTTTTCCTTTTATCAAAGAGATATGGAAGATGGAAACGTCCAATCTGAAAGATTTAAATGGAGTACGTCTTCCATTTGCTGATAAGGTGAAGAATCTTGGGGTGCTCTTCAATAGAAAAACAGACAACTGCGATCATAATAATTCTATGTAAAGTTTATGGTGGTCTTAGACTGCTTAGTTTATCAAGTAGTCTACTCCATTTGCTTTAAAGCTTAAACTTATGAAAGCATTGGTTCCATTACATTTCATTTGCTGGAATCTTTACCTGTTCAAATTAGAAAACTAGGCCGGTCTGAACTGTAAGGAAAGCAGACTTAAATTTAAAGTCTTGAATTTAGGTATATTTGAATTTTGTTTTTTACACAAGATCTAGACCATTTTTGATATTATAAGATTGTAAGCCGCAGAAACCTTTGATTTAAACTCTTAAAAGAATCTGCATTCATTTTTCTTATAATTTAATATCACAAAATTATTGTAAGGCAGTAATCAGAATAACATGTCTTTTGAAAAGTTAGTTTTACTTTTAAGAAATTATATCAAGAGTGCACAAATAAATAATTCTACGTTTTCGGTGGAACAGCCGTAACTCCGCTCGTGGACTTTTTTTTTTTCTTCAAAAAACGTTTTTACGGATTTTTTTATTTTAAAATTAATAATAAATTTACTTCCTCTCTTCAGTATTTTGTTGTACGCAAGTACTAAATGTTGCATATTTCTCCAATTCTAGATACTGAAACCCGAAATTTCGAGTTCAACCAACCCGTTGATGAATTTCCAACAGGTATACAATTTCTAAAAGTTTTAAAAACAATAATCCAACAATATCAATTCCTACAGATCGAATAGAAACAACGACGAATATTCCTCACGATAACTTAATTGGTATTTATTTATTCATATAAAAAAATTAAGAGATAAACGATCCAACATATTTTACTTTAGGAGCATTCTCTTGCTACCACGAAAATGTTTGGTACAGAGAGAATCAGGAATTTCGAACTGGCGAAAATCAGTGCGCACTTTGTCGATGTCTAAACCGTCGCGTAACTTGTGACGAATCGAGATGCTCCGGTCGTTTTAATGCCGGACCCACGACGACCCCTCGAACAATACCCACCACGAGAACCATCCCAACAATAAGAACAACACCGGCAACCCCCAGGACGGTGGTTGAGACGGATGTAGCATCAGTGGGTTTTGGGTCCCGAGGTGAACCAGGGTACCCGGGTGATAGAGGCCAACCAGGCGATGCTGGGACTCCTGGCTCCCCTGGAAATCCCGGTATTCCCGGTTCACCCGGTCCTCCTGGACCAGTCCCGGACATGAGCTACTATACCCATCAACTTGCCGACGTACTATCAACCGGAGATAAAGGTCCCACCGGGCAAGTTTTTCCAGAACAGTTTCAATATCTTCAGGCGCAGGTTGGACCTGTTGGGCCAAGGGGTCCTCCAGGCCCCGCTGGCGCACCGGGCCCACAAGGATTTCAAGGTGTAAGGGGAGAGCCAGGGGAGCCTGGAAGTCCTGGACCTCCAGGACAAGCAGGTCCTCGGGGTCTTCCAGGGACTCCGGGTAAAGATGGTGAACCTGGTGAAGATGGAGAAGCCGGAGCAGCAGGAGCTTTAGGACCTCCAGGTCCAAGAGGATTGCCGGGTATGCCTGGGTTGCCTGGTGTAAAAGGACACAGAGGTTTCCCCGGTTTGGACGGAGCTAAGGGTGATGTAGGAGCAACAGGAGAGAAAGGTGCCACTGGGCAAATGGGACCCATGGGTGCAATTGGTCCAATAGTAAATAAAAACAGATTTTTTGCCATATAAAATACTTTTTATTTTTTAATAATAGGGACCTGCTGGACCAAGAGGTGAGAGAGGACGCGAAGGACCGCCTGGTCAGCCAGGTACAAGAGGTGTTGATGGAATTCCTGGTCCGCCCGGGCAACCAGGCTCCGCAGGGAAATCCGGACCACCAGGCTTTCCCGGAAGTCCAGGATCTAAGGGAGACATGGGCTCTCAAGGTCCGAAGGGTTCGCAAGGTCTACAGGGCCCTAGGGGAGAAACAGGAAGACCAGGTTCTGCTGGAGAGCCTGGTTTGCCAGGAGCGCCAGGCAAAGATGGATTGATGGGAGAAAAGGGTAGCCCAGGTGCTTCTGGTGTTCCTGGACCGCAGGGATTCCCTGGAAGTAGAGGACCACCAGGCTTGAATGGAAGCCCCGGAGAGCAAGGCGTTAAAGGAATGCCGGGAACTCCAGGAGAAAGGGGTTTTAAGGGAGATCAAGGAATGAAAGGAGAATTTGGCGCACCTGGACCAAGAGGCTTACCTGGCACTGTAGGTCCAGAAGGTAAACGCGGTAAACGTGGTATGCGAGGTCCTACAGGACCGAGTGGTCCTCAGGGCGAAAGAGGACCGGCTGGAGTTGCAGGGTTGCCAGGTCCTGATGGAGCGCCAGGACCAAAAGGAGGTCCAGGAGATCGTGGTCCACAAGGTTTTACAGGCATAAAGGGTAGTACGGGTGATCTTGGACAACCTGGACCTCCGGGAGTGCAAGGGCTTCGGGGCCCGCCTGGTAAAATTGGCGCTCCTGGTCGACCTGGACCAGTGGGAGAGCGAGGTCCGCAAGGAGCTGACGGTAAGCCTGGTGAGCAAGGACCCACAGGCTTACAGGGACTTCCAGGACCCATGGGCTTATCAGGAGATAAGGGTTTCCCAGGAGAATCAGGAAAAGATGGAGAAGCTGGTCCGCCAGGGCAACCCGGACCTAGAGGTGATGTAGGAAAAGATGGACTTCCTGGTTCTCAAGGACCTCCTGGTCCACCAGGACAAGATGGATCACGAGGTGCACCAGGTCCGGCGGGTCCACGTGGTTTCCAGGTAATTTTTAACTGACTAAATTTGTTTAATGTTTTTAAAAAATACATAAATGTAAGGGTCTTCCTGGAGCTGTTGGTAATCCTGGAACGCCTGGAAAGGATGGCCAAAGTGGACCACCAGGTCAACCAGGCCAAATGGGTGCTGCAGGGAATAGAGGTGAACGAGGTTTCCCAGGTGAGCGTGGGCCTATTGGGGCTCCAGGACAAGCAGGAGAACGAGGCGAATCTGGATCTCCTGGACATGACGGACCACCAGTAAAATTCAGCTTCATATTAAAAATCTTTCTTTGTACCACTAAAAAAATATTTAGGGCTTGCCAGGAAAACCAGGAATGAAGGGTCACCAGGGAGCTCCTGGAATGGTAGGATTACCTGGACTAAGGGGAACTCCAGGACCAAGCGGTGAGAAAGGGGAACGTGGAAGTATCGGTAGTGTAGGACCTGAAGGGCCTCCAGGAAAACCTGGCGACCGAGGTCCTCAGGGTATAGTTGGACCTCCTGGACCACCTGGAGAACCTGCTGAAAGGGGAGAACCTGGCACACCAGGTACCCCTGGAGAACAAGGAACACCGGGATCGCCAGGTGAGAGAGGAGCACCGGGACCGCAAGGATTGCCCGGCTTCCCTGGGCCACCAGGCTTATCCGGAATCCCGGGAGGAAAAGGTGAACGAGGATTGATGGGCATAAAAGGAGAACAAGGGTCTTTGGGGCCACCGGGAAAACCAGGTGAGCAGGGATTACCAGGTCCAATGGGTTTGACTGGCGCAAAGGGAGCCCGAGGAGAATCAGGGCTAAGAGGAGAAGCTGGCTTAATGGGTCCTCCGGGAAGGCAAGGAGAACAGGGAGCAGCGGTGAGTAAAAGTTATTTTGTATTGTGTTCTGAAATAAAGAAATAAATTATTAGGGACAACCCGGAAGTCCAGGGCAATCCGGTCCTCCAGGAGTACCCGGTATGAAAGGAAGCTTAGGAGATACCGGAAGGCCGGGATCTCCAGGTCAGCCTGGTCCACAAGGTTTAACAGGACAAGATGGTCCTAAGGGAGAGACAGGAAGCGAAGGACCAAGCGGTCCGCCTGGTAATCCCGGTCCTCCTGGCCCACATGGCGATCGTGGAATGCCAGGTTTACCAGGACCTCCAGGAAGTGTAGGTCCCCGAGGCTTAAGAGGTGCTTCTGGAGAGCCAGGTATTCCAGGAAAACAAGGAAAAGACGGGTCACAGGGACCAGTAGGCATGATGGGTCCTCCTGGTAATCCTGGACCAAGTGGAGAACCAGGCCCCGAAGGAAGATCAGGAAAGCCAGGGCCTCCGGGAATTGCTGGCAGACCAGGAGATAAAGGGCCACAAGGACAGACAGGATCACAAGGGCCAAATGGTCCTCCAGGATTGCCTGGGCCTCCTGGTCCCTCAGGTCCTCAAGGTTTAACAGGAGAACGGGGCTTGAGAGGAGAAAGTGGTCCACAAGGTGTAGAAGGGCCTCTTGGACCCAGAGGCAAACCTGGTCCCCCTGGAACAGAAGGACCGAAAGGTGATTTGGGAGAACCTGGACCTAAAGGTACCAAGGGTCATAGAGGTCTTATAGGATTGCAAGGGCTGCCGGGTCAACCCGGTCTAAAAGGAGATTCCGGTAATCCTGGTTTGCCAGGATCCCCTGGAAAGCCAGGAGAACCAGGAGCAAGAGGACTTCCTGGAAGAGATGGTTCTGCTGGACCTCAAGGCATACTTGGCCCTGCAGGTCCAAGAGGAGCACCTGGAGGGGACGGCAGACAAGGTCCTCTTGGACCTCCCGGACCACCAGGACCTCCTGGACCGCCAGGTGATTCCATGGGATACGACGCAGCTGCTCTCGCCGCGCTTCTTCAACAAGGTGCTATTGGCGGAACTAAGGGTCCAGATCCAATGGGTGACGAACCGCCTAGGCTATTTGGAACAGAGGGCTTGAGTGAAGAAGAAAGACGAGCCATTGTACTTAAAGCTTATGAACAACTTAAAATCTCATTTGAAAAATTCAAGAAACCGGATGGACAAAAGAATGCTCCCGCTAAAACATGTAGGGACCTTCAGGTAGCACACCCTGAACTAAAGAGCGGAAATTACTGGATTGATCCAAATGAAGCAGATGTTAGGGATGCAATTTTGGTTTACTGCGACATGGATAAGAAGGCAACTTGCCTAGTGGCTCAGCCCAAAGAGAGTCCGAAGATGAGTTATACAGGCAAAGAACACGAAATCTGGATGGGTGAGATGCCTGAAGGTATCAAGATATCCTATAAGGCAGACAGCAACCAAATCGGATTCCTGCAACTTTTATCAGCTCAAGCGACCCAAAACATCACCTTCCACTGTAAGAAGACGGTGGCGTACCTCCACGAAGAGAAAAATACGTATAGAAAAGGACTTAAACTATTGACTTGGAACGACGCCGAACTTACGCCCAAAGGTCCTCAAAGGCTCAGGTTTGAAACGGTTCATGATGGCTGCAAGGTAGATTTTAAAATTCACTTCACGGTACGATTAACAGAATTATTTTATTTCCTTTTACCAGGCACGTAGTAACACGTGGGCTAACACAGTAATAAGCTATACGACTGAGAAATCAACTAGGCTTCCAATTCTAGATGTCGCAATTCGAGATGTAGGGGAACCAGACCAGCAATTTTGGATTGAAATCGGATCACCTTGCTTTTATTAAATATGTTAAAATTTTTTATCCTTGAGTTAATTTGAAAACTGCCATTAGAACTTTTCCTTGATACGTAGGTTAATTTCGTTTTGTAAAATTTATGCTAGACTTAATTGAAGACTCTTGACACTAGGTAAGTAGGTAGCATACGTTATGGCTAAGTACGCTTTTATAAATAGACTATAATGTCGCCATCTTTAAGAGGAAGTGGTCTTTATACGAATGGTTTACAAGTTAGGCTGCAACGAGATGTTAGGTTTAAGAACGAAGAAGCATATATCATTCTCATAGTAAGTAAATATATATAAATAACAAATAAGATTGGAAAACGTTTTTGATATTGTTGATTTTGCAGAAAGCGAACGATTGTTTTCATTTTTATGTCAATTTCTCAAATTAAAAATTAAATCGAGTGAAAATTGAAATAAAGTTAAAACTCTTCAACGTTACTTTTCGCGAAGACCTTTTATGAATATAACAAAATACCCTTTGCTCCACTCTTTTAATTTCAGGTTACATATGTAAATATAAAAACAATACAAAACATTCCAGTTGCAACTTAAACTAATATGTAATAATATTTCATCTGTAAGTACTTCACCCTAATAGTTACAAAATTATACACAAAGTTAAGAAGAAGTTAAACCAAATTATATGACGCGACTGAGGGACTTCCTGAAGCATGTTTCTGGTGAAACAAAGAACTTCAGAACTGAGAGGGAGTTAATAACCCCGGAAAGCCGATTAAAAGTATTCTGCTCGCC
Organism: Machimus rusticus; assembly: GCA_951509405.1. Lineage (NCBI taxonomy): Eukaryota > Metazoa > Arthropoda > Insecta > Diptera > Asilidae > Machimus > Machimus rusticus. The sequence continues at coordinate 46,954,190 of OX608051.1, read as the reverse complement.
CAAAGAGGTTTTGGATGCTCTCACATTGAACGTTCTATCAATCCTAGATCTTGTGTTAGAGACCTTGAAGGGGCATATTAATTATTAAGGAGTTCATTGGATTCTTCGTGTAATAAAGCAAGGGTTCCCCCCTGCTGTTACATCTTTAATTAATGATAATTGTCTAAGTATTTGGGATTGTCGAGAAATTTAAAATTGAGTTCAGTACCATGCTTATGATACGGCATTCAAAGTTTTCGATTTGTTCAGATTGTGTGACAGAGATTTATGCTAAGAGCTAACGGCTTTTAGAAAAGTCTGCGAAGTTCCCGCCATCGTTGCAGAGCCTCATTTTAGTTCATTTATATTCCTCCAGAGTCCTTAAAGGGCATGTAGATGCAGTCAGCGGAATTTCCATCCGAGTCGTGGGAAATTTGCCGCTCTCGTGTTTCACCACCACTCGGCACTCGGCGCCTGCCCCCAGCGGCCCAACGTCACGTCGTGGAAATGGAAGCACGTTTCGCCTCGTGACGTCGGCGCTCTTCGGCCCTTCGCGGTCTCTCTTGGACCGAGGAATTCCCATGCACTCGGTCGCAAGAATTTCCTCCGGCCGCACGAGACGACTTCGCATGGAACAGTCTCTGGAACTTTGGCCCGTGACGTTTCGTGACGCAGCCCTTGGCTCAGTGTGAAGTTCAGTTGCAGTCAATGAAGTCTGAAGACGTAAGAATCGCGCTGTTACCGCGACAAAAGTTGTCTGGAAAAAATGTGAGTTTCCGATAATTGAAAAGTAATAACATCCTTGGCTAAGTCGTCCTGCATAATTGTGTTGCTAAAAATTAGCTGTGCTTGGTCGTCGAGGAGTCCGGTGGGTGTTAGATAACCGCGAGACCGGATTGTGGGCGAGCTCAACTCGATCTGGTGCCTGCTAACATGCTAAAGAAATCGATAAAAACTGTTTCTGTGGGTCGCCGCCACTGTCGAAATGACTCGGAGTGAAGCACAATCGCGAAGCAATTCAATCATTTCCGCGATTAATAGCGCTGGAAAGCATTTGCTGACATGTGGTGAATATCTGTTAACCATTTTCCTTTAATTTTCATTCAAAATTATCGCTCGCGGCCGGCCAGTCACCAGCGGCAGCGGCCCTTTTCTCGAAGAAACCACCAGAAAATCGTCTTTCTCCTGTTTTCACTGGCGGATTTAGATTCGAAGGGACCGGGGAGGGCCGAGGAGGCACGGGGCTGGGTCTGGGTGCTCTACTGTCTTATCACCTGGGCACGTCTGTCGCTAGGGTGAAGTGAAGGCATCTTGTCCTTGAAGACAGCTGGAAGTGGTGCTCTGCTCGTCACACGTGAGGGGCTCCCTCGAGCCCTTTTAGCGGTGGGAACCGAGCGACCGTCTCTGCCGCCAAGGAGCACCGGGGCCGCCAGCTGTCGTGCCAGGAGATGCAGCCTCCGGCCGAGACGGCAATTGAACCATTGAACCCTGTCGAAGACGAATTACTTCGCTTCGCAATACTTGAAAGAAATTTAGCCGCCTGCTGTCTTGGCGAGGCGAGTGTCGCGTTGTCTCGCCGCCGCAATGACGGGGGCCCCTCTCCGCGCCGTGCATGAAAAACGCAACTTGCATTGCACCAAGTCGAGCTGCATCTTTGCGATCGAATGCGACGTCTTTTCCATTTGCGTCAATTACGAAATAGTCGGCTAGGTGCTAGCTGGATGGTGTGGCCGTTCTCGCTCATTCTTTGTTTTGATGTTTGTCCAATTGTTAAGTGTTTGTGTATTGCTTTTAAAAATTTATAATTTCATTGGATAAAACCATAGGTAAAAACTTACTTCCTAAGTTCGCTAAAAACTACAATTTATAAGTGCACTAATTCCCAATAGAATTCTAAAATAATTTCTTTCATGAAAATCTCCCAGCAATTTCGTTATGCGAAATCTCTTTCTAAAATCATATCGATCGCTTCAATTATTTGAAATGAAAAAAGTTGGGAAATTTCAAGATAAGTGTGCAAAATCTTTGACGTATCATTTCAGCTGTCAAGGTACCGCACTTTGTTATAGAAATAATATATAATCCTTTTAATCCACAACAATGATCTCTCAACATCTGACCTGAAATGATCAGGACTGTCACTGAAATGTTCGCTCTGAGGCTCATCATTTCGGCGCCATCTTATTTTCGAACTTGAAATGACCGAAATGATCGAAATGATATAATTTTTCTTTATTTCGCACACAGCCTTAATGAATTTGTGAAAGGTCGAGATTTTTAAAATAACTTTTCAAAATCTCAACCGATGAAGTCAGCGCGAAAACCAAACCTGATTGTTTGTGATATTCCACAGCATAGAATTTATGTTACTCAAATCTTAAGAAGGCTTTTTTAAATTGGCTAGAGATTAAAACGACATAATATGTTAAAAATTTGAATTTATTAGCGCAGTGGAAAGGCATTTAACACTAATAACTTAATCAATAAAAACATTTAAATCACGAACTAAATAAAGTACGTAGTTTTAAAGAAAATATTGAATGAAAAGTCTCGATTTGTGGTAAATGAGCTTCACATTAACCGAAATGAGTGACCGACTTCTCCTGGCAGCAACCTCCAAATGATTCAAACCACTTATCGAACTAGAATAGTTATGCAAAATCAAGTAACCTTAAAATTAATTTGTTTGGAAATAACTTTCACAACTCCTTTAATGTTTTGAACCAACAAAAAGAAATCAGGAAATTTTATTTAACTGACTGAGTGGCTTAATACATAATATCTTCAATATGTGCCTGAAATCGCATATTGTTTCAACTAAAACAATAGAAAGCAAGAAAAATTCAGCGTTAATACAATTATAATTAAAATAAATTCACTAATTAACTCACATACGAGTATTAGACACACATTTTAGATACGAGTACATATATGATTAGCTTAACCAGCGGATAACTCCAGATTGAATGTCCTTGAATGCTCATGATAATATTTATTTTTAAAAGGAAACATTTTTATTATTGATCAACAATGAGTTTGAGTTTTATTGTTCGCTAGCAAAATTACTCGCTCACCTATTATATAAAGCGTTATATGTTTGCATATAAAGATTTTTAGTTTAAGGTTCTTTTAAGAGAATAAATTTGATTGATACCACTAGTGTGGTATTACTTTTTATTGTATTTATATACATATGTATGTAACTATGAAAATTTGAACAACTTACGCTTAGTACAACGATTTCTCTTTTATTCAGATTCTTATAAGAGACAATTGCCGTTAGAAAACTTCGTTTTATTTTATTTATAATTGGTTGTAAGTTTAAAAAGTATATAAAATCAGATAATACCCTACTTGTAATTTTCATTCATTAAAAATCAATTGTAGAAAGAATATAGTCAACGGTCCTTAAACGTTTATTAAAAGAAACAAAAATGTTGTTCAAGTACGAATGCTTTTTCTGAAAATTTCTTCAATATTCCTCATAAATGATGTCTTTGCTCACAATTCAAAGTAAATTACAATTTTCTTTATCCTTGAAATAACTTTTCCCTTAAAGAATGCTTTCGAGCGAACAGCGCGAGGTACTGCAATTAATTGCCATTGTCTGCTGCTTCACTCAAAGTGTTTTCATTTAAAATATTCAGTAGCTAAAAATATATCAAAAACGTGACATAGTTTTTGTTTAGCCTTTTCTAAATCTCTGAAATGTTATAATTTGTTACATTGCAGCTTGATCAGCATAAAAAAGTTTAAAGTTTGAGGCACATTCATTTATTGTAATCAGACAGCCTTTTATTTCAGTGAAGGGTTGAAATCTGTTAAATTGCCTTATGTACCAAAAAATGTTCTCTCGAATGTCTATAATAGCCCTTTTCTAAGGTTGTGACAAATTATGTATCATTTGATTTTTCTTGATTTAATTTTGTTGTTGGAACCTTAGGATAATTAGTTTTGTTTATAGAACCCATCTTGCCATGTTGATATTGGGTAATTGCCCTTAAACCAGTCGTTAATATGATGCGAGTCTATTCAATTTCATTAAAAGTTTAGCAACTTTTAATTGTTGAGTAGTCTTCTTTAAGTTGAAGGAAAGAGTGTTTTAATTAGCTTAATTCAGAACTTGGAAGGTCATGTAACAGATATTAATCATGGAAAATATATTCCTCCCACAGACCTAAAACAGATTCGCTCTAAATTTACATGAAATTTCCAAGGTCAACTTAAAACCAAGATCAGAAATCAATTTATCAATAAATTACATATTTTCGGGCAGATTGAGCGCAAATTGCCACCGATCTGCAAATTAATGATCTGAAACCGTCCGCCAAAACGATGATAGATACGAGCGGATTGCGCGCCGCGTCTCCTGCCTTTCAAATTGCAAAATGACCTAACACTGGCCGTTGCATTATTTATGAATGTTATGCTATAAATACGCTGAAATTGACACGACATGAATTTATTCATTTCTGAAAGAAATTGTCAACTTCCGAAAGAAGTGATTCAATCAAGTGGCACGGCCAATGTGTCTGCGGCGATATGCTGCGATAGTGGCTGCTCAGAGCTCGCTAGTCCTAGTTAGCATACTAAAACGATCTAACTATAGCCACGAGCGGCTTGAACTTGACTTTTTGGTAGGCATCCGTCTACACAACCGGGAGACATTCCTCGGCCGGCCGGTCTTAGTTTCCGTGCCACTGCGGCTGTTGCGGGTTTAGTGCTCGATAAGACGCGATTTGTCGCCGTTTATTTTGCTTCTTTTGCCCGGTAATAGAGCAGCATAAGCATAAACAAAAAAGATCATTACCTGGTTAAGACTTCATTGAGATTACCCTGTTTTAATGAGGTGATGACGTGTATCTCAACTCGAATGCTTGGTGAAAGTTTGTTATATCTCAGAATTTTCGTTAGCAGCAGAAGTAGATCTTGGCTTTTGCTATTTTGCTTATGTAGCTCTTGCAGCATCGCTCGAATCTGTAGTATTCGTGAATGTGTTGAATGCGATCGTGGCAATTGAATTTTTTTATGTGCACAACTCTGTGTTTCATTTTCGTAGTATTGTATTGTTATCGGTTTCTTACTATCTAAGACTTTTGATAATAATAATTTAAGAACTTTCACAATTTATAAAACAGCTGAAATGTGTTTTAGTGGATGTTTTTAACTTTATAAGTCAGTATTCTAACCAAGATTGTTGTCATTTTTCCACACGTATTAGGTTTCATTTAGAATCGAAGAATTCTCTCGGTTAATGAATACGCTCCTTAATATTCTGAAATTGTTTAAAAAATATGTTTTCAGTTTTAATAATTAGTTTTATAGACCAATGAAATATAATTAGTTTGTCCACGGATAGAAAACCATAGGTTTATTTGCGTTCAAAAGCTCTCTCTTTGCGCATATTGACATTTCATGAACCTGAACAACGCTTTTGTGGCTTTAATTAAATTTTTTTATATGTGTAGTATGCTTTTCCTAAAATTTTAAATTAATTTTATTTGAGCCATTATATTTGTACATTTATTTTAACCACGAATGGTACATCAGATTTATGAAGTATAGACGGTAAGTGTTGCACTATGCATGAATTGTGCAATACAATGAATATAAATAACATCAGTCATCGTATCTTATCATAGAAAGAAAAGAGTAATGCACTTTAGTTATGTTATATGTATCTACTTAATAGAATTAGTTTGTTATTATTGGGAAAAGTTGCAATAGCGGGCCAATCGTATTTTCTCAGAGTTTTTGTTGTTTTTCAAAGTTTCGACATGATATATGTACATATATCATTGTCTACTGAACTATAATTTAGAAACTGTTTTATCGAATTTTATATTTCGAGTATCAGTTATTCGGAATTCAAATATGTATTGTATTGGAACTACGCTAGCAAAAGGATAAGATTTCCTGTTGTTTAAATAATCCCAATGATTTTATTCATTCAAATTTCAATTTCATTTTGACAAGTTTAAGGCGCCTTCTTTAGTTTGTTGATATAAAATGAATTACTGAAAATACAAGAATGCGTTTTTATTCATAGTTATAGACTGCTCCATGTTTTAAAAATTGTTTACTAAATATTTTGATGATATATTTGCATCATAGTCGTAAGTCACAGAAAACTATCAAATACACCACATATTTCGTTTCTCTGCCGGTCATAAACACATTTGTTATTTGATCTGTTTAGCATTCTGCAAAATATTCCCCAGAAGAACCTGTAAATTCAATTCAGTATTCAAATAATTTGGAAAATTCTCACCTGAGCCAATTTAATCATATTTAATCAAAAAATTGTCTGTCATTTACACATCTGACTAACACTGATAAGTCAGTCTAATTTTAGCATTTGCAAACATACCTTTTCTCTGGGATTTATTTTTATAACATACTTACATATTTCTTGTATCTTCATATTTATCATATTTCACCTTCTACAAGTGTTTTAAGACTATCAGAGATACTCCAGAATAATAACATCAATATCAGTGAATATAGATAAACTAGTTACGGAAGCAGAATTTTTTGATCGTTTTGTGTGATAACTAGTAGTAAAAATTAGTGATAAACTCAAACTGCCTGTATATTGACTGTGCATGTCTAATAGACAGTATATTTTTTCTAAAGGAGCTAGTGTTTTACGAAAAACTGAGCAGTCCACTAGAAGCCAGCTTGAAAAGAGATAGTTGCAGAAACATTAACTCATCAAAATGCGTCGCAGAGCAATTCGTAAGCTTTTCATTTATTTTCCTAGGATTATTTTATTAATTTTTTAAAATTAACATTGCATGTTTATTTAACCAGTTTAGTTTTGCATATTCTTTCTTTAGCCTTATAAGAGATTGGATTTAAATTTGCACTCTAATTTTTTTAGTTGCTGCTTTAGATATTATGTACATATAATAATATAGTGGGGGACAAAAGCAACTTAACCGAAATTGAAATGAAAACATGAAAGTAAAGTATTGTATATATATAATATAACATATACTAATTGTTGTTTTGGGTGATTAGTAACAAAATGTTATACGTCATTTTGAAATACTGCGATTAAGTTTCATGAAAACTATAAGATAACATAAGAGATTTGTCGCATATTAGATTTTAAATATAAATTCTAAATCGAACTGAAATCAAATTTTTATCGACTTATTTCTGGTCTTTATAGTGATGTAGATTGGAACTACATATTATAAAATGTATATTAGTCTTTGCAAAGGAATTTCAGATCTGGACCTGCTGAAGTAATTCGACACAGCTGTCTACATATAGTCCTCAACAATGGGAAAAGCAATTACATTTTCTTTCTGGCGGTGTCATTAGAAAACTGGATGTTATATCGTTATCTTTTTAATGTGTTTATCTGTTTTAAGAAAAGGCATCATAAAATAAGGAGACATATTGTGTCCCCATAAATATTCGGATTGTTTGAATTGTAAACAGTTTTAGAAAAATTTTAAAACAGAATAAACACTTAATAAATATTTGAGTTTATAAATTCTGAAGGCATTCATGTTAATCCCTTCATAATCGCATTTTGAATAATGTGAAGCTCTTTTTATCACAACATACATATTTATGTAAACTTTTATGCGAGTGTGGAAAATACATCGATAGGAGAAAATCTGAATTTATGATTTCTTCTTTTATATATATATTTACGTTTTCATAAAATATTTTAAAATCCTCTTGTGTAATTGCATTCTTAATATCACATTTTCACGACTCAGTTTTCTCTTTAATTGAAAAATTTCCATTTTATAACAAGCAAAAGTGTACTTAAAGTGATATGGTCGACGTTTTTGTTTTAATGAACGGGAAGTTAAAATGCGCTCAATCATTTTAGATTATATGCTATTATGAAATGTCTACAAGTGGTGGAATAAATGAATGATTAACAACTAATTATTTAGAGCAAATTATTTACGGTCAAATTTACCGGATTGAGATTTCTTAACAAAATGTGCGTACTAAATTATTTTGTTGGTTACACATGTCATATATCATCCGATATGAAAAGGTTATTGACTCTTATTTAATTCGGAGAGATTGAGTTTAAAAGTGATTAGGAGAAAATTGAGGACTTGATACCATAATGTCAAAACAATCAGTTCGATTTATTGTATATATTGTATTATATACGAGAATTTTAAATACCAATATTTCTATTTTGGTATTGGGAAAATGAAAACTTTATGAGGGCAAAATAAATCTAAATCATATAATGTTAAAATGCACTTCGTATCATAATCACAAGTTTTCTTGAATGTCATTCCTTCAGAAATGAAATCAGCGATCTTGATAATCTCAAAAATGGATTGTTTGGTTTTGAACAACCTTCCAACCGCCTCTGGATGTATATTTTGGGCTTAAAATAGGTTCCACAGGTTCAACTTTAACATTTCAAACGTTTTGCGGGTATATCCATACTTTTGGAACACTCTGTATATTAGAACACATGGATAAAGTAAAACTAAATAGATATAAACTAATAATGTATAAATATAAAAAACCGTACTTCATGCGGCTCTTATGTAATTTTTATCCCTAAACTGAATGTTAATAAGATTCATAATTTCTTTAAAAACTAGTCGATTTCTACAAAGTTCAATAAATTATAAATTAATCGTTTAAAGAAAACTAGCTTTCTAATTTATGTAGATTTTCGCACACCTGGATTATTATTAGCTTGCGTCCAATATAACTCCCGCTTTTATTTTGATATGTACGTAATCAATTCAGAACTTGCCGAATTGAATGTCTTTAAAATTTCGCGACGCAATTACAGATCAGTCCATGAAGCAAAAATGCGTATATTTTAAATTTCCGAGTATGTTTCGTGAGATATAATAAGATATGATAGCTACTCGATATCATCAAAATGCTTATGTATTAAAATTATTTTCTATGGACAAGATAATCAAACGCGTAGATAGAAATCACTGATCTTGTTATCTTAAAACGTAATTATATAGAGTTGATTACAAGCAGTCCTTTAGCTGAAAAACTTGCCCATAATATTCACATTTATAACCAATGTGCCTTTCGAGGAATAGATAATGTCTAAATACTTCATCCAAAACTAAAAATATTATTCTATATGTTTCGTAAGATTTGTGTAAGTAGATTAAAATCAAGTCGTCAGGACAGGAGAAATAAAATTTAGAATCAAAGTTAGGAGTTAAAAAACTTCAGAATAAAGAAAACTGATGAAAGATCAAATATATTCTGATTCATTCTAAATTAGACTATCACCTCATCTCATGGAATTACTATTTTTTAAAAGAAACCAGTTCAAAGAGCCTAATGAGTATTTGTAACGCTCCACTTGCTTCCAATAATATAAAATCAGCTTATTTAGATTTTGTACTAGATTATAATTCTTTAAACTGAATGGGAAGAAATTATGTAAATAAATTTGCTTTTTCAAAAATAGTTTGTCAGGAAGACATTTTCGGTGAATATTTTATGTAAATGACGATGAAACCGATTTTCATTCATGATCACTTATCTTTATGTCTATTATATAACAGGCTGTCAATATTCGTATAAATTTTGTTAATTAAGTTGATTGCTTAAAAAAACTAAAGTAAAGAAGTAGGACATATTAATTTAAAGAAAATAGCCTCTTCATTATCCACAGTGTTGCCGTGAAAGAGCGCCGATTTTGTTAGAGGGAAAAAGTGTTAGGTAACAGAAATTAATATTAACACTCAAGCAAAGTGAACAAATTTTTTTATCAGAATTCATTCATATTTTGTCAAGAAATAAATTGCCCAATTTTGTACTATTGTTCTTTGATACTTGAGTGCAACAAAAATGTACCCACACAAGGTGTTTTCGAGAAAAAAATTGATTTTTTGAGGACGTAGTAATCTCAATTCTAAATCTCAGTGAAGAGCTCCGATAATGGCATCAAAGTGCTGACGCCACATTTATGCCACTTAACCACACAGGAATTATCTACGCACGAAATTCTTGTCGATTAAATTGACTGAACGGGGGAAATTGATTTTTTGCGTTAAGGACAATATGACATTAAAGTGTGAACTAAACAGAGAAAAATAGGCTCATTTAAAAAAAATATATGTGACAGAAAGTGCTTGAACATTTCAGTCAATTTTAATATACATATACACACATATACATAATTCATAAAATATTTCTGAAAAGTCTCAATTTAGAGAAATATTTGTACGAAAATCAAACATTGTTAATTTGTTAAATAAACTTATCTTTCTTACCGTGTAAAGGAAATTACACATGCTTTTTTTCCAAGGAAATTTTATTAGGTGTCATTTCAGTGACGTACAATATCATATTCAACCACTTTTTGGCTATTTAGCTTTATTAGCGCACAACAGGTTGTTTGTTATCATTAAGTGTACGAGTATTAATTTGTTATCAGTAGAATATTAAAGAACATATTGTGTAAGATATACAAACTACTGAAGCTCAATATTCCAAATGTTTATTAACAAGTTCAAGTACATTTTGGGTTCATTTGTCACTTCTAAAAAGAGATAGGTCCAAGTGATAAGACAATATTTTTGTTTGCTATAGACCCCAACAAACTGTGGATTTAGCAATTTAATCAACATTTATTATGAAATATATGGAGTCTTCCATCAAACGGTTTGTAAATAAGAATTTTGGTGTTGGACGGATAAACACTAATTAAATTGCTTTTTAAAAGTATAAATAATATAATAAATAATTAGTCTACTTTATTTTTCTTTATTTTATTTCATATTCACATATTTCCTATGTATCATTTCTGGAAAATCAGAAGTAGGAATGTTCACCTCATCACTATGCAAAAAGAAATCAGATACCATGATTTAAAACTCTGGAATTCCATAAATTCTATTCTCTTCGGGAGTTAAAAAACTAAAGTATCGATTTCTTAACCGCAGTGCAGGTCACACTTCGGTGACTTTTAATATTAGCTTTAAATTCAAAAGTTAACATCTTGCTCAATGTCTAGTGCCTAAGTATATCAGAAATGACGCACTTTTGCTGCTAGTATAAATCAATTAAAGCTGCATTTTGAAACAATTTAAACTGATTAGACTTTAATGCGACTGATTGAAAACTGATAGCATAGTTACGCCTGATGGCCTCTGATTTAACGGTGAAAAAATTATAGCATTTGAATGATTTCTTTTAGATAAAGAAAAAAAATCTTGAGTGTTAACTTATGAAATGATGGGTGAAAGCCCGGAAAATGTGCTTTCAGCTTTCAGTTTCATGGAAACAATTGCAATGTGCTTGATTACAAAATGATTATCAGCGCTGACAAGCACCAACAAATGAATAACTCTTTACTAAAATTACTGTGATCGAATGTTTTACGTTTCAATTGAAAGAATTTAATGATGCGGTTTTTACATTTCGCGGAATTGTGTCATTTTCACAATTGAAATTATAATTTATTGTAATTTAAAGCAGCAAAAGGAGGTAATCCTCCATTATGTATGCATTTATTTCTTAGTCCCGGGGAAATAAATTTTCCGAATTTACAATTCTACATTTTCACGGAGCAAGAATCGGGAAATCACATGGTTTGAGAACATGTCCAATTTGTCACAATCTATTCATTAAGTCAGTTTAATTGGTTGTATTCGTTCGCTCCGAAGTCACGGGCAGAAGCTATCTTAGATTTTATCGATTTACCTAGAAGGGAATTTTGCTGGGAAAATTATTCGTGAAAAACCTCAAGTCAGTCGTACATATTAATAATTGCATCTGAAATGTTGTTTTTACGTTTATGGCGAGACAGAATTATTATTCAGAGGTTGGTGGGATTACGCGGAATTAGGTCTACCGCATAATCAATCTTCATATCCCCCTCCAAAATTTGTTGGTGAGTTTTCGTGCACGAGCCAGCTACCTTGGGGAACGTGCGTGCTTCTGACCATGAAAATTGAAATCGATTGCTGTCTTATGCGACAATTTGCTTTTGTTTGATTCATCTTCAAAGATAACAGATAGATAAAAGTTACAAACAATTTTATTCTATGAAAATACCGCAACAAAAAATTCGTCTGAGGTGATTCTGGAGGTAATTTTCTAAAAATAGGTGAGATTGCAAGATGTTCAGTTGGAGTAGGTCAAGATGCCGCCAGCTTTAGATATTAGTCAAGAGTGCCTAAAAGGTCATTTTAAACATCGAGGGATAAAAAATTGTTTGAAGGATTTGGGCAATTACTCAAAACTTTGGCATTTATTGTTGAGCAAGAATGTACTCTTATAATTTGCGGAAACTTAAGAAACTACGGTTCGTGGACTTTTTGTTTTTCAAAATAATGCACTTAATTATTTTTCAGATTTATACACAGAGACATATTTAATTTAATAAAAAGGTTTTATTTAAACGGAAAACAAGCTTTTTATATGCAGAGTAATTGCATTTTTTTTAATGCAAAATAAAAGGAAGTTGTAAGTCTTTTCTATAATGATATATGATTCATGAACTCTTAGCAAGGTAATGGGGCCAAATTTCATACCTGGTTCTATTTCTACATTCCTACATAACTCAAAAAGTAGCTAGTATCATTTAATATCCGAATCCAGATCACAATATCCGGTTAAGTTAAGCAAGCATTTATTTATTATTGGGCTTTTAGACAGCTTTTGCTAATTTATGCTTTTCATTCCCTAAACATATTTATTATCTTCAGCTTATAAAATACTTAATTGTTTTCTTAGCGGAATTAATAATAATCACTCTGTGGCAATTATAATTTACGATCCTTTATTTATGTTAATTTATTTACGTCTGCAAAACAAAAAAATTTATGGAGCTTTCTTAAGCCAGCTTAAAACAATATATTACTAACTAAGAGGCAACTGTCTAAAAGTCTGACAGCATTATAAAGATTGTTTGTAAAATGTAATCAAGCAATAATTGTTGAATTATGTGGAAAATTAAGACATAAATAAAAGAATAAATGACACATTACCAAAAATTTATGTATGGCAGTTCTATCAAACTGTTAAAAAGCCTGAAAAGCTGATCAACACCTGGCTTATTGTCCCTTCACCGGAAAGACAAAGAAGCTTGTGTTGTTTACTTTACAAAATGAGTCGTTTTTGGGCTAAAAAGTAAACATGACGAAAAGTCTACAAAGTTTTCCAGGAACATGATATTTTTGAAAATTTTTGTTTATGCCATTCACGACAGCCTTATCAAAAGATATCTTCAGACACTGCAAAACAACAATACTGCTGTCAATAAAGATGGGAACACCCTTACGACGTTATTAATTCGCGATTTATACGAATATAAACAGTCAACAAGGGGTAATCATATACTCGTAATATGAAAAATGTTCGGGTTCAGTGTCTTCCTTTGAGCCTTGGCATGGTATCAGCTTATTACGTGTAACTATTTAAATAGTCCCGCACTTTTGCGGGTCTGAAACATTGTAATGAGTCAAAGCTATGTGCAAAAGATTCTTAGGTTTTTTTCCAATACTCTACTGTTGCCAAAATATTTACATTGCGGATGGAATTGTAAAAGTGATATTTGTTGCTATAAAATACCAAGTTAAGAAGGTTTTTGCTCCATTTTTTCCACCTTCAATCTTTGCTGAAACTGAAGTATGGACTTGATTGTAAAAATTAGTATTATCTCATCTTTTTTAATCGCTCTTTTATTTGAACTACGTGTGTTTTACTATCGACAACAATTGAGAAAGTTAAATAAAAAAATTTTAAAATTTGTTCAGATGCATGGGTTAGTTTACGAGGATTGCTTTCCGCCATTAGGGGTATTTTTTGATGGTTCATGGAAAATATTACCATGGGGTATAATAAAACGCTTAAGAAGCTCAAGCTCTTTTGCGATTTCAATGAAAATTATTATTATGGCTATATAAAGAATTTTTCAAGGTATCCTGAGATTGCTAAACACCAGTTTGATGTGCCTCCGAATTGCGCAGAACCGACGCGATATCTACGTACTTAAAAATTCAGAGAATAATTAACACTTTTTACTTTACTTATAGTTTATCCTTACATCCGCTTTCTTTTGGTATTTACTCTGCTTAGTAATTAAGATCTCATAATTGTCATATTCTATAAAATTTTAATTTTTTATACTAGGTGGAAAATATCAAGGAAAAAATGCAGTTAATTACAATAATAAAGGTTTCTAACATAATTATTTTCAATGGTAATGCACAATCAAAAGTTTATTGTTTTTCTACAATTAATTTATTATTTTACACAGAAGGACACGTTAAGCACCCTGAAAAAAAAGTAAAGGACGTTTTCAAATGGGAAATTTGCTTACTAAAACAATATTAAAAGCGATTAAATAAATTTTATGTCTCACTCCAAACGTTTCGATGCATTGCACGTTTATCTATAATCATGTTTTATTTAAGGCTTTCCTTCTCCCATTTGTAAGCAAACACAATCAGCAAAAGAATAAATCACTTAAGAACTGAAATAGATGAGAGCAATTAAATTCTTGTGACGCCGGGGGATTTTTTACCTGTCGATCAAGGGCACGTTTATTTCGTAATGCAAATCAGCAAAAGTTATTACCGTCTGTACACATTCTAATGCTACTTTGCAGCTCAATGAACGTATGGTCATCAAGGTGATTGCAGCCGAACTGATTGTCACCTTGTGAGAATGTTTCTTAGGATAAATTATTTCTCGGGTAATTTGTTAAGACCTTCAGGTGATTTACCTATACCAAAAAATAAATAAATAAATAAAAATGCCCATTCGGTTATTTTGCACGTTGCTTCCAAAATATTAAGTCAATTCGCATGCTAATATTAACGAGAGCATTACCAATTCAGTGAGCGGCTTGAGGGTGCTGCTTTTACGGTAATGTATTCATTACACGTGTGGCACTCCACGTGGATTTAAATTTTTTATTCTTTACCACCATCTGTTGGATCAAAGGCTTTGTTGTTAAGAGTCCTTGTGCACGGTAAGAAGCAAACGAATGTTGTCACACTGTAATATTTATAGTGTGCTCGTTGTTCGTAATGATCGTTGATTCGTTTCTGGATATAAATTTGCGCTAAAGGTTGACAGGATTTTAAATATTCCACCCTCTACTCAATTTTTGTTGTAACAAAACCAAATAGTTCAGTAGAAACCTCTGTTAAACAATGTTCAAACCGAAACTGATGACGAACATGATTTGTGAAAACTATCAAATGCAAGGATATGGATTTCCACGGGGATGGATTCCTAAGTAAAGCCATCCGAATTTAGAATATGGGAAACCATATCAACGTCCAATATAACTTTCATGGAAAATTCTAATTAAAAAAAAAATGTTTGCGGTGGAGAAGAGCTGAGGCAAATTATATATTCGGTTTTTCATATTTGCAAATTTAAAATACAATACAATATCTTAACTAATTTTATCTATTGCCGTAGGTATATGCAAATGTTTCGAGAGCTTTATCAAGCACGATACCTAAATATTTTGTGAAACGCTTGCAAGAAATATCACAGCCGTTTATAATTAGTATTTTACTACTGACATGTATGTAGATAACGCGCGCGTGTGAAGAACATTTATTCAAATTGATTTTTATCTTCCACAACAATTTAAAAAAACGCCTGTTTGACAGGTACGAAATTTTAAAAGTACGAGCGGTTAGCAGGCACCGAAATTTAAAATTTAGTAGAGGTTATGAGGAATTCTGGCCCTTTTCTAAAACCAAACTGTCCTTATAGTTCCTGACCGTTCTGAGGAGAAAAATGTTAATATGAAATTACAAAAAGTCTTCTTTTTCGAAAGTTTGTATTTGAAGTAAGAAAGAAAAATCCCCGAAAGTTAATGATCTCTTGTTATTTGTACAGCAGCTTTAAGTATATGAAATTTTTGGGTTTTAGGAACAATGGATTCAAGGAAGCAAATATTGCTCAGTACTGTTGCAAAAATTCCCCTGCTCTGAATGTACCTAGACCTCAAAAACGTGATTGCGAATGAGGTGATTCCCCGAAGGCGCAGTACTCCTACGTTTCTGCACAATGCATATGAAAATATGAAATTCCTTGCACAGCAGAAACCAATTAAGCACGTGAAAAATTTAAACATCTTTGTATCTGCCGCGCCGCGGTGGATCATCATTTGAATTAAGCGGTCGTGTGGAGGAGAAAATTCTTCCGAGTTCGCGTACGTTACCTAAACGCTAAACGGCAAATCCGCGTGCGCTCAGGGGCGATCGCGCCAGACTGACGGAACGCGAACGGAAGAGACCCCGCCGATTATCGCCGAACATCGTCATCTCAGAATTGAATCTAAAGAGTGGATTCGATCTTGCAAACCGTGACGTGACCTGGGCCCCAGAGTACCTGTACCTGGCGGAGCACCGTGCACTCGAAAAGACGGCGGCGACGGTGTCGGTCGCGTTTGTCACCATCCAGGCGTACACCGCGCTATCAAAACTCTATCAAATCGCGATCGTAATCGAACGGAACGGATTATATACACCGCGGTGCCGCTCGTGATCGCTCAGTGTTCGTTACTTTGGCGGCCGGTTAGCACGGGATGTCTCAATGAGAAAATTCAGTTGTCGCTGCTCACCTGTTTCGTGAAACGTTGCTTCTTAAGTTGGGTATCTTGAATACCTGATGCATGTTTTGTGAACCGACCGAAAATGTACCTGGGAAAGTTTATACAATCAATTAAAGTGAAAAAATCTCTACTAACGTAGAGTTTGTTGGTGTACCCTCTCAAGAACCGAGAAAAATGTAATTAGCCAAGTTCGAAAATTTATCTCGATGTTCACAAAATATATAATTTTAAGAAAACTTGTGTAATCAGTCATTTCAGTGAATTTCAAAATAATTAAGAAAAAATAATGCAATCAAAAAGCTGCAATCGTGTCTATTAGTAGTGAAAAATGTTGTTGTTTTCACAGTTTTCTATTTTCAACAAAAAAATTGTTGGAAAAGCCAATAAGTACTATGTGTTTTCGCTGAGTTCGGTTGACGGAGAGAAAAAAAAACATCCGAACCATTGCAATCGACTCTATCATTGGCCTTTCCGGTCCACTTGACTTTATCTTCAATGCTGGGTTTGTGCAATTACAACAAAATAGTTATTGTAAGGTTTTTTGGCGCACTTTCATGTTGAATAATTAAATAAGTAACATTCGTGTGCACTCATACAAGTAGAAAATAACTTCGAAACGATTTTCGAATAGTTTCAAAAAAATTTTGATCAACCGGAAAAATATTTATAGGTAAAAACTCATAATCAGCGAAACAAATCGTATTTTTTCTTTTCTAAAATGAGGCGTGTAAAACTTACTAAAATCTAAGTAGCACGGCTTTGGTACCTATCGCATGATTAGAACTTACGTTTTTTTTGAAAATGTTGATAAGATGAAAGTGTGTTTATTGGGCTTACTGTTCAGTTTCGACATTTTCTAGCAGAATGATATTGCACACATAAATTTTCCATTGCGCTGAATATCTGAAGTTATTTTTGGTATAATTCTAAATATTTCTATTTAATGTAAATGTTTTTATGTCATTCATAAAAACTTGTACATCGCAGACCAATCAAGTTGTTGGACTTATTATTAGATAATTGCGCGATGTCATAAAAAATTTAGAACTTAAGTGTCTGTTTTCTTCTTTTTACTATTAATATTTTTTCAAATAAATCCTTTTATGGCATGTTATGTAGTATATTATGCAGCCCAACGATTTTCCGCAATAAATTTGTTTTTTTTTCGAAAACGTTACACTTCTCATAGTAAGGAATTATAAGTTAAAACCAAAGAATGTATAATGTTAATTTTTTAATGAACTGATAACACTGGGTAATTTTTTTTAAGTTCCCCATGGAAATGTGCATAGTAACAAATCCTAGTTCATATCGTTGGTGCCCAATCTCAATCACATGAACTCGAAAGAAAAGAAAAGAAATATATATGAGAAAATGTCGGTTTTAATTGTTTGAAAAATATCATTTGCGGAAACACAAAATTTCGAAGGCTAATTTATAATTGTATTTTCATCTATCCCTTTGATTTAAAAAAAAATCAAATCTATCAATCAGTTAGCTATAGTTCAACGTGTGCGTTAACTTCCTGTGTGACTTTTCTTAACATGCATATTTCCGCGAAAATCAATATCATGAATTTTGCTGGAAGAACTAAAATTCTTATGGCTTACTGAGTCGTGAAGGGCAATGAATTTAAACTGTCGTCAAGTACAAGTTCAAGCCTATTTCTCGAAATCTATATACATATGTACCATCTACTGTCATTTTAAATCTGCTTATATTTATTTATTTTACTTTATATTTTACTTTTTCTATCTGCTTCAATATCTTATTTAAACTTCCCTATCGCGTTGGTATTTTAAAAATGTTCTTCCGTTTGAAGAAAATTATCCAACTTAAATGTTATTATTCCCTTGTCGCACAGACGGTCAACGTGACCGTGAAAAAGATAATTCCCGACATATGCAAAGTCGCTTGGTAAGACACCCGAGCACCTGATAATTTTATTACATCGGTTAGTAGTTTACGACAAGCTTAAACAATTATTGCATGAACCTCAATAAAGCTGAATTAGGTATGCATGGAGTGCAAACATAGACGATGTTTAATTGTGCAATATTTGTGCGCTAATAACGAGACAAAACACTTGAAAAGCTCAGAGAAAGTACAATAAAATTGCGGTCTTGAAATTAAAGATGTTGCATATTATAAAAAATTTTACAGTATTAAATTACCCCAGTAAATATGACCCAGTTTTGTTACAACATATTTTTTTCTTAATTTGCCGAAAAATTATATGCCGTGAATATCCATATTTTTTCAGCACTTTGTCTTTAACTTCCCAACGTCGTCCCACCTACAAAGACGTGATTTTTTGCTGAAAGCGGTACGAAATCACGTTTCGTTCGAAAAGTGCAAGTCTTTGCTAAGCAAAATTTATTTGCTGTTTATAATCACGTTTTTTTCGCCTCATGAAATTTATTTTTAAAACTTTTTGAACTTTTGGTCGATATCAGGTGTTGTGTGTGGGTTGAAATTAAGCGGAAAGTTAATGTGGCGGCTTCTGGTGAGGGGATTCATCTTTTAGAATGACTTTCTTTTTACTGGATATTTTTGGAAGTGAAACTATTTCTGTTTCTTGTTCCGTGTGATGATATGATAGCTTACGTTGGGAATATTAGCTGGATAATAGCAGCGATTTTATTGTACTCTTGTTGATATTTAAATTTGGATTTAATTTTTTTAACAGATTTGAATTGTAAATTAGGAGCTTATTAATTTCTTGTGTCTTACAGTTTATCAGCAATATAAATGTAATTTAGTGAAAGTATATAGGCCATGGACTAAAGTATAAAATTTTTATTTATCGTTTAAAATACGACCAAATATGAATAATGAATTGAACTATTGAAACTATAATAAATAAGATCTGAGATATTGATATTTGCACAAATTTGTTTTACTAACACAAACAAATTTAAAAAATAATATTCAGTGAGTTCTAAACAAATTTAAACTTAAGTATAAATTCATTCAATATTGGGATTTTCGACACAACCTCACTTTAGTGTTTAGGCTTAAATAATTCCTCAGTTGTTTTACTTTCACAAAATCAATGAACTTCTAATCAATTTGATTAATAATTAAAGATTGCAGATATTTATAAAAGAAGAAAGGGAAAAACGTGAGCTTCATCATTTCCTAAAACAGTCATTTAATAATTTTTTTTAAACTGTCAAAATTTCTTTGATGTTTAGTAATATTCTTTAAACCTTTTATCCAGTGATAAAAATGAGTTTTTATAGCTTATAATTTTTAAAAACTTAATTTTTTGTGTACACAAAAAAAATCAATTAAATGAAATTATAGTTTTTATGACACCTTATTTATGCACCAAATAATGTTTTAATTGGAAAATAATAAAATTCGCAAAGGTCAAAGGAGAGAAAATTCAATTAATGCTATTCCGAAGACCTTAAACTGAAGGCTCAGAAGAGAAAATGTGTCATTGGAATATTGTCTACAGTAGTTGAACAAAATTAGTCAAGCATTTATAACTGCGGTGAAAAATTCATGTCTCCCCATATGGAAATTATTTGAAGTTAGTTTGCTTAATTAGCGGTTAATTAGTTGTTTGAATTCTTTTCATGTTTAAGGATTTCTATTCAGATTTAATTTTAGTTTTAGATTTCACTTTTCATTTACTTCAAACGTTTGAATAGTTTAAAATTTAATATTTTTAGGTCAAGAAACCGGCTGGGAAAACAATATTCAACAATGAAAAAAATTATAGAATTAATTGGCAAAGTCAAATTACTGTCCTAAAGATTTTTTTTTTTGGTTTTCATTAAAAAAGTAACAAAAGAATTTTGTTTTCGTTAAATAATAAACAAAAGAATCACTTTTCTACCTCGGTATCTTACAAAAGAAAATAATTGAGCTTTGCAACAATTTAGAAAAATTCTAAAATCAGTGGAAAAATCCATTGTACTTCGCTTTTCTAAATAGCGAACTTGAACAAGCAATAATAATTGATGTTAACCCCGTTGTCTTTACTTTTGTTTACTTTGAGAAATGTGTAGGGAACTGTTTTAATTGCATTGTTACATCTTTCTATAGAAAACAGACACGAAAGCACTTCTAATGCGTAATAAAGTGACTAATTTCTCTTCAATTTCTTGTATTACATAATCGTATCAATAAATTATATCATCGATATTGTAGGCTAAATAAAATTTTTGGTATACAAATACAATATTTAATTTTCTCGGGATTTAGTCAGGATATATGTACATACATATATTCACTAATATTGTATTCGAACAAAATCATTTTTTATCATAAAAGAAAAATTATATTTTAAAATTTAGCTATCTTGTGCAGCAATTAGCGAGCGAAATTCGTCAAATTGCTGAAAATATTTGGATTTTTGGCTTATAACTTTTAGGGGAGACTCTTAAGATATGAATATACGATCCCTGTAAATATGTATATGAGTTATAAAAATAAAATATATATACCTGTAAAACTATACTAGATATGTTTCTTTGCAAAATGCAAGGAATCTTAATCTACTTAATTAATTAATTAATTTAATAATTAGTTAATTCAGAAAGATCCTAAACTGTTAGGAAATTTTGAATTTAATAAATACAATTATGTAAAACCTTCTTTAAGAAATGAGAAGGCAAACATTTGACGCTAGTACTTTAGACTTGAAGCTCACGTGCTTTTAATATTTTGATATTGTTTAGTTGTTCAAACATTTCCGTTCAATCAAACAGTTAGGTACCTGTTCCTCTTATTTAGTAAGCATCACTTTTTTACGCAAATGATTTCAACATAATTCATCCTATTAGCGTCCAACTACGCAATGAAAAAAGTGAACTTTGCATAAATGAAGTTGCTTCCTAATAAACTGCCAGCAAACAAAGCAATTTAAAAGCGACGATCTTTCCAACATTGACGCAATCGTGTTGCACTAATCACTAGAGAAAATAAACGAGTTCTAATCTAGTAAGAAAGAATGCAAGAATGCCCTGGAAAAGTCGCTAATACACAATAGACGCTGTGGCACACGCTTTTCTGTTGGTCGAGCGCAATTACCAGATATCGTCCGCAAACGAATTGCCCGACCAAGAGCCGATTTTTTCTATCTAAATTTCTTATAATCTCTAAACTCAACCGGTTAGATGTGAGCGCGCTGAATCAAAACGATTTACATAACAATTAGGCAAAGGTTCGGGCTTCCGAGCTACAAAAAGACTGAAACCTGTGCGTTTTCTTGTTGCCGCCATACATCCCCAGCGATTCCCAAATTAATTTCCTGCTGCGCGTTAATCAATTCAAATTTATACGGCGGTGGTTTTTTATTGAAAGACTACGAAGCCCTCTTGAGCACGCGGTTCTATAAAAGTTGCGCAATTTTCGCAGCGGTGCATTTTACTCTATGCAATTTCTCTAAGTCTGCGCAACGACGACGCGACGCTAAGAAGGAAAAGGCACTCTTCTTTTGACGATTTGAAGACAGTCTGTTGGAACGGCTGTAGATGTGTGACTTAGCGAGACTATGCAGCAAAGTCTATTATGTTCTAGATGATCCTAGACTAGAAATTTCCAAATGACTAATGATTTTCGATGTGCACGACTTGAATTTTATTGAAACATGGCATGTTCATGAATATTTCGATGGAGGTGAAGAAGCTCGTTTTGACGCACAGTTACGTTCAAACATACTGCAATCAATTGTAATGCGCTGCGTTGCGACGCGTTTCAATTGGCTTATTAGTCACCTTTATCGAATTTTTGGGTTCGGACAAAAAGCGATTTCAAAGGAATTTCTTCACATTATAAGACCACCTGCCTCACGATCAATTATTTTTATTTTCAGGGTGACTTACTGCGTCCATGTGATTCTCTTTAATCTTACTTTAGTTCGTCACACAAAGTGAGGGACATGACCCTGAAAAAGGTAGGAGATCTTTTACGTTAAGCAATTTGCGCAAGTCGACCACCGCCGCAGGTTTGGTTCGGAGCGGTCGGTCGGCGCTGGTGCCTACGGTGGAAGCGATCCGTTCGACTGCGCTTTCTTTCTTTGGTATGCAATCAACTCAAATCTGCTCGCTGGCTACTGCCGCGGAAGGTTTTCCGCTTTAAATGGATTACGAAATTTTTTTTCGTTCACTAATGCCTCACCATTGTTGGTGTGAATAAGGAAAATCAATTGCATGTCTGGTCGGCAGAACAAGTTTTTTGAAGCGTATTCTGCAACAGATCTCGCTTTCTGGAAATACTTAAAAAAAAAATAGAAACAAATGTGGTTTCAGCAATGAAGGAAATGAGATTATTCAGTTCGGCTAATTGATAACAGATGAGTTTAGGAAGGTTATAAATTTAAACAGTAATTTAAGATAGTCGGTAAAGGTCGAACAATCAAAATTTGTAGCTTTCTAACTATCTGAATTTCTCGGTAAGCTTGCGAATTAGGGCTTAAATATTACTCAGATAATTAAATAATTAGTATACTTCAATTCCCAAGGTGTTAAATAATATGTATGTATTGTTCTTCGAATCCATGACCATACTACAAATAATACAAGCACAAAAAATTAACAGTGTCATTACAATTATTAGAGTAAAGTATTGGTAATTCAACATTACCCCAACATCACTAAGTCAGAATTACATTACTCGACATTTACCTAGCATTACTCAGCATTACTCGGAAAATACTCAGTAATGAAGAGCAATTTTGAGTAATGCCAGGTAATGTTAAAGAATTATAAGTTACTTGGATTGAGTTCGAGCAAAAGAGTTTCGATTACCAGAGTACTTGATTACGTGAGTATTTGAGTACTTTTACCCATAAGTATGCAAATTTTGTAGATGTAATAAAACTGAATATACGTACATAAATGATCTTGTCTTTTATTGTTAGTCACAGAGCATTAAACTGAAATTCGTTGAAAAACTTCTAAGTGTACCTAATTTCTTTGAAGAAAAAAAACACTAATTAAACACTTTACTACTTATTACTTTTAATTATAAAATTCGTTTCAAATTAGACATTTCTATTTAATCGCTATAAGATTTAATGGGAAAAATGGATTCTATCACATGTGCGAGCGAAAATTTAATATGTAATAAGTTTGTGAAACACCGAACATCATTGAAATGACTGATTGCAACAAATAACGACCATTAAAATAGCAACACGAAATAAGTGAATGAAAATAAAACAGTGTTCTTAATTAAAGTTTTTCTGTTACAGCCATACCAACGGTCGGGTGACTAGAGCCATAATCATAGGGACGCACACAGAAATATTAAAAAAATTTCCACTAAGATACGAAGATGTAAACCAAAGTAATAAAAATCAAATTTATTTCGATTCTATACAATTGGGTTGAGAAAAAAGAATATTGTTTTTAATAAAACGATTACACAGGAAACACAGGAAAATAATTGTTGTTTCGCAAAAATAAAATAAAAATTGGTCTCATTTTTATGCAAAATCAAAATTACTTTTTGGTTAAAATAATTGCCGAAAAAGTATTTTAATTAAAAAATAAAATAAATTAAATAAAGTCCCCAGTTATACTCTATATAAAAAAAATTAATTTAAAAAGAAATTAGCTACTTACCGAAGTTACCTGCGCTACCTAATTTATTTTATAGTAAAATTAAACTGAGCTTTATTTATATCTTTTAATTTAAAAACTTAAAAAACGAGAAAAGCTTTAATCTAAACATACACACATTAAAAACCGTTTTAACCTCTTATGATTAATCGAAAATCTAAACAAAAACGAAAATGCCTTCACCAACAAACGAAAAGAATAACAACATCATAAAGACTTATGATGAGAAAGAGATTCCCGTCGTTAGTATTGACACACCCTATGACACAAATGGAGTACCACCAGGACACTATACACAGGATGACAAATATAAGTTATTTACTATTTTTGGCAATGGTGAGTTTGAACACTATTCGATTTATCTATTATTATGTTTTTACTCTCTTTACTACTATCTAATTACTGTGTACTATTATTGGTTATATTCTTTAAATATTTATTTCTCGTGAGTAAGTACATACACAATTTTTGGTATTTCTTCTTTTGCACTATTGTTTTAATTTAATTCAATTGCATGATCGAATGTCCCTTTTAAGAACACCGTTTTACTTTAAAATACACATGTATAAAATCAATACTTAACTACTAAACGATAATGTTCGTAGTAAAGATAAAAATAAAATGTTGTTTTCTCTGTATGAAGATAGCTGTGTGATAACTTTTATGGTATTAA
This sequence comes from Machimus rusticus, assembly GCA_951509405.1. NCBI lineage: Eukaryota > Metazoa > Arthropoda > Insecta > Diptera > Asilidae > Machimus > Machimus rusticus. The sequence continues at coordinate 46,929,391 of OX608051.1, read as the reverse complement.
ATAATCTCTATTAGGTGTGATTGCGATAATATATAATTTTGAACACAGACCATATAATAAATATTAAAACAAAAATAAACATGAGTATTCTCGAAAAGGAACGAATAGAGCAGAGCTTGAATTTGCAACATTCGATTTTGTGCATCGATGCTCTAACCAACTGAGCTCTAATGAAAAGAGCAACGGATCCAAAATAAATATAAAAATGAAAATCTTTTAATTTAACTTACTGAACAACATTTGAAGAAAATAATATCTGGAAATTGCATTTGATAAACATTTATGATTTGAATCTCATTTATGAGAAAAACACAGGACTAAGATGAGTATAAGAACAATTTCAAACGAATTACCTTTAAATTGAAAATCCACGTAATATGTACTAGAACTCCACGAAATCGCCGTAAATTAAATGAAAACTATCTGATGTAAAAACGACAGTGATTACTGGCACGGTGTCAAATGCTCTTTTTGTTTGGCTATAATTTAATAGTGACTGACTTACCTTGAACTTTATGCCAGGGGCAATCTGTTAACCATTGTTTAGAAGTACGAAAAATCATTTTGAAAATCACAGTATTTTGCTTTTTTTATAATTCAATTACATATGTAGGTATGTACGTACATGAAAGTAAATCATTAATTGAATAACAATTCATTTATGTACTCGTCCCAAATCGCTTTATATGTATAAATAAATATTAATCCTATCTTTATAATTATTAAAACTACAAATATATGAATATAACACGAAATTAAGCAACATTCTGAAGATGTCTAAAATTAGCTTAAATCAAATATATGGTGATATATTTTTTGTGCTTATTAGCGATATCACCTTTCAGATCATTTGCTTATGTAAATAAACCATGCCGGTCAAAAAAATTTACAAAAGAAGCAACTGGGCAACCTTATAAATTTAAATTAAATCCATCTATCCGGCTGTGCGTGATTAAACATCGAAGTATCCTATAAAATTTATCTTTTGTCTAAGCATTCAACGCTTTTATAGTGACAGTAAATTTTTAGCAATTTTCCACTAATGAGTTAATTTACTAAATTAGATGAATTTGTTCAGGTAAATCAATTTTCACAGAATCAACTGCAGTTTCGCGTAAAATGATTGTCATGTTTCAAAAACATAACAGCTTAGTTGTTAAGTCATTATGGTATGCTAATGAGAGAGAAGATTGTTGTTCATTTCATTTATTTTATGTTGATGTTCGCGCCTTGTTAAACGTGTTAATTGTGAAAATAAACACAAAAAGTGGGATTTTTTCAGGGATTTTTGTAATTGTTACATTTATTTAGTATACACATATCATAAGTTGGGATCCAGCTGTTTTCGAATACATGATCCCATTTAAAAAATGTCTATGTTATAAAAGCATGACTGTGTTTTTGAAAACTCGTCATAGCTGGGTGAAAATATACATAACGAATGGGGTACTCTTTATGAAATCAAAAACTTACATTTTTTTACACTTTAAATAAAAATTGCGACTTAGAAAGTTTCAGGCACTAATGCTTAATTAATATTGCCTCTTTTGAATTATGTAATCCGGTTCTAAAATTAAATGATGCATAACGAAACGAAAATTGCCTGCACAGCAATATAAAATTATAATATCACTTTTATTACCTTTTAATTGCAGTATCATCTACATTTTTAAAAGTTTGTATAGGATTTGCGACTTAGACTATGAAAAGTTTCTAAGCTACCACAGTTCAATCAAGTTTTTGAGTATTCTCGCTATCCTTGACTTTTTTAATGTCTTTCTGATTATGTTAACGATCTAACTACTAATATACGTATAAAATTAGACGATAATATTTAGAATTGAATATTTAATATCCACTCTCATGAACCGGGATAGATCTTGCCATACATGTTTCGTCAACTAGGAGATTTGTAATCAATAAAAACATGAAATATTATAATACTTTGAGGGCATTGACAAAGGGGGTGTGTTCTCCAAAATTTATTTCGAATTATTATGCTAGTTATCTGGGTGAAGGCAGACTACTTCCGTTCTTCTATAGATAACTAGTTTTTTTTTGTGTGTTTTGGAAACGTTTTTAGAAACTGGGAAAATGTTATACTTGTTTCCAACCACTCTGAACAAGAATTAAAATAGAAACAGTATAAATTCTTAGCTAACGTGTATAAAATTCTTGATAAGACTTTAAATCAGGCCTAAAGTCAGACGCTAGGCCTGTCTATACAGATTTAAAGTAAATGAATATTTAGAATATTTACATTGGACAATTTTAAGATGCCTCTTACAATATAAACTTTTCTCTTTAAATTTTGAGTTTATTGTACTTTATTTACCTTATATTTCATACCCTAAACTAGCTAACTATTATATATATGAAAATAATCTTCTGGTGTTATAAAATTAGTGCGATATCATTCTGACTTGTTTGTTATAGTGCGATATCATTCTGATTGGTTTGCCTAACTCGAGAATGATTAGAATTATATTAATGTCTGTTATAGCGCGAAATCATTCTGACTACTTAGTTTACTTAACTCGAATTCATATTAGAATTAGAATTAGAATTAGAATTATAAATGTTTTTGGGTTTAGTATGCAACGAAACAGCATAAAGTTTTTCATGTCTAAAGTACTGAATTGTTCTTAATTTGAAATGCATATTGATAAATGGCGTAAACTTCCTTTAATTATGTAGAGCTTAAAAATACCCGTAAACATCTGCTCCGCTTTAACACTATTAAAAAAATGTTCATTGCGTAAAAGTACCTGAAGGCCTTCAAAATTGTTTTCTTCTGACAAAACAGCTGAAAACATGAATGGAAGGCAATTCTCCAAGCAAGTCTGGTAGTTTTTGTTGATTTTTGTATTAATTGTAGCCACACACTCACTTTTGTATGGACAAAGTAGCAAAAAAATTTTGTTATTAAAGAGACGCCGCGCGACTAAAGTGTGATTGTTGGACTGAAGAAAGCGAAAGTTGAAAAATAAGTAAAACAAGTTTTCCTAACGTAAAATGCTTTTTTAGCCTCCTTTTACTCATAAATTTAACGTGAGAACTGAACAGTGATCGTACAAGAAATAAGTTGATCACATTATTCATACGCGACCAAAAGCTTCGCAAGAGACATAAATTACGATTGATCACGACAGCAAGATATGGAAATTGTAATTAATGGGATAATCATTGACGTTAATTGAATGGCATTAAATGAGTTTCTCAACTATTTTTAGAATATATAAATAAAGTTCAGAGTAAAACTATTTATGTATAGTTAGTAGTAAAGTGGCTTTATTTTGAAGTATGTATTAGAAAAAGGTTCAAATTCAACCTATGTATGTGTTTTCAAAATTTTGAATTGTAGGGGTTAAAAACTTTGTTGTTCTGTAATTTCAATTTGGTTCTTTAATTACCAAATTTTGAAGAATTTTAACTGTCTTACATCGTGTATTCTATTACGTTCACGCTACTATAAATTTCTAATTACGCATAGTCCAGAGTTTCTTTACGAAGTTGAGATCTGAGTTATTGGTTCTTATGCGTAAAAATTGAGCAAATACTCAATCTCAATTTTTATATAGAAAACCCGAGTTTTATCTCACCCAAATCGAGATTGAGCTCCAGTTTTCTATATAAAAATTAAGATTGAACATTTGCAGAAGACACATTGAGTCATCGGATACTCAAAGTTCAAATTCGAAGAAAGAAATCAAACCAATCAGTCGGGTAAAAATGTATATGCACTCTAACAAATACCGTATACCGCAAAAAGTTACTACGCTTTTCGTCGCTAAACATTATAGAAAATCTTCCCTGGTCCATAAAAATGCCCTACTATAAAATAATGCATAAATCGCTCATATGCAAAAATAACGACAAAGCTTTAAACTGTAATAAAATCGTAAGAACTAAATAAACTTGTTTTCAGCACTGCTATAACTCATATTTATTGTCCATTAAATTGTTTTAATATTTTTATTTTAGTTTTTTTTACATTCTCTGTCAACTACTCTTATTTAAATATGATTCCGTTTAATAATGAGTGAAATGGAACCATTTAAGTACTTTTACGGGAAAGTATATACGTCTATTGTAGTTTAACGAGTTTTGCCACTTTATGAGCCAAAAGCTTTTTCAATGCCTGCATGCATAACATCACTTAACGAAAAACAGATAAATTTATATGCACACTCGGAAAATATGCATGGAACTTTAAAATAAAAAATAAAAATTAATGCTTCTTTGTACAAAATTCTAGTAGGGAAAATGGAAATGTATCAAAATATCAGGCATATTTTTCCTTATTATTATTAAAGTGTTACACAGCAGAATTAACGTCAGCACAATTTCGATTGTTTCAATGGCCCCATATCCATTTTTTATGCTGATAAGCGTTGCTTTGCGTGCCGTGCCGCCAACATGTCTCCTACGGCAACATTGAGAAAAAGTAAACAAACTGGTTGCGTTTCCGAAGCTTGGTTGCTTACCTTTAACATTGAATACTGTTGCTAATTACCGGTAAATTGAAATGTGCTAAGTTAATGAACTATGAATAAGTTGGAATTGCTTGATTGTAATATAAATAACCCTTTGTCATTCAATTTGTAATTGTTGAAAAAATTCTCTAGAATGAAGGGTCAGGGTGCCCATATTTAATTGTTTTTTCAATACTAGATCGATTTGTATGGAATTTATGCTTTATTTTATTAATAATTTTTTCTTCTGTGTAAAAAAACCTGCCCTTCTGGAACTGGCAGTTGTATGATTTTTTCATTGCACGTACATGAATCTTTTTGTACCATTTTACATTTATCCTGAATAAATTTGCATAATTTATGTTTTGCCTCTTTTCAGATACTGACAATGAAAAATTGTCAGGTTTACCACATTCGACAACTGGTTCACTAAGTTCAATCATCACGACGTCCATAGCATCATCAGAACCTGATCCGGGATCAGACAGGGCAGTCGTTGGAATTGGTGGCGATGGCGGTGGCGGTGGCGACGGCGCTGACGAGAAATTAGCACTCAACCGGCCGGGAATTAAGCACGAAGAATGGTGGCACATAACGCTTCAAGTTTCAATACCATTTTTTATTGCTGGTATTGGAACAATTGGAGCTGGAATTATACTTGGGATAGTGGAGGTAAGATTTTCTCAACAGTTCAGTAGAACAGCAGGTTCTGACAATACCAACAATTTCATATCCTTAAATTTCTTTCCAAATTCCATTACTTTTTAATTAATAATTTTGCCAGTTACTGTTAGATAATTGTTTATCATTGTAAAACTTTGCGACTAATCATTTTCAAAATCAGTTAGCTTTTACATATTCTAATAATTTTTGAATCAATAGAAAAAGAATCAAGTCAATCGATTCTGAATTACGACCTGCAGGGTACAATCATACTTACGTACAGACCAAATGATGTAAATGCTTGCTAAATTGTATAAGCAAACTTAGATTATAATAGAAATTTTAAATTAATTATTAAATGGTATCTTAGAAAAAGACTTCCTCTTGAAAATGATGTCTCTAAAAAGTCATACATCTGAGACGCATTAAATTTGTGCACCTAATGACTAAAGTTTGCGGAGTAAAGTATTAAAAATTTAAACTAATGTAGGTACATTTTGTTGTTCGTTTTATCAGTTGAAAAGAAAAACATCGTTCACAAAAAAAAAACATCCATCTGAGTTTTGAGATGCCTTTGCAAAAAAAGCTATTAATTGTGCAATATTTTATGGAAGCATAACAATCAAGTATGTACATATGTAAATATTAATAATAGTAAAATAAAGGGATACTATAAAATTGCGTGCAAAATCTGTTTTGAACTACTCACCAATTTAATAACACTAACATTTTGCGAAAATTTATGATGGTGCATAACTTCCGTGAAAGTTTATTATCGGATTAAATGTAAAGGAACTTAATTTTAAATCGACAATCTCATTTAAGCGTCTGAACAAAGTGTGAATTTGTGCATTCCATGTGTATAATGGACCTTTTATGCGACTAACTCTTATTTTAAGACTCAAATTGTCTTGAAATCACAACTCCTCTGCATTAAAATTTTACTCGACATCGTTCCTTTACTTCTTATCGATTTGCCTGCTTTGCAGACGTAACAAACATATCAATGTTGTTTATGTGCTTATGTAAGCCGAAGTTCACGTGTTATGCTCTTTTCCAACTGTTTGCATTTTATCCTTGAAAAGCTATTTTAACTATTCGAATTCCCACTCCAAACTGGAATTCTTTGGGTTTGCAATCACGGATAGGGTGAAATCGTTTTTATGTTTGAATTATGCAATCAATTTCCAATTTAAAGGAAGCCAAAAAAATTTCATCTGAGAAGACTTCAGCAGAAATGTTCCTGAATGTCTCCCTTCGTAGAATATTTTAGAAAGTATTGGAAATTGTTACAATTAAAACCGCTGAATAAAATTTTCCTTAATTTTCCTGCACCTAATTGCAATTGGTATAAATTTCAAGGCTGCCAGATATTGATTTAATGTGTTCAGCAAAATATTCAATTCGAAAAGCCTTCAATTTTAGCACGCGTACGCTATTAAATTTCCTCAAATGTTTACATTAGAACTTACTGGAGCTATCTGTAGGTGGCAGAACCTATTGATTTTCCATGACAAGATTTATTGGAAAAAAGAAAACCTCCAACTGCGAAAAAGAGATTTACTTGACGCTAACGCACTGGATTAATTAAAAATTAAATAATGGGATGCTAATAAATTTGATTTTGATTTTATCAGCGCAAGATTAAACAACTTGGGGAGATTGTCTCTCACGTCAATCTTTTTCTTTTCACATCTTGAGTTTCTTGGTCATAATTCATACAACAATGAAAAATAAACTTGGAAGTTATGACTATGGGACAATGCGACGGAACCAATTTGATAGAGCGTGTATAATTATGAGAATATTGCTTTGGATTTATTATATCATATTGTGGTGCTTTAATGCCGTAGTATAGCTATATTACAAGATATATGGGCCAATTGCGGATGTCGATTTTCAGTTGACTTGACAGTTTCTGCACTATTATACGAAATATAAATAAGGAACACTAAAGGCTAATAGCTAAATCGTTTATATTAAATACATAATGATTTAATCTTTAATAACTTATCAAAATTAAATTTAAATTTATTTCAGCTTAATGCTTTAATGTCAGGATTGCACTTCTTTCAGATTCAAATTTATGGGAAAGATTTACATTCGAATATTTTCCATTGTGCTTGAGAATTTGCAGCCAAAAGCACTTAGTCTTCAGATAAATTGTTTAAGTAAAGGGGGACTACCAAATATTAATATCTTACCAATATAATTTCGTTAGACCTAAAACACATTTTTACTTTCCTTTTTAGACACTAACTAAGCTCTGAATCCAAACTAAATTATTGTTATTTTCTCTCTTACAGGGCTGGACAGTGTTCAAGGCTGTTAAGGAACTTTTCATATTGGTCCCAGCTCTTCTCGGGCTGAAGGGTAACTTGGATATGTGCCTAGCTTCCCGGCTATCGACACAAGCAAACCTTGGGAACATGACATCTCGAAAGGAAATATTCCACATGGTTCTCGGGAATATTGCCCTTGTGCAAGTGCAGGCGATTGTCGCGTCATTTATTGTCGCAACATTTGCAATAAGCGTGGGTGCAGCAATGAATGGCGAATTTCACTCCGAGCATGTCATGCTAATGGTTGCGTCCAGTATGTTTACCGCAACGTCATCATGTTTTGTTTTAGGTAAGTACTTAAATCGTTTTCGTTTTATGTGTACAGTTATGTTAGGGTTGTTAAAATATTAATTACTATTGATTTTCACACTAACGATGTAAGTTTAACTCAGACATAAACTTCTAAGTAATTTATAGTAGATTTTCTTTCCGCCTTTTCTAGTTGAGTTATTTATGTACCATAATTGCTTCCATGTTCAATTTAGCTATAAAATACGAAACGTTGTTCATTCTTATCAGAGTTATGCATTGTACAAACCAAATTCACTATCACTAAATTATCAAAGGTTAGGTTAGTGCACTGAATTGACTTATCGCAGAATTCTCTATTACTAAATGCTTAAAAAATGGTGTACTACAATGCCATTATCACTAATAAATTATTAAATGGTGCATTCATTTAAAATCACTAAATCGTTTAATGAAAATATAGAACTTATTAAATGTTCTATTAGCAACAGCATAAGGCAGTTTCATTTCAAATTTAGATAGAGTTTAAAGGATTATTTGGCGAGAGTCAGGCTCAAAGGGTATTACACCAAGCTACGAATGTTTGCTACCAACTGACTTATAAATAAAAAAATACTTGTTATAAAATATTTTTTAAATATTTGCGATACAATAAATATATTAAGTAGAATAATTTTTATTTATACTGCTCAGGCTGGTCGTTTACAGCATTAAATAACTTGTTATTTCATGCTTCTATTTAATGCGCTTCACTTATTAAATTGAAGCCTAGGTTCGTTGTATTTCAGAGATTCATTTATAAGACAAATTACCACCTCTTATGAATTGAGATAAAAATATTATCAAGTAATGTGAAACCTTTTTATACCTTTTTGTAACTTCTTAACAGAAATTAGATGCTTAAAATGGTATTTCATGACTTTCAATTACAGCTGTAATAATAACGATAAATCGTTTTGACATTGATTACATTTTTAAAATGCAATAAATTTCCTCCGCGCCTAATAAAGTTCCGCATTAATCGTGAGAAATTGATTATATTCATTAAATAACGAAATGGAACGATACCACACCAGCAGATATTTACTCGTTTCGTATTTCTTGGCTAATTTATGTTGCTCCTCTCAACCCGAGAAATGTCTGGCGCTTTTTCATCCCCTGGCGTTTTGAGTTCAACGAGACCTTCGGACTTCCCACAGTCTGCATTACGGGGGATAAAACGTGAATGACCTTGTTTTCATACGCTCTGGGTTTTCCTGGTATCGAGGAAATTTGGTTCACGTGCCGACAACTGTGCTAGCAATGGGTAGGGAATATCCACGTGGATAGATTTTGTCTACTCCAGGGCAAAGGAATCAATTTAGGCAAGATGAACCTGTTTTGTGGATAAGCGGAGTGCCTTAGCGCATCTTCCTTAATTTGGTTCGCGTGGAAAAGTTACCAGAAATAGGAGGAAACATTTGTGATCTGATTTTAATCTCTAGCCCTATCAAAATTTTTGCCTTCGATCGGATGCTGAAGGAGAATGAGCTATTTTATAGGAAGGAGCAGATTCTGTACACACATGCATATAAGAAAGTTCGTTCTGGGTTGTCTTGTAAGTTGTAACCCTAAAGCCAAATCCGATCGGCAACATGGTAAGGCACTTAAGGCCCTCACATCTGTAACTTGTATTGTACTTGTACACTGTATGAATTATGTAATAACGAAACAGAACCCTACCTACAGGCAACGAAATGCTACAAAATTGTTTAAGTTCACAACCTTGAGAAGTTCAACTTTGCAATTCATGATTCTGAGCAATGCAAGCTTCATTAATGGCAAAGTGCGTAAATTTTAATCACCTTATCACCAACTGGGGTTCTTAAGAATATTATGCATAAATAAGGGACAGAAGCAGATGTCATAAAAAATGTATTCTGCACTGAGCTTAGTTCTTTTCAATTCATCAGTGAAAAATCAAAACAGAAATTTTATTAGGGCACGAATGGATTTATTTCGAATGCACAAAGCTTATTTCGTGAAGTCATTTTCACTTTAAGACTTTTTTAAGGTAGTTTGTCGTTCAAAAGATATAAAAATGAAAAGTTTAATGATAGTATTTACTTTTTTTTATGTATGCAAATTTCTCTTTTCCGATTTCAGATTTTGTATTAGTGGCTGTGATATTATTATCCAAGAGATTTCATATGAATCCCGATAATTTAGCAACACCTCTGGCTGCGTCTATCGGCGATGTTGTTTCAATTAGCTTACTATCCTTCATTGCATCGAGGCTATTTGATCACATTGGTAAGTAAATAAATTAATATTAATTACTATATTTTGTAACTTTTTTATCCAACTCACTAAACAAGTAGGTAATGGGTAAATTCGAATTTGCAAATAAAAAGAATTTAAGAAAAGCTTTTAACATCATAGTTTCGCAATAAAAGGATGAATATAATGTGCTTGTTTTTGAAAATTTTTATTGTTAAAGTATAATACAATAGAAGAATTTTTATCGAAAAAATTTACATATGTTTCACCTCCTTTTTTGTGCAGAAACTCATTTGTGGATTACTTACGTGGTCGTCGTCGTCTACGTATTTTTGTTGCCACTGTGGATTTTTATAGTATTACGGAACAAGTATACACGTACTGTTCTGACAAGTGGCTGGGTACCTGTTATATCAGCTTTATTTATAAGTGGGTAAGTAAATACCATTCTCACCAATAAAAAACTACAAAAATGCAACAAAGAGCAGCAACAACAAAATACATTTCATTATGTTAACAAAATTCAATTTTCCGTGAAACAGAGTGAATGTAGATACTATAAACTGAATGGATTCATAAAAGATTCGAATGTATCACCATCAGTAATTCATGGTTGACGCAACCAACCAAATTGTTAATTCTTTATGTTGTTCGGCACATTTGCCCCGTCGCGGCGGTCGCAGTAGTGTGGGGGAAATCGATATTGCAGCAAAAATTCATGCACTTTAATTAATTAGAGTTTTGTGATGCAAAATTATGTAATTTTTATCTTACGTGGATTCTTTATACATTTTTCAGTTTTTACTTCCCTATCTGGGCAATCTTGAGCATAGGGAAATGTTTTTAATGATTTTCTTTAGATTCTCCAGTGCAGCTGCTTAAAAAGTAAAAATTTTGACCATGAAAAATTGAAATCGTTAACATAGTTATACACATATTTTTACAACTGGTATTTACTAAAATTACTCTAAAATTACTTATATATTCCTTAGAATGGGTGGCCTTGTACTAGATGCAGCTGTAGAAGTATTCAAGGGCTTTGTTGTGTTTCAACCAATCATAAACGGAATTGGAGGAAATTTAGTTTCAGTACAGGCTAGTAAAATCTCAACGATGCTTCACCAAAGTTCTATTATCGGTATCATTCCGCCCCATACTAAAATATTAGAATTCCCATGGAAAGCGCTATTTAAAGGAGGTGAGTTTTGCAATTTCAATATTGAATACTAGATAAAAACGTTTATTAAAATTATCATACTTATTATATTATAACATTAAATAATTTTTCACGTAGCTACATAGGTAAAGAAGAATAAACGCTCACTTAAATATGTTGTTCTATTTTTCTCATTTCAGTTCCCTATGCCAAAACAGCGAGAATTTTAATACTAATGTCTATTCCTGGACAAATCCTCTTCGTTTACGCTGCGGATTACATCCACATGTGGAAGTCAACAGTGCACATTTCATTTGTGCTTTCTTATTTAACTGTTAGTTTAGTCCAGGTGAGTTATATTTATGACCTTTAATATTGTATGTATTTAAAAATTTAATAATGCAACGCTAACACAATACGACACAAACTGAAATTCTGAGAAAACCAACTGCTATCACTGGGAATGTTAATTCTCATGCAAACAAAGTCTGCAAAATACGACATATGAATGACTAATGTATGACTTTTTTTACTGTCCCCACGGAGCTCCATTTCGTGTGCTAAACCAATTAAGTTACACAGGACGTCAATTAATGCTTTCGATAATACATATATTTATGAATAATATTTATATAAGATGGACTTAAGGGACTGCATAACCTAGAAAATTGAAAAACTTGCACATACCTTTTTAATCAAGGCTTTTTGAATTTCGGATTTATACATATTTGAATTAAAGACAATATCTTTACTGTGCTTTTTATTATTTTTTGTAATGAATTGTACCTAAAAATGTGGAACAAAATATTAAGCTTTGTCAAGAATAAAAAAACTGTTGGATTCGATTTAATTTAAAGTTTTCCTTAAAACTTTACTTTTTACTTCCGGTTATTTAGTCACGTGTATCTGAGGTGATCAACAACATTTGATATCCCCTCATGTAACGATTGTGTGACTCCGAAAGCAAGAACTCTTGAGATCCGATAATCGATAACATCAAAACAAAAGAGGGGATTTTTTTTATAAAGTTTTATCAAACTATTGGAGAAGTGACGATCATTCGCATTGTGCCTGAAATGGAATTTGTATTTTTACACAAAGAATAAATCGTTGTCACAACCATAGCAAAAGCTGTACACGACGCCTTTTTATTTGAAGACACTTGATATTTGGTCAAGATTAAGGTGTTATCTGGGGTGCGATAATTGTGGCCTATCTCCTGTCCAAAGCAGCACTATTAAATTTAGAAATTGAAATCCGATCAAGTGACTGACAACCGGAGAAACTTTTAAGTTGGGTTTCTCCTTTTTGTTCTTCGTGTTTCTTTGATAACTCTATCGGATAAAACAATGCCCGGTGTGTCGCTTGGGATAGAAAAGGAAGTGTGACAAGCACTTAGGATTGATGGTGATTAAAAATTGATTTATTTGCGTTGTTGCATTTTTATCGTGCTTATACAGTCGGCTGCAGACAACTCAGGATTATTTGTTTAACTTTAGCTTTTGTTTCTTATCTCCTGCAAAGCACGTGCAGGCGATTAGATGTAGATTAAGGGTATTAATTGAATTGCAACCTTGTGATATTCAATTTTAGGAAAATGAATCCGTTTTTAATCTGCTCGTAAATTAATGTAATTTAGCATGTTAACTACAACCGTCGTTTAATGAATTAGCACTTTGCTCTTTTCTTAAGCCTTGATAGTGAAGTTTTTCTTATCATGGCAAAATGTAAGGTTAGATACAATGTGCAATGTTGTTGCTTTTTGTGTAAAAAAAATTAACAAAAGCGAAATATTTAGTTGTATAAAAAAAAAGTAATTTTGAAAATTATTCGTAAAAAATAATTGAGGCAGAACAATTTCTGGTAGATAATTCATAATTGAAAAGTAATTGTGGAAATTCTCTAATTTTAATTTAATGATTGTTATGTTTGGCAGAAGTAAGATATTTTGTTTGCTTTAATAAAATGCATATAATGCCATGTAAATTTGAAACTGTTCCCAAATTAAAAGTAAAAAAAATATAATCGCATCTTGTAAATTGGGTCGCATATAATTTTTTATCAAAGAATTTTTAAAGTGCTTTATCGGAAAAATAAAAACAAAAGATATCTTGATAGCTAGTCAAAACGCACTAACCTTGGATCGATAAGTTAATCTGAAGTAATTCCAAGTAGTTATCTTGAATTCTTTAAAAAAAATTTATGAATTGACGATATTTCAAATTTTTGGACCTACTCTTTTTCAGGTAATGCTCCTCCTCTACATTGCGCACATCATAATCCATGCCATGTGGAAGTGGAAGATAGACCCAGACAATTCAGCGATTCCGTATCTGACCGCGCTGGGAGATCTTCTAGGATCTAGTCTGCTGGCCATGGCCTTCTTGTTCCTATCCTCGATCGGCAAAGAGTACGCCGCGGACACCGATGAGGTCGAGACTCCGCTGGCCGACACTCACAACGGGGACGCCTTCGGGATTTTCTAGAGTGGGTATTTGAGTTCTCACTTTTCACCGCATCGCGCGGGTGGGATTTACACCAATCAATAGCAATTTCCAAGAGATTGATCGTTTTCGTCCTAAGCTAAAGTTCGGCTAATTTATTTGTTTAAATTTACTCTTAAGATTATTTAAGGCCCGCGCAACCCGTTTTATTTTTTTTTTTCATTGGCACCGCGTGCGCCGCCCCTTCATTATTTTATAGTATTATTATTGTAAAAAAGAAAAAAACATTTTTGTACAAAGCAATGCCACTTGTTCTTATTGTTTTAATTTTAGTTAGGCGTAATCAGTCGCTGTCCATGGCAGTGTTATTGGTCGAGCAGACTGGCAAATGTTGTCAATCGTTTTGATTGAACGTGAACGATTTGTTTACTGTAAAATTAAATTAATTTACCTCCGATCATATTGTTTTGTTTTTGCTCACCTTTTTTTATTTTTATTTAATTATCACAGATATTTTCAACAAAAAGGTAAACAACTCATAAATTTCTAAATAAATCAGGGATTACAGTCGGCTCTAAGTTTATTGTATTTAACACGCTTAAAACAAAGTCCGATTATTGCTTGGAAATATATTTCATGCGAAAGACTTTAAATGTAATAAAAGTGAAATTAAGTACGAAAAAGGTGCTGCGCTGCGACTTAGACTTAATTCCTCAGTGGTGATCTAATAAAAAGGGGTATTTACCAAATTATCGGAAGTTGTATTCGAATTTAAGGTAAGCTGACCTGATACCGGATTAGACTGACTTATTTATGAACGGAATTTGAGTGCTAATCATGGTAATAATTCTTTTTTAATTGAGGGCTATTAAGAAGAGTACACAGCAAAAGTTTTCGTCATAAATTATTTAATTGTATTTATAAAAAGACTCTTAGCTGTCGGTATTTAAAGAAAATTTAGGGTATTTCCTTTGCAGCTCAAGGATAAATTGAAACAAATTAGGAAAAAAAAAGCTAGTATGTATTAAAGGAGAACGTTTGTGTATTTATTTGTATGTCGAACAAATTTGAGCTTAGAGACTTGTATACTAAATTATATGAATGAAATTTAAACAATCAATTAAATTGCGCTTCAGACAATTAAATTTAAAAATTTCGTACCGCGAAGTGAATAGTTCGGTTTAGGAATTTTATATAAAATAAAAGCAAATAAAAATACTTATTGGGGCATAAAGAAAATAACGTTTTCTAATACTGTTCTAAATAAATAAATTAAGAAGTTTTATGACTATTTCTGTATTTAAACAACAAAATACAAAAAGGTCTTTAAAGATGTTGTAATATTATTTGCTCCGCTTTTAAACACCTAAATTTTGAATATCGGAATAAAATAAGTAGAGATACTAAAAAGTTTTGCAGTAGGTAGCAACATTGATTAAAAAATTCAATATTTTTTCGGTTTTCGAAACTGTGGCAGATATTTTGTATTCTTTAACTTTTAATTTTTCTCAATTTGCAAGCCGATGGAACTTTTTAATTCACAAATTCATATTCTACGGAAAAACTCCTATAGACAAAATCTGTCTGTTGATCGGCACTAAAATTGGTGTTTTCGTGTGAATTGATTTGTACGAATAAGTAAAAAAAATTTTTTGAAAACAAGCTTTTGATGCTTCATGTCATCATAATATTGCATTGTTACGCGTTGAAATTTGGCATTTCAGCTCAATCGGAAACCAGGAAGTGGGTCAAATTTAACAACTAACTTTATAGTAAAAAAGGAAATGCCTTAATAAATAAACAATACAAGGTCATTAAGTGCAACATCGTTGTATGGAATATAAATATTATGCTTATGCTTACGTGAACACCGAAGATTTACCGTAGATTTAGATAATACCTTTGAATGTGATTTGCAAACAATTTTCTCTGTAACTTATTACTAGCAACGAGAACAGTTAATGCAGATCAAAAAAGGGCACTGAATATTATTAATTCTTCTGTGGTAATTTTAAACATTATGTTTATTCCTTTTATTATTTTTGCCTGTTTATTATTTGTGCGTGTATTCATTAAATTTACTCACAAATCGCAGCTGCTAACGAGTTGTTACAAGGTCAATGACATTCCAATAAATAATTAAAACAAAATTTTGTAAAATGTATCAATCGAGGGATTCAAAGCTTTTTTTAAATTATTAAATTAAGTATTGCCCTAAAACAGTCAAGTGACTCAGGAACTGCTAATGAAAAGGTTTTGCTGTTGCTGCTGTCCCATTGTGTAATGAATGTATGTAAGTTTTCAGTTAAAGGCAATTGTTTTTGAGTACATATGTATATCTAAATGTATTATTATAATAAATTTTGGTTTAAATATCAGTTTACGAAAGATAAATTAATACTTGGGCCTAAACAAAATTCTATGAACCTCTTTTTGAAATTCATTATTTTCAGGAAAGGGCCGGTAAAAAATCAATAAAGGACATTGGGCATTATTTACCCGGTTTTTGAAAAATCGCGAACAAAAACCGAAATACCTTTAAATCATAGATTTTCCAACTATATTTAAATTTCGATAATTATTTTGATGTATAACAATGGGAAAACGAAAATAATCAGTAAACTGTAGATAAATCATTATTTTATGTTGGCAATTTTTTTAATTAAAATCACCACCCAGTAAGTTAAAATATCGCTCAGTGGTATTTATTTCTACCTGAGCTTGACATCGTAGTACCTAATCGTATTTTACTGTATTTCCGTTGCGTGCCTATTGTTTTCTGATTATACTAATTACTGCTTGTTTACTAGACTTTATTTGCTTTCGGATTGGATTTTGTTGAAAAATGGAACGACAAAATAATTGTGTGTCGTGTGAACGATCTGTTTTACGTCATAGAAGACACCGGCGTACACAACTCTTTTTCGAAAAATACTATGACTATGCAGAAAAATATTAAGTTTTTGTTTGATTTTTCTATGTTCATTTTCCCGTTATTCCCAATACCCACAGAAATGCGACCTGTACCATTGTAATCTAGATGTAATTACTTATCCTTCTGATCTAATTTTATTTTTGTTCGGCGTGGGTAATTGTTCCATACAAAAATGCCCATTGTCCTTTTCAAGGCCAAAGGTTAAAGAGCTTTTAATAAAAAGGCCGCAGTGTTTACTATTCAATAAGTTCTCAATTGTAACTACATATAACGTAAATAACAAAAAAGTTATGGGGTGATTTATGAAAATATACTAAAAATTCTTAAGTAGATTTATTTTTAATAAATTGTGTTTAATTCAGAAATATAACATGAGTTATTTCATGGTATTAAACAATTCCGCTTTCCTGTATAATTCAATTGAATACATTATTAACCAAAATGTGCACTTCGCATTCAAAATAATTTGATTTATGTATTTAATAATTGTTTGTCACGGACCAATAACACTAAGATGGAAGTTAGAATTGTAAACAAAATGAATCTTAATTGAAAATAAAATTTTATATGCATACATACATCAAGCTATATACATACTAGGCTGCTAGTTACAGATCCACCCATTTCAAAATTGGTTTCAAGTAAGCTCACTCAGACAAGGTCTATATAAAAACTACCCTGTTAGAAAGAGCATATTGCCGCTAAAGACTAAACCGTTTAGAACCTTTCAATTTATGTGTATATAGTGTACAATAATAATAATATAAATAATATGGCCATTATTTAAAGGGAGGAAAATTTATCTAGTTTGGATGAGTTGAGTATAATGAAAAAAAAAATTTTAGTGCGCGACATTCTGGCTAGTGATTCTTGTTCATGTATCGGTCGCTTTAAAGTTTAAAGGAATGCTATTTATAAGTTGTGTGTGTTTATTGCGAATTAGTAGAAAAATATTCGATATTCGATGAGGAACTATTCACAAATCCTTTTCAATACTTCTTCAGTGAAACAGTGAGAAAATGCAAGACAATAACAAGAAAACAATTTTAAAATGTCAACAATCTATTTAAGTTGTGAGCAGAAATCTGTATGTCCTGACCTAAAAAATAACCCGGTCAAATCTGTAAATATCTTAGAGACATTTTTCATTTTAAAAGTCAATACAGAGAAAAGAATGAGTAAGGAAAAAGCATTCACCAAGTAACTAAAGAAGCAATTAAGACAGGAAGCTCGTGGTTAAGTGAACAAACAGGAAATAAATGAGAAAATATTTTTTAAAAATTGTTTATAAGTTAAGAACTACAACTAATGTTACTCATACAAAATAATCTCAGTAAATATGAGTGTAGCAAAATGGTTCTAAAAAACTGTTGACTATTCTAGTAATTGTTGAAGACAATTATAAAAATAAAAACAATAGCAAATAGGAATGAATTGGCTGTTTTAATCATTATCAACATTTTTTCATTTATACATATGTCTGTACTGTATATTATATGCGTATATTGTGTTTTTTGTCTGATAAATGGCTTGTCTCCCACAAGCTTCGATTAAAGAAAATTATGAACAAACTAATTTTTGCTGGCAATACGGAATATCATTTGAACGCAATCAAAATCAATTTTAAATCTGTTTTGAACTAGCTATTTCAATCAAATGAGAATAAATCACGATAGTCACCTTAAAAAGGAACGATGCGACATAACAACTTTTATAAAATACCTCATCCTTTTGATCCACTATAAGAATTGTAAAAAATAAAATGAAATAACGAATGAAAGTCCAATTAATTAAAATGTTTTTTTATTAATTAATTTTTTTAAATATTTACAACAATTCATTAAACAAATTATACAATATCAGGCGTTCAACATCTACTGGGATTTTCCGTACGACAGTGTTTCACTCAAGTTATTCTCTCGAAGATATTCCTTGATATTTTGTTGGTAGAAAAATGACTTTGCGTACTCAAAAATACCGATCATAATCGCACATGCCGGTGCTACTTTGGCTAGTCGTGGGCCAAGCCCAGCATAAAGCCCTTTGATGCCATGAGAGACATATATGCGCTTCAGAGCAGCCATGGTTGATTCAGATGGAACATTTTTAGCTGGTTTATCTATATAATTTATTTATTATCAGAGGCACGTACAAATTAAAGAAAAGAAAATATTAAATTACCTGCGTAAATAACCTTTTCACCAAATTCAATTTGTTGGTGCGTTTTAACAACATCAAAGGGAGTTGTAATGGTTGCTGCTATCTGTGGCAATTTTTAGAAATTGAAACACCAAAAAACAATAATTATATTAAAATACTCACAGTGCCTGATGTAGCACCAGCGAAAAAGCTAAAACTAAATGTAGGATCCTTTACATTAAAAGTACTCTTTATTGTCTCGTAGCAAGTCCAGTATATTCCTAAAAATGATACTTATCAATTTTTATATTTTGAGCTAAACCTTTTTGAAAACATTACTACGTTTCTTTTTAAAACCCACAATTTCAAAGCAGGATTAATGCTTTAGCGCTAGTTAAATAAGGAATTAGTGAAATTTTAAGTCATGTAGCTGTTGTAATTGAAATGTTTCAGGCAGTATTAAAATTAAATCGTTCAAACATCAAATGCGATATTAGATTAAAAAAAAGAAATTTCAAGGATATAGGATTTATAGTAGAGCGACATGCTGCGTATGATCTCATAACTTAGATATAAATCTATTAGCGCCAATGTATGAGCATAATGTAAAATCCTTTTTATAATTTTCTTACCAGAAAATGGAACATCCCTGTAAATTGTAGAAGTAAGACCTCTCCAGAGACCAGGGATTCCCTGACTCCTCACAGTGTCTTTTAAAGCTTCATAAACTCCTAAGATATTTTAAGAGGATATTACAAACTGAAAAAGCCGTGTGTTTGGTTACTTACGAAAATAACTAAGCCTCTCAGACTGCATCTTAGTTCTAATAAGTTCCAGGGGACTAACAATACTAACAGCAAGCACCCTTGCTGAGACCCCAGCTGTTAGAGGAATAATTAGTGGCAATTGACAATCATTAGATATGGGTGTGATGGAATCTGAATAGAGTTCGGAGTAACTTCCTCTGAATTTCTCATATGCCACAAAGTAAATTACTGTAGCTGGAAGTGCTAAGGCAAGTGTTGGGCTAAGGCCCGACCAAAGTGCAGTTATTCCCTCGTAGCGACCTATTTTTAGTATACCATCCTGAAAGAGCAATGAACTACAATTGAGTCAATGAAATAAAGTAATACAATAAGCAATACTAGAAAAAGAGTGGATTTTGAATTCTGCAAAATTTTAGAGCTTTTTTTGTTTTACTCACTATTGTTCCATTTAAGTGTACTGTTGGCTTCTGACCCAATATGCCATTTGGACTGCAAGGACAAAGATGGTCCATTAATCCGTTGCAATAAAGAAAACACTTATTTGATATCAGCGCCTTTTGTTGAGCTTGAAGTCGCGTTTTCACCACATCAAGCGGAGTCACTGTAAAGAAAATCAATCGTATTTCTAACTTCAATCAACAATTATTAATTTTGTAACAATAACTGAACTATTAGTTTAGTTTTGTCTTCTTAATAAATATGCTTTCATTTTATTTTATTTGTTGTAAGCAGCGAAATAATACGTGCGATATGGGTAAGTTTGTTAAGATCTTATTTAATAATTGTGAGCGTTAATTACTCACTACATTTTGTTTTCATCCCCAAGAAAAAATAGATGTGCTATAAGGTTGAAGCCTTTACCTCCCTGTCTATCTGTGTTTAGATTCGAAAAATAACAATAGACATACATATTAATTCAATTTAACATAAAAGTAAGCATATAAATATTTTGTTATTGGCAATTTTCATTCTTATTTATCAAGTTTCAATGGTCGCCGATGCTTATTTTATTAAAATATTTCAAATAAAAAATTTAACTGAAAACTATACCTAGTACAACAACAAAAATATCCGGACAGAAATGTGTATCTATTATATATCCGAAACTTTTCGATTTGAGAACGGTTCATTTTTAAAACAAAAATTAATATGGATAAAATTGAGAAATAAATCGACCGTTTAACCGTCAAGCAGATAGTTACAAAAGTTGGAAATGTGGTTTATAGAGTTTTATCATTGCGTATGTTACGCAAGGCCGGCAACTAAATATTTGCAACTGCTATCAGTGATACATGATGATATGATACACGAATGAACAGATTTTAGGAGGAAGTGCTTAAATGATGCAATAATGGTGTCAAATATGGAATCGATCATGCAGAAAAAAACGACCGAAACTGCCGCGACCACTTACTAAAAAGGGAGGTAATCAGAGCCCCACCACAGGCTGATGCCACCTGCTGAGAAGTTCTGATTTTGAACTTAGGGTCATTTTTACTAAAAGGGGTCTCCTTCTGGACAGAGTGAACCACGGGCTTTGTAACTGACATCCTCTTGCTGTTTTTGAGCTCTTTCACGACAAGGACATCGCAGCTCTAGTTTTGCTTATCTGTACGGTCCGGCTCAAAAGATTTTCATGGTATACCACTTGTTATATTAACAATATAATCATCAATCGCGATTTGTTTTAATTAGGCAATAACTATTGAAATACAACAAACAAAACAAGACTACTGAAAAGCGAGGACCACAAACAACGTGCGACCTGTGACCGTCCGGCACAGACTTTTTTTTCCAACTTGACATGACAGCTGATATCGGAAATAATTCACAGTGGATCATTTGAAAAATTTCCCAAAATACATGTATTTAGTGCTGCCACATCACAAAATTATCTTCGATTTGTTTTCAATAAAAACCCAATAAAAGTTTATTTACACGTTTTTGTAAACATCGGACGCGGAATGAAATAATACAGGGGCTATCAGTTTACAACTTTTAGTTGTATTTTTTGCGTTCTTTCATTGTACTCTGTACTAACCGTCTCAGTACAGTTTTTTTTCATTGTCAAGTGTCAAATGGACATTTGCACTTGTCATCTTATTTGCGGCTTTATCCCTTGCCGGGCTGGAAGGAACCGAATTCCGCTTTTTTAGTGCACTTTATTAGGAGACGTTTAATTTTTGAATTTTGTTTACAATGTGGTTCTTGAGGTATATTTTATTAATTTCGCTTGGCGCCAGCGTTTACTGCGAGTCCGAGCAGGAGTTTGCTGTGGAGCTCACCGCGGATACGTTCAAGAAGGCCATCAAGGAAAACAACTATTTTGTGATGTTTTTCGCTCCTTGGTAAGTTATTTTTGGTCTTTTGGGGCTCTTTAGATGCAGAAGAATTTGCTGAACCCAATGATGTGTGCATAGCTCTTTACAAAAGTTACAGCTCTACTTTATTTCAAATAGTCCCGAAAATGCTTCTTATCGCAACTTTTTTTTTATCATCTGTCTATGCTAATTCTTAAGAGATTAATTTTATCTCCACCGCACAATCGGCTTTGTTTTTGCTATCTTTGTTTATTATGAGGGGTCGCAGATTCCACGGTTGCACTCGTACTGGCGAAGCCCCAAAAATATTTCATGGTTATTAGCTCAGATTGGTGCTGTTAATTTATAAATGTGCTTAAAATACTAAAATGTGTTTTTTTAATAAATTCTATATATACCTACTTTACAAGAATACAAAGCAAATTAAAAAAGAAATGAAAAAAACATCCTGATCGGACTTGCAATTAGGCATATCTTACTTAGGGCGTTGTTTGAAATATATTAACGTGTAAAACCAGCATGAACTGCTATCCATAAAAAAAATCTGTCTATTATCGTTATTACTTCTCCTTATATTTTAGATTATCACTCAAACCAATGAAAAACATTTCGGTTAAGAAAAATGTACTGAGCAGGTAAAATCGATTTTTCAGAATATGTTCTTCACAACACAACCTGCAAAAGTAATAGTTAAGTTAAATTAGGTCGTTTGCTGCCTAGACGGAATTAATCAAAACTTGAATAATTTGTTGTTATTGTTTGTTTACTGCGGTGCCCAATTTCACGTAACTTATAATCTTTTTTAATTCATTTAGTAGATATTATTTGACTCATTTGGGGTAAGTAAATACATATCATATCATTTTAGAATCTTAGTTTCATAGCCTGAATTTATTTTAAGAAAGAATACCGACACAAGTTTTATAATTTATTTGAAAAATCGAGAAATCGCGAGTACCGCTTTTACCTTGTGATAAGTAAATAATTTTCTTCTTCCACAAGGTGTGGACACTGTAAACGACTGCATCCCACATGGGAACAGTTAGCCGAAATGATGAACGTGAAAGACGATCCTCGTTTAATTGTGGGAAAAGTTGATTGCACAAAACACCAGGATCTTTGCAATGAACATAAAGTGACTGGATATCCAACGTTGAAATTTTACAAACTGGGCGTAACTGAATCCAAAAAATTTCATGGTCCTCGCGATTTACCTACAATCACAACATTCATCCAGGAGCAGTTAGGAGATAATGTGGTGAGTGTGTCTTAATTATATTTTGACGCTTAATTTCTATTCGTTCAGGCTTATAATGAGAAGAAAATTTTATTTCTGACCTTCCTGATCATAGTGGTTCTGATTGCCATGAGGTGGTATTTTTAATATGCATGCAAGTACCCAAAGCCACTGTTCGTCGTTAGTGCGAATTAAATCAAAGAGATTGTTTAAGTTGACGAAATCTGAAGAAAGTAGGGAAAGTATAAATATTTTATTTGATATTTAATATTTTCAATATGTATCGAGTTTATTAAGAAGGAAAAACTTATTCTTGCTGTAGTATTTCACAATAAAGAGCATTTAACACCCCTTAAAGAGAAAATACCTTAACACTACGCTGTTAATGAATGCAAAGATACATAATTTAAAATTGGATATAGGTATTTATGAGCTTATATAAATATGTATAAGTCTTTTATTTTGCAAGGAACCGGAAGATGTAGACACCATGGAATCCACCGAAGAATTTGTGCTTGCCGAGCTAACAGATGAAACATTCAAAAAGCATATATCCAAGGGCCAACATTTCGTGAAGTTCTATGCTCCGTGGTGTGGTCATTGTCAAGTGAGTCTTCCTAATTTTTATTAATGTTTTACTTTAATATGTTTCGTGTTAAAGCGATTGGCTCCCACATGGAAAAGACTCGCAGATGCGCTTAGGGATCAAAACGAAGTAAAAATCTCCCAAATTGACTGCACCCAGTATAGGCCAATTTGTTCAGAATTCAAGGTAGCAGGCTACCCCACTCTTCTCTGGATAGAAGATGGACGAACCGTGCAAAAGTACACAGATTCAAGGGACTTCCACGACCTTCTTGACTTCATTGTTAGCATGTCCGGATACCTTCCAGAAAATTTTAAAATACCTAGACCATCATTGCCAAGCGCTCTGCTCACCGTCACGGAAAACAATTTCGACGAATTAATCAAAAAGGATTTCTTTATTATTGTGTTCTACATCACTGGGTAAGTTTTTAGTTGTGGAATAAAATCGTTGGAATAATCACTTTTAGATATAGGGATGAGTCCGACAAGGCTCTAGATCTCTTGGAGCAAGTAGCGTACGCGTACAAGGATATTACGATAGGTAAAATCGACTGCTTTGAAAGTAAGGGTCGTAAGGTGTGCGCGGAACAGGGGGTTGCAAACTATCCAAACATAAGTTTCTACAGCAAGGGCAAAAAGTTAGTGCAATATTTTGACGTCGAGGACTACGATTTAATTGTAAGCTGGATCGAAACCTACACCGAGAAGGTGAAGGAAGCATCACAGGAGGAACAGAAAGACGATTCCCACGATGAGCTGTAAAATCATCCCACATCTTGTGCTGACTTGGTTTTTGAGCTTTTTCCGTATTTTTTAATTTTTATTTGCGATTTAGCGAATGCCTAGAAAAATTGTTTTTGGGTGTGTTTGAAACAGTTCCCTGTTTTGATTGTATTTCAATTAGTTAAAAGGTTGTTTAGTGCATATGAATGAAGTAAAGAAATAAAAAAAAGATCTTTTGTATCAAATAGTTTTTTTATTTTCACAATACCAATCTGTACTGTACCTACTATTATATGAAGCGATAAAGTGGTTTATATAAGGACGGTAATCTCGGCCTATCAAAATAACCATCCATAGTCATTTATTTCATCATTTATATTATATTTTAATTTATTTATTTATTTATTTATATTTATTTATTTAATGCCTTTAAGATGAACTCCAAATATATTATAAAAACACAAGCGGCTGTCTTTTTTTTAGAACTTTATAGTCCAAAGCGTTAATTGGACACACACAAATATGGTAACGTTTTACCAAAAAATGGATAAATTCTAGAAGATCTACAATTTTTATAATAATCTCAACCATTTCCGAGCAATAAAAGGCGAGATTATTGCGAAATTTCAATTTCATTACCTTGGATTTTGACACGAAAAGTATATACCTAAAATTACTGAGATATAACAGTAAACACGTTTAAGTTTTTAAATGCAGTTTACAAAGGTTCCCATAATACTAATTCTCAACTAATGCAGAAAAATTTGAATTTGAAAATTGTTTAGTCGCTACACCAAATATCCCCCGAACGAGTGCTAAAATTCACATCAATGCTAAAAACATACTTCGAAAAGTCATCATGACTTTTAAAGTCTAAAATTAAAATGACAACTGTGAATAATTTTTGACACTTTTCAAAACAGTTCTTTCGCAGGGAGTGGATTTTTTTGAACTTTTCGTTGAATGTCGGGGAAGATTATTGTGTTTGCTTTAAATACCTCGTTAAAAGCCTAATCCCTATGGTGGACCACTGACCACATCAATTCTTCGATCTGAGTAAGTATCGGAATAGCGCAATGAGTGGTGGAAATAGGGAGATTTCACGAGATTGCAAAGCTCTATCTCCAGCTACGACTTTGCTGCGCGTAAATAAACAACTTTGGGAATCAAAGGTCCTCTTTGAAGAGTTGAGGAAACAAACTACTGCCAGATCCTATAATTTAAATACCTCCGAAGACTTGCTGTGCCACTAGATTAAGGTGGGTGTTTCGAACCAAAAAACCCTTTCCACTCACAAAGTTCTTGTGGGAACAAGGAAGTCGGATGTTATTTTTCTGAATTTCAATGTTATTTATATAGTATGTCTGTATAGATGCAAGCAACTAATTGTTTGTTAATTTTCATCCCAGAGGCAAAGGTAATTTTCTGTTGGGACAGTCCAGGTAATAGAAGGCTCTCAAAAATTAATTTTATAAGCATAACAATAATTAGACAGTGCCAGATTTACGTTTACTTATTATTATAAGTACACAACCCTTATCTACATATCTTTTTTTAAATTAGCGGAAGCATCTTATTGTGCAAAATCGGAGTTTTCTCTGAGAGTTAACACTTTGACCAACAGTTATCTGCGAAAAATTGTGATTCAATTAGTTACTTAACGATAATTTAGTCATTGATGTGCAGTGCAAATTAATTATTGATAATATTTAATTGCCACTCTATATTACAATAGTGGCTTTCAAACTGTTTTTGTTTTTAATGCTGTTTAAATTTTATTTTTAATTTAAATATTTTTAATATTTGTGTATTATGAGGCCCATAGTCTGAAAATGATTAAATTTTTAATGTTTTTTATATTATTACGGTCCATTTATAGTGCATAATTACATTTTCGTTTCGTTTTAGGAGATTGTTCTTTACTTCACTATGGAAAGCGATCAATCAAGCCAAGATTCGAGTGTAGTAGACGTAACATAGATTCTATCCCTTCTAAATTATTTACGTTTAAAGGTTTCCATTTCTTTTAGATGAATAACTCCGAAAGCGTTCTGCACAAAATTGCAAACCTCTATGCTGAGCAGTTGATGTCCGATATTTGCCTCGTTGTGGGCAATAATCGATATCCAGCACATCGTGTCATCTTATGTGCCAGCAGTGAGGTTTTCCAAGTGATGCTGATGAATCCAGAATGGAATGAGTGCAGGAAAAATGTGATCGAGCTGAAGGAAGAGCCCTGCTGCTCCATGGTGTTCCCACAGTTCTTAAAATATTTATATGTTGGCAAGGTGCAAATATCACTTCAAACGGTCATGCCAATGCTGGCTTTAGCTGATAAATACAACATTAAGGTAAGTGCTAGAATGAATGTTCATTAATATTCCGACTAATCGTGTTTTTATTTTTTATTATAAATTAGGATTTGGTTCAATTATGTGTTGATTATATGCTTAAGCATATAGCAAAGGCAGCAACTCAAGGTTACTTGGTCTCGTGGCTTCAGTATACAATCGCATTCAGCCCGTACCACCAGGAAGTTACAGAAGCACTAAAACGATTTCTTAAATGGAACTTGGAAATTGTAGCAGAGTCTAAAGATTTTGCAGATTTAGATGTTCAAATTATGTCTCTGATGTTGCAACAAAATGATCTTGTCGTTAAAAACGAGTATGAGCTCTTTCTGTAAGTATTTAATTAGAATTAGAATAAAGAGGACTTCTTCGAAATTTATGAATCGTTGTAGATTTTTAGAGAAATGGCTTCGTTATAAAAAGGAACAACTTGATAGCGAGGCGATGTCCGATGAGGAAAAGAAAGAGATTTTCATGAAATTGATTGAAGAAACCGTAGTGTATATTCGGTTCGCAATGATGTCACCACTGGAGATGGCTGGTTTGGTTTTAAGTCCAATTTTGTCGTACCATAAAAAGTTCTTAGTTGATAGGATGGCGGTGGGGATGAGTTATCATGCAGGTAACTTAAACTTTTCTTGAATTAAAATATTGTGAAAATAAACATTGTTTTTGTTTTCTAGGAAAACATGAAATAGTTGCCAAAATTCGAAATTCAGATAATGAAGCACTTCAGTTCACACCACGATTATATACCAGCGACGTTTGGAGTCTTAGTATTTTAGTGAAAGAATTTGAAAATGTTGAGAAATATAAAAATTTTGTTGCCTGCTTTTTTTCGCAACGCCGGTTAGAAAAGGAACACGGTGAACAGAAATTGGACCTCTCTATTGATCAATCTGTAACATGGGAAATAGAGTTCTTTCCACGAGGAGTCAAATTTATAAAAGCAAAGATGATATGGGGAGAAGAGATTCCCGAATGTCTCTTAAGAACTGTAAGATTAAGGGTTACTTGTAAAGAAAATTTTGAAAAGGAAGAACGTTTTAAGGTAAGTTTTTATTAGTTATAAAATGTGTACTAAATTTCTGTTCCATCCTTTCCAGATTGGAGTTCTTATAACTGGGGTTCAAAATGAAATTCCACATATACTAACAGTTCATGAACGAACGGAGTACTTTTCAAGCTCTAATCAAGTCCTTAATATTGATGATTTGATTCCTTACGAAGAACTGGCTTTATCATCTCTAAAGCTAAGCCCACATTTGATAGGACCAGACAGAAATAATTTGTTAATTCAAGTGATCATTGCTCCTATGGGCCCATATACGTGTCATAAAACACCGCCCTTCGAGTTTACATAGTTCTGTATAATGATGTTTTGATTATTATCTTTTAAGGTATGTAACTATTGAACTGTAAAAATAAATTTTCATAAGATATTTCTTGGGATTGCTATCATCTTAACTAAAACTCTCATTTAACCTATTATTTATCTTGGTATCACATCCCTTGTTAGGCAAATAAACAATATGACTTTTTTAGAACTGATAATTGTTGAATACCCATACAATCCAGATAAATAGAAATACAACAAACGGAGATATCTTTATCAGAAGTTTTTTAAGAATTGCGTGAGATATTTGAGGTCAGCAATTTTTGCTTAACTTTCCTTCATTTTAAAAACCTAAACTTCGATATGAACAAGAATACCAGAGTAGGATTTGCCGTCTAGAAAAACATGTAAAGATGGTCTACCGCATTTCTGTATTTGATCATTTTTATTTTTGCATTAGTAAGGAAATTGAATCAAGTTACAGACTAGCTTCTTTGATTGAATATTTTGGTATTCGTTTTTTTTTCTGACCTTTTTTGGCGAAATTTTTTGAATAGTGTGGAATGTGCATTTGGCCCTATATTTGCAAATGTTCATAAGTAAAACATCTGTGATACGCAAAGAAATATATCGAATAAATTTGAATTCGCTTAATTCTATTAGAACTCTCACAAGGTCGATAATTAATTTTTTACAAATCATGTTAACTCGATGCTTGATAATTTTTATCAGTAAGCCGAAATCGCTTTAATTGTTCTTCAGTAACAATTAAGGCTTGTATCAAAAATTTTTGGAGGCCCTGTTTCAGAAAATAAACAAAAGCACTCAGTCTCATAAACCAAATATATTTGTACATTTAAAGAGAGAATCGCGGGATATAATGTTTATCTTCTTAGGCTTTTTGTTAGTCGCCACGTTTAAATGATGGGAGCTTAGAAAACAAAGATTATATAAATCAGGAATTGACTTAATTGATTTTCAAAGATCATAGTATATCGGGACACATATTTATGTTCCACCAGTAAAATAATGGGTCAGTTTGAGAGAGCATGATCAAAAGCATTCCTCCACGAGCATCAGGCCTGCACACAAAGGGTAATAATTCATAGATGGACGTAGAATGGCCATACGCGTGGCCAGAATTAGACGTTTTCCCAGAGTATCTCGCCCACCGCGACGACTGTTAAAATACCATCAGCTTCCCATAATTGTCAACAAGTTTCTGTTTGCTGTTGCTGTTCATCTGTTTGGTTCCCAAGTCAGGCAGCATATTAAAAATTTTTCTTCGAGTAGATAAAAATTTATGCTTCCTCATAAAATAAAGATGCTCTCGTAATGGAAGTGAATTTGCGCCATAAATAGCTAAAAGTGCTTACTTGCACTCGATAGCCTCCGTCTATAAGCGCTGGCCTCTGGTCTTGCGGTTGGTTTGTGGCTGGGCTGTTGCCGAGAACAATGCCAAGTTGCCACAAGATGACGAAGAGAAACGGACGAAAAATGGCATCAATTAGATTTGCAGCATCATATTGTTCTATGTTTTCACACATAATTGCCCCGACTCAACATCTGCTGCCCATCCCGCCTAGCTACTGGTCGAGCCACTGGGATAATTGAAGGGCTCCTTAACATTGAAAGTACCCAACTACAGTTACGAGGCGAATGTATGAGAGCTGCGTTATTTAAACGATCGCCGTTTATCAGTAATCATACGGTTATTTCGCGGTGATGTTAAGGTTAAATGGACTCACCTTAATCACATCGCACTGATTTTGTTTGAGCGTCTTCGACGCGACCGATGTGCGATATTTAGCAAAAATGAGATCTGGCTTTCATTAGTTGGGTGAATTTCTGCGAGGACTGTAATTAGAAGCACTTTTCCCAGTCTTCAGAGAGGAATTAATTTGCTTTTGTTCGATGTGCGCTGGATGTTGCACGCATTGAGGAGTTAATCGGGGATAAAATAATAAAATATGTATAAAAGTTCATTACATAAAAGGTAGTAAGTGCATTTTTGCACTGTAATTTCAATGTTTTTTTTTCTTGTTTCAAGGAGGAGTCCGTCGATGCTTAATATCTCCCTAAATAATGTTTCTGATTCGTAAATGGATTTTCCTGATATTGTACTCGTAGATCTTACAAAAGCCAGTACAGCGGCACATGCCTTTGAATTTAACGAATGTAAGGGATAAATTTGTGTCTTAAGTAGAGTCTAATTTTGGTGTTCGTAATTTGAATGACAGTGACGTAATGTTTATTTATTTATTTAGGAATGGTTTTAAACAGAAATACAAATAAGTGAGTATAAGTATAGTAGAACGTTTTGCATTTTTACATCGTTTTTATTTTACTTCTTAGCAAAAATTTTTAAGGATTTTTTCTGTATAGCGTGCTCTTAATTTATAAAAAAAAAGTAAACGCATTCACATACACATGTGGTACTGAAGAGACTAATTACTTTTTAAATATAAAAAACAATCTGTAAAAGTATAATATATATTGTACTAGGTACTTTGGATCGTCGGTAAGCAAAACTATTATAACAAACTGAACAAACTATAATTTTAACTTTTTCAATTGCATCAGATTTAGCCAAACACTACGGGTTTATATAATTTAGGTAGTAGAATTGTAGTCGTTCTAAAAATTAATTCCAGTAAATTTCAAGTCGTCAGTTTTATCAAACATCCGACGATATGCGAAAATTGTATTGCTGTGCATTTGCTTTATATTTTTGTAAAGAAGAATTGTTAAAAAGTGGGTATCTCGTTTCTAGCAGTTTAATTTTATCGATAAAAAATCAAAACTGATTAATTCTAAGCCGCAGTCATGTCTATTCATCTCCCACAATCCTCGTAGCTGGCCAATGCCGCTGATTTATGTATATTGCATTGATAGCACATTTCCGGTTGTATGTACTTCTCCTGACAATGTCATATTTAGTCCGGTGAAATACTGTGGGAAAATGTCGACTGTTGTCATCCTGTTACTCGAGTGTTCAGCGACAACTTTGAAAGTCACTGAGACCGTCACGTCGGCGTCGTGCAGGAGGAATCACCTCGCTAGCAATTCTAGAATTGCACACAACGCACCAAGATTGTGAGTGTTTGATAAGAAGATAGTTGAAGCAGGAAATTATTTAACTCTAGCTCCGGTGTACCTTAAGGTTGAAGCCACATCACGAGCAATATACCTGTTTTTTGTTGACCATTCGAAGAGTAGATGCTGCATGTGTGCAACCAAAGTATCTTAGAAGCTCTGTTGCTTCGAGCGCGTACTCTTCGCCGTGATTTGTAGGATGGGCAAAAATTACAAAAAATTTAAAAATGACATAATATAAATTTCATGTTATAATCCAGATACATCTCGACAAAGAACTTGTTTGATTTTCCGTGGAAAAAATGCAGTTCTGCTGCTCTTTATCAGCCTGCTAGATGCTATCGGTAGCCGAAGAGCATGCACTTCTGCGGCAATGGACACAAGCGATGGGCATGACGGGAATGATTAATGGGAAGCGGATCGTTTTTATTTATTCTGTCAGCCATTATTACAAAACACTTGATTGGATAATTCTTATTAAAACCAATGATGGAGTTAATGGCTAACGTGATTTCTGCAACTATTTGTCAGACGCACCTCATGCGGTGCTCTCTGCCTGGGCAAGTACCACGATACCAACTTAGGACGATGATATTTTTGCTGAAACTATCTTCCCCTTACTCTACCTGCATTTTTTGCAAGACATTGAATGAACTTTGCTGTTTTGATTTATTATTACATTCCTGAGTCTATATTAGATATGTGGAAATCAGTACTTTCCACCACCTTTTATTGGGTACTCCAAAAAGATTTTGTTTATTTTTCATTTATACAAATATTTGGCTCTCCAATAGGCAGATTTTTTAAGATTTCTTAAGCTTGTCAGCAAAATTACACAATGGAACAATAAGGTAATAATGCGTAGTTTTATTTTACGCTAAAATGATTTGAACAACCTGGACGTCGTACAATGGCATTTGAGTTTTCACATCTTTATTGTTTTTAATTGTAACAACGATCCAGAACATATGAAAGAAATTTATTTAAAAAAAAGATGGAAAAGGTTGATGCAATCTATGGTAAAATGACAAAACTATTTGTTTTTTGGAACCTAAATTATTTTTTGGCTAAGCTAAGACCTCAAAACTACTTATGATATTCGGACTACAGTAAGCCTCGAGTACTTGTGTAGTTAAGAATGTAGCTAAAGTCTTTTGTTTTGATCGATTCAAAGCTTTAATACTTGAGAAATTGGCTTTAATGGAAAGTAATAAAAAATCCATATTTTGAATGTATGTATAAACTAAGGTATGCCAGCTAGGTTAAATCCCTTAAGCCAATTACTACTAATTGTTGATTTACCCCCAAAAAGTAATATCTAGATTTTCTGCGACAATTTCTGCCTAAGTGTTTTTGTGATTTAATTGTGTAATTAGAAACAAATAAAGTTTCTTGTCAAAGAAAGTTGAAAATTTGTTGCCTTGCACTATCAGATCAATCCGATTGCCGCAGATCCGGGCGCCCGCGGCCCTAGGTAACGAAAACAGTGTAATTAAAATTTGCACGAAGTGGTGCCACTTTGTGGTGTGACTGCCTGCTCAAAAGTCGGAGCACTTTGGAGTCCTCTAAATTGTTGGCCACTTTGCGCGAGTGCCTCCCCTCGGAGCGAGACCACACACCTGTGCGGCCATAAAAACTGAAATTACTTCCTTTCAAAAGTTGCTAACTGACCGAAGGCCCAATGCTCGAATCTGCATAATGTTTCCGAATGGGACGGGGCGCTGCACTGCGAAGTTGTAAACAAATCGGTTTCAGTACTCGAGGGGCCCCGTGCGTTCGCCCCTCCTCCCTCCGGCTGGGCGTCTTGTCTTGTCTTGCGGAAGAAGAAAAGAACAATTCGCGCGGGGCACCTCAGGTAAGTTCGTTTAGCGGCTGGCTCTCGTGCCGTGCCGCACCACCGCCGCGCCGCCCGCCGTCGCCGCCGCCATCGCCGCCGCGGCCGACGGAGCCCCCGGAGAAGAAGGAGGCGCATTTCTGCTGCGGGACTAGTGGTAAAATTATTACTGCTGTAACTGTAGTCTGAATCTGAATCTTTGGCGCTGATTACCAAAGTAAGGATGAATATGCAAGTTTTTCCCCCGAGCGGTGTTCGCCTCACCTGTAGAGATTTACCGGTACCGGTGGTTTTTCGCTCTTGCTCTCTTTCTTCGCGTGTCTCCCCATTTAACAGAAAGTAACGGTATGCAGAGCAGCCAACACGAGTGAATGAACCAAAGAAATTTCTCACAATGTTCAGGTGCGCGCGCATCTTGCAGGTACGATCCTCTCATCAGACATTCAAACATGCATATGTACACATGCGCCGCCGGATCGGGCCCGCTGCGTTGCTCTGTCGGCGGAATGCCGCTCATGCGGCAGCACCGTCTTTTGTTGGACTATTTCAGGTGATTCTTCCCCTGCTTTTTGCCCAGCGAATGCACACGTTTGCTGCATAATTTGGCCGCCTAATTAGGTTAATTTATCTCATTTCAATCGCGACACTCCCATCGTGTCTCGTCTGGCCGTTGTCGCGGGTGCGTTCAGATTCCGTTCGATTTGAATCGGATCGCACCTCCGCCAATTATGACGATGAATCCGTGTCATCCTTTCAGGGATTTATCGCGTTTTCCCACACCGCCGTTTTTTAGATAAGCGCGCCCAAAGTGTTTTTGCGGCCCATTGTCGAGGCGAGTGGTTCGTGAGGTGTCGATTATCGAGCCAAATGGCTTCAGCAAATCTAACCCATTTGGCGCAATGCCACGGTCACACCTGATTTAACCCGTTGCGCCTGCTTTTGATGGCAGTTTTTGTGGTCTAGTTACAAAGAAAATAATTAACGGACATCACCTGCACGATGATCTATCTCTTCGACAAGCTGCTTGTTTTTAACTTAAGAAAAACAAATTGCATGCTGGTGCCATTTTTAGACCCAATAAAAACGAACCCACGTGAGAATCACTATCCCGATTATGGCCTCTGAGTCTTTTCGCAACGCTTTGTCGGCTCAATTGTCAGTTATTACACTTATCCCACCTTACATGCTACCTACATATCACCTGTCGTCATGATGTCTTATGGTTTCCCATGGGAGAGAAAAAATTTAAGCGGTTACAGCGTTTAAAAATCATTGTACAATGTCCGTACAGATTCAAACGCCGAACCGCCGCAGGCTGGTTTTCGAAAGGAGGTTGATAAATCTTGAGTTTGGATCAAGAATACCTAATGTACCTTTTTTTCAAAACTAGAAAATATTAATATTTAAGAGAGAGGCAAAACATTTCCTTAAATAAGATTCCCATTTTACTTTCTTTACACCTTTCTAACCAAAAGCTACCCCACAAACTTGAGTACTTCTGACCTAACAATTTTGAAGAAGAATATCCCACGAAATAATCAACCTCTTTTATTTTTAATTCGTGAGCAATTTTATGTAGCAAAATGAGGAAATCTTAAGCAATTTTCCTTTGAAGGTCTTGCACTATTTGTGTTCAGTGCTATTAGCTTCTCAGCTTCTCACTTAAATTATTAACAACGCTCAATCGTGATAACATTTTGGTCAATTTACAACCTTTTAATCAATGTCACTGTTTTTCTTCGAAATTTTCTGATTTATACTTTTGAAAGTAAAGGTGGGAGTGTAAAAAATGTTAAATCTAGACCATTCTTACTATCATTACTGTCCGCATGATTCTACACTGGTATGCTTGCGCCTAAGATTTTTTCATTTTTTGGAAAATAGATTTTTCTTAACTAAGACAAAAAGAAACTCTTGCGTATATTGTTATTTTGCAATTTCTGGTAGTTATACCTATTTTACTACACCATCTAATCTGATTACTAACGAAAAGGCCCAGCGCATTGCATTCTTCAAAAGTATGTTTACCTAAGTACATAAAAAAATAAAATTGCAAATATATTCCAGCCTCCTTAGAGACATAAAAGGCATTAATTACGTTAGAGATTGTGCTAATCTTAATTGGATCAGATTAAACAATTGTACAAGTTCTCGAGTAGTTGCTTTTATTTGTTTTACGCGAATTAAAACGGATATGTATATTATGGAAATTTAATGCATTTAATATATTATGTGTTTATGTGAAAAAGGTTGCAATTAATTTTTCCCCACAACAAGTTGATGAGCGTAACTATAAACATTTTTATGTGAAGGCATACACATTATGTTTTAAGAAAAAGAGACAGGAATTGATGGTGAATGAGAAATATTCGAAGTTTATTTATTTTGTAATGATTGTAATAAAAATACAATCCCACATTAAAAAAGGTTGCGCACATTTTAAGATTGCGCTATTTTTAGGGGTTTTTAAAAGACCGTTCGGAAAATCTAAACGTCATAATGTTCTGCTTGAACCCATTAAGTACCAATTCGTATAGTCTTTATTTTATATTCTAGCTATTGAATGTAAATAAAAGCAGAAAATTTAGTTCAATGAGGCAAAGAAAATCAGTGTCATATCACAATTAGCAATTGATTTCGAAATCTGCTGATTAAATTGCAGGTCATCGCGCATCGTGCAGAAGGATCCTGTTCAGGAGAAACAATGAACCTGGTGGCACATAAACTTAATTTAAGCGATTTCCCAGCGGCAACCGTTGACCACTGATAGATTTGATTTAGAAAACAGAGAAAGTATGCGATATGCGTTAATTCCGTTTCTCGTTTTATCCTATTTGTGAAGTGAAATCGGTAAAAATCAAGTTTGGCTAATTTTGTCGTTCTTAATATCATTATTAGTAAGTACGAAGAAAAAAGATAGACATTACTTAGTAGCATCGCCGTTTCTGCGCGCCTGGATAGAAGATGTTTGAGTGGAACGCGACTGCGCCAGTGGTGCCATTGGCAGCACCAAATGGCCAAGACCAACTCCAAGACCCCAAGACTGTTATTTCTGTTTCGCAAAGAAGATGAGACTGTAAAGCAGGAACGTCTTGAGGACGAGCAAACCGCCGCGGCCGCGAACGAGGTCTAAAAGCGAAAAGAACAAATCAGAAAGGTAAAAAATGAGCAAAATGCGGAGCTCGGTGGAGAAGTGGAATAGCGGCCAGGCAAGACGCTACCATCGGCAGCAGCACCAACAGCACCAGACCAGACACATCAGACGACGGAGAGACCAGCGAAGACTTTTGCACCTCACTCAGGTATTTTACGTTTGACGATCGTTTGGCCAACACGTGTCCCACTGACTCCACCGCCTCAGCTCCAGCCCAGATCGAGCCAAGACTGAGCTTCTTAACTGGGCTATCGGGAGGAGTCCACCAGAAGCATTTTGGTCAAAGTGGTTAACTTTTCGCTATGCTTTTTGATTTGAGCCGTTGATCGAGACCGTGATCAGTTGATGTGACGAGTTTCGATTGTTTTTGGTTTTGTCGGTCATTGACAATAAAAGTGAAGTGTTGTAGCCGAAATTTAGTGAAAACTGCAAATATGAATAATTCACAACTGATCAAGTGTGAAGTAGACTTGAATTGTGCTAACAGTTAAATCCGATCAGCTTCCTTCAGGTAACCGGAAGTATCAGGCGAGCTTCAACTACAATTTGATGGGATTTTGAAGGCCCTGGACAGAGTACGTCCTCCGCCAACGAAGGGTTTTGTTTTTCCAGTTGCATTCCATATTTTTGCCGAAGCATTTTTTTAATTAAATATCGCGAGTTGCAATCGCAAAAAGTTAACACACAGGTTTTGAAACCTGGTCAATGATCGGTCTTCTCGGAAATACCTCGGCGTATTGAGAGAAAGAGATATTGCGCTTGTCTCGATCAGATACATGCGCACTGGGTCTACACTGTTTTGTCTGTATTCCTGCGGATAGTTGTCGTGTTGTTGTTTTTGCCTTTTTTAATGCTTTCTACTTTGAAGATTCCTTCCAGCGATTTTTCGTAATGCACTCTACGCTCGCTGCATAGTGCATTTTCAATGACTGATCCACTGATCTATATTCTGATCGATTCTGTGTTAACTAACATTACTCGTAATTGACTCGATTCCTCGCCGAAGATCCGAGATTTCTCCAAGCGCCATAAACAATAGCCATACAATTCTGATCTTCACGATCGATACTGAGATCCTTGACTTTATCTTAATGCTAAAAACAAAAAAAAAATTGAACCCCTCAATGTAAAGAATAAGTTTTCGCTATTTTCAAAAGACAGTAGACAACGAGATCACCGCGCTCGGCAAAGAAATGCAATTTATTAGGTGATAACTATCTCGCATGATCTCTAGCCATCTGTCTGAGGCATCTTTTCCAGTCTATCCCTTTGCATGAAATGCAATTGTAATGGAAAACATTTTTAATTGCGAACAAAAGGTATACAATTAGAAGCTGAGCCTTATCTCATTTTAGTGGTTAAACATCTTAATTGGCAAGCGTAAAAACATTATTTGAAGCGGCGAACACGAGGCTAACGAAAATAATCGTTAACATTTCCAGCAAGTGCACTTCCTAGTGCGTGTGAGTGATCAGACAAGTGAAGATTTTTTTTTCGCTTTAGAACGAGGCGCATTTCTCATATCGAGGAGAAAGATCTGAAATTCAAGATTTCGTTGAGAATTTGTGGAATAGAAGTGATCTTGATCTCGTGAGGCCGTGTATTGTCCTTTTTAAGGTAATTATCTTCCTTTTCTTAGTTCCTTACTTTTTATCAGTATGCAAATTCAATTGGGTTGTCGCGCGTACAACATGATTTAAATCAGACATTTATTTTACAAATGGTTTGCAAGAAAGATAGAAGCTAAAACAGATGTCGGTTTATCTCAACTGATTGTTGAAATACTATTTAAATTAACATTGTAGGCTTGCATTATATTTTACTAACTAAAACTGTTTCGATCGTGAGTTTTTTTTTTCCAACGATTAAATTGAATGTAAGCTCAAGTATTCATGCCAGAAAATCTGATAAAAATTCAACATAAAACTGGAATAAATCTTACATGCATACTTTATTCGACCATACTACGTAGGGAACATTTTAGGCATGATTACATTTTTACGTAAGTAGGTAAAATAATGCTTTTATTAGAAGAGAAAAGGCACTCTTAGTACTGTATATGCCTTTAGAATGTCGGAAATTGACGTTGTATTAACATTAATTTGTTCTCTAGGAAGGCAGGTCTGGTCTGGCAGGTCTGGTACACATACGAGTACATATAAAATACACAGAATGATAAATTATAATTTTTCGTCATCATCAACATCAACTTATTTTAATTAGTGTTGTCGTTGGCAATCAGTCAAAGTATGGATTCACATTTTATAAGACCAGAGTTTACTGAAAAGCTGTTTTTAAGGGCTTATTTTTTATTTTTACATTTTTATATCGATAATATCTAACCAGCTTGTCTAAAATCTTTCTTGAATAAAAAAGTTACAACTAAGAGATAACTCAATTATATTATTGTAATATTTATAAAAAACTGTATTGTAATAATACATTTATGACCAATGTTATGATTGCCAATTAATATTATGCAATATTGTTGCGACAAAAATTGTTTTTTTATAAGTCGGGAATATATTATGCAGGTATACTCGTACGGGATTTTTTAAATTACTTTTTGTTATAATATCTGTTGAAAAATAATTTCTATAATTATTAAACCGTAATAAGACAAGTCCCAATAATGATGACAAAATAGTTGAAAAAGTGCAACCGGTATCCTCTTTGAGTTGAGACATTTCAGTTGTACCAATGACCTCTTTTAAAACCTTTTGTTTTTGAATTCCTTCTGACCACGATAATTCACTTTCTCATATTCATGGCGTTTTCATCACGTTATAAATCTTGGCATAATCTACTTTTGTTACTGCTTTGTAACGTAAATCTTGAACTTTTTGCTCAGCGAGAGAGTGCGGCCTGGGTAATTGTGTTTAATTTAAGACCGCTGCGAGGCAGTTAAGGTTTATTGTAAATCAAATTTGTCAGTTTTTGTCACCTAGAATAAGGTAATTTTGAGATTATCTGGTTTTTGCGACTGGAGTGTATAAGAATTCATGCATTACGTTTGACTACCTGCGTGTGAAGAAGTAACATAAAATAGATTAGCTGCCAACATTTCTTAGGGAACCATCCAATTTTTTCATTAAGTTATTATGAAGAAAATTGTTTTACTGTAATTTCAGAATTTTTGTAGATAATCCTAATGTAACTGACGAATATGCAGAAAATATGAAAAGACACAATTTACTTTTCCAAGTTACTAATAGTATCTACAGAAGTTTAAGAATTCAGCAAGATTCATTGCCGTTGATTTATTCTTCCATGTTGTTTGTCAGACAAGATAGATTTGGAGTAGAATGTTATACATATGTATAGTTTCATCATATTTTGTCATTGAGTTGAAGAAAAACTAAAAACAGTTAACATATTTCAATCCAAGACTAGAGTCCGCTTAAGAACCCATTACTCAATTCAATATTCGAACCTGCGGTGCCTACTCAAGGTTTGAGTCAATTATAAGACTAAATTTTTGATTTGAGCGATGAGTTGTCAAACTTTGAGTTTTGAATTCTTTGTATAATGCGAAGCACACTATAGTAAAAACAGTCTTGAGACAATTGGATCTCTCTTTTGAAAGAGTAGGTACCGTAGAAAGAAAGATTCGACTGTTTTGAGACTGCCAACAATGTCCAAATTTGTAAAAAGTACATTGTCTTATTTATTTAACGGAATACTGTGTGCCCACCAAAATAAGTCAGCACTCATTATCTTTTCCTATATCACCAAGTTCTTAAGACTTTCAGACTTTGATTTCCGTGAGTGCAAACATTTATTCCGAACTCATGCGTAAAACAACGAATGATAGCAATTACCTAAGTAGGCTAGTCCCATTAAAATTCTTTACTTCTAAGGTATTCTTTGCTTCATTCAGAAGAAAAACTAAGGAGCGTCCGCGGGTAGAAGCGAGACGCGCCGTTAACCCGCAGCAAATTGTCACAAAGTATTTAAAAGTTTTTCGTTTGTACACTCCTTTCACCTAAAGACGTTAAACAAACATCACTGCGACAGTGGTCAAAGATTATGGTTCTTTCGCGCATTAAAATTAGCGGAGGTATTAAACCGTCGTGTGGTAGAAACAAAAATTCCAAGAAAACTCGGCCAAAATTTGCGCCACCTTAAAAGACCAATGGATTAGCAAAATCCCATTCACAAGAGCAACCGGGCCAGGTACACTGCTAATTGCTTCGAAAGGTGTGTTAGGAGCGTTGGAAAGCACACAGTCACGTCGTTTGGCTGAACCCGCGCCAGAAATTTTTAATGTAGGTACATATGTCTAGAGTTATCTTGGGCAGGTGAAAAGCTCTTGAGGCATTCTTCAGAACCATAAATTATTCATGCCGGATGGACCACAGGTAGCTGTAATAATTCGGGGCATACAAGACGCAACTAAGAAAAATTGCTCGCAACTCGTAACAAGCAGGTGAGATGCGACGCGCACTATGCACCAACATGCGGAACTATTGATTTAACGCATTTCCTGCATGCTTTGCGGCGCAATGCGCGCTTTACCGCCTCCTAGCGCTTATTGGGGACGCCTCGGACCGCACAGAAGCGCACACCTTTAATAGGATTTTAATTGGAGCTGCCACTTATTAGCATCTTCCAGGCTACGCGTGAATAGCTTTACCGCAATTAATTAAAATTAATTAATCACGGGCAAGCGGACAATTATGCGTGTTCGCTTCCCTTGCTCATTAATAACATTAGAGCGCGCGATTTACAGTGCAAAACCAACCAGTGGCTGTAAGATGTTCAGAAAATTAGATTGATGGGATATTACACGTATGAGCCAGGTTTTTGTTCTCTTCATAAGAAATCAGAGGCATTATTCAATTTTTTGAGATTCTCGAAAATTAGTATATATGATGATTGAGACATCGGTTAATTAAAAGCAAATTACCGCATTGCAGTTGATTGAAGTCTGTCAGTGTTATTGTAAAGAATGTAACCGCATTAACGAAAAATATTTATGAATGATAGAGCCATGCTTAAAGAAAGTACATCAACTGGAACTAGCCTCTGTTGCCAAAAGCAATTAGGATAGATCCAAAGAGCGCCGGCGAAATTTTTTGATTGCGCCTAACCACCGGGTAGAGTCCAATTATTTGTTCGCTTTGATTGAAATCTCGGGGAGCTCGGCTCGCACACTCATTCAATTCGTTTCGTTGAGCTTCATATGTTAGAACAAAACGTGGTGAGCATAGAAAATGCCCGCCGAGGCCCCGCCACGTCCCGGCCTTTGTGCGATTTACAAGATTGCGGTGTTCTCGCGCGAGTACCGCATGCTTAATGACCATTAGACGCGGAGGAAATCTGCATGGTTCGGTGCAGCTTAGACGGGGAATTGTGCCAGGTAATGCACACTTCTCTGCCAAGTTTCTTCAGTAGGTACGCTTACGTTTTCCTCATACCAATTGGTTTAGCGAAAATAATTAATTTTTGATTAAGGTTGGAAAAAAAATATTGACTTAACCCAGTAGTTGGTATAATGCACCGTCTGAAAGGATTGCAAAACCAAGCCATAGACAATGCAATTCAAAGTTCAAGTTTAATTAATTTGATTGATTAGAAAAACCACAAAATAACAAGCATAAAAGATTCACGATAAATGTCATTTTATGGACTTAGTTTTCTTTCAGTGGTTTTCTTCTGATTCATTCTGTTCATTAAGTTGTTTGTCTTTTAATCTCTGTCGTGTTTTGAATAATACAATGTTAGTGGTATTAGCCCTTTGTGCATTTTGATTTGATGTATGTATGTATGAAGAATAAATTTACCGATACATAAGTATAATGAATCGTGTCTGTACCTACATGTAATATTTTTTAAATTTATAATCGAATCCTGGACCAACATTGAACTAAAACTACTTTATCTACGATACGATACTAAATTTGACAGAAATTGAAAAAAAAATCAGCACGAAGGTGTTTTCTGGATAGCTGATTTTGCATTTCGCGC
This sequence comes from Machimus rusticus, assembly GCA_951509405.1. NCBI lineage: Eukaryota > Metazoa > Arthropoda > Insecta > Diptera > Asilidae > Machimus > Machimus rusticus. The sequence goes on along the minus strand of OX608051.1, from coordinate 46,887,352 downwards.
TGAATTTTAAAAGTTTAAATTGGCGGTTTTTGAATTTTATTCACTTAAAATACCCAAGTTCGTTCGCAAGGTAATACATATTGGTAGGTTGGTTTAGGTGGCGGCCGAGTAGGCTGGGCGGATCTAAGGAGCGCTAAGGCGCGCCGTATTGATACCATGAAAAATCCTCTAAAAGTAAACAAACATATTAATAAGTGTGAAATAAAAGCGTTTTAATTGCCTTGATTTATTGAATGAAAACTAAGTTTTACTACCAACGTTTGCTAGTTAGCTGGCACCGACATGCTTATCAAAGCTCGTCAAAATGAAATTCTTTTCGGTTTTGATCTGATCAAATTCCACTCGCCAGTCGGACCGGATCGGCGGATCGGTGACTGTGGTGCTGGCCAACGAGTCGATGAAAAATTGCGAATTATTAGGCAAATAAAAGTAAAACAAGTGGCCTTAAGAAATCAAGTTCAAGGGAAAGAAAAACTGGCACTTTGTTCACGAAGGAATGGAGTCTCCCATGAAACCGGCTCCCTCAGACTCCATAGAATTGAGCTCCTCTGGAATTTCCTTACGAGGAGGCATCATTCAAGATCGCCGCCACGCAAGTGCAGCAGAAGCACCACATTTTAGCGGGTCGGGCCGCGAGACGTCGGCTTCCGCGACCAGGTGAGCGGGAGCAGCTGCAGTCGCGACTGCAGCGTTGAAGTCTGAGTGCACTTGCCGAAAGCCAGAGGGCAAATTGCGACTTATTCACCTCGATCGATGGAATGCGCGAAGTGTACCGTGGCTGCGCTGCGTGATCCGGCGGACGCGTTGGGTCGTCCGGGCGATTGACCGCCACTTCGCAGCCTACTGTCAGAGGTCACGCCGAACACGGCATATGATAATTTGGCCAGATTGGTGCAAACGCGCATGAAATTCCAGCTGATGATTAGTGGTGCATTGACGCCGCATAATCATCGTGCTGGACGTGTTGCACCAAAGTTACCGCTGACTCAAACCAGTTATTTTTGCAGCATGCAGTTACCGGCGATTCATCTGCTGTACGCACCGCGCGCCGGCCACAATGCGCTGCTCCACGGAAGTCCCGGAGACGCCGAGTCCCAAAGGCGGTTGCAATTTAAAAATTTCTTTGGGAAACTCGCTGAAAACAGTTTGGAGCGCGTAGAAGAATCTCAAATTATTATTAATACTTTTCGTTCCATGGGAAAGCCGAGAATTTACAATTAACCTGCATCGGCAAAAGTATCCACATCCGCATACCGGGGCTAGATAAATGCCACCTTAAATTTAAGACACTGCCACCGCACTCGAATTGCGAAAGAAAACAGTTTTATGCGAGAAATCATTCGCTGATATTTTCGAAAAAAAAGTAAAACTGGATAGGAAAGATTGTTTTGATAAGATCGCTAAATTGGGCCACTTCAAGCATCTTAATACGGACACGCCATTTGAATAAATCAAGAGCGCGCGCGCATTGGCCGTTTAACAAACGATTTACATATTTTTTCGCAGATTATATGCGATCTAAAACCTAACACTTTTATTTACGACTGCTTCTGATATTCCGTGTTAGGCGTTAGCAATTCAAATTTAGAGCTCTTATTGCAATTTTCTAGTCTTTTTGCTGCCAACCATCTTATCAAATCGAATCTTTTAATTGTAATAGGATTTACTTAATATGTATATGTTTAGTTTAAGTGTTAACTTATCTTCTCTTGGTTAATTTGTTTACACACAAGTTGAAAGCGTAGTGACCAATTAAATGTGGATATACATAGGTATAGATGATTTTATTCTTGCCTGGCCTTTTTCTGAAAGTTCAAATGTTTGTGAATGATTTATAATTATAGACCCAAAAAAAAATATACCTACGCATGATTTAATGTATAGGTTGTTCGAAGATTTAGACTTTCCTTTCACAAGTCCGAAATTTAATTAATTCAATAGTAAATAGTACAACATAAAACTACTAAAAAATGGTAATTTTTATTTATTAATTTGTTTCATACATTTCTATGTTTAGGTTAGAGACTACAAGGTTTTTGTACTATGTTTTTAAATGCTATTCTATTGTACATAATATCATTTCGAAAGTCTGTCGAAGTTTTCGATTAATGGGATTGTTGTTTTAAAAATCCTTTAATATTTAATTTGATAAGGGAGGATTTCGACAAATTGTCGATTCTTAAAATGTAAAATTTTTTTTGCAATTTATGGTCTTACGTACGGTCCAGGTAACTTAAAATTAGCAACTTTACAAGATAAAACCGTATAATTTTAAAATGTCCATTATTTAACTACTGCAATACAACATCATTAATGTCATTATATAATTGAATGTTAGTTTTTCTTAATATACATATAAATATATCAAAGTCAGAGCTACAATAAATTAAAAAAATCAAATAGGAAAATGCGGATCAAGGCAAAGCATGCCGATTAAAACTATTTTTAAAAAATCTTACGATCTCAAATCTTTATATCGATAGGTTATGCTTTGAGTGTTTTTTATATGTTGCGTCATGTATAATACCCGATATCGGGACGAGTAAGAACTGGCGTGAAAATTATGCACGTGGTGTAAGAACTTCAATTACGATTTGGTCTCTTGGTTGTAAACCTTTCGCAATGGTAAAAGTATGACATTTAATGCTGCTTAACTACCAGAAGGTATTTCTTCCAGCTGCCAGTAGCCAGTAGATCTTCAGCGGTAGTGGTAGAGCCATCAAGAGCCAGTAGTGCCAACTGCAACAACTCGGGCAAACTGGCCGATTCCGCGCGCGCCAGCTGCCATATACCTGCCGATTACCTGCAGTAACTGCTTAATAGGTTGTCACACTTCTTGCCGCTGGAACTAGTTGGCTAAATACCGCGATCTCCCTATCCCAGCCCGATGGGCCCCGCTGCCCATCCCGTCGGAATCATCATCATCATCGCCACCAAATATTGTTTTCCTAGGAATCCTAATTGAAACTGTACTTTGCGACGATATTTGTTTTTAAAATAGGAAGCGGTAGAGCGGTAGAGCGGTAGAGCCGTAGAGGCGAACAGTAGCTACTCCACATATAGAGGGTCATCATCGGTTTTTTTATTTTTATTTATTTTTTTATTTTTTGTTCTTGCTATTTGTCATCTGCGGCAGATCCAGCCCGTCCCGGAGGCTTCTGGAATGAGCGCTGATTGGCCTGGCCGGCGCGCACATATTGTGCGCTGGAGAAAATATGCGTGATCCGTTGCTGTTCGGAAATGACGATCGCGAACAAGGAAAAAATGGACATAAATGTAAAGTGGAATGCATTAGCGCAGAGCTCGGCGACCGCTGCCGGGATGTTCAGGGCGATGATATGTGCCACTTATTGCATATTAAATAGGCTAAAAGTGGCAAAAAATGTCACATTAGCCGTGTTTGAAAGAATCTTCTCAAATGGTAGCTCGAAATATGGAGAATTAGCACTGGAAACATTCCGCGGCGGCCGGTGTGGCTGCCCGCGGCTGCTCCGTGGAGGCCTTTACATGACAGTAATGAGCGTAACGTTGTAACGCAGTTGCGGTCGAAACCCAAACAGCTCAAGATTTATAGCTGTAAACCGTTGAAAGCATGTGGGAAAGTTAGAGGGCTGGTGGCCACCACAACACAACAATCGCAAAATGAAGAAGCAATTATTGGGAAACGATTCGTAATTCGCCGGCTGATCGAGCAATCGCTACACATATCTATTAATCGCCCACCTGGCCTGCCAACCTGTACCCACCTGTGCGAGGTAATCCGCACTCAGAAGCGAAGAAGGTTCCGCTGCGATTACCCAGAGGGCAGGCCAACACCTTGGTGGGTAAAAATTACCCTGGCGCAGAATAATTTTATAAAATACTGCCATCTTTGTAAATTGGACAGTATCTGACAAATAAATTGATCGATCTTAAGAGGTTTTGCGCACGTAAACGAATGACCGTGTCAACGGCTATTCATCAGCGTCTATGCGCGGAATGCACGCAGATAATGAACGCGACAAGTAGCGTGGTCGCGCGAGAAATAAATTTGTCATCTGCGCGAATACTATGCGAGTATTGTTGGAACAATTTCTAGTTTGAGGAAATCAATTTCCAGACGGTTTAGAATGAAGTAATGTTTGTCGGCGGAATGTTAATTGGAAAAACAGTTATGCGTCCGTGTGTCGGTTATATCAAGCATCCACTAGACAGCTGCAAAACAGATTTGTGCATAAGACGCCTGCGCGGAGAGACAAAATTGCAAAATTGATTAGCATGTTTAGCTCCGAGGAGCAGTCATCTTTATGGTGATTGCAAACAACTATAAATTTGAGCATATTTTGCACTTATCAATTCCACGATGGGGTGTAGATAATCGTTTGCCTCAAGGCAATAATTTACCTAAATAAGTAAAGTTTTTCCGCATAAAGATTTCGAGCGATTGGTGATGAGCATAGTGTAGAAAAATTTTTTCAACTAAATAGTGATTCAATATCGTAATTGAATAACTAGAGTAAGATTGAGAAATCTAAACTATTTTGATTTATAAACTCATAGTCTATGTTAAAAAAAGCACTGTTTTTGTTTATGTTAAATATCTTATACTTTTAACATCGTAAGATTGCCCAAAAAGAAAAGTGTAGGTGTAAATAAATAGAAATACAGATTTAGATTTCAAAAAAATACTTAAATATTTGAGAGAATCTTAAGTAGTAGTCAATGTCGACGATAAAATCCTCTTTTTTTTAAAACTTTTATACTTTTTTATACTCTTTAATTTTAAGAGTTATTTTACATAAGTTAATAAATTGAGCTGTTGAGCTAATTTTAATATTCCTTTTTCTTTCTCTTTCAGAAATTTTCAAATTGGCAAAGCTCCGGTATGTGGAGCTCGCAGAAAGGTCCTACGCGACTGTGGGACCTTAGCTTAAGTCATATATTAACTTTACACATAATGGTAAGTTTTCGAAAAGTGTTAGGCAAATATTTTAAATATAAATTAGCATATCCTGTAAATCTGGTTTAACCTCATTCTGTCCATTATTATTTATTTATTAAAGCAGGACAAGGTTAATTTGAATCTGAGTGATAAAAAAATTAAAAGATTTGTTTCTTGATTTTATAATCCACTGCTTGGAAAAAAACAATCACTTTAAGTCGTAGCGTTTAGCATAATTTTAGAATTATGTGATTTCCTGTAGTGAGGCCTGCTTTCCAACAATTAGATTCATCCTCAACGGAGAACCGAAGTAATAATTTTTGACCCGTCACGGTGATTTAGCTAATGAAGCCATCCACCCAGCCTAAGAGATCAGATGGAAATCGCAATGAAATTACACACGCCATCGAACATATTTCTGCCACTTTTCAATTAATTAATTAAAACATGCTGCCCGAAGCTAGAGCAGCTCTGTAGCCGGGATATCCGGTTCGATTCAATTTCAGATCGCTGTAATTTTATATACAAAAATTTCGCTAGCATTAAAAGCGATTTATTGTGCTCAATCTAATCGCGATAAATTTAGTAAATTGCCGTATTCGATGGAGTTAATTCGCCAAGGCAAGTAAGAGCATGTCTTCGACAAAACCAGCCGGAGTACATCAGATCCGTGTCTAATTAAGATATTTGAGCCTCTGTCGAGGGATTTCATTGATTTCAATCAACGGAGCCCCTGCCACCGCGGCTGTCATCTTAAGAAAATCGCTGCATTTGCAGCAGCAGAATGTTGCGGTTTTCACAATTACGTCTGAGGCTAATTGAACGTAATGTGTGTGCATTTGCATCGGGCTGAACCAACAGCGGATGGGTGAATTGATTCGCGAGGCATACAAAGGCTCGGCACCGGCTGCCGTAGACAGTTTGGCACACTTCAGGTATCAAATTACCTCTCTCTCAGGTGGATGAATAGAAAAGCGAAACTGGACTAGTCACGATGATTGATGGCTTCATTTCAGCTGTGCTGCGCCAGAAAGGTTATTTCTATTTTTGTCTACATTATTTTTAGCAACAATTGAAACTGCAGTCAGTTTACTTGCCTATGCATGATAGTACGAGAAAATGGCTTGAAATCTTATCCAGAATCTAATGCCCATTTCCGCATTCAAGGGAAGAAGAAAAGAGTAAAAAGCAAACCTTGGATGCGGATCACTTCCAATCTCTAATTAAGTTGGAGCGCTATAATTACGCATATTGAACATATGCCCGGCGGCCTCATAACGCACCGACTTTCAGATTCATCGACATGATTAATTCGAGCGCGATTATTAGGCTCAATAAAGTTAATTTCACTGCGCCTTCGCTCGTAAGGTTCTGCACAGTAATGAGCATGGGCTAGCTGTTCTCCTCGTATTCGAACAGTATTTCTGTTGTGCGTTGGCACTCCTCCTTAACTTGAAGATCGGGACTCAGCGGACCGCGTCTTCATTTCATTCCGGGACGATCAGCAAGAGTTAAATAACGAGATACCTGTCTTTGGCAGGTACACATGCCGCGCCGGAAGGTTACCTTTACCTGGCTTTACTCAGTTTTTATTTTTTATTTTTCACTAAAAAGATTGTAACATCGTACTTTTGCGCTTTACTGGGCAAAACCTACTTCTTATTTATTTCATCCTTCCAGAGATGCATATCTATGAGAATTCTAATATAAGTAGTTTTCTAAATGAATTCAATATTTTTTATACCTCCCCTGGGTTGTTTGGAAAGTAATTTGGTTTTTTCATAAAAATGCCTAGTTTTTAAATGTTGGGTGTTAATATCATCAGTGAAAATAACATATAGTGATTGATGGTACATAGAAAAAAATTAAGGCCGGTAAACCAACGTTTATATAGCATACATTAATTCACTCCCATATACATAGTTAAAACAGCGATTTTGGAAGAGTCACAATTTACGGCGGGAGAAAGCATAATAGTCAGCATTTAGCATATGACAGCCGGAAAAGTTATTAATAACGTGTAAAATCTTAGTGTCTTCAGCGTAGTACCAAATTTTGGAATTTATATACATACTCATGTTTGGGAAATTTGATCCATTCCTCAGATAATTTTAATGACTGATATATGTATTAATTTTAGTTGAAATCTGCTTTATAATACCTAAATACCTGAATGAATATGTTATAACGATTAATAACTTTCAAAAACCGACTTATAATTTGGATGGAAATTTGGCCCTAGAATTGAGCTCTTGTACTATGTTTTAATAAATTTTCTCATTTAAAAGAGGACTTGGTTTTAGACTGTGAAATTAATAAGTATTATAATTTTTGTAAGACATCGCCTTTTTGTTATCTTCTACCTTACAATTTATGTATAATATAGTAATAATATTTTCCGTGCGTTAAAAAAAAGCGGCAAAAAAAATTACATACGGGTATTTTGATTACTTTTCTTTTTTATATTAGCTAGGCAGAAATTTAATTTGTCATATTTATTTATGTGGGAATTATCGACAATCACAAGTTACCATGGGGAGGCCTCAAATCTGCCACGATCAAATTTCAGTTTGAGTTCTTTTGAGAAGTGCGTCCGATCCCGATAAATACAAAATTCTCGAATAAACACTTGATTTATATAAGAAAAATAAATGTTTGCAATGCCAAAAATCTTAATGATTTCTGTATGCAACTTCAAAGCCCGCCCACGCGTTAATTCTATTTAATGAGGATCTCGACAAATACCAGTTTGCTAGATCCTATTAAAGGAAGGGAGACTATCAAATCATTTGCTTAATTTATTATGGATTTATTAAGAGAATCCACTTCGATCCAATCAAAGACACCCTGCGGGCACATGGTGCAGCCATTCGAGAGTTTTCGCAGTCTGTTTACCAACAGAGCAGCCACCATAGGGAAAACAAACAACCAACGCTCCATCAAGCGATCTAGTGATCCTCTCATGATCCCTTCGAATCCGCGATCAATCAGTGATTGATGTATGGGATGTAAAGAGGTGCCCCCTCCTCCCAGCCGGTCCCCAGGTACGCCGCTAGTGATCGATCGGTCAACGATCGTTAAATATCGACAAGAATCACAGAGCAAGGAGCTGGCTATCATAAAACGTCTTAAAGCATAAAATTGATTGATTGATGTATTCCGGAGCATCGAGTGTGTGCTCCGGTGATGTCGAGCCCGAGTCGCTCAGGTGATTATGCTTGTAAGGAAAATTGATGTCGCGTAACGTATTGCGGTCCCAGAGAATCATAAATCCGTTATTATGACGAGTCGATCGCGTGGCTATCATTTCATATTTACCCCAGCACGGACAAGATCCCCGAGAAGTGAAAATTTCTTAAAGAGGCACGAAAAACCTGGAGAGGGGTAGGAGAAGCACCGAGAAAAAATCATTCAGTGAAATCTATGGCAAGCACTTTCTGAAGATAGAAATTCATTGAGCAAGTGGACGGCGACGACTCATGCGGTGCCGGGCTTTCGTTTAAATGCTGATTTTAAATTAGCGGCTGACGGCGGTCTCTTCGCTTAAGATATTTATTATTTAGGTCATTCATGCATCGACGTACTTATCAGATGGAAAACTATTGTACAACGATTTTTCTCTTCTCTTCCAGATTAGTTTAGTTATAGCTGGTAATGAAATATGGCCGCTGGAGAGGCCGGAGGGTATGCCAACAATAGTATCTTTAGAAGTAATGTGTGGCAAGGACCACATGGATGTTCACTTAACATTTTCCCACCCCTTCGAGGGAATCGTCAGTTCAAAAGGTAAGTACAACTTTCACTCGTAAAATTAATGTAGTCATTACAGCGTAATTTTTGTGTGATGGAATAATTTGAAACTAGAAACAATTTTATATTAGTTGTATATACGAATCATCACTTTTATCTTAATTTTAAAAAAATTTTAAATTGCATCATTTACATAAGTAGATTGTAGAAAGAGTACAAGAAATAGTTTACCATAGTTTATTTTTAATTTGGATACACCTATTCCCAATTCTTTCTTGTCTTATTGACATTTAATGTGTAATTGAGTCGTTGATTTTAAAAGTGCATATAAGTCCACTTTTTAAAATATTTTCATAATTATACTAGTCAAAGTAAATTATGTGTTTATAGTAAGAAATTTTGAAAAAAATGGAATTATACCACTTTTAAAAATAAATGCTGGACAAAATCCTGACAACGTTTTCTTATAGTAACTTCTTTTGCAGGGCAACACAGCGATCCGCGGTGTGTCTATGTTCCTCCGTCGACGGGAAAGACTTTCTTCTCATTTAGGATATCATACTCGCGTTGTGGGACCAAACCTGATCTACATGGACAGTTTTACGAGAACACGGTAATTCCGCCACGGCATATCAGATAAAAGTTTATCGAGTAAAATTATTCCCGAAAAATGCTCCAAATGGCCGCGACTCTAATTCACCCAGACGGGCAATGATCTGGACCCGCGAAATGCGATGGTGAATTAATGCTGCGGCCACACGTCAGAGAAGTTTGCATTGCACTTTGGGCGTGTCCGGCGACGATCGGATCTAAGAGCAGGCGATTCGAATTATTCTGGCTATTAATTTCCTTTCACTTGAGGGGAAAATGAGTTACCCATCGGAATTAACGGCCAGTCAAGGCAATTGTGGCAATAGGTGTAATTGGCGCGAAGATCTCCGCGATATAAAGTCGCTCGTCGCCGGCGATGTCCAGAGGTGCTAGAATGGGTTCGTCGCGGTCAGGCTAATTCGCTCTTTGTCCATGTTATCTAAGTAAACATTAACATTTAAATTCATTTAACACTATTTTAGGTCGTTGTGCAATACGATAAGGATCTGCTGGAGGTCTGGGACGAGGCGAAGCGACTCCGGTGCGAGTGGTTCAACGACTATGAGAAAACCGCATCAAAGCCGCCCATGGTAATTGCCGATCTTGATGTGATTCAGCTCGATTTCAGAGGTAAGGTAGTTTTATCGAATTACCATTTTCCAAATGCGGATTTATTACGCTTCGCTTGGAATTTATTTGGACGCAGGCTGATACCTGGTCTCACTTTCTTGTTTCTCAGGCGATAACGTCGACTGTTGGATGGAGATTCAGCATGGGAAAGGACCATGGGCACCACCAGTCAGCGGCATTGTGCCTTTGGGATCGACTCTTACACTCGTTGTGGCTATTAACGATTACAGAGGTAATGTCTGTTTTATAGACGATGCTATGGTGGGTTGGTTCCTGTAACTAAATATCAATTAAAACAGCAAGCGCGAAGATGTGATTCTCTGATTAGGTAGAGCATATGTACTTTACGTATCCAAGAAGGTTCCATTTTATTGCTTCTGTTCTGATCTTTTCTTTTGAAAATAGGGATTTTTTAATTAAAAATTGTTAATGATGTTTTATGTAGATTAGCAGAATTTAATTATATATATATATATATATATATATATATATATATATATATATATATATATATATATATATATATATATATATATATATATATATATATATATATATATATATATATATATATATATATATATATATGTAAGTACATACATACAAAAATATATAGAGAATTCCACATCAAATTGACAAACCAAATTTTTGGGCTAGACCTAGACTAGAATATTTAAATTTATGTCTGCTAAATCAGACTTGGTATTTACGATATATTCCTCTATCAGTTTAAAGGACTCTGATAACAGCGGGGGAGCCAGCAAGATTTGCAATACGTTTGTTTTTAATTTTCTAAAACGAAATATGCCTTCATGAAGACCTGCGAACTCCCGTCGAGGTGATGAAGTTTTTGGATTTATCTATTCTACGTTAAATAAATAAATAATCAATGCTCGTGCAGATGCAAAAAAAAATATATTTCTGACGTTATAAATAAACAGAAAGTGGGCTGGCAAAGAACACATAATTTCCAAATTTATACCACCCACATCCGAGAGCAAGAAACAAGAGAGGCGAAGAACATTTAATTAACTCGACCAGTAATGACTGACATAATGACTTCGTGCTCACGTTTAAGGTAACGAGAACTGGAGCGGCATTCATCAGCCGCGTGATTGTAATTCATGTAACACATCCAGGTTACATAGTGCAAACAATTTATTCAGGGGCTAATTCTTAAACCCACCGCACGTAGTGCGCCGGCCACTCAACGCATGCTCCTCAGACTCAGACCCCAATATAAACGGTAACTTTTGTACGTTGGCAAAGGTTGGCAAAGCGACCGCTACCACTGCGCGGGGAATGCCAATCAGAAGCTGTCGGTTTCGGTCAAAGTCAACGTGAAGCCGTGAAATTTACGGTAATAGCGTGTGCTAAATGTAAAACCGAAGCGCGGCGTACAATGGTAGTTAATAATGCAGGCAAATGATAAACGATTTAACGCGGTCAGAACGTGTTGACCCGGCCGCATGTCATGTCTTAGCACCTTTCCAGACGTCGGAGCATGCACAGAATTTGTTTCTTGTGATCATGCGTGTTACTAAGGCCGTCCGTTGCGAATAATCTAACGGTAACTTTAAGATGCTGCCTCTTTTTCGAGAAATCGTGAAATCGAAAATCGGCAAATAAATATTTATTCGTTGGAAAAGGCCCTTTTCACCTAAATATGATCAGACCATTAAATGACCGCTAGGCAAATGGAAATATGTAATTTCACTTTTACGAGAAAGTTATGATTTCCTGTTTTGTTGAACAAAAAGGTTTATGAGCCATAGAAAACCATAACCCCCTTGAATAGCTAGTTTACACCTTTATGTTTCTGTCACTGTTCATTTCTTCTTTTATTATGCATTATGGACCAGAAAGTAAAACTTTACAGAACTTTTTTACTTGTTAGCTCTATTTTTCTTAAAAATTTTACAAGATTTTAATGAATCATATTTATCGATTTTTCTGGCAACATATATTAAAAGAAAATGTAAACCTTTTTAATAAGATCAGATCAAAAGACAAGGGCCTTCTAATAAACCTATTCAATTTTTGGATTGAGCTTAAACATTTCCCGGCAAAAATCGTATTGTGATTGCAAGGAAATGGGTATTAAAATGTTATGCTTAGTATGCTTTTAGTGATACCTATTACTATCTAATGGGTCGTTTGATCAATTTAAATCAAGACAAGCGATTTCAAAGTTACATATATTAGTTTTTTTAGTTTAGTGTATTAGTTAGATAATATAAAATACGCTCGTACAAACAAGAATATAATGAAAAAAAAGATACAGTGATTGGAATCAGAGTTCTTTACAAACTGGGATTTAATTTGAAAATCAAGCTATGGGAAACGGGAAAAAAGTCTTTCAAAATATTTGGTTTAGTATTAAACGTTCTTTATTTTTAGGCGAATTCGATATGCGTGTAAAATCCTGCGTGGCATCTGATGGAGGTGGCCATATAATCAAACTATCGGATGAATTTGGTTGTGTTTTGAGACCCAAAATGATATCGAGATTCCTAAAAGCACGCGCACCAGACGAAAGAGCGACAGTCATCACATATGCGTTTTTCCACGCCTTCAAATTTCCAGACGCTTTAAGTGTTCACATAAAATGCAAGGTTGAGATTTGTCGACACGGATGCTTGGACCATTGCCAACTCACAGGGAATATCCACGAGAGGAAGGACAACATCCTGAGCGGGTCGAACAACGATATCGTCCACGAAAACCCCGACGAGGGGGACCGTGACCACGACATCTTCTACGACGACATCATCCACAACAAGAAGCAGCTCTCCTCGATCAACGACGGAATAGCAAATATGCTCGGGAATTTCAACATGCACGAAAAGAACGCGGGGATCCCCCCGAGGCCGGTCCACGAGGAGGAGGATGAGATCGATTTGGACTCGCTGTTCGGCAACGACGAGCCTAGCGATCCCGGAATGACCAAGGAGCAGTACATGGAACTGAAGAAAAAGGACGACAAATTCCCGCACGGGCCCAGGCTGTTCGAGGCCCAAAACCGCATGGGGGTCCCGGTGGCGGGGCCCCGGTCCCTGAACACGGACACGCAGCCCGAGATCCGGCCGATCTACCGGCCGGACAAGGAGAGCCTGAACAAAACCGCCCGACGGAGGCGCTCGGTGGTCGTCTCCGACCGGAAGGCCAGGAGCGCCGACGTCGGGGTGAGCGGCCTCTACGAGGTCATCTCGGAGGCGGACCTCGCCTTCAACCCCGACTCGAAGCAGGAAGCGGTCACCGTCTTCCAGGGCAAGATCAGCGAGGAGGTCGTCTACGGGATTTGCATGCCAGTGCCCGGGTTCAGCATACTTTTCATCGTCGTCATTTCGGCGACGATCGTCTCGGCGCTGATCGCCGGCTCGCTGCTCTACCGCTACCAGCTGCAAAAGGAGTCGATCGAGAAGCAGACGCCGCTACCGGCCGGCACGTTCGCCTCCTGGATGACCTTGAGACTGTTCCGCATGCGCCAGCAGAGCAGCGCCATCGCGCAGGAGACGACGCAATGACGAAAAACCACAGCGGCCGCAATTTCTTAAAGGACTGATTACTTCGGGCAGATATGCAATAAGAATTACTTAAATTATTAAATTAAAGAAATTTTAAACTTTCGTAGAGCGACGTCGTGTTCTCCAGATTCTGAGCAACTCACCCCCATTCCCTCTGGTGCTAAATGGTGCATTTCGTGATGTTTTGTTTTGTTTCTCTCCTTCATTATGTCTTCATAATTTATAGCGACTCCTTTACAGTTATTTATTTATATATTGAGTGTTTTACGCACTCTGGCTAGTTCAGAGCGCTTTCAAGCAGCATCGTCATCTGTCACATAATTAAGTCAAAAACATTTATTTATTTAATTTAAGACTTATAATAGATCCAAAATAAAACTATTCTTCTGGCGGATGTTTTCTTTCTCATTTCCTGAATCTTTTGGATACTATGTACCTACTTACTAAAAATGTGTATCTCTATCAGTCCCCGTAATTGCTCTACGGTAGCTTTTTCTACGATAATATACTAAACTTTAAAAGTTGTTGGAGAGACTCTCAAGTGTGGAATAAAGCATTAAAGCAACCAAATTTTATACTACTCGTCCATTGACCTTAAGTTGATATTCACTTTTTGTCTATAAAAATATTATTTACTTTTGCATTTCAGGTACTGAGTAAGCGCTTTCAATAAACCTTTGAACATGGTTTAAATAAGACGATTAGCCTTTTCAAGGTATGCGCAATTTTATAATTTGACAACAAAAACCAAAAATAAATGTAGGTATAGTGCGTATATGTCTTTCTCGTAACATAGATTTAAGCACACCTAATTAATTTAAGGTTCCCAAATTTTTCCTCAACACCAATGAAATATTAAAAGTATTGTTTACAATGTAAAAATTGACTTTATAGTATTAAATGAATAAGAATATTTTTTATCATAGTTAAGTAGTAGCACAGGCATCGAATAAAATCATCACAATAATAACTCTGATCAACACCTATTTCTACAAAATGTTGCTCGTTATGAAATCCTAAAAATAATAATCTACCATTTGTTTGAAATCATAAAACAACATTTAACTTGTTGAACAGTGTAGGTATACATAAAATAAAATGAGGTTCCTTTAGTTATGGTTAATTTATTGAAGGTTACAAACCAAAACTATTTATTTTTATAATTAAATAAACCATATAAACTTTTTAACTGGCATTTAAGCAATTAAATTATTTATAGTAATTGGCTGTTCTAGAATTTTTCAATCTTGATAATTATGGCTCGATCTACACCTAATGTTCATGAATTTTTTAAAATTTATCTGAGCGATCGAACGGACGGAACCGGAGTGTTTTGTCTACCGTTTTACTAATTTTAGCGGGGGACACAAAAAAGTAGACAACTTAGTACATATGTAAGTTTAGTGCAAAAAACGTGAATATATTGCTAAACATACAATGTATAAGGTGTTCTGTTTGGCGGTATATTATGAAAACAAATAGAAAACAAAATACCACACATATAGTTTTACTAAAAGTGTAGAAATACAGAGGACATATGCTCTTTTATTTTTTAAAAATTTATCATTTTCCAACAGGCTCGGCTGAATATCATGAACTTCATTCATGAGCTTCACATTTCCATAGAAAAATCCTTGGTCTCGTATTTGGAAACTTCGGTAATCGGAAGATATAACCATTCTCCTAAGATTTATTGTCATTTAAAAACGCCACTGCAGTATTGTGATTGGTGAATGACACTGCCTTCGCCTCGCACCGTTTATTTACTTTTTAAAACATTCGCATTTGGATTTGAAAACAAATATTCTGCCAGATATTTTGTAGATATTATACATTAAAAAAAACTCACAGCAAATGCTTAAGTAGATATGTTTTTAATGAATCCAGGAAGTTATGCATGCAAATAAGGGAACACATAAATAGTTGAAGAAAATAATACTACAGCTCTTTTAGTAGCTATATCTTTTTATTGATCTGAGCTAAACCTATTGGCTTATGGAACAATAAATGATTATGCAATAACGTCAGCTCCTTTATTAGACAGAAAGTAATCTCGAACCATCGGCTCGGAAAAAGTTCGTAATCACTTCATTAACTAGCGTTTACCATCTTATTATTGTTCTAATACCTTTAACAATAGTATAAGGCAATTCCGTAATCTCAATACTCAACAAATTTATAAAAATCAAAATGTTTACAGAACTTAAATATACGCTAGAGATTTTAAATTTTCTAATCTTCCCAAAAATTAGAAGAAGTTACAATCATTTGATCCGATCCAATGGAATGCAGTTTTGTACGAATAAAGTTATCAAAATATAATTTAAAAATGTTAACAAAACTTACAAAATAGTTCAGATAAACAAACATAAATAATAAATGATATGTATTAAGTTAAACAATTTTTTGCTATTGTAAACAATGTAATAAATAAATAAATATATAAATAAGTTACATTTTCAAAAATAATTTAAATAAGTTACTTAAATTACGTTAGCTTAGTTACTAAATTGTATATGGCGCCCAAACCTCAACCAGTTAATAATGATAAAGTTCTTTACCATTAGTTTAATTCATTACGTAAAAATAAATTGCCAATTGGCATACATTTTCATAATTTTAAAAACAAATTATAAACGGAAACTAAAACTAGAATATCTTGTATGACTATTACGTTCTCATTTTATTTTTTTCCGCTATATATAATATTTATAGTTATGTGCTCTTATTTTTATATAGCTTGCCTTTTTCCTATATTTTAATATATGTGAGGAAGTAATACTAAAAAATGAAAGAAATCATATGAACTGGTTTATAATAAGGAAGAGCATGTTTATGTAAAATTAATTAAATTTGAAAAATTTTATCTTCTTATAAAATTCGTTAGTTTTCCCTTAAACTAATGACAGGGAATTTTGTTTCTACGAAATTTATCAAAAAATTATTCTACATATGAGTAAAGTATTATAAAGCTGGATAAAAATCTTTTTTGAATTAGTTGGTCAAAATACAGAGTCAACTGCAATTCAATTTTAAATTTCCTTCCAGTTTGAGAATTATTCAAATTTTGTTCTAATCTTTGAAATCCTCTGCATGTCTTCGAAATAGTTAACTTTTGCAGGAGGGTAAACTAAATTAATTGTTAATTTTGAGGTTATTTTTAGGTTTTCTGAAATTTATTTTTGATATGCAGAATAGATTTTTTTTATAAAATGCAATTTTTCCAAAGAGTGTTATTTCTCGAACTGAACGATGCAAACTGCAAATATAATTCTTACTATATTTTTTTTTTTGAATTTAAGGTAGAAAGTTGTTCACTGGAAATAAAACATACATACATACATACATAGCCTACAACGATGTTCTTTCTAATGTAATCAAGACTCAAGCCTAAAGAAAGTTTAACTCTACCTACAGAGAAGTGACTACTGGTTATTTTTATTTAATATCTGTACTATAATTAATAATGAAATGTAATTGACATAATCTCGAATCTGCAAATATTGGAACATAGACGATAATGGACTCTAGAGGGCTTTAGATGTTTAACATCTACTATTAAGATATTAAAAAGAAAACCAAAATTAGGAAAAAGGTAAACCGCTTAATTTAACTAACAAGTAATATTAAAACTACGTTGTACAAAAACGAAGTATCTCGTAGCGCAAAATTCCTAAACGAACACAAACGTCCGTGGATCAAAAAGTTACAGTAGAACTCACACAGAGTCCATTTGTGGTTTATCATTGTGGCAGTCTTCATTATTTTAAATTTTTTGAAAATCAGGTATTTGTCCGAATAAATTTCTCTATTGAAGTCGTTTGAGATAAAATCAGTCAATTCATGAGTAAGATCGCTTTTTTGGCATTGTTTTCGGCGCTTGAACCACCTGTGAAATTGCTCCGACTGTAGGATTTGTGAAGGACACCGACCTTTCTTTTTCAGAAAATGAGAATGGCCGCAGTCGGACGTAAAGGAAGGCTGAAATTAGGGAGGATACTATGAGAATTGCGAGGAGGACGACCAAAGTTATAGCAAATCCTGGCGTCGTCATGCAAATCAAGCCATCCTCCCTCGCTGGGAAGACAATGGTCGCTTGAGTTGCGTTCATTTGGTCATCGATCGGGAACGTGAGATCCCCGGACGACACAACTTTTATTATCCGATTGAGGCCAATCTCCTTTTCAGGATCAACAGAACGATGCTTCCGCACTCGCCGCTCATCTCGAGGCTTGGCCAGGCCGTGCAAGTACGACTCAATCGGAGGCGGTGGCGGGGGGCCGTATTGCGATTCTGGACCCACTTGCAAATGATGAACGTCCAGGAGGTTCGGCTCCGAGCACTGATCTGGGCATTGGTACCGGCAAATTTGAATTGTACATTGGAAGTGCACCTCCATCGAATCTGGGAATTTAAAGGCCTGGAAGTGAGCGTACGACAGGACTGAGGCACTAGCACCAAAGTCCTTAATTTTTGTAAACCTGGACATAAGTTTTGGTCTGGTAACGCATCCTCGCTGGTCGACTAGTTGAATGGGTGCTCGTTTCCCGTCATGCGCCATGCAGTTCCGCACAAGCATATCAAATTTGGAGTCATCGTCCTTAATCGCGAGGACCATTGTCATAGTTTGCCCTATTTTCACTAGCCCAGAAACTTCCGAGGCCCACGGACCTTTTCCAACTTGGATTTGCATCCAGCAGCCCACGTTGTCCCCAGCGAAGTCTGCTCGGACGACGTCCAGCATGTCGACGGGGAACGGCCGAAACGTGACGCTTTTCTCGTACTGATCGTGCCACGTGCAGCGCAGCTTCCTCGCCTGGTCCCACACTTCTTGAACTTGTGGGTCGTATTGGATGACAATTATGTTTTCGAAATAAGTTCCGGAGCCCGAGTCGGACCCGTACCCATAAAGACCGTTCTCCGTGTTCCCGGAGGTGCCACAGGCGTGGAGCCCAATGTCGAAGGTCGCCGAAGAGCGACCTAGACCGGCTGGAAGGTGGACGCAGTTCAGGTTGCTGTAGTGACCTTTGGAGAACACAATGCCGTAGAAAGGCTTGTCGAACTGCAAGAACACTTTCATTCCGTTTTTCTCGCACTTCACGTCCAGCGATATAATTTTGGGCATGTCCTGAACTGGAGAGGCCCAAATTTCGTTTGCGAAAGATGCGCTTACTTTCAAGTCCGGTGGGGAGGGCGGATGACCTGGCAGGGGCGGGGGCGGTCCATGGTACGATAACTGAGGCGGTGGAGGAGGTCCAAATGGCTGTCCTAGTGCTAGAGGAAGGTTTTGTACTGAAAAAAACAAATGAGAAAGACTAAATTACTACAAAGTACAAAATATGAAAAAACTCTTGAAAGAAAGTAACTATTTGGATTTTACTCCTGTATCTCCCGAAATAATAATTGCATAATGATGTTCGGAGTGTCATGGAAGTATCATATTTAATTTGTTTGCTGTGTTTTTTTTTTAAACACGTTAAAATATAGTATTTTCCCACATTTTGGTTATCAGGCCACCATTTTGTCACAATTTTGCGAATTTTAAAATGTTTATGTTTTTCTTGTAAAGATTAAAGGTTAATTCAATTGTTCAATTGTGATCTCAATGTAAGACAGATTTTGAGAAACTAATAAATTTTTACGGGCTGGTTTTTTGATGAAATTAAAAATGTCACAGACTATTATCGCCTTTAAAACATTCAGCGATACTACACAATTCAACAATATGTCTATAATTAGAAATATCTCATTCATTGTCTTTCTTGTGTAGAGGAATGAAAAATATTCAGCCATTTCAGAAATGCTCTTAATATAAAACCTTTATTAAGTTAAAGATTATTAGAGATATTCCTATGAACATAGTAATTTTTTGTTTGTTTCTTTATTTTTTTTAATAAATATTCTTAATCGTTTCTTAATGTTGAAAGAATTTGCTACTTATAAAAATATCTTATATAGAATTATTCTATCTTTCCGGGTTTTTGAATAATACCCTTTTCCCTATTCTATTCTTATAAAACAATAATAAAAAAAAATATATACCTCTTGCTGGTCCTGCACCTGGGTGACCTTGATAATGTCCAGATGATTTTTCTTGTTCAGATTCCAATGCCACTTGGTCTGAGTCTTTGTCATTTTGCTCTGATATCTCTTCGGCTGTAATGGCTTTAACAACTTCCACATCCTCTGCCAGAGTGTTCTAAAAGTAAGTTAAAAGCTATTAGATTTATTTTGAAAATAAGTAAAATTTCGAATAGAAGTAGGTAATCATTTTAGAAATTGGAGCAAATATGCTCGTGCGATAAAATACTAACAATTAACTCAGGAAAGGTAAAGCAAAAACCGAAAAGTCACATTCTGCATCAATCATCTTCTTCATAATTTGATAAAAATGATTGATCTTCTCTCGGTCTTTTACAAAAACCAGCACAGTTTCCGACAGCATATAAATGACGACACACATATCATCGGATAGCTGCTGAGGCCAGTCAGAAGAGCATTGGCGCACTATATAAAATTCCGAGAAACGAAAGAACTCGCCATTTAGAAATACATCCCGTAGCCCTAATTTGGCCTTTAATGGTCATTTCAGGCAAGTTCGGCTCGTGGACCAATCCATAATGCAAGAAGAACTCTAGCGGAAAAGGATTGCAGCAAGACCCGCCAATCCACTCTTGAATGTCCCATTTCAGCGCGACTTGCGATGGCATTCTGGCCGTTTATCTCGCGCAAGATAAATCTCCGGCGATTGTCTTCGTGCAGCCCTCCGCGCAACAAAGTCGGCGTCTAATCTCTAATCGATCGGTGGTCATTGCTCGATGCAGCGATATAGTTCTTGGCGATTTTTCCACCGAGTCCGTCTACACGCACGCGTGCAAAATTTCCATTTGAAATTTTTATTGGCACCGAAGGCTTCGGCGGACGACTTACAGACTTCCGCCTGAGCGGTGTGCGCATGCGAGTGCGCCGCACTGCGCGCTGCGGCGGTCAGTAAATAGGTGACCTGCCAAGAACCCAGACAATCAGACTGGCTTACTTTTTGTGTCCAGCCGCGAGCTGGATGCACGAATGTCAATTACCTTTATAGTCGCAGATCGGCCTTCTCATCTTGCGTCGTCTCTTGCATCTTGCAGACTTTCTGCAATTATCCACGGGAAAAAAACTAGACGATGTTAATAAATTGCTTAATTTAACTTTTCATTCGTTTTGCCTGTCGTCTAGCTTGCTCTGCGGCCGTCCATGCACAAAAAATAGAATAAAAATAAAAGTTATTATCGCAATTTTCAGACTGATTTGCATACTGATTATGGAGCCACTGCAGCAAGTTCATCTGCCTGTGGCTACTTGAACCATCAATCAATCGCATCATGACTATTTTGAGGGAAGCGATCGCTATTTCTTTTCTTCTCTTGGCAAAGAATTTTACTTTTAACGTGGGTAAGGCTTAAATGATCGTAAGTCCTTGAAGGGACCTCACATGAATAAGATTGAGAAGTTGTGCGAAAAATGACGCTGTAATCCGTTCACGATTTTGAGTACCTACTTAAATAAATTAAATTAAAAACTGTCCTAACAAAATAAATGCTTAGTGTAATTAAAATGCTAATGACACTTAATTGTTCGCATTTCAAAAAATTTGTGAACACATACCAGAATTTAACAACGAGACCCAAATTATTCAATTTTTTAAATGTGTAAGCTAAAAAACTGAGGGAACTTATCATAATTTTATTGAATTTTAAGAAATATTTTTCGATTCAACTTAAGGTGTTCAATTTAAGATAAAGATGCTTAATATCTTTATCTTATAAACACAACAAGTTATGAAGTTCTAATTTTTGTGGGAACAATAAAAAGTCAGCTTATAAAAGACGAGAAAAGATAACAAAAGCTTTAAGTTTTCTAAATTACTTTCGATTTTATCTCTTTTAAATCGACAAGGCGATTGAAATTCTTCTAAACTTTGCTTTTCTTACAGATAAAATTCGGAACGTCACGTCATTCAGATACCTGAATTTACGGAATAAGTAGTTCTTGAAAGTCTTATTTGTGCATCTGTGCCGTTTTTCATCAATGCAGTGGCATACTTTCCCCAGGGTTAAAAAAGCATATCTCAAAGAGGCCGACAAATTGCAGCAAATTACATAAAATGACAAAACGTCCCATTTATTTTGGTTTCGAGCAAAAATATGATGGAAATCATCTCATCATCTTTCATATTTTATGATATTGGAACCGACTGGGGAGTCGGCCCGGTCAGTCAGGCCCGAAGTAGTCCACCGCTCCTCCGTCTGAGGCGCGTTGTGACTATCCCCAGGGATTGGCCGAGCCCTCCAGACCCCATTACCTGTACTAAATCCCAATTTCGCGCTGACAGCGCAATTATTATGATACCTGTGTCTCTTGGAGTTTCGTAACGTTTACCGCTTATTAATTACGCAATTTTTTCATCCTCGTACTTCCCAAAATGTCATGCCATCGCGATTCATTCGCACATTTTCGCGGCTTTTCACGTCCTCGGTCACCGGTTGCACGACAGTAGTTGGTTCTGGACGTCGAGTTTGCCATAAATTATTTCGCAAAACCTGCAAACCATTCCGGTTTCGAAAGTTATTGTCGCTCTTTTATTTTGCGTATTACAAATTCCTTGCTCGGTGCGACTACCTTTTGGCGTAGCCGCTGATTAGACCAAGTGGCACGCTCATCACTTCATTCAGGCGCAGAACTGGCACACGATTATCTCGGGCATTAGCGATAATTTATCTAACGCCTGGCGACGAGGCATTAAAACTTAAATATATTTGATACTTCGCTTTTCCGCTCTTCTGGCATCGTGCGGTGGGACAAACCCTAATGAAGCGCCAACGACATTGTAGGAGACGGGTCAATCCACTCGAGCACGCTTTGATTGGCTTAATTTCATTTAGCTAAATTATTGACGGAGATTATACCCGCTAATGCGATGTGAAAGAAAAGTCTTCTAATTAGACGCTTAGTTAAAAAACCGATTACTTGAAGTTCAAATTCAAAAAAATTTTTTTTCTTTAGAAAAAAAAATTTTTTAGTGTTTTTAAAGAAACAAACTAATCATAAATATAAATAAAGATGAAATGAAGTTTTAAGTAATTATTTCTTCTTTATGGATACCAATTGGAATGCAGCAAAAATTTTCGCCATAGCGCAAAATGAAACTTCAACACACAATTTCAGAACACAAAGGAAATCATTTATTTCAAGAGAAATTGATTAAGCACTTTCCCAGGAACAATTGAAGAAAACAAATTTTACCTGCTGGGAATCATACCCAGTAGGACAGAATGCAGCAGGGGTGCATATGTCAGCAAACTGCAAGCATTTATCAGACTGCATGGCACCTTGATGTCCGAATCACCTGCAGTGCAACTGGACAGAACACGCTGTGGCCTTCCACTGAATCCCATTGACCTTTTGCCACAATTTTTTGGATACGACGTTAAGAAGGAAACTTTCTTTTATTTAGGACGCATCTTTTGAATATTAGGTTAATTCAGTTTTAATGATAGAGAATTTAATCCTTTGCACCAGAATGGAATTTTTAATTTCGATATTGAAAATTTAAATGCACAAATAAGACTTTGATAGTTTATTTAATTCGCTATCGGAATCCTTTCAATATGGTAGAATAACCATGCACAAAAATAGGGATAACATTTATTTTCAATCTAATAAAAATTGAATTGATCTCATTTTTAAACGACTCGAATATTTTGTGTCTACAAAATTTTCACCTTAAAATGTTTAAACTTCCAAAGGTATTTGTGCTACTGAGACCAATTAACGTTGAGTGCGTAAGTGTGGCAGTCACTTCATAGGTTATTTACAGCGGGTAATTAAGAACGAAGTACCTGTCTAAGTCAACGTAGTAAAAATTCCTATTTACATTTCTACACAATTTGTTTGTTTTCGCAATTATACTGCACTTGAGGCAGTTAAACGCCTTTTTGTTTTAATTTAATCACGTTGTATTTTCTCTTTGCGAGTTGTAGAAAATCGCACTGTCTTCAACTCGCTCTTTGTTTGTCTCGCAGGTAATAAATAGTCCCTAATTAGAAAACGAAAATCCAGAAGAAGGTCTGGAGAGCTATCGCCTTGACCGGATCGGCGGAGCTGGGTGACCCTTGTGTGGCCCCTTCGAGAGTACGATTTAACAGCTTTCATTTTTCTGCCGTCGATAGCGATCTCAATTACAAAATGTTCGCCCTAAGAACTGCGGAGAAAGTCAGAACTGGCCCTGCTAATTGATGAGAACTTTCATAATGTAATCGAATGTTCGTCGACCATTCACTGGGGTGAATGGTCATTTCGAAAATTGATTACGTGCGATTATTCGAAGCAAAAGTAAGACGGCAACGGCGGCGTAGCATCGCGGCCTGGAAGCCTGCGAAACAGAAAACGCCGCGAAGACAAAAAGAATGGAAATAAGACAAAGTCGTACCCAAACTAAATACGCAGGCCGCGCCGCGCGTTGACTCCTCGTTTACCTGACCAAGATACCTGAAACGGAAAAATCTTCCGGCAAAAGAGAAATGAATGGCGGAATCTGCGTCGTGTAAACTCATTTAGCCCCGAGTGATTGAAATTCCGCAATCTATCGGCAAACAATATATGAAGAGTTGTTCCCAGCGTCTTGCAGCCACCGCGACACGGGCATGTGTGCGGAAGATCGTACCTGCGAACCATTAAATCAGGTCATATTAACCTGTCTGTAGGTAAATAGGTCAAGCGTGAACTACGTCACATAAACTTGCGCAAATATTTTATTTTATTTTTTAGATTGAATAAGCGCACGGCGCGGCTGCACCGGCCCAGACAACATTTACTGGCCGGTGAGTGCTCATTTCACTGCCGGACCAGGCGAGGGGACGCGGCCGGTCGCGGCTGCGGCGGCCGCACTCGCGGTTTTCGCCCAGCGGCCGGGCCGCGGACTGCAGACGCGCAGCGGAGCTCGAACGCTTGCGTGCGGCACTTGCTCAAATTGTAATCGCAAGACGGATGATATGCCGCAAGGTTCGCGGTGGGCCCTGCCTCCCCGGGGCCCAGCTCGGGTTAGGGGCTCGCGGGGCGCACTGCGCGCGCCCGCCCGGCTCACGGCCACCGCGTTAATGACCGCAGAGATTGATTTCCGCGCGGCTTAATGATTTGTGTGGCTTGGCCTGGCAGTGATGAAACGTCTGCTCGCCAGGATGGCTGCTGGCAGCTGTGGCGGCGGAGTCGTGATGAGTTTTGAGTGAAGCTGGAAAGTCTTGGCGTGCTTTGAATCAAAATGATTTATCACCAGCATTGATTTCAGATGAGGTGCATAATTGCATTATCATTGCGTCGCATGTTGCAAAATGTTGCATGATTTAGTGCAGCACGGTCTTGTTGGAGCTATCATTAGATCTTGCGAAGAAGGGCATTTAAATTTTTTTCATTTTCTTTTAGGAGGTAACAAAATTCGATTTCTTATTATAATTTCTATCAATATATCATCTCAAAAATAGCTCTATAGTGCATTTTTGGATCTTGGGTTATTTACGAAATTAATTTCATGTGGCATTTTTATATAGAGAACTTATTCATTTGTCCCTTTTTACCTATATGTATAATAAATAATTATTTGAGTAATTCATTTTAAATTCATATGCTCTTCAAACTTTAGGAAAATGTTGGCAATTTAATTCAGATATTTGCCTACAAATATTCAAAGGTCTTACCTGGATGAAAAGTAGTAGAGCTAATATCAGCCGTGTCCGAAAATTTCGAAATTTCCTCATAGCACCAACCTAAAAGTTAAAATTAAAATTAAAAATTTTCGAAATTTTGGTTGATATAAGAAAGGTGTCTAGGATTTGAATTTTATCTATCAGTTTGCGGCGTTACATTCTAAAATGATTTTCAGAAGATTCCCATTTTATTGTACCATACTCGTTATACATATATGGGATCGGTTATTTCATATTTGGATTTCTCATCACAACTAAAAATTGCTTGTGGGAGTGGCTTACTGATCAGATAATTCAAATTTATTTCTCATGATAATTACAATTTCTTTTTCTTTCTCTATAAATAAAAGTTTTAGGAATACGTTTTTATAACAAAAACATTTCTTCGAAAATTGCGTATTTTTTTTATAGGTATTTTTGCAAAAATGAATGTTACTTTCCAAAAATTCTGTATACGCTATTCGAAAGAGAGATCTAGAAAATAGTAGTATACGGCTTCCTTGACCCTTATTTACTACGATATTGAAATCAAGGTAAATATTCAGTACATTTGGTCGCTAGAGGGTTAATGTGGTTATGATTGATTTAAAATGATTAAAATTTTAATCGAGTCAGATGAGGTGTTAGGTGCTACGATACGATCCAGACGTTTTAATGCAACTACAATTGCACTATCGCATTTCACCCGCGAAAATGTGTTGCTACCACAACTCTTATTTTGGCATACTTTAAACTTAATATGCAAAAACATATCTCAGCATCTTTATCACCAACTTAATTGCGCCGAGGCAATGGAAAGGACAATTCAGATTGGTTTCTACGGCCGAAGTGTCTATGCCATCCGTACGGCGTACCGGCTCCGTTGGCAAAGAGCCTGTTGCGACATCCGCTGAAGTAGGTTAGCGAACCTGCTGCATATGCGAGAATAAACCGTCGCATTCGAGGTGGAGTAACTGTGTTTGTTGCATGAATTTTCGCCATTTGCCTTAATTCTCGCCTCCTGGTGGCTCGGCATTAATAAAAATTCTCACACATTTCATGAGACAATGTGATCATATTATATCATAGCTCGCATGGCCCGTAACATAAGGCGAATCGCGCGATCTTCTGTAGCTTTGTTACGTTTCTTCGCGAGTTTTGCTTCGTAGAAGCAGGTCACCAGCGAGTGGCGCGATTTGCTCGCGGAACAAAAGTGGGATACCGCCCTTCTTAAAGCCTCCTTAATGGCGTTCTGCTTCGCACAGCATCCAGAAGCAAGATGATGGACCTATCGTTTCGAAAAAGCGAGAGTGATATGCCCAAAAATTATGTCTTGTCTGAATGTCTTCTAGAAACGCGTGGGAACGGACGGCTGCTTATTTATCGCTTCCTCCAAGAGGTGGCGGTGGCGGGCAGGGCGCCTGCAGACAAGACTTTGGTGGCATTCGCGAGTCGCGAGGATGAATGGAGCCCCAATACCAAAAAACCTGCACGGAAGAAATCGAGTTCTCGCGGCGGCGGCGACTGGTTGCATCGAATGAAAACGCGTCAAGTTAAAAAGAGGAGCCATTCGACACCTCACTTCCGCCTTTTATCCGCGTGATCAATTGTAGAAATAAACACGCCGAGAAAGTCGGGAGAGTTTGCTGAATTGCCGCGGTGCAGGAATAAATCCCCGACGAATTTTTTATTCTGTTTCTGTTTTTATTGCCCCCGGGCTGGAGATCCACCGCAATATTTTTGTCCGATATCTGCGAACAAGTTGCGCGCCACAATGGCCCTCATTGACGATGATCTCTTAGCCTTTAGACACGTGAAACCGAGATGGCGGCGAGACGCGAGGTGTGAAAAATTCCCGCAGAAAAATCACACTATGGATGGACAGCTTAAATTGTGGCAGCGGATGCCAATGTCATTCTGATCGACGCGGTTTCTCTTATTTATTGATTCATTTTTCTTTTGAAAAGGAGTAGGGTAATAAATAATTACAAAATATTTGAAATGCTGCTTTTCTCTTCTTTTAAAGAGGATATCGGATTCCACTTGTTAAATAATCAATTTTATTTCCACTACTAATAAAAGTTCATTCATAAATTACGTCACATTAATTCAGCGGTTCCTCCCTCCTTCATGTCATAATTTGTCTTATTCGACCGTCGTCAAGAAATCTCGGAAATAGATTGCAAAATATACTTTACAGTAATATCCTGATAATGCAAAATATTTTAGGTATTGTAATTATATTAACTGCCATAAGTGAAACTAGGTGTTACTGTTAAACTGATGTTACATAAGCCTAATTTTCCCAACCCCCATGTCAGTCACATTTTGTCAGACACACGCAATGGATGACCTCTAATAACAAAAATGTAAAATTTAATTCATTCACAGCCTATACAAAAAGTGTATGAATATTAAATCAAACGAAGCAAAAACAACTTCAATTTTCATTTATTTACATACGGCACAAAAGCTACAGATTGGTGGTGTGTAAGTAATTTAGTGTCAGAAATTCGATTTCAATAACATGTTCATTACACCTTGCTTGATTTTGCTGCTATATTACTGGGAAGTTAATTTATTAGATATACCTACTCCACGTCACATAAGACATTGTAAGACCATGATGAATTTGAATAGGAGTCATCGTCGAGCAAAGCATATGCAATGAAATATGCAACCTTCATCGTCTTCGCCTTAATTGCCACCATTTGATGCAACAAACTAGGTTCGGAAGCATTCTTGGAATATTCAATTGCAGCAAAGCATAGCCCGAGAGAAAATCCACAGTAATTACAATATGAAAGTTATTGCAGACGACGACTGTGTTATTATTCGATAGCAATTAGCCGATTTGCTTTGACAGGTAGAAATTAACAAATCAACAATACTGGAAATTGTACTTTCCTACCAGATAATTTTCAATAATTTCAATTGATGGTGGAGATAAAAAAAGGTCATTACTTCTGTATTTGACGTAGCACCTCAATTTTCAATCGCGGAGTATATTTTTGTTCCAATAAACTTAATTTACGAAATGTAATAATAATTTAATATTTTTAGATAAATTATATGCCATGATATTAATCTAGTAAGGTATACGTCAAGTTATGTATTTACTAATATATTAAGCTATATATAGGTGTATATAGTGTATAACAATACACTCATTAGTCTATGAATAATATAATAAAATTCAGTTTAGTTTGGATTTGTCATTACTGTAAATGTGAAATCATCGATCTGTTAACCAACATAATTTCTTACTAAATTTTTTTGCAGCCGCATTTCGAATCTGCGATAAGAATATACGGACAACAAATAGAGGTTATAGTAAATTAATACTAAAAATTTGAAGTAGGTACCTACAACAGTTTAGTTCAAATCACCAACAACTCAAACTTTAACCAAATATATTTGATCAAATATATGTACTATAAAAAGTTTAAATTTCAAATTTTCATTAAAGATATTGTTTCATCCATACTGGATAGTTAAGTTAATTATATCCTATATATCCTGTTTAGCTTTTTAGCTGGAGTTTATGGAATGCTTTAAAATCGGTGTATATGTAGGTAATCCATGTGAAATCTTTTAATAAACCAATGAAAAAAGAGATAATATTATTTAAGAAACGAGCGGAATTTAAGCTTTTACTACACGTCTCACAAACTATATTTTGCCATAGTTTTCTTCAAATTCAGCAGGATTAATTTTTTGAACTCAACTTACGAAAGATGACCTTCATAAAATAATTGTCGGTTGAAAGTTAGTCAAGAAATAAGAAAATTTACCAATAAACAACTAAAATATCTAAAAAAAAATAAAAATAGTTTATTTGGCTACCATTTGCTTGAAGGAAATATATTTAAATATCAGCATACCATAATTGCTTGTGTAACAAACTACAATTTCAGCCTTCCATTCAGTAATTTGAGCAGTAATTTGTTAAAAAAAATATTAGCATTTGGACGAAAAAATATAAAATTTAACATATTGGAAAAGTTCGTCACTTAAGTCTTTCGTTTTTCGGGCATTCTCTTCCGTCGTGTACACTCTTGCATTTTAGAAAATTATTTTACCTTCGGTTACTTGTTGGCGTATCCTTAAACTTTTAACTTTTAATCAAAAACTTCTCACACAGTCACTTTTGAAAAACTCGAATTAGCACTGAATGAAACGACAGAAAAAATTGTGTCAAAGTAAAATAAGGTCACAAGTGAAATATCCCTTTAACTGCAGCAGGTTTATATTTTTTCAGTTTAAATCCTCACTTAGTTACTTTCATTTGTGGAACGACACACAGATCTCAACCGCGACGAAATTGTGACCGACGGTACAGCAAAAGTATCCAAAAAGTAGCGATAATAAAAAAAACAAAGAATTCTTTTTTCAATTTAAGCAATATTATTTCTTATCTAAGCGTCCAAGGCCGCGTCTTGACCGTGCCGCGGTTAATACAAGAATGGTAAATACACCTGTTTTCTTTCAGCGATATACTTTGCCTTTACGCGGAAATACCTGAGCTACTCCGCGCTAACCATGTGATTATCTGTATGATTTAACTTCTTATCTTCGCGAAGAGCTTTTTTCTTGAGGTGGTCGCTGGTGCTCGGATCGCGCCTCGTCTGGCTGCTGCTGGGGGCAAAACGGCGCATCCGTGTTATTGTGGTTTTTAAGAGAACACATTTCGACGTTTTCCACTTTTCTTATTTCTCGCCAATCTTTCTGGATTCCTCCGGACGTGTACAGCCGTGGTTTTGTCATTCATAACATTGGAGCCCGATATCTTGGCCATTTTCACCGTGTCCCTCGTCATTAGCACCGACACACCGTCGACCACCATTCGAAACGAGGAAAATGTTGCCGTGCACCAGATGGGGATAAGAGAGAAAGACTTTTCCAGCGACGCATTCCAGCCGACCACTTTGGACGCGGATTGACTTTCTGCTGGAAGGTCTGCACACTTAGTTCAGGTAGTGCAGCTCTGTTAGCAAACGAGTTACCTGGATTACGGACCACCGCCAGCACCAGCACCAGCACCAGCGCCAGGTTGACGAAGCTTTGCCACACTCGTTTCGTTCGGCCTGCACCATCTTGGAAAATCTGGTTGCGTAAGGGAAAGGTCTTCCGTGCCTTGGGAGCTTTCCCAACGCGGCGGCACGTTTTGGCTCTCCGGTTTCGTTTTTGTACCACTTCTGGGTCGAACTTATCTAAAAATATGTCACGACGGACGCCTTAAAGTTCAAGGTTATGCTCTGGACTTGAAAGGAAACTCACGTAAGCGACTTCTTTCTTGGAAAAAAAATAAAGAAACTCCTGAAGAAACATAGGGTTTGCAGTCATACACATATAATACCTACATACATATAAAAAATTTTATAAAACATAAATAAAAACAAATATATACATATCTCGTATATATGTAGTTATATTGTATCAGGATTTTCAACACTAATTTAACCCAATTTTATTTATGTATTTATTATCAGTTATTTAATGTATATCATTTAAATACTTCCCAAAACTTCCCAATCGTTATCTGTACCTACGCTAACGATACAAGAGTGTTTACTTCGGACCGACGCCTCATCAAAAATTAAATTTCCGTCAATCTCCGAAAAGCAATGAATAAAACTATAAATTATTTCAATTAGTCGACAATAAAAATAAATTCTATAATAGTAAGACTCAAGCTATTGTTTTACCCGCAGAGAAGAAAACATAGATACATACATAAATATATTTCCATCTTAACAAAGAATTAAAATTAATTCCTCAGACATCGAATGGCGTTACGAGCTGAAATAATTAGCTATTCCATTCGATAAAAAGCTACAATTTGATAAGCATATTCAGATAACACTGAAATAAGTGATCAATTTGACTAAATCGTTATACCTTTTCATAAACCGAAATTCATGCTGCAAAAAAACTGAACATGTAATAACAATTAATAAAACAAATACAAAATTATTGGTAAAAAAAACACGAGTAATAATAATTATAATAAAATGAACAAAATACGCCTTTGTATTTCGTTATCTACAAAAAAGTAGGTAGGTACCTATTTGTTAACAAAATTTATTAGCGACAAGCATGTGAAACACTTCACTTTTGAAAGAATTCAGAACTTAACATATATGTATACTAATTTTTTTGACAGGAAACAGCTGTCCGAGCATTATTAATAAATCTTGTTCAATATCCTGATAATTTTCAATTCCTTTTTCATTTTTACTATTTCACCAGTTCATTATCTTCTTAATACTGTGTGAAAAATTGTCCACAATTTTATAATAAACTTTAAAGCTATAATGAAAGCTCTAAAATGCGATTTTTTCAAAAAATGCCCCCAACCCTGATTTGAACAAAACCTTGAATTGAAGAAAGAATTTTAAGTCGGCTTTGAATTGAAAAAAGAATTTTAAGTCGTCATAATGACCACGTTCAACCAAAACGTTTTAATAGTTTTGATTGATCGATAGTATCAAATGCCTTGTTGAAGTCTAGCTAGTTATAGCTGATCTTCATCCAAAGCAACTTTACTATCGACCTTTCATAACTCCGATACTTGCGAAACCTAAGCTGACATGAAAACCAACATTTCTTATCAATGTAGCTGTATCAATTTTTCAAACACTTTGCAAGGTAATAAAATATATGTATATTGGTATATAATACCTCATTTGTTCAGGTGCAGAAAAGTTATTACATTTGTTGCCTAGTGTTATTTTCAGGTATTTTGCAGCAAAATGCGTCATAGTGGGTTGAATTATTGAATTAGTCACTTTCACCGCTGATCGAATCGAAAAGAACGTTTCGTTAAAAATTAGTTATAAATTAGCTAAAAATGTTCTGAAGGTAAGTAATATCAACTGGAACATTAAGTCTGTGACTTGAAGGTCTGTGAAACAAAGTTCGAGAACTCAAAAGAAGCACTTAAATAATTATGGTGAGCCATTATCTTTTTTAAAAAACTTAGGTACTAAATAGTTTATTTTTGTTTTCTATTTTTCAGATGAAAATTGAATTTTTTTTTGCACTTTTGTTCAGTGCCTCTTATGTTTTTTGTTTTTATCCAGCAACTTGGCGTATAGGTGACGATTTTCGTAATACATCTATACGTTGTAGATATGAGGGTATTACAGAACGCGTTGAAGATTTCGTAGTGGATAAAACAATAGTAAATAAATATAAATCACTTTTGAGAGCACTCATCCAATGATTTTTATTGTAGGACGTTGGTTCGTGCTGTAAAATTACATATGTCGAATGGAGGGATTACGCAGGCGGCTCTGACGTAACACAGTTAGCGGGTAATGTGGGGGAAAGTTCCGTCACAATCAAAATTAAAGGAGGAGATTTTACGAATGGAGCTTTAACAACATGTTTCACATTCTAACTTGAAACTGAAAAAAAATACAAATGATGTTAAATACTGTATTGTGTACTTAAAATAAAATGAAATTATATAAGAATTAAAAGATGGATTAGGCCAAAAAGGGAATAAAGAAAATGTCATTTTATGACATACCTAAATATAGCCATAGAAAGCAGAAACATCGGTATATGGTGATCAGAGCCGGATTAAAAAAATTTTTTTGTACCCAAAACTAGTAGCTTTGACAGTCTTCTAACACTAATAGAAGGTAGAACCTGAACTTTATACATATGTATTTTTCGTTCGTATGAGTTATGAGTTTTTTTATGCTATGATGCCGATCAGTTGATGTTTCCTTATTCTGAACTACTTGATTAAAGTTTAGTTTAGTTTCATTTAATAACAAATGTTTTTGTTCAACAATTAGACGTACTCCGCGGAAAGTCTTTTAATCTCGTAAACGGATACTCCACAGAAAAAAACGTATTATATTTGTAGCAATTCGTCTCAGCTACAAATTTGGTCATAAATGTGTTTGTTGAAAAGTTTGCGGTGTTGCAAAACATCACTTTTGGGGATATCTTTAATCCATCTAATTAACCATGCAGGAATTGGATCAATGAAGAACTCTATCTTCTCAGATAAGGATATATGAGGAAATTTTAATTGATCATTTAGATGAATTAAGAAGGTTAAACTGCAATATGTGTATCAACTCCACGAAGAACTGATAAAATAATTATAGAAAGAAAAAATACATATTACCATTAATTTCTGATTTCTGTTCTATAAAGAAAAGTTATAGGTAAACGCTATACATAAATAGTGGATTTATATGTTCCACCTTTAAATATTATTACGGAGCCAAGCCCGTGACTTCTAATTGTTTTTCTATATTTATTTTACGACATGTACTTCCATCTAATAAGTAATAAAAGTAAGTATTAACTAACTAAATATTTTCTACCTATAGCATGGTAACCAAACAAAACCATCAATAAAATTGATTGCTAGTAATACCCGAGCTAGAGCTAACCACTGTATATGTTGTATATGTACTATGTATAGGTATATAATAATGGCTGGTTGGCTGTTTTGTGACAAATGGTGCAGTTTTCCCTCGTATATGTGCCCAGAATTAATATTCGCGTTCGCCTACATTGTGAACGAAATGGCACAAAACCAGTAATAGATAAATAAATGGTGTACCGACAAATCTGTGTTCATATACATATAGTTCAATCAAATAAATTGCATATCTCCATCGTATGACAAATGCGATAAATATATCTTTTTTGGCACACAAACACAACATCTCTATTAAGTTATGCTGGAAAACACCTGTTGCGGCCCCAAGTACGCGAGACGGTGACGGAACCAAGCCTAGATATGAGTCCCGATGCAAACTCATAAAAGAGATTCAGGAGGTGATACTGGCGTGGAAATACTCGTAATTTCTGGCCTCGGAATAGGCAGCCAATCTTATTACGGCTGACCTCATGTGCTGCGAAAATTACACAGAACTGGCAGAAAGTGGCTGCAGTTTACCGGACGCGACGCGCAAATAGCGATGGGCACAGTGAAGTGACGGTGGTAACGAGAATATCTGGCATCGGGTAATAGAACGATTTTAACTCCGGGTAATTGAGACCCGCAAAGTGCAAACATATCATTAAGGAGGTGTATCTGATTATCGAACACCTTGTTTCCATTGAATTCTGACTTCCTCCTCCCTACTACTCGTAAATGGCAGCCTCAGGAATGGAAAGTGATTTCACACCTGAAATCAACTGGTTCTATTTCGCTGTGGGTGCTCGCCACGCGCCTTGCCGTTTAAAGGATCTCTATCAAATTGGTGGTTGTCTTCTGCAGAAAGTGTTGAAGTCATACGCCAAGAAAAATTCAATGTTCCATTGAAGCATAATTTACGTTCCTTGCCTTGCATGAATCATGATTAAAATGCATCACATTGAATCAAATAAATTTGCTACGTATAAAATTATGCAAATAAAATGAGACTATACGAATTATTCCCCGAAATTTAGCATTATTAGAAAAGTCTTACCAATATTTGATAATGTATACTATAATTAATAAAATTTGTTTAACAAAACAAAATCTTTTATATGCATATCTATATGTAATATTAAAACGGCTTGAATAATGAATTATGATATTGCTTTGTCTTTCAATTAATTCAATTAATATACATTATTAAAACTATAAAAATATTCGGTTTCATGAACAAATGAGTCGTTATTTAATTGAAAATTGTATAAGACTACATTTTGAAAAATTCACATGAGCGAAATCTAGGACTTAATTAGAGAAGTTTATAAAATGATCAAATATCACTCAGAAGGTTAAGCGCAACATGTCCATAGAATTTCTTCTTAATCCTGCCATTTGGATAATTTTTGCATGACGCACCATAAACATATTAGTGCTCAACATTTCCATACAAAAGTAATTTTTCAATTCGAACCAGTAGTTCCTGAGATTAGCGCGTTCAACCAAACAAACAAACTCTTCAGCTTTATAATATTAGTATATGTAGATATGTTAAAATTGGACTTATATCACTTTCAAAAATAACGACTCAAATATTTACTTAACCAGAAAACATAGCTATTTTAAAAATACTATTTGACCTAGGGTTGAAATAAATAAAAAAATTGTAGTAATTTTAACTGAGTTTGTTGTTTTTAAAACAAGCTGTATGCTATGCCTTCGGTTTTTCACCTTAAGCTTTGCAGTTATGGAAACAATTTAATTTTCGTTTGAAGAAAATGTAACCTTCATTACCGAACAATTGCATCCATTTCCCAGCCAGCAGCATCACAAAAACATCCACCTTAACCGTAACACTCATATAGTTCTGAGTGAGTTGAAATTGACCGTCAAGTTCAAGTTGACCAGCATGACCATTGAATGCGGCCGTGCAAGAGGAGGTCTTCATTCAAGAAGCCGCGCCGCACCACCGGACAGCGGGTTCCACACTTTTGCTCACTCGGTCCACCAAGCTCAGATGCATGTGTGCCTGGATGCCAACATACTTCTAGAAAGCATAATTAATATATTTCAGCATCACGTGTGTGTGTCGCGCAGTGGCCGTCTGTCCACTGGCAGTTATGTCGATATGCTGCAGACTAGACAGCGAGTGGACACTGGACAGCGCCTATCTCCTCGTGTGCACCACCAATTGGCCCGCCACCAAGAGTGCTCCCAGTAAGTAGCATAACTCGAATATGGGTTAAGAGGTCTGACGTTCGCGATGTATGTGCAGCGTGCATCGTTTTCGAATGTTGCGCGGTGTGGTGCGCGATTAGCCTGCGCACCGGACTCGCTGACGCGCACATGCATGTGTTAAAGACGGGTCGCGCAAGTGCTTTTATTTCTTTATTTTTTGCTGCTTTTACTTCTTGGTGATATGCGAAAGAGCAGCAAGCGGCCTTACTCAATGGTATCAGATTATGGCAACAAAATGAGGATTATGTTGATAAATGGCGTAAATGAGTTGCGTTTAAGTAGATCTTTGCGGGCTACGGTTATTTGGTAATGCGATATGTCTAATTCCTCCTTTTTAAAGTAATTTCAACAAAACCGGCGTTTTATTTCAAATTTTTGAATAGTACCGTTCAAAATGAATAACATCAATAATGAGTAACACTTATTAAGGTAATATTTGCAAGGCATTTCTTGACTATATTCTGGGAGAACTATTCGTTCAATGGAAATTGTTTTCTTGACCCTTTGAAGGATGAAAATATAAAGACCTTTATTCTATACTACGAGTATATGTAGTTACCAGGATTACAAACTTTAATTACTGCAACCAGAATTTTATCTACTATTATATGCTTAAAATGTAGCTTCTTCGCAACCATTTTTCGACCCCTCGTCCTGCAATTGCACGATCTAGGCTCTATATGTAATCCAAAATCATAGGTTAAGTTTTTGATTACACCAATTTCTGACTGTTCTCGATCATAACTATGAGATTATTTAATTAATCTTCCAGGTCGAATAAATAAATGGCTCCCATATAAACCGTAAAGTACCCACCGCGGCCCCTTGCTGAGACCCCAGCATACCTCACGCGATAAACCGCCTGAAGTGCAATAATACCACAAAAAAGGAAAATATGGGCCCCAAAGCGCCTCGGGCAGTTCACCTTTCTTTGCCTCAGCAGCCCGAGATGCCATTTGCCATGGGTGTTCCTGGCCTCGGGCATACCAGACCCAGAAGAAGAAGCGCCCAGTTCTGTTGACAGATTTCTACAAACACTCGGAGGAGCCTCTAACGAGCGACAAAGTGCTGCTGGGCCAACTCGACTCATCGCGGCTCGGTGAAATTGCTTTGGCCGAACTACATTTTGA
Source organism: Machimus rusticus (assembly GCA_951509405.1). NCBI lineage: Eukaryota > Metazoa > Arthropoda > Insecta > Diptera > Asilidae > Machimus > Machimus rusticus. Next base: position 46,850,447 of record OX608051.1, on the reverse strand, counting down.
TTATCCAAGTTTCATTGTGACCATTTAAATGAGGTGCCCGCAGCACCTGTTATGTATGTACGTACGTAATTCTTCTGGCATCCTAAATAGTTCAGAAAAAAGTGCGTAAACCTCGAGTTGTAGGCGCTTTCTTTTCTATGGAAATTTCTGGTAATTGCTATTTGGGTAAAAAACCAGGCACCGTTTTGTCTGCTTCTGAATCTTCACAGAGCCTCTGATTAATGATAAAAACACAGTTTATGTAGCTAATCATATTATGTAGGTACCTGATTACTGGCAGCGATTAGACAGCGTTATGATACCCATATTTTTATTTTTATTTATTTAATTTCGAATGATTTGAATGTATTTATTTTTGTTTTTGTTTTTAGGAAACTTATTAAGAAATTTCAAGCGCATCTTCACAGCATAATAAATCTCAAGGATTTTCATGAGTCAGAGTTGAAAATGAAGCCAATGAAGCCAATTCTGAAATCTATCCAATCAATTATGTAGGTACATAAAATTGTGTGTTTATTTGTGCGCCTGTACAACTGATATAGAATTGGGAGTATTCCCGTTTAAGGGATGGAAAAATTGATTATGCCTGGAAATATATAAAAGCCAAATACTAATAACTAAATGACTAATTCGACATCACATCTCTACAACTTTAAAGGCTACAAACTTGAAAATTGGCATTAATATTTCTCTTTTTTGGTTGTATTAATTCAAAAGAAATTTGGCGCAATAATTGGTGCTGTTGGTGCATAAATTTTTTTAGCGTCAAATTAATAAATAAATTTACTCTAAGAAGTATTTATAAAATATCCTCGGAACCCTAAATTAACTCGTATATCCCACACGCGCTTGTGCGCTCTTTTTACATATTTGCTTTTTTTATTTAAAATACATTGTCTATTATCAAAATAATACAAATTTTATTTCATTGGTTCCGATGATGCAATCTGCAATCGAAATAAGAAAATTTCATTTAATCAATTTCAAGTTAATGGTAATCAATTAGTTACAGCCTATAACATATATATTGAAATCAGTTTATCTCGTAGAATGCGTTCTGAATTTATTCAGAATGTTGTTTTCCCATCTGAGGTATGCTTACAATAATATAATAAGACACAGATCAATGTCACATGTTCGTAAAATTATAAAAAGATACAAATCATTTATAACCTTTCGGTCTATTCGAGTATCGAGTCCAATCCCCTGTACCTTCTTTTGTATTCTCTGCAAACCGCATCTATTTGTCATCGTCGACACCGACCAAATCGATATTCATCGAAGTAATAACCCATACGCGGTATGAATACTAAACATCTGATATCTGAAGACAATCTGCCCCCTGACACTGCGGAGGCACCTTAGATCCGGCAAGTACAAAATAAAGTAATGCCGCTGACCACAGTTAAGTATTTCTCAATGCGATGAGGTTCGCCCTTGTTATTTATGGAAACATGACTCAGCCTCCGCGCAAATTGCGACTCCTCGCAGCGGCCCAAAGAACGATTCGAAGACTCTCTCCGCGGCCCATTGCCGTTCCATCAGTTGAATTAAAATCCAGAAATGGCCGGAGGAGCTCTATCGCTGCGTCGCGTCGCGTCGCGTCCCCATCGGCCTCGGCCACAGGAAAACACAACAGAGACGGGAACATTGCGATAAGTCTAATTTCATAAAATTCTTCAGATAAATTCCCTATACAACGCCAAAGTTTCGGGGTAAGTAGCTTGAATTGACGGTTTATCGTGGGCTTGAGTTCTTCGAGTGAAAATTGTGTGCACGTGATGAAGCAATCGGTGTTCATCTTCGTTGCGTTGTCCTTTTCCTTTGGACTCGCTCCAGGAGTGATGTACAGCGCCTCGTCCGTTAAACGCTTTGAAAGAAAGGAACAATGTCCCAAGGTGAGTTATTTTCGTGATACGCAATTCTAGGTAAGTCACTTTCCTAAAGTGTCCACAAAAACACAACTAAATTTCGCCTCAATGTCAATACTAACAATGCGAAATTTGTATACCAAAAGTAGATGCCATAAGGTCAACTAACTTGTTACCAAAAAAGAAAACATGTAAACATTATGCATGCATGTACCATGTGCATGCGTAAGTGCTTTAAAATGCTGTTTCGTCTACCCGAATCATTAGTTCGCATAAAAACTTATAAACACAGATCTCGTTACGATATGATTGAACATGAAAAATTTGTTATGCGAACAAGCCAGCATTTTTCCCCGCAACTTCGTCCGCTAAATAAGCTTGCTTACAAGATCGATTAAATAAATTCATAATATGTACATAACACCCTGTTTGACCCTCTTGGTGAGTTTCGACAATCGATAAAATACGTGGATTTGTTTAGTTGAACATGTATTTACGGAACATTTCAGGTTAATTTAGCCTGCTTAAGCAATAAATTTCAACAATCGATACATATTTGTATATCAATCATTATCTGTTTAGTAGAATACTTATATGCAACGTTCAGCTTAAAAGGTTTGTTTCAAATATTAATATTATACATACATATATTGTAGGTATCTATATATAAACTTCATGTTGCGATTCTGGAACTTACATTTTTTAAGTGCATATAAAAACTTTAAAAATTAAAATAAATTTTCTGGCCTTCTTTTTTGTCTAATAAATATTTACAGACTACATGCACTAGCTTTTGAAACAATTGACCAATCAAGCTCAATATATTTTTTTTACGAAATAAATAGTCAAACTGAGGGGTAAATATGTCGTCGATACATATGTTTGTGATCATAACACGGAAAAATAATAAATGTTAAACTTAACAAAACTATTGCTTGATACTTTTTCTAAAATTACCCAGCTCTGATTGTACGAATAAATATTAATGCTTTTTTTTAAAGTAATCCACTCAACGAAATGGCATGTAAAAAATTCACAGAAGACCCTAACAACAAACAGGTCACGAGAAATAATTGAATTCAGTAAAAGTTCTGAGGAAGTAGCTAAGAAATTCCCAGTAGTTTCCACATGCATTAAGTAAATTCAAAATACGCATTGTCCACAAACAGCATAAGACTACAAAGTGTAATAAGAAAGAGTGTCACCAAATAGGTGTGTCTCAAACCTACAAATCTAAATATTTGGCTTTGAGCATTGAAGTGCGCACTCTCGTCGCACACTCTGTGAATTAAGTGAAAAGTGTGGTTTATGCAAATCGCGGAGATAATGTCCGTTGGAAACCTCAATGAATTTGCACAATTTGTTTTGAGGAAGACAACACCGCGTTTACTTCATATTCCAGAAAGTGCCCGCCACACTTATCCATGCTTTCATCTACAACACTTTCAGGTTAAGGCCATTCGGAACTTCGACCTCTCGTCTATGATGGGATTTTGGTACATCGTCCAGTACTACGCCTCCTCAGAGGAGCTGCCGGAGTATGCATGCATGAGAAGTATGTTTACTTTCTCCGAGGAAGATCAGCATGTAAGTTTTGCATTTTAATCTTTATTTTCACTAACGGTTTAAGGGAAACCAGGAATTCGATCATTGCAATTTAATTTGTTTTTCTGTAGAATCGAAACCCTTCTAAATAACTTTATTTTATAACGATCGTTTAACCATAAAATCTGTAGGTTTTATTTCAATTCGATTCATTATCCTGACTTCAAGCATATGAAGTAGTTATACAAATCGAATTATACCTGCAAAAGGAATAAATTAGACGATCGCACTTAATCCCTCCCCAGATCGTCTTGATTATCGATAAATATAATAAAACAGACCGCACTGTTTGTAAGACCTACATACATCTAACTGGTGTCCGCAAATACTGCGAACCTGGCTTAAGAAAGTGGAGCAAATCTCCTGTAAGCCCCATTGCAAAGATGATTGTTTCGCCGAAAACGAAAATCGACCGCCAACCGAAGAGGTTTTTTATTGGTAATAAAATGTTTTTACCTCACGCACCTTCATTTTTCCGGCTCTGTTGGGAACAACAGTACACTCGGTCGCAGTAAATTTTCGCGAATTTCAGAATGAACATTGAACTTCTTCAGGTTGATCACTCAAGATCAGTTGAGAAGGAAAACTTTCGATCAGCTGGGCGAATGGAATAATGGTAGAAGCAGTCATTTAGGACAGGTTTTTAGTACGCTTTGGCTCAGGATGGAACGAAGTGAGCAGAGCTTTTAGAATTCGGGTATACCAGCATTAATTGGGTCATTAAAGTAAGAAAGAAGGTATGAAAACCCACTCGTTTTTGCTGATCCCCTTACAAAGCATTTTAAATTGTTAAAATTTGCTTCTTACCCACTGAGGGTCTCTCCCACGTACAGATGAATGAAGACATCAATCAATGCGATTTTACTTTCAGGCAATTAGCCGCTTACGTGATCTAAAATTTCGGGCGTTTGTTGCTGGCTAGCTTACAGGTCGGAAACCATTCAGGCGAATAAGAGAAAGCATTTCATCGACTCATTGAGACCTGATTCGGCACTAATTAAGATGAGATTTTCGGACGATACGCAAATTTAATTGAAACATTCTTCTATAATTGGACAGTTGAAATCCGGAAAGTGCAAGTATACTTTTTTATGGTTGATATGTTCAAGTTTTTTGCTCAGGAAAATCATACATTAACATGCTTTATTAGAAGAGAAAAGGTACATCTTGGCAAGAAATTAATTAATTAAATATTAACCGATGGCTAAGCACTCCATAATGGACTTTCAGTACACAGAAATCTCTAAAATTTTGATAACATCTCTTTCAATTGCCTGAAATCTGTACAAGAACTATGCCAACCATACCAACGCGATTACTTACATATATGACTTTTTATAACTGCGGTAATCAGTTAAGATCCGTTTCCCTTACCTTGTATAAAATAATATCGCAATTTTGATAGTGTTATAAAATATAATATATATATATCTATGTTTATGAACTACATTTTGGAAATTCTGGAAATTAGAAGTTACATACACTTCAACAACTTTACAACATGGGTCGAAGAACGAAATCTTTTGGTACACCAGCTAGTATCGATGCGCAGTCGAAAAGGTCGCTTGGATAAATAGCTTTTGGCCATTTTTATTGAATTGGTGAAGTTTAAAGAAAGACCATCATGACTCAAATAACCTTTTCTATGTACAAAATTAAAAGAACTTGTAGAGTATTTATTTTAAAATTATAGGTACTTTCCTTTTACAAGTTTCTTCATTCTAAAAGCCTGATCGAAAGTCAAACTGTTCTTTGAGAAAAATCGTATTTCCGTTATATACCCCATGCAGTCTGCAAAAAGACATTTCTGGGGCACATCCTCCTTCCGCTTTTTCAAACATAATAACGCGGTATCCAAATCCGCAAATCTGTGAATAAATCAATATCTATGTACAATTCCCTACCGACAACAGGGCTCTTAAGAAGGTGCCAAGAGACGATGAAACTGATGAGGTAAATTTGCGGCGGCTTGTTCACAGCCGCCAGAAAATATCTGTGCCGACGAGGAGTTAATTGCGATCTCTTCCGAAATAAATTATGGCCGTCAGCCACAATTAGGCCCTATATGTTCTCTTTTTCGCAGGTAACAATGAATTTCACTTACATATACGCAGAAGACCCGCTCCGTGAGCAGTTGCAGGGCAACATAACCTGGATAATTCCGAATTTCAGCGTGCCCGCACATTGGATTCATACGGAAGATATTTGTAAGTGATTTGTCACATATTTGACATCAATACATAAATTTCATGCGCGAATCTGGGTACTGGCGGAGCTGTGATAAGACATGGTGTGGTCATCTGGCACTGGCCACTCGTGGTGTGCCGTAAATCAACCTACACATTCCCAGACGCATCCCATTTGCATATTGCATTAAAGATGAGTGCGCATTCCAAGTCCAGCTACCAATATCTCTTTTAATTGATTAGACGAAGGCATCTACAACACGTACATCATCGACACCGACTACGGGTCTTGGGGTCTCCTGATGCATTGTGCCGAGAAATCAAAATCGCCCAGATACTTGTCAGCTCTTCTTCTGTCAAGGGAGCCCTCGCTCACGGCCAATGTGGTTAACTTTCTCAGGTAAGTTCGCAAATGAATGCGCTGCGCCAGGTCGCCTTTCCTCCGCGTTTTCGTATGCGCGCGCCGATCATCCAGCCGCGTTTGCATTCTATTATTCCTATTAGTCGCAGAGCTCTTGAAAAAATGAGCTCGGATGGAGATGTGACCGGAATGGCTCATTGGTGTCTTACTATAATCCAATGCAACTGTAGGCGAAAACTAGGTTGCACCCATTTTTTCACCAATGCCGTCATCTCTTGCACAACTTGCATGCTAACTACGGCTAATCCCAAAGATAAAGCAAAAATTCTTTGACGCATAGTATCCCACATCTCTTCTTGTGGTCGACGTGCGTGATCTGATTTAAGCAGCTTTCTGCCCAAAGTGAAATACTTTTAAAAAATTCCGTTCCATGTTCTTTTAGTCTTACACTAAAATTTATTTAATTACAGGGAAAAACTTCCAAAATATGATATCGACTTAACATTCATGTTTCAAATCAACCAGGACGACTGTGACAATTTGAACGCAACAAGTGTAGAAAATCCGATGGCCTATTATTTGAAGACTCAAAGGCACAAAAATAATGCACTTAAACTTATACCATTGAGTTAAAATATACGCTAAAATAAAATAGATGTTAATTATGAAGGACCTGTACACTTAATTTTAAAAACATTTTTTGTTCAATAAATATTTTATACATTATTAATGTTAGTTATGCATGTTGTAAATTAGTTTTTAAATATAACATAAAATTTCCCGCATATTTACCAACGTTTTTTTTATCTTATTTGCATTATAATAACACAGGAGTAAACATTTCATTGAACAAAAGATTGGACAGTTCCTGATTGATCCTACAGGCTAAATAGACTGAAGCTTGGACACGAGAAACCATATTAAAAACAAACCTAAGGGTCACCTAAATACCATCATAATGTTTTCCTTGATGAAGAACTAAATATCAAAGTAAGCAATTTTAAAATTAACAGGTTTCTTTACGTTTGAAAAGTATAGTGTCTTTTTCCATTCGTGAAAATAACTTGATATAACCAAACAATAATAAGAAACCGTTTGAGTATGCAGATTAGCTTCATTACATATTCGATAATTAATTATAACAAACCTGGGGCTCTGCTCCGGAGATTGATTGTTTTGTTTTTGAATATAAATTTTAATACTAGGAGTTCAGTGCAAATATCTTTCTATCTCAGCGAAAACGCTGTTAGGTACGCTAAAAAACTGATGTAATGTAGTACCTACTTATTTTTACAAATTTAGACGCCGTATTTTAACTATAATTTAACTTGTTTGAGCAGAATTTTGCCAAATATAGAGATATAAGACGATTAAAAAATTGGCCGGCTCAAGTCAAAAAACGTTGTCGGATTGATTGGCAGTAGCAAAGCAATAATGTCGGGAATTGGCACAGGTCAGAAATTAACGATGACAAATTATCATCTTAAAGTAAAAATGTAAAATTTATAATAACTTTTCTTTCGTTTTGGGCCTCAAGGGGAAAATGTGAAGCACTTTGAACAGATTTTTCCGTTAAAAATGTCTGTAGCACTAAGCTCTATTACATTCTTCCGCCTTCGATCTGCTCCTACGTAAACTGCGTTTCTAGTACGTCTCTAAACGCATGGTGAAAACAAAAATGGTGGCTAAAGTGGAGGTGTACGATAATCGCTAAATAAAAACAATGTTTTTTCCGTTGATATCAGCAACTTTTGATATGAAATAGTGCTCATGCAGTGCTTTCGGCCGAGCGAAAAGTGTTTGCAATAAGACAGTTGTGCTAAGAAGAATGAATTAACTAGAAAAATGCGTGAAAAGTAGTTTTTTCATGTGGTGTGTTGCCATTTCAGTGTCAAGCAAAGCGAGCAATCACGAAAAAAAAATTTTCCTTTTGTGTATTAAGGCTTATTTTGGAACGTTTTATCGCCTGAAATGTGCTTTAAATTGCTATTGGAGCACCGTAATTTCGGATTTCATAAAATAACTAATTAAATGCGACCAGGGCAAGCTGTTTTTCCACGTTTTATGTAGGTGAGTTGCTCGTTGTTTACATTTGACATTTACCTTGCGTGCTTTGCACTTCGCTGGCCGTATGCGACTTTCACGGAGAAACCCATTAATTTCCGCCAAATTGATTTCCTGACGAATACGAGGCGATTTGCAGGACCTTGTAGAACATTTTTTGTCAATTTGCAAGGGTTTTGTGTTTCCTTAAAGCCCAGTGAATCGCTTTATGGCGACAGTTTCAACTTTGGTCTTCTAGTTTTTGTCTTCAACGGTGCCTTTGACCTGAGTTGTTTTGAAACATGCTCATGATGCGCTACCTGCACTTGTCCCACTTCTTTCGCCATTAGTCAGCTTCTTTCCTATTTTGGGGCCTTACAAATCACCGCCCACGCTTTGCGGCATTCGATACATTGAACTTAAGTAACATTTTTATATTTTAGATTTAACTAAAGTACAATGGCCCGTTGGAATAAAAACATCGTTGTACCTCTTGAGTCTCTAATAAAGGAGAAGGAGAACACGAATCGTCCAACAGCAGCTCGATCGGCGGGTACAGTGGGCAAATGGGGTAAAATGGGCTTCACATCTACAAGGACGTATGCACTGAAGGCAATTTCAACGACTATTAGTCCGGCACAATCGCCAGAAACTGGAGAAACCCCCGTGTCGCATACAAATGACCAACCAAAGCCGAAAAAATTTTTCAAAAGCCGAAACACGTCGGTAGACATTCGAGCCCAAATAATTCATCACTTGCCCAGAGCACCTCCGTCCCCTATAAGGGAAGCTGCACCACAAAGAAAGGAGCCTCTTCTGAAAATAAAAATCCCTAAACCTTCCGTAGAACGGAAAAAGTCTACTTCATCAGACCGAGGGAACCATAAGGTGGATAAAAAGAAAAAGGAAAAGAAACTTAAGCCTGAAGCTCCGCCGTCAAGGGTAATTTCGAGGCACCGGAAAGTTATTAATTATGCTGAGGATGACGACGAGAGGAGTCAGACTCCTCTGCGAGATATTATTGTGCCTAAGTCTTTTTCGGAGACGAACAAGAGGACGACGGAGAGTGAAGACCTCGAGACAAACTTAGAGGAGCACATCGAATCAGATATTGAGCATGAACCTGAACCTGAACTAGAAATGGAACCAAATACTACACCAGAGCGTCCACAGCCATCAAAAGAGTTATCTCCACCTGCACATAAAGCGCCTGCGGTCGATCATCCTCCAATAGTCTTAAGGATATCCAAGGTAAGTCTTTAAATTATAGGGTTTTGTTAAATGAGGGAATCTGTGATTTTTTGCTATTTCGATTTGAACGCTAAAAATGAAAATATCTGCTCCGTAAATTGCGTGTGTGAGTCACATCAATATTAAATATGCCCATTGACCGGCAAAACAGTTCTCTTAGGGCAATGGCTCAGTCCTTTACTTAGTACTCTTTTTGACCACAGCAAATCTTTTGAAAAACATCGTGGAGCGACATATAAATACAATTAAATTACATATGTAGAAATCAAATTTTACCAAGTCAGTGCATAAAAGACACACACCAATGGCTATATAGATATGATAACTGCTTAAACATATTCAAGAAGCAATTTACAATAGGTTTGAAAGTATGTTTAAAAGCATAATTAAGCTGCTTATCTGTTTCTTACAAAATTCTTAAGAGTTTAGTGTTGTTGAATAAGTTAAGACTTTTATGAAAAGGTATTTAAATGGTTTTAGTCATCTGAAAACACTTGTATTTTTTCCTAGTGAACACCTTCTTCCACACACTTTTTAAACAGCCTGCTTCAAAGAAACTAATCAATCACTTTCGGATAATCGCCAGGTAAAGGCCATCTTTGTTAGTGATCTGGCAATGATAACCCCGAAAATTTCCCATGATCGTGACACTTTCATATGTGTGCGTATATCGGAAAACGATCAATCGATTCCTATGTATGGGTACAAGCCCAGGTGTAAATAAAACTGACGCGCGCGATTTTAAGTTTTCTGCTTACTCAAGCAAGTCATTTGTCTGTTTTTTTAAAAGTTAATCGGTTCCTTGTAAATTAAACTCACTTATTTTTTAGGGTACGTCGCGACTAATAAGTACCGACAGCGAAGATGTTCTAAATTCTCCCGCGTACGAGCCACCAATGCCTGAACCAGCTCTCAAGTCCACAGCCGAACTCCTTTCTGTGCTGTCAGGAGAACCGCCGGTTCCAGAGCCAGAGCTGGAACCAGAACCAGAGGATGATCAAATTGAAGCTCAACTAATGCAAATGAGCAGTTCCCCTAATCCCCAGGAGAACTCCAGCGAAGTCAATTGCACACCTAAAGTAGTCGACGAGCCTCCAAAACATGAAAGCCTTAAAATTGTCATTAAAGCGGATGTCCTTAAAAATTCTATACTTTCTGAGAAGTCGGAACGCAAGACTAAGAGTAAAAAGCACCATAAAAACTCGGCAATTAGCTTGAAGATGGTCGACAACCAATTTAAGACTCCGTCACCGCCCCCGCCAGGGAATGATTTTGACCTTTATAAAGCGCTACCTCCGTCACCCTCGGAGAGGGATTTCGATTCGCAAAGCTCTGTCTTAGGCAGCATATCATCTAAAGACACAAATCAATTTGCAGCAGTTATTCCTGATGAGAACTGCTTAATTAGAAGCAGAGGTTCGAGTGATGTGACCAGCGAACTGGAGTCTAGCCAACACAGCTCTTTGGTTGCTCCACCGTCTGATATTGAATCAAGGCTAGAGTCAATGATGGACGGAGACGACGATGATCAAACAGGCCTTAGCGAAGCTAATGCTCTTACAAGAGAAGATATTTTGCCCGCCATCGAGGAAGAGCCTCTAAAAGAAGATATTTTGGAGGTACTAACTGGAGATATAGACGAGCCAAAAAGAGAAGAAAAGGAATTACCTAAGGAGCCTTTACCGCCTGAACCTGAAGAACAACCGGAATTTGAACAGCAATCAGAACCTGAACAGCAACCGGAGCTTCAACCTGCTGAGGAAGTAAAGAAAACATCTAGGAGGGTAACAAGATCTAGAAAGGGACAACCCAAGCTTGAGGAGCCCGAGACAGTAATTGAACCACCTAGTAAGGCTGGTCGGATAACGCGAAGCAACAACAACGGTATTGTTAAGGTAAGTTTAAACAATCTTAATAAATGTTTTGCTTGAAAAAGGACATTGTTTAAATTTCTTTTAGACAGTATTTGTATTTTTTAAACCAATACTTTTTCTCCAGCATTTATAAAAAAATTGTTTCTATTTAACAAAGAGAAATATAAATTAATACATGTATACATATGTATGTATAGATGATGCCTCAATCATTTTATTTATCTCTTCAGAGATCGGGTTCTTTCCTAATACTGGAATGAAATATTTTATCCTTCAAATTAGTTTTTGATAATAGAGATTTCCAAAATGATTTATGATTTATTTCAGAGCAAACCAACTACCTCCGTTCCTGTAAGGAGTTACTCACGAAAAAGAAAAACGCAGACTAGCGCTAACACAGATGCTGCTTCTAAAAACCAAACGGATGAATTCTCCAGAACAAACTCAGGTTCCCATGAAAAGTTGGGCCAGATAAATTTCATAAATCTACCAGGCGCTCCAACCGTGACTGAGGATGATGGAGGAACTGACAATGACCATCCGATGGACCTCGAGACCACTGAACAAGAGTACAAAATAAAAAATAAATTTAAGCGAACGTGGTACGAGCGCAGCACCAGGAACAGTGAGATCGATCAAACACAAGAGCCTTTGACCAAGAAGTCTTGTAGTGATAGTGAAAGTAGCTTAGGCGTTAAAAATAGACCTAGTAAATTTGTAAATAATAACAATGCAGAGAGCGGTGACGGAGCGGACGGCGATGAAGAGAAGAGAAGTGTGAAATTGGTAATTTCTAAGAAGAAAGGCAGTATCTTTAAAAGTAGGGCTCTTGTCGCAGATCAAGGAGATAGCAAAAAGCGCCATGTATACAAGCACACTTGGGATGCCGAGGATAAGAAGGAGAAATTGGCGTTCAAAGAAGACGAATCACCTCCTGTGGCAAGTGATTCTATCTTTGATGATATTGATGAGATGGAAGGACCTTCTAAATTAACAAAATTCACGAGACCGAATGCGAATAAGATGGAAAATGAGACCGTGACGAGTGTAAAATGTGATAAAAAGGCAAAGGAGTATTACACCGTTGTTCGGAATGTAAAGACTGCTCATCAAATACAGGAAATAGGAGAATATCAGGAAATGGACGATGATGTGGAATACATTCTGGATGCCTTGCAGCCTCAAAATCCAATATCAACAAGATGCCTGTCAGCATTGCAATTAGCTACCAAGTGCATGACTCCCGCATTTAGAATGCATATTCGTGCTCACGGAACTGTAACGAAATTCTTTAAGGCACTGCGGGACGCAAAGAAAGACTTAAGTTTGGGGCTCTGCACAGCGACTATTATGTTCGTCCTGTCGCAAGATACATTAAACATGGATCTCGACAGAGATAGTTTGGAGCTTATGATGAATCTGCTTGAAACAGATGCTTCAAATATCGTTGATGAGTGTGGCTTAGCCAATTTTGAGCGCAATAAGCAAAGGGTTAAGGAGCTTTGCGAAGAAATTAAAAGCCAGGGTAAGGCAGCTCACTTGAACATTGAATCAATATCTGTTGGTACCCTCGCAATGGAGACTCTACTCTCATTGACCTCAAAAAGAGCTGGAGAATGGTTCAAAGAAGAACTGAGAGAGTTGGGCGGTCTGGATCATATAATAAAAACAATCTGCGAATGCTGCCATCAAATTTCTGATTACGTTGTGAACTGGACAGAAGTACTTCTGGATAAATTGAGGACTATAGAACGTTGCTTGCGAGTTCTAGAAAATGTATCACAACAAAATGAAAAAAATCAGGACTACATTCTTTCATACAATAAAGGGGATGCCGTCAACACTCTATTTAAATTGTACAAATTGTGCGACAGTGAAATCGCTCTCTATCCAACAAATGATAAAACACCAAAAGAAAATCCTGGTGTTGTGCTTCGAGAAGCCCTTGTCCCTACTTTGAACGTTTTGATAAATTTGACCCACCCATTCGACAGTCGCGCTGTTGGCAGTGCTATTCTTGGGCAGAGAGATGGAATTTTCGATACTAGTTTTCACATATTATTGCAGGCACCGAATTACGTGCCCGAACGATGCATTTTTGAACTTAGCATCCTTGTATGTTTTTCAAGATTTTCTTCATTGAGTTATGAATTAAAAATGTTTGCTTTTTAGGTGCTTCTTCTGTTGATCAATTTGACAATGTACACGATTCCTAACAGAGCACTCATACTGAGATCGCATGCGCCTTCAGATTTTGGAAATCAGTTCGATAAAGTTCCCGCTATTAAAGCATTGATTGAATACTTTTATCGGTGCGAGGAATTAGCTCGGTAAGTTCGTTTGCGTTTTTGTTTCTATTAAACTTTTGAAACGTTCTTTCGTTTCGGAAAACAATTAAGCTGCTCAATATTTCAATACATTCGAGGGTCTAGAGACAATCCATTAAATTTTTTTCTATACGAAAATTGTTGATTGCTGTATTAGAAAAATAATCTCAAAATTCTCTAAAAAAAACTACAATGTACTAATCTGGGAGTTACTTCTAGATTGGCTGAACAAAATACTGACGCGATTCTTGAAAATCCAGAAAAGAAGGGTAAGAACCAGGAAGAACTTAATGAAACCGTGACGAAATGTAAGCTATTTTAAATATTATATTTTCGATAAAATTAGAATAAAATCCCATTTGGCAGTGCTTCAAAAGGCTGGCCACCATATGGAACACACACTGCAAGCAAGCTACGCAGGCATTTTGATTGGCCATCTTATCTCTGATAATGAAGAGAATGAAAAGGTAATTCGGTCATACCTGCGAGACAACACCTTCAAAGACATCATTAGCGTCCTCGAGAAGTATTATAATTTCATGAATTTAACAGCAAGTGTAAGTGTTTTCCAACTTTGCCTTTGATCAAAATTTTTAATCTCTTTTCATCTTGTAGTCTGAGGCGATTAGCGTTTCACATATAAAATCTACAAAGAAACTCATTGACTACTATAAAAAGTGCGATGAACATTCCAATAGTCCTAGTAAGTCCGAACAAATTGAGGAAGCAGCATCAAGTTCTTCAATTTCAACAAGAAGCACCCATCGCGTGTACAAGACATACAGCCAGAGATAATCCGGCAAAATAGTCTGAATCAAGATTGTTCACCTCTATCCAGGCCCTGGTATTAGCTGTTAAAGGAGTTTCATTAATTTATTGAAGTTTCTTAGTTTTACTTTTTAGAAGTATTTAAATCATCTGGAATCACAGTACCAAACGTCCTATTATAAACAATTGTTTTTATCATTTTTTTTATATTCATTGAGGCAGCATTAAACGCCTCTGAAATTATTTTGGTTTTATCATGGTTGTACCGCCCTTTTTGTTGAAACCGTTTAGCTTATCTAGCGAACTCAATGGTTTCTTAATTTCTAAGATATAAAAAAATAAGACAACTTGGAGAATACAAACCGAAACTCTGTAGCGTTAAATTGACCAAGCTACAACCCTAAGCAGATGAATCAACCAACTTAGTTATTAATTTTTGAATAACTGTAAAATTTTGCGTAAAGTGGAAAATATTTTATTTGTAAGCAATAAGATGTGTAAATAACTGTTGTTCAAAATATTAATAAAACCACATTTAGTAAAATTATTTGCTTTCTCTATTAAAAATTCGAGCTTTGAGACCCACGCCAAATTTTCACTATAAGTTGAACAAAGGGGCATAACGACTCTTGAATTAAAGCTACACACACATTCAAATAACATTTATTTTATAAATTTGCGGAATTTTTAACATTAAGGGCCAGATTAACAAACCCAAATTATCCTCTATTAGAGATAAATAAAGAAGGATCTCGGCCAACATATAACAAGTTGAGGACAGTTAGAGTTATTTTGCTTTCTCAATGAGAGCCCAAATACAAAACTAAAAATAGCGAAAGAAACTCCGTTAAGTTCTAGGTTATATGCTTAACCATAAAGCTCTATATATGTACATATATATCTCGAATGAATGCAAAAAATCCGGAAGCATACAAAAATTCTTTTTCAGTTTATCTAAGCCTTTCTGAGTTTCACTACAGTTCAGAATGTCTTGTAGCACTATTTCTATTACATTGAAAAAATTTGCTTATAGAAAACTGTTCATCTTCTTCCTGTATAGCGACAATGACTTCTTGAATTTTTCTTTTCATTCTCTTACGCAAAATATTGTTTGTAAGACTTCTCAGTTCAGAACCAACGTATTTTCCGAAAATTTCGTATTCATCATCTTTCTCGCTTAATGCTCGGAGAGTTTCTTGTAAAAAAATACTTTGTTTTTGGGCTTTTTTAATTTTCTTCTTTTTTAAAGGTGTTTGTTGTGGTTCGTTATTTTCAAAATGTGTGGTTACGGTGTCATTACTCTCACTGAAAGTACGCTTCCGACTTCTATCATTCTGATCTTCCATATAATTGGGATTTGGTGAATTAACCTGAAAAGAGTATAAATTTATGTTTCAATAATATGAAATGAAAGGTAATGTAAGGGATCGACACTTCATTTTAGCATTCAAAGGATTCAACTCTGATTTATGTTAGGTTTTGTCCTTGAAAAAATATACTACTGCACTTTTTATAATCACAAATAAGCCTATAAAGATTGATAGATTTAAAAAATTAGTTATTAATGTCTACTACTTAATTCAGCTTTTCGGCTGCTTAATTCAGCGCTTCTACTGCTTAACTCAGCACTTGCTTTTTTTTAAAGCTGAATTGAGCATTCTACTGCCTTAGAATAGAACCCTTTGAATCTAAATTAAATATTATTAATAATTGAATGGTATTTGCATTACCAGAGAGTTTCCGCGACTGCACCTGTTTTCTAAACTATGCTTAAGGAACATCATTTGATTAAAGTAAATCCATTTTGAAGTGTAGCGCTCTTCTTCAATATCCGATCTTCGCTTCAATGATTTTTTCATTTCACAATTAAACTGATTTCTCAAGTTGTGTATTTTTCTTTGAATCTCTTCTACCGAAGTGTCGAACTTTTGAGACAACACAAACCACGAAGTGATTTTCAATAATCTGTTATTAAAATCGCTATGTTTTCTATCCCACAGGGCCGACTGCTTTTCATAAGCTTTAATTAGCTCCTCAGTTTCATTCTTGGACCAGTCTTTGTTACTGTTGGAACCCATTTCAACGATAAGATTGTCGCTGCGAGAAAATCCAACAACCAGAGACACTTTCTAAATCTCTCAGATATAAAATATCTGACAGCTGACATAAATATCTGACAGCTGACATCTGACACTCCTGCAAAATAGGGTTGAACACAAGAAATAAAAATAGTTTAAAACTGGACAAGTATGAGTTGATTTAATGGAATCAATTCAAAATATCTGAAATTATGTATTGTTACACAATTGGAGGCAGATAAAACTGCAATCGCTGTTGCTGTCTGATGTTGGTTGCATTTCAACATTGTCAGATGTAAAGAAGGAAGAAGGCAGAAAGAAGCAAGAGTTTGAAAAAGGAAAAACAAATTCCGTCAATAGGCAATTTGTAAAAGGAAAATCTTCATTCAATAGGCAGTTTGTAAAAGGAAAATCTTCAGACAGAAGGAAGTTTGTAAGAATCACCAGCAATTTCATATCAGTCTGCGACAGCGTTTGCAGTTGACCCCGAAGGCAATTTCACAATTTCTACACTTATCAATTTTTAAAATTTCAAATGAAAACCAATCACAGTCGAGTACGTGGTACAGTCTCTATGTAAAATTAAAGTAACACAAGAATCCGTCAGCCGTATTCAAAACAACACTGCCAACTTCACAATTGTATTCTGAAAGTGTAATGAAAACAAAGAACAGCTGATAAGTTTTCACCATCAACAGAAAATTGGGTAATTCGCGTTTGAAACAGGTTCTCCTGCCCTAATTTAATTGCGAAACAACGTCACCACGAAGACTGGAAGCTCCATCCGAGGAACGAATCGTTTTTTAGCAGTGGAAGTCAAAAGCTTCAGTGGTACAGTGACTGCCCGAAAATGGGTCGGACTTTCCTCGAGCATATGGGAGGCGTAAAACTCTTTTCCTGCAACGCTTGCGATGCGAATTTGACGAACAAAAGCGAGTTGATCAGCACAAGATTTACGGGCGCTACAGGTAAGTTGTCGAGTTCAAAAATAAAAATTCTCTACGTCATTGACCTCGACCTTATTTGTTTTCCTTTTTCGGCGCACAGGCAGGGCCTACCTGTTCAAGAGGGTGGTCAACCTGACTTACAGCAACGTGCAGGACCGAGTCATGCTCACGGGGAGGCATATGGTGCGGGACGTCATGTGCAAGAACTGCTCCGCCAAGCTCGGCTGGATGTACGAGTTTGCCACGGATGACTCGCAAAAGTGAGTTATTTTAAACTCCGCGGGCACTGGCACTATCCGAGGTTTCGTTTCAGGTATAAAGAGGGTCGTGTAATTCTCGAATACGCGCTCATCTCGGAATCTGAAGGCTTCCTAGACCCTTACTGCAATAGAAACAGCTACCACGAGCACTAACACCCACCGCCAGGCACTCGCTCGCCGCTAGACTTGCACTCTTACGTGCCAATCACCAGGTAGCCGCCTATCCGGACATCTTTGGCGGCTCGTATTCAGGAACATCGAACTCACGAAGAACGCTCTTCCTTCCACCTGGACAGTGTGGAGCAAGTAGCAAACGCATTATTATTCTATTTCTAATTTTATTTTAGTTCCCCTGAGTTAAGAACATTGTACTGCTAGACTAGGTTTAACGTAACGATGAAAGCCTTTTCGTAGTTCTAAGCCATGAATTTCGAAGGTAGAATGAGGTTTTTGTAGCCTTAAGTGGCCATTTTTAAGGTTTTGAATGTCCCCCCCCTTAAGTTTTTAATGCCTTTGATCAGTTTTATCTTTGACAATGAATTGTGCTGTCTTTGTGGTTAAATTGCTTTAATAAAATTTCAAGAATGAACTACTAAAAAGTCGTTTTAAATGTTAAAATCGAAGATTCAAATAAAAAAATTTGTAGATTTGAATGCACAACCATTAAAACTTATCAAATGTACGAAGATAGATTCTATTGGTATCGACTCTTCCAGTAAGACGCTTTGAAATTGAACTTTAAAATAGTAAAAGTAGATATCAGAACTGCCCAGGTTAAAAATGCTGTGCGAATTGCTTAATCAATAATTTTCTCCACCATTCAAAAATATTTAAACTCAATAAAAGGACACCATATAAATTCTTACCGACTTGAACTTGGTTTATTTTAAAAACTCCTTTTAGCTACAACTTAAGTTAGATCAACTACTCTTTCTATATTTTCCCACTCTTTTGAGCCATTGCCAAGGCATTTTCGTTAGCTAGCATTTGGAACTCCTGGAATCGCTGTGAAATCCGCTGATTCATTTTAAGGTACTTCTCCATGCAATTGAGCGCGCATCTGTCCTGCAATGCAACGGCGATTGAAATTACAACGAGAAAATATTAAATTGAAGAGCTAGAAACACTTACTTCGTCTGATCTCACCGTTCTCGAGGTGAAATCTTTTATGCAGTCGACGAAGCAAAGCTCGGACAGCTTATTGTAAGACATCAAGAAGTCCTGGAACTGGTAAAGGATTTCTAGGTTATATCGGGATTTCAGGAGGTACCACAAATTACTTACGGTTTTCATTTGATCCTTGTCCAAGGTGTCTAATGCTACTGTTGCCGGTGCACTCATTTTCACTAATTTCTCGCAGACAGTGGCTAATTCACTTCAAGTTTCTTAATTCAAGTCGGACAGCATTCACATTTGACAGTATTGTCAGTTTCTGATAACTCCAGATTTTGGCGGAACAAGTGCAGATGGCGCTAGGTACGTTTAAATGAAAATTATGTAAGATTTTTATGTTTTGATTGCTGGCAGCACTGGCATAATATCATAAGCAATTTTTCAACTTTTGCCCTCGAAGGGCAAAAATAAAAAAAATTAAATTTTTTCAAAGTTCCCCTTAAGTTTGAACTTCTATATTTGCTGGCTTTCGATCAAATAGAAAATCGAATGGGGGCAATAAGTCTTCGTTAATTCTAAAACTCTTTATTTTGATCAGCAGCAATTAAACTTGTTATAATTGATTTAAAAAATAGTAATAACTGTTCAAATGCCTTTTTTATTTCTATTTTAGCTATATAAAAAGAAAAATTACAAAATAGTCAACAATAATTCAGACTTCCATTCTTTACTGCTAAACTACAAAAACTGTAAACTTTGTACAAATCAAAGGCATTAGTTACTACCAAACTGAAATAAATCCAGCGAAAGATCCAAGATCGGAGGTGGTTGCTCAGCCTTAATAGATGCTGCCTCTACAGCATTATCACTGGCGTGATCGTAATGCATGACCGAAGCGTCATGATCCCTCAAATTACTTATGCCTTGCTCAACAAGATCATCTACAGTACGAAGAAGACTTTCTTCGGAAGCTATCATGTTGTCAGGCAAATTCAATTTTGCATCACTTATCGTATCGTCTAGAGAAATGCTCAAGTTGTAGTCTAAGCGTGGATGAGGTGGTGCTATTATTGATCGCGTTGCATCTTCTGCCTCTCCTCCTGCGTCTGGGGCGGATTCTATTGCACTAGCATCAATGCTGTAGTGACCTTCTGGAATTCCCAGAACTTTCGATGTTTGCGAATTTACGAAATGTACACCAGACGTGTTTCTAACTAATCGTGAACTTCTCAGTTGCAGTTGATTAACTAGGTCTGTGATTTCAGTCAAAAATAGTTCACTACGGTGTTCCTCAGTTGTTTCCTTCAACTTTTCCACAAGGAACTTGTATAAGCTAAGTTTACCTGAACTTTGTTTATCTTTTGGATTTTCATGCGCACTGTGGGTGGGGTTGACTTCTAGATGTTGTTGCATCCTTCTTCCCAAATATATTTTATTACAGGTGGCACACGTGTACTGAGGTGGGATCTCCCTATTTCGTTTCACCTTAAGTTCATCGGGATCAACAACCATATAAGGATCGGGTACGATTTCTCTAGAGTATTTAAAGTCCTCGTCGTTGTCCCTTTGATAACTTGAGGTTTCTTTTTTTTCAGAAATGGCTGTTATTTTAAATTGAGTATTTACATGCTTTGGTGGTTTTGAGATTCGCCCGTATCTTGTAACTGCTGATATATGGTTTGGTGCTGCGTCGATTTTTGGAACTTTTTTGCGATAAGGTGCTTTACGTCGAATCTTTTGCAAGTTCAACCCTTCTGTTGAAGTAGCATCCGTTTGACTAGAAGCATGAAAGTTGTTGTCTATTTTCGAAGATAATAAACTTTCTAATTCGAAGAGATTGGGATGGATAATCTTGTACACCACATCTTTACCAGTTTCTGAACTTTTGCAAACAATTTCCTTTAAGTCCCTAAAATGAGATATTTATTGTTATGATGTTATTTTTATATCTATATGAAATAATAGTTTAAAAAAGCGGTCAAGCATGTCGGGCCACGCTTTTTAAAAACGGGGCATTATTCTGATTACGGAGTTCGAAACTAGAAACCAAATGTGCATCACTACTCAAGTGGCAGAAAGTAGTTTCATGTGAATACTATGAACTATTGAAAAAGTTTACCTCTTTATAACAACACCCTTCCCATTGGAAGGCAAGCTTTGCATTCTATAAGCAGGCGTGTTCAGGTTGCTTCCGTCGTCAGATGCTTCGTCGGGAGCTGGATGGTCTTCAATGAGTTCGTTCAGGATATTATCATTGAGTTGGTGCACATAGTGCACTGCAAATTCGGTCTGTTTGCTTTTCAAAATGCATTCATCGCCAACTTTAACATATTTGTCCTGAAATTCTGTGCTAGAGAGCACTTTTCCCCTTTCCTCGCTGTAGGACATGTAAACATTGCTCTCACTTTTCTTAGGAACACTTTCGCTGTCCTTTTCCTTATTTACAAATCTTCTGTATATACCTGGCTTGATATCGGGAGATAAAATAGGTCTTAAGGAATCTTTGTGCAGGTAGAGCAGTTTAAAACGACTCTCCTTCGGTCTCTCTTCCCTCAGATTTGCCGATGACTTCTCATGCCGAATTAAAGGGCTCCTTCTCCCGCCATCCGCATCCTTTGCAATCGAATTGTTCAGCCTAAATTTATTCTCCAAACGCCCATTTCCTCCAGAGTTGTTGATGAAGAACACACAGCGGTTGTAGACGTTGAAATTTCCAATATTACTGCACTTCCCGTCTGTTTTTTTGTCCTCTACCAAATTTAATAGTTTGCCCTCTTCCGTGTCACTTTTATCGGAATGTAAAAGCTCCTCGGAACTTGGCACATTTGCAGCATTATTACTGTTGTTATTGTTGATGAAACCCTGCAAAAACCAATTTAGCCGCTCCGAATTTCTTGTAAACAAGAGCCAAAGGAAAAAGTGTTTACCTGGTTGAGAGCGATCAAGCGTTCGAACTCATCGTAATATTTATACTTTTGTGGTCTGTTGTCTCCAGGGAAATTGCTCACATCAAGAAACACTGACATATTTCGGGTATTTTACATAGTTTTCGCAAATTCAAAGAAACCTCAAAGATTTTGAAAGATGACACTTCAGTTTGATGTTTTGGGAAATGTCAAATGGGAAAGAGATATACTGAAAATCCGCCAGGGGCTCTTTCGTAGTTAGAGATGCAAAGCGGAGGAAACCGGAAATAGAAAAGGAAAATGCCGTCCAGAAATTAATCTCGTTGATTTATGACTCTCATACCTGTCTTGGGGTTTCTAACAAAAACCTTTACTTACTTTAATTTTTAGTACTAATATTAATACTGAAGCTTTCTCTTTAGTTCGTCAAGAAATTTTAAAGTGATAAGGCAAACATAAATTCTGTTATAAAAATCTCTTTGATTGATTTTTATAAATTTGATCAATCAATCAATTTGACTGCCTTTCCCTTTGCAAAATCAAATAAAATGCATTGCTTCTAATCATTTATTCAATTTTGAACTTAATCTTAGGCAAGACAAGTCTTAAATTTCTTTTTAAGTTTCAGTTTTAAATGTACAATAATTTGCAATCATAATTTAACATCATATACTATTCAGATATATGTCCAATTATTACCAAATTCTTATTAAAGAAAGAGTAAAAAACCTATGCTTTTTTCAACGAAATTTTGATGAATGCATGATTTCATACACCAGTACCTAATGTTATTTTGGTAATTTTTCTATTCAAAATGTGCGCAAAATGTGACATATGTATGTATATTCACATTAATAGGCACATGCATTGTGCATGAGGATTTTTCTCTTCTTTTAAAATATGTACGATAAGAAATGATAAAAGCAGTACTATAGTGTCGGATAAGATGTTTTAATCAGGTTACAGTTAAATATTTAATATAACTTTTCGTAGTCTTAGCTTCATTAACTAAACCTCAATTTTACAAGTCGCCACTCTTCTGTGGTAATAATTTTGTAATGTATTATGTTACATTTAAGCACCATCATTTACTTCACCGAACAGGATCTAACTAAGCTCTTACAATTTTTGTGTGTAAATTAATACAAAGTTCGGCGAGTCTGTTCGAGTTTCCCATAAAGTAAGGCGAGGCAACACAGCATCAAGCTGCATCAGGGAGTTCTACTAAAAGCCTTAATGACGCTGTAATGAATTCAATCTGGGAATATCCTTAAAGGTGTAGCACACCAAAAATTATCAAAGTTTTCTTAATCAAATCCGCTAAGTGCTGCACATCAGTGCGGCAAGGGTGCCCGGGACTCGAACGCGCCATGTGCACGCCCCGACCGTAACTCGTGGAGTAGAGCCCCGTCATCCTAATGCCAGTCATCGTAGTCATTGTGTGCATCTGTTGCTCATTGCAAATCCCTTAAAATAAAGTTAACCATAAAAATCCGTATAAAATTGAATAGGAGCCCCTAAAGTATCAGCAGATCACATTAATTTATTTCGGTAGAAAATTCAGGAGCCCGAGCGGAGTCCGCCTCCGGGCGGAGATTCATTGTAATAAAATGACTGAACAGACTCACCCGTATTTCACCAGTGCAGGATTTGTACCGAGCAGTTAAAATCGCTACCGGAAGAATGTTTGTAGGTGACAGCAGGGCGCGTTCCTTGGGGCTCCTGGTCTGGTCCTTCGGCCGGGAGGTCGGTAGAAATTTATCGCCGATCGATTATTATGTGTTCCTTAAAATGTGGAGCGCTGTGAACCCGCATCTGTTCCTAGTCCCATATTCGAGTCGTTCGACAGTGTAACATTGCGTCCTTCTGAACGGCACCCCCATAAGCCTTTAACAGTGATGTCCTTCGTGTCTTACATGGAATATTATCGCTGCCGACGACACTTTTCTTCTCCGGCGAACATTCGGAAACATTCAGAACCGTGTTTTTTGTCGCAACAAAAATGAAATTTTTATGTCTTCCCATTACGATCGGATTCCTGGACACATTCGACACGCTTAATGCGAAACAAAACGAGTGCACGCCCTCCCCGGGGAGCAGAAGGGAAGAGAACTCGTAAATAAATTCCAGGAAATTGGCGACTCATAAGCGTTACGGGGGCAATTATCGCAGTGCAATTTGTCACGACGGTGAAACGTGCCATCTTAAGATGGCTTTTTGGATGATTGGTATGAAAACTAAAAAAAAGTACCTTACATATTAGCTCAAAATGGACAGGATGAAGTCAAACGGTTTCAATAGAACCTTAAAAAAAGCTTAGATTCCTTGCAGAGGTCCCTACGGAAAACATTTTTAGTCTGAAAAGGATGCTTAATTGATTTTCATTAAAAATTACTACAAAATTAAGTTAGTCTGCGAGGACTACTTAAGGAAACCAGTAAGAAAAATTTCATAAAGTCCCAATTGCCGTAGAAGTGCCCCTCTCACGCCGCAAATCTTAACGACCAAAGTTCGCCCTTCCCCAAAGGCGGTGTAAGGAATGCTTCTTATCGGAGCTGCACTGCGTCCTCTCCCCTAAAGTTCAACGGTTTTAATGCAATTCAAAGGGAACGTGCTCCTCTAATTGAATTTTCGCCGAGGGTTCAATGTGCACATGAAGTATATGTGACGCCGGATTGTCTCGTAACTTTATTGAAATTTTATCTCTGCATGGATAACTTATGGATGAGATTTTATTCTTTTGCCACTTCATTACCGCAGCTTGTGCAATTGGACAACCGTGGAACCGAAGCGGCTGGATCGCTGGATCATAATGCACCAGGGGATTTATTTTTTGGTAGCTGCTAACATTCAGCCACAATCGATTGCGCTTATAAATTTAAATCCGCTGCAAGCTTCTTACACACACACATGCGATTTTAAATAACGAAATGTGAAATTATCAAAGGTAAAATCTACCTGATAGTCGTAATAAAACCTAATAAAACCTTACTTTTTCTCTATAATCTATTATTATATGTAAGTTCATACATATGTATACGATAATAGGTTCAAGAAAAGGAGTGATAGGATATTTTTTTATTGTATAATGAATAACGATGGCAATTTATACTTTGATTTTATGTTAGTTATGTAGCTTATTTTTTAAAGGTCTTTATTGGTAAGTTCTCTGTACAATCAGTTCAAACAATGTGCCTAATTATTTAAATGTCAAAAGACGGTACCCATACGGAAAAATTTTGGATGTCCATTAAATGCCGAGTCCATTTGAACTCTGCGCGCAAATTGTGCGGTCCAGAGGCATTGAGTTGTGCAAAACTCAATTAAGCGACCTTAAAGCAAATTAAATTCGGCCAATTAATCACGCCTAAGCCGAAGACCATCAATAATTGAATATCAACAGCAGTCGACTCAATTGCAGTATTGGCGCGACGCGTCGGGGGGCCTCTTCTAAAACGCAGGAATTATTCACAACGAGGATCCATCTGGGGAGCGTTTCATATCTTACCTGTGGTGGCATGTCATTGGGGCTGCACTGAGTCGGGCCACCACCGCCGCCGCTGGTTTTCCATTTTCGGGGCTGCGACAAAACATCGGAGCGCCCGAATTTTCCGTTCAATTGATGCATCAGCAGAGGGTGATTAATGGCCGAAATCACCGGGGCGTCGTTCTTCTTATCTGCATTGCGAAAAGATTTTTCAATTTCACGTCTGTTTAGCTGCTGATTCCTTCCGCTTGGGCTGCTCCGCATTCATTTTGTATCGTTGCTTGGCTGGGGAGGTTTCCGGCTCCTGGACACTGCACGTCGGCCTGAATGGCGTTTTAATTTGATCGCCACCGCCGCCGCCTCCACCTCCGCCTCCCGCCCTCCGATATTATTGCCGGCGACGCTAAGCGTCTGGCTGGCCCTGTGCTGCAGTTATTCCAAGAAAGTTTTGAGTCTTTGTCAATCCGATCCCAGGAATACGAAAGTTTCCGAAGCCAAGTTCTTTGATGTCCCACCAATTGATTGTTGTCACTTGGCCCTTTGAAAGCAGACTCTTGTGGAAACGAGTTACCAAGTCTCGTCCCAAACTTTTAATTGCTTCCTGGATACGAAAATTCACTGTATCGGACCGGGTAGCACGTGGGGCGATAGCGGCGACGGCGGCGGTGGCGGGGACACCGGCAACATAATCCGAGGATTAAGGGCCACAGTTTCCTTATCTGCCGCTTAAATATTTCGTGTTTGGCGTGAATCCGTACTGAAAAACGGCATTTAACCATACTTTGCCCTTAAGGGCGGAAGCAACTCTTTTGGGTGTCGTTTGAATGTGAAATGTGGCCCGCATCACAGCAGTTATGCGGCGAAATGACTGAGCAGATTTACGAAATTTTGTTGCCCGTCTAGAACACTTTCGGGATGATTTGTGCCTTTGCGCGCACCCGGCCGACACCTTTCCTCCAGCACATGAGGGACACCTTGCGGACAGGCCGCTATTATCGCAGCTCGACCGAGAATTGAATATATGCAAATTTTATGAAGTGCTTTATCCTCGGTGCTCTGGCCGACCATTTGGATGCGGGGAATTAACTCGAGCGGTTAACGAGTGGTGGTTCATTTTTTAACCTCTAGATACGAAAGTTTTAAATTAAATTTCTTCTATTTGATAACCGGTGGCAAGTATACCATTTTTAGAGTCCTGAAAGGAAAAATTCAAATAAAATTTTTAATAAAAAGAAGCGAATAAAAAAATGTACATGTATGGCGGGCCATCGGCTTTCTTTTAAAAAATCGAATAAAGTTCGTTCACGCTTCCGATTAGTTATGAAATATAATTTCATACAAATGGCTTAGCCAGTTGCACCTGGCAAGCGAATAACACTTCTCAATAAGAATTTGTTCACAGTTCTTGTGGTACGTGTTTAAAAAATCCGTTTTGATATATTTTTGAAACTTCTTTAGACATAAATTTACAAAAAGGCGTAGAAAGTAATAACATAAGAATGCTCTACACCTTTTTCGAACATTTTTCACATATAACAAACCGTTACCGAGTTATATAACGTGTCTTTGGTACCTTCAATTCAAGATGGTGGCTAGTGCTCATCTCCTCCAAGGTCGAAAATTTTTATATTTCTTCAGGATCCCTACTCAAACAACATTTCTAAATCTTTACTACCCCACGTTTTTAAGACAATGACCTTTTGTAATCCCGCCTGACTGAAATAAATGTGAATTTTCGCTAGTTCACCAACTAGGAAAAACTCGACTACAAAATCACAACAGCAATTGCGCCACTTTCGTAATTTTAAACTTGAACGAACCACGGGGCGGCTGGCTATTTAATTACCATGCATAGTTTGGTTAGTTTAGTAAGCTCTTCAAGTACATTAATTACCCAAGTGTCAATTAGCAACTTTTAACGAGGCCACGGGATAATACGCATGAAAACAAGAGTCCGCCCGAGCCCGGACCGCAGACACGGACTAATTTTCGTCTGCAGCCATTCTATTCAAATATTTGCAGACCGCGTGCTTAACAGACTCTCGGGGGGCTCCTAACGCCCCACTCGATTTCAGTAGTTCAGTGAATCGTTAATTTATAGCATGAAACTTGTCCATGTCTAGCATGATAAAAACTTGTCGCCGCCGCAGACCCGTCGTCCCGCCCGTCACCGTGTCGTCGTCTTGTTCGGCACAAGGGAGGACCTCTCCTCGGCCAGGAACTTTTTATTCAACAGTTTTCAATTTTCTGAGATTTGTTAGCGATAATTCCAAATTGGATTTTCTTGCCGTGGTTCGCGGGCTTCTCGTGTGGTTTCCGTCGCCCTTCCAGTCGCCGTAGTTGCGGTTGAGTCTGCAGTTAAAAGAAAAATGCGAAATTTATTACAACAATGGTCCGCACACGCCGATGGGTCCCTGGAAGTGCTGCTCCAACCAAGTAGCCAACTTAAGTGCCATCGGCAATAATTCCATGCGTCGTCCTTTTCTGCTCGCTGAAATAAATCCGACGACGCGACTCGAGGAAGGGGTTTCTTGGAGCCGCTGTTCATCTGGCGCAATCATTAAATAATTAAAGCGACGTTAAAATGAATACTCAACTGAGTGGGCGGTTTAATTGACTTTTTATGTCGAAGTCCGTCTAGGAGGAAGCTGATTCGAAATATGATTAATTACATCTCCCGATGGATTTTTTATTGCCACTGGCAAGGATTACTCGAGCAGAGTACAACGCACCCTACTCTACTCTCTAGGAACATTTATATCTGTCATTATCTTCATGTGTAGAATAAAAATTTCCGCAAATGGAAGGTTTTACGAACCCTTGTATAAATGTTCGCAATTTTGTAAGGGTATTAATTAATGGTTTTAATGTTTTAACTAAGTTTGACTCTTAAATTTTGCTTTAAATCGCTTTTATAGCTGACTGTAAATTTTTTAAGTTTATTTAAATTCAAATACCTACTTAAATACAAGATAGAAAGACATGAAATTGGATAATCTTTTATTTCACGATAAAACTAACATAATAATATTACTGATCAACATAATATTTTATAAAACACGTTTAAAATACCTTTTTTCGAGATGGGCATTTAACATGTATGTAAGTATTATAACAGCAAGTTTTGATGGGCACAAATTTGATTGAAAATCATTACAAAATCAAATGCGTAAAACCCCAACCCTGGTGATAAATCTGTATAAAGACATGCAACATTTGACCCAACTCAGTAAAGTAGTATAGTATAAATAGATACTGAGCCATTTAAAAAAAATAGAATTCGTCTACCGTTTTACCAGTCCCCTCAATTTGGAATGTAATCTAAATATTGATCTATTCTAATGAGCTTAAGCCTTTATGAAAAATCATTTAAAAATTGTGGGATATCACGGCAAAATAAAATGCAAATGAGTGCAGCTTTCCACTCCCTTAAAAAATCTTCCCAATTTTGGGTAAAGTGCTTACCTAAATCTATGTAAATCAAGAGTCATTAGGCGTTGTATGAATTGTAAGAATTCAGAGTCAAAATTCCAAGTCAGCAATCTTTGGGAAAAAAATTCGCATTAATACTAAACAAATTTGGAGAAATTAAGGAAATGTTGATATTAGTGAAATACATATGTGAACATGCAGACATTTGGTCATTAAAAAAACAAAATGCTTGTGGTCACTGTCTAATGGATAGATAGTTTAAAATTTGGAAGAAACTGCTATTCCGTGTTATCGATTAAAGGTTTTGAACTCTCCTATACAGTTTATTAATTACACTTATGGAGAGAGATCAAATAAGGATGCAAAAAACGTTTTAATCCTAATTGAATTGTTATAATTATAATTAATTAAATCATTTGTGTTATTGTATTTTGCCCAGTGTAGATACAAAAGATAGATAAAGATGAAATGAATCAATCTCATAGAATAAAATTTCCAGACTACAATAGTAATATGAATACGAATAATAATAGTAATATGTATTTAAACTAAATAAGATGTTGTAGAGAAATTATGAATGAATGTAAAATCTAGATATGTTAAATATCGTCTCAATTTACCATTTCTGAGCAATCCATTTGTCTTTATTTAAACGTAATATTTTTTTAGTCTTTCACATTTCTAGAATATGCACTTTTGAAGACGGTCTACTCGTTTGAAATTTTACTGTCGCCTCAAGGCAGTAAATTGGAAACAAGAAAATGCTCTCTGCAAGGTTGCGAGAACGAAAACTTCTTGGGTATGAATTTTGGTCAATATAACCATTTAAGTTAAGATTAAAGCTAGAAAATATTATTTGGTTTGTTTGTATTGTCCTTTTTCAGTTTTTACCCCAAAACAGAAAACCAAGAATACATTTATTATAGAACCCTATCTCAGGCAAAAAATCCTCGTTGATAGTGGAATGGGGTTCGTCGTATTGACGGAAATAAAATGATTTCACTTTATGTTTATATTCCTCGAGTGAGGCAACTTTGTCAGTAAGATAATGAAGGGGATAAGACGTTTTTATGGAAATCTTTATAGTCTTGTCTCACGGTATAATCAAGACGTCCCGACAAATGCAATTTATTATGACTTTTAAAAGTAATTTTGACACGTTTTATATGGGTGCACCCGCACATATGTGAGGAAGTATAAAACGGGCTTTCACCTCCGAATGACACCCCGGCAATTAATCTTCATCTCACCAGGCTTCGGGTCTTTTTGTCTCTTAGCTAATTGAATTCGCATGTTTCCTGAAGACACTCGGGGAAGTTTTGTGGAAGTTACGTGAATTGTTAATAAAAGTGACGGGGAGCTTGGCAGCGTGATATGGAGAATTCATTCAAAGTTATCTCCGCGCCCAAAAGAAGGCGAAATTTTATAAGCAGCTAATTAGGTGGTAAACATACGAAAGGGGGCCCACTGCGCCCCCGCAATGCGTCCCCTTAAAGCAGCCCTTCCTGGGCCCCATTGTGTACGTTGCGGAGGCTCCTCGCGTTTCAGATGTTATTTTCAGGAGAAACCAAGGGCATCGCATCGCACGTGAGGCTCGCTTTTTTCTTCTAGATATCCCGGGACCGGAACGCTCCTTCTCCTAATTGAGTGTTTAAGTAAAGCAAAAATAACAATTTCGGCCGAATAGGGCACATGCTGAAAAGAAATGCCCGAAAAGTGCGGGCGGGAAACAGCCCCAAGTTGTCTGGAATGGCGCAAATAAAAATTTCCCCACATTTAGGTGCCCTCAGGGGGATGCCATCAAGGACATAAAAGAGAAAATGTGGTCAACTTTCACACTTGAATAAAGTGGTCTCTGGAGATGCTAACATGGCCAATTGGATACCTCCGAAAATATTCATAGCTACTTGGAGAACTTCTAAGACGATTTATTACATGCTCGACTGGTCCGCATAAGGAGGAAGCCCCCGGGCAATGCCCAACTGGGGGAGCTCCTTATGCTGCCCCGTGATGAGTTTTGCACTTAACTTGGTTTGCGACAAAAAGAGATGCGATAAATTATTTCAACTTATTTCTTGGTTTTAAATTTTTTCGTGGGATTTCTGCAACCACAGGGACTTTCACGTTGATCGTCAAAATGGATAGCCCTTTACTTTTTATCAGACAAAAACTCGAGTAAAAACCAAGGTTATGTGGTAGGCAACTATTATTTGATAAATAACTGAAAAACAAGTTTCTTTTATAGATAGATTATAACGAAATTTTGTTGTATTGATGAAACGTAGTAAAAACGTTAAAGTAAAAGTAATGAATATTAGTCCTTAAACCTTCGAAATTCCTATTTCTTCAAAAATGAAGTAGATACACAGGTATACATACCTATGCAGTGTGAAAATTATTTAAAGTTGTTTTTAATGTTTTATTAAAACAATTTGTGGAAAAAAAAATAAATAAACCACTTAGAAGCAAACAACTTATTTAACTTATTGACGTAAGTATGTTCATACAATATTATAGAAATTGAAAGTGTTCTCGTCACAATTTATTTATTTTCAGGGCTGGAAGAGATTAGTCTAACAAGTATACGATATTTATTTTGTCTCATTAATTGATACTTAATCTGTACACACTCGTACACTGAAATGCAAAATACTAACATCAGAATTTCAACAAAAACTTTATTTAATTCTAATTTTATTTCAATAACTATAGAAAAAAGTGTTTAAAATTTTTATAGTAGTTAGTAGAACTATGCCTTTGCTCATAAGAATATCTAAATATTTTTAACTCTCCCTTGAGCGATGATTTTATTTTACATAAAAAGGAGTTTAGTTTTGCGCCATCTTATTGTTATTCTACAGGCCGGGGATACCACTTCGGGGTGCTTTAAATGATTAAAACTTTAGCTTTATCGTCTCCGATAAAAAGGCTTCGGGACGCCTCTAGAACGAATGCGATTTAAAGGGTGTTCTTTATGAAAATGTAGTGCGAGCTAAGAGATCTGCTTAGCTATTCCGAAGGCACCGCTGGTAAAAGGAGAGTGAATTATTATTACAACCTTATATTGCATCAATAGAAATCGTCAGGTCTGGCTTGGGTGGTGAGGAGCGGCGCGGAACCACATTTACAAGTTGTTTATTTAAATTTCCTTGCAGACTTTACAATAAGTTTGTTACAAAGGACAAACAAACAAACGAACTAACAGCAGACCAATCCTCGAAATTGTTTTCGTGACTCAAATTTTCACAGGACGTGTTTCGAAAGCATATGATCCGATTTTGAAAAGAAACTCGAAAAGAAGAGAAAACTGTGCACAATTTCCTCTTTGGAAGACACCATTCGTACGCCAGAATGATGGGTATCCCATATGTGCAGGCGCTGGTTTTATTAGAGTCCCGCCAGCGGAGCACCGGAGCTACAACGACCACTGGAGTCATTCGAGGGCTGAATGAAGTCGGGTAATATGCGAGATTGGACTCCTTAGTCCTCTGGAGAAACAACAGAGGGCGGAACATCATTTACGTTGGAGGGAATCTGCCAGCTTGTTCTCATGGTGCTCATGGCCTGCCACGATTACGAATCCTTCAAGCATAAAAATGGGGAGCCCGAAGTGGCGCCGATTGGTATAACTTATGCAGGTCACTTTACGCTGCTACGGGCGCTACATCGAGGAAAGTCCTTTGGCTGCCAAACATTTCGCAGGCACGTAGGTGAGACTTGCACAGGTAAATGAATGCTCTGGTACCTGGGCCCCGCGCGGCGTTACTTCCAGTGGAGTGCCTGCCTTCATTAGGGCCAGCCAGGACTTATGCCCTTGAATGTTAAACATCAACATCATGTGGTTTGTATGCCAATTCTTGTTTTATTTATGTTTTTATTCACAACAATATCACCACTCGTTTGAAAACCAGACGGTTTGATTTTTATAATTCTACTGAAAGTCTCTGCACGGATTTTGATAAACCGGGTTAGGAACATTTACTTATATGGGGTTTAAAATGAAGAATATGCAGGCAGAAATGTATACTCGTCTCCGCTAATAAATCGAAAAATATTTTTACATACATGTACCTTAATTTGCCAATTTTTTCAAAACTTTTTTCAATTAAAAGTATGTAGATACTTATATGTGTTTTAAATGTTATACTAAATTTACATACCTTTAACCAAGTTTTTTCAATTCAATACTTTCACTTTTCCTCAAGACATTGTATTTAACGACGTATGACGTACAAAAAATTCCTTTAGTCCTACTAGTTAAGAGGTTGAGGATCTTCTGAGGGATCTGCAAAACCATTACTTAATTGAAGCAGTAATTAATTATATTAAATTATATATTATTATATTTAATTGTGAACATTTTGTGCGACTACACTGATAATTATGTTTTCGGTGTTAGTATCGCTTAAATGAAGCTTTTTCAATAATATTTAGCATTGAGAAATTCTGTGGAAAATTTTCAAAATTAAATTTGCTGCTTCTAACTATGTCTTGTTTTTCACGTTTTATGAACACGAAAAGCAAAAAAATAATAATTTTTTAATTTTCTGAGGTTTTATTGGTTTTAATGGTTTAATTTAATATAAAATTGGTTTCATTTAATTTTGAAACGGTAACATTTAATTTGAAAATGGTTTCATTAAATTTGAAGATGGTTTCATTTCAAAATGATAATGCTATGTATATATTACATAGAAAAATATGTAAGTGCGAATCTGATTGAGAACTATCCACTTACGAATCTGTTCGCCAGGGCCAGCGATCGTTTTTCTTTTCTATTGGAATTGTTAGTAAATCTGTTCACTGCTTAGGTGGCTTAGGGAAGATACAGCAATTGAAGAATTTCACAACATCGTAATTTATGGTCACTGCATCGCGAAAAGAAGTTCCAGGGAATTTAATGCCTCAGTGAGGTCCTTTAAAAGTTAGCGAAGTCGCCTGCACAGGGACACCCGCCAGGATTACGGAGGCTGAAGAGACTTTCACTTTTCGGTGGAAAACTCACTCCGGGCAAATGCTTGGGTAGTCCGGGGGCGTGCATCATTTGTCAAGAAGGAGTGATAAAACGCCTCCGGAATCCTAAATCCGCGGGGACAAAGTGGTCTCAGCTCCGCTTGATTAAATTAAATTGGCCGCCCTTGTTGTGCCGGTCACGTTGCGCCGCGCCGCCGGGCATCGGGGAAAATCTGCCTTCGTCCATGCTTAGGTCTTCATTTGCCCAAATCGCTGGTGTTGATTGTTTTGAATAAATTTTTTAATCTGAATATGGGGACACGCGGGGCATGTGAAGCATCCCAAATGGCGCGTGACAGAGGAATTGGTGTGCCGGTCACAAATCCCGGAGCGACTGTGGCGCGCACTATCAAGATTTGTAGCGGCGAATAACTCTTGTCAATTAGGAGCCACTAAATCTTATCTCGACTTCACAGACAAAGTTTTGTTTTATGGCGACATACATCGCGTGCTAGATACATGCGGGACGAGCATAAAAAGTTTGCCGGGGGACGGGATGACCGCCCCCCTCTAATTCTGGTGGCGAGCGAACAGTCCTCGGTTTCGAGAAGTATTTTTCACGAGACACCACATGGACAAAAGGGTGGCGTTTTCAAAATAAAGTCCCAGCCATAGCAGCCGACCACATATGAGTAATTTACTCCCATAGATGACAGCGGGAAACTCCATTACGAACTTTATGAGGCACATGTTAAAAGTTTTTTAGCACTGAACTGCAACTGTCTCCATGTTCCTGGTCCGAGCAAGAAGGGGTTCCCATAGGAAATGCTGCCAAGAGTCCCGGCTGCTGCCCGGCGAGGAGATGCGTTTCGTCTGCTGCACAAGTGCGGATGCATGTTTCCTGGCGACGACGGGTGATGATGTGATCCCTGCTCCTGGACTTCATTTTTGGCAATTTCGTTTGACTCCTAATTTGGAGGCTCCTTGAAATTGCACCTAATTGCTAGTTTATAGGTCTTCTTACGATAACGAACTTCATCCAGGTGCTCAGTGCATGTCGGCATGAATGTTGTTTGGGAAAACTTTGTCCTTACTGCCAATGTTTTAAGGCAAATGGCGAAATAAGAGTTAACTTTGGAAGGTTTTAATATCATAGTCAACAAGCGCT
Source organism: Machimus rusticus (assembly GCA_951509405.1). NCBI lineage: Eukaryota > Metazoa > Arthropoda > Insecta > Diptera > Asilidae > Machimus > Machimus rusticus. The sequence continues at coordinate 46,815,817 of OX608051.1, read as the reverse complement.
GATTTCTAACCCCTGAGACCAAAAGGTGGGTGCCGGGGTGCGATAAGTGTGAAGCTTTTCATGCCTGATTGTTTTCGAGATAGTTCTTTTCAATTAGATTTGATCGAAACCAGTTTAACCATTTCCATTATCTTTAGGATTGCTAATGTTATTAGTTGTTATGATCAAAATTAGTGTACGGAAATAATAAAAGACTAGATTGCGATTTTTCCCTGAGTAGGTATGTAAATGTACACACCTATTTATGTACATGTTTATATTATATTATATTTATACAGAGAAAGATTGCAAATCTATAAAAATCCCACAAAATGTGTGAAAATTAAATAATTTTAATTATGGATTAGTAAGGCAGGCAATCCAAATTGATCTAATTGGAATTTTTCTTTCTAATGACTTGCATAACGTATGTTTTTAATTTTCTAGACCTTTTACAATGTAATAACAAAATGTAAGTACAATAGTTACAACAAAACTTTTATCTTTTTATCTATCTGTCCTAATTCTCCACCGCACAGTTTCAGTGTAAATTGGCGGACTATTATAGTATAGATCCAAGTGAGATTTTTAACTTCAAATTTTAAAATATTGTACAACAAATGTATAACCTAAATGTAAGTTACTATATAGAAATATAAAATTAGTTACTAGATAGAAAATAAAATGAATGTTTGCAATAGTGACTGAAAATTCTTCTAGCGTTAAATAATTAGCAAAAAGTTATCTTTCATCAAACTGCGACTTTAATCGTCGTCACTGAAAAGTGAAACGTTCGATTTTTTAATGTTCATCGAATGTTGATAGCATGCGACAGCGGTGTTATTCATAGCTTTTGTCGACTCGCTAAAAACTAAATGCGCCCAGGCCATTTGGCGCCCAGCCAGAAGGTCTATGTGCGATAAACTTTATTTATAGGAAAAATTTATCATATTTTCTGGAAAAATGCACCTTTAAAAGGTCAATTCGAGCTGTATGAACCTTCGGTCTGGGGATTGTGTCCTGTGTGATGCTTGTTCACAATTTTATGGCGTTAAAATTTGCTTTGTCACTGAATTTCACGTTTTGCTTGGACAAGCAAATTCACTCACTGATTCCTTTGTAGATGCAGCAAAAAGCAGATATCAGGTTCAGTGCAGTGAAAGATCTCTGCGTCGTCGCCGCCCAGGAGGGGGTAGAATTCATAGAATACTTCTTTAAGGAAGCAAAACCAGACTGACTTCAGAGAATAATTGGTGGCTCTGGAGGCGTGCAATTTTCATCATCCGCAATTTAGATTCTCCGTGTTCTTGACTTCATTAGGATTTTCCTAGTTTTGTGGTAAATCACTCGAAACAGGTTGTCAGCCCGAAAAAGCCCATGTACACCGACTAATCTTTTTTGATTGCAAATAGATTGCAAGCCGCCATTAGTATTCAGTGCCCGTTTTCCAATTTGCTGAGGTTTCATTATTGGGTATTAGTGTTGGACAAGCAATTAGCAGGTCTCATTTCGTCACGCCCCGCAGCCACCTTCTTCGGGCCGGAGTGTGTCAGCTCGATATGAGGAATGGATTCCCATAAAGTAAGCAGAGCACGCCTAAGATAATATCATGCAAATATCGCGCCGTTTCTCTGTTCATAAAAATTATTAATTGGGCTCCGAAATTGCCTTATCTTTGATTGGCCGTAACTGCCGTTGTAATGCAATAATTAGGCGAATCGCAGAACGCAATTACTTGGGGCTTAGTAGTCGAGGGTATTATTATGTCCTAGTTTCCTCCTGCGGGTGCTTCGTCTCGGCAACATATGAGTGAAATTGAACGTTTCATTTATGGAATGCAGGATGTGTTATCAGAATTAATTACGAGCGTTATGTGTAATCAACAAGCCCAGCATGAGGGTTGTTCAGTTCGCAGGACCGAACACATGTCGCCGTTTTGAGAGCCACTTTAAATTTCGGCTCTGCTGCTTTGCGTTGTTCCCTACGTGCCGGGATATCACTTCAGATGAAATTCAAAATTTTGAACTTTTATGGGCGCACAAGCAAAGCACTCTAATTTCACCAGATTCACATCAGGAGGAGTTTTTAAAAACATATTCACGTAGAAGCAGTTGAATTGTTCATTTCGTGATTTTGCTACTTTCCCAAGTTAGAATTTTATACAAGCCACCAGGTTAATGCAGTCGTCCTTTAATTTTGTTTTGCTTGCAATATTTGCGATTCAGTATTTGAACGAAGGAATTACTATTATTAAAGAAAGGAATATAAAAAAAACTTAAATAAAAAGCCTTTATTTTATAACAATATTAGAGAAATGTTTTTCTACAATAACGTGTGCAGATCTAATGAAAGCTTATCAAAATGCGAGTTCAAAAATATTTTTTATTTTTTTATACATATATACATATGTAGGTACATATCATGAGAAAACTTTTTTTAACAAATTATTCAAAAAGACTCTAAAAAAGTTTTTCCCTAGCCTTATTTAAAAAACTATGAGAATCTAAAATTTTGAATAGTTTTTTGAAATATCAGTAATATCTAAGTATAGATATTTTTGAATAATTTTGTGAAAAAGTTTTTCGTAGCGGCCGCTTGTTATGATTTTCATTCACCTTTTACTGTATAAAATAATTGTTGAAAAATATAATTTTTAAGGAACGCTTCGACAAGTTTTAACCTTTTTTTACTTTTATGTAATAGCTTAAGCTTTTAATTAAGTTACATTATTAACTGCTAGAACAATTCATGATTTTTTAATACATTTTCATAAATGGTAAAAATAGTGCCTTTTTTACTTTTTGACCCTCCTTTTATTGAAAACTGAAGCCAATTCAGTACTTTTATTTCCAAATTCAATATCTACGGAAAAAATCCTATAGAAATGATGTGCTGTTTGTTCGGTCGCAATTTCGGTGTTGACCTGTGTTATAGGTAATCTAGTAGGTACGGAACACTAATTGCCCGAGTCCTGACTCGCACTTGGCCGGGTTTTTGAGTTTAGACTTAGGTGGGTTATAAACTCAAGCTAGTGTAGAATGTAGAAACTGGCGTTTTCTGAAGCTACTCACATCCTCAGACCAATCAGCAGTGCATTGTCGGCGCCCGGGGAGCGATGGATTCGGTCTTGAGGGCCTCGCAACGACAAAGGAACCGCAATGGCGCAAGATCTGCCTGCAACAATTTGGTTTGAGCTTAGGGATTACTTGCTTCAGAAACGAGTACGCCAACAATACGAGCAATTAGCCCCAAGTAGCCACCCTGAGAGTTCTATCTTTAGGTGATGAAAATAAATCCTCCCGTCGCGTCGTACAGCTTGGAAGGGTGAGGAGCACGCACCCAAACCGGGAATATTAGCATTTTCCGGGAACGAACAAAATCACAATTCAGTGAAAAAGAAACTTCGATAAACTCTGACAGGTGGAAGGATTCAAGAAGCTGTTATTGATGGGTAGACCGAGGGCCGGGCACAATGGCGGCGATAAGAACTCGTCCTTAAGGCCATTCCCTTTGTCGTCCCTTCCGACTCGAGCGGGAGTCAGATCGCAAATTTCAGGATGAATGGAGGAAAATAAATTTGGCGAAAGAAATTTTTGCATAAACTGTCAGGGAGTGTTGATAACATGATGCGGGTACAGAGCCAGGGAGAAGGCGCAATCGGTCGTGGTTCCTGTTGCTCCCTAGGATGTCCCGTGATAAATTCCCAGCCGATGAAAAGGCGCCCGGGATTTGTCCGTTTTGGGAATCACACTCCTCGATTTACCACCCGAGTTCCGGGCTCGAACGAGTCTACCTTTAAGAAATACCCGCCGGGCCAGATGGACAGTGCTTGTTGGGGGAAGAATTCGCGACTAGCGTTCCATTTTTATAAATATTTACTGCCAACTCAAACAAAACATTATGGATGCTGCACACGCTTCCTCAGAAAATATGAAAATTTTTCCACTGCAAAAGTGCAAACTTTTAATGGATTTCTGTTACGTTACAGAAGATTTATCGCTACGGGGTTCTGAGAAATGAAAAGCACCAGAAGTGCATATGGGAGGCTCCTGCAGCAGCGCACACCTCTTCGGATGCAATCACTGTCAGGAGAGCTGTATTTCGTTCACTTAAAACGTATAAATCAGCCGTGGCGAGGCGCCGAATGTTTTTGAATAAATTTATCGAACTTCAAGCCCCCGGCGATCAGTTTTATTGATAAGCCCTTTTTTACGGTGAGATACGGGTGCCATTGACCTCTCGAGTAAAAATGATCAATTTTTAAAATGCGGCTGTACAAACGGTTTGAATCATTTTTCTTGGGCGCACAACGGTCGTAAGAGGTTGTTTTGCAGGACATTTTGGCCTTACAAGACTGTAGCCTTAGTACAACCTAATACCTAATGTAAGACCCAAACTATGGTCGATTGGATTTTTCATTCTAAATAGGTCGCCGTACGCCCTAATGTACAGCCTGAGTGGCCGTTTTTCAGCCTCTATTCAGCCGCTGATTAATTATTTTTACTCGGACTACCTTCCAAACTTAACACTCTACCGAGTGTCTTTTTTAATTTTTCATGTTTAGGGGTATCCAGAAAGAGCTAGAGGGCGGTTGCCTCCTGAAACTTAGGAAATATTTAAATGTACAGATTTAAGAAACTTATGCCATACTTATGTCCCCTTATTTCGTATCATTAATTTCTGTTCTGCTACTTAAAAATTCCTCAAAATGCACTTAGACTTTTATTTATAATCTTATTACAGTTAAACAAAACATCTTTATTTCCTCGAACTTTTACTTTCATTAATAATTGCAACGTAACTAATTCTTAAGATGACCTCAAACTCAATTTTATACCTAATCATTTTTTCTACCAAATCGCACATGATCTATTCGTGATTTTAGAAAAGTTGTGAGAACTGCAAATGTGTTGTTAGATTATTAAAATTGCTAGCCAACGTACTGCTGCTTTTGCAGAGCTCTAAAAACATATTATTAATTAAAACATATGCTGGTGATTGGTATATATAGCCAATCGAAAGCTTTTAAAATAATGATTTTACTGACATTGCAGAAAACTGAAAATGAACTATTCATTATTTGTGGAAAATTGGTACCACTTTGCAATGAAACATTCGCCGAACTGAGTATTTTTGAAAGATTTTAATGTTTAACTTTATAAACAAATGTTTAGAATAAATCGAATATCTATTAACTGATTTATTCTTATTTCAGATTTTTAAAATGGCATATTCAATGTGTACGTTCCTGTATAGTTTTAGGGAAGCTTAGAAAGCAATTATTAATGAGACAGCAATTTAATTCAATAATAATATCCATCAAGCACCATAAATAATAAACTGATTGAAATAAATCATAATCATAATGCTTTTTGAATACATTATTCGTACGTACATATATGTATGGAAACAGATTTGCTAAATCGAAAATAAATTATATTTTTCAGGCTATATTCCAATCTCTTTGAACTAAAGCAAAATAATTGACCGATTAGGCACATCTTGAATTGCTACTGTGGAACTTTTTAAGAAATGAAATACTTTAAAAAATCATTTTATGAATAATTTCAATGTTAAACGACCGAGTTAGTATGTAGAAGTAAATTTATGAAGACGTTTCCTTTGCAATATTTACTTAGAAGATAATCGCAAACAGCAAATCTGTAAACCTCTCACAAAATGTGTAAAATGAAATTTAATTTGACCTTTTGTAAGAAAAATATAGAAACACTACTACAATCTAAAGATGGAAAGATAATTTGTCAAAAGTTCAAAGTTCTACAGAAGTTTTAGAATAAAACATTCATTTCCGCACCATATTTGGGTAGAGTTAAGAAGAGAATTCCCAGGAAATGTCTAAGGAGCTGCTTCCTTGCTTGACCATTTACATGCAGTGCAAGCGCAAGGGCGGAGTAGGTTGGGACGAAGAAAATCACGACATGACTTTTGCACATTTCACAAAAGTTTTCGAAACGGCTTTGAATATGGACGCAATCATTGTCCACAGAAGACAACTCTGAACAGTTTCGAAAAAGTTTGAATTAGAAATGGCAACACATCTGGGATCCAGAGAAGAATGGCACCACAAAAGCCACATATCCCACGCTGAATATTTTCCAATGAAATATCTCCGCAGGGATGCGGCAAAGGGAATCAATCTTTTAAAGGAAACACATTGGCACAAAATAATTTGTTTGATATTTTCTAGGTCACTTTAATGGTAAATGTTTCATTTCCCAATCTGTTTGTGCTGTCTGTCTGCCTAAGTGTAATTAAGCTTTGTAAGATATTTGCTGAAATCTTAAGAATTTTTACTGAAAGCGATTCATTCCTTGAATTTTGAGTCATCTCTGTCTGCGCCAGTCAAAATATATTGCTTCGAATGCAGTTGAGCTAGTAGCAAAGAGTTAGTAAAACATGGATCCATTCGTTAGGACTATTAGAAATAATTTAGAGCTCAGGCAGACTCATTAAGTTTTTCGTTGTTTCTCGTACATGGGGCGGTGCGGTATTTCGTAAATGACAACATCCCGCAAGAATCTCGACGACAAGAAAAGAAACCCCAAAGTACGAAGGACACGTCCTTTATTAAAAACTTGTGCCAAAGGTCAGTCAAATAAATTCAATTAAAAGAGGTTTTACCAGTCGCAGTTCGTCGGGTCCAGCAGAACATTCTTTGCGGCGAGATCCACAACTTCATTAGGGGATCAGAGCCGTCCACTTAATTTTCAGTTGGCCATGTCCTTGATTCACTGCAATAAGAAAACCTACGCTGTCCGGGAACTAATTACTTGCGGGGATAAGATGCGGGGGCGGGAATTTACAACTGGGTGAGTTCTTAACAAATGAAACGGCCAGGCAGCCGTAACAGATTTCGCTCTATTTTGTCCCACTTACACGATTATCACCCACTTAACCGGAGGATTGCCGAGAAGAAACGAACATCCTGGCAAAAACGTTGATGGAATAATAAAACGTTCCCTTGGCCGGCCCTGAGGTGCTCCGCCGTGGGACGAGTCAGGGAAAAGTGGAGAAAGTGATAAAAGATTAACCAATTTCCTTGTGGATTTGTGCTGCCACCCCGCCACCTTGTACGTGTTTCGGAAAATGTATGAGCCCGGCTCCACGCGGTGCCTCGTCTCATATTTTTTACGTAAAAATGAAAAAGTAAGTGCCCCCCGTACCTAGCCAGCCCCAGTTCCAGAAGTGGACGTTTCTGATATGTCAGGGCAACTGCAATCAATTTTCCTCACTCAGAGGGCGCTGCAGCCGGTTTCTTGTCGGCGGCGCGGTGTCGCGTCTTGTGCCATTTAAGGAGTTTATAAATTGTTCAGAATGTTTCCGGGGGCTCATTCACACAAAACTCTATTTGGAGCTATAAAAATATGTCTTCAAAAAAATGTTCAAAAAATGAAAGTATTGTAATGTTAATTAATATCGAACTTAATTACATAAATTACTCTTCTTAACTTAATCTGTAATTGAGACTTAATATAAAAGATTGTTTATTATGACTTTCCTTCTGACTGAACAACATTTTGGTATTGTAGAATGGTAGGTTATATACAATTAAATGCTCAGTATATATCGAAAGTTATGTTTTTTAAATTACAGAAATAAATAGATGAAAAATATACGTAAACATATTTCAGCATCACATTGCGAATTGTTTCTAAAATTTAGTTACCTTAAAAGAACTTTCTAATGGTTGCCTTTTTTTACGAGAGGCTCTACTGTTTTTCTTGGTAAAAGAGTTTAAGAATATTAAGTGATGTTTTTCGTCGAATATGAGTCGAGTATAATTTTAATAAAAATTCGGATGAAAATCAGAATTAATGAACTAAATAAGGAAAACGGGACAAAACAAGACCTCCACAAACAGTACAAGAAAGTAAATTTCATTTGTTTGCTTGAAATTTTCAAAAATTGCATTAAAACCTCAGAGTTTTTGAGGACTAGGAAAGAATACGTCCGGAACAGAATAAGTAATATTTCCATCAGGGCTGATTTACGCAGGAATAAGCAACAGTGTTATGTCCTTGCCGGTAAATTTGTTTCCTGAAACTTTTTATTTTTTCGAAAAGAAAGAGAAACATCCCTTACGACACGAGAGCGTTCGGCGGAGGAAATTGAATTTTTCGTTGGCCTTCAAGAAAATCAGATGCGGCCAATATGTTAACCGAGCAAACAAAAGAGCTGAAAGTTTAATAACTTTGGAATTATTTCCCGGTTGATCGCTGCGAGCAATTGCAAGGGGCAAAGAGACAAAAACTTTTGCAACTCGACAAAATGCAAAAACGAACAAGAAATAAGAAATTTCATTTAATCGCAGAAGTACCCTTCTTGAGAAACAGCCAATTCCCAGTTTTTGTTTCATTTGAAAACAATTTTTTGCTTGATTGCCGCCGGCTTTCGCGGAATTTATTTTTGAAATAGAAACTTTCGTGTAGGCCCCCGCGGCGGCGGAGCTACGCTCGTCCGGCGCCCTTTGAGGGTGCATCTTGCGATAATTTAGTTCCAGATCCGGGCCCGGAAATCGATCGCAAGGTGGCCGAGGTCAGTGCAGTGCCGAGATTTCAGGGATTTCAATTTTCAAGGCGCACGGAGCCGGATGCTGCCGCATGCAAAGTGCCCGTAAATATGATGTTCTGCCTCGCGAACTACAATCGCTGCGAAAATGTTCGGCTCGGCTGGCGCTGTCGTTTTTAAGGACATTTTCGGTTGTTGAATGCGCCCCGCGCCGCAGCTGTGCGGTGAGCATGGCCCGGATCCTTTTGTTGGCGCTCAGGTTGGCAAAAAACCCAACGAAAATTAAATGCACGCTTCCCTTTGTCCTCAAATTTATTCAACAGAGATAAGTTATCCTCAAGAATGGCTCCTTGCGTCTGCTCCTGCTGAATGGCAACTGCACGCGACAGCTCCCCGTTGATGGTTAATGGTGCACTTTAAGCACTTTCAGTCATCCAGCCATTTGGGTAATGAACATTTTTATCTTAAGCACTTTCTGAATCCAGCAAATTTCGCACACCGCTTTGTTTCAACCGATGCGATAGTGCTGATTATCCTCTTTCCGGAATTCAATCTTATCTTTGTAACTCACTCTAGACTCTAGAGTCTAGAAAGTCTAGAAGATCAGTCTCAAAGGCGATTGATGATTAATATATGTATATTTGGCTAACTAAAATAAAAATGTCCTTGAAAAACTAGAATCACCTAATCACCTTCAAAAAAAACGTTGAATGATGTAGGGGAATTTGATTGTATCTAGATATAGATCACCTAGACTAGACTAGAATAAAAGAGATGAAAATATCGCATTTGACTGCTCCAAAGTAATTTATAAAATATATAGCAACGAAATAAAGCCCTTAAGAAGGTTTACATGTACAGTACTACATGTACCTATAGGTAAAAATATACGATTTTTTTTACTACGCTTTCTGCTAGTATAAACTCTCTCAAGAATATCTCTATAAAATTTCAAAATATGAGAACGTTGATTCAAAAGTTATAGGCATAAAATGCAAGCTACACATGAAATTATAAGAAAAAAAAAAAGAAATTTGTTTTGTTTGTCTCGGTTTATTTCATAATATTTTTATTTGTCATGTATCAAAATAATCAAAAAATACCCATGCCCTCCTTAAAGCTTGCTTTTGATTTTGAAAACCGTTTTGACCACTTTTGAATCATCATTAAAAAATAAAAAATCATTATATGTAGAACTTTGTAATTTGACTTAGGTAAAAGCCTAAATTCTAATCTAAGAAAATCAAATACCATTTATCTCAATATTATATGAAGTAATTGGTTTATGGAAAAGGTCAAATTCATTGATAATTTCAAAATGTTTTAAGGCCTTTTGTATTTTTATACTATATAATAGATTAAATTTTCAGCTATTCTTTTATCAAAATTATAAGCTCCTGGCTTAATCCGTTATTTTGTAATGATCGAAAATGTGAGTTGATTGACCAATTTCATTTACGAATTGTAATCTACAGAAAAGTTCTATAGAAATAATTCGCAAATTCTTTTGAAAAGAATTTGCTGTTGACTTGTGATAATTTATAAAGAGAAAACAAATCTTGTTATCATTCTTATGTCTTACTCTTACCATGCTTATGTTTTCTTTTTATGATTGTAATAAACAGAGATCTTTAATATCGTTATTCTCTGCCTTTTTGAGGAATAATAAATGGGTATGGGTATCTTTAACCTTATAACTTTTGAATAACTTGACCTCACTTACAGCGAAATAAAGAGGCCGCCAATTATGTACATAATTTCGCTAGATTTTTTCGCCACATGCCACCCGTCGCTGGTTGTCTAGCGGACCTTCCTTAAATCAAGGCTGACGCCGCCAAGCACCTGCCCGCGGAGCGCCCCCCGCGGCCGTCGTGCGAGTGCCTTTTGTTTTCTAATTTGTCAACTTCGGATCGCACCTACACGAGAAGCTCCGGCGGCCAGGGAAAAACGCCCGGCTGCGATGATCTCCAGACAATCCAAAGGTGGGGCTCCGAGTGGGGCCGATTGTGCGGCGCCCCTTGCCGGCGTCAGCCGTGAGGACAACTTTTATCTCATGAATTGAACAAAAGATGCGAGGGCGGCAATTCGTAGTACGCCCCCGCCCCCGCCCACCCGTGTTTTGTATCCGATGTCAGCCGCTGCTGCATTAAGGCGGGTGTTAACTGGTGTAAGCCGGCCGCTCGTGTGTTCTGCAGTTGTCAGCAGTTTAAATGGCTCCGATTTTGCCCTGCCGACGTCATGGGGTTGTTTAGTGGTCGGACTTAGTGCTGGGAGGTGAATCAATTGGATTAGGGGAGGTTAATTGATCGAATGATTTCTCTCTTTGCTTGTTTTTGGTAAGTGGTGGCAAGGGTGACTCTGGGAATTGTTTACGGGTTGTCGTTTTTTATTGCCTCCTTTAAGATTCAACGATTCGATTTCGGTATCTTACTATTGGAGAAGAGATTTGCTTTCGATACAGAAACCTTGTTCCTTATTTTGTGGCATTTTAATGAGATTTTCGGGAATCAAAGAAATGTTTAGAGATATTTACGTGGGTGTGTCTTTGATATATACACATAGAGACAAAAAAATAAATACACTAAAGTGAAATTATCTAATGGCCACTTTTTCTTGCAAAAATCCTACTCACCTAGTTTCACAACTCACAAGTGATAAGATAACTCTGAACCGGAGTATTCACTGACGTTCGGTGCCGTTTTGAATATTGTGCTTCTTTTAACTGGCAATTTGCAATAAAAGTTGGTTAATTACATTTCGAAGTTAGATACTCGTATATCAATCGCAGTCATGACGTTAAAACATTTCAGTTGTATCTGTTCTACATTTTTTAACGTGGACAAGGCTACACCTGAACTCGGATATGCCAATAATTTTCTGCATTTTACAGAAGTCCTTGGTTTGTCGGAGGGAGTGCCTATGAATTCATGTACAAGCATATTTTGGACGGTTTCCAGAGCCAGCAAATGATAAGAAGTCTTTATGACTTCTCGAGTTATTTATGAGCAGAAAACTGGCTGGCAATGTAATTCATTTTATTATCGTCCATAAAAAGGAGCTTGTTGCTGGCGGCGCTAGCCACGGACATCGAACAGGACCTTCATATTTTTTCCATTCTTTTTTGTAGAATTCTTGGATGAAGTTCAATCTTTGAATTTATGCATATAATAGTCCTGATTTCTCTCGAAATTGATTCGGAAGAACGGAAAGCAATAAATTGCTGTGCTTAACTGAAGTGTGACAATCAATTTGACTGTGGGCTGGCAATTATTTCCGAAGGATGTCGTTAATGTAATTCCAAACGCATAAATCACATCGGATATATTAATAGTTGCGATGAAAGTTATTTAAGGCCACTGCTGTTTATCTCCGGAACTATGAGATCTGGGCAAATGTTAAATCATTCGGATGTCGTCTATCTTCTTGTAGTTGAACGGCGCCCAACTTCGAGGTGCCTCTCGGTATTTCTGACACGTTTCTCTGTTTTGATATTTCGATTGTAACGGCGTGGCAAATATTTACTCAGCTCTAACAATTTTGTCACGAATTCAATAAACGCTCGAAATATGGGTGCTCCACACGAATCGTGAATCCTTCCTCGTCGGGGTCGTTCGACGTCGCGCAAGCATCCCTATAGTTTTATTTTCCAAATGATTCATTCATGCCCTCTGAGTCGCTTGAAATTACTTCTGACACTACAGCATACTTTGGCTGCTGAAAATTGTCCATAAAATTTTTGTTTATGTCTGTCCCATCTAAAACAGCAAACATTTCTCATTCAGCCAAAAGTATGTTAGATGCATATTGCAAGGACTGTCAAAATACTACCTTGTCTTCATTTAAAACATTTTAAAAGTAATTACGCTTCCATTTCTTTAGTTTTAGTAGTCCATATTATGATTAGTTAAACTTTATTTTATTATAAGCTCAATACAAAAATTTTTGTAAATTTAAAATAGAAAGTGCAGTTTTGAGAAGATTTAGGAATTTAAAATCTAATTAATTTTATTAGGCTATAGTTGATTCAAACAATTTGACCTTAACAGAATTAATAAAAATATTGTAGTAACACTTTCTCATCAGTCCTAAAAATTTTACTTCATGTAAATTTAAAAATTATTTTTTTCTAGACTTAAAATATAACTTTTATTGTTTACTAAAGTATTTAACAATAGCAGCATACACTGAATAAGAGCTCCATATCCTAATATCTTTCTTTGTAAGAAACCAACTCAATTTTTCAATTTGAAAAATTTAGAAAAATTAGACATGAAAAGTATTCATTTTTCTACAAAAAACTTCCAGAGTAAGAGAATACAAAATTAACTGAAATAAAAGCTATAAATGTTTTGCGATTCGCATATTCAAATTGGATAGATGGAGATTCTTGTGGCCGAACATTTGACATTTAATATTTGTAGCATTCAAATTAGCGGTAACAAAATAGTGAAGTATTGACATTAAATTTTATTGAAATCTAACATATTTAAATAGGGAAAAGAAAATTTTTTAGCTGGTGATATAAAATGCCCAATCTTTAATTTTTCAAATATCTTAAAATTTTATTTGATTCAATACGAAAACCGGGATATACATAAATACTGTTCTGGCAAATTTATATCAACTGCAAAACTTTATATATAGTATGTAAGACTATTTTTTAAAGGACCCTACCAGTTGTGCTTATTATTCGACTGTTTTTTTTTTCAAAAAGATTAGCTAAAAATTAAGACACGCCATAGCGATAAAAAATATAATTTATCATCAAAGTCCCTCCAGAAGAATTAAGAAAACGATCTCCTTGAATCTTAAAAACTTAGATGCGCCCACACACTATACAGGTTAGATTAAATCGAGGATGGAGTGTAGCGCGCCGCTGTAACATAGTTGCTGGAAACTTTATTATCAGTGATACCAAACGGTTCCGCAACCCCAATTACAACCTTTTAATGGGAATCAGATACGCAGATGGTTTCCAGTGTTAATGGCCCTCAATTAATTAGTTTTTACAACTTCGCCGCCCTCGTTCGCCGGGCTATTGGTAATTTCAATTTTATGATTCAACGTGCTCGCCTTAATAGCTGGAAGGAATTCCAGTGCAGGTCGTTGCTTACCAAAACGACAGGTAGCCCTTGGCTGCGGGCTCGCCGGCTGTCTGGTGGGTTTGTTTTCGCGCACAAGGCGCCCTGCCGACGGTAATTCATTTGAACCAATTATAACACCTGCATTATGGCTGTTAGGCGAAAATAAAATCATTTTATTGTCCGGAAGCATGTTATTGTGCTTCTTCTAATGAAGTGATAATATTAAGTGTTAGTCGCCAGTTTGAATATGAACAAAAATATAAGACAGAAATTATTATATGTATAATATACTGTTACAAAATTTCCGTTCGTTGTAATTCACACCTGGAATTGTCATCAGGTGGATATAGGGACCGGCGTTCGATCAGCACGATCGTGGCGTCTGTGGCATGGGCATTGGCCATTCAACCACACTGATGAGATCTGATCATGTGCCACGGATCGAAACGCCCACAATTTTTGGGCTCATCTGTCTCGGCGGACGAGCATTTATTCTTAAAAAATGAATGTCAAAAATGCAAGTACGTCCCTATATCAGAACTACAACGAAGGGCCGATTGTACAATTTTGTCAGCCAGCCACTCGGCTGGAAAAATTGTAATCACCTAAACGATACGATATCCTTAAGAAAACATTTGAAGTGACCTATAATTTTTAAATTATTTCGTCACACATTTTTGTTTTTATACAAATTGTTTAAGGAACACATTTAAAACTATTTAATGTTAATCACATGACATCGCAATTGTCCGTCGAATTGGAGCACAGTTTATTTTTAAAATTTGAAAACTTTTCATATCCTAAATCACCGCTGAAATGGGAGTCACATTAGAACTTATCGTACCTTGGAGCTGAAAAAAATATCCTCTATAACTCGAAGGATTCTCCCATTGAAAAAACCATAAATTTTGGCTCTTAAAAGAACATCTGGAAATGATTGCTCAAGGGTGGAATTTCATCTCCGAATACTTTGCCAGAAATTCAGCTAAAGTGAATCAGTCTCATTTTTACATGCCAGTTGGAACCCATCCAAATAATGTTATCTGCGCTTCCTCTGGATTATTTCATTAAACACTTAAATCGGTCCTTAAACAAATTTAAAGTTCCGGCAAACTTAATTTGCTAAATCCGAAAATAAATTATCTTTGGAATGGGGGCTAGGTGCACCTCAAAGTGCCCGGGGGACTTACCAGAGCTCAAGAACTTGTGTACACAGAAAAATTTCGGCAACATCACAACTATTATTTGTTTGCACTTCTGCCGAAAGTGAGTCCTGATCCCAGAAATAGTTACAATTGCATAACTCGATGCGGTTTTGCAGAATTTTGGGCGTTGCGCGATGAGGGTAACTATAGCAGTCTGGTGTTGTGCGCCAATGAAAACTTTTTAAAAACTAAGAAATTATAAATTACATGAAAAATAAGTCATTTATTATGGGTTCAATTCAAACTTTATTGAAAGCGATTAAGAAATAGAGGGCTGCCGTACTTACCAAATTAAATACAAAAGAAACTACAACGAAACTACAAAAAGTTTCGACATTAGTATTCTCGAAATATCCTTAGTATCTATTTATTTATTTTCACTGAAATTGATTAAATTTGCAACCACTTTGGCAATCGTCCACTTGAAAACGGATTCGCATTCAATGTCCATAATCCTCCAAATATCAATTCCCGCGGCAATCTCTTGAAATTTACAATTATTGACCTTATTCATATTTAATACCCATAAAATGTAGGCTAAATGTTATTGGAATATGAAGTACCTATGTACCTCTAATGAAAAAATGAAACATTTCGAACCAACCAAACAAGTACACAAACAAAACATTGACTTGATAAAGGTAGGGACAGGAAGAGATGATTTATAGACCCACATGTACATACATAGGTTTGATCGAAATCGATTGAAAATACGGGAGCAATCGTAGTTACAAAGCTATATTTAAAAATGTTTGCAGTCATCAACTCATTTGATGAATTTTCACCTTTTTGACACATAACACAACAACGGCATCAATCTGGCAAATGTATTGGCCACTTTCGATTTCTAGTGATTAAAAAATACAGTAGATATTGGCTCTAATCGAATTTTACATAAGAGAGAGATGCCTCTAACCCCCTGACATGAATTTAGACATCATTCTAAGAAGACTAACCTAAAAATTGGGGCATAATTTGTAATGCATTTATATTGCTTACAGAATCCAAATTGGTTTCTCTCGAAGCGTCCAAGGAGAGAAGGGCAGAAAATCAATTCATTCGGCTGTAAAGGCGGCCAGTAGATGGGCTGTGTGTGAGGCAAAATTTTTATATTTGGCAATTTGAATATCCTTAATTTGCTGGGCGAACCGCCACAACTGGTTTGCCTACGCGCCGCCCCGAATGCCTTTCTAATTTGAATTTTAATGAGTTGACTGGATTTTTTTCCCGGCTCACCCTCATTTCGCAACATTTGTTTCAACAACTTCGGCTGTCGGTTAAAGCCATGTTAACAATTTTCATTTTGCCTAGGAAGAGCAAATAACCATCATGGTGGACGGCATGAAAATACTTACTGCAAAGTACATCGATCTAGAAACTTTAACTAAGGGGAGCTTGTTTACTACGAGTATGGCACAAGTCTAATTCCGGCATTTTCAAAATTTTTGAATGAATACAATTTAAAATTGTTATGAAGTGGTCACATCTTGTTATCTTTATTTACTCACAAAATGTGTGACAAAAGTCGTTCAAGTTACTAAAAAAGTAGTAATTAACTAAAATTAATTTGTAAGACATTCAAGAATTTTATTCTCGAATTCTTATACAAAAATAACTTTTGTAAATTCTTTTAAATTCGTTTCGTACGAAAGTTATAACCGAGCTCTAAGACTTATGTACGTATACGTATGTATTTACTTACATTTATTTAAACCTTCGAACAACTCATGTGCGATGAACCTTGATATAACATTTTATTTTTATTCTGTTCATAATAAAATCAAGAACTTTGTGTAGAGCTTAGCATACCTACTCGTTTTGATTTCATATACTTATACTAATAATAAAGTAAGAGAAAAATTAATTCTTCGCAAATTTTTAGATCATTAAAAAGGATGAAAGAAGTCAAACTTTTGTTTATTGACTTTTGTTAGGTATTAAAAAAAAAATTCCAGCCGCATCGATGATGGCTCAGAGTAATATTCGCTGGATTGACAGTGAGAGTTGATAATGTCAAGTCCCGAAGATTACTTATAATTGGAAAAGTCGAGGAAAATGTGAAATTTCGTTTTTATCAGGAAACGACAGAAGTTGAAAAGATTTCCTTGGTCAGTGAGCAAGCAGCGTCTGAGTTTGCCGTTTCTTTGATAAACTGCCGGATCTAAGCCACAGCTACAGAGCGCTTTGCAAGTTGGGGTAGTTGCAGAAGGGTCGAGTTCATTTTGAGGTGAGGGCTGGACAGGTACAGGCTCATGATTTGTATCTCATTCGAAAATGATTATCCTCTAGCCGTTTTTGGCTACTTCGATTATAAATATGTACTATAAGGAGAGGTTATTTTGGAACTTTCTCATGAACTCTTAACAATTTCCAATACCCTATACATACATATGCTGTTTTACAATTTGTGTGCTTTCTTTATCTTCTTATGAATTGAAGAAATAAACAGTTTTTCTTTCATATTGAATAAAAATATTTTTTGAATCGTATTATACTTCATATGTATGTACTTTCAATTATTTGGATCATGAAAAGGCTAAATAGCAAATAGCAAGGATCATTCACAATAGCAAGTACTTTTACTCCCATAATCCTAAACAAACGGTAGCAAATAATTAATATTATTTTTATTATACCTATGAAAATCACCTTTAAGCTGATTATTTAATTCCATGTTTCAACAATGTTCCAAGAAAAGTTAGTCTATAGTGACTCATAACTAAAACTGCATCCACTGCAAAACGCCAAAGCTATACCTATGTACATACATATATACTATGAAATTTAAACAGTAGTTACCTTCATTTCGTGGACATCCACTGAGAAATTATAATATTTTTTAAATTAATCTTCTAAGGGGGTAAAGCATGATGAAAAATTTGTGTGGGAAAAAAATCTTGTTCAAAATATATCAAGTCAAGACGATAACATAAATATGTTGTAAATTTCCTGAACCTGTATTGGCCTATGTAATAGAAATCTATCTAAGATATTGCCCACCCCATACCATTAGGGACTAAATGTCAGGACACCTCAATAAGACTGTTCGAGGCAATTTATGGCAAAATCGATTTGTTTCTCCGTTTTTTTTTCCTCCTCGAAATTATTAGGGAGCAAGTAAGCCGGACAGCTGTTACATGATATCATTTGCTACTTTTCGGGTATCTTGTTATACAAAAGGGAACTTCTGGAAACTATGAAAAAGTGATACACATCATTTAAAAAGAGTTTTCCTAAACGTGCTCCAGATTGTGGCATTTAGTCCAACATGATAAATGTTTTCTGCCGGAGGTGAAAGCGAATCGATCCTTTAATTTGAATTCAATTGATGCAACCTTACGTAACAAACCGGGTGTTCACCTTTCAGTTTCGAATTTCGTCAGTTTTAGAAATTCACATTTTCGAAATTTTTTCTCAGTTTACCCCGACTCATACCCATGCTTGATTCGTTTTTTGCCTAAATAAACATCGATGCGACGGAATATTTCTAACTAAAAATGCATGGCACTCATTAAAATAAATTACCAAAAAATTCGCCACCCTAAAGTCCAAGTTCCGAGGCAGACAATTAAAAACCACCCCAGCCGGGTCCGTGCATATGCGGCGGGGGTCTTCCAACCATTTTCTGCGGTAGTAACGCCCGCATCCTGGGTAGGCGTTCGGCGATAGCAAAAAGTTTCCTATGAACGAGGATTCTTTATCAAATCCGCCGTAATTGTCAACACTTTACTCATATCAGACTGTGCCGAGCACTGAAGCAAATTGTCACCCTGTGAAACGTTAGTACCTTTGTTTGCCACAGGACACTGGGTGCACTCCTGTGCGATATCCCCGGGAATATTTTTCCTTTCTTTTTCACTGGAAAAACAGACACAGTGGATCTATACCTTGTTATCTGCTGGTAGTCCATGGGAAAAAGAGTTGTAGACTCACTTCCGATGGTGTGAATGGCTCCGGCTACAAAAACAACAGAGCGTCCTTTTTTCTGTCGAACCCCCACAAGTTTTTGTGCGACACAAGGGGATGACATATTTCGGCTCGGTCACCAGGACCGTGGAGGCGATAATGAAGAAACACTAAAATTCCTGAAATCCCTTAATGAACTGCATGCACTTTGGCGGCAGATTATTGCCGACTGTTGTTTTTTCATCGCTGATTGAGGAACAATTTGGAACGATATTATTACGAATTAAATTGAATGACATATAACAGAATGTGGCTTCATACATACATGTAATAGTATTTTTCATATAATTCGAAATAATTATATTTATCTAGATACCTACCTTAAGTTTTTCTGTAAAAGACAAAAGATCTTAATCTTGTTAGGATTTCTAATCGTGAATTGTAGTCTAGGTACCTACTATGAACAATTTATTATTTATTTTACTATTGCCTCTACAGTTTAAGCTTCCTTTTACATACAATATGTTTCGGTGCAAGTAGCATACATATACATTTACAGGTTGCACGATCTATTCGAAAAATGCTTTCAAAATAGTCTATTCCCTCTGGAAAAAAACTTGTTGATCAGCGTTGTTTCCGCCCGGGACTTGCGTAGAGGGGTTTTTAGGCTTACTGATTCAAAATTCATAAGTCGCTGATTTAACATCTGATAACAAATTTTAATAATTCAGTATATGGAGGTACACATAGGTGCTTGATTAGTTACAAAAAGACTATTTTCGAACAGATGTACAGATTGCTTGATGAAGAAACGTTGATCAGAAGATAATTTAGAATCAATTTGCATACTTCATAAAATATAATAAACAAGTTTTCGGTTTTCAAAAATGAAAATAATAGCAATATAAGTACCTACAGCTGCTTTACGGGTAGACATACAAGAAAATTTTCATCTCATTACAGTCCCGTCATGTGATCCTACAATTTTTATGTCGATATTTAATAATAAAATAAAATAAAAGCTTAATTTAAATTATTATAATTATTTTAAATGCAGTTACGAGTGAGTTTATCTCTAAGCCAATTAATTCGTAGTTAATTCTTAATTATTAACTGACTAACTAATTATAAACTGACAAATTCTTTAAGTGCGCACAAAATGGTACATATTGCCAAATTAAATCAATATTTCTTTTGGATCAACCCAAAATCAATAAAAATTCTTTGGGTGTGCACTCAACTTTTAAGTGCAAGTAACCATTGAGCTCCTTGCGAGACCTTCCCGAAGAAATTCACTTCCTGAGCCGGAAGTTTTAAAGGGCGAATGTCCGTGCCGCGCCGACCAGGGCAGCTGAGTCACCAGTTGAAATCTGAATTAATTACCATTAAGTTTCGTTCTTTTTTCTTCGAAATTAATTTATCTTTCAATCGTGAATTAATGGATGGTTCGTTACAAGGCAAAAACCCGGACGGCGTCATTAATCGGTTTAAAGTTTGCTTTGCGAAAACCATCTTGGAGCAGCCCTCGAGGTTCAAGGGTTAATAAGTGCGCCCTTCACATGAGCGAGGGTCCCATGCAACATTTGCCTTTAACGTATATTAAAAGCGTTTTCGGGATCGCTGCCCTGTGTCATGACGCCGTTAATTTTGATCATTCTATGTAATTTATATTAATTTAGGATGAGAAATAAAATAATGGAAGACGGACATTTTGTTCTGTTGTCGGCTTGTAAGCCAACGTAGACTTTTATTACATTTTTTTCTTCGGCAAAAAACATAAATTTCCTTAACATAGATTTGAACTGAACATTAACGAAATTCAATTCAAGTTTCAGAAAATCGTTAAAGTTTTAAAACGACATTGAGTCACTCTTCTTTTATTCTCTAAACTCTGCGTTTAAAAGCAGCCAAATTAATGTTATTCTTTTTATACTTTGGATAGTTTATTTAAGAATAATTTTAATTTCTAAAACGATATTGAAGAATGTAATTGAAAGTGCACTACCTGCTTATGCAAAGTGTCAGAATTTAAATTACGTAGTCCTTTATATCAAAAACATGTCGGATTGGTTTCGTCAGAATAGCAAGGAATTTTCTAATCTAATTTAATTTCAAAATCAGTGACACATATTGAACGTAAATTTAAATAATAAAAGAAGAGAATCAAACTAAGCTTCCATGACAAAACAACACCGGAAGTAATAATCATTTTCATAATGCAGAACATAATTTTCTGTGTGCCGCAGGCCAATTCTCAATTGTTGGGAAGGGAAGTCAAGAACAAGTATCTTGCAAATGAAAATCTATGATGGATTTTGACTTTGAAAGCCGTGTTAAAATTTGTGCAAATGCAATCGACTTGACTTCTAGTTCGTATGGCAAATAAGAAAAAGTTAGATAATTTAGTTATAGGTAACTTAACGCTTTATGAAACATTAGCGGTTTGCAAAAAATATCAATCTTATAGACTACAAAAAAAAACTATTAGTCAAATTATGTTTCACTTCGAATATTTTCCAATATCCGTGTTTGAATTTATTTTTAGTTTATTTGTATTAATACGTTTTTTCCGTTTGAGAATTATTTATGGGTCAAACGCAAAAATAATGTTCGGGCAGTGTAAAAGAAAAAACAATTTTTTTGGTTCTTTTTTGTTTTATTTTTTATTTTTTGATGAATTACAAATAAAGCACATATCAAGAGTAACCCTACCCATAACTTTGTTTAATTCTAAAATTTATTTTAAACTGATGATTGAAGCACAAATAATTTGGGAAAAAAGAATTTTCCACGGAAATTTAGAGGTTATTTTTGAATGATTGGAGGAAAAATGAATTCATTATTGTAATTAAAAATAGGTAGTACTAAGTTATATTGCTTTTAATTGAACTAATTAAAGTAATCTTGTAAAAAGACCATTTTTCGTCTCTTCTGTGGACTATTTGGTCCACAGAAGAGACAGAAAAAATTGAAAATCTCCGTTTTTTCAGTCAATTTGGTTGAACGATTTCTATTTCTTTTTTTCTAGTAACCAACACGTCCATTTACAAATTAATAAGAAACATAAAAAAAAATCGGTGCTGATTTTAACTTATTATATTTACATCGACTGTTTTGCGTTTGACCCTTATATAATATAGATATTTTTCAATTTCGAGTTATAAATCACAGCAATGGGAGCAAGTTAGCTGCTCTTTATTATCTTAGATGTATGTATATGATATTTATAGTCAAAACCGATTTTCAGCTTGAAAGAACTTAATTTTTTGTACAAATTTCACTGATTCTGCCACGCGAAATGTGATGTGCGTAATATGAATATTGTATCTGACCATCGTTTATTTGAAGGGCAATGCAAAAAAATCCTCTTAATCATTTTTAAACTACATCTACATACATGTAGGTATTTATGGACAAAACATTTTCAATCAGTATGGAGGAAATGATGAAATTGAGTCGGAAGCATTTATCTCAATGACTTTTCCAGGGGTTTCATTTTGACGCTTCGAGAGTCGAAAACAAAATTGTCTCGTATAATTTTGCCAATTGATCCTCCAGTAACAATCGAAAAATACATGCAAGAGCCAATTCAAAACACGCAAAAAAGTGAATACTGCAAGCAGGAAAAAAAACACGAGGGAAGCCCCAACGACAGTAAAATCCGCGAAAATAGCTGGGTACTCGGGATTCTATTGAGGCTGCTGACTTTGATTTCCCGATGATGCCGTCATCGGAATCCGCGGATTCCGAATGGCGAGCCACTTAGAGCGGTGCAATAAATTTTTAATATCGCTGCACATCATCCGTGGGTCGGGATGGCAATTCTTGATGAGTTGCATACTTGCCGCGCCCCGCCACTCGGGCCCTGGTGCAGCCTCTGCGCTCTTTTATTCTTACTTTTGTGTAAGAACAATTCAAATCGACTGCAATTGAAAAGTAATAACCGACCGGGGTTAGTGGGATAATCCTCCAAGCATCTGTTGAATAGATAATAAGGGGTTTAACCGGGGTATTTTTAGGATATTGCCGCTTGCGATGAAATCACAATACCACGCGTCAAAATATCCATTTTGCGGATACTTCCGGGTTATATTGGAAAACAACTTGATATACATAGTACATACTACATACATAATACATACATAAGTACTCTATGAAGAACAAAACCTCAATGATAGAGGGATACACTTTAAAAACTAAGTATAAAGTCACAATGAACTCAAGAGATATGTTATACATTTTTCTATTGAAAAACAATAAACGTTATGCAAAATAGTGTGAAATTACAGTATCAAACATAAAATAAAATTTGTGTGTTAACAAATTGATTTAAATCTACCACCATTCAAGCCAAAATTCAGCAAAAATATTTCGTGAAGGCGTATTTCCTACAGTGAAGACCTGCTACCATAAAATTATTTATTATTTTTAGTGCATTACTTATAATTTTTTGCATTAAAAGTCTTATTTCATGTTACGAAATAGTAGGTATTAACTAAAATTCTTTATCATGTACCTACATTATCTGTTTCCTTTTTCTTAAAAACTATTAAACACACTTAGTAAATTGGGTTCACCATGCCTAAATTCTTTTACCAAGTCCAAATAAGCAAATTCAAATTACTGTTCCAACCATTCCCAAACGCCAAATTTTGGAAAAAAATTAGTAGGGAATTAAAAGTAAGAATTTCAAATTCTATTGAATTTTTGATTTCTATTCCACGATAAATATCAAGTGTGGTAAACGCTAAACAGACTATTATAGACAAAGTAATTAAATATACTTCTTAATAAATGTTAGGACATTGAAAGATATTAAAACAAATTAAATATATGATATTAAAACAAGTATCGAAAAAAACTTTAGTAAAAAAATCCCGTTCTATCCTGCAAAGATGAATTTTTTCCCAGAAAGTCAGAAAACGTTTTTAATACTTTAGAAAATAAAATCATGGCGGAATCTTAAGCCAGTCAATATTCTGTAAAGTTGGGCACTGTAAGCGGTGGCGGTGGGGCGGCTGCGGTGAACACTGTCGGCGCCACATCCGCGACATAGGGTGCTCATCAATTTGAATCAAGTGGAATAAATAATTAGAATTCGCCACCATCGTTCGAGCGTCTATTTTCATAGAAAACGACTCGTATATAACAATTTGCTTTTATAGCTCCCACAGACACCAGATGACGGCGATCCATTAAATCCTGTTCCGCCTCTTGGCAAGTCAGATACTTTGTAGAACCGAAAAATTTTTCCATGGGAAAGAACAACTTGAACCACATTTCGCCGTCTTCCAGAGATAGAAGCTCTACTGCTCGCAAAGTTAACCAGGGCGGATATTGGTTAAAACTTTTGGGTGGCAACACATGCACAGAACAGCTAAAAAGAGCGCCGAAAGAGCCCTAAAAAGTGCTCTGTTGAAAGTGCAATTAATGTTATTTAAGAACAATTACAATCACGAGAATCGGAGCTTCTATTCCGGGGAATTATACGCCGCCAGATTACGATTATATGCAAATGCGGCGTCTACTCACGCCCCTGCCGGGCCCATTCTAATCCGACTCGTTCCGGCGCTGTGTGATGAATATCGGATGCTCTGGGGGTTGTTTTTCGGTTGCAGAACTAAAGAATGAAAATGTAAAGTGATCCTTGGGGACATTGACAAAGAATTCGAGAAATAAAAATCATCTCGTTATCGAAACTGTGCCCGGGAGATCCCTGCGGTGGCTTAACAACCCCCAGAAGCACTAAAAATTTGACGCCCTTGAAATATTAATAACGAGCTCCATTCACGCAAGAAACGAGTTGAAAACTCGAAATTTGTGTTTTTCACAGCCTATGGTACACGCCTTCGGGGATAATCCGGGACAGAATTAGCTCCCCGAAATTTGGAAACACCCATCGAAAATCATGGCGTTTTTAATATGCATATTTGGCCTTAATGACGAGGTGCAGGAGCGACATTCGCCAGGAGCACCAATGGCACTTAGAAAGAGGTCGCTCGACTATTTCCTAGATCACGTTGGACCAGAGCCAGGCTATCTTCGCCCATAAGGTTTATTAATTTCCCATTTAAAGTCGAAAAAATTGATATTAATTACCCGAGTTGTCCTCCCAGGCGCAGCTGCTCTTGACAAATAAGGGCCTCCGACCGAAATGGGGCACTGCACTTCGGTAGTTGACTCAAGTGGCCCCAGAATAGGTTTTTAATTAACTCCCTGCAAAATGCTCCTCTCGGCTCAACCAGTATTGGTTCGCTTCAAGGAGGCTTTTAAAATTTTATCCAACTTAGTTTGCTGTCTCGGACGGCTACGGGCAGAACTGCCCGTTTTCTTTAAAAATATCTCTTAATTTAACTGGCTGCTGCTTCTGGTTCTTATTTTTACGATACCATTCAAACTTAAGATAGAAACGGATGATTTTATTCGCAGTTATTAAAAGCATTTTTAATTTTTTACTAAAATTGAAAATCATATAAATACTAAATAATGTGCTTGTCTCAACATAGCAAATTTAGAACACTCGGATATTCCTGAACTCATAGACAGATATTGTATGATTTAATAGAATTTTTAGTCAATTAGATATGGGTGAATATTTGAAAAAGAATAAGCCCAGAATCTCTCTTTTTGAAATAACTTAAAATTACAACAGCAGCAACATCCTAGACACTATTTTAAAAAATATGTGGTGTAAATTTCATCAAAATCGCATGGGTAGATCTTGAGATATTTTGGATCTGTTTTCTACCACGCGCGTTTCAAATTGCTATAAGTTAAATAATAGCTGTATTTTTTTCGTATATCCAATCAATTTCATATTTAATTGAAGCTTTCCAAAAGAAGGACTTTTAAGTTTGCATCAAATTGCAATATGATTTTTATTCGTGCAAAACTTCAAATCTTGAAGTAAAATTTTTTCAGATTAATTTTTCACTTAAAAGTGGATAAAAAACACATGTGGAACAACTTAAAATATTCTTAAAAGTATATTATAATAAATCTCTACAAACAATTTTTCTTTTAATTTCAACAATACTGCGTAACCCCTTAAAACCAATTATCTAATTTTTATAAACAAATGCGTGCCAGCGAAAATCAATGGAACCTTAGAAACAGTTTAGCGTCGTTCTTATACAGACAATTTTCACAAATTATTTAAACAATTCTGGGAAAAAACTATATGTGACTTTTAATTTATGTTATTAAAGCAATAAAGCTTTTCCTAATCTTTGAGATTACTTCTGATATTTTTGATATTTTTCCTTCCTGATATATTAGACCCTAAAAAATGAACATCTTAGAGTATAAGCTTCATCGCCTGCAGCTAGTTAAGTATAAAAGTCAGGTTTCCAAAAAAAAAGCAGTATCAGTCCATTATTAAAAGCTGACGTTAAGTGCTTCCCTCGGTTAATAAGCTCTTAAAGTAGAATTGGTGCAATTAGCGTGCTCGCTACGGCGGGCGGAGTGTTCGGAAACCTCCTTCCTAAAATACGAAAGACGACAATCTTTTCCCATTCCATTAGAGACAAAAGATGATTAATGAAGGTCCCTACACTTCGCGGACCTTTTAAGGTCTTCCTATATATGATAAATGAAAGTATCCTCCTTAACCTGGCTGCCGTCTTCGACGTCCCATTGTAATGGAGGAGCCGTTTCCATCTAATTAAACTTTTAATCTTTGCGCTTTGTGTGCTTTTTATGATTCACGCCTGAATTTAATTGCCTCTGCCTTAATTGATTGAATGCAAAAATCCAAATAGAATAGGGACCGGACCCGGCGATGTAATGCTTGCATCGCTAGGGTCGTCTCTTTCACTCCGCCGGCCAACCCCCGCGATTAGGGCGGGACGGAGAGAGTGCTCCAGACCTGCAGGACTTCCTTGGCATTCAGCCATTAGACAGTGTCCCCAAATAGCGAGTGGATTAAGCGATGAAAGGATTTTCTCACAACCAAATCGCTGCGAACGTGTTTTTAAGGGGTACAATGGAAGCCTCTTAATAAGCTGGTGACTGTCCTACAAAAGTAAAAAAGAACTCACTTAGATTTTAGAAATTTAATTAGCGATTGTAATATTTTTTCAAACGCATCAGAAAGAAAGGAAATTAATTAATACAATATATTGTATGATTCTTTTTACTAAACTGCAGCTTCATTTGATTTCATAATGAATAATAAATAGTTAAAAATAATACTCACACTAAAATGGTTGTATGTTTTTTGTTTTAATTATTTAGCAGATTTAAAAAAGGACTCAATTGAAAAAATAGTAAATTTTAATATTTGACTAAACTACGATTTGTAGTTATAAATTAAGTATCGATATTTTAACTAAAATCTCATAGTAAATTCACGGACACATTTACCAATAGTATGATTTTTTAAAAGCAATGTTAAGATATAATTCTACACTTGTCCTGCTATATCTTATATATTATTTCTACTGTCAACATCCCTTTTTCTCTACTAATACTTCACCAAACTCGCATACTCACTTTCACTTAGCATTAAACTAAAAAATAATACCATAGGCCAACGTCTTCAGTGAATACGAGCAAAAGTGTTTGCGAAATTTCGCACGGATCCACTAGTTTAATATTAAAAAAAGATATAGAAATTAATATATTTTTAAATTATTATTTTTCAGCAGGGTAACAAATTATTTGGAATTTTTTTGTTTCGTGCGCTATTGGGATTCGGAATTCTAAATGTTCCTAATTAGAGGTATAAATAAGAACGTTTGTTATTATTACTTCAAAGAAGTTTTACTTTGTTGGTAAAATCGCCTCATAAGTATTTAATGTAGAGTTCTTTTGCCAAATGAACAAATAATAATTTTCCAGCATACAAACTTACGTCCATAATAGTTTAATACCCCTACTTACTTTACTTATTTGTTATACGCTTGCATGACTTTAAATTTCCTCAAAAAGAAATATCCCTGAATTACATCGTCCCAACGGAAAATCATCTCTGGTTGCACTCGGACATCGGAATGAGTTTTCTTGGGAAAAATTGCTTAAGTCTTTTTTAATGTTCCCCATAGTATCCGAAAAAATCCCCTTGATGGACACGATCTAAGGCGATGTCGGGCAAGAACAAGCTGCATAAACTACGAGTTTACAAGTAGTTCATTCAAATAAACGAGAATTTATGCGGTCGTGTCCTCCAGTGCTTAAATTGAAGTGGAGACATGTATCTTTATCAACAATTGTCTGGCGCAAAGTACATTTGTGCAAGTACATCTCGTAATTAACGTTATCAAACAGGACAGACGAAGTTTGTGCGGACATACAATTCCCAATTTGCCTGCTGTTTCCCCAAAAAGAGAGACTCTTCGGCTGGTGCAGCCCCAGTGACCGATGTCGAGCCATTTTGAACGTTGCCCGCTCCAAGGGCCCTCTTGCCCGGGGCAGCAAGTGTCTTGGGGATGTTAAAGATTGCCCCAAACGTGAACCAGAGCTGGTGACACAATGCGCGATTTAATGACTCAATTCTTGCGTTTATACCACCAAAAGGAGTGGCACATTTGCATTTTATTGAGAAAGGGTCTTCTTAATTGGTACTTGATCTTTCTCTTCAAAACTAGAGCTCAATATCAAGGATATTTTATGTTGCAGTCTGACCGCATGAAAAAACATTATCTTGAAATTCTGTATAATAGATTCAAAAGTTGCAGACAATTTATATTCACATTATCTGAATATAGAATATCAACTAGGACAAAAAAGCCAAAAATTAGTGAGTGTTGGATAGTTTGATTGTAAAAGAATACGTAACATTGTAACAAACTACATAATAAATAAAATTATTATTATTACTATAATATAAGACATGTAACGCAAAAGATTACGTAGGTCCTGATCAGGATTGCCTGACAAAAATTAGAAACTTTAGATAGAATGGCAATCCTTGTATATCTTCTTGGCTGCAATACAAAGTGTGAATTATAAGCGCAAGCAAGTTTGTAACATAGTTTTAAACAGTTTGAATTTAATGGTCCTCTTAGCATGATTCCAATCACGAAAATCTGATGTTATTTAGTAATTTTTGGTACTTGGAAGGCGTACATTTAATGACATGCTCCTGCTTTATTTTAAAGATTTTCTGAGGTTAATTCTAGTCGTGTAGTATTGCTTCCATAAACTGGAATCTATATGAGCAATTGGGCAAAATTTACAATATTTCTTTTTGATCAATGTTGTCGTTGGCATAGGTATACTTGCTGAATTATTTCATATATTTTTCTGACAAGAAAACCCAAATATTGGGCTCTGGAAATTTGTGAAAGATAGACAGACAGACATCGGATTAAAGATAAAAATTTTGTTTTTCCAATTTCGGTAAAAAACACTAAAAAGTTAAAGGTTAAATATCACGGTTCTTCAAATAAATTGGATTTTATTTTCAGAGAAGTCTCGTATAAGTTAGGACGCGCTTACATTGCAACCGATAATTATAATAATTAATAAAATGTGACCATTATGCTATCGGTATGCAATTTTTACTATAAGCCCTAACCCATTGCTAATTTGCCCTACGGAAAAATGGGTGAAATTATGAAGGAATATGCTTCCAAATCAGACCGTAATGGATTCGACCGGCGAGATGAATTTCGAAAATAAATTGTTAATGGAAAACATCAGCCTTGCATTATCGTCGGGCGGCAATAAATCTTACTTTCGCCGGGTCTCGTGCTGCATTTTTCAAGAGCACAATCCCGGGGATGGCGGAGCTGCCCTTGTGTCGGGCCGCAACCGGAGTGCAGTTCTACCGCCGGCTGCAGTTGTTAAAAAGTTTACCCTACTTGATGGGGGTGGATGTGCCCGAATTCCATTGAAAAACAAAAAATCTCGAAACGACGGAGCATCCGTCCGCTTCAATTTCCAGCACCACTAGCTGCGGCACCTCAGGATTTTTAGCGAAAAACAAAGGCGACAGGAGAAAACCGGCGCGAGCTCTTAATGTCATCTCGCCGCTGCGATGAGTGCCACATAAGAGGGATGTCCTCATAAAAAACTTAACCCCGATCAAGTGCTCCTGACATGTAAGTTATGCGAAAAGTTTCCCCGAGGACCATAATTTATTCATGACAGATGATCGCCCGGGCTCAGACACAGGCGGGTCCCGAGGAGGGCTGCCACGGGCCAAAGATGAGCCCCGAACACTCGGTGACATCCTGAGGAGGAGATTGATTGATTGGCCCTTAGGCTCCGGTGACGGGGGTCAGCCCTGGTGTTTTGCACGGGTTAATTATGCATTGTAAACGGCGCTTTGTTCGCCCGCCGGACCTTGCCGCCCCCATCACTTCGGACCGGAGCTAGCACCCTTGAACTTGAGGAGATAAACAGAATCTCAATGTCCTCGAGTCCTTCTTCAGATTGACTTTGTAATCGGGGCGGAAGCAGATGTCCCCAGAGCGATTTCGTAGATACGCTGCACCCTATCTCGCGGAAATTGCCCATATATCAGCGCCGCTGTTCACTGAGGAGGTGCATTTTGTACCGAGACACGCTCCGCGGTGAATGGGGCTGCCGGGGCGGAGATATCCCATCTCTCGTAAATAATGCGCCTGGATCCTTTGTGCGACTCGTACCTTCGCGCCACGACAAAGGACAAAACGTAAAGCTATTTTTAACGACATTGTAACCTCCCCCAGAAAATACGCTATAGCCTCTAAAATCCAACAAAAAAAAGGACATTTGCATGCAGTTCAATAATTTCGACTATGTATTATTATGTATTAATGAAATGAAACTGCTTTCAGAAGTTTTATAACTTTAAAAGTTAAATAAATTAAGTAAGGCAATTTGTAATCTTTTCAATCAAATGTCATTAGATGTTTAAAGGCGCTTAAGTAAATTTTACACTATAGGTACCTAATGAATTTTTATATTACATATATATTTATGTATGTCTTTTACATGTATGAATATTGAATGCATATAAAAATATTTTAGAAAAATATATGGCATAATAAGCGTCATGGTATGGAACTGTATGGCAGGAAAATCTATAAAAAAAAATTGGAGGAAAATCAAATACGATTTGTACAAAAGATGAGCTGTGTGGAGTAGTACAGTACACTTTTCGGCAAGACAATGCAACAGCACATACTGCCAAAAAGATTAAGGATTGGCTTGGAAATTACAGAAAAACTTAACTTACACGAGAATGGCACCCTAAAAGCCGTGATCTTAACCCGATTGAATTTTTATGGAGAATAATAAAAAAAGACTTTTTAAAACATTACAATTCAAGAAATATGAGATTCAATTGCACTCGAAGATAATGCCTTTTTATATTAGCGTAACATTCGTAACTTTCAATACCTTAACTTCTCAGCGTTACCAACGATAGCGAACAGGTTAACAAATAATTAATAAAAATTTAGAAATTTGTGTTCCCGACTCCGCCGAAGGCTGCAATCTTGTAAACGCCTCAAATTTAACATCAGCATTATTATCATCAACAGATACTTCTTCATTTAAATAAATTAAATGTATGTATTTTAGTACAAAAAGGTACTCCAAAACCTTTTACTGTCTCCAAGAAAAAAATTCTTCAAATTAACATGCAAAACCTACGGCATACCCGTTAATAAAAAGCAAAAGCTAAAATGGTTATTAAATAGTGTTACTTTTTTATGAATTTTCTACTTAATTAATATTGAAACTTGATTCCCTTGATCTTTGTCTAAACTAACATTGTGCACAAAGTCACCAACTTCAAGGAAATAACTTCTAAACGGTTTAAACTTACTTTGCCCCTTTGTTATAAATAATGCTTTCCACATTAGTTGAATCGGAAAATGGTTAGGTAAAGGACAGGTTTATTGTGAGGTGAAATTGCTATATTATGATTACCCCATAGAATTATGGCTTTCAATTAAATTCATTTGGTTGAATGCAACCCGCAACCCGGGTGCATTTCTTTCCCTCGTGCTCCTGCTGACTTAATTCAAAAGAGCTTTTCAAGGTTGCTGCATTCCGAACCCTCAAGGTAGGAGCGAAGCTCGACGAAGGGCACCTCGAGGGGCAGAAGACGACGCACCTCCCCCGGCATCTCGGAAGGTACTGAGGGTCGCGAGCAGTCGTCCTTTCAGACGACACAGACAACAAATAAGACGAAAATGTGACTTCAAACCGCGCAGGTCCTGGCGAACGTTTTCGCAATAAGTTCGCGGG
Source organism: Machimus rusticus (assembly GCA_951509405.1). NCBI lineage: Eukaryota > Metazoa > Arthropoda > Insecta > Diptera > Asilidae > Machimus > Machimus rusticus. The sequence goes on along the minus strand of OX608051.1, from coordinate 46,783,929 downwards.
CGTTCGGGCGGTTTGTCACGTGCTTTTTCCAGGCTAGCTCGGGGAAATCCCCGTGGTCCTGGAAAATTGTTGCTATTGCAGCTTAGCTGTTGCACCTCGCCACCCTTCCCATGAATGGACGCTTCCCTAATTCCAAATTTTACGCATGCTTTGTTTTCCAGTGGCCAAGACAAAAAGACGAGCGACGCTAAGTCCTGTGGTGAATGGAAAGCTTCGTCCCGGCGCGACAGTGTGGTGGTGGCCTTACTTTCATCTCGCACAATTTCCACGTTTTTGGAAAAACTTGTGAACACAACACACTGCGAGGAGATGGAGGCGAGAGCAGTTGGGATGCTGCATCTGGTCCTTTTGAGGCCGGGCGCCAAAAAGAGACGCCGATAGGTGCGGGAAACTTTAGAGGCCCGCAAACGAATTTCCTCGGATGCAGTTTAAGTTTTCATCATTACCGCCAGGGGCCGGCGAGATCCTTTAGTTTACTATCAACGGAGATGACATTTGGATGGCGCGGAAAAGTCTCCTCCGCGATAAGAGTGAATTTATTGATGAACGGTCGTTACTTTTGAAATAACGAGGTGCAACCGTTTCGATCGTTTCATACTCTCGCTGCAGTCACAACCAATTTTTTTATTTTTATTTTTATATAATTATCCAAGCTCTTTCGCGCTGTTTAAACCTCTGTGACCGTTTTAAGTGAATTTCACTCGACATGTAGTTTATTTGAGGTGTAGTGGATCACAACGATTTTTTTAAAAATGTTATGAACGTTTTCTGTGTCTCAGAGAAATCTTTAATTAAATAACACAGTCTCTGGTGTATTACAGTTTTGTGATTTTGTTTCTAAAATGGATACATTTAATGCAGTTGCTGTTATTATTATTACCTTTGCAAAAGGTACGTTTGATACTCATTTAAAACGAGAATAAAGAGTAAAAGGGAAATGTAAATAAGTTTTTAAATGACAATGCTAACCAACAATAACGACAAATTATATTCTTATACTACTTAATATGTAAATAGTTTACCCTTCTAATATTTAAGTAAATTAAGTTTAGAATTTATCATATGCGATATTAAAAAAAATCATTTTAACTGATCAAATAATATGGCATAATTAAATGTTCATTTTCTATATCAAGTCATCAAGTCTACTAATTTATGTACTTAGATACTATAATTTGGTTACCAGACAACTACATCATATTCTAATTCTATTATATCTCGGATTGCACTAAACAAAAATACGAAAACTTAAATGTTAAGAGATCTCTAAAGTCCGACGTATTTCTTTCAATAAATCCAACCATTTTGAAAGCTTTAGTATATAATGGTTAATTCGATATTAATAGAAAAAGTTTGCTCGGAGATCTTTATAACTGATGACTCTTTCTAACAGGTATGTCCTTAATTTTGCAAGTGATATCAGTTGGATTTTTACATCTCGAGATAATCAAAAAATAACATTTTGATAAGCTTAAGACCATTTATTCTGCTTCATGCAGAAAATAGAGGATAGAAAATACATAAAACAATTATATTTGATGTTGTTACGAGGAACACTTAAGTTATCCGTACATATGCTTAGTTATAATAAGTGGTAGTAATTTATCTTTTTCTTCGCTTGTTATATATTTATTTTTCTAAAAAAAATTAAACTGTACCCCTTTTATTAACAAACTTTTTTTAAAAGAGATCGCAAAGTTTTCAAAGTTCATAAAAATATTATTTATAATAAATGAATTAAATAAAAACCTAAAATATAGTGAATATTTAATATAATATTAATGATTAATAAACTTGAGGATTGATCAATGTGTAAAGACAAATATAAAATACTGTAAAGAGTTAACTCCATAAAAATAAATAAAATAAATCGTGAATATGACAACATTAAAAAATCGGGACTCTATTAAGTTTTTTTATTTTTAGCAAAACTCCTCAATACTTTTGCGATCCTTTTAGCACATATCCTGTTAATTAGGGAGGAAAACAAACTTAAACTGCTTTTAACTTCTTGACACATTTATGAAAATTTATCACTTCTCGGGTAAAATAAATATTTAGTAACAGCGAAAAAGCCATATTGCTTTTAATATTTTGTAGAATACAATTTTCATGAATACTACAAGTATAGAAGTACAAATTTCATTGAAATCGCTAAATTTTCCCATTTTACTTGATATGGGGAAAAGAATCCGGAATTTAATCAATGGATTTAAACTTAAACAGTAAAGAAACCTTGGCATTGATACATAGCGTATGTAAATTTGTGAGAATCCACGATTTTGTCTTCCCTCTCATCACTCCGAAAAGGCTAAGATTTCTAACCGTTTCAAACAGAGGACGAAGAATTTTTTTACCCATAGGCCATAATTAATACATTTAGATGTTTTCTATCTTTTAAATTTGCATTTCATACAGTCGGATTTATTTATTTATATCTGATAAGATATAAATAAATTTATACGCTTCCCTGCGTGCGCACTCGTGATCTGAGCCCATCTGGCGCTCGGATTTTTTTAATTCTTTTAAATTAATCCCTTTTTCCCACTCACAGAAATTCAATCGAATTAATTGAGAGAAAATTTTTTCCGACATACGTAAGTTCGTTGTTCTAATTATGTCAGGGAATTAAACAAGTTAATGAATAATTTTTAGTTACAATATATGTAATTGATTGAAATTATTGATTACTCGATTAAAAAAGGTCCAGCACTTGTAATTATAATGGGGAGCGCTACAGCACACCGCATGAATTCTTTATTGTGCAAGAATTGCAGAAATGGAAAATATTTTGCTTATTTACCTTAATAGCTACAATGAGGCTCAGTACGAATTGTTTATTCATTTAAAACGAGGTAAACATAAAAATCGATTTAATTTGAATAAGATACGATATATTTAGACTTGTCAAGTCATCAGCTTATTGTAAATTGTGAGTGTTTTGGACGTTAACGTTTAATTTTTTTTAACAAAGGTATCTATTATTTTAATATCGAAATCTCCTCCCTCAGGTTCTTTTTGATATTTTGAAGAGTATAATAATATTTAATATTCATATACATTACTAACGGAAAACGAAACCCTTTAGAAAAGTTGAATGGAATTTTCAAAAGAGAATTTCAGAATAAATCAAAATTCGCGTCATCTAAACAATATTGAATATTCAGAGTTTGCAGAATAAAGTGTTCACTCAAAATTTTCTAGCATAAATATTATAAAGATATGGAAAAACATTTTATAAGGTATGGAAGTAATATTCAAAATTTGTATGTATTTTAGAATCATGTTTTACAAATCCTTAATTCAATAAAATTAAATCAAAGTACTTTAAACCAATTATAAAAGTATTTTTAACACATATGAATGTTTACTTACATACATACATATAACACTCTAAATTTTTTCTCATTAAAATACAGTGAATCTCAACTCGAGTTCGATTCTTAGAAATGCAGTTTAAATTTAGTGAAAATCGAATCACCGTCATTATTTCCTGCATTTCTTGTTTAATTCTGTGGTTTTTTAGGGAAAAATATAACTAAAAAGGTAAAGCTTTTGCCTGCTTTATCAGTAAAGTTTATGTGAAATCGTGATCAAATTCTTGTTGGTTTTGCTTTACTACACATTCAGTAAATTTTACAAGTGCATTATTAAATCGTATAAATAATATAACAGTGGATGCTGAAAACAAAAGCGACGCATTACTTCAGATAATTTCAAGTTCACTCCTATTCTGAACACTGCGAACCTCAGGAAAAATGTGCAAGTGTCTTAGGTTTATCGTATTTTTTTGAATATATCTACATACAACTTAATTTTCAATTTGTTTGATCATATTTGATCGTTCAAGATATCTTAATTGTAAAATTTTTAATTTTAACAAACGGCTACCATTGCCAATGCGATTATGAAAATAAATGGCCAAACAATTTAAAATCAGTGTTCTAATTTTCATTTCGATAGTTTTCGTTTGGAAATGTTAACGAAAAAAACCAAAATATGCATACACGGCTGTGCAAAGCCACTGATTTATCACTTTTAAGAACATTTCTTTGGAATATCAAATTAGAATTTAAATTATCTAGTGTCAATAAGTAGGTAGATATGGATTCATAATTATCGTTTAATAATGTTTGACGTATAAGTAGGTATTCACCGGATTTGGTTGACAGAATGAAACTAAGCAAATTTTATAACTATAGATAAAAGAATTATGAAACAAAACAAACCTTTTAAGTTAATAGACTAGAAACTGCGTGCTAAGTGGATTGAATGGATCAGTTCGTCCTAAACCATGGACACATTTCCTAATAGTATGCGTCAAATGCTTAAATACTGTTTCAGTATTCAGTAGGCAATCATTTTTGATAACTGAGATTGTGAAGGGGAAAAATAGGCAATGGATATTGATCCAATAGCATTCTTGGAGATATATGCAGTATAGTATTCATCCCCCTACACCCCTAAAAAAGCAGCAGGGTCTCCTTGTGTGTCTTTCAATGACCACGACAGCCGCAAATATTAGTTAATAAACTTGATCTAATCTAACTTCTCTAAAAGTTACATTTTGTAAAAAAAAAAAAAAAAAAAAAAAAAACTTAAATTATCAGGACAAGGTAAACTATTAAACTAATAAATTGATGAAGTAGCTCAGAGTACGAGTGATCACCGCAAAGAACTGCAAAGAAAAGGCGACCTAGAAAATAGTTGATAACTTAGAAAATAACTTATATTTTTAATAAAATTTTCAAACAGTCGTATACTATAACCTATCCTTAACTCTTAAACCTTTATCTAAGTCAGTATAAAATTGCCGTAAGCCCTTAACTCATGTCTTAATATTTAATGATTAGCATAAAATGCTTGAAGTATTTAATTGACAACAAAACGAATAATTTGAAAATATTGTGACATTTTTGCAAAAAAGAGTCACAATGTCACCAAGCAGGAGCATACGGCGGAGTGTATGTAAACGCGCTGGCAAAGTTTAAAATTCGTCAAAAGTTACGGGAAGACGTGCGACCTGGTGAAACCTCGAGAATGGCACAAAGTTTTTGCGAATTCGGCACGTCCGCAACTAATTTGATATTCATCAGGGGTGTAATCTAGAGGCACTTTCTAAAAGGGTAAATCAATGCTATTTCCAGCGGGGAGACATTGTTTTCCCATTTAGATATATTTCACACCTGCTCACTCTGTCGCCTCCTGGCTCGTGCGGCCCCCGCCCTCTGCCGCCGGCCTCCTGCCAACTGGAAACGCCGCATGAGGCGTGCTCGGGATGTGGCAGGAAATTCGAATACATTAATGCGCTACCTCATGATAATTTAAATTTCTGGGCATTGCTGCAGTCAGACTAATGAATTCGGAATTCAGTTCCTGTGGCAGCACTAAGGAACTTAAAAATGGACATGTGATCAGTGATATCGATTTACTTCAAAAACAATTTAGAGATACCAAGAAATCTTGCCTGCCATAATAAAACACTATCTTAATCAAGTTCAACAAAATGAAACGTTAAATTACTATAACATAATAGGTTTGTTCGTTGAGCCCTAATCTCGATGAGATCGGACCCAATTAGATCAGCTGTCAAATAGTTGACAGATCAGATTAGAAAAGATCCGAAGTCTCAACGAACGCAAATCGATCAGTTATGATCATCAGTGTCAGTTGTAAAAAACGTCGAGAAGACGAAGAAATTTGAAATTATTTAAAAGAACCTCAACTTCGTCCAAATTGTATCTTATCTACATATGTATGTACATAGTATACATCTTTTATTTATATGATTACCTTAATAGGTCTTAATTTTCTAAAATGAGTATTGTAAATTTGTTAAACCGAAACAAAAACGAGGCAACAAGGTATTCCTCAAATTTTTCATCGTAGCCGGATCAAAATTTATAAAAGTAATAAAGGAGCATTGAAAAAATAATATGCAAGAGACAGCAAAGGCCAAGTTAGTAAGTATTAATATAAGTTTCTGAGATGACAAAGCATATTGCCTTTGAGAAGTAAAAAATTGAGCCAGGAGTGAAGCTGATTTAATTCAATTGAAATTAAATCAGGAGGTAGGTACGTCGTTAGCAGTGGAATTACGAAGGATTTTCTTGGGAACAAGATTGTTTCGCGTGCGTACCTTAATCCCCCGGAGCATTTTTGTCCTGGCAGAAAGTGCAAAACTTCTTGAAAGGCTAGACGAATACTTTACGAAATTTTTCGCTTTTTCATACTACAGAAGAATAAAACGACGACGGCGACGCGAGTCTAGGAACCCCCGGTGCACTGTTACACTAAAAAAGAACTTTTTTATTATATTTAAGCCCTGGACGTGCTTTATTAACTTTCTGAGTAATAAAGCACTCACAGTCGGGAACTCACTGTCGGTTAATTGAGGGTCCAAGAGGTTTGGGACGGGCAAACTGAAAGTGGCAACTGTTCGAGAATTTTGTTGCAACTTTTCGTTCGGCATGTGTATCCCGGATATTCCGTGTATGCCGTGAATCCCGCTGATAAAAGGAAGACACAATATGAAATGTAATTATGCCATAATTGAAACTTATTTACGTCATTAGGAGCGACTGCTGCTGCTACTGGGATTTTCTTAATCCATGAATGGGGCCGCGGCAACGTAGTTCACTGAATTTTTTCCCCGATAACGTGTAGAAGCTGGGAGGAGTGCAGGTCATCCGAAGTGAATGCACATTTAACTCTTGGCTTCCCACAGTCAGCTAGTTTTATATTTTGGCAAAACACGTCTGTGTTTTAATGATAAAAAAAATTTTTAAAAGTTTGAAGTTGAATTGAGTTCGGATTCATGAATCATGAAGTCAAACTTGGCAGAAGGCTTATTATGGTAGCGAATGCAATTTTAGTAGAACCGACCTTAAATTAAATTAAGAAGGGAAATTGAATTATATAATAGATCGGTTTTTACGTGTAAAGGGGATGTCAACTAAAGTACATATTAAATAAGCCAACTGAAAATTCATACATTTTGTATACCATACACTAGAGAAAAAAAGTTAAAGTTTCGAAAAACAACTATAAAATTAATGAAACTTTCACATTAAATTCGAGTTCACCGTGTCCGTGTAGTGTATCATGTTTGGAATGAATGAATATCCGAGTAAATAATCGTTCCTCGTTCATGTACATCAAGGCTATATAATTGTTAATTCTATAAATTTGTTTTAAAAAAAAACTAAGACAATATTTATTTATTTATGTATAGATTTATTATACTTATGCATTGCATTTTGCTTGAAAACTTAATCAAAAAATTTATCTGGTTCAAGGTTTGAAATTTTGAGGTAAATATCATGGAAATTTGATGGGTCTTTCGAAAATTTTAAAATCTTAATATACATGACGATTTTTAAAATTTCAATTCAATGCAAAATTTCCTGCAAAACCTGGAACCCGATCAGACGTGAAAAGAACACAGCTTTAATATATGTACATATGTACCTGCTTAATTGATTTTGTGTGGGTTTGAAAATTTATGTAATATCAGTGTAAATAAACTGCAAAAGACAAATTTGCAGTACCTAGTCTTTATTCATAGCACACACAATCAAAAGGAAATCAACCGCAAAATATGCACCTTTAAAAGTACCTTTTCTGCCTGAAACTTTTCCTCAAAAGCGCATATAATAAATTTTTACGACTTTCCTACCCACAAAACTTACATTTATAACCCTTTCAAAGTTTCATCTGAAATTTTTGTGGCATTGTCAGTAATAAACTTGTTGAACTCCCTCAAAAATACACTGTGCCGCTCGATAAAAGTAGACATTTCTCGTCTTTCGTTTCGCGAAATTTTCCACTCTGAAGGTGTAACTCAAGCACATCTCTTCTAACTCTGCTCCACAAGCCGCATCATCGCAAAGTGAAAAACTTTCTCAAGTTGGAAAATTTTTTTCCTATAGAGTGGCGGGCGACGTGGCAGCGCTCGTCTTCACTATAGGCAGAAAATTGTTATCACTTTAAATGTATCTGATTTTTTCCCTACAGCGAGAGATGAATGAGAAATTCTTTAAAGTTTATTTTTTAAATGGTTTAATTTAAGCACTATAAAAGAGAGCTATTGGAATTCACAAGAAATTTAATCAATGGTGCGACAGGGCAATAAAAAATTATGATAACCCCTTATAAATGAAACATTCAGCTCAAAAGTTCGAGGCGAAAAATTCTAGAATCTGCAACAGTCTGAAGACAACGAAATGTTTTTATTGTACTCAAAAGTGTGCATGCTCACGAGTCGAAGTAATGTCACCTAAAGCTGTTAAGACACCCCCTAATTCGAATTCCGCATAGACGGCAGCAATCGCATAATTTTAGCTCTGTTCGAGGACTCAAAACACGAGAAAGTGCACTATATCGCCTTTGAATTTGAAATGCTCAAGTCGTGACTTCACACTAAACTTTACCTATTTATATGATGATTCCCACCGAGCGCTCCCCGGCCACCCCCGCATTTCTCAAATTAGGCAGTGGAGCACCGGCAGAATGTGTTTGCGTACGTTCCCAGGCCGAGGAGAAATGAAAACTTTGTTCTCAATTAAATTGTAGTTCGCTTTAAGGGAACGCAAGACGTGGAAAAACTTGTCTTAAAGCGATTTACAACTGCGCGACTAAGACGGCACCGTCGGGGGAGTCAAGTCGGGCTTAATTGATTTTCTCATTATACACGTTCCCGCACGTGTTATCTCGTGATGATATAAATAATTAGGCTGTATCGGTTTTAAATTGCAGACAACAACGGGGGCAACTACTGCTGGGGCGACAGTGGTATTGCCAAATGGTGTGAACTCGCAGAAGGGTGGCTCAGTCGCTTTGAGCAGGGTTTAGAGGCGTGAAAACAATTTCACGCGACACAATGCAACTGCAGAAGGGTGGCAAATTGTCTTGCAATTAGTCTATTGCCCTTGTTGTGGGTTCTATTCCACTAAACATCTTTTGTTGCTTAAGGGGATCCGTGTTTAAATCTAAAACCTTAAAACTATCGACTATTTTTTTCTTATTGACTCCCCAAATACTATGGTCCTTCAGGAGTATGTACAACGCCGTAAACCGAATCTCGAAACTCAAATAAAAAACAATCAAAAATAGAAACACCTTTTGATCAGATATTCTGAAAATAGCACTTAGATTTAGGATAAGTTGTTAAATAAAAGAAAAATGGTATAATAATGGTTGACACACACAAAAACGTTCAGAAATCAAAACATCTTCTTCCACATAAACTTTTCTTAAATCTCCCAATTTTATATTAAGAAGGTTTGCTTTTTGAAATGAGTAAAAAACACAATTTTTTAATTAAAAACACGAAAAAACATTAGAAATTTAAAAAATTCGAAACAAACTGATCATAAATATCACCATAACATTTTCTTAATATATACATATGTATCTAGACACAATAGATGTGAAATATTATTTCTTTTAAATGTGTTGAAATAAAATAAATCATGACCAGCAAGCATTTTTGTGGTTGGGGTTACACTGACCTAACAATTCCAGCTAAGGGTCAAGATAGGACAAAGGCGGTATTAAACAAAGGCTTACTAATGTTTACTCAAAAGGATTAAAAATTTGTATAGAAAATGCTTACATTTATAGTGTTTTTGTGACTAAACAAACTTTTAAGTAGTATAACTAAATATGCACAATATAACAAACTTTATTCAGTAGTCATTAATTTTGTTCAAAATGCGAAGACAAAACTTTTTTTTACGATTTGGAAGATTTAAACTCAATAGAGGATTTAAGCATAAAAAAAAGAATTTATCTTCAAAAGTGCCACATCTTTCGCTTTATGACATTCGAAAAGCTCTTATTTAAGATGACAATTCCATTGAACAAATTGGAACATTTTTCGAAAGGTAATGGTTTGGCATCCGCCGCGAATGGAACCGGGGCTCACCTGAAGCGATTTAGCTCCCATCGCAGGACTACGGGGAGAAAAATAGTCCCAGAAAAATTAGAATAGAATATTCGAATGGCTGATTAGGGGCAATATATCCGTTAGTCGAGTGCCTTTGAGTTGAGCCCCACGAAGAGGAGCTCCTTCGGCTGCAGACGCCGCGCCGCGCCGCAGCCGCGCTGCTGCCGCCTCGTTTGATTCTATTCCTTCCGCTGTCTGAATGCTCTGCGCAATATTTCACGGCGAGTATGCACTTGCCAGACACCCGATTGGTAAAAATATGATTTATGATCATAGAAATTCTGAAAAGGGTATTATTAATGACCTTACGTGATGGCCGTGCGGCGAGGGAGAGCCGTGCCGGTGCCACCACAGCACAAGAAGAAGGATCTCCGGCCAGCGGCAGCCTGATTTCGCAGGGGACAAAAAAAAAATAAAATAAAAATTGAGCCGAAAGTTGAAATAGCCACCCGGACCTAATGTTTCCCATCACTCGAAGGGTTTTTAGGGCGGCTTGCAGCACCTTTGAGCAAGTTTTTGGCCCCTTTGCTTAAGCGCGGAGCCCTACAATAATTTTTCTCCTCCGCTGCCGCCGAAACTTGCAGTCGCCTCAAAAAAAAAATTTTTTTCTTTTTTATTTTTTTGCGAAAAGTTTCACAGGGTGTCTCTGGCGGGGGTGGAGGACAGGACGCACTGGTAAATCAGAACGAGCGGGAGCCGGGCCGCATTACCCGGGCGAATTTATGGGGCGATATCCCTGATACAGAATGCAGAGCTAAGCCAAACGGAACGACATGTGGAATAGCCCCGGCGAATCCCTACGCAAATCCTTCGAAGATAGATAAAGTTTTTCACACATTAAAGTTGGGCTTATGAGTCCCGCCGAACGTATTGTTCCAATCCAGAGCTCCGCATCCGCTTTTATGTCTTGTCACCATAAAATGGAGTTTACCAGCGAGAGTAGCAGCATAAAATTGTTGCCGTTTCTGGCACTGTTCACTCACCAACTGTAGCGCATTGTCGTGATCCGGCGGGGGCCCGGAGGCGCTCCGGCTGCGGAGCTCCCGGGGCTCCCCCGGACGACCGGATAACAGGGCCTTATGGCTGGGGCGGCTGGCGTCGCGGCGGTCGTGGCAAGGAGGTGCTCAAGTCGCCATATGTTTAGCTAACTGAATAATGGAGTTCCTCTGTAGTCGGGCATCGGAATGATTTACTTTAATTATGGACCGGGGGCGAGCGCGCTATTTGTTTTTATCCCCTTTTGTCACTGTCTGCGCCTTGTCTTCTTGATGGGGTCGTTAAACACTTCCTCCCCCGCACCCTGTGTGCGTTGTGTGTGTTGGGGTTGGGACCACTTTTGCTCACTTGCCCGAAATTTATTTCGTTATTGAGCCACTAAATTTCAAATTGACACTGAACTTTAATTGAATCCGCTCAAAAGCGCAACTTATGACCAATTCGACGGAAAGGGCGTGTAATTAAATTTCCGGCCGGATGCCGGTCTTGTTAACTCAATTTTAAAGGGGCAATTAGCCCTCACTTAGGCCCGACTCTTTAATAATATTTCACATTAAATTAAGACTGTCTGACTGCGAGTTTTACTGAACTACATCTAAATACTGAATTTGTTCAAGATTCACTCAATTCACTGTGAAAACAAATGAAAACTCAAATACTTAATAAATTATCTTATTATTTTGATTCATGTTAAAAATGTACCCCAACGATATTGAATTAAAGTAAATACAACCTGTTCAAATAGACAAGTTAGTCAATACTTAACATTAGAGATAATTTTTTATTAAAACTTGCTATCTTCATATCGTAAAATAATAATTATCTATATACTTTATATAACAATTATATATGTACTTTATATAATAATTATACCTTCTGTAAGTAACATCCTTAAAATTAAATAAGTTAAAGCAAGTTTAATAAAAAAAAGTCATTATTTTAGTTTTTATGACATTGAAAGTTACATTTTGTCTACATATTAAAAAAAATTTGTACTAAAGTTTGAAATACGCTCAGAATTTCTTTAAAATCATTTCTTTAGTTAAAAAAATTTTAATTGCAATTTTAAATTACTGGATGAATTTTATCCATTTTGACCAAACTGTAATATTAAATTTTACGTATTGATGGTGTAATGATTTTACCCTACATTGATCTTGCCCTTTTTACTTCTTCAAAAAACGTTTTAACAGTTTCTGTAGAAAGCCCGGGTAGGTACAAGATATTTGGAATTCCCAAAATTGATTTCAAAAACATTAAGAATATTCATGTCAATTTTATTAAAAGCTCGCTTAACATGATAAGAAGATCACCTTCATCTTATCTTCATTCTCAATAACAACATTTGAGCTGGCTTCCTCTTGGCTTTTAGACGCACAACTAAACGAAGCACGTTCTTATCTTTTGCAATTTAGCAAGCAAAATAATTTATTTAAAGACATTACAAAAAGTGCAGTGATGAAGAATATTAATACAGTGATTTTTTTATTATGGATGGAATTATTTGGAAGTAAATATAGTTTAAACGTTTTATTATACAAATGGCAACGAGTTTCCAACAGTTATTATTATTATTTGTTACTGGAAATTATTTGCGCAGTTTTATATTTTGTTATTTCTGTAGAATTATTGTCGCATTAAAAATTGATTTAAAATGAACACCTTTTATACAAAACTACGACGCAAACCTAGTTATTAGTTAAGTGGTAAAGTGAAATAAATACAAGTTGAATACCTAGTTGAATATGGATAATTATTAAGCAATAGTATATTTAAACATCGAATGTTAACATTTGCGGAGATTCGGTTAGACCCAAAAACTTTTCAGATAGCTTAACTTAATCAACATCCGAAAGAGAAAATGGCGGTTTTTTGTGGTACATAGTGTCCATCCGATTACGAATTAACTTTTTCAAAAAGGGTCCAGTTTCAGTTCAAGGCAAATTTTGTTTGTCAAGAGTATTTTAATAAATAACGAAATTAAAGGGCAGCTAAAACCCTTAAAAAATAAAAAAGAAGCAATCATGTTCACACAGATGAATTTCCTCTTTGCAGGTTTAGCAGCATTCCAGCCAGAATTTGCGGAACCAATTGTTAATATATCGGTGGCCGTTGGAAGGGATGCAACGTTTACGTGCCACGTACGACATTTAGGAGGATATCGGGTAAGCTCAATCGTGATATGTCTGTTTGTTGCTGGATTATCGGGCTAATATTGTTGTTCTCTCCCACCAGAAGTAGGTAGTCGGGTGCATCATCAGTCTAGCCGTCGGACAGTATCATCCCTGGTACTTAGCATGGCCTCAGACACAGGAATATCAATTCCTCTTCCTCTCTTCTGAGCTCCCGTGCAGCCCCTCTGTCTGAAGCGACAATGTATTATTCAATTTTAATTTCGCCCCACTTTTATTAAACATTTAAAACAATTGACCAATTTGTAAGGCAAAATTAATTTCATATAATTTACCATTGTATTCGCAAGAATTACAATAATTTGCAAATCTGTTATTTTTAATGATTAAATCCAACGTCCTGTGTTGAGGGAATCATGCTGCTGGTGGCGTTTAAAAATTTAAACATACAAAAACATGATACCCTGGATGCTGCACGATTGTCCCTAACATGCCTTTTATAAGCCTATGGATTTGTTGTAATTTCAGTTAATCTATTACGTTGCTTTTGCTGCGACATACCGGCTCTAATTTTAATTAATTTTGTTTAATGAAAAAAACACTATACACCTATGCTAGAAGAATCAAACAAATGTACCAAATTGCGCCGAGCTTTACCTACTAAAGTTTAAAATTATTGATTTTCACTTTATATTTGTTATTGTTGTTATTACTTTACATTATTAATGTTCCTCTTTCCAACATTTTCGACTATGAGACTATGATGAAGTGCTTGAAGTTTTTGGAATATTTTTAGGCAGATAAAATAATTAGAAATTGTGTAAACTTTGTGATCATTTCATTACTTTTTTCAAATATAGTTCTAATTTTTTTCAAACCGTTTCCCGCGAATATGGCCTTATAATTTGGCCATCCTCCATCGAAGGTCCTCTTCAGAGGTGATCGAATTCTGTAGACGTACGTTACAATTCTGATTTGAAATCAATATTTATTTTTCTTATATTATTAACGCATTTTCTAGGAATATGAACTTACTTCAAACTGAAAATGTTTTAAATGGTTTTTAAAAAAATTTAAAAATGTTCACCATGTTTTTGCAATTGTTTTGCACACTTTAAATTATGATATCATAAATAAATTAAGTTCATATTCCTCATAATTAAATAAAGAACGATCCCATTTTTATTTAACGATAGGTTAACAACTTTTTGGCTAGAGTTCCCAAAAGTCGAAACAAAATTGTATCGATAAAATCGCGTTTTGAAAACAAATTACAACTCGAGCGCCTTACTGAGGGGGTCTCTTTTTGTGCTCATAGCACATAGAACCCATTCAATTTTCATTTTGAAACTCTGGGAACATAATCTTTAATAGTAAAACTAGCAATTTATGCAATAAAAAAAATGTTGACTTTTGTGATCATCTAATGGTTTTTCCCCTCTTAATTAAATAATAGCAGACATTTTTGTGCGAATGGCGCGACATTCAGCTGTTTGCTAATTAAATGGATCCTTAAAGAACCCCGAGAACAAGATAAACCACTCCCATAAAATTAGGCTGGAGGAGCTAAAAAATAGTCCCCTTCCTCTTACAGATATCATAAGTCAATTAGCCGGCAATATCTTGACTCGGCGCGCTAAATTTCCCATAACAAGTGGAAGATGCGCCAAAACTTTCTGAAATTTAGTCCTTTCGGCGTCTAATGAAGTTATGAAACCGCGGCCTGATGGGGCACCGCAAGCAGAAACCGAACAAATCGCGGAAATGCAAGTCGCCCACCCCCGCCAAATAGACGGGACACGGGACAGACTCCGCCAAACTAACAGGGGACAAACAGCCGAAATAATTTAGTTTTTAACTCTGGCGCTCCGCAAACTTCCTCGGGAACTACATCCGGCACGATCTCGAATTCAATTAAACTGCAATTTCTCACCTCACACATCGCGCTCCCCAAGTTTGCGAGCGCCCCATTTATTAAATTTACGTTTAGTTGCCGTGTTTGCCGGCGGCCCGAACACATGTACCCCGACCGCACTGGAGGTGCCCCCTTTTACCCGCGTGTCGGGCTCCGCTGGTAAACGGCCCAAATATATAATATAATAATATTTTTCAGGTCGGATGGCTGAAGGCAGACACAAAAGCGATTCAGGCCATCCACGAGCACGTCATAACTCACAACCCGCGCGTCAGTGTGTCACACTCCGATCTGAATACGTGGAATTTGCACATCAAGGCGGTGACTGAGGAGGATCGGGGGGGCTACATGTGTCAACTTAACACGGATCCAATGAAAAGTCAGGTGAGTTCCGAAAATTTCACATGCACGAAAATTTTCCTTTAATCTTGCTCAAGGCACAGCAGCCGCACACCCACCAGCCCCCGCGCCAGGTGAACTTTAGGTGCCTGCGCCTCATCAGACGCACAAAACGGCTGACGCTCAAGACACGTCGCTCGGCCGAACAAAAAGGGTTCTAAACCCACAAATTTGGCTGGCGACTGAAAGGTTTTGGGGCGAGCCAACCCCCGCCGGAGCCTCTTCCCGAACAAGCGGGGAGCTCTATGAAGCCGACTGAAAGTTGAGTTGTCTAAAATTAAGAACATCACCAAAATGGGCTTGGGTACGGTATCCGATGACAGACTTAGCATCAGGCCCTACACGATGCAACTGGGTTGCACCCCGCCCGGGCAGGTCTACGACTGATAGAATTACAAAAGTGAAGGATATCTGCTGGCACAGCTAGCCACCTTCCTCAGAGGGATGCTGCTCTGCATCTGTACCCGGGGCCCGGGTCCCGAGTCCCGGCTATGTACCACCCGAGATAACACATTGCATTGTCTCAAATAATTTTGGCCGGGTACACGGAATACTTAATTATAATGTGGTACCCTCCGAGTTCACGTAATTTACATACAACCAGAGACGTACAGAAACAGGCTGTTGCCTCTGATTTAATTGACAGATGTTAAGACCCGGCTACAATGGGTTAACTGCCGCAAATTTAATTTCATTCTTGGCATTAATTAAAGCGCTAAAGCTGCTTTAACCGACTCTCGGGGCGCCATGGGGCGCAGCGTGTCCTTAGATTCGCTTTGGTATCTTCTGCTGCGCTTCTCGAGGCAACATTTTCAAAATATGTCTCTAACTTTGGCTTAATTACCATTAATATCTTAACAAATAGGAAAATTGCCTGACTAATTTGATCAAGTTGTTTCAAGATATGAGGCAATCTAGTTCTAGAATTATACCGACATTTAATACGTATATATTATTGTGTATTGTTGATGCAAATTTCAAATTCGTATTCTTTGAGGCTATAAATATGTTTAATTTCAATATAAATGTATGTATCTATTGTTCTGGACATACGAACAAAAACGCAGCTACTATCTCATAAGTTTTATATGGTAAATATGCATCCCAATTTATTGAATATATGTATGGGGATTTCGTTAAGAAATCGCGTGTAAAGTCTTGAACCAAAGAGGCCAAGACACTTGTTTACAAATCATTGTTAAAATTAACTGCTAAAATTATACAATTGGAAATTGTCCTTAAAAAACGCAAAAGAGAGTTTGCAATGTAAAGCTAACAGCGGTTAATAATAAAATGCCCCTGTTAATTGAAAATAAAAAGAGGGAAGTATAACTTTTCACTTTTTAGAAAATAAGTCTCCTCTGAAGCAACTACCTGCCAAATGTAACAGCTGAAATGAGGTCGTAAACAGCGCAAGCCGCTGCCTAAGCTCCTCCGGCGGATATAAAAATTAGGGAACCATGAAACACATTTTATTAGGCCCATAAAGCATTTCCATTTTTCTCATCTGGTTCTTCTCTCATTTCAGATTGGATACTTGGACGTGGTCATTCCACCAGATTTTGTTGCCGAAGACACCTCATCGGACGTTATAGTTCCGGAGGGTAGTTCCGTGAAACTGACCTGTCGGTACGTAGCTTACCCTTTTGCCCTCCAAAAGAACCCACGCCGCCGCCCCCGCGCCCCATTGAGTAGTGTTCAAACACAGCAAACAGGGAAGACTTATGTCAGTGAAAATATGCTCCACACATTGCAGCAGGGTAAAACTCCCCGGGAAAATTAGGGAAAGCCCCGGGAAAGGGAACACCGCGGAGGAATTTTTATTAGGGCAAAGTCTTGAACTCACTTTTACTGCTGCTAGTAAAACTAAAGTAATGTGCTCAGTCTTAGTGGCCAGACCCATAAATTAGGGCCAGTTGAATAAGACCCCCGAGAGAAGTGTTGCTCCAGTGCTTTATCCGATGGGTCATAGCCGCTGTTCGGGCCGGTCGTTAGGGCTTTATTTTTCTCAAGGAGCATCGGGTGCATCCTGCATGCCATTAAAAGTCCCACTGCCAATTAACCGCTGTCAAGAATCATTTGGGGCATGTGTTTTCGAGCATTTGCGGTAATTAAATATTTTCCGGCAGTCCGAAGCGGCAAATAATTACCTAAAGGAGGGCCCCACAACTGCATCGCTCCAGTCATAATTTTTTATGACTGCAGCTTTCTCAAAATTTCTATATCTGGGGACTATTGATGACATAACCAGAAAACGTAATTAAACGAAATTAGCTTAATTACCTGGACAAAGTCATAATTAAGTGCTAGAAACTCACTCAGCCCCACTCTCTTTTATGAAGGCGTAAAGTCTGAGAACTGGAAATTTATTACATTTACGTTAATATGGCATAAACAGACTTAAGCATAGTGAAATACAATCTTCTTAGGAGTATCCAATTTACAGATTTAAAGATTTGCACAATTTTGGCATTAATAGTTTCGAAAATGTATTTTTACACTTGTAATTTTAGTGATTATTTAACCTCAAAATTTAATCAAGAAGGTCTCTCACAATCTCAGATCAAAGAGTAAAAGACACTAGAAAATTTAGTTGAAGCAATTCCCGTGTTGTGTTAGTAAGAAAAAAAGGGGCACTAAGCCAACATGAATCACAGCCCCACTATGCAGTTTTTATACGCGCTGTCACTACGGTAGCCCCCCACTATCACGCCGCGGTAAAGGCGATTTTGACAAGAGGCTCCGACGCTTTCTCTTTCACTCTTATGTGAAAAACGAATTCCCCTTCGAGCTCGGAAGAGAGGAAATTGCCTCACTCAAGTACACGGATTTTACACGAAATGTCCTATCCTGTATTCTTTGATCTGAGCTCACAATAGTAATGTATAATTGTGCTCCCGCATTTAGTCTAATAAATATGTTCAATTTAGTCCAATTTAGTTCCAGACAGAAATCAAAACCACTTTAGCTCCAGTTGGATTTCTCTAAAATATCATTTCCCAAGCAAATTGAAAGGTTTGACACCGAGCAAAATCATTTGTCGTACTGACCACACTATCTAAACTTTTGCTGACAAAACAAGAATTTCCGTTGAATACGTTGAAAAGTGACCTAATGGGCATTGGTCATTGACTCTTTGCAAACTACAACGTAACGATCAAATAATCCAAAACTCTTGACATATGTACATATGTCGTCGTTTCGATACCCATCGAAACAGAAAATGAATATTCCGCAACAATAATCGTCTACACTTTGTGTAGAGAGAAAAAGAAAAAAAACGACTTTTTGCAATCGTTGTAAAATGGCTTGTTTCAAGAAATATAAACGACGCTTTTCCAAGTTGACACAACCCGCAATTTTGAAATCATCATACTCTCAGTGGAGGGAAATCGATACTTTCGTGTCTGAACTGAACCCTTCTGCTTTTTCTTACAAGGAGCAATTCGGAACGCTCATTCCTCCTCAATTATTAATTTCAGGGCACGTGGATATCCAGAGCCGATAGTAACGTGGCGGCGTGAGGACGGCGGCGAGATTATCCTCAAAGACAACATGGGCACGAAAAGCCTGGGTGAGTATAAAGGTGGAGTCGCCGAGTTTTTGTACATATCAGTTCAGTTTTTTCCAATTTCAGTTACTTCCTACAGGGGCGAGGTCCTTCGGCTGACGAAGATTTCGAGAAGTGAAATGGGTTCGTACCTCTGCATAGCGTCGAACGGCGTACCTCCGTCAGTGTCGAAGCGGATCTCTCTCAGCATCCACTGTAAGTAGCCGATTCTGACTGAGTCTGAAAATTTTTAGAGTTAAATCTGGGCATCACACGTTCCGCTTTAAATGTGGTCTCATCCCTGTCCATGGCCACGTCAATAATTCAGTGCATGGCATGGCCTACCAAAACTCGAGTGGAGCCATCCACTTGAGGCAATAGAACCATTTCGCTAGGTATATAAATTTGGCATTCCTCATTCTGGCTTTGAGCCTTTCACAACTAACTTGTCCCCGGTTTATTTGCATCGTTTGGGCCGTAGCCACTTTTGTATGCTTTTCAAGATGTCAATTTGGGCAACTTCCTCGTTCATTTGCCCTCTGTTTAGAATGAGACCCCTTTTAGGGTTTTCAACATTTTTTTCTGGGTTTCTTCTTGAAAAGCGTTGCGGTTATTAACCTTAGTTGTAAGAATTACCTTGACTAGTTGTAAAACTGCGGACGTTATTTTGACCTTGTGCTTGACTTAAACCGACATCAATTTATAACTCAAAATAAATATTTAGGACTCTGAGTCTCAATTTAAAAAAAGTTTGCACAAAATAAAATTTAATATCATTGTTATATAGAAAATGTGATTGAAGAAATTACTCTATCATGGTCAAACAAATATCAATTTAAGGCATTGTATTGATTCGAATATAGGTTGCTGTTCTTTTGTTATTAAAATACAACTTTAAAATAACAAAATATCTAATATGCCGGACGACAGACGTCAAATCATCGAAATTGTAAAACTAATTGCGCGACTATATCAATCTATATATTTTTGTCTTTTTAGTTTAATCATTATCAATCGGATTTTATATTTTTTCACTAATTTACTTTAATGTAAAATATATACAAAGAACTGGAATTCTAATCAATTTTAAACACATATGTATGTTCTCATTTATTAGAGGGTGATATAAAGAAGTTCTAATAGGAATAAGCATTTTTATTGCTATGCTTGAAGATTCATATTTATTCGTTCAATTTCCCATGCTTCCACAGACTAAAAAAATAGCAAAAGTACATATATTTTTACATCCGTATCAACTAATATAATAAATAATTTCACATAATTCACTAATTTATTATAAATTCATTAATAATACCTACTACCTCTGCCTTTGTTGATACATCATTGTATTTGTTTAGGTATAACTTATATCAAAATTTTTTTTAAGTTTCTCTCTTATTTAGTTAAAAAATATTGTATACTATTTTTTAGCGTCTAAAAATTTTAAATCGTCCGCCGCCGCCGTGGGATTGCAAGGACCACATGTACTGGCATGTGCAACAGTTCTAATCACCTGTTTAATTCGGCATGCATTATTCCACTGAGTTGAATGATTTGAAGCAAAAGCATAATATTGAAACATTCAACATTATCGGAGAACTTATATCACATTTGGAATGAATACTTTTTATTTCAACTAATATAATCTATTTTAAACTTTTAATTTGAAGTTAATTTACATTAACCTCTTCAGGGACGAATTTTTTTAAAAGTGGAAAAAGTAGTTTTATGTTTTTTTTATTACTTATTTCTTGCCAACAATGACTCAGCAAGTAAAACAAATTTTGGGAAAACAATTACCTCGCGGTAATCAGTGGCAAATATTTTGAAAGCAGTAAAATTCAAGCAGAATAAAATGTTATCCATGCTGCCATACTACAAATTGTTTGATTTTATTGTTGAAATATTGTCTAGTGAGTAGTTCTTTAACAGATTTTATTTTTTTCCCAGCAAGAATAATTTTAATTTCGAAAATACTAAACGTACGCATATGTGGCAATATCCGTGAAGACGGTAAATAAAATACATATGCAACTATTTTTATGTTTGCTCTATGGTAATCGATTTTTTTTCTACTTTTACTATGATACAGAATTCAAAATGGTTATGATGTTTGAAAACCTTACTTTAGAAAATAGAACTCATTAAGTATTTTAAATATTTTAAATTCTCTATGACCTTAAATGCTCCATGACAGTAAAAAGTATTGAAATTAACGAAGTAGTTTCAGTCATTTTACAGACACAATATCCTGATTTCTTCAACTCGCAGTGATTTTATAATTAACTATCAATGTAGAGAGCTTTATATCTATAAACAAATCCCATTATGACAACTGTCCTCGCGGTTCCAGTCCCCTCCAGAAAATTAATGATTTCCTATCCGAGAGCTAGTCTCCCAGTGCGCTATCTATGGAGATGTTAATTTCATAATTATTTCCTGCAAGGCATTCCATAAATGATGAACAAGTGCAGTTGTGTAGTCACCTGGCAGTAATTAATCAAACTTAACGAGACGAAGACTTTCTTCAGGAAATTTTAGTGTTGCAGGAAGAGCCTCTGCTTTTGAGGTATCTGCACATTCCAGACGAGCACAAGGCGGTTGCATCGCACAATACAATCGCGGGTATGCGGGGCACGGATGTAACATGGTGTTTGAGGCCGCAGTAATTAGACTCGCGGTGCTCGAAAAGAGGCCAAAAGGAAGGCGCACTCAGTGCTGTCGCAATAAGTTTTTCTTTCTAAAAAGAAGAACCTTTCAATCCCCTGGGAGAGACTAAAACTGCACCGAAGAAGTCTAATAAGTTACCGGCCGCGGAATAAATCGTATCTACTCCTCGAAATAAAAATTTTATCCTTCCCTTGTTAAAACAATTAATTTATTCTCGGCCTCCCCGTCTCCAATGCCGCGCTATTACTGTCAGAAGTTCGAACATTGTTCGAGGTTATCGCTGCATTATGGTGAAATGCATCGACAATTTTCCAGAAATCGATGGAGAAAGTTTTATCGAGTCTCTGCTCGTTTTATTTTTTTGTTGAGCCGTTTTTTGTGCTGCTCAAACTTATTATGATAGACATAAATATCTTCTTTAAAATTCGGACACGCTGCTCCCACCTCTCAAGTCTCAAGGGTGTCCGTATCAATTTCTTACTACTGAAATTTTACAATAAGAATATCGAGGGAGGCTTACTTTACTTTATTTCCCCGGCAAAGTTCCATTCGCAGGAAAACCTGAAATATTCCCTTCTCTGAATTTGCTAGAGGTACGCTCCGCGCTCAGACTGTTTAAGGTAATTAAGTTTTCGTGTACAAGAAACTTTTCAATTCCATTACTACTTAATAGAGTTCGCGAAAATTGTTAGTTTTAAGAGCGCGTGCCGCTTCACACACCTGAAAGGAAGGTGCGGAAAACATAAGGGACGAAATGCAGGTCAATTTAATTATTCAACTATGTTTTCCATAATAAGATTAAACACATTACAGAAGTTTAAGTTTAAGAGATTACAAGATTTTGAGGTGAGTGTTGAGGGTTCCCCAACAAATCAAGGAACACTTATAGTTTCGTCATGTCCGTCCGTCCATCTGGCTGAATTTCAAAGCCATTTTATTCAAATTCAAAGACTATTAAGTAGATTAGGATTATAGCATTGAAATTTGGTGCAGTATGAATATACGTATTAACATTTTGGAAAACAGAAAATGTAAAGCTACCTTCCCTACATGAAAAGTGGGGATGAAAAAATCCCGAGTGAAAAATAAGACTGACATTTTACAAAAATAAAAGAATTTGTAACATGATACAAATAAAAAGACGAGTCCTTCTCTAGATGTATATATTTATAAACTTTTATATTAATACATTTATTAGGATCCTAAAATATAAATTTTTCCGGAATGTGAAACAGTTATTTAACTTTATTCGCTTGTAGATTTATGGAAAAAAGTAAATTTTACAAAATATTTCGAAAGAATGGTAAAGGTTTCAACTTCTCTTTTAAGTTAAGTTAAGGCTCCTATGACTATTCGTTATTACACATACATACATATAATGATTTTTTTTAAATATCTTCGTTCATAGTTTTCAAAGCAATAAGCAATATGTGTTTCTTTTTAAATTACAAACAGCGGTGACCACTGTAGCTTCGAGCTACTTTATCAGAAATAAACAGTAATTTACCATATTCCAAACTGGATGAAAAATTAGTGTTTAACAAAATAACAAAAATATCTTTAAAATATTATAAAGTTGACTGCTTTTGATTGGTGGATTTACACTTCCATGTTTAACCAAACAACCAGAAGGAATCGAAAATCTTGATCAAAACGATGCATGTAACATATTATATTATAATATACTATTATGCAAAAGGGATGTGTTCCCTTGAGTTAAAACTTCAATGATCACCATCAATAGTTGGGCTAAAGCCTGTGAGCCAGAAGACATATTGGTCCATTTACATTTTGGGCCTTTGAAAGAACACCACGAAATATGCAGAGAGGAATGAAAGTTTACCCGAAGCAGGGAAACGACATCAAAACCCTTTCATGACGCGTTTCATCTAAAACCAAGATGTAACGAATGTGGGAATGAATGTTCGGCGGTTTGGGTAAAATTCCTCAGGGAATATGTGGTTAAATTCTCGCAAATTTGTCCATTCGAATGGGCAGACAAACTCGGTCCAGAAATAAACGCAACAATTACTCTAAGATCAGGCGTGGCTGCGAAATTGGTATCTTCCCCGAAAACCGCAATAGGCCAGTGGAGCACTGCTGACAGGAGTTTCATTATTTTGCCGAGTGAGCTCCGATAGACATTAACCAAACAGCGGTGGTGCCGTTCATTAAATCCACCGACTACGGGCTACGGCCCTTCCTGGTGCCCTGTAATTCCGGTTCTCACTTGGCGCGTTGATAAACAGAAAACATTAGCCCTCCGCCCTCCGGCCCCAGGCACGTCATTCTGCGGTGAAAAATTGAGGCTTCCAAGGGCTGAATTAAGCTCGTATTATTTGAAGTCGGGCTCCGCTCGACAGGCGGCTCCAAAGAAGGAATTGGCAAGAATCGTGGGCAGTTGCACCCAGGACGGTATCACGTTCGTCTCGCTGTGCATTTGTAATCAAATATCAAAGGGCAACCAGGGGCCGGGGGCCCGGTGCCCAATGCCGGCCTGCACCATTTCCAGGACTTCGCCCGGACGAGCGCCTGCAGTGGCAGAGCCTCGTCGTCCGTCTTGCGCCCGCCCTCTCTCGATTTTCTGGATAAATAGTTTGAAATTTTCAATGGCCATCAACTGACCCATTGAAATTCCCTTCATTAAATGCACATTGTAGCCGAATCAAGTGGTCGAGTACGTAAAATCCTTAACAGAAAGGACTCATTTAATTCTATACAGAGCACACAGATGTTCATGCTCTTCCCAAAATGCGGACAATTTCGTCCGTAAAATGCAGAACTATGTAGATGAGTATCTAGCTGGCCCGGGCTGAGCATTCGGCCGACGTTTTGGGGCACCTTGATGGGCGCCGTAGATAGAATAGATGGAATCACAGAGTGCGACCATACGCCATAGTCCATTCTCCGTGGTCCATACTGCATGCAGATCCAGCTACGTGAACATAGTAAACAGTTTTTGATTTATGGTTTCCAGTCCACCCTGTCATCCAAGTACCGAATCAATTAGTTGGAGCACCGCTTGGCACTGATGTCCAGATCGAATGTCACGTAGAGGCCTCACCGAAATCAATTAACTACTGGATTAAGGACACGGGTGAGTAAATCATCATTTATTGTTGCGCCAGATTCAAAATATTAGCCTTCTCGTTATGCCCAGTGTTCATGAGTGAGTGCGAGTTTTATAATAGACGCCGAATGTTTCGGGTGCCGCCCCTGTGGTCGTCCAGACCGAGGTAATATGTTTTGTCAGAGGATCTCGGATTACTGTTGACATCGCAAATTAATAGACACCTGCCTTAAACTGAAACTAATTGTCCATAAACATTGCTTGCGTATAGACAGTATCGCAAATTTACGAGTTCTTTATGAATAATTATAGTTTGTAGTAAATTTTACATGGATGGACAAAATTATGCTGAATAACTGATATATTACAATACGCAAGGATTAAGGGGTTCGATACGATTCTAAGTGTTTTTTTTTATAAACGCTTTAATTTGCATTATTCCCCTTAATTGATTTAGTTTAGTTGAATTGAACACTTTGTATATTTTACTGCATTAAATGCTATTACGGCATTATTTACCTTTACGTCAAAACGATAAATGATGAAAATTTGAAACATTAATCGCTGTCGTATAATTCGAGGGTTTCATTTTTTTAAATGTTTGCTATGTTTAAAACTTTCTAATTCTGCTTATTTAGACTAAACAATTTCCTAAGACTCAGCGCC
This sequence comes from Machimus rusticus, assembly GCA_951509405.1. Taxonomy (NCBI): domain Eukaryota; kingdom Metazoa; phylum Arthropoda; class Insecta; order Diptera; family Asilidae; genus Machimus; species Machimus rusticus. The sequence goes on along the minus strand of OX608051.1, from coordinate 46,758,582 downwards.
TCTTCTCTAAACTTTGACTCATTACTTTTGTGGTACGACAGTTATAAGAAAAGTAATTACTTTCAACATTTATAAAGAGTTAGTTTAGAGCTTCTTTTGATCAAAATTGAATGAGAACCTGCAATAATTTAAAGCATTTTGAATATTTAATTAGTAGCACCAGTTAACCTACATTTCTTGGGGCTGCTAAATAAAATTCAGACATTGTATACCTACCCACCACGATAGTATAAAAACATTTGTCAAAGCCTTTGTATATGGGCCAATTTTAATAGTAAAATCATATTTGTAAGAGGGTACATTTTCCGGAGTTGCGGGTAACAAACATTTAAAAATAAAATAATACACCAACCAATAAAACTCTATTTGCGTTCAAATTTGAACTCAAATGGTCCTCTATTGCTATTTTATCTCTACAATTGCCCCGAAATAGCTTATCTCCTAATTCCACACTCAGTCAACAGTATTATTTTTATTGTGCCATACTCGGGTTCTTCAGAATCGAAAAAGTCCCCATTTCGGTAGGAAAACAAATCGAACATAATGAATTGCTGCAGTGACCAGGGCAATCGACCCTCCAGGTATTTAAAGAGCAACAGAGCATCAGGTGATAAAATATTATCTCGAATCCGGACACCTTGCCCTGTGCACACTGCTCCGGGGCTCCCTCGGAAAAAACAAAGCCAACGAAGCGACGAAACCGAAAAGCACAAAATGAACCCCACCGAACCCGCCGGATCTGTAGACAGACGTTCTCGAGCCATCAATGAGAAGATTGGAGAGAACAAATAAGTCTTATTCGATATCCACCCTAATGCCGGCCAAAATCCATGTTGGCCCGTCCCCCACATGATGAGCCTTGTAAACATAACCACCGAGGCCCTGACGTATGTATGCTCTATGCTCGATCTATGCTCTATGCTCGCTGTTTGTGCGAGGGTAAATGGATGTTGTCAGGAGATGTGATACACACTGGGACCCATAAATAAACATGTTCCTTGATTCAATCAACAGGTGAAATGATAGTCTCCTCGGCCAAGTACAACGTTCAGGAGATATCAAAATCCATGTATGAGACGAAGATGACGGTGACTGTAAGGAAGTTCCAGAAGGAGGACGTCGGATCCTACCGGTGCATAGCGAAAAATTCCCTTGGCGAGGTCGACAGCAGCATCCGCATCTATGGTAAGGAATAGTTTCTAGCCCCCGCCCTGCCAACAAATATAAACTATAACTCCACCTGGAATTTTCAGAGATACCGGGGCCCAGTCGGAAAGTGCTCCCGCCCAAATACGGCACGGAGACAAACGACATCCTCAAGCATAAACAAATCAAGGTGACGTACCAGCCCGACGACGAGGACTTATATGGCTCTGCCGAGGATTTCGACGACTCCGATATTCCGAACGTCTATCTGAGGCCGACGAAACCTCCGGTGGATAACAACCGACATCATGGGCCCGTGATGGAATTTGGTTTAGTCACGAGGAAGCCATCTTACTACATCCCGGAGGTGCGGGGCGCCGCTGACAACGAGCTCACTTCGTTGGTCTCTTCCGCCAGGACGACGACGACGACCCTCAGGAGCATAGCTCTGCTCCTTATTTTCATAGCTTTAGTGCTGAGATCATAATAGCTAGACCAATCCCGTAGGCTATTTTGTTACGATAGTTTCTAGATTTTTTAGGGGATTAACTAGGCTTTACTTTCACATAGTCTTAGGGGTACTGGTTAATACTGTAGTTAAAGGCTTCGAAATTGACAAAGTAAACAAATTTTACAGGGAAACTAGATGGTTTTACGAAGGATATTGACAGTGCCGCTCAGAATGAAACACTATCCGAGAGGAGGCAGGGGACTAGCCAGTGAGAAACGCTTCTTTCATTTTCTACTAATAGGCTTCAAGACACTTTTTGAGATTATTTTGCAAGTTACATATTTTTAAAAGCTCGTATTAAGTCATGATGTGTGCCCTAAGAAATAATTTTGAAAAGCCTACAAAACAATAGAAGAATTACCTATGACTGCTATACCATTTTTCTTCAATAAAATCAGTTTTAGCGTTTGCCATCATATTCAATTAACATTAAATTTTATAATCCTCTTAATCTCAAAGAACGTAAAACTGGTTTTAGATTATAAATCAATACCTGTTTTAACTCTAAAAGATATTGCTTATTGGATAATTTTTTTATTTTCTTATGATTCAAACGATACTTTCAGAGTTTAAATATTCTGTACCAATGAAGAGAATAATTACAAACAACACTTAGCTTAAGAAAACTTCAGGCATTTTATGCGCTAAATAAAATGCGTGTAAGAAAATATTTTTTTTTTTATAAAGGCGCCTTGCACCTGGGCTTCATTTAAAAATTACTCAGTAATTTTTTATCGAACTAAGCAGCTAAATGAACATCATCAAAAAAGGACTACCATCCAAAATCTTCAGAAACTAAAAGCTACTTGGTTATAACACGTGGGCCAAATTCGTTTCGGGTGAGTACTTGTACTTGTACTTTTTAACTTTTAAAAACAAACAGTTGTAACAAACATAAATGTTCCGAATATTGCGATATACTTTGTAAATTTTCACATGATACGCAATTTATGGACGAAGTATTCACAGACAGTAAAATATAATCATAAAAACTTTTGTTGCGAAAAAAAGAACTTCCTTTCATAAGACTAAAGATAAGGGTCCACTTGTGCATTTTAGTGTATGCAATTTTGAGTGAAATTTAGTGGAAGTGTACAACTAGTTTACACATGTGAATTTATTTAGAGCTCTACTGAATGAAAAGTGTGAAGCTAAAGTTCTTTCTACCCACTTTTTGAGATGTAAATAAAGGCATGTAGATAATTATTTTCACTTATATGTGTACTTTAATTGTAAGCGTAAATTTTTCGTAAAGAATCTTGTCTTTTCCTCCCAGCTCACTTTGTATTTTCTTCATTTTGTTTTTCTCGTTTGAATATTGTGTGTGAAATATATTTTTGTTTTTACCTCTTCTCAGGGTAAGGTAACATTACTATAACTAACTAACTAACTTTATTTCCGTACATACATACATATGTATATTAAAATTCTTCCAATTGAAGGAATTTACTAAAATTGCAACTTAAATAGTTACCAGCTACGAGTATACTCCTCAATCTCAGTATAAGTTACGATTTTCGAAAAGTAGGTTTACGTGTCAGGAAAAAATAGAGCACCAGAAGAGTTCTTTGTAGAGGGAAGATGTACTGATTAACGAATAGTACCATTAAGAAAAACTTCAGTTAATTTCATCTCTTCAACTAAACAAGTGGCAACAGCAACACATGCCCCCCACTTGCCTCTATAAAACACGAGTACTTTCCCAGCCTGCACAGTTTATATGAAAACTTCCACAAAAGCCGGAGAGTTCATTAAGTAAAAAATAAGTGAACACAACGACAACATACATCTCGTAGCATGCCCCAGAGCTTAATATCTTCATATTGTCCTTAATTATGCATTTATCCATTTAAAATCGATATTGTTCCGAGCGAGTTAACCCATTACGGCGCAAAAGGTACCCCCGGCCATTAGGAGCTGTCTTTAATAAGTGGTCGGGTGCGGAATCCCTGAAATGTAACATCACACATGCCAAATTATGTATTTTGGTTTCATCGCCCTACGTGTAATTTGAAACACTTGTGTCACCATGTTGTAATATCCCCTAAACAGTTTATTGCCGCTGTGGGGGAAAATAAGGGCTCCAGGGGAACGTGGGATTTGCATATTTGAACGTCTCTGTGCGGGGCTCCGGGGCACAGCGGGGGGGAGGCTAATCGGGCCCTCGAATGGAGTTAATATGAACTAATGCCCGATTAATGATTTTTCATAGATTTATTATGAAGCCCATGTCGACGGGTGATGGATGGATTTATTGATATGATTAGGCGACCCGAGGACCCCCTGCCGGCCGGGCCGGGCGCCAAATCCGTCCTGCACGGACAGAAGAAATGCGAAGTCAAAATTTAATCAAATCGAAAGGGCAAATTTGTTCGAAGTTTTAATAAGCCTGCAGTCGTCGTTTCGACAAAAAGATTTTTATGCTTTCAATCGAGCGTTCCTCGCCCGTTTTCGAACTGTCGCCATCAGATAAAAGGCGCCCTTCGGATGAGAGATGGCTGGCTATTGAGGACGGCAGCGAGGATGACAGTGCCGATGGAGCGGAGTCGCTTCCTTTCCCTTTGACTAAGTCGATAATAAATGGAAAGACACTGTTGGAAAAATAGAGAACAACACTCGTGACATTTCTTCGCTGATGAAGGTCCAGAAAAGGTAGCTGCCGTGATCAATTTTAATTTATTTAAACGTTGGAATTGAGCTTATTAACCCAAACCCATACCTTCTCTATTCGACCGTGCCACCGACATTTAGACCTTCGAGAAACTCCTTGCACTTAATTTTGATGTGATGCCCGGATTGACTTCTGTTTTGACAGAATTATTAACTGCTCGACTGTTTACTTTGGGAAAGTTACGTTGAGTTGAATTCGCAATGAGACGATTCCGCCCAAGGACATTTCTCGAAAATATATGCGTCATTCATTTGAGTTTTCGAGCTATATTGGGAATATATAAGCACAAATTGGATAATTCCCAGTGAAGGGAAATAATTTAAAAAGTTATAAATGGGATTTCAAACTGCACCGACTTTTCTTCGACTTTCCCTTCTTTCTTACCCTCAATTAATAATAACAATGTTATATGACAAAGAGTAAAAGGGATCATTTTCTGTGTTCAACCCTCCTCACTTCAAATAAAATATTTACTTGGTACCTAGCAAGAATTATGATTTTTGGTAAAGATGTTTAGAAAATTGTACTGTAGTATACACTTAGTCCAGCGGTATTACAATATTTCTAAACCAATTCCAAAATATGCAATATGTTATCTTTTTCAAGAAATTTACTGTCGCTCCATCATGTCTCAAAAAGTATCACACAGAAAACTCTGAAAAAGAAAAATCATGAATTGAGAATTAACATAATATGCAGATTTATCGAAAATGTATCAAGCTTACATTAAAGAGTTCTTTTCTACATACAAATAAAGTTTGTCGGTTTTGGTAAATATTCTCTTGTATTTAATCACTTAATTAGTGCGCGAGTTAAACTCGCATTTGACCATTTTTTAAATTCAGATTATACACTTGTTTGATTTTAGTAACAATGTCATTAAAATTAAAACATATTAATCATGCTAATTAAAATGACGCAAAGTATACATATATGTATGTTTCTACTATTTCTAAGGCACACATCTTCCATGTATTTTGTTGCTAATTTATAAATACCTCTTTTAATGTCAAATAAAGGTAAGATGTTGTAAGTAAAAGCAAAATGGCAAATGAAAACAATAATGTTATGCAAAGCGCCCGAAAAAATATAGTAAAATTATTAATTTTTAGTCAGACTTAAGCAACTGAGTAAAATAAATGAAAATCTTTAATATGCAATAAGATAATGTGCCGTTATTAATTAAAAATTTCGAAACAAATACAAGAAAATTATAAAATAAACACGAAAAAGGTTGAACCAGTTGAATAACTAAGCGCTGTAATTATGTAATAAATTAACTGTAACGAATGCATATATATATATATGAATGCCAAATATACATAGATAATTTATATAAATTAGCCTAGAAGCTAGGTTAAAAAGAAAAATAAAAACAATTGATTTCAAATGAAATATTGCTTTTTGTATTAAAGAAAACAAATACAAATATTCATTGTGATTTCATATAGCATTTATAAAATGTGGCTAAATGAATTATTGTTATACAGAAACTTGTAATGTAATTAATATTTAATGATGCGTTCTTATTTTACCCAATTGTATATATAATTAACGAAAATTTATCGCAGAGATATTTTTGTTTCAAAACTATAATTATGAGATATTCATATAAAACCGGAGATATATAATAAAGAAATATTTAATAAAACATCTTGTTTCAGTAATTAATTAATTAGAATAGGTATTCGTAGAAGAGAACAAATTTTACTAATGCAAGTTTAGGGAAAACTTTGACGTTCCGATTTATATCCACGTCCAAGTGTCCCAAAAATGGGTCACAAATGAAAGCCCTGTGGTAAAATATGTTTCTGCATGACAAACTTTTTATACGTCATTTCAAAGTTCAAAGAATACAAAACCGAGTGAAATTGCCACAAATATTAAAATTTGTCTTTGTCATAATGCTATCACCTTTAAAAATAAGGAACTTCAAATTGTTTAGGTAAGTTTTTATTTATAACTCGAAATGTGTTCCCTAAGCTTGATTTTGATATCATTTTATATGAAATAATTCGTCCCAATCTGAAAAACTACTTAATCTTAATTCCACATACATATGTATAGTGGAAATTAATTATTCCTCACCAAACAATTACATTTTGGCATCGGGAGTTTTTAAATTACGATACAGTACCTGTATGAACTATGTATATAATTTTTTGTATACTGTTAAAATAAATTTTCAGAAATCATAAATAGAGGTGAATTGATGAGAAATATCAAAAATAGATGTTTAATTTCCAAAAAGTACACAAAATGTAATATATATAAAACAAAGGCAGCAAATTTTATCGATTTTTAGTAACGAGGCCGGCTGGACCGACTCCCAACTTCTGACTCGTCCGCAGCGGTTCAAAGCCGAGCTCCTCCTTGGGGACGCCCAACTGCTCCAACTTGCCCTCGTAGGTGGCGAGGAGGTCGTTGTGGGCCTTGCAAACCCGGGCAAGTTCGTACCGCAGGTCCTGAATAATGTCGTTCTTCGCCTGGAGAACAACTTCGATTTTTGTACTCAAATTGTTGGGCTCCAGGCCCGCTGCGACCATGGCCTCATTAAGCATAGCCTCGCGCTTTTCAGCCTCCCTTTCCAAGAGCGTTATCTTGCGTTCTAGCATAACATTCTTCAGACCAGTTTTCTGCTGCAGTTCTAAGATGGCTTCCTCAAACTTCTCCTTGAGCTGATCGCGCTCCTCGGTGAGGAGGTCGTTGCGCATTAAAAGCGTCTCCGTCTCCCACTTGAGACTATTCAGCTCCTTATCTGCGGCTGCGAATTTCACCTTGATGCGAGCTAATTGCAATTTGTCCTTTTCATAGTGCTCCAATTTCTTACGCAGCTCGACTAATTCGATGCGGGCCTCTTTCAGTGGTTCGGCCAATTTTTTATTTTCAGCCAACGTCTCCGCCGCAGTTCTCTCCTGTCTTTGCGAGTGCTTGCACAGCTCCTCCATTTGATCCTTGAGACTTTTTATAAGGGCCAAATTGTTAAGGGTGATGTCGTTGTAGTAAATCTTCATCTCGTTAAAGGCCTTGTCGTGGGCCTCAATAAGTTTCAATATCTGCGTGTTCTTCCGCTCCTCCACCTCGAACATTTCCATTTTTTGTTTAATGTTCGCGTCCTCCTCCTGCTGAGCCAATCGCTCCTCATGCAGTCTGCTCATTTCCTTGCTGTCCTGCTCGAATTTCAGCCTCGCCATGCTGCAAAATACGAGTGAAATTATCAAACAACATATGCAAGAACCGCACCAATTAATTCGTGAACGCGAGGCCCACTCCGTCCGATTAATGCTTCTGCAAAAGCCATTAGTGGCACATCGACCTGGATTAAAATCGCCCAGGTATTTCCATTATTCAATTAATGCCTCTTCAGCGAACTCGTATGGAGATTTAATTTGTTCGATTTCATTGGAAAAAAGTATATTAAATTATATGTCCTGCAGTCTTGGGAGATCTGATTTTCGTAATTTTGCCTATAAATCTTAACTAAGCATGCCTATAATATAATTTAAACTCAGAATTATTTACAGAAACTGCATAATAGACTTGAAAATTAAAAGAGCTGGGTTTAAGAAAATTTGTTAGGTAGGATTACTATTTCAACATCGAGGTGAGAGAAAAGAACTTTTTTACATATTTTTTTTATTTAAGTGTTTGTGGTGAACACTACACTGCGTACAAAGGACACTCAAAAATACATAAATAAATTAAATAAAAGGATAGGGTATTCCTACCGATCTTCTTTCAAAATACATAAATTAAATTAAAATAAATAATAGTAGGTACAACTTAACCCATTTCATACCCGAAAAGTTATTAACGAAATTCTATTAATTTTTCGTCCAGAGCTTATTGAATTTATTCATTGCTGTAGTTAAATTGTTTGTAAAGACTGGAAATTAAATAAGAATTCATAACCGTCAAAATAAATATGAAAAATGTATTCCCTCTTCCTTTTGTAAAAGGAATTCATTACATATTTGAATTGGATTCCTCTGAAATGCTTTGCATTCATTAAAGCCTTTGTGAAAGCTTACATTCATTCATTTGTTTGCTTTTGTAAAAAAATTTAATGAACTACCTACTGAATTGAAAAAGTTAACAAACCCTGTTTCCCTGGATCCCTGTTTCTAATTCAATGTTATCAATATGGCGATCACAACTAGAATCTCCGAATACTTTCCAGCTAATTCATAATTTTTAAGACGAATGAAAGAATTAAAAAATAACTAAGTAATTCTTTTTATTAATGCAGCCCTTATCAGCTCTTCTAATAGCGTTTCATTGTAGTATGTAAGCCTAAAAAATTGAAAATATCACCCCAGTCCCAAAGATAGATTTTCCTGTAATTATTTTCGTAGAACTTATTTTAGTATCTTTTATCCAGGGTGCCTATGTTTAGTTGATCTTAATATAAGGTTTCATACTATGGAACGATTCTCATTTTACAGAATTTAATTATGCTCGAAAGCGACCGAACCATTTTAAAGTAAGAAAACCTAAAAAACTCGTTTCTTACTTTAAAAGGTCTCAGCAGACTGAGATGGCTGCGTTCAACACTTAAAAACTACAAGCGGCGCTTCAGCTTAAGTAAGAACGAAATTAAGACCTTAACGACTGCGAATTAATAGGAATAGAATGCAGGCTGCAAAACGAAATACCTCAGCTCCTGACTGTTCTGCATTTTCAGCTGCTGGATCTGAAGTTCGGTGGCTTCCACTTTTTCCCTTAGCAACCGGCGGAGCTCCCTTTTGTCCCTCAGCAACTCCTGTTCTTGCGATGCGTGCTCCTCTTGAGCCAATTTCAGCTGTGTCATGGCCTCCGCACGTATTTCACCAATTTTCGTTTGATTTTCGTACTGGAGGTGCTTCATTTGCTGGACAACGTGCTTAATATCGACCTCGGCGTTTTCCTGGGTAACTTCAATTTCTCTGTCCTTATTACGAACCGTAGCCCGGACATCCTCTGAAATGTGGAACTTTCGTTAATTTTTTGATTAATTCACAATTAGCTTCGATTCATTTTTAATTTATTTACAGTTACCTAATTGGTTCCTCGTAATTTCCCAGAATGTACGAAGCTTGTCACGCTCTAGCTGAAAGAAATTCCTTTCCTCGCGTTCCCGCTCCATTTCATTTTTCAAACGATGAGCGAACGCCTCCAACTGCTCTCGAGTCATGGTGGACGTATCCACTCCATCGATTAGGGCTAATTTAGAGGAAATGAAAATTCTTTTAGTCTTTTAACTTTTAAGTATTATCTACACATATATGTAATTGTAAATGGAGCACATACAAAATTAACATTTTATAATATTAATGAAGGAGCTGCAAACATTGTATATATATACTAGAACATTGAAAAAATTACGTTTTTAAAAACCTTTGAATCTCTTTAATCAACGCAATTTTATACATATTTGAATTATATGTAGGCCAATACCTTTACTTTGCTTTCGCATATAAAAATATTCTCTTTTAAAAATATGCTCGAACTTTATAAAACAAATTGTGTTACTTCAATGGCAAAAAGCACGCATTTGTCGTGTAAAATAGCGGATTAAAGAAATTAAATTTTCACTACTCTTTTTGTTTTAAAAGGATTGAAATACCTCACAGAAATTACAATAAAAAATGTTACAATATTACATACATACATATGTATTATTATATAAAATAACTCCCAAAAATATACAAAACATAGTTGTTTCGCTTTTCAGTCCCATTTTTTTATTTATCTAAAATAAACTAAACCAAGTCTAAAATCTACCGACTGACTGTAATATATTTTTATGTAGTTAAGTGTAATTACATATTATTTGATTTAAAGAAAATCTTCTGCATGTTAATTACAAATAATAAAATCGTTTCGCATTCGAAAAATTCAATATGATCGGACTAATTAAACCATAAATAACTTAAAATACCTACCAAAGCATGAATTATAAACTATAGTGCATTGTTTTCAGTGTGAAAATCAGCTGTTTTTTGCCTATAATCTCGAAAGCTACTTTGTTGCAAGGTTGAATTAATTTCTTTTCATATCCGTTCAAAAGCAATGCGAGGCCGGTTTTCGTTTTGAATCGAACAAGCCCTGTGCCGGGAAACAGAAAATTCCGCGTCGCGTCGGCACATTGGGGCTCCTCCACACGACGCGCCAGGAGTGCTCGCTTGCAAAATACCATACTATGGCATAGTCATAGTACAATCGCGGGGCGTGAAACCCCCGCAGATATATACAATATTTTAAAATTCCCTTTTTTTCCTGGAACTGATGGCTGGACGGGCGGTTAAATAGCGATGAACCGCAGATATAAACTCGTCTACAAGTTCCCTCTAAATAGCTGCCGTATCGCGCGACGAGCGTTTTTCCTGCCGCTTTGCATCGTGTCGAAGTAGCGAGAATACATATACAAAAATTTTTTTTATTTCGAAAAATATCAATAAATTGTGTATTAAATGTGGTGTTATGGCATAATTTGTGGTTTGCGGTGCCAAAAATCTCATTGACATGGAAATGATTTATAATTGGCCTTTATTTGTGGCGCAATTCGGTCTGTCTGTGTGCCATGGCGGCAGCGGCGGCGGCACATGTATCTCTGGGGCGCTGCATAAATTTGAATAATACGATAACAAATGAACTGGCGCAAAAGCTGGTGGTGCTCGCGTGCCGTGCCGTGCCGTGCCGAGGGTCCTTCCGCCATACTTACTGCCTCCCTTCGCTTTCTTTCCCTTCTTCTTTGGCGGCTGCAAAGAGAATACAAAATCAATTTAGATAAATCGCCGGAAATGAATCTCTGTGCCTCGAGATTTGTGCCCAAAGACGAAATAATTAGTGCATCGCGCGCTATCGATACTAAATTGATAGTTTATTGAGCTTCGACATTGGGGAGCATGGTTTTGCTCTCGTTTTGGAACACTTTATTTATTGATGCAATTTAGATAATGTGATAAAATATTTTGGGTAGGTACCCCTAATGTTATGCAGATCTGAATGTTTTTAGAGCAAATTTGTTAAATGGTATTGCATCAAAGCTTTGAATTGATTCAGAGTTTAAAGTGAGTTATGATTCTGTTGTTTCTTTGTAAAGTACAGAATTAAAATTAAAGAATTGACACTGCATCCGGCAGATTTTTGCAATAAAAATATGCCGACCGATCATTTTGGGGCTGATTAATTAAGTATTGAACGGGAACAAAGGCACGGGTGCATGCTATGAAAAATAAATTGCGCGAGCATTCATTAAACGCGCCAGTTTTCCAGCTAAATATACGAGACGGCGGCTCACAAAACAATTTCGCAACAGATGTTGGCTTATTGCACACTTTACGATGGCAAATTATTCAAAACGTCCAGCAACAAAATGCTCAGGCACACTTGAAAAATGACCGGGGAAATACTACAGCAGGAATTTTAGGATAAAAAATGCAACCAGGGCGCCGCGCCGTGGCAATCGCTGCCAAAAAGCGCTCACTCCTTATGCACACACGTTTGATTAATCGCGTCGAGGATGGCCAAGATGGGCACTCACCATGCTGCGGTCCTCGCTTCCTCCGGCGGAATTAACTGGGGAGACTCGAAAATAATTTGGGACTTGTCACCTCGCGGCCTGACACTGATTGCCAGGACGCCTCATCGATGTAACCGGGCCCCAGGAGCAACTGTTTCCCGGGCGACAAACAAAGTTTCCCGATCCCCGCGGAACTGAACGGACTAAACAGACAGGTGGTTTTTCTTCAATGAAGGCAGGCTCCTGAAGACTTCATTTTATCCCAACTCATTAAACATCTCTCTTTTAAACAAGGTTTCACAAAATCAATCCTGTCGTCAACAATTTTTGTCTTAACAGTTTTTTAAATAAATATATATGAACATAGGTATTAGCTATGTTTATCTTATCTATATCTACCAACTAATAAAATAATAGGGGTATTTACAAACGAAAATTTTATAGTTTTTACATAGAATGGTGTTTTCATACATTGCAATTCGCTGGTACAGTATCATCGTAGAGTACCTAAAATAGCGATTTAAATATCATAAAAAGACACCTATAATGGCAATTTAAATATCATGAAAAGACAATCGCATACCGTCAATTAGAGTTACTTTGAACCTACATAGAAAGCTATAATTTGTCCCAGTTTGAAATTGTCGGTAATTCTCGTTTTTCAAGCTAATTTTAAATTTGTATATAGGTATTTAGAAATAAGCATAGTAATCTATCAATTTTCGTTTTGATAGGAAAGAGATATCAGAAACCAGGACCAAAGTAACCCCAATTGACGATACTTTTTTAGTTAAATTTCTTCTCAATTTTATCTAGCACATTAAAATCACGAAGAAAAGTGATTTACGTATTAATTATTATATACATATACCTACTCAATTTTATAAGAAGCTTTTGTTAAAACAATATGTAATCCTCTTTAGATTTTTTATGTTTTTATATTCACACAGAATTTAATAAAAGAGCGTATATAATATTTTATGAATTGAAGCTTTTAATTAGTATCTACATATATAAATGAAAAGTGACAAAATATTTATATAAAATATAGGTATGGGGTCTTTAAATACATTATAGAGTATAAATAAGGTACCCAAATATAATTCTTCGAACATGTTCCTAGTTTTGTATTTCTATAATATTCCAGAAGCTTCAACATATCCGTAATTGGTTCTAAAAAAAATCCTGAATCTGATTTTGGTCAAACAACCGTCACCACAGCGAGTACCTGGTTTATTTCGAGAAGTACACGTTACATTACAATAAATGTGCTTCTTCCCGAAGCAGTCCCAGCAAAATCCGAAATCAGGAATGTTGGTTCCGGCGGAACTCATATACTAAGCCAATTTGGGGCAAGCACAGCTGCTGTATTTATTTGCATGAAATTTGAAATCGTGACCAGTGAAAGTTCTAATTTCGAAATGAAAAATTTCTGTGAAAATCAATCCTCTGGAGGATACTCGTTGCTAACAGACCTTAGCCTCTGTGCTGGCGTACAATCCGACATAGAGGCGGTGTCATGTACCGGCGTGGAATAAATTAGAACTGAAAACTTCTTCCAAATCCCAGAAACTGAAATTTAACGTTTGCAAATCTTCCTCCATGGATGTGTGTCCGGGTGTGCTCCGCTCCCCCGCTATATTTGTATTAGAGTCATCCTGGCAAAGTTTCGCACAGTGTACTCCATGCAGATGTTGTGCTTACCAAAACTTGTTATCGCCAGCAACTAAGTGCATATATAGTTACCTTCGTTTTATAGGAGCGCCTAGGCGACAGAGCTTAAGAAATGATACCACCATCCTGGCGAAGTTACGAATTTGCGCCTTAAACTCGATTGTTACAATTCAAATGTGTATTCTCTGGTGGCTTCTAGTTTGAGCAGCTGTCCATAATTCCGAGTTTCTGCGCTGGCTGCACTGTAATTCTCCTGGAACGATTAATTTCTCAATCAACAACTGTTCTCGGGTAATTTGTTCATGAAATTTATGTCACACTTCGTGCGAGCTAAGTGATGGATATGACACAGATTTCGCGCGATATGCATTACGCTTTAGAAGTGCAGTTGTATTTTCACTTACCAGGGCAGGAGCACTATGAGGGAAACTCTCCTGATTTTCGAAAGGGTTATTTTACTACCCCAATTTCATTCACATTGTGCGAATTTGAATTTGTTTCGAACAATTTATTTGAAAGCCGGTAGTCATTGAATTAGTCTTTTCACATATTCCTAAGTTACCTTTATTTAAAACAAACAACAATTCTACAACAGAAGTGGTTCACCTTTTTGTATGGCATTGATTGTTGTTAAACGACAAAGCCTTTATTAATAGTTTCAGGAGATATGCTCAAACTTGGTACTTAAAAAGTTAAAAATCACTGATGGCCATTCAGAACGATTAAAATCACTAACAAAACATTTACTTAATCAACGTTGAGACTTACCTACTGGCTTTAAATGAATTCTCACCGATATGATTTCTTCAATTTTCTTAATTAATATTAATATACATATGTTTACTACTTGAAAGTATTAGGAGTAGGTAAATATACCAGAACTATATATGTATTAGATTTAAGTCATATAATAGGTCAGTCAACCTCAGGTATCTATATCTAAATAATAAAATGTTCTACCCTATGAAAGGATATCTCTGCATTGACGCAATGGCGTTTAATTACCATAAATTAATTAAAACAGGAAATCATATCACGATGACGCATTACTAAAATAGAGGAGTTTCTTCAAATTCTTGAAGCAAGAGTAGGTACTGCAGCTGTAAAAAATGAGTCCCCAATGAATTCACCCCTAAATTTTCTAAAATTTTAATTAAGACACAACAAGCGAATTTTCATTTGCATTAATTTCGAACAGAGCTGGGTGAGCAAAAACTTGCCTGGCTGCATATTTCCTTGAATATCTGCATGTCCCAAAGAAAATACCATTTTATTGGGGCATCTCCTTTCCCGATGCTGTAGGACTCCTCCACAGTCTCATTATGTAAAGGAGACAAGAATTAGTCTGTAAACCGTAAACTATCTGAAAGTAGACTAATCCTCCTGCTAAGCAGCCCGCCAGGCCCAGTCCATGCGGAGGTCTTGAAGATGCGGTTACCCATCTCAAAAGGCGGGCTTGGGCGCTGGCAAACAGTTGATTTATGCTTTCTTAATTAGAGCATATATCATGTCGTGTAGCTTCCGAAAGTGAGTAAACAAAAGAACAATACGGAGGCTGCCTGGGGAGTACATAATTCATTGAGTTTTCAGGACCGCTGCGATGTCCGTTCCGGACAAAAAGTGACCTCTGAATTGCTGCGCCCTTTGAATTCCCTCCAATTTCACTTGGTGCGGCTAAAGGTTTTTTGGCACGCAGATTATCACTGACAAAAGAAGGTATGAATGCCCAGGATTTATGCGGTCAGTAAAATATTTTTCTTGTTAAATTCACCATTCGATGCTCATCGAGCCGGGAAGCTGAGTGCTTTGCCCTACGGAAGTCACCTTCGGGGCCACTCAGTTGTATTAAAACTTGTTACAAGGGAACAAGTTTTTAAAAAAAAACTGCAAACGAACCAGCAGACACTTGCAATTGAGTGTTAAGTGAAAGGCGGATTATGTGCAGGTCGCCCCCGCATATGAAATTCAGCAGCCAGCCTGCATAGCCGTGTTTTGCAGGATACACAAATTTGCTGTGGCATTTCAGTTCCTTTTCAGATGGTAAAGTGCCCCGTTTTATGCTACATCTTACTTCCCGGCTGAATTATCCTGTGGAAATATTCCGACATCTTCTATTGATTTTGTACCTGGCACCTTTCACTGCATACATTACGTCCTGCGGCTGCCGACATAGCTTTTGGCAGATTCAATTTTATGCTATGGTTAGTTTGGATATTATTGAATGAGCACGCTGCACAAAGGTGTTCATTTCCGGATGAAACGATGCCCAGGGCCTGCTCCATCTCTTGTCTAGGAGATCTTCTTACACATAAAATAGCTGCATGGTGTGGTTGGCAATCATCAAACAACTTTATTTTAACTCATTTTCTAAGTAACTCATAATATTACAGAATTTGAAGAATTTTTCACTTTTTGACTTACAAACTTTTGGTTTAAAATAAATATAAGTAAATATAGTACAATAATATACTTATAAAAACTAATTAACAGATATAAATATAACAATGGTAATTAATATTCATTTTAGAAATCCTCAAAGATAGGAAGATACATATGGATGTAATAATTAAATTTATGATATACATAAAGATAAAAAATTGCCAAATATGGTTAGGACATTTAATGGTTTACGATGGGCTGACGTTCTTGATTACGATAATCCTAATTTTGTTTTTTCCGAATTGTATACTTCAATAATAGCGTATTGAGATTTTTATCTTAATGTAAAACCACATGTTCAGGTTTACCAAACTCCTGGAACACTCCGTAAATATTTTATAATTTTTCATGCATCTTTGCATTGTTCCTATGATTTTCAGAAATGGAGGTTGGTTGATATAAATTTTATTTACGATTTCATAATCTATGAAAAAATCATATAGGAACGATTTTCAACACCTTCGGTAACGAAATTATTGTTGCCCTATGTTTGTAGTGCCGTCACTCTACGAAAGTCCTTATTCTGTAAATTAATTAATTTTGTCGGGACTTGAAAGATTTTATATTTCCCTATACATAATTTAGGTTAAGTTTGAAATTCAAATTAAATAAAAGAATAATTAAAAATCAATGTATACTTGAAATATTCAGATATTTCTAATATCAATTTTTTATGTTCGAAGTCTAATTCGAGAAAATCCATATGGGTATGTTTTGGAGTTTATATTTGGATATAACTTGAATAAACGACGATAGAAAGTACACATATATTTACATACAACCATAGACAAATAAAAATATAGATAACCCACTTCGACAAGCAAAACGCGACCAAAAATTCTGAGAGCTCCACAGCGATGCCTCCACATGTGCGATGGCATCCGACGAGTTCGGCGAAGGAGAAGTCGCATTTGTTCGGCGCGCGATGGTTTTCTTGTGGGCATGCGATGCTGTGCACGGTTTGCTGCGGCGGCGCTGGCCCTGCGGTGGTTGTTTACTTCGCTGCTGTTCTGCGCAAGGGGCTTGTGGGGTGAAGCGCGAGGGGATTGAATTTTTCTAGGAATCCTCGGAGTTGCGGGCTCTGCTCAATCAAGGAAAGTAATTCCCACGGGCAGTAGGCATACGGACAGATTCATAAGTTTGAATTATCTAACGAAATTAAGATTTTTTCGTTCGGTGTTTTTCATTGCCTTAAGCATGCTGCATGCACCGGTCCTAATACTTGATGATGTAAGTAGAGAAAAATTGTAGGGCTCGTGCAGATGAGCGTCAATTAACGTTGCGAAACCAACAGCTTTTTATATAAATTTAGTTGTGCATATCTTTTTTACATTTTTTCACACTTTATTCGTGTATGCATAAAGATTTCTCTACTTTTCTTTAAACTAACAACTATATGAATTTAATTAACTCTTTCTAATCCATCAAAAATAAATCTTTATCAAATCAAAATTTTGAAAGAATACCTAACATTATTGTTTTAATAATTCCTTAAGGCAATGAAAAACAAAACACCGAAAACGAAAAAATCTGAATTTCGTTAGATAATTCAAACTTATGAATCTGTCCGTATGCCTACTGCCCGTGGGAATTACTTTCCTTGATTGAGCAGAGCCCGCAACTCCGAGGATTCCTAGAAAAATTCAATCCCCTCGCGCTTCACGGAAGAACAGACCCACAAGCTCCTTGCGCAGAACAGCAGCCAAGTAAACAAGCTCACCGCAGGGCCAGCGCCGCCGCAGCAGGCCGTGCACAGCATCGCATGCCCACAAGAAAAGCATCGCGCGCCGAACAAATGCGACTTCTCCTTCGCCGAACTCGTCGGATGCCATCGCACATGTGGAGGCATCGCTGTGGAGCTCTCAGAATTTTTGGTCGCGTTTTGCTTGTTCGAAGTGGGTTATCTATATTTTTATTTGTCTATGATACAACGAAATCTTTCTTAACATTTCATGACTCGGGAGACATACATATTTTCGTCGTCTCGAAATGAAGTTCAACAAAGTCAGCTCTTAAGTTGCAAACTTTAAGGTGTCACCTCTGGGAAGGGTGGATAAAGCTGTATTTAACGGACTCGTCTGCTTCTAAATCCTTCCAGTTAATGCCAAACAGAAATATTTCGCTTTATTAAGAGGTACCAATTTTCACATTTAAAATGAAACTGAGCCCGCTCAGCCAGGGGAGGAGATCTCTCCTAATGCAAGAGGAGAGCCAGGGAAAGTGCACTGGGTGAATTACCCGTTTTTTAGCTTCTTCGCCCGGGTATCACACATTGACGTCTCCGTGCACTAAATCACCACTTTCCTCAGTTCGTTTTATTATTTTAAGCTGTTCCTCCTCATTCAATTTTATGTGCTTAAGGAACTCCAGCGCGCTTCTTGGCTTTCCTTGTGCCCGCCGCACCCGCGCTGTGTTCGCAGCTATCCTGCTACTCAGTCTGCCTCCGCTCAAGCAGACTTCCAGTGGCTCCTAAATTAAAATAAATTTAGAGAATTCACTAAAGGATAAAATGAGGGGGCGCCGCCCGGAACGGGGCCCAAGCTCGTGATATCTGCGAAAAGGGATTGCGTGCCTTATCCCTTAAAATCTCGAAGAAAAGACGACGGGATGGGCGGGAAGCGGCGGTGAGACGAGTTGTTTTATTTCCAGTCGCGTCGCACGGCTTGCTGATTTAATTTATTAATCAGACGCAAATAAAATGTTTGCCCTTTTAAGCAGCAGACATTGAAAATCTCTAGAGGAGGTGCAAGAAGTCGATTCAGCTCTCCCCGCGCGGATTGATCTCAAGATCTGTTTATCTTAGGTACTTGTTGGCTTGATTTAATGGTGCTCTAATTACAAGGTACATAAAACGGTCCTGCTCCAATGGCAATTCGAATCACTGTAATTTGGGACATCTAACCACCATTCTCAGCTTTGGAGAGTTACTGAACATTCAGACAGCGGTGCACCGTGGCCCTGTCCCGGAAACTTAAACAACTCAATTCTGAAGTCTCCCCATTTGGTGAAATAACGCTTAGCGTTATTACGCACTTATTTGAAACATCCCGGCAGCGCAAAATTTGGAGCAAATAAAGCGCGTGCCGTAATTAATTCAGGGGCCCCCGAAGTGCGTTGCTCGTTGGTGCTGCCTTCCGCCTCGTTTGCGAGCTCCAAAATTGGAGAACTTTACCCAGAAGAGATTGGGTGATGCAGGCTAATTGCCCATTATGGGAAACATATTTTTCAGTTGCGGTCACAGTAAGATTTTTAATTGATACCAATTCATTCTGTTATTAAATTCCGCCGGGACTCGTCGAGCAGCAGCCACCGAGCCCCTAACTATTATTTGTGGGTCCCCAGTTAGAATGGAGTCGCTCCAGTCTGAAGCAGAGCCCGAATGAAAGTGAAATATGTATTTTAAACGACTTTGAATTTGGTTTCGAGTTGGATTTATTTCAATGTTTTGGGGTTTGCGGTGTTATTGATTTCTGTCGCAATTTTAGACAAATTAAAGGAGATACTTTGTTACTTAATAACAGAGGAGATATTCTTTGCATTCTTTAAGTTACGAGTATTACCCATTCTAGACAACATAAATGCTATGCGTGTGTGACTTTCACTAATTTGTGGTCCAGTGAAAGTAATTAAAATAAGAAATAAATTGTTTTCTTACTTGAATTTCGATTTGTACTAAATAGCTTACCAAAATGCTGACAAGATCAGTGCTAAATTTGATTTGTTCTTTTTTTTTTGTTATATACATACATTACATACATACAATACATATATATTAGTTATGCGATAAATTCTGAAGTGGAAAATTTAGCCTGCCCTTTCCTACTTGTATGAAAAGTATGCATCTTTAAATTTAATTCGATAGTACAGTCTCGATTATGTTCTTAAGCTTAAAATGTTATTTTTTGGCACGTATTTGAAGGAAATTGGTTTTAAATGTTTTAAAAGTTTCAATCATACCTTGGTTAAAACTAAAACCACCAGACTCATTGCGTGCGCTAATTTTTAAATTTCGACATGAGATTTTCGGCGTTGTAATCTAAAAGGACCATTGAATTTTTAAAGCTTAAAATCCATACATATTTTATTTATTTTATTTTTATTTCTTCTCAACCTGATTGGTACATGAGATATAATAAGTGGGATAAGTTTTCTTATCGATCGATCGACAATGATAAAACAACCAATAAAAAATTTGGCTAGCACATACAGATTAATTTTTCGGAGACCATTGATACGATGCGCAGTAGATTTTGTAACTCAAGACAAACTAATACCACAGATAAATAATCTGTGCTAATACGAAAGATATACCATGAATATAAATTATTAAAGATTCTTTATTAAAACGAACTATTAAGAGAAAAATAATCTAAAATCAGTCGACTTTTACAAAAATTATCATTAACGAAAACGAATTCAATTTATAGAAATTGTAAACGCAATTATATTAAGTTAAATGCCCTTTTAGCTGAAACAGGCTTCTTTAAATCACTACAATGGATTTATCTTCGCTTGTTTCCATACTCCTCACTCTGATGTTTCATGGAGAAAAATCTGCCAATTTCCTCCGCAAACAATTCAGTCACCGATCGAAATTTAATTTCGAATTCTTACACTTCCGGTTCCTATTCCTTAGCTTCGATTAATTTCCGTACCACGTCGCCCTAATCATTAAGTATGTCAACACATCAACTTGACAATTGTTTGACATTTAAAGTGGGCGGAGCAATTGCGATTTTCTACCAGAATGATAATAAGGATGAAAGAGTGAATTTTTTTAAATTTCCTTCGCTTAAAATTAAAGACAAATTGAAATGACGTCCATATTCCATCAATACAACAGCACAACGAAGAGCAATGGAACTTCGTCCAATTTATCAAGCCACAATCCACCGAGCTCGGGGTATGTTACCTTTCGCTCCAAGGAAGAGGCCCCAATTTTTACCAAACAAAAGATGAAACTAAACCTGCCGGAGGATATAACTCATCTCACCGTCTCCAACAACTGGCTGGTTTGCTTGATGTCGCATCAGGTGCTTTTGCGGCTCTTTCTGCCCCGACCAGACAGGCAGGACGATAGAACAGGTAAACGATGATTGAGCCTGGCTACTTCCGTTTAAAACCGTCCAAAATTGCTTTCTTTTACAGAAGTATTTTTGGATAAGTACCTGGGTACCTGGTTCAACGTATCAAATCTGTTCTTCGATCCAACAGGGAACCACTTGCTAATCTCACTCTCTCCCAGGGCCACTGGCCTTCCTGCTGAACTGCTTTACCTCCACACCAAATCGAGCACTCCGAAGAGGATTGACAAATTCAAAGATCATGAAATCACTGCTGTGGCTTTTAACCATATAAACGGTTGTGAGGACACCACCGGCCCTATTCTCCTGGGCACCAAGAAGGGATTAATCTTCGAGACAGAGTTCGGGATCGATGGAGAGAAAATGTTCCACAACAACTGGAAACAGGTAAATAGCCTGGATTTTTGTGCGATAATTGGTAAATTTAACTTGTGTGAAAATAATAATTAGCTGCCTGCTTACATTCCTCTTTACGGAATGCGGGAAATTGAAGGATTGGTAACTGTATTTCTAGGCACATCGCCTCTCTCTTATGTAAAATAGTTTCTTTGCTTCCACAGGTTTTCGATATTGGCAGGGAGAAGCAAAATCCTGTCACAGGAATTGAATTCTTCAGAGTACCGGAAACTAGCAGATATATCGTGCTAGCCACAACAGCAGAACGACTATACACTTTTCAAGAATTGCTAAAACCGGACGACCGGCCCTCTTTGCAGGTAAGCTTTTAGTTCATAATTTAGCTCTGTAATTGCCGATACTTCCACGATTAAAAGATGACAATATTGTACTTGTTCTAGCCGAATTTAATTATTATTTTAAAGTACCAGATAACTGCCACATGTCCGATACGATTACTATGAGAACTTCTCGAGGGCTGGTATAATGAAAAAATCGCATGGTTAAAATCAAGGTTATTTTTCAAGATATGTTAAGGATGCCTAAATAAAGGTATCCACAAAAATCCAGCTTGGAAGGAGTTTTACCCTTTTCTAATTTTAATGGACTAATACACTAAGCTATAGAATTAAATTTTAAGGAAATTAAAAGATGTTAATCAAGACTTTTAGTTGGATTCTTTCTTTGGAAACTCTTTTGTCTTGATGTTAACTTTTGGAGACACTTTAATTTCGTGAAGTGATTTTTTTTTTAATTCATACCATCCACATCAGATATTTTATATATTTGAGTACCAATCATAAATTTTTAGAACATATTTACTTCATACCTGAGCAACCCAGAAAGCTGTGAAGAAACCAAGAGTAGTCTCAAACATTCAAAACTGCGCCTTAACTGCACTTTAGGGCAAAAATATCCGTCCTACTTTGCTTGGCTGACGGAAACTATGATTTTGCACGGAGAGGTGAGTTCTCAGTAGTGCAAGTAACTTAAAATTTTGCTTAAAACTTTATCACTTCAGATTGCAAGAAATGTGGATGGGCGTGATTTTCTTATTAATAAGCAGGAATTATTCATTCCGTTGGAAAACAATTCGACATATGACACATCTTTCGTGACAAAATCGAACAAACAAGAGCTTATTATTCCTCTGGAAGATAAGTCTTCATATGACCCACGAAAAAATCAAGAAAACGCTTCCGGGCCCAAAGAACTATTAATACCAAAAACCTTAATCCTTACCGAATTCCACGCGTTGTTGCTGTACACAGACCACATTACAGCAGTGTGTCTGCTCAACCAAGAGGTTATCTACGAAGAATACTTCGCCGATCAGTACGGCAAACTCTTGGACATTGTGAAAGATTTTGTAAGCGGTTCCATATACGTCTACACACCGAAGGCAATATTCCGCTACAAGGTGACCAACGAGCAAAGAAACGTCTGGAAGATATATCTTGAGAAAGATGAATTCACCCTTGCGGAAAAGTATTCAAGGGATAATCCTGCTCACTTAGATATCGTCCTATGCAAAAAAGCGGAGGTGTGCTTCAACCAGAAAGATTACATCCAAAGCGCCACGATCTACTCCGATACTCAAACAAGCTTTGAGCGAGTCTGTCTAAAGTTCCTCAAGCTTATTGATAAAAAACCACTGATGATTTTTCTTTACAATCGCCTCAACAGACTGGCCGAGGATGATAAAACCCAAATCACAATGTTGGCCGTGTGGATGGTGGAGCTATACCTCTCAGAAATGGCCCGATACGCAAACAATTCGGAAAAGGTTCGTGAGCTCCAGAGGGAGTTGGAGCGATTCATGTCTCTCCCACGGGTTGATAAATGCATCAAAGCCAATCGATCAGTGATTTACGATCTAATGGCATCCCATGGAGACAATCATAATTTAACAGCCCTTACTACAGTAAATAAAGACTACGAGGCAGTGATCAACCAATACATAAACCAGGGTAATTTCCAAGGTGCACTTTCCATTCTACGCAATCAGAATAAAGCTGATCTCTATTACAAATATTGTCCCATCCTGATGGAGGAGGTGCCAAGGGAAACGATTGCCGCAATAATGGCCCAAGATAAACGCCTAAGGCCGGACAAATTACTTCCTTCTCTCATCTGCCACGACAGTCAAGAACACATTACCGAGGTGATGAAGTACTTGGAGTTCGCCATTTATTCCATGGCTGCTACCGACGCATCCATCCACAACTTTTTGGTTACGCTATACGCCCGGTATAAGCAGGAGAAGCTCGAAATGTATCTGGAGGCGCAGGGCAGAGATATTTCTCTGATTCATTATGATGTTCATTATGCCCTCAGGGTCTGCCAAGAAGAAAAGGCTCAACCTGCTTGTGTATTTCTTCAATGTCTGCTTGAACTTTGGCATCCAGCTGTTGAGTTAGCGCTTACCTTTGACTCTAAACTTGCCCAACAGACCGCATCTCAGCCTGCGGATAAAGAACTGAAGAGAAAGTTGTGGTTAAGGATTGGTGAGTTATTTTACATTGAGTTTTGTAAATTCCTAGTTTGGCTGATGAAAATAAAAAGGGCAATATCAAAAACCTTAATATTTAAAGTTTAAACTATTTTATAAAACGAAACAAAAATACAGTAGGATAGCCCCTTAAATAGTAATAAATACAATATTTGATCCTTCGATTTTGTATCCGATTTAATATTAATTTATAATAAATTTTTTTAACAGCTGAGCACGAAATTAAGGGCAAAAACGACGTGAAAAAGGCTCTGGAACTTCTAAAAGAATGCGAACTTTTACGTATAGAAGACCTTCTTCCATTCTTTGCAGATTTCCAGAAAATTGACGACTTCAAGGAGGCTATTTGCGATGCACTGAAGGTAAAAATCCTCTTAACCCAATTTAGAAGTATAATTATCTCTAACATCTTTGAAGGAATATAACATGAAAATTCAAGAGCAACAACGAGACATGGAAGAATCGGCGAAGTCCGCAGAGCGAGTTCGAAATGATTTACAAACTTTCCGGGACAGATCTATCAATATCAGTGCCCAAGAATTATGTGCTATATGTGAAATCTATTTGCTTCTGAAGCCATTCTTCATCTTCCCTTGTGGCCACAAATTCCATGGCGATTGTCTTGAAAAACAGATTATACCCTACCTTAGCTCAGACCAAAACAGAAAGCTGACCAGCCTCAAGCAGAAACTGGAAACGATGTTGACGCAAGCTCAGGTAGATAACGCAAATCAGCAAAACGCAACCAGGGAGCAAATTAAAGGTGAAATCGAGGATATCCTAGCCAGCGACTGTTTATATTGCGGTGTGATGATTGAAGCCATTGACCAGCCCTTCATCGAAGACTGGGATCAGGTTAACGTCGACTGGGAGTAAAATCATATTTGTAAACATTTAAATGCAATTTCATGTCGCTTATTAAAGCTAAGATCATATAAAGGTGATATTAAACAGCATAGTCAAATTTACTTTTGAATTTTACTAGGGATTTAATTCATAGGGTTTGCTTATATGTATGTATGTGCTTCTAAATTCCAATTAATTTACCAACATAATGCAACAATACCTAGAAATTTAATGGTAGTATTTTGCTAAAAACAAAATACTAAAAACCTTTTTATCTTCAAATTTGATAACAGATCTTTCTACCTGACGACCAATAGACTAGATATTTGCAGAAAATTAAGCTTTTAAAGCTGTTCCTTAATCTTGACCTTACGCTCGTGTAACTGGTTTTATTATCTAGTATAAAGAGTAAAAATATAAATAATTAAATGAAATAAATATTACATTTTTACAAAACTTTTATTACAAAATATTCAGTGCGTGTGATACCTAGGGAGAATGGAAGATAAATTGAAAAATGTAAACGGATACTGATGAACTACACAATTATATAATTTGACAACAATCAACGTAAATCATTTTCTCTTTAACGATTAAGGGACGATTTGTGCCAACTGGGCCAGGGCTAGGGCGGCGGTTGGTGCAGTTGCTCAAGCGGTCCCCAGGAGTATTCTTCGCGAAAATCCGATGTTGGCTATGCAAGTCTGGGACGATAACTGCAGAGCCTGTGGGTTTTTGATGGTCGGGCTCCGATCTACCAATTATTTCATGTCAATTGATGCTGTACCGACTGCAGTTCATTAAACTTTTGTTGTTAAAGAAAACATTGCTCATTCGCATATGCTCAAAGGTCAGGGGCTCTCCTAGTCGTTGATCGCGCTTCTTGTAGTATTCATTGAAATCAAGACGAATGCCAAACAGCTGAAGGTTGTGGTCGTTATTGGAATTCAAAGTTAGTAGGAATTGTCGGACGGCAATTTCATAGTCGTTTCCGATTTTTTCCAAGCTCTTCTGGCAGCTATTAAGGTATTGCTCGAATATTTTTTGCTCTTCGTCACGTTCCAGACGTTTTTCAACAGTTACCCCAAACTCTCCCTTGAGCTCGCTTTTCTTAATGTTCTCTTCAAACTCCTTTCTGGCGTTTAATTCCTTAAAGCAAACCTCAAAGAATCTGTCCTGCCACACCTCCAGGCGCGTTATGCCGAGATAAACCTCCTCCATGTGAAGCGATAGTGTCTCTGATTTTTCGTCGAGGAATGCTCCCGCCTTAATTGTCTCTAAAAATTCGTCGTGGGCGTGGAGGATGTTATCTAATGCTTTGGCTTGTTGGACTTTCTCCTGGAAAGTGGCCCATGAACACTCGATCACTTCAAAAAGGATGTAATATTGCATTTGGTGAATAAAATGGATCATTTCCGAAGTGTATAAGTGCAGGCGGTACATGATTGGATTCAGCTGAGAACTCATTGTTCGGAGAGGCTAGAAAAAGTAAAATAAAACTCAATTAAAATTTTAGGACCTTATCATAAATTGGAAAAAAATTAGTGCGATTTTTCTCAATAGTCAGCTTAATATGAGTCTTTTAATTTGAAAATAGGACAAGCCCATCCCTCTTTTACGGTCATCACTGTAAACATCGCCTCCGTATGGCAACGCCCTTCGGTAGCCCCCCCCAATATTTCCCACGAAGAACTTGCAACACTTGAGAGCGGAAACGTCAAAGAAGTAGTCAAGTTAATCGCTTGCATGAGGGGAGTGTACCGCAAAAGTGATTCGACGGAAAACGAAAGGGTTAAAGTTCAATAACTTCGGTTTTAAGCTTATTTATTATCAACGCGCAAAAACCACCAGTCGATTATTTGCCTTTTAAGTGATAACTCGAGCAAAGCGCGATGTCTGGACTTAAGAGCGATGCCGTTTTCGAGAGAATCCAAGAGGGAGTTAAGACGAACGAACAAAAGGCGAAAAGTATTAACGGGGTCTTCCTGTACAAAATCACCCAAAATGGAGCCGTCGTCAAGGAATGGGGTAACCTAACCACTAACTAAGGGTAAATAACCGCTAATTATGTCACGATGAATTGCAGTTCTTGATCTGAGAAACGCGAAGGTGTACGTGGGTCCCGCGAAGGACATAAAGGTGGACACCACCCTAACGGTTTCCGACGAAGATATGATCGAGATTGCTACAGGGAAGCTCAATCCCCAGGCGGCCTTCATGAAGGGCAAGCTGAAAATCACAGGAAACATCATGCTAACGCAGAAGCTAGTGCCTCTACTGAAGGCGGAAGCGAAGTTGTAAAATACATTCCAATTTTTCAATTATTAATGAGCTGGCTGAGCTTTGGGTGTAATAAATGGTTCTAGAACTCACCTTTGCGTTGCACATTTGATCCTTCCAAATCTTTGATGAGAGCAGGAACTCGATATGTTTCATTCGCCACAAGGGCTTGAACAGAATCTGGTAGTTGTGCATCGAGGGCTCCAACATGGTGGAGAGGGGTCCGCGAACTGTGTACTGCAGGGAGAGAATGTCCCAGCCGGTGTCGCCGTCATATGGGTTCAAGAGTCGCACGTCCAAGTGATTGAGAATCTCCGGGTCGTCGAACTGCGCGTTTGTTGAACGTATGGCTGCGTCTAGTATTGAAGACAAATCATAGCAGTACAGGTCCTTTCCTGGCTTGTCTAATTCGGACCTAATAGCAAAAATTCAATTTTTAAATCTGTAAGATCACAAAACGAAGACGTACTTTAAATTCTCCATGAGAATTCCGATGAAATCTCCTTGCCCCAAAAGTAGATAACGCCTCATCGCCTGCAAATGCTCTAGAAGCTTGTGGGGGCCCTTCACAATATCCAAAACCTTTTTAGATGTGTTAAGGTACACTGTATCAAACATAGCGTGCAGCTTAGTATCAGCCACATTCGAAAATATGCTCTCGGCATTCATTTCCAAACACTGTTTCAACTCCTCCCGTCCCTTAATCGGAGTCTTATCTTGGCATATTTCCCGCAGGAAATTTATACTTTTCCCAGTCACCAGGATTTTGTTGGCTAGTTCGGTTGAAATAAATTTTGGAAGCATAATAGACCGAACTCGATACTTATCGTGCCACAACCTGTCTGGCCCCACTTCTATCAGGCACTCAATGAAGAACTCTCCGTAGGGGTCAATGATTTCACCTTCTAGGGTCCACCTGTAGAGCATTTGCACCAGTGGACTGCATACAGCTAGTAGCAATTCTCGAACTAAAGATTTCACCAAAGGGTCTCCATTGCTCAAGAATTCGTAAATTGTTGAAGCCAACGCACCGCCCTTTTTCTCCTGGCATGCTTCTGCTATTGTAGTGATCCATTGGAGCCGTTGCAGAGGGTCTACTGCCCAAACTAAAATTTTCATAAGAGTCACCCGCTCGCCGGACATATTTATCCAGTCCTGGACGTGTTTCTTCTTCTGATTGTTTAGCTACAAGAAGACATAGGATCAAAAGGAGACGTAAAATTTTCGATCAGATCTCCATACCTGCTCTTGGAGCATTGCAACCATTCCGTAGTATTTTGTGAGTTCATTTTTCAGAGCTGATACGAAGCCCTGCCCCATCAGCCCAATTGCGCATCTACCACTTTTCGGATCTGTGAAGGACTGCACTTGATCATGGTAATATCTAAAAGCAAATAATTTTATAAAGAATTGAAGGAAGTTCGATGAAAATCTCTTCTTAGCGAGGAAAGAAGAGTAAAAAAATACCTAATGAAAACTCCGTACCTAATGAATAATATAATTTGCAACTACTCACCCAAGCTCTGAAAGTCTCAACAACATTCCAGCTTGCACAATGTTTAACGTTCTCGTTTTGGGGTCCAGCTTAAAGCCTCCAGATATGATATCTTTCTTCAGGTACTTTCCTTGAATCCCAGTGAATGCATAAATAACATTTTGTACCAAGTCCTCATTGAGATCATTTGAGATATTGTCCGCATTTGTCCTAGAGGTTCTCGGCGAACTATCACTACTATCGGATTGCGCTGGGATAGACGACTTCCTTAGTGGCGCAATCCTTAGATTACTTTCTGAATTCGAACTGGAAAACGCCTTAAAAGTATTTAAAGATAGTGAGATAAACAAGAAGTTTAAAAATAGGTTTGATATAATACCTTATGGTTCTGATATGTTATAAATGTATCTAAGGGATTTTGTGTCGGGACTTCCTTGTTCTTATCCGATGGCACTACAGCGGACCGAAGAGAGGTCATTGCATTACATAAAGAAGACTTCCTGCCTGATGGTCTGGGTTGATCATTGAAACCATTGCGGGAAACATTCGGAGACTCAGCCATAAAAAGTAGAAATGTTAAAAGTGCACTCCTTTGCCGAATTTCCGTCTGTGTAAGAAAACACTTTGATTAGGCTACACTGAGAATATCACGAGTTGTTCTTCGGGCCTCTTAGGTGCAAAATAATCGATGACACTCCCTTATGGCCTCCCAAAATAGTAAAAAAGTTAATAAGCAATTATTTGCTACCTTGCGAGGAAAGAGAAACGGATGGCTTGTGTGTGCCACACACGGGCTCCACCTGAAAACTTCTGGATGGAAAACACGAAACGTAACACGCACTTTTTTACTAAAAAAGGCGTTGCAAAATTGCAAATTATGGCCAGTTGTGATGAAAAGAATTCCAACAGACCAAGAGCTGGGATAACTTGTGGGAATAAATTTGAATTCGAAATTTCTTCAGAGCAACAACCATAAAACTATAGACAAAAAAAGGAAATTCAGGCGACACTATTAATCAATGAAAATGAGTCACCACAAATTAATCTCAAAAGTTTATCCGGTGCTACGAACATCGTGTACTACCCAAAATAGGTAATTTTAATTTAACCGCGACTTGATATGGGACTGCGGATAAGCACACAAGCGACAGAAGTGCAAGATTTCTTGCATTTTTATAAAGGGAATAATTAATCGCGATTCAATGACTTTGTTAAAGTTACTAAGTCCGTTACTAAAGATAACATTTTTCACAATTCTGTAAATAAATATGTTGGACAAAA
This sequence comes from Machimus rusticus, assembly GCA_951509405.1. NCBI lineage: Eukaryota > Metazoa > Arthropoda > Insecta > Diptera > Asilidae > Machimus > Machimus rusticus. The sequence goes on along the minus strand of OX608051.1, from coordinate 46,728,743 downwards.
TGGAAATTAGAATGTCTAATTTTGCCATTTCAACCAGAATTTAATGTTGGACCTATTGCGGGAGCGCAGCTCCACTGCGGCACATCTCAGCTACGACTTATAAAAATCTTGGAGTGCAAAGATTTAAATATATCCTCCACAAAATATTTTTAACCTAAAGCTTGGATAAAACTAATCAACAAATTAAAGGTTTTTTTCCAAACAAGTGGTAGATTACTTCTATGGGATTTTTTTCTGTACAATTAATAAATAAAAATGCTCAATGAGCTATTGGAATGCAATATCCTGATGTAAGCATACTTCGAACTTAGAATTTTTATTCAAGATGAACCATATAAAATACTCAGTCCAACGTACTGATCTCATGTTTCAAATTTACTTCGTTAGAACAAATGACGCATTCTTGTGAGCCAGACAAGCATGAGAGGACCTGAAGGTGAACATTGGCAACTTCGCCAGCGGCAGCTGGAGCCCCCTCAGCGAGTCACCGTCACTTTTGAACCCACGTTGTGGGAAAGTGCACAAAACCAGAAAAAAGCCAAAATTGAATTAAATCGAGCATGAAAATACTTACACACGCCTTTAATTGTTCGTGGAGACCCATAAAGAGCGTGACATCATTCTGCGCGGGGCTGTTGGACAGATGATTCGTGATCTTCGAGACAAGCGAGGATTCATCGTAAGGTAGGAAGGTGCCGAGACTTGTGGGTGAGTTGGAGATGTACTGGGTTACGTTCTTCAGAATCTCTCCTAGAATGGGAAAAAAACAAATTATTAGATCCTCGGAGGGCTGGCAAAAGGCGGGAGGATAATTTACGAAAGGACTGCGTTAAATCGTTCACGACCAGGTTCAAGAACATCTGAATCAGATTTTACAATTTTATCCCGCTAATTTACAACCCTAAATATGTAAGAAGGGTAAAAAATAGAGGAGCAAAAGAAAAAAACAAGCGAACGGGCTGCATCGACCTAAAAATAATTTCATCAGCAGACAAGACTCACTATGTTTACTACCGCCCAAATTCTTGCACAGTTTCTCCAGTAGGTCGCAGATGTCTTTATAGTTGCTGCAAGTATTCATTGCGGCGGCTTAAATTATTCCTAAATCTTCTAATTGGCAAGAACCCGGCTCCAGTTTGAAATTTATCTAAAAAAATTTCGCTTAAGCATCTCCCCGCGCACTGTCAAATCCTTTTTTACGCTCCGAGGACTGACAGCGAAGCGATTGCTCCAGCAATAAATGAAAATCACAACAAACACCACTTTTTCTCACTAATTAACACTATCTTGTTTATTTATTTCGGCGAATAACGATCATCCGCTTTTTAAACAAATTCGCTTCTTGTCAAAATCTTGAAAGGAAAATTTCTCTCAAGGCTGCGGCCACTCTTGTTGCCAGATGCGAATGCATTCGATGCATGTACAATTGATTTAAAAGGAATATTAAAATTAATCACTAGCTTTTGCATCTTTAATTCTTTTTAAATGTTTTATTTGTTTTAGCAATAAACTAAATACGAATAATATTTAAAAAGCGGTAGTTTTTAAAACATAGAATTCCTCCGGACTCTATTACGTTTCCGCCAGATATTCGATATTTTTGTTACCGCAAAGTTGGCACATCCTGTTTCAACACGACGTCGACCGCACAACTACGATGACGACTGGCGGCAATCAAATTTATTGTGGCCACGCTGTTTTGTGTGTTCCCAACAACGACCCGGCAAAACAGTTTCTGTTGCAGCTAACTTTCTTTCGAATTGCCCTCGAAACTGCCGCAATTTCAACGTGCGATTAATGGTGGAATGCAGATTGATTGCGTGCCGCTGAGTTATGTAACCGAATCTCACAGCATCTGAAGACGCCGGTCTTGCGACAATTCTCTGCACCGCTCTTAAAAATGGACACGTCAGTGGCTGCTGCTAAACCCAAGCTCCGGATGAACTTGGAAAAACAGGAGCATCTCGTAAAATTGGCTATTTTACTAATCGCGGCTGTTTTATGTGAGTAGAGTGCCTTCAATTGCTTTTAGTTTTTTTGCCGCTTTGCCACCAATTCCGGCTTTTTACGGGGTGTACCCCGGCGGCTTTTTGGTTATTTTTGGGTTGATCGAAATTTACCGGGCGGGGACGCCCAAGTGTTGGAACTGAACAGTACGTTAATTGACCTAACGAATTACAGAAGCAGGACATTCATATTTCAGATATAATTAAACTCTCATCATCTCGGCTCCATCACTGGTAAATTAAAATCGCGGGTGGCTTATTTACATATTTATTAAAGATTTCAATTTGCAATTAACGGTAAGATCTCTGCAATAATCGCAGATTTATGTTATTATATCCGCAAAGCTGCTGCTTCAACGCAACTGTAAACATATACAAAAACCTCTGACGATAAGAAAAATCATCCCACTGAAATACATAGAAAAATTAGGAATCAAAATCATTTCTTTATCTCTTTTTCTTTTTTCTCGTAAATTAAAAAGGCATTTTTGGAATATGTAGATGCCAATAAAGGCTTCATTTTTTACGTTGGGTGCACGATACTTATTTCACCTACTTATTTTCTGATATAAATTTTAAAATGTATTTTCAAAGAAATCTCTTAAAATTAAAAATTAAACATATGTATATCCGAGTTTCTAGTGCTTATACATATTTTTACAAAATTTTTTTTTTGTGTAGATTTCATTTGCAAACCAACAAACAAAACATTTAAAAGTTTTTAATATTTAAATATTGTAGGTAACAAATCTGCGGCAAATTCTCCGTAAAATTGAAATAGTGGCCTCAGTATATTTTTAGGTGTTGATTCTAATAATAGAAATGGCAAAATTCTATTGCATTCAATTTTTTCAAATTATTATTTCTTTTTCTTTACTTAATTGAATATTATCTCATTTCCTTTACTTCCAAATTATCATTTCTATAAGCATTTGATTTCAAATTTTTACTCTAATTTTATTTCTAGAATTGCACATTTCTCTCATTTAAGAATTTTTAATTCTGTAGCCTTCGCCAGCAGATTGTTCTCAGTGCTACGATTCGAAAGTGTAATCCATGAGTTTGATCCATACTTCAACTACCGTACTACTCGGTTTTTGGCCGAGCAGGGCTTCTACAATTTTCACAACTGGTTTGACGATCGAGCATGGTATCCATTGGGGAGGATTATCGGGGGAACAATCTACCCTGGGCTGATGATTACCTCAGCGGCTCTCTATAGAATTATGTGGCTACTTAACATTACCGTAGATATAAGGAATGTCTGTGTGTTCTTAGCACCGTTCTTTTCCTCCCTAACAACAATTGTGACGTACCTTCTGACTAAGGAAATCCATGTAAGAAAATTTTACTTCAAAGTTTATTTTGCCAACTAAAAATGTTTTAGAGTGCAGGTGCTGGTTTAGTTGCTGCCGCAATGATCTCAATTGTTCCTGGGTATATATCGCGTTCAGTCGCTGGATCATACGACAATGAAGGAATTGCTATTTTTTGCATGCTATTGACTTACTACATGTGGATCAAGGCAGTCAAAACTGGAGGAATCTTTTGGTCGACAATGGCTGCCCTTGCGTACTTTTACATGGTAAATTTTTAATAGTTCTTAAGCGCTTAATGATTTTATTGAACTCTAATTAATTAGGTGTCTTCCTGGGGTGGCTACGTGTTTTTAATTAATTTAATACCTCTCCACGTCTTAGCACTTATGGCAACTGGACGCTTCTCCCACAGAATTTATGTGGCTTACAGCATTTTGTATTGCATTGGAACAATTTTATCAATGCAGATCTCTTTTGTTGGCTTTCAGCCCGTTCAGAGCTCCGAACATATGTTGGTATGTATAAACTTTTTCTCCCTTAAATACTTTGTTTTTACCGTGATGATACTACATTTCTTGATAGGAAGAGTATGATACATTATGAACAAAAATTATGTCTGACAAATTACACAAGATATACGTAATTAAAAATTTGAGAAATTTAAAGATTCCTAACTGAGTTATTTTTACAGGCATTGGGTGTGTTTGGATTGTGTCAGATTCACGCATTTGTAGACTACGTCCGATCTCGCATGTCGAAGGAGCACTTTGAAATTCTTTTCAAAGCATTGGTGTCTACTGTTGCAACTTTGGTAGTCGTGGTTGGCACAATTCTAACAATAACTAGCAAAGTCTCTCCATGGACAGGTCGATTTTATTCTCTTCTGGACCCATCTTACGCTAAGAATCACATTCCAATCATCGCCTCCGTTTCGGAACATCAGCCAACATCGTGGTCCTCATTTTACTTCGATTTGCAGGTCAGTATTGTAAAAAAATGTTTGGACTACTATCAATACTGTTTCTTAAAGGCGCATCTTGAAAATTAACTTGTAATTTCGCCTAAATAATGCCTTATATTCAGGCAAGTCCTTCTAGGATGCGACTTTAAGAACAGTGGTGTTTTTACTATTCACATTCTTGTGATGAAAAAGAAGTGCATATGAGTGCGCGTTAAGGTAGCAGTTGAGTGGTTGAGCCCTTTTGGGTTCCCATAAAACTGTCACAATGAGTGCAAACACTTTGATCGCTGAGGTTAGCTTTATTGGTACATTTAAGATCGGCTCGTTTTGTTATAACCTTATGAGTTTTAATGTTCCAATATTGCTTTCTTCTAATTTAAAAACATTGCTAAACTTTTTGTGATTACTTTATTTTCCCTTTCAGATATTGGTCTTCCTGTTTCCAGCAGGATTATACTTTTGCTTCTCGAAACTCTCCGATTCAAACATTTTTATTATTTTGTACGGAGTGACAAGCATTTACTTCGCTGGTGTTATGGTACGTCTAATGCTCGTCCTTGCTCCAGTTATGTGCGTCCTCTCTGGTATAGCTACATCACACTTGCTTTCAAAGTATATTAAGAGCGTAGACAACACATCCACTAAAGTGATCGAATCTAAAAGGCACAAAAAATTGGAGCAACAACCCTCTGTTAAGAGCGAAGTTGCTATTGGATTTGTAGCTGTTATAACGATTATGCTGATTACTTACACGTTCCATTGCACCTGGGTTACATCGGAGGCGTACAGTTCACCAAGTATTGTACTTAGTGCAAGGTCTCATGATGGCGGAAGAATTATTTTTGATGATTTTCGCGAAGCATATTACTGGCTAAAAATGAATACACCTGAAGTAAGTGGAATTTCTTAGGATAAACATTCAAGACCTTTAAGATTACTTCAATAAATTTCCATTTCCATCTACCAGATACCAAAAATAATATTTCTAATGGTATCTGCGATCATTTTAGAATGCTTGACACTAAGCAAAATACCCCTACAAAAAGAAACTTAATTTATTCAAGCTTTATTTTTTTCTAAGGCGATTTATTTTAATTTATCCAGATTTTTTCAAAAAATATTTTAGAACTGCAAATTTCTATTTTAAAAACAAAATGCTAAAAGTGTTAGGATTTGTACATTTAGTGATCATTTTAACTTTTAATTTGTAAGGCATAAGTTTCTGTTTTTATATGATGATACCTTATTCTTGATAGGAAGAGTATGAGTAAAAAATACTTTACTGTGAACTCACTTACTACCTGATGAAATTTAAAATAAATTTGCTTAAAACTGTTTTGAGGAACGGTATCTGTTGGTTAAAAGATGTTTTTTGGTTGAATATAGGATGCTCGGGTGATGTCTTGGTGGGATTACGGATATCAGATAACAGCTATGGCAAACCGAACTATTCTAGTCGACAACAACACCTGGAACAATACGCACATCTCTAGAGTTGGTCAAGCAATGGCTTCGACAGAAGAAAAGGCTTACGAAATTATGCGTGAACTTGATGTAGACTATGTTTTGGTTATATTTGGTGGTCTTACCGGCTACTCTTCGGATGACATCAATAAGTTCCTGTGGATGGTGAGAATTGGTGGTAGTACTGATCGAGGCGCCCATATTAATGAACGGGACTACTATGCTCAAAGCGGAGAGTTTCGTGTTGATAAAGAAGGATCGTCCACTCTATTAAATTGTTTGATGTACAAAATGTGCTATTACCGATTTGGACAGGTTTGTACTCATTTGATTGTCTGAACAAATGTACCAATTTGGTGGATTTTAGGTATATACTGAAGGTGGAAAACCGCCAGGTTATGATAGAGTACGAGCTGCAGAAATTGGTAACAAGGATTTTGAATTGGACGTCCTTGAAGAAGCGTACACAACAGAACATTGGCTTGTACGGATATATAAAGTAAAGGATCTCAGAAACCGAGGAGTTTAGGCATTTATTTATCCTATATTTCTGTAATGCACTAAAAAGTTAGGGGAAAAAAATTGTTATTTTGCACTTGGTCCAAGCTGTCTCTAAGGTAATAAAAGTCATATTATAAGTCCTGCTATCCATAGGATAAGTCAGTATGTATTATAACTAAACATTCGAATATTCTACATGTTCATTAAAAATAATTCTGTACGATAATTTTTGATTTTTGTTTTGCAAGATATATAAAGAATGAGAGGCAGCCACTTTGGGTGCATGGCGATATACTAGGATACTACTCATGTAGCTAACCGAAGATGTAAAAATTTAAAGTGAAACAATTTTTATATAAATAAATATAAATGCTAAAACTAGAAGAAATCTTTTGATCCTGAAATTTTTTTCTCAATAATGTTCTCTCTTGGTCATATTTGTAAAAAACTAATTATGGACGCTATAAAAACTCCCAGCCAAGCTAAAAAATACTCATTTCTGGAAATGCGGTTTACATAGCTAAAAACAGAAGTCAAAAGAGTATAAATGACTTTAAAGGCCGATTCACACATATCCGCCCCGTCACCGGCCCCCGTCCGTTCAGAATCCGTCACGATTTTAATCGTTGCATATATTTTAACTACATATAATCCTCATAATTTTAGAAAGGGAAAATTGAAAAAAATCCAATAGTAGTTCTACGAAAATTGAATAACTTTCAAGGAAATTGTGCTAACTATTGCTAAGTAATTTGTGCTTTCATAGAATTGATGAACAATAAATATAATTATACTGTCTTCGAAAGACCAGTAAGTTTGTTCAGTAATGTTAAAAATAAAATATGAAAAAGAGAATAAAAATATCATAGGATGAAAAACGGATTGTTTACTAATTTACAGTTTAATTATTTTCTCCCTTTATATCACTAAAATTTAGAAATACTCTCAAAATGCATTTAAGAATAATTCAAAACCACAGCTGACTGCCTAGGATCCGTAAAAATAATGAGCAAGAGGCACAGTGGTGTCTACCATTTTCACATTTCTTTCTTCGTAGGTTCTGGCTTAATGGCTGCGGTAGATCCACAACTTTTCGTTATTTTTCTTTTTTATTACAATGAGTATAATTCAGTGCGAATCTTGAAAATGATTTAATCCAACTTGATCTGAATCAAATCTTGAAAATAAGCAAAGCCAAGCTGATTTTCATTTATTCATTCCACTGAGCTCTCGCGGTGTTCGTTAACTTCGAATTCGCAGCCACTGCATTATTCCTTACTCTAAGAATAACGGTCTAGTGTTTATGTCAGTCGTCCAGTGTTTACACGCGTGCCACTGGTCAGCGGGTTTTTATTCTTAGAAATGATACTTCCTCGAGTGGGTCCGGGAATTTCCATAGCAAGAGCCACGAGACGAGCAAGAGCTAGCGAGTTATTGCCCAGGTGAGGTGAGTGCGAAGGTGCGAGGAGAATGGTAGTGCCGTGCCCAGCTTTGAAAACTTGAGGCCATCAAGGTAACTAGTTTCGTACGATCATCGAATTGTGTTTATTTGCAAAATAACATCGTGTGTTTAGATTTATTACAAGAGTTTGCAATTCTAAAGATTATCACCTGAAATTTGAGAGCTTCTAGTTTTGTATTTGGATTGAATTTGCATTTGGGTGGCAAAGCGACCAATTTGTAGATTGTGTGTGCATAATGGCTTCGAAGAGGGTTTTAATAACTTTTTTGTTTACATCAACTTTGTTACTTGTGCTTTGTGCTGTAAATTATGTTGACAGTTGTAATGAACTGGTGTGCGCATCGGTCGTGTCCAAATGTATGCTTACTCAAAGTTGCAAATGTGACTTGAAGAATTGCTCCTGTTGCAAGAATTGTCTTAATTGTCTGAATTATCTTTATAGTGAATGTTGCAGTTGCGTTGGTAAGCAAAGTTATAAATAAAATGTCGAAGTCTATAAATTGCTTTCGCAGATTTGTGTCCTAAGCCTAATGAGACCAGGAATGCTCTATCAAAGAAATCCCACATTGAGGAATTCGAGGGGATCCCGGATCTCTTCAACACTCTTACAGCCGAGCCTGATGAAGAAAAGTGGCATACGATAACATTTCCAGTTGACTTTGTCAATATCCTCACTGGATCTAAACCAGAAAAAGATGTTAAGTACATTTTAAGTAAGTAATTTTTCATGAGATTCATTTATAGTCTAGCGTCAAGTCTACTAAATCATCAAGCGCTGCTTTTCTGTTTGTTTTCCCATATGGATGGCGGTCAGCACGCCAATTGGAATGTGTTATATTTGCGTATATTTATATAGCTACTTAGTAATTGTACGGATTAAAAGTGCCTTTTGCTCGGCAAAACAGGAAGAGAAGGCAAACTCAAACTTCCATTAATCAAAAACCCATAAAAAATTGATGCGGCCGGCATTAAAAATTTCAATTATTTTCAATTGGAACACAACAATAATTATTTTAATTTTTAACATTTTCAGGATCTAATGAACAAGACCTAGATGACTTAGAGAAGGACAATTTTGTTACTGTCAATTGCACGGTCGTCTATTTAACTCAGTGCCTTTCGCTAAATAAATGCAGACAGAGCTGCGAAAGTATGGGAGCCAGCAGCTGCCGGTAATTTGATTTAGAAAAAATTATGAATTTTATTTTAAATTTGCTTCTAAGCTGGTTTCATGATGGATGCTGTGAGTGCGTTGGGTCTACATGCATAAACTACGGAATAAGCGAGAGTCGATGTCCGAATTGCCCAGAGTCCAAGGATGACCTGCTAGACATGGACGAAGTTATCGACGAGGACTGGCACGATTATGGCGAAGGAATGGGTCCCCTTGATGGGGCTATACACACGAATATATAGGGAATATATTTTTCAATCTTTAACAATATTTGTGGTATTAACAAAGATATTTGAAACAGTGCTTCAAGTTTGGGGAAATAAGAGTAGACTTAGTTTTGGCTTGAATATTATTAAAACATTGGCAAAAATTAGATGTTTTAATAGAAACTATAACGCCGATAAATTATACATTTTTATATAAGCCTGAACCAAAATGAGACAAACTAAATGGAAGTAAGAAAAATATTTCAGCTCAGTTTCACTTAGGCTTATACTACGTTGCGTTTTCCTGCGTTTCTACTTTGTTCAAGGAATAGGCTGTTCACAGAAAATGTAAAATCTTGTTTTAATCTAAGTTTTTAATATAATAATTTTTATTTTCAATATAAAAATAATGACCCGTGACTCGCAATAGTGGCAAACATATTATATATTTTCTCCTTTCTGCACCAGGCTTATACGACCGCTGAACTAAGGGTAACAGTATAAATTATTATAGAAATCTATGTTATGTTTACACTTAATCATGCTTTATTCTTAAACCTTTCTTAACTATATCGTCAACAAAAACGCTTTGAAATTTATTGATATTTTAAATTTTTTTAAAATTTGTAACTGTTGCTTTTATCGCTCCCCTAAAACCCTTTATATGAAAAATACTCAAGCTTAATTAAAGTGAAATTTTGAAAAGCATTGTTTCAGGTATTCCATTAATAGTAATTAACATTTTTGTACATATAATATATATACATATATAAACGATATATATTTGCATCTTGTGTTTTAATTTTTTCTATCTTTAATTTTTATCGTCCTCAATATAAAATTTCCCGGGAGATGGCTTTGTGTTCTTTTATAATGCGTATATTTGCGCACTTACACAACTTAAGGAGCAGATCCTTTTACTTCCATTTAAGCAAATTTAAGTCGAAATGAACACATTCTGTCTTCTTTCATCTAGTAACGTCACCGTCACCCATCTTTGGTGCGCATGAGTAGCATGAGCTGTTAAAGTATCGATTTTCCGGAAGGTAAGGATATTTTATATTAAACAAAATGATAATAAATAGCTCTTAAACAAGAGATATACATCTTTACTTTTACAATAGAAATATAATAGGCACCCTGTAGAAGTGGTTCATTTTTCGTTTCATTTCTTCCCAGATTTTTATCTCTCTCTTACATGCGCACTGGCATATGAATGCGCTGTCTCAACTTACTGACTTGACAGCTCTCACTCAAGGAGATCAGATATAGAGAGCATGGCTCTGTCTTTCTTTCGCATCAGGCGAGATAGGCGCGCGCCTTCGAAAGGTGGCAATTAAGATGTATCTTGAACATTTAAATCAAATTTAATTAAATGTAGCATCAAATCTTCAATTTTTTTCGCGGAAAACTTTGATTTTTTGTGGTTATTAGCTACATTAGCGCAAGTCGCAATATCTATCGCTTTCCTCATCATTTAATATTAAAATACCTGCCGAAAACTTAGGAATTGTATGAAATTATATTATATCTCAAAGCAATGAGTTAATTTTTGGTTCAATTATTTAATGGGTTTATATTTTATACAAATTTAGAAGTGTTCCACAAATGCATTTGAAAAAAATTCAAATCTAAATCGTTTAATAATTTTGCTCCGTACGTTCCTTTAAAGCTCTATTCGTTCTCTTCTTTCTGGAGTTTACTGAATTTATAAGTTTGAAGCAGAGTTTTTCATATGCTGTAATTTGAGCTTAAAATCTTTTATTTTATTAAAGTCCTTGCGTCGAATCGATTGCTTCCTCGTTTATAAAGTGGAACGCCACTTCGCAGTCCGTGTGGATTGAACAAAGTAAAAATAGCTCGCAACCACAGCGGTACGAGTAATCAATCAAAGCAAGCGAAATATTTTTTGAGCCGGCCGGCGCCTTAACACTCGCACATCCAGCATTCTGAACAGGCCCTAATCTGTAACGATTTCTATTGGTCAAGACGAATCGATACTCGTTTTTTGGGCGAATGAGAGGAGATTTCTGAAGAAGAGTTTTAAGTATCAAGCAAATCGACTTTTATTAAAGTGATAGCTGAAGTTTAGATTGCAGAACGGTGGGATAGGAAAGGAATTTTAGTCAAGTGTTGTCCGGTTTATTTACGGTTTACAAACATTAAAATATTGTCGAAAGTGTTTATCTGAAAATGGGAGAGAGTATACGGTTTTTCACTTAGAGAGGTTAGTTTCTAATTTTTCAAATCCTAGGCTTTGTAAATTATGGACGCGATGGAAGAAGTAGTGAAACGCATCCTCGTTTTTCTGTGCCGCCACCAAACATACCAATGCAGCCAAATTTAAATAAGAATATTCGCCAGTGGGATAATTCCGCGGGGGACGGTAAGTTACCAGAGCATTTTAATATTCGCAGCGTGCCTCAAACACAATTTTTCCAGCGCCTCCGATGTGGAACACGGGAGGATACACTGACAACTATGGGGGCGGCAGTGACAATCATGGTAAGGCGTTTTGTTATAGCGCACAGAATGCCAGCTGAGCCTTCTTTCTTTCAGCGAATATGAACTTTCGGCGTGAAAACAACAGGGGAATGGGGTAAGGCTTTTCCGATTTTAGATGTTTAGCAGATAAGGGCTTAAGTCAAGCGCTGGAGAGGTAGCCGGATTTGAATGAAATTTTGCAGAAACCTTCCTTTGGCCTTGGAACGTATAAATATGCAACAATTTTTGCTGGCTCAATTATTGTTTCCGAGATTTTTTATTAAAAAAAAATTTTTTTCTCGGACTTTTGCCGTACAAAAATGTGAATGTTTATCGCATATTTCTGCAAAATTTCACTCATAATCTCACTTCACTTATGTTAAATTAAAATTAAGCACTTTACAGTCACTCCTGTAATCACAAAAGACCTGAAAAGATATTATTATTTAAGATTACTTACCTGCTGCAATCTGTCCCTCTTGTTTACATTTACTGATCTGTCATTTAACTTGTACAATTTAACTTTGGCATTTTGTATAAGGAAAATCCTCCGCCAGTAAGCATTTTGTAAAAGGAAAATCCTCCGTCAGTAGGCATTTTGTAAAAGGAAAATCCTCCGTCAGTAGGCATTTTGTAAAAGGAAAATCCTCCGCCAGTAGGCATTTTGTAAAAGGAAAATCCTCCGTCAATAGGCATTTTGTAAAAGGAAAATCCTCCGCCAGTAGGCATTTTGTAAAAGGAAAATCCTCCGTCAGTAGGCATTTTGTAAAAGTTAAATGACAGATCAGTAAATGTAAACAAGAGGGACAGATTGCAGCAGGTAAGTAATCTTAAATAACAATTTAAAACTTTATCTTTTCAGGTTTTTTGTGATTAGAAGAGTGACTGTAAAGTGCTTAATTTTAATTTAACATAAGTGAAGTGAGATTATGAGTGAAATTTTGCAGAAATATGCGATAAACATTCACATTTTTGTACGGCAAAAGTCCGAGAAAAAAATTTTTTTTTAATAAAAAATCTCGGAAACAATAATTGAGCCAGCAAAAATTGTTGCATATTTATACGTTCCAAGGCCAAAGGAAGGTTTCTGCAAAATTTCATTCAAATCCGGCTACCTCTCCAGCGCTTGACTTAAGCCAAAAAACGCAGCTTCGAGGTATAAAAAAGTGGGTAATACGCAGAGAAATTTTTAAATTCCCTAAAGAATACTACCCTATGCACACTAGGAAAAGTATACAAGCGACCAATAAACAATAGGGCTTCGATAATCCGAACACCCAAAATTTATACCCTGTTCCGATCAATGGTACGCTTGGATTACAGTATGAAGATATTTTTAAAGGTATTTTTTGAAATGCAAAATTACTATATCACCTGATAATGGGATGGCTTTTCTTCGGTGGCCTAAAAACCACGTAAATAAGGCATCTTCAAGCTGGGGATTTTCAAGCGTTTTTAAAGTTTTTATAGCCCCTGGACCCTTTTCTGTATTTATTACAAATGACCATATTTTTTCCTTCTTGCTTTTGATATCAAAAATAGTCAACTTTCCAACGTTATACTGCTGCTTAAGCGCTGTTAAGGAAGCACTTTTAATCTTGCCTAAAATCTCGTATATTTCTGATATTGTTAATGTTATATGTTTTCTTTTTTTATGTTGAAACTATGATTCAAAACAAACAAAAAATGGTAGAAACAACGACGGGAAGGGACGTTTGGATTATAAAGACGTTCGAAAATGTGTTATCTATATGCGGTAAATTATGCGCTGGTGAAAAATTAAACCATGTTACTATAGTGGTATCTAAAAACTTATTCGTGCAAATATTTGAAATTAATCGATTCATTGAGAATGTTAATCGAGGTGGAATAATAGCATCGCAATTAAATCGGGGAAAAATAATTATTATGGATTTGATTAATTGTGAATAGAACGCAATATTGTATTATTCGCAAGCGCAGATTTTTTGCTTCCTTATAGTAATAATGGTATAGGAAGTACTCATTTAATATATTTTAAAAGAATAAAATAGTCGCCGTTTAATCGAAAGTCAAAATATACACTCTTATCATGAATTCCGTGTGGAATACAACTCCACTCGAAATCAAATTTCCACCGGAGTTCGAAAGAGTATCATGAATTCCACTGGAATTGATGAAGAGCACTGCCATACGAAATTTAAAATCGAATCAAACATTTATTCAATCTAATATACATTTGATTAAAGATCACATTGTAGTCTTCTTAAGAATTTTCGCCTAAACAGAGCTGCCTTTTTATACGTGTTAGACGAATTAGAAAAAAAAAAACAAAAAAAGGCCACGGCCATTAAAATCGCACGGTTTGAAACCAAAAGACAAATTGTGCGTTCTATTTCGTTTGCTTGCTGAAGGTGGATATCAACTTGGAGTGGGGCAAGAAAGTCAGCGTTGAAAAAGCAGATTTTACTTACTACAAATACGTAAAAAACACTAAAAACAATTCACTTCCACCGCATTTAGCAAACGGAAAGAAAATTGCGCAAAATTTGACGTTCCAGTGGAGATCATGATACCAAAATTTCCACTGGAATAATCTTCGAAAAATTACTCCACTCCGATGACATTCATGATAGTGTTCAGTGGAATGGATTTAAAAACGAGCCTCCGGTGGAATTCATGATAGGGATGATCATGTATGGTTGATCAAAGAAAATTAATCGACTATTGCACTCATTTATTTAATTAATCGTTGCCATCTTTAATAATGGGTACACACGATGTTAATTATTTTACAATTTCTGAATTGTAGTTTGGTATATATAATATAATGATCCATAAAATCAAAGTGTAGTTTTTCCAATATTGCCAGGGTAAAATTATTTGGAAACAATAAGTTGATTGCATCATAAGCTTCGATAGGAGTTATACGTTTAATATTCTGAGGCCTAAATCTAATTACGACCATTATTGATGATGACGAAACTCCAACTCGAACTGAATGAAGTGTAGAAGGCTCAATTAACTTCCATTAAGTTTAAAATTTTTTTGTAATACAGTAAAGTAGTTGATTTATTAAAATCCCTCACTTTATTAGTATGTCGTTATATAATAAAATGTGTAGTTGTTTTACCATAAATTTTAGTATTAACCATACGTTTCATTAACTGACGCGGACGTTTATAAAATTATAAAAACTGTGCTCCTCTTTATGCATCAGTTTGTGGAGCTGTAGGTTTCACGTCTATGTGTGCTGCCAGATCCGTTTGTAAAAAAAATTGCAGTAATTTTAATACCATCTTTGAGGGAATATTTAAGATGTACCTACGCATTTAATTGTTGTGGTAATTTTTTCCCCTTGCAAAGCCAGGTACTTCAATAATGATTAATATATAAAAACTAGTAATAATTTATGCATAATATAATCATGAATCAAAAATCGGATAAAAAGCTCTAATTTTTAAATATGTATATACATATGTCCACCACCCAGAAATATAAAAGTATGTAATAGGAATTTTTACATCAGGGAAAAAGTAATAATTGAAATTTTAAAATTAGTTTGTTAGGTAGGAACCAAACTACGCTTAAGTTAGAGCTCTTATTGAGCCTTACCACACTTGTATTTTCGTGCATGATTTACACTATACGTTCAATTGGTGCTGTACCTTTGGTTTCCAACGTGTAGCGCTTTTTCTCCTTGCATTTTTACCTCTTCCCTGTAAAAATGGTTTCAATGAGCTGCGAGAATGGACATGTGGAGTGGTCCAACAGGCAAGGAATAAATAACAATAAACGAGCCTGACGGCCAACGTTATGTCCTTACGATTATTTATGCCCGTAAAATAATGCTGATGTGGATAATACATATTTTACAGTAAGCTGGTATTAACAGAATACTGATAATTTGATCGAGGCTATTGTGTTGTTAGTAAATCATTTAAACTTGAAACCCAACAGAAAATTGGATGTTGTTTTATTTTCCGATATTAAGTAACGATTTAGAAACAGCGTAATTTTTAACTAATTTAAAATTGTTCAATGGTATTTCAATAGTAGTTCATGAGAAAATACTAAATATTTTTGTAATAAGTATATGCTATCGGTATAGTATGTACCTGATGATTTTTTTGAGGAATTCTTAATTTTTTCAAGCTTTCTACATTCTTTTCTACACCGTACACCATATCGATTATTAATTTTAAACGATTAAATCATTGTGGTCACAGGAACCAATTTTCTAAAGACATTGAAATGTCATAAAAAACAGATGTATTTTTATTCAGAAGTTTACTCTTCAGTACTGAAATGTATTCCTCCGTCGTATTTGTTATTGAGAAAAATATCAAAATTTCCTAAGCACTTTTGCGATAATGCTCGAAGAGACAAGGTTCGTTATTAGTAGGATCCTTACAATCGAATTCCTTAAAATATTTTAAAGATATGCTTCTTATCAAGTTACACACAGCAATGATATACGGCAATCTAAATCGTTAAAGAAAATAGTTTTAATTATAAATTACACAATTACACATGTTTCCAAAATAATTGCGGAAGAAAATTAAGATTGTTGTTTAGTTTATTAACGCTGCGTATCGTGATTGTGTGTGGCTTACTTAACGCTTTATGATATTTAAAAAAGAATACAAATAAACTTTTTCAGAAAAACTCAAGAGACCGGTCTTAAATAGGAAGTATATTATTTTACTTAGTATATAAATATAAACATTTTAAATTTTACATCTCACATTTAATGATTATTAATTCAAACCATTTTTAATTTAGCAATGGAGGAGGCAACAAAGACGGTTATAATAAAGGTAAAAGCATAGCTCTTTTATATTTTATAAATAATCTAATTCAAAATCTGTGTACTACATCCACTTTTAATTTGTAAGTTATGAGTAATAAAAAAATTAAATAAGGTGTCATTGTGATGAAATAGCTGAAAATTAATTATAACTTTAATTTCCGGAAATGGTGCCTTTAAACTTCTTATGTACAGTATGCCTTATTGATATTTTTAAACTTAGAGGTGCCCTTTGAGGAACAGAAATATGTCATCTTTCAGCAGTTTTTTGGTGTTAAATTGTTATATTTTTCAACAATAATTCTAATTCCTGTGACTGGCACTGGCCTTCTAAGAGACGTGTTTTAAAACTTAAAAATGTCATACGAACCAGTTAATTTAAATAATTCCGGGAAATCGAAATTATGGTTTTTAAAAAATGTTTTCCGGGTTTAATTAATTATTCACGCAGTGAGTGACAGCGAAAATAGCATGCTCGAAAAAAGTACTATCTAGTGATTATTTTGTTCGAATGCTATTTAAATTAAACCATGCAGAGCGTTTTTTCAGTCACTTCTAGCTGTTTATCTACTTAAATTATTTTAAAATATTGTATGTATATAAATGTTAAAAATTCCCTATTGAAATTTTTTATAAATAATTTTTACACATAGAAATAATTGGAATATGTAATGAATAAAAACAAAATTTCTAAAGATTATTTTCTTTTGTCTGTAGAAAATCATCTAAAACAGCTTACACTGCTTTCAAATTAAAAGTGGAATTAGTGTAGAAAAAGGATTTGTTTTAA
The DNA here is from genome assembly GCA_951509405.1 of Machimus rusticus. Classification (NCBI taxonomy): domain Eukaryota; kingdom Metazoa; phylum Arthropoda; class Insecta; order Diptera; family Asilidae; genus Machimus; species Machimus rusticus. The sequence goes on along the minus strand of OX608051.1, from coordinate 46,711,587 downwards.
AAAAAAACTCAGAAATTTAAATTATGAATTAAGGTTGTGTGCGAAATCATTTCGTCCTTTTAATAAACATATACATATATAAATAACTGTCAGCGAAATATATGATATGAACTTTATTTTTCGCTGTCTGCTGTCCAGAATAAAATAAATGAAATGATTTCATTTGAATGGTTTCGCACATACCCTAAATATTAAATTTGTTTAACACTTCAGTATATATTGTATTGTAATATATATTGTAAAAAATTTTCGCAACGGAGCATGATATTCCTTAAAACGTATTGGGTTATTCTTTCTTGATAGTAAACTTGATGTTGTATTCTGGATATTTTTGGGTGGTGTTGAACGGTTATAGAATTTTTTAAGATATATAGCCTTCGTTTAAATCTGAAAAATTTTATTTTTTTAAATTACTAAGACAGTTTTACTAAATTGTTTGACCTTAGTAATGTCGGTGATTTACCCGGGAACCATCAAACAAATTTGAATGAAGTTTTCTATAAATGAATTTTAAGGTTTCGAAAAAGGTCTTACCTACAACAAACGAAAATATGAAAAGGTGGTGTGACATTAGCCGTTTGAAAATATTTATAAATAAATTCGTTTTAAAAAAGGTTTCGTTTGAAAGGAGTAAAAATTAAAGAGCACGAAATATGTATAAAATCAGACATTTGCTAAAGCGTTCCTAATTTTGGCGACTAGTGTCTTCTGACTAAAAATAATTTGCATAACATAACTCTGCTTATTTATGAAATATGGTTTAAAAAAAAACTTTTCGGCAAGTTACTTGGAAAGAAAGATGAATTCGAAAGTGTAGTAAAATGGTATTTTTGTTATTGTTGAAAGATGATGATGAATGTGCACTTTAAATCATGTTCTTTTTTTGTCCACCCGCTTACAAACGTTTATACAATAACATTTGTATAAGACTAATACTAATTTTTTTTAATGGTAGCAGGACTAGTATCCTCTAGTCCAAGTGTGCAAGGGTTATATTGCCTAAGTTTTAAAGACATGAGCTCCTTTGGCCATCTTTCCAAAATCTACATCAATGTGTATTGTTTTGCACATATTATATGAATAAAAAAAACTAAGGTGTTTCTGCGAGTTATATTATTAAATAAAAGGTATTCGATATAATTTAATTTAATGAAATTCGTCAATGCAAATTCAGTTTATCTGTGTAAAGAAAAATCAATAGCTGGTGTCAGACTTATATTAAGAGAATAATTATAATATTTGGTAGTTTTTTTTTTGTCAGCGTCAGTGTGAAACTTTAGTTGAAAATGTTTGGTAAGACAATTATGTTATTTTATAAGGGTTGATATGCAGTGTGTGGGGTCTTCGAAATTTATTAAGGTGTGCTAAGCTTTTTGGAAAGACAACGATGGAACTGATAGCATTTATTTTAAAACGATTAAGCTGCATGGTATGAGGTATTGTCACTATAAAGGTTGAAAAATAGAAACTTGTTTATTAAACAATAACTGTTTCATAATACTACGGAAATTGAACATAATAGCTCTATGCTATTCGAGTTTCACCCCAGTATTATCAAAAATTATTTGTATTAGTTCTTTTGTACATAAGTATGTTGCGGTTTGCGATTTTGCTGCCGGTCAATCAAATTATGGTTTTATCCTTAGCTTGCTCATTGGCTGTGTTTCATTTTCATTCAAGGTTCTTTTAAATGTAAACAGGTTTCTGTAATGGGGAAAATTAAAAATTACTTCGTAATCGTTATCGATCAATCGAAAAAAAGAAATTACGTGATAATACTTATTTCGTAATTCGTATACATTTTTTTATCATAATTATTACAGTCCCTGATTTATTCACATTTATTTAAAATAGGTAAATTGTATGCAGAGAACTTTATGTAGCGTATTTTATTTTCAAAATACTTTTTCTTTCAACATTTTTGCAAAATTACGAGATAAAAACTTTTTCAATTTCAGGTTATGGAGGTGGAGGTGGAAGCAGCAGTGGAAGCAATGAGATGATAATACAAGAAGATACCATATTCGTTTCTGGCATGGATCCATCCATAACTGAACAAGATATACATAACCATTTTGGATCAATTGGCATAATTAAGGTACATAAGAGGTTTGAAGAATATTTACATATAAATTAGTACAATTATTCTGTCAAGCATACATATACATATTCATATATTATCAATATCCGATAGTCTTAAGACATATCATGTAATCACAAAATTATTTGTTTTTGAACTTTTAACAGAAAGACAAGAAGACAATGAAGCCGAAAATTTGGCTTTACAAACATAAGGACACTGGCCTTTCGAAAGGTGAAGCGACGGTTACATATGATGACATAAATGCAGCGAAGTCAGCAATATCTTGGTTTGATGGACGCGATTTCAATGGTTCAACCGTAAAAGTATCTCTGGCACAACGACAAAACACCTGGAATAAATCAGGAAATAAAGGTAATTTTGGTGGGCCCCGTGGAGGTGGCAGCGCAGGTAACAATGCGGAGCGAGGATTTTTCCGCGACTTCGAACGCAACAGTGGTCTGGCTCGCGACGATAGACCAAATACGGCTCGCTCAAACAGTGGCGGGCCTCAAGGCAGCACCAACCGCGCAGTACAAGGAAATTTATCGCAAAGAGAAGGCGATTGGAAATGTGCAGAATGTAATAACACGAACTTTGCATGGCGCAATGAGTGCAACAGGTAAGAAAGTAAATTTCACTGCTGCCTACGCCTATATTACAATCAACGACTTACCCGCATTAAAAACACAATCTACACACAGCCTACCTCGCAGTTGTGTTTTTATTGCGGGTATTAATTGACTATTTTTAATTTTCTTTTGTACAAAGGCAAGTTTTCTTAGCACAATTTTATTGAAGAAATATTGTTGAAATTGTTCAGAAATTGATTGCTTGCTTTCATATTTCAACGTTGTTTTTTGTTAATTGTAAGTTTTTGTTGAATTTAATTCACGTTTCCAATTAGTTGGAAAAATTTCTGGAATTTAGATTTCGAGAAAAGTGAAAAGTTCTTATACCATATGTAATTTACTTACTTGATATATGGCATCAAAATCGTTTGTGTTGAATTTCATAAGATGTTCTAAGTAATGCATCAAAATTAATATTTTTAAACCGAAATAACTTATCTTTTCTCATAATTTTTTGAAAATTAAATTTAGTCTTAATTTCATTATTTAATTTATAATTTTTCTTTCTAGATGTAAAGCCCCTAAGAAAGAAAATTCTTCGTTTGATGGCAGTGCATCAAAGGGGCCTGGAAATAAGCCGCCAAATTTCGTCGATACTAGAAGAAATTTTAGAAACAATCGAGGAGGAGGTGGTGGTGGTGGAATGCATTTAAATTATGCGCAGAGAGATGAATCAGATCGTAATAATAGCACTCCAGGTTCCGGCTTTTCAGGGAATCGTCGAGATGGTGGTCCAGTTCGAAATATGACAAGTGACAGAGGAGGTCGTATGAGGCCTTATTAATGGATATTTTTTGCATATTGTATTATGTATTACAAATTAAAAAATATGCGTTTTAAAATATTTTATTTTTTAAATTATTTCCACCCTCTCATTGTCAATTTTTTGAATTTTTTTTTCTGGCGTTGTAAGATTCTCATCTGAATTCCAGGCTTGGATAGTATGCTTGTCGAGTATGATCAATTTGCCTGAATACGTACCTTCCCAGCACAATTTCAATGTAAACAAATTGTTCATAGCACAAGTAATGTAAGAGTGAGAAAAGATTTAAAAATGAAATAAACATTTATTGAAAAAATTATAATTTAGTTTCTTGGAAGAAAATACTGTTGCATGTACATATGTTCGTCACTGGAGGTAAGTAATAATTTTCATTGACTTAATTGAATTCTGGGTCAATAAAATATAAATCGTTCTTAATGTTTTTGGATGAATACCATCCTCAAAGTTTATAATTCTCTAATCGTAATTTAATGCATAATACAATATTACACCTCTCTTGGCATGTTTATTTTATTACAATTTGCATTTCAAAATCTCGATTAGTATAGACTTTTCTCAGATTGAGATGAATCGCTTAACAACACGCCATCCAATTAAATCGTTACCGTGGCACGAACAAACAGAAATTGACGTACATTTGGTTGTTTAGCCTTGTTCACGCGCAATTAAATAGGATAAATGTGCTCAAATATTTCTAAAAATCTGTAAATGAAAATTGACTAAACGTTACAATTGCTTTAATTATATCTTACTAACGCAATGTGACTGACTGCCGCGAAATGAGTTCACGAAAGATGACTAAAACAACCGAAACTCATTCAAGAGTTATACATACTTAAAAAATTTCGCGTCAGTTTGCGAACCCTTACGCGGGTAACCAAAGTTTGAGCATCCTTACTTCGCTTCCAACTCTTACAGTAGTAGTCCAAAAGTAAAAAAAAAAAAATCAAAAATATTCAATTTCATTAAATTTCAATTGAAACCTTTCTAATTTCAGTTGCGAAAAATAATACTTTGTAGAATTCTTTGGATTTTGCTTTTAAAGTCATTTTTCACATCATTTTCATCAACTTCCTCTTTTCTTTTTGGAGCGATTAGTTGATGTATCGTAATTACGACGAAAACGAAACTAATGACGGCGTTCAGCCGGTAAACAGAGTCTTGGCAATAAAGGACGCAAATGCAAGCGCATGTGTAAAGACAGTACGCCACAGCTGAATAACCAAACCTAGAAAAGCATAAGTAGATTTATAAAAAGTAATTTCGATTATTATTATTATTTTAAACTTACACATTTCGTGGAGAGGAAAACTGCCACAGAAGAGAGGAGCATGATATAACTACAATAGCCGGCATTAAAGACGGGTCTGGCGTTAAACTCTTGGAATATCTGGAAAAATTTTATACATTTATGTCTAATGAATTCGGGGATATAATCTATAAGAATTATAATATGTTAGTATTTTCGCATATAATTATATTACCTGTAATTTCTGGCCCATGTTAATGCTGAGGGTATGTTCAAAATGGTCACAATTAGAAACAGCAAAAACATTGTTATATGAAAATTAATACTGCTGATGCCTTCATGGACAGAGTCATATTCTTTCCTGTCCACAGTTTCCTCCTGTTCCTCCTGTGATGGCTCACTTGTTGGTTCGCTTATTTTGTTGCATGACTTATCATCCTGCTCGTTAATTTTTTCTTCTAATTGTTCTAGGTTTTCTGCTAGATCTTCTTCTTGATTTTCTGCCAAACCTTCTAGATTTTCTCTAGTTTCTTCTTCTATTAATTGTCTACCTTTAAATTTTTTAAAAAATTTGTTCGCAAGAGATCCAAGGAGTTTTTTTGCAATTCTTTTTGCAGTTCCATATATAAATTCTTCCAAGTAATCTTCATATTGCTTCGTAATCTAAAATTATTGAATATATAGGAAAATTTAAATTTTAACGTCGTAAATTAGGCTTACCATCATGAAATAAATACAACATCCACAAATAAGTGCAAGTTCTCCACAAGAAGCACTTGCAATTGAAAATAATATTACTCCAGCGGACAACGGCAGCTTTTCAATCAAATTTAACACAGTCTCGGACATGGTTGGTATAGGTAACTCAATCAATCTTGAAAATAAAACTGTTCGTATTAATCGCTTATAAATTTACGCTAGTTAAATACTTTAACAAAGATGAATGCACCAATTTTCCACAGAAAGTAATTGTTAGCCATAAAGCTGCTACCAAAATTGCTAACAATGCTAAAGCGGATCCGTGTATAACAATCGATATGAACATTGATGGATTGAAAGGATCCGGTTGAGGAAAATTATTTGTAGCAGTCAGTAATTTTCCAAAAAATCGAGTTGCTGAAAATATAATTAAAAGTTAGAAATAAAAAAAGATAAAATATAATTTTTCTTTTCATACAACACACTGCTAAAAAATAAAACATTTTTCTTCAATATCAATTTCAGGTACAACAAAGTTAGTATTGAAATAAAAGTTAAACAAAAATTCGGTTAAGTATCTACTGCACTTGCACTTAAAGATTTCATACATTCACTTAATTCTAAACAACACGCCATTACTTATGTTTTATTTCATTTTGAGGGACCATTAACTTCATAAGAGCCTTATCTCTTACCTGTTACGATAAAGAAGGAAGAGCAGCTGTATAAGGCAATGTGAGGTTTACCACACTTAAAAGTTGCTTTTTTAGGCGTAATTGAAATTTGATATTTTAATCCTAAAAACAAAATTGCAGTTAAATGCGCAGGCAGCCACTGAAAATATTGTTGTCCGATTCGAGACAAGGTACCACCCAGAGAATTTTTGTAACTGTAAAAGAAGAAATATATATTAATGAGTTTCTAATTAATAATTAATATGTATTAAATTAAAAATTCAAATGTTACCTTATAATATACCGACATTTAGGATCCAAATGTAACTTAACCGATACATTTTCGCTGATATTATAACCAGAAGGTCTAGAATTCGGGACGTATACATATAAAACTTTATAGTTTTCATTTCTATAAAGAAAATGGGTGAATATTTCAATGTTTTATGAAGTTAGCAAAACATACGTGAAAGCTTGAAATTTCTCACATCCTCTACTCCATGGAACACAAACCTGCGTCACAACGTTATATGAAGAATTTGTACATGATCTGGGTTTTAAATTTATTGCTAACGACTGATAAGATTCATATAAGCCTAAAAAGAAAATACATATAATATATATTGACATTTCGTAATCTTTGTTGATATAGTGAGCCCCCAACTACATATTATGTAGTAAAGTTTCATTTATAAGAATAAAATCAGAGAGTGGGCTTTGATATTCAAATAGAAACTGGGCTTTGAAATACTCACCGAGCACCTTAATTTCATATGAGGAACTGCCCCGTATTGTATCTGTTAAAAGAGTTTTTTCAGTAAATGAGTACCACTTGGGCATTTGTATTGGAATAATTCTGTCTGCTGGATCAAAAATATCAACATTTACAGTAATCTGCAAAAAGAGGAACGTATTATTTCAATAATAAAATAAAGCCTATTATAAACCTGTTCTCTCGTTGGTGGTAAGCGTAAGAGGATATGTGTCCAGGAAGGATTTTGAAGTTTAGTTTTATGCAGATCTAAAGAGACAAAATGTGTTCTTTGCGATGTATACGGCAGCTTTTCAATGAGATGGCTTAAAGATGTCGCTTTGGAACTGCAAAAAATACATATTTTAAGAAATTAAACTTTATGCGCCAGTCTTCAGATATGTCGCTCTGAGTGATAACCACACTATAAAAAAGAAACACCAAATTCTTAAACACAGCTACAGTGGGTCACTTCTTTAAATCTTTTCCCATCTAGAAAAGTGTGTAACTTGATTTTCCGGTTATTGCTACTGAACGCTTTCTTCATCATGTATGTACTATCATGACTTACCAATAACGCATGTTGTCGTAAACTTCTACGGCTGCACATGCAAATATCCAATCGTCGCTGTCTATATTGGAAACTTGGGCATATAGCATCTAAAATTTTCAAAATAAGAATAAGAAGCTTGGACGTGGAATTATTTGATTTCCGAATTCACCTTATATTGATTGGAATCAATAAAACGTATCATTTCCACAGTAGTGGTATTTATTCCCTCTTCGAAGTAGTTAGTATACACCCTTCTGAAATCTTCCCTCCAAATCCCCATTTTTGTTGGATTCGAAACCAAGTTTACTTGGTTTTGTCTATAATATGGGAGGGGTCTCTAAATAAAATAACTTTTAGCAATTTGATTGCCTTGCGTAAACCACTTCTATACCGTAAAATAGTGACGGGCTTTCTTAAGAGCAATCTCCTTTTCATCAATAAAATATCTCGCAGTTTTATATTGACTGTTTGTGTGTGCAATTATGCTATAAAGAAATCTATTAACTACAAGTACCAATTGCAGGCACCAAACGGAACAAAGATGATCAGTAGAAAGCCAAACATTTGGTATTGAAGTAGTCTGCAAAATAAACCTTACATACAATTCAGAACTTAATAGTATTCATTATATTTATAAGCGCAACTAGCAGAAATCCCAATTCTACCCCCATAACATACTAAGATATGACCCCTTTACTAGCTGTATCTCTTAGATCTATAAATCTTGCTTGAAAATATACTTACCAAAGCATGAATATCACTATACTTTGAATGAGTTAGTCCTCCATGTACCAAAATATCTCTGGTCCCACCTCCAATTGATATGAATAAAATGTTATCTAAAGTTTTATTTGAGAATACGTATGGCATGTCTTCGCAATAGTTTAATGTAGAATTTACGTAGGTTGTCCTCTGCTGAGACAATGTTTCATCAATTTTTTTATAGAACAGATCAAAATAGCCATCTATATTTATTACAGGACGGTCTAGAGGGCTAGCAATTGATATTATCGTATTAATATACTTGGAATATTCTTTCTCAATTAATATTGATTGTGCAATTTTTGCTCCCATAGAATGACCAATTAAAACAACTTGCTTTGGAGCATTTTGAAGGTTACTGTATAATTTTAGAACAGCCTTTATGCAAAATTGAAGATAAGCTTTCTGGCTTTCTAAAAATCCTCCGAAAAGGGCAGAATATTCTTCATTAAAATCCACTGGAAAAAAATTCAATAAGAATAGATTGCCAAACGAACACCACTTTCATACCTGAGAAATAATCTAAATGCTCTTTCCAATCATTATCAATTCCTTTTCGAATCGCTACTGATGCTAGAGATCGAGCCTGCAAATATTCAAACAGCGTTTATTGGTATATGCAATAATTTATATTTTAGATACCTGTCTGTAAGAACCACTATTCCCAGGAATGAAAATAACCGGTGCTCCTGTAAATTTCATTGATCGAGCTTCTTTTGTAAGATAACCTTCTGCGTACGCGTAGAGTCCATATCGAGGAAACTTTTCGTTTTCCTCAAAGTGAATGCGCTAAAAAATGGAATGTTTATACATATTTTATTTAGCTAGAGACTATGGGTTCGGCCTACTGACGAGACGAGGTGCACTTGTGGCCTTTCGTCCCTAGTGATAGAAGAAGTTTGATTTAGTGTAGGTGTATATTAACTTTAGTTTGAGCTTCAGGAAAGAGGTCAGCAAATTACAGGTGGGTGAATTTTGAAACTTCTGTAGTTTCTACATCAACCTGAACTTCATAGGACATGAATAAGAAAACACAAGAACTTTTAAGGCGGACCCTTGTGTGTGTCAATACGCATTTATATTAAATAAAAGATAAGAAGTTTCCTATCTTAATAGAAAACGTTACAAATAATTACATAACATTTTTATCGAATCTTTATCTTGTAGTTATCGAAACTGTACTTTAATTATGGAAATATCGTTTGCCTGCCCTGCTTAAATAAACTTATATTTTATCATGTCCAGTGTGGCGAACTCAATGCATTTTAAAAATGAAATGGATATGAAAATAAACTTTTCTTACCACAAAGCGAGGGTATTGGTACATGTACGTCATGCGGCAGGAATTGTCCTCCATCTCCCAAATTGCAAAAACTATGCCGTAAAGCAAGCCGCATAGACTTGCAATTGATATAAGAAGCCAAATCCGATGAAGTTTTTGAAATTGTACCATTGTAAACAAACAATGGTGCTCCACAATCACGAAAAACCCCGGCAACTCTACGTCTGTTTAATCACCTGCTTGCACGGTATAGAAAAACAGATGTGCTCCTACTTTTCCACCAGCGACATTGTTCGCGTCATAATGTAGCTGTCAGTGAAATCAGATGTTTCAAAGCGTAACGATTTCTTGTATTTAACTTATTATTATAAATGAAACATACTAATTTGTTAATGTAAAAGAGCGACATGTACGGTATTTAGTTGTAAAAATTATTATGGGAAACTATCCCTTGCTAAAACAATAAAATATCATTGTTTTTTAAATAGCCAAAAATGTTGCATCAGCTGTTAAATGTCTGTAGAGCGAAGGAAAATGTTTCCTACATGCAAGTATTGAAGTTAAACTCAGCGCAACGCAATCACATAATATTCTTTCAAACCTTTCCGCCATAATTTATAGAGCATAAGGAGAATTGCCTTTTATTTCCATCATAGAGATGCCTTACTGTTGGAAAGCATTTGAAATAACATTTTTCTTTATTCATTGACTGACATGATTTAGCCGAAATTACTGTATTTTGGCCCGCTTTAAAATTTCAAGTTAATAACTATTTGATAACGTCACAGACCTCCCAGGCAATAAAATGTCAAGCATATATACCTCGTCTTTTTTATACCGTGAAACCGTGAAACACTTGCGTGTTGACCAAAGACAGTGTTGATAAACAATTCAGAGAACTGTTAGACCAAAAAGGTCTAATATTATTCCTGAATCATAGCCTTAGCTGGGCGCACAGTTCATTCGACCAAATCAGTATAGGATGATTATAATATTTATAGTAGTTATATCCCGATTTTTTTCTGTCGATTATTTCAAGTGCATGTTCTTCGCACTTGCTCCCACTGATAACAATTGAAAAATGCTTTTTTGATTACCTGACTTACCATAACGATTTAACCTTTCAATGTTTCATGCCAAGTAGATAAACTGACTTTACTCCTTTGATGGCTTTTTAAAAACATAATAATTATTTACTATGAAGCTTATAAGGCATAAAAGATTTAAACACCAAAATAAGAAGGTAAAATCAACCAGTTAACTGTGTGACGTGTACCTACAATCAATCCAAATTTTCAAACTTGTTTGGTATTTAGGAATATAAATGCTGAAAGACCTAGTTACCTTTGTAGAAGATACATTATTTATTTCTGAAGAGAAATTCGTACAAGGAAAATACTCTTAATTAGAATAGCATTAGAATGCTCTAATAAAAGATAAACAGTTTGTACATATAAGCTTACACTTTGTTCAACTTAAAGCCGACCCGCAACATTTTGCACTAGAACGAGTTTCTCTTGGTGAATCTTCCATCTCATTTACTAACAGCGTGTTACTTCGTCTTAAAGAATCTTTATCCTTAGATAAATTCTGTACATTTTTCTTATCAACTTTAGCAATCATCTGAAAATTGACTAAATAAAAATAATTCTAAATCAAATATCTTAATTACCTACCATAGTGGAAAGGCCAAGAAACAGATTTTCAATTCCTTCATTTGTTTTTGCCGATGTTTCATAATGTGTAGCACCAACAGTCTGCGTGTACCTAAAAAATTATTGTATAATTTTGAGAATTCAAATTCTTCAATCTACACAAACGTATAACCACAAGTAATTTGTTCATATATATAGTTTTTTAAACATATTCTTTCATTGTAAAAATTGCACCAATAATCGAAATTAGTAATCAGTAAGCATTTTTTCTGCTGCTCTGATGAATTTAACTAGCTTTTTCCCTGTTACAATGTCTTTATAGTACCGATAAAACTAAAGGTAATAATGTGACGATTTTCTGAGTTCGTTGCCACACATAAGCAATTCAAATGAGCTTTTGAGATAAATAATTCGCTAGCACGCAGTAACACATGAACAATGTCTTTAAGATAAAAAACGCTCGCTTAATTCCTATGAACATGAACACAATCGTAATTCTTGTTTAAATTAAAGAACTTACGACTCAGCTTCGGAAGTGGGCACTGCCCTGTCCTTTTCCAAGTCTATTTTATTTCCTACTATTACAATTACCACATCGGATCCTAACATTTTCTTTAGTTCTTTAACCCAGTTCTTGACCTAAAAAGAATAAGCAATTATTGACAATCTAACTAGCCAATTAGTTGTCCACCTTTTGAAAGGAATCTTTGTCAGTAATGTCGTAAACCAAGATCGCTCCATTTGAGGCCCTGTAATATATTGGTCCCAGAGCATGAAATCTGCAAAAACTGAGTTAATTTTAATCTTTAGTGGGATTCACCTTACCTACCTTTCTTGACCAGCCGTATCCCATATGTTCAAGTGAATGCTCTTTCCATCAAAATTAATTTTTTTAGTAAGGAAAGAAGCCTGCAAAAGTGAGTAAAGTACATCGATAACACAAGAGAGAATAAATCCACCTGAAGCGTCGTAATATGTTTCGCATTAAACTTATCTTCAACAAATCTTAGGACGATGGACGTTTTGCCTACACAACCTTCCCCCAACAGGACAATTTTAAAATTATAGCCGGATGAACCATCACTCATTTTACGATTTTTTTTGAAAACAACAAAAGTTAAGAATAATCAATCCTCCGTCCTCATTGCAGAATAAATGATAAACTGGATGTTAAGATTTACGCGTTATTTCTAATTTGCTAACGACAAATTAAAGGCAGCAGCGAACATCAGAGTTAAAAACACCAATTCATCCAATTCTATTAAGGCAATGCATTTATGCAGGATGACACATTTGACACCAGTGAAACGAACGAGAAACAAAATGAGAGAGACAACTCCGCTGCAGGGAATGAAATGGAATCAATGGAATTTAGAGCTACACAGCCCACAGGGTGAATGTTCATTGCTTGATTTTAGGAGCCGATCCCGGTTTAACCTCTTGAATAAAAAAAATTAAAATAAAGTTAATTTTGTATTTAAATACATAATACTTTTAACTATAAGTTCAACATTTTGAATAGCGCTTTTATGATACTATATTTTGCTTTAATTTCACAAAATAAGCTTTCATATAAATTCCAAATTAGAAAATCATCGACAATTAGTTTATTTTTCGGGTATTTATGTACTTATTCAGTCAATTTTATAATATATACTTCGAAACATTTTTATTGTGTAGTTTAAACACGATTAATAAAAAAAATATTTAAACTTTATTGAGCAAATTATTCTTAAATTTAGTAATGTTGTGACATATTTCTAATATGTAGAAATTGTATGTAATAAAAATAAAGTAGGTATAACATGACATTTTGTTAGTGATTTCAAGGCGTTAACGATAAACAAAACTATTAATTTCTTAACTACAAATATAGGTTATATTTCTGTGATTCAGTACATTTTAATATAATACGTAAAAGATTCGCATTGATAAAAATTTTTTTCCGAATAATTACTATTTGCATATAGTTACAAATAACTGGTTTCCATATACATATATTATATTTTGATATTTTATATTTTCGGTGACAATATATTGGCGTAATCGCCAACAACCTACAACCTATTCTATTTGCGATATACTTTTCTCGTCCATTATAACTAGTATTGTTTGATCAAATAATTATTTCTAAATGCAAACGACTTGAAAGCAGTATATCATTAAATTCATTGAAATATATTATTATATATGTGTATATACCCATATATTGGGTATATAAATCGTTTCTACTCATCTAAGCAAATTGTACGAAGAATTGCCTCCACAACAGAATATGGGTCACAATTTGAACTTGGCCGCCTATCTTCGAAATAGCCTTTTCCTTCATCAGCAACTCCACGAGGAATGCGAATGGAAGAACCTCGATTAGCGACTCCGGCGGAAAAATCATGGATAGAACTGGTTTCGTGCTTGCCGGTTAAACGACGTTCGTTGTCTCTTCCGTCTTTAGGATCGTATGCTTTTATATGGCGATCGTGATGCTGAGATAGCTTTTGAATAGCTTTCTCTATTTCCCTAGATAATATTAAAAAAATAAAAAAATAAAAAATATTTATTAACATTTTATTTTGAATTAATACCTTATACCGCCATCTGCCCTCATTTTTTTGGTAGAAACATTCGTGTGGGCACCAGCTCCATTCCAATCTCCAGTCATTGGTTTTGGATCAAATGTTACTATTATCTAATTAAGACAAAAATACGATTTAATTTTACACCAATAATTATTTTTTCTACTGCAAACATACAGATCTTTTCGAGCATACAGAAAGAAATATAATGAATTTTTCGAATACTCAAAACACAAAAGTGGCTTTCTCTTAGCTTAATTTAAAAGATATAAAAGAGCACTTACGCCGAATTCTTCAGCTATTCGATGTAATAAGAACCGTGACATCCACAAGTCATCTCCTATAGATATTCCTTCACAAGGTCCAACTTGATATTCCCACTAGAACAGTGATATTGCTTTTCATTATGCATTTTTGTTTTTATTTTATAATAAATGTACTTGTGCAGGCATAACCTCCGCATTTGTGCCACATATTTTGATTCCAGCATATAAGCATAGACGATAATGTACGTCGACCACATCTCGAGCATAGACCTACATTTTGAAATTATATTTTGTATTACACTAAATTTTTTGTTTTTAATTCATAGTACAATTTTCCCAAAATATTTTAATTTCTACCTTATTTGCACCAACTCCACAATAGTATGGTCCTTGTGGTGCTGGAAATCCATGCTTTGGCCATCCTAGTGGTTGTCCATCAACGTCCAAAAGTGTATATTCCTGTTCAATGCCGAACCACGGCTCCTCGTGAGCGCAAGCATTTACTACTTCTAAGCACGATTTGCGTTTGTTAGAAGCAGTGGGAGTTCCATCAAATTTGTACGTATCGCATAAAACAAGAATATTATCTCCACGTCGGAAAGGATCTTTGTAGATAGCGACTGGATATAAGTAAACATCGGAGTTCGATCCTTCAGCTTGATACGTAGAGCTTCCATCGTAGTTCCAAATAGGAAGATCTTAAAAACAAAATTTATTTATAATGAATCCTTTAGGCACACACAAAATATTACGGATATGGATATGCTGAGCTATACGCTCGTGGCTACCTTTCTACGGTAAGTAATTTTAATATTTGCTAGAAATTAATCTACAGATAAGTAAGAAGATACAAACAAGAAATAACGAAATATTATTCTGAACTTTTGTTCTAAGAACACGGAGGACCAAAATCCGAAATTTCAATTAACCATGCTGAGTTAGTTACATGACCATTTTCAGCAGATTTTGCTATTGCTGCCGTGATTGTGACTATAATGAATTTATCTTTATAATTTATGAGTGTACATATGTATCTAATTAAAATAAAATCTAGAAGATCTAGCTAAGAAGGTCTGCTAGTGATCGCTTTAATAACTCGCTATGTTTGGTGGTCATCAACATGTGGGTTTTAATAATTCGAGCATAAGTGTGTCAATGGCAAAATGTTTGCACAAACATATGTGAAATTCAAACTTTCTCTTTTTAAAACCATAATATTCACCTTTTGGACTCTTGGGAATAAAATTGAGCGTTCTGTCTTTGCATCGGAGATCTTCTCCTGTTCCATCAATCCAAATGTAGGTTGCTTGTACAGTTTTGCTTGGCAGTGGTAAATCTGCATAACGGCTAAATATGCTTTTATTAATGTACGCGTTGGGCGATTCCTTCAAAGTCATCGACATCTGAAATAAAAATGTTTCCTTTCAAGTAGCCTATAAAATTATTTATACCTTATAGGTAGATTGTTATTAGCAAATTATAGCTCAATTGATGTTATTTAAAAATTTGGTGTTGTTACATGTTAAATATTTTGATTTAAAAACAATGTCACTTACGTCCTTTTCAAAATAAACGGTTCATATAGTGATTTAAAAACTATGAACCACGTTAAAATAAGTAGAGTTATTTAAAAATCATTTGAATATGCTTTAACTTACACGGATGATACTATTTGAACTTGAATAATTGGTACTTTATTTACGAGCCTTAATTTAACTTGATTTTGATATAATAGTATTGTACAATTTTTAATTATAATTTTTATTTCAAAACTGTTGATCGTACAGCCAATCTCACTCCCGTGAGTGCGCACTCCTCGTCCAGTGAATTGTTATATACTTGCATATATAAATACATATGTATGTACATACATAAATTTTATTGTCATATGAACTTTTACGCTTAAGATTACGTCTTTGCATGTACCTAATTGAAATAAATTATTATTATTTTGGTTTGATTGTCTATATGCGGAAAATAATGGTGCTAAAAGTCGCCTTTGGCAGCGAAGTAAATTCGGCTTCTCTTCTTTTGATATCAATTTTCATCACGTGATGTAATGTATTTTGTTATTTTTTAAATTACGTTCTTTTATTAGTGTCATTGTAATGGAGGTTTGATTACCGTAATTTTTTTAAATTGTTTAGCTCGTTTTAATGACAATGATTCATTAGTTTAATCAAACTAATTTATTCATTTCAGCAGGTCAGTAAGACAAATCTATATACGTATTTATATGTATATTTTATTTAGTTGTATGTACCATGTACGTATGTTTTGCTAACCAACTTTCAGCAATAATTAAAATATATTTGTAAAGATCTTCGTAATTTTGCGTTTAAAAAAAAAACGGGTCTTCCCCATAAATCTCGTTTTGCATATATGCATGCATACATATGTACTTGCATTTTTTTTAAGATCTGCGTTAATTTGAAACGAAACGTTTAACGATCTATTAAGTGGATCGATTGCTTCGGTTTGATTTCTTGTACTTTGTATTTATAAAAGTAATTTCCACGATACGAACCTTTTGGTTTCTTAAGCTTTCCAAATGATTCCCATTAGAACAAAGAAAATATTCTTATAAATAAAATGGTAAATTCCCCAAGTTAATTTCCATAACAACAGACAAGTTTTGTAGATAACTTTTTTTTTTTAAATTATCCTTTAACTTTAGATCATCTCAGAATATTGCTGAAATTTATCTTCCTCCGTACAATTGAAGGTCGACCTTATAAAATTGTTTTTTTTCAGTTAGTTTTTTAGACAACGTCCACGAGACAAATCATCAATCAATTTCTTTTGTTCTTTTTCTGTACACCTAAATGTGTTAAGTGCCTTACGCATCAAGAACTTTAACTCTAATTAGTACTGAGAAATGTACATTTAAACATTTGTTATTGTTTCATGTATAAACCTCTTTTTATATTTTGGTTGTGTAAAACGATTTGATTGAGCTTATATGTAACTTATGACCGCTGTATTAAATTAATTGCAGGGTAAGCATTTTTAATTGGTTTTCTAAGACAGAGCCATCATCTTTTTTTTTCTTTTATATTTACCTCGATTTTGTGACTGTACGTAATTCATTTATTTTCAGAATAAAATAAAAACGATCAGAGGAAATAAATAGCAATGACACTGTTTTACATTTCCTTGATCAACCGTGCGAACAATCCCAAAAAAACAAACATTTGAAAAAGCTTTACCAGTTTTTACCCGTTTAAGTTTCTTATAAGGTGCACAACACGAAACCAATAATGCTTGCTATTTAAATATAAAATTAATCATTACTAAAAAACCATAGCAAGAATTCAATGTTACGCCGATTTAAGTAAGTGGATATAAATCACAGCAGGGGAGAAGAGAGAATTTAAAATTAATTGGCGGTAACAACTTGTAAAGACATTGCACGTTAATATCACAGATTAAGATTATATAACCCGATGAGTTATTATATAATTAAGAGTTTTGTGGCTTAAATTAATTTTCTCCTAATCATCTTTGTAGCATGAACGTACAATTAACTAAATTAATACCTCTTCGTAAATATTAGCACTTCCTTTTGAACGAGAAATTAGTTTGAATTTAAAACTTTAAAAGTGTCGTAAAAAATATCACTATTGACCGCAACACGTTAGAATAAAGACTAAAATTCTGATGATTACCTGAACACATTTTATACGGCAATTTAACAATCACGAAGGTTAGCCCAAGCTTTATTTTAGTTGTATTGAGACAGATTATTCGGCATATGAAAGATATACATAATAACTTAGCGTTGCGAGGGGTCGCTACTACTGTTGTGCCTTCAATTCTCTTTTTAACTTTAATAGATGTAATCACTAGATTGCGAGAAATTATGGGAATGATTTCGTTATAATGGTCCGGAGTATTTCCGCCAAATCTTAAGCAAATTATATATTTAAATAATTTAACCTGATACATATAGGTGGCACTCTCTTCTTGGTAATTGAATTTAAACTGATGATAATTTGAATAATTACTTAACACATTACCGTCTGGACTCTTTGTGCCAAAGCTTCGCGTGTAGCCGGCATTTTTAAGGTTTTCGACTCCGGTGCATCACTTTAAAAAAACTGATTCAACTTTTAAAATATGTACATAAAATCGAAAGTTTGTTTGTTTGTTTGTTTAAATCTTTGTTGGTAAATCACGCATAAATGCTTGGTGCGATATTTTTCATTTCTTGACTGAACGTATAACTTATTCCAATTTAACACTTATTTTACTTTTTATGGGCGAGTAATATAGGGCTTCAAGGGCGCCCAACAATTTTAAATTTCAATAGATTGTCATGAAAATTAGGATTATATTTGGAGGCTTTTAGAAATTGAAAAAAATAGTGCAAAAATGATTCGGTTATACTAATTTCGATCTACTATTTAAATTACATAAATACCAGGGGTATTTTGACTTCGAATCTACATACATATCAAAAGTAATTCTACTAAGCGACCAACAATTTTAAATTTCAAGTAACATATTGTAATTGGTATATGAAGATAAGTTTTGCAAATTTCGCATTTGAAAGCGAAAGTTCAGAATTAAATATGACAATCAATTTTTATATGATTCAAAATAATATCATGAGAAAATACATACATTTAATGGAATGAAGTTGTTAAGACCCTATAATTTAATATTGAGCATTTAGATGTGAAAATGAATTTTGCGTTCTATCATATTTACAGACAGCAACACTCCAACTATCTAAGCTGAATGGAGTGCCAAACGCGACCTTTTGATAAGGCTTTAATTAAATAGTAATTCTGATACACCAGATGAAACCGGGTTACATGCGAACTTTGCAGAGGGAAAATTGCTTCATTTATGTATACCGATTTTCCACAGTATGTTCTATCCTTTACTCTTTGATTTAGGTTTTCCACTTACCCAAAAACGTGCTGTAGAATTTTTCTTGAATGATAAATTGCAGCTTCAAGTGATTTTAGGAAGGTGGAAGGCGGGTCAAAAAATATAATGAAACTAACAATTTGAAAAGAAGTTGAATAGTATTAAGCTTTTATTTTTAAATATGAAGGTTTCCAAGGATCGACTTAAGTTCCTATTTTTTCTATTTCGTCAGAATTTTCTGCATCAAGGAGAACAATCTTCTTACGGAAGTGACTTTCAATAGTCCGGCATATGTTCATTGCCTTATCTGAGTCGACCAAATTAATCGCAATACCACTTTTACCTGAAAAATTTAATGTAATTAATTTATTTATTTCAAACTATGTTAATGAATTAATGCATTTTTAATCACTGTAATAAGGTTTATCAGAACTCAAAACTCTTTCGCTAATAGCATAAAACGTTTAAGATCGAGGAGAATAACAATTTTAAATAATACTTGCCAAATCTGCCAGTTCTCCCAATTCTGTGCAAATATGTTTCACAATCAGCTCTTCCATGCATATCCATAGGCAAATCAAAATTAACAACAATTGTGACTTGTTCAACATCAATACCTAAAAACACAATAGAAATTCAATATTAATATAATTAAAATTATTATTATATTATTCACCTCTTGAAAGAACATTGGTTGTAATTAAAACTTTCTCCAAGCCTGCTCTAAATCGATCTAAAACAGCGAGTCTCTGATCTACATTTAGTTCTCCCGTTAGCACAGCAACAGAATGGCCGTCAGAGGACATTTTGCCTGATAACCATCCTGCTGTTTTTTTCGTCTAGGAATAATTTATTTAGAAACAATGTTATTTTAGAATATATGCTTACATGACAGAAAATGATAGCTTGGCCAACGGTGATACCACCATAAATATTTTGAATAGCTTGGTATTTTTCATCCTGATCCTTACATTTGACGTAGTACTGCTTTATGTTATCAAGAGATTCTTGTTCTCGAAGAAGCCTGGGAAAATTTGTTTTATTTTAAATATGATTAAAACAAAGCTAAAAAACATACTTATAATAAGTCCGTTCGTTGACTGATCTAGACAAAAAAAAAGATCACGAACAGACCCATTATACAGGATGTTTTACTAGGGTTATTCTACATGGTCTCCTGATCAATGTTTGTTCAAAAGACCCCTAAATTCAAATACATTTAAACATTGATTTGAAATAAGAAGAAGTAATGCATATTGTTTCTAACTCTGTGATGTAGCGGTAAATAAACCTATGTACATATTTGTATTTTATCAAAATTACCTGATTATGATTGGATTTGGGACAATATATTGTGCAAATTCCATAACATCTTTTTCATAAGTAGCAGAAAAAAACATCATCTGGCATGTTTTAGAAAGCTGTCTGAAATTCAATTTCCTTAATATATTTAAACAAAACAAAAAATATCATCCCTTACTTGTGTATTCGAATGCATTGGTCATGGTGGCCTTGTGTTGCGATCATTACATCGGCTTCATCTAAAACAAACACCTTAATTTTTTTCAAATCGAATATCCTCTGTTTTAATCCCCAATCCATAATTTTCCCGGGTGTTCCGATAATAATGTGATCAGACAATTTTGAGTCCGGAGGTACTATTGAGTTTAACTTATATATTATATCTGTGGATACATTATAAAATAGTTGCCACTTACTATCTTCTCCTCGCACTGCAAATTTTAACTTAATCTCGGGACAAAATTGAGCCATTCTAGCAGCGACTTCTCCAGTTTGTATTGCTAATTCATAGGTAGGTGAAAGGCATAAAACCTAGAAAACACGCTGGTACTATTTTTTTTTTATACATCTGAATTAATTTTTACCTGGGGAAAATTCTTATTCGGATCAACTCTGCTCAGCATGGCAAGAACGAAAGCAGCCGTTTTTCCAGTTCCAGACTGGCTTTGTGCGATCATATTTTGGGGCGGGTCAGCCAACAGTGTGGGCAAAGCTGTTTCCTATGAATTAAAGTTTATAGGAAACTACAAGCCATTGCCATGATTAATTACCTGAATCTTTGATGGGGCATTGAAGCCCATTGCATACACTCCCTTCAGGAGCTCCGGCTTTCTAAACATAACCCCACATTTACCGAATTTGAATTTAATAACAAAATGCACTTACAAGTGGAGAGCTTCGAATGTTTTCACGGAATAAAGAGGAGAGTTCGGGTCCTTCCTCTGTATCTCAAGATCTTGCTTCGACTCAACTAAACCCTTGCGAATAATCTTCATCAATAAACTTGTATCAGCGGGGCTGTCAAAGAATAATCGCTGCGATTTTTAGAATAGGATACCAAAATCAAATCATACCTGGGAATATCTGGCTGATCGTCCTGCGAAATCTTTCCATTCTGATCTTCGCTTGCAGCTTTCTTCTCTAGATCTAACTTCTCAACCTATAGGAAAATAAACAAAACTTAACTGGGGCAAGTGCATGGAAAAACAATTTTACAAGGTTGGAGATTTCCTGGTCCTCAGCCTTTTTAACCCAATCCGAGTTAGTTTTCTCCATATTTTTCAGCAAACTCTTTCACGCAAATGTTTATTTCCAGGCAAAATTACTTATCCACAGCTTTTACACTGCCAACAACGGTCCGCCTCGATTCACCTTCAAAATGCAAGAAACGCACTCCAAAAAGAATCTCAACTCAACACAAACGGACTGCGTTTACAATTCTTGCACTTCCAAAATTAGACACGTTTATAAGGTAGAAGTAGCTAAATTAAAAGTATACTCGTTTATGTCAACCAATCCCAACGAATTTGATAAATTTGGAATAGAAATTAATCCGGAACGGTTGTAATAACGTTAAATGTGCCCTGAAGAAATAAATGAATAGCGCGAATCAGAATGCTTCTGCGTCTAAACAATAAAAGCATTTGCTGCATTGCATTAAATAAAAAGAGGTTTTTGCGCTCTCCTTATTCGTTTATGGTTGCTTTGTTGTTTCAGCTGTCATTTGTCATAACATACTTCAGTTTTGGCTCTGGGCAGTTTGGGTGTTACAATTTTTTTCGCATTGGGTGTGGCGTTAGACTTTTCGGTTTTTCGTAAAAATAACGATGGCATCAAGCACAACGCGGCCGAAATCTCCGCGATTGATAAATTCCCCGAAGAGTAATGAGCGTGAAGAAAGTTTCTGGGACAAAATTGGTACCCTCGGGAGAAAAAAGAGAATAAAGGAAGGTGAGCTCAGAACTATTTGGGTTTGAAGGGACGGTCAATTTTTTTTCGATATATCTAACAATCGATATTTGAAAAAGCGATATATCTAAACTAAAATCGATGTTTAAAAGCTATAAACTAAACTAACAAAATCTTTAAAAACGACTTTTTAAGTGCAAGAAATTCAGGCCGAGGGAAAGTATGCTATTGATTCACCAGGAAGTCCAAGTCAACCCAATATACCACCGGAAGATTACACTTTGCGTAAGTAAAAAATTACAAATACTGTAGATTTGTATTTAAATATATTTATATAAAAATAGGAGAAAATGAACAACGAGCAGTTATTGACCCACACTCTTTAAACGATCCCCAAGTGAAAGAGTTGCAACAAATTCTTATAGAATGGATTAACGATGAGCTCGCCGAGCAGAGAATCATCGTTCAAGATATTGTGGAGGATTTATATGACGGACAAGTAAAATAATTAACTAATTTATTATTTTAAGCGACAATGAATCAACTAGAAATTTATTTAGTAATAATCTCAATTAGTAATCTTGCGACGAAGTGTAGAAAAAAAAACTAGTACCACAATCCAAAGAAGTAAATTAAATTATTTTTAGAATAGTTTCTAAACAATCGCATTTTCTAGCATAATCCCTAAAATTGTTTAATTCGCCCAGGTTTTACACAAACTATGGGAGAAATTGGCGGGTAGAAAACTAGATGTGTTGGAAGTTACTCAGTCGGAAGAAGGGCAACGACAGAAGCTAAATATTGTATTGAAAGCCGTTAATCATGTAAGAACTATATGTTATATTATTTTGATAGAAATAATAAAATCGCTTTATCTTCTATTTGCACAGACTTTAGGTTTTCATCATAAAATTCCTAAGTGGTCGGTTGAAAGTGTTCATTCTAAAAATATGGTCGCAATTCTTCATTTACTAGTGGCACTTGTTCGCCACTTCAGAGCACCAATTCGATTGCCAGAGAATGTCTTTGTTACAGTTGTAATAGCACAAAAGAATGGAGCCATTTTAAATGCACAGTTAGTTTAAAATTCATTTTAGCCTTTTCCCTATGTTAATTTTTTTTTTTCAGAAAATTTCAAGAGCAACTAACTTCACAATACGACGATGTTGGAATGCGATGTGAAAAGGATGCCTTCGACACTCTTTTCGATTGTGCCCCTGACAAGCTTGCTGTTGTGAAAAAGGTATGTATTACAATTATTTTAGTTTTGATATTGGTGCAAAAAAATTATTATATATAATTACAGTCATTGGTTACTTTCGTCAACAAGCATCTATCAAAACTGAATTTTGAAGTAACAAATCTCAACACGGATTTCCGTGATGGTGTGTTCTTATGTCTCTTGATGGGATTATTGGGTGGGTACTTTGTGCCACTGTACGAATTTCACTTAACACCAAAAGATGTCGAGCAAATGGTTCACAATGTTGCTTTCTCTTTTGATTTAATGCAAGATTCTGGACTACCGAAACCTAAAGCACGCCCTGAAGGTAATTGAAAATAAATAAATGTCTAATATTTAACATATAAGGGGTTAATAGTTTAATATACAAAACATCTTTCATATATGGTCTTTTTATTTTACAGATATTGTTAACACGGACTTGAAATCCACTCTGCGTGTATTATACAGCTTGTTTACGAAATACCGTAATGTGTCTTAATCAGTGCAAACAGTATACATTTATTTAGTGCTTTAACTGCCATATTTAACGAGTTTTACTAAGAAATTGTTAGCAAATTAATGAGAAAGTTTTAAATGTTTTACTATTTTGTGCATATTACTTTATAACAAGATTTATAAAATAAAAAAAAGAATCGATTTAATAACACGATTGTAATTACATTTCATATCCCTTTCCATGTCCTCTAAAAATTTCCCAATGAGACCTGGAAATAATCTGGAAGTATTTTTATTTTGTTAAAAGCGATTGTAACTATGCATGTCATAATTGATAAACTGATTGTGAAAATTAGACCTAACCTAGGCCTGGGTCATTCTCAAGCTTGACCAGTCAAATTGAATTTCTTCCTTAAATTAATTATATTTTTTAAGCGTGTATTTCGGCTAGAAAACTGTTCTGAAAGAAAGACTTGTCATTCCTTTCCTACTCCTTGCATGCAACATTGAATTGATTCAATGCGTTCATTCATTGCAAATTATTTGCAATACATTTTTGAAATCCCTCGGTGCGCATTTGTTTAATTGGTAAAAAATATATGACTCCGAATATAATTACGTTAAAACTTTAGAATATTTCTTATATAAAAAGTTTATTTCAAAATATAGCATAACATACGTTGATATTTACAAGAATTACTAAAAACAAAATATAATAATTAAGTACATATTTTTATTTTCCTACATTTAATAAAAATGATACACAAATTTTAAATTGTAACAATGTTTAGAGAATTTTCAGTTTATACAAATAAGTCTTGATATTGTTCGTGAATGTGTTGCGTGAGGTAGTTCCAAAATGTCCTCAGATATTTTTTTGGTATGTTCCCAAACTTAATTACGTTGCGCAGAAATATTTAAATTAAAGCAATATTTGAAAAATTTTAATAATTATACGGTCCATATTGTGACCCATGATAATATGGTCCGGTATAAATTTGCGGTTGAGGATATCCAGGGTATTGGGGAAAAGTCGGTTGTTTTTGAGAATATACTACAAAGATAAGAAATATATTCAAATATGCTTGCTATGTTTTAAATATTCGAGAGTTTTTGTTTACCTGGCATGAGATATTGTAAATTGAGCTGTTCTTCCCTTTCTCGTTCACTTTTTAAGCAGACTGCTGCACCTGATAATAGAATAGCAGCAATTAAATTAGCTACGACGCCGGCCCATGCAATGATGTAAGACCAATCGTAGGAAACTTTCGTGTTATCTCGCAATACCTAAATAAGTTTATATAATACAGTAAGATCAGCAAACATAATTCCACCATTCTATTACATTATTCCATTGTTGATAGAATTCTTCACCAACAACCTTTTCTTTTTCAAAGAATTCTACTGTGTGCCAAAGACCCATTGCACCTGCTGCAAGTAAGCAAGCCGCTAAGACTAATATTGCGGTCGCGGTAATTGCGCCTGCTGATCGTTTCCAGCATCCTGAAAGGCCTGACCAAAATGAACAGAAGATTGCTATGAAACTGCAAATTAAAATAGTTAAAGAAGACTATACTATTACACTTTCAATAAAATCAACCTAAAAATAAACAGTGCAACACACGATCGTGCAAGATGTAGCCGGGCAAAAGAGTCATCATTTGATCCTTTATTTGCATCATTATTGGGGAAGTAGTCAATATTTGAACAGTGCGTTTCAACTGGTGAAAGATAAATATCAACTGGAAGCAAAATATAAAAATTAATATTATTAAAGGAAAAATAAATACTCTTATATCTAAAATTAGATTAACATAATGAAATATATCAATTGAGCTTAGACTTCATTGATTCACAAACAAAATTTCCTATTGTATTTTTTAATAAATTCCTTGAAATTTTCAAGATGGTCTTAATAACGATATTAGATTATAAGTATAATGATTTTTTAAATATACACATAAAATCATTAGGAAAATATTGAATTACCTGCGGATGATGGAGGTCGATCTTTGGGAAAGCAAATTCTAAACAATCCTTGCGTTCTAGTGAAGTAGAAATACTTTGTGTTTAAATCTTCCAAAAGTGATTCAGACTCTGAATGTTTTGCAGCGAAATCCTGAAATGTAAATCATAATATGTATTAATAATTAATTGTTATTGTTAAACGTGCATTTCATTATTAAATTAAATATTTTAATACAGACATTAAATTCAATAAACGGTTTATGTTGTAGTAAGCTTAAGCTTACTTAAATTTGATTAATACTGAAGTCAACATGGTTCACATGGTAAAAAAGTACTAAATGAACTCATTGTAACTGTATTTTTAAAATTGGGTATCAGGAATAGAATCTAAAATATCGAAAATTTGTTAATTAAATATTCCTGGAGAAAAATACGACAGGAACAGGACAGGAGAGCAGTACAATGCTGTAACAGTGATTTTCGATTTTCGATTTTGAAGTAGGTAACCCCAAGCTGTTCAAATTTCAGTAGTATTCAAACAGACAGACACTATTTTTTCTTTAATGATCAACGGTAAAAGCAAAACCGTGTATAAAATTTTAAAACTCCCTACGGTGGTGGCTGCCAACTGCTCCACTTTTACTATCAATAGAATGTAAAATGTTTGAAATTCTTGAATAATATGATAACTGAATATTTTTAAAAGTATAAATACACAGAAAATGAAAACACACGCTGATTTTTTAAAAATTTCAAAGTAGAATGCCCCCTAAACGAAAAGCAGTCAAAAGTGTTGATATGGCACTTTGATTTAACACGGCAGAATGGACATTGCGGTTCTTGCGGCCTATTGTTCTGTTCGCATAATCTAAGAATTTTCTAAGAATAAATTAGAGATTTTGATTATATGTAAGTACTTTGCAAAAGTACCAAAAGTATCAAAAAGTGTTTTTTTAAATATTACTCACTACCCTTAATTTCCTAATAATATTTAAAATATTACAAATCTAAAGTTTGTACAAGACTCTTGGATGGTCCGGAAGTGCATATTTTTTTTGTCGCTCCGAAGAATAAGAATAGAAACACAACCACAAAGAAAGGGTTACCGATTGATCAACAGATGGTAGAAATAGTAAAAATCCTCAAAATTTGATAATGTTGCTTCAATGAAGGTTATTAATCGTATACAAGTTTTTAAAGGAATGTTCTAAAGCTTTTATTAAATCAAACTTGTCCAAAACGAATCAAATTGTGAAAAAATTAATATAGTTGCAGATGTTATGCTGCAAAGTAAAATATGCATAATTTATCTACATATGCAGAAAAATTGTCATTCATATCTTTGTTCGATAAGGTACAACAGCTAGTTTCACTATACGGCACACATCTGCTAACCTGTAGCTACTTGCACCTTAAAAACAAGTTTCCGACAATAAATTGAAGTCTTTTGTATCGGAGCCAAGACGTTCCATGGCGCTATTCACTGATTTCTTTTAGTTTTAAAGCTTATTAGAAACTCCCAGGGTTAGAAACTTTTCTAATCACATAAACCTTATAAATAGGCATGACTGCAAAGTAATGGTTAATTTTTAGAAGTAAATTCCGATCCTCCGAGCCGAGACTAATTTAAAAAGTGTTTACTTTATATACCCGTACCTGAATTGTATTTCTTTCCACTTCATAGTAAAGCCAGTTATCTGTAGAAAAGGCGATCGCCAGCAGCGCTACAGCAACAATGGCGGATATTGTAGCTAATGATAAAGTAACAGCAGAACACGGCATTATTTCGAAAACGTTTAATTTGTTCACTGATATATTTCTAATAATAAAATGGCTTTCGAAGTCGCTACGATCTACAGCACATCTTTAACTGTTTTTTACAAGAAAAAGCTAACCCAAATTTGAATACTTCCTCGAATAGAAATCGATCTTACGCTATTTGCACCCAGACTACGTCTACAAGATACCCTGCACACGCAAAACAACCTACTTCGCGTTTCATATTTTGGAATGGAATTTCATTTTCAGCCCCACCTTTAACACTGCATTCCTTTAAATTCTAAAGAACGCGTATGGCCGTCCTTCTCTGCCAAACGAAATTTATAGGCCCAAAGCTCGCAGGTAGCGGAATTAAAATCAGTCAACAAATGCAGGTAAACTAAGAAAAGCAAATATGCAAACGGATGGGCTATGGTCGTTGAATTCAATCCCAACATGGAAACATATGATCATAAGGCTCGGTGCAAACTAATAAATACGATCAATAACGGTTTGTTCGATCGCAGCATTAACATAATTTTTAATTCATCCGGAGATATGCCCAATTACCAATGCCGTAATATTTTTAATAAGATTTTTACAAATTATTAAAATCTCCAAAACCGAAGAGCAGTAGATACATGTAACCGATCTCAAACAACTTTCGACGAAAGCTCTGTGATTGTGGAGACCTTGGATTCATAAACACCCACCAGGATCATCTTTAAGCCGATTCGAGCATAAGCCCAAACCCAAAATAATTCTGGATAATATCCTCTTTTTAATTATTATATCAGAATATTCAGAATATTTAATATCAATAGTTAAGAGAGCACAATTAAATTAAAGTCAAAATTCAGTATCAAAATATATAATAACTAATAACAAACCAGATTCGTGCACTTACTACCGACCGGCTGTAGTGAATTGCGGACACGGCCAATTAAAAAAAATCTATACATTGACTTAAATTCTTTCGGGCCGTAGATTTTTCTACATTTGTTTCAAATCTTGCGATCGATTTTTGAGCTATGAATGTACATATTTTTATGATTTTAGTGGAGCACCCCAGTAATTTTCAAGCTTTTAGTACATCATTGACTTGCACGATAAAACCGTTTAACTTAAAATCTTACCGATGAAAATTTCACAGAAAGCAAAAAACGTGCGTAAAGGGGCAAATTAATTCGAATTTATTTCAACTGTGCTTGATTTATGTCTTTATTTAGCGTAGAGCATGGGTTTATCAAATAAATGCCATGAAATTCTACACTTTTCAGTTTTAGCTTCTGCTGCTATCGATCGCCGAAAGATGTCAAGTGGGTGTTTTAGTACAAATTTAATAAATCAGTGGTTCCAAGACTTTTCGTAAATAGAAGAAGAAGGTGCTGTCATCCTTGTCGATTGCTGTTGTGAATTGTGCACATCCAGAGGAAGTTTTTATTGGAGTTATTTTGGGTCTTAAAGTAGTTTTTTCCTTGTTACCATGATTAGGACGCTGTGCCAAAAGATTTTCCCTCTTAAGGTAATGCATGTTGCTGTCAGTCAATGCAAGAAAATAAATATTTGCGGCATCCAATGGTTATTACATAATTATTTTAGAAAACAATGTTATTACTCTTCTATAATATTTTAAATGAGAAATTTGCTGTGAAATACGATGTTAAATGCTTTAACCCTCCGAGTGCACACCTCTTTAGAATGTCGTTAAGTGCACAGAGGGGATAATTTGATTAACTCGATAGTTTATAACCTCTTAATGTTTACTTTTTCTTGAACGAGTCGACGAGTCCTTACAAGGACCAGTCTACGATGGATGTACTTTTGTCTGGATTAGCTTGCGAAAAGCAGAGAAAACAAAACAAATGCTGGTACACTTAAGTATTTAACTAGAGGCTATTTACTTATAAGTCTAAAGTACTGTTGCTAAAATTTTATGATTTGATCAGTTATTACATTGAAAAGGTGATTCTGGTTTACGTCTGCACTCTGCAGGCCTATTGCATATCATAGTTAAAACAGAAGGGAGCGGAGCGATTTTTTGGCAAGTGAAGAGTGCTCCTATTTGCTTCTCCTTGCCCAAATTCTAATATGGCACCTTAATTTGGACATAGTCAGAAGGCAGTTTGGAAAATATTCATATATTCCCTCATCAGGTTCAGGGTGTCATTGATGCGAACTAAGTCTCTATCTAAATAACGAAATAAAGTTTTCCTTCTTTTACTCCGACGTTTCCAAATTAACCACGCGAAAGAATATATGTATGTATGAACTGAAAATAAAACTAGACTGTTAAAATGACTCCTTGCGATAGACAAGTTCACTTTGTTCAGTGGCTTGTTATTGGAGAAATTAGTTCTGGAAAAAATTAAGCAATGTGTATACATTTATGTAAATTAATAATAAACAGGACATGAAACTCATATTTTTAAAAACTCCATATGCACTCGAAGGGTTAAAAATGAATGTTTATTATGGATGTAAACGTATTATTTATATTTATAGGGACTTCAGGTCAGAAATATTTCTGGATCGTTAGCATGTCAAAGCGATAGTTTATTTGTGCACCGTGACACTCCTGAAAACAACCCCGAAATTCCGTTTGAGTTTAACGATGAAAATAAAAAAGTAACTATTGAAAATTAAGACCCATATCACGCATTAACGGCCTCTTGTTTAGCGTATATCCGCAATTTTAAGTATCTATCCCGAAGGCCACAAAAGAGCTGCAATGATCCCACTGTTGGACCTAGCCCAACGGCAACATGGCTGGTTACCAATATCTGCAATGCATAAAGTAGCTGAAATTCTTGAATTACCTAAAATGCGTGTATATGAAGTGGCAACATTTTACACGATGTTTATGAGGCAACCTACCGGAACCTATCATATACAAGTGTGCACTACGACGCCGTGCTGGCTTAGAGGTTCCGATGAAGTTTTAGAAGCCTGTAAGGTAAGTATCAAATTAAATTTCTTATGTTTTTTAAAGGATACTTTTTACTTTTGTGCTAACCAACGAAAAATGCCAACACCGTGTTATAAAATGTGTCCAAATAAATATTTATGAATTTTAGAAAAAACTAAAAATTGGAGTTGGAGAAACCACAAAGGATAAGAAATTTACTATATCAGAAGTGGAGTGCTTGGGAGCGTGTGTCAATGCTCCGATGATGGCAATAAATGATGATTATTATGTAAATGGTGTTTTTAGTAAACTTTGGATGGTAAATTATTTTTATATGTTTAGGAGGATCTAACTGCAAAGGACGTAGATGAAATTTTAGACGATTGCATTAATGGAAAGGTACCTAAAGCTGGTCCGAGGAATGGGCGATTTGCTTCCGAGCCTAAGGGTGCTTTGACTTCCCTAACAGAAGAGCCTAAAGGGCCTGGTTTTGGACTGCAGAGTGGTCTTTGAAAAAATATGTTATATTTGCATTAATTTACTTTAATAATAAAAATATAATATATCGACAATCAAAACTTTTTTATACTGTATTCCATCATTATAAGCGTGTTTAATTTAGTCTCATCTGAGAATAAAATTAGCCCAATCCCTTTCCGCAAAATTATTATAGTTTCAACGGAATCATGGTGAATTTTTTTTTTAACCTGATTACCTTGTGTAATTGTCGATCAATTATAAAAATCTGTTAAAAAACTGATTAAGTGCTTAGGAATTAGGATTAAGCGATATAAATTGTTGTGGGCCCATTCCTTTCATATTTCTGGATTACATGTTTAGATTAAGGATAATACATCTTCGATAAATAATGTTTATTTTACAATTTTGGTCAACAGGGCTACAGCAGAAAAAAATTAAACTTTCGACCAAGTGCTTCGGATATTACAGAAGATTATGTCGGTCCTCCTGACAAAGATTCTAATTTGAGACCAGTTATAAGGTATGAGGCGCAAAATGAAACACATCTTGCAAGAAGATTTAAAGAAATGCAAATTGAAGTACATAACTGGAATCAGGATTTCTGGAAAAGACATAACACAAGATTTTATGAGGTAACACTTTACAAACCTGTTTATTATACATATTTTAAATACTTTTGATTATATTATAGGAGAAGCAATTATTTTTAAAAATTAGCAATCAAAGCAATACGGAACTATCGCCAGATCAGATGAGTACTTTTTATAAGAATTTCCTGGATAAGAACTGGAAAGTACACTGTCTTTATAACATGTCTTGGTATATAAAGAATTTAAATTTGTTGCTTCTATCGGGACAACTTTATGTTCAGGATTTATTTATACGTTTGCGAAAACAATTATAAATATTTGAGATTAATATATACGCTTTCATGAATGAATATGGAGTTTTTTTTGTTGATGACAGATTAGCGAATAGATCTTTTTTGATGTTTAGCATTCCCTATGAACTTATTTATTAAGTTGAAATAAAAAAGGAGCAGCATGAAAAAAATTCTTTCCCTACAAAATTAACTTTATAGGCTTCATCTACAAGATGTTCGACATTTTAATCTGCGACACAAGTTATAAAATCGATTTACAAGAAACATATGTACATACATATATGCTACGTTATACAAAATTATAAAATGGTTTAATTTTTTGACTGACACCAAATAAATTCAATTCCTTCGCTTTATTTGACAGCTTAAATATAATTAATCTTTTATTCAGAAGTTTGAAATTTGTATCTAGCTTATTTTATGTCACATAGCAAAAATCAGCGAATTTTACATACATATATTAGTAAATGAATATAAACCCAAATAAGGCAAATTCACTGCAAGCAGATAAAATTAAATCAAGCGAACCGAATTTAGGTACACGTTCAGAGCGGGCGTACGAAAAGTTTTATTTAACTTTGCAATTAAAAATTCTCACAAAATCCCTTGTTTTTGAGATTCCGATTATTTGAATAATTAATAAGCCATCATTGTTGTGTTCCAAGCGAAGTTCTCCCAACCTTTTGCTTCAGCCCGCTACTCACTCGGGTCCCACTAGCGCCTGAAAGGGTTGAGAGTTTGCAGGCAAGAAATGGGGTAACAAAATACGAGTAATATGGCTGAATGTATTTTATGATAACATTTTCGAAACGAAGACTAAAGAGTAGGTAGTTGACTGCGAGGGTCGTACCAGCAAATGAAGGAGGGCTACCAAGTTTAAAGATGAAAATGGGCTTGCCACGAGAGAAGGAGGCCCTAAAACAGAAACAAAAGGTAGATTGAGTGGAGACAATGTAAAACAACATAATAGAAGAGTTCTGTTAAACGATGGTGGAGTAATCATAAGTTAATTCTCCTTATAATTAAGTATTAAATATGCATGCACGCAATCATTATAAAGACATGGCTCTTCGTCAATAATTTAGGATGAAAAAATAATAATTTGTAGCTCGTAAAGGCATATGTTGGATTTGTATACTTTTACTTCGTAATGTGCGAAAACATTATGAAAAACACACATGTCGCAAACTATATAAAATTCTATAATTATAACTCATTGTGGCACAGTTTTGCTTGAATTTAAATTTAATTTGAAAATCCGTAGTATTTCCCAACCAGCTAAAATTCATTCACCTTTATTAAAAAACTTAGCAAGTAAAAATGAAACAAAGGTTAACGAATTTTGAAGAGTGTTAAGCGCTTTAGCAAAAATAGAATTTACATATGTAGATTTTGAGTTGTAACAAAAATAGTTAATTTCAATTTAATTTGTATACATTGAAGCTTTATAATACATATGTCAATAGCATATAACAATTTAGATGGATGGATAGATAATAAAAGTATTGCACTTAAGTATGAAGATATTACCTAAGGATATTACCAAGCGCTCGGGCCTTCTCTGTTTTTTTCGAAATGTTATTTTAAAAAGGCGGCGACAGGGCAAATAACTCAAAAGTACTGACGGACTTGATTTTGGAGAGCTTTCAAAGAATAATGTTTCACATCAACAAAATTTTCATGATAATACTTAGAAATTGTGGTCTTTTTGATTCATTACAATAAGAAAACCTTAATAAAAATTAGTTTAAAAATATTCGATGGCACTATTTTTGAATCTGCTACCAAAGAAGGTACGTGTATCCAGCGATCAAAATGTTTTAACTTCTACTAAAGGTATATTATGAAAGTACTGATTTTTAAACTTTTTCCTTATTGCAAATTTAAGATGGCGGTCCAATATGGCGACTGATTTTTATGAATGGTTATGGTTTTAAATAAGAATCAGTAATTCGTTGATACTAATTTCGAATCTACTAACAAATTTTGGAAATTCAAGATTATGGGTTTTATATGACTTCAATAAAGTTTCTAATTAAAAGCATTTGAATGAAATTTATTACTGAAGGTATTTAATATTAACTTTATTATAGACAGGTTTATTACTTTTTGTAATAATGATTAGAAATTGGGTTGCAATATTTTAATCGCTTTTGCTAAAATAAACGAACAACACCATGGTTAATCTAGAATCAGAAGCTAGTGAAATTATAATTGAAGTTAAGCCTAAAATGTAGTAATTACCCAACAAGTTATTTGTGCGTGAATATAAATTAGAATTTAATTCAAACAGGTATGAGCTGCCAGAGCAGATGACTAATATGCTGCTCCACCAGAAGCGACGTGCATGGGCTTTTAAATCCGCTCCAAACTGGCAGTCGGGAGCTGCCCCATCTTCCTGGTTCATATTAACGAGTATAATAGACAATTTGTAAGCCGCATTCAAAATTAATCCTCATTCCATGGACAAAATACATTAAGATGAGTTACAAGAGCACCCAACAAAGACTTAAATGGAATTTTCCAGTTCATTTATGATTACGTTGTCAACAAATCGGGGATCTTTACCAAATTGAACATAAAAATGGTTTATGTAAGTACACTTGAGCTTGTTTAATTCGGACATATTGATTCAGATCGCTTTGTATGGGGTTAAGAACTTAATATCTGTCAGACAACATTTTTGTTCTGTATGAAAAAGTGGATTACAGAGAGACAAAAATGTTCCAAGTTTTTGAGAGAAAACAAGATAAAAAGAATTTCCCATTGGTAATTTTAAATGGCTTAAGGGGTTTCCCTAAGGCGAAATCCCAAAAAGTAGGGATGTGCTTTAGAGGTACCTAAGAGTAGGTAAACTACTACATTCCAAATCGACGGAGATGTTTGCCTTTTATTGATACATATATACCTATATTAAACCAATTTTTCTTACAAAAATAAAAAGAAAAAAAAGGTGAATTGAAGGTAAAGGGTATGAGGTTTTTGGTGTTTTTTAGAGAAGCTATTGATCCAGAAGTTTTTCTATGAATAGAACTAATAATTTCATTGTTCTGCAGTAAATGCGAATCCTATAACCCCACACCCGTTTTCTTGTGAAAAGGGCTTTATTAAAAGGACTAAATAAAACAATCTATTTTATTAGATACATTTTATGGATTGTGCTATACATATGTATATACTTAGGATTGTGGTTTCATTTTAACGATTAACTTCATATATTCGAGGGGTCATCGAAGTATGCAATTACATTTTTAAGCGTATTCGTTGAAATTGCATCCCTGCACCCAACTGCAGAAATTTACAAATAATATTAGAATCCATTAAAAAGGGTTTTATTCTCAAATCCCCTTTGTGTCTTATTTCAAACTAAATTAAGTCAGCAGTAAAGTGTTGTTGGTTTCACCATAATAATGTCTTAAAACCAATTAATCAAGTAATAAGCCAGGTGATTTACGAATAAAAATATTAAGACTCAATCTTTTCAAGGCTAAAGCATTAAGTTTTTAATTTGTGTTTAAATTCCCCTAACTGACAGTTAAAAATCAGCATTTTTTTAGAGCTCGACAACATCTTCCTCTGCAAGAGTCTTAGCCTAAGGTAAGAGTTAATTACACTTTTATCTTTTTATAAATCCCATGAAACGGCAACGGCTGAAAATTTGCTGTCTAATAAAAAAGTAAAAATGAAATTAAAAAGGGGCTGGTGGAAATCTTCCTCCCTAATATAATTTCATTTCATTTAAATTTAAAACAACATTCTATTTCTTTTCTTTTTTTAACCACTTTCAAAATTGCTTGTAAATTGATATTCACTCCCGATGTTTTTGTGTTCCGTGTGTGAAGTTCTTGTATGAAAAATATAAAAAACAAACTGCTTCTTCAAAGAGTATGATAATGCAAAAAGCCAAGGAGTTTTGTGCGTATGAGGGTATAAATGGCTCAGTAATCTACATACGTAATAAACAATTTTCTTAAAACTCCTAATTCGTGCATTTCAACAAGAAACATAAATAAAAAACTAAGGCAGCAATTAGGTATGGAAAAATTTATTTCAAAGTATATCTCCCTAGCTTGGCAATTATATCGCCATTCCCTCCCACAAATTTTTTATACTTCCAGCAATTCTGGGACTACTAAGGCAAGAATTAAGTCGTGGTATCTTTTTTATATTACACAGGTCCTTTGGGTGCTTGCAATAAAGCGAAAGCAAAAGGGGAGATCAGGAACGAGAGAGCACTGGATAGTAGACAAGCAATTTCCCCTAGAACATGCAAATATCTTGATTTGAACTTGTTAAATTATTCATGCTCCTTCATACATGGAAATGTTTCCCATTTTGAGCTGTTTTAGTTTCTAGCTATACAACAGGTATGATTCTCTGAAAACGTGTTTTTTTAGACTCGCATAACCTCTGAATATTATAGTTTTTCTTATGCAATTCATGTAAAAAGTTAAAGTACGCCACCACTTTCAGAGGTATGTAATAATGCTTTTTGCAATGATACCAGTTTTTAAGGTTTCCTTATTAATTCTACACAAGGTCAGAATATTATCTAATAGTGAACGTTATGAGATGTGAAGAATTAAATTTTAATTGGAATATATTGTAGAAAACTTAGCCTTTAGTTTCATGAAACAGTAACACATCTAACTTATTTTATGATAATCTGATTGTGAATATACGAGTACATAGGTAATATTTTTAAATTCGGTTGCTTTCTTTTACGGTTACTGTTATAGAGAATAAAAAGGGTAACTGAAGATATATTTGTTATTTAGAAATACGGACGAAATAATTGAAATTTTGACCAGTTCCACTTGGAGAATATTCCAAGGTTTTTAGCCGTGTGCGAAATGTTTTGGATAGGAAATTAAAATGAGAAAGTTTTTTGCCTACTTAAATTTAAACTTTTCATAATTTCTTTGCTATTTCCGGTAGAATATAGAGAGATTGTAGTATCATCATCTCTTGGATGGTTAAAAGTTTACAAAATTAAAATAACATTTATTATAAAAAATAATAAAAATATGCAAAAGTTGGTCCTCATACATGTTTACTACTTTTGAATTTTTAAAGGACCTTATAAAAAACGTAGACTTTTAAGAACTTTAAGAAATGGGAATTGAGTATAAATTTTAATTTTCAATTGAGCTTCCATTCCATCCAATATATTGAAGTTTTAAGGATTATGTGCACCTACATATAGTATAAATGTATTTATATGAAGTAAAATTATGTAATAGTAATTTTGTGAGAACAATTTTAGAAATCGGTGGAAAAATACCTATCATATTGAATGTGTTATTTTTGGTAACGTTATTAGTTTTGTTTTAACCATTCTTAAAATATAAAATGTTCTGAGGTGAATTAGCATACAACACATAAATATATTTCTCAGTAATTAAATTTTTATTTTTTTCCGAACTGGAAGTTTCTTCTGCTCCCATACACGTTTGAAAATAAATACCGAGTTTCTTTCAACTTGCATCGTCTGAGGAAAAGGAGAACAGCTCTAAATATAAGAGGTCATAAAAAATGGACGCGCTTAAATAATTTATTTGTTTTGTTTCGGGTGACTTAGAAATGGAGAAATGCACAGAAATCAGAAAGAGAAACAAAGGACGAAAAATAAAAGGAGCGTTGTGTATCGATTGCTAGCCCTCGACAGAAGCACATTTTAACGAATTGACGACAGGTGATACGATAAATTGTCAGGTAACAATGGCTGGAATTTTACAATTGAAAATAAAGAAGAACTTCTGCCGGTGTATCCACCTACACGGTGAGCTCTGGCTCCGTCGGAGGTACTAGGGTTAGGTTTAGGTTTAGGTATATTTTATCAGCGCTCCGTTTCTTTCCGCACTGCGCCTCTTATTTGCGAAATGTTTTTCCTCTAATTCCTGTCAATAAATTTCTATTCGTAAACTGACACTTGGTTTCAGTTAGTATTTGCGCTATGGTCAAAGGGTCCTTCTCCATTAAATATTCAAAGAAATCGATTGAACTGTTTGTTAGCAATCTTTTATTAATACGCAACGTTTGAGTGAATTGTAATGAACGCAGATCTGCTATTTTCCCGAATTATTTTCTTAGCTAATAAAATTTTACCTGAAATCTCTACCTAACTTATTTCTACCAAAAATTGCAGAAACAGGAAACATTAACGAATATTAAATAACTACGAATAGTTTGAATTTAAGCTTTCCTTATAGATTTTGATGGTGTTATTTGGGATTAAAAGTGACAAAAATATCAAAAATTTTGAGATAAGATATAGCCTATTTATATATAAAAAAAAAATGTTTATATGTGTATGCAATTCATTCTATAGAGATGGAAGACATATGTATATGCATCTTAAAAATTGTATCTAACTATTTGAAATCCTTAGGATCACTTTACTGTGCATCTGCTGTGTGTCTGTCCACCAAGCCCCCTTTTCTCAGGAAAGGCTAGAAGTATCGACTTACAATTAATACCAAATACTACAGTTTACAACCTCACAGTCCTGAAAACAATTTGAAAATAAAATTTTTGAGTGCAAAAAAAAGACCTCTTTTACAAGTGTATTTTCATATTACAGAATAGAAATTATAGTCATGTCGGTTTCACTCTATACATATGTATGTATAATATGATGCAATTCTGGTTTGATGGTTGATAAAATTAATTAGAGACAATTTCAGATAGCCGTACTTGGTAATGAAATCGGTAATTATATGTACATATGAACAAAATGTT
Source organism: Machimus rusticus (assembly GCA_951509405.1). Taxonomy (NCBI): domain Eukaryota; kingdom Metazoa; phylum Arthropoda; class Insecta; order Diptera; family Asilidae; genus Machimus; species Machimus rusticus. Next base: position 46,673,120 of record OX608051.1, on the reverse strand, counting down.
CACTTTACCAGCATTTTGAACCAATTGGCTACTAATCAAAGTAGTCCTGAATGAAAATTATATAAAGTTACATACTTATGTACATTGGTGCATATAACAGTAGCAACTGAAACCTCTTATTTGTTTACCATAATAAAAATCAAATCAAATTTAAGTACTATTTTTACTCTAAACTATACACACATGTGTTCTTTATACATGTATAAACACAGAAATGGGATTTTAGTACCTAATGATACATAATATAATAAAAAATTAAAAGAGTACACACTGTGCTCGGTTGGTCAAAAAAATAGCAACTCATTAATTCAAATCAGAATAAAATGTCTTTCTGTTAATACTTTGTTCCTTATCTTTTACTTGCGATTACAGCTGCACACCTACAGGGCATTGATTCAATTAAGGAATTTATTGTTCGTTGTGAGAAATTTTTTCACTTCGATTTCACTGTCTTAAAAAGTTCTGCTTTGTCTCTGTAATGTCGTTTACGGATTTGCTTTTTAACGATCTTCCAAAAGTTCTTTATGGGATTTGTGTCAGGGGATTGCACGTGTCAGTTAAGCACTTGTACATTATTGTCCTTAAACCAATCTTTGACCAGTTTTGATGTATGTTTTGGATCGTTATAATGCTGGAAATATCCACAGAAAGGGAATTTTTATTTCTGTATGCCATTGTATCGCTAATTTCATAAATAGGTCCCATATTCTCCCTAGAAAAACAACCCCAAACCATTGCATACCCCCGGTATGACAACAATATCATGGATGAAGTCTTTCTCCAATTGGTCTTCTTACATAAGTCATTCCGTCGGAAACTTTCATTTTAAAAAGAAAGCAATTTTAATTGCAAGCAATTCAACACCATCAAGGAACTTAAAGAGGCCATTGCTCAGAAATGGTGCAACTGTACGTTGAGTTCTTGCCAAAAAGGCTTCTGGAATTGGTGACCAACTATGGTAGACGCACTAATTAATAATAAAAATTATTTATCTACTTTGTGCATTTTCACTACTGATAGATTAAGATTAAGGTCAAGTGCGTGTATAATTATGCAACACACATTTTGCGTGTTTCCGCCACTTTTTAGCAAGAGAGACAGAGTATTTTAACATCACACAGTTTTCTCTCTCTCTCTTTCCATAAATGGGTTGGGATCCGCATTATCGCATAAGACCTGCATCTTTTTGTAATGCAGTGCAAGTAGTTGCTTTCTACCGAAAAAAATAAAAATTAATTGTTGTGGTCGCAATGACTGTTGAGTAATAATAATAAATAATACAACAATAAACCCTAATAATTTTATATTATTATGGCATTTTCTCTCTAGCCATTTTTGTCGTCTCGAGTAAGTTGAATTTTTGGACGTACATTCCTTAGTGAAGATAAATTAAGAAATTTTCCTTTATTCCCATTGTAAAAATGCAGGTAATGCCTACCTTCTTTAGATTTCCACCCACTGAAATTTTGAAGAGATTTTTAAATTGGTTTTGAAGCTATGCGATCCTTGGTTACAAACCTTAATTTCTTATATTGTTGAATGGCAATTCATACTCACGTTTTTAATTTCACGCAACTAGTCATTTTTTACAAAAACGTAATATAACAAAAATGAATGTGTAAAGTTTCTTCCAGAATAATATAAGAATTTGTTTGGGGAAAGTTCTGTGCTAAATTTAACTTTGGATTAAGAATGTCTTTTTATTGTTCTTTCCCACAAATTTATTTGTACCTACTGATTTTAATCTTCTCTCTCAAGATTAACAAATACAATTACATAAGTTACACAAAATTCCAATAGATAAATCGTCAATATTTCACTTTCTAACCCTGTTGTTCTCGCTTTTGAATTCGTATCTAAAAAATAAAACAATACTGTAGAAATGGTCTAGTTTTGATAGTAGGCGGTATACTAAAGAAGGAAAAATTTTCAAAAATGTGATTCATCACAATTGAAATAAAATTAAATGAAAAGATTTTTTGTTGTTGTATGTAATTATCTAAGGATCTAAGCTTTTTTCGTGGTGCAAAGACGCACCCATATTTCAATATAGAATATACTGCCGTTTATGAGAGTGAGCAGCAGGATAATGCCCGCCCATATGTTGCTTTGGTTTTGCCAAGCCAGCTTAACTTGATTTTTATTAAAGGCATAAATTGAGTTTTATCTCACAGATTTTGTTAAATATGTTAGAAATGCTTAGGTCATCAAAAGTATCTTGTATTTCCCGAGATATTTATTTAACTTCAAAATTTCGCAAAAATTATTTTTCTGCTGGGAGGTACTAACAATCTCTTGAAAGTTATGCTATTTGGCACTGTTTTTACGATATTCAATAAAAAAAAAATTTTTTTTTAAATACCAATATACGGCGGTAGATATACTAAAGATTGAAAAGCTAGATCGTATTTAACTAATCTAACTGTTTTGTTTATTGTTGGCCGTGATTCGAAAGAAATGGTTTTAACAAAAACCGAGTTTAAAAGTTTGGAATTTAGAATTTTGTATTAAAATATTTCCAGTACCTACATTCTCTAAAACTGTTGCTGCCGAGCCAACTAAAACATAAAAAAATCATATGAAATTGTTGAGCAAAGTTACATGCCATAAACATTTGTTAGATATTTCACTTTAATAATATTCATAAAACAGTATATTAATTTTTAAGATTGACATTGATTCTGGTTGCCTTGGAGTACATATGTATATATACTTACCGTTAATATTAGTACCTAAAAATGGATAAATATAAAAACGCCAATGTTTGTTTTGAAATTTCTTAAACTGTATTTCTATTTTCGCTATAATTTAAACAAGGAATAAAAATTATTCTAAATGTAAAATTTTATTAGCTTCCCACAGCCGCAAATTTATTACTTTGGTCTGAGGCTATGAAACACTTTAAATATCCTTATACATTAGGGAGTTTAGTACTATGATTTTATATATACAGCGCATTAGTTATTTAAAATGTATAAAGATTTATCTCTTGTCACAGAAAGTATTTGTATGCATATGGCTTATTTACACAGCAAAGATGATGAATGGTTTTTTATGACTATAGAACAAATATTATTGCACGTAGAAATCATACATTAAAAATATGCAGAGTTCATCAATTTGAAAATGAGATAACTCAGTTTGTATTGTAGAACCTAGAAAGAACAGTAGTTAACAACCTTACTTGTTCGCTGAGCAGAGCCCTTATCCTGGTGTTGGCGATAGGAACGTAACATAAAAACAGAATTGATTCATACACCTGCAAGACGAAACATCTAAGCAATAGCGGCATCGGAGACGCGTCACGCGTGTCGATTTAACTGATTAGGTCAAAATCGAAGGTTCGTTATCAGTATCCAAACCCTGTAACTCCTGTTGTTCCTGGGCCGGTCATCGATGCTGTAACACTACTAACTATACCTAATTGTGTGGCTGTATTATTTGATTGTCAGTGCTGTGCAGCGAATTTCATACGTTTTTGTTTTTGTCGTTGATTGCAGAACCAAACTCGGACGACATTCTTTTTAAGATCCAACTTCTCCGCGATTGCAGCAATTTTCTCGCCAGATGGTCGTGGTTGGACGGCAAAATATGCTTCTAAGGATCGCTTTTCGGGTGCAGCTATGGAAGTCCTTTTTCTTGAAAAAAGGCTCGATATAGATTACTGAAGGACAAATAAAAATTATCGTAGAGGATGTTTTGGAAGTAAAGCAGAAAATACCTTAAATCAATGTCTCAAAATATTGTAATATTTTTTTTTTAAATACAAAGAGGACAGCAACAAACAAAAAATAACTTCAATGGCTTCTAGAAACAAAAGTTCAAAATTAGGATGAAATTAAAAGTGGACTTGGTGCTTCAATTGAAACGTGGTCTACCTCTTTTTCTCCCCCGCTGGAAGCACGCTAGGTGCGTCGGGGTCTCTTCGCTTGTTTTTGGCTTGTGCTTCCGCTTCTTCCAACCATGCTTGCAATATTGGTTTTAAGGCTATCATGTTATTGTGTGACAATGTAAGACTTTCGAATCGACATATCGTACTTTGAGAAAGCGCTCCTACACCTGGTAACTTTAAATTTGCTAAGGCTTTGCCGACATCGGCTTGAGTGACACCTGCAGATAACATGTGAATATTCATGGTTCATTAAAAACTTCTAAAACACTGCTACATATAAAGTATGAACGTTTCAAAACTATGCATATCACCACAATTATTTAGATTTTCTAAAGAAACCAAATATTTATGAGCAATTATTAATTAGTAAATATTAGTTACACGTTCGAGCCAAGCGGTTTTGGAGGGTAGCATTTTTAAAGTTATAATTTATAAATTTTAAAACAAAAGTAAAAGGTAATATTTGACCGTGCAAAAGACATTCCTACTACATTCCATTAATTAAAAAGCAAAAACTGAATTTCACAACAGGCCGCTGAAATGAATTTGCAATATATCATTGAATGATATCAGATTTTATCTTCTTAAAAAGTCCCAGTGAGCTGGATTTGTCCGTACATTTTCGTTATGATGTATGAAAAGGCGTATCAAAAAATAAAATTCGATATTAATATCGTGTCGGCATTGTGGGATTTTCAAAGGCCAAATGCCGCTTGGGGACGTCGCTTCGTCGTTCATACAAAAATCCAGCACACTAGGATGATTTTGAGAATATTTTAGAGTCGACAATCTAAAATAAATTACATATCTATAGTTATATTACTGAATGTGACCGTCAAGGTAAAACTCTCCCGGTAGTCCTAAAAATGCTACTAAATTTGAAATATTCTACTTCAAAAAAACTGTAACACTGATACAGCCTAAACCGGTGGTAATTAACCTAGTCGAGCACTAGGGAAAGATTTTTGAAAACTCATCCCCTAAGAGGTTTTAAATATGGGATGAAAGTTTGTAAGATAAACGCCTGAAGTTAAGTATAACATACAATAGTTGGATAAAAAACTTTCTATTCGTTCATAAAACCGCAAAACAGATTTAAGTGATAATAAGAAAGTAGTAATTTATAATACAAACATTTTTTTTATTTAGATCAGTTTCAACTCAGGATGTCCCTGTCTGGGCTGACTATGCTAAAACCTAAAACCCACATAAATAAATTAAAAAAACTCCGAATAAAATGTTATATATTTTCCGCCACTATCATGTTGCATATAATTTATAAAAAAAAAGAAATAGGTAGACTCCAATTTAGTTATTAAAAGAAGGAAAAGCTGTCCGCAGTTAAGGGAGTGGGGAAAGTTCTACCGGATTGCAAAAATACATTAATTTTTGCCAAGATTACTCTTCAATTAGCATATTTAGAATTTTTAATTTGAAAAGAAACTAAAAATCAATTTTTCAATTCGAATTTATGATGGCTCTAGTTATTCAATTTTCCCAATTAGGTAACTAATAATTGCTTCAAAATAGCATGGTTTTGAAACTATACGTATAATGTAACATAATCATTCAACTCCTACCTAATTTTATTCTTCTTTGCTTAAAACGTTCTGCAAAGGCTTCCAATTCCCTAGGATCCGTGTCTGTGTCGGGGTGAAGTCCGGCCGCCGCTACCGCAGCCGCCATTGCAGGGTGGTGTGCGCCGGGGTGCCCATGGTGCCCTATATATTTTGTAAAATGTTCATTACTATATTTATTTCCCTTTTAGTCAATAGTTACCATAATGCCTACCAGGCGTATGTCCACCGAGAGGACCAGCGTGGTGATGTCCCATCATATGGTTCATTCCGTGGTACGATCCGTGCAGCTGGTGGTGTGTAGGCGTTATGGGGGTGTCTGACATGGGGGTTAAGGTTGTCATGGACCCGGCTGGATCTAGCATGTCTAGCCCATCCATTGTATGATGCATCTATTTAAATCAAAATATTTTTCTTCTATTATATTGTTCATGTACTTCAAATATAGGTATAGGTATAGGTACTCAATTTCACAAAAGTTTTATACAAAGTTACAATGAGATAGAGCACTACAGGTGTAAGACATATCATATATTTTTTAATTTTCTTTATTTATTTCAAACAAATTAGCGTAACTTAAGAGAAATATTATAATATTTCAATTAAAAAATATAAAAGTGGTAAAAATCAGCGTTTGCATTTTTGGCATATGTTAAAAGTGTGCGGGAATATACAGCCCCTGTTCATTGAATTAGGACCACTCATATCACTCCCAATTTTTCCAAATTTCTACCTCTATCGTCGTAAAAATGCAGGTTTTTCCAAATAAAAAATTTTTACGTATAACTGTAGGATAAGGTGATGTAATATCAGGTACCTGCGAAATCCCACCCTTTATCTTTTTTTGTGGGGAGTGTTAATTAGCCTACCCTTCCCTTTACCTGACTTTAGCGGTGTTCACATATGTATCTAAATCTTTTAGAAATACTGCAATTTCCTTACTCTTTCGAAAGTTGTTGGAAAGAGTTTGTCAGATAGTGAAGTCAATGTTTTATTCAGTGTGAATTTTTGGACATAAGTGATTTTAATTGAAAGTTTAGTGAAAATAAAAATCGGAAAATGTAAAGACATAAGTCAGGCAAAAAAGTCGGCAATAATTGCCCTAGTTGCCTGAAAGGTTTTCCTTTCGAGATATTCTATTTATTTTCCGCTTCTGTAAAACGTTTTAGAGAAAATAAAGGCAAAATTTTAATAAACGCTTAGTGGTCCTAATTCAATGAACAGGGACTGTATGTCGAATTCGTAAAACTGACAGAGTCCGGTAGTATATTAGACGAATGTTTACTTATCTAGGGTTAAAAAACCGAATCAGGGGCTCAATAATACACTTCAAAGATATTCGTTAACTAAGTCCTTTAATTCATCACCCTCAAAAACCATGCTGTGATAACTTTTGGCGTTGGTGGTGGAAGTAATTGGGTACTTTAACATATAAAAATAACAAAACTTCTACTCTCCCTACTCCCGGCTTATAGCTTCCATTACTATTGCATTCAATAAGATAAATACCATCATTGGGTGATTTGTACTTTAAATTAATTAACTGTTTGCCAACGCTCTTGCGTCTTAAGCTGTTTTCTTGATACAAAGACCTTTGTGCGAATGCATGAGCCATTCACTATAGGCTATACAATTTGCTGCTAATACAGCCTCACCAACGTGCATTACATTCACCCTGTATTTGCTTCTGGGGGAACATTGTAAACATTCCGGGGGCATATATTTTGCAGATGTACTGCAATTTGCCACGATTTCTGTCAATATCAAAATTAATTGCAAACACTTACACATAGTCACACTGCTGCACTGTGAAGGACATCGCCGAATTAATGATGGAAGGTTGTTACAAAAACATCATATTTTTAGAAGTGCAATTATAAGAAATTCATTGCCTTTATGGATAAGTGCCTAAAACGTCTCGCATATGGGTACACCCAGAACAAATATAATTTTGATCGATTAGGAAACTGTGCGAACAAGCATCAAAGGGTGAGGATTTTATCAGAATCTGAGAGGGGTCATTGCGTAAACCATCTGTTGTTGTTCTAAATAACATCAACAAAGGGATACTCTACAAATTGTAATGGGGTTCCCGCGTAATCGACTTCTTCCTTCTCAACTCAGTCTGTTACTTTTATGTTCTTTTGAGGGTTAACATGCTGTTAATGTGGTACATGAATGGCAAAAAATCACCCCAAGCTAGAAAAGGGTCTAGACGAAAGTAAGGAAATTATGATTTATATTTATTAGTATGTGCAGTTACTGTTTGATACCTTTACTCCTGGGAATCCCCTAATCGTATTTCTAAAATAAATGGCAAACATGTACCGCTGCCAATCTGAAACAGATTATATGGGCGGGATGAACCAGTTACGTTTTATTAATGCGATCAATTCGCTGTACTTTTCATGGTAGCATTTTATCGTGAGGATGAGAAAAGAGCTGTCCTTCATCCCCATGTCCCTGGGCGGCAGAAAGCTGCACTTAAATATTTTGTGAACATATGGCACTTAAGTAACACTTTTCTCCACCTAGACCTTACGTTACCTAAGAGCTCCTTTAAATATCAAAAACTTTTTTCCGGGGATGATAAATATAAATAGATTTCCTGTTAGAGAAAAAGTTAGATTTCCTTATTTTTTTTACATATACAGTATGTATGCATGTTATAAGAAAATATTTTCATTTTCACTCGTAGGAAAGCATTTTAATTATGTCTGTTTTTTTTATTTAGAATTCATTTCGCAAGAAAGCTTTAAAACAACGCAGCAATACAAGTATCCGGATGTTTACGAGAATCAGAGGCAAATCGTCCCCTTATAAAAAGGGGACCCAAAATGGCGATGAAAATCCCCAACTCTGATTTTGAATCTTTCATCAGAATTTTAAAATTCACAATGTAAAACAATAACAATTTTTTTTAATCGATTCAATCACAAGAAATTAACTCCTTTTCACAAAGTAGGTATTCTATTTTTCCTGAGTTATTTTAAGAATAATTTTCAGCCAGGTATAACAACAACAGAAAAGTAGTTTCAAGAAACCTTTTGTCTTAGAAACGCTAAACTAGTAAAAATTCGTAGTGCTTCAAGTAAAGGGTGGTAGTTGCATTGAAAAATTAATCAACGTGTTCGTCTGCTAAAATTTTCACTTTTCTTTTTAAACTGCCGCCGTTTATTACTATTGGGGTGATATTGTTGTTAATAAGCTTATTTGATAGAAAAAAACGTTGCTTTTTTAAGAAACATAAATTTAACAAATGAAGAAATAAAAGGGGCAAAAATCTCTCACAATACAAAGATTAGATTAGACTTCAGATTTTATGCAGAAATCCCTAAGTTTTACAAACCTAGGGAAAGTAAAACTATTTCTTAGGCAAATAAAATCGCAATAGCAATAGATTGTAAAGTTATGCTTTGTCTCACTGTTTGCATCCCTTTACAATTCGTATCTTGACCCTAATATGTACATACATATGTAGGTAATAACACAAAAAAATTAAAAAATAAAAATTCTTTACACCTGTGCTTCATGTGATTGCCCGACAACAAAGCAAACACCCTATAATCAAAGTGAAAAATCATACTCCAAATTATTTTTAAATTATTTTAATATCGATTCGATAGACTTCAGTGCTTTCGTAAAAAGGGGTTCGACTTTGCATGGCTAGGGGGATCCCTCCCTTCTCTTCTTCGAAACGACTCTCGAATTATCAGCAATCGGATAACCACATGATATATGATTTCGATTGGATTGATTGGCGCATCACCTCACGTCGTTTGATCTATGGCTTTTCAGGCATCGGATAAGTATATTTACATTACGAATAATTATTAATCTCTCAATTTAATTGATATTCAAATTAAAAAATTTATAGCAGATAGTATGTTCTTTTGCAAAAACTGACTACCTCAATAAGTATTTTGGAAAAAGCGGTTCTAACTACAAATTTCAAATTCCTATAGTTTCGATCTGATTGCTCGTCTGGTGTTATGTCACAGCTCTCTCATTGTCTTATTCAAGTCTTCGAAAATGCAACGAAAATTGTTTTAGGATCTTGGAGTTATTATATTATAAATAATGGTTAAAAAAAGTAACATATTGTGTCATAAAAAAGAACTTGATATTACTTGGTATAGCCTGTGCAAAACTAACTACACATATTCTAATTATTAATTATTGAAATATGAATAATATATCTTCAAACCACTCTTTTATTTCAGCTTGCAGCTTTTGGGCATGGTTTCTAATTTTCTTTTCTAGCGAGGATCATGTCATTAGCATATTAAATTAGCCTGAATAGAGCTTAGACTTTAATCGGATAGATCGAACCGATTTTTTTTTTGTCGAAATTTTGAAGAAGTATTATAGTATAATTATACTGGCTTGGGAGCAAGCAATGGCTGAATGCCAATGACGTACTAAATAAAAAAAAAGGTAAATAGATACTTTACTAGAATTAAAGTTATTTATCTGATTTAAAATTTGAATTATTATCTTTTGTACCTGTATATTTTCTAACGATATTTGCCTTGAATTACCAATTTTGGAACTTGAAAGGGTTAGGTCTAAAATATAGTTTCGGTAAATGACCCTACCTAACAAAGTAGTGATTCGGATCTAAGTGCTAAAATGTTTGAACACTTTCTGCTATTACTAACTAATTTTCTGAAAAATTCTTCCCTTTTACAAAAGTACGAAAGTATTTAATTCCCATCTTGATCTAAGACGACAATAAAAAAAAATTGAAGTTGAAAGTATTTGTTCGGAGGATTAATGGTAAAATCCTAGATTATCCATGTCATTACGGAAACTTGGTAATTATTCATGGACGATTTAATGCACTTTACAAGTTCAAATATCCTCTCAAAATATCCTATCAACAGACACCTCCCCAAATGAATCACACACTCGAGTTACAAGGGCCACTTAAAACGCAAAGAGACCCCAACGTCATACACTTGTTACCCATCAAATTATGCATCACGTGGCAAACCCTTCTAATTGAAAAGAAATATTTCCTGCCCCTAATTTTACACCCCAACTGAAAACAATTAAGTAATTTCCCATGCGCAGCCCCTAACCGAAGAGCCCGCACCACAAATCAGAGCGGGCAGGGGGCGAATGCATAGGCCATTTTGCTGGTGCAGGTACGGACCGGCAGCGACTATCTTTATTTTTCTGGCTCGGTTTGAGTTGAGGCTCTGTGTCCTTTTAACCGATTAGTTTAAAGTGAATCGCAGCAGTTCGAATTCCTTCGAGTACCCTTCCCTGCAGCACGTGCCGCCGGGCAGGGCACGTGTGAACCATCGTTCCGCTGATTAATGTTTTCTTGTGCAACAAGCAATAACGCGACGCGGCGCTATCTATGGTCGCCCGCCGGAAACTACCCGGGGGCGGTAATCAAATAAACTTTTCTGCAATCACCTGTAACGGCCGCTGCGGTGGTCCGCTCATGGAGTGGTGGTACATGACGTCGTGCTTCAGCTGCGAGGGCATCTGCGAATGTGCGTGACTCGTCTGGTGCTTGCTGATATCAACAGCTGCGAGCGCCTCGGCCCTGCTGAGCAGGCCGTCGTTAAGCCCGGAAAATATGTCACCCTGGAGAAAAGAACAAATTTCCATAAAAAATATAATGTTACTTCTGCTTCTGGATAGGCTTATAAAATTGCTTGTATTTATGGGCTCTACGGCGGCAAACACAATTACACTTATGGCAGACAAACATTTTGCACATGCAAACATACAAACATACAAACATACATACACGAATTTGTAAATTTATTAAATAATTTTTTTTTCATCTATCTATGTGTATATAATTAGTTATGATGTATTTACATTTCTAGAATATTATTCGACTATTACATAGTTTCTTCAATGCACCTACACATATGTATAGATAGTGGATGAATAGTAACGTAAAATTTTCACAAATATAGGTACTATAAGTATAGGTAGACATAGACCTAGTAGAAAATATTGTAATTACGTAAGAAAAGAATATAATACTATGTAATTCCAAAATCTTTGAATTTAATAACCATTTTTACCTTGGACTTTAGAAGGAAAACTGCCATGAAGGTATGTATTAAAAATTTATACAAAAACCGGTCAAATGTAAGTAGAACTCTATCCCCGAAGGTTTAGTATTAAAGCAGATTTTGAAAAATTATTTTTTCCTTGAACTGTGAGGCCTGATTTCGTGCCAAATTTCAAAGTGAGTATCAATATATTCTATAAAAAATAAAAGGCGTAGAAATTAGAATTTTTTATGAAACTATGAGGGTGTCGACTTTATTTCAATGATAAAAGTGATTTGACGAACCAACACCACCGGCAGACAACAAGCGTTCCATTTTTTTTAATATCGGTACAGAGAACCATAAAATCAAAAATGTTGTATTGTTATTTTGTATAGTTTCAAAAAACCTCGGGTCTGTTTTCTACCGCGCTAACTTCTAAACGATATAACTTAGATATAGGATTAAGTAAAAACACTGGTTAGCCTGATCGGGAAATTCCAATTTCTTTCTAATTTTCGGCAATATCATATATATGTTAAATGTATATCTACTATTAAAAATTTTGCAGTAAAAATTGTTTTAAACAATTTCAATTTAATTCTTATCCTTAGTATAGTACCTTAAAATTATTTCTAGGTGAAAAATAAGCAAATGTTTAAGTTAAAGGATCATAAAACAAGAAAACAACAGAATGACCTATTAACTTTAAGCTTATTTGGAAAATGCGGCAAGTATTTTTAAAGGTATACCTAAATGTTTCCTCGAAAATATAAGTCTTATGATAGTACCTATGTATCGATCAAAGAAAAACAAATTAAAACTTATTTGTTTATTTATTTAAGAAGGGACAGAAGGCATATGGCGCTCCACAATATTTAACCAAGTCCTTCTCTTAAACATACAACCAAAAAAGGGACAGATTTAAGAGGGAGGCAATCTTTAAAAATGTCGCCCTTTCTTTTTCCAAATCCGCTCCAGCAGCCACTCCTGGAAGAAAAATGCGAGCCATTCTTTCAAAATTGCGATGATATTCATATAAGTTATATATGTACCAATATTTAGCGTAGGTATGTATGTACATAAAATGTTTCAATTTTATTCGACATAATCAAAACTAAATGAGAGTTAAAAACTTTAAGTTACTAAAATGTTTTATAATATTCGAGAATATTTTGATTCTACAAGTTCGTTTATATCTACGACCATCCCAGGTGCATTTAATTTTAATAGTTAAAATTAATTAGTGTCCTTTGTCCTTTTGAGGCTGACTGAATAGTTTCGCAATTAGGTTAGACAGGTATTGCGGGTGTATCGAAAACCATAAATTTTCTTAAAAAAGTATTTATCCCAGAGTCACGCTTGCTTGACACAGCGAAGAAAACTTTCCTGGAATTTCCGAGTTGTTACCTGGTTGGTGTATGCGAGCCCAAAACATTACAGGGCAACAGACACTTCTTCACAGGGAAAGCAAAGCCATGCTCAATGCACACATAAGAAAGTCAAATACACAAACTTACATACTGAATCACACACGTCTACATATCTATATAAATTCTCGATGAGTGTTAAAAATTGATGTCTTTCGTCATCCATCATTTAAACAGTTGAGGGCGCCTGTAGCGAATGGAGCCCGTGAAATATTTATGAGACGTCTGGCCAATTTTTAATAAGGCCAACTCGCTCTATCTAACAATCTGAATAACAATAATTCGCCTTATGTCCTCCGAGCGCCTCTACGCGAGCGCTGTCCTTTAGCCCTGTTATTATTAGCATATAATTTCATTTTTTCGTGGGTGCTTTGTTTATCCACATGAGCTCCTGCACTTGTGGCGGCTAATTGTGTGCCTCCTATTTTATATCGATTCCGGTGGACAGCGCGTTTGACGGACAAAAAGCGAATTTGTTGGTTTGATTGTTCAGGCAGAGCGAGTGGGCACGTGTAGTTTGGAGTTTTGTTCGACCAGGAGGAAATGAAAAGCGTATTTCTGGTAAATCCGGGGACTACGAAAACCGCAAAATATAATGACGAAATTGCCTAGTCCAGCGCTTATTGTGTGACCAGGAACTTGTGTCAGCTGCGTGACCGGAAGTCATTTGTGGCTAAATAAACATCAATATCCTGATTGAAGCAAGTGCCTTAATTCGTCCACCCCTTTCTTGGGTCAACAGCACAAGAAAGGAACATATGCATGTAATTATCGAGGAAACTTGGTCACTCGATAATTTTTAGCCCTCAAAATGTGGTCAGGTGCAAATGTTTGAACAACTTAGATTTAAAAATCTCACACTTTTTCATCTCAAAAATATTGGAAAAAGTGTTTTTTGTACACACTGTATGTTACTACAATAGTGTACTATGATATCTCATCCCTAAATTAGTAATAAACCCTCTTGCAAAACTACAAATCCACTCAAACAACAGAAAGTTTTACTATTCCGAAAGGAAATTTTGAGGATTTTTTATTTAGAAAAATACAAAAGGTTTTTATGTGAATATTTTACTGGTGATAAGAATGCATACCAAAAAAAATTAGTTTAAATTATAAATCTATCAAGAAATATTGCATTTTACTTAATATTGTATTTACATCGTTTACGATCTCTTTCAAATCAGTTGCATTCTATTCGATAAATGTACCTACATAAATCGAACCGAATCAAAAAAGTTTGCAATAGTTTCCCTAAAACATCATTAGCCCTTAGTAATAATTTTCATTGAAATATCGTTTCAATTAGAAAAATTGTGATTACCATATTAGATCCGCCAATTTCGCCTAATTGTTTAAATTTTATACTGCTGTATTTAAGAGTTGAAAGATAAACAGGTCTCATAAGTTTTATAATAAATCATACTACATGAGCTTTCTGTCAGCGTTTGATTCAATATACTACGAGTTTTTATTGTAGGAGGCCACCACCACCTATACTACCGAGAAAGACGTAGTTAAGTTCCTTAATAAGGTTTGCTAAAATTCTTATAAATTACTTTTACACCCCTATTCAGAGTGTGGTCGTTTTTATATGAACTATATACTATAGAGTATCTACAGCAGTCGTTAATTTGTACATAATACAAATGCTGACGATGTAGGTACCTATACTTTTTAATTTTGGATAGAGCACTTATTTCATATTGGTTACATTTGAGTTTCAATGGAGCCCACAGCTAGCGCAGTTTTTATTAATCGACTGGAAAGTCAAGATAAAATATACAATTGTTGTTTTAAAAGTACGTTTTGGGTCTCAAGTCGGCTGAATAGCCAAAAGCGCAATAATTTTGGGAATAAATTTGTTTCTTCCTCTTAAAATCAAGTGAACGCAAAACATCCAAACATAACTCCCAATTTAGTTTACGATTTCAAACGAAAATGCAAATTTCTGACTTTGTAGGGTAAGGGGGAAGCAAAGAGTACGCACTTAGCCAACTTTTTACTTTAATCGTTCGCGTGCAGCCCTTACAAACAGCACCCCAGAAACACAGATCGGGTTTGGCTTTGATTTTTAGTATCTCCATCAAAAATTTGAATAAGTATGTATTTAAAGCTATCATTTCAAATTAATTTAAAGACTTAAAATTATCGTATTTACCAAAAGCATTGATATTTATGACGAAAAAGCATGTCAAATGTTTTCATTAAATTGAATGAATTCAAGGCTGCACTAAATTTTTTTTTTAAAGAATGGGAGTGGAATTAGATTCCTTAATTCCTCAAACAATTATTAAGGAACGCTTTCATTTCACTTCTCCTATTTCAAAAAGAATGCATTATTTGCTCTACATTAATTAAAGCCTTTTTGAATTCAGTTGCATTCATTTGAATTCGTTTGCATTTCATTTGATTACTTTTGTGATGCTACAGAGGGAGATAAGACATATTTTTTCAATGAAAAGCGATTTTTTTTTCTTTCATGGAAATAAATAATCACACTATATTAGTTTAACTTTAAAATTTTCCGAAATAATCAAATGGAATTTAAAAAATATTTATTGATTACAAATAAAAACAAGTGAGAATTAAACTCAAAATGAACTGAATTCTTTAACAACTCTGGTGGAAATCGGTACCGCTTTCTGTTAGAGTTATGTGTGCTAAAGTTTAGTCTATACTAGTTTTACGAGTAATATAATAAATCACATTTACATCCATACAACCACTTAAATATAGCCGCCGCCGGGGCAATACGCTTGTTAAACACGTTTAAGATTTTTTTAAATTTAAATATCTCAAAACGAGTAGTAATTTTCAACTCGTTTTTTGCTGTAATTTATTTGAATCTCGAAACAATTTTAGGGCCTTTGTACAACATTTAATTTTACTAATGCAGAATAACATTATTTTGATCACGTTATGAAATATGTAAATAAGTGTATTTTTGCTAAAATTCAAAAAAGTTTTGAAATCATTTTCTCATCAATCATTTCTAATTAAATCATTATGGTTATCATCATTTCAGTGTATATGAAAGTGTTTAAGTAAATATTTTCTGAAAAATTTTCAACCGCACAAATATAGGTATTTACATAAAACGATATTCATTTCATAAGAAAGATTTTTTAAAAATTACAACTTACATTTTGTCGTGCGGACCATGAATTACACAATAAGGAAGCGTCTTCTAACAATCGTGTCTGAAAGAAAATCGATTTCAAAATTTACGTTTGGAAAAATTAGGATCACGATATTTTTTATACAGATTAGTATTATTATACAATTGAAATTAAAAGTTAATTGAGAGTTTATTGTTAAAATTACATGAAATGTTAGATAGAAATTCCTATTTCGTACAAAACCCTCACAAATCCTTCAAGCAGATATAAATTCATAAATAGCTCTGGTCGAAAACATTTGAAATTTGTTGGCAGACCAAATTCTCCGCAATCGATTTGGTAAACCAAATATGCTACTTATATTAATTGCTTTGTATAAATTGCCCTACGAACTGAAATTGTATTTATGGAGCCCTTGGAGTGGGCTGAACTCGATTGAAACAATAGACCACATAAACCCAATCAAGAACAAGATCCCTCACAGTTGGGAAGCATTTGCGATATCGGCCTCGTATGAGGCTACACGTGGATGTGGCTCTGAATGTATGGATTGGATGCAGACCAGAGAAAGGTTATGTAAAATCCAATTAACTAGTGGGTCCATATACACGAGCCTTTATACATAAATTACATTCATAGATGACGGATAGCAGCGGCCGAAGCCACCAGCTAGGGAAGCTTTGATTACGAGCAGCTCCCCTTTTCACAGATTTATTTCGGACTGGCTTGTTTCGGCCAGCGCCAGTCCCCATATTTGAAATATAAACATATTTTCAGTTATAAAATCAAATTCCTTTTCATTATTTCGGTTAGAAATTTTATTATGAAAAGCTATGTTTATTTTATTTTATATTAAAAAACCCGCAATAGTAGTAGAATAATTAGTGTTCTCTGCAGTCGGAGTCGAGGCCAATATACCTATAGTCTCTGGAAAACAAGACAAAAGATTGTTATATAGTTTTCGTTGTACGTAATCGTTCTTATAAAAGAAACAAAAATTTCACAAAACTGGTGGATGGTGGGGTAAAAAAAGCAAAACTTTTAAAATATAACAGGTTTTAAAAAACTTGTTTCGAGAAAAGAAAACGTGGCATTCTCCTTAATATTATAGAAAATAAAATAAATGTTCAATACTTATTACTCAAACTCTTTGAAATTATCTCAGTCCTTACCCTTTTTAAAATTATCTTTATACAACTGCATTGCATGGATTCAACCACGATTACTTGACGGTTTTGGCAGATCAGTATCATATAATGCCGCCCCAAAAAATCTTAGAGGGATTGAGGTCAGGGCTGACATCAATTCTTTCGGTCCTTTACCAGCATGTGTTTTTTGGGTCAATATCTTGTATGCAGGATCTTTTTTAATAGCATTTTGTATTCCGCATATTCTGCCTAATATTTTGACATATAATGTTCCTACATTCATAATTTCGCTTTATTAATATAGATAGCATATGTATACCGTATACATCATATTTACTATTATTTTAAATTATTTTAATTGTTTATTAGAAAATTCTGGAAAATCAATGATATTTTCTGTACTGTTTTATTCATCGTGGAAGAATTGACTTTTCATACTTTCAGGGCTAAAAAATTCAACCAACATATACCTAAAGTAGAATTCAAAACGTAATTTCTTTCATTTAAAATAGTGGAGCATCTATCCCATTTATCACATAAAATGACAAAATGAGCAAATTGACTTTTATAAGTTATATGCCATTATTGATTTTTCCCAGTAAATTTAAGCACGTAAATAATTTCCTAATAAAAGGCATAAGAAGAATCTGTTGTTGTTTTCAATTTATTTGAAAGAATAGAAAATCTTAATTTCGAGAGTAAATATAAAATATCGAAGATTATAAAATGTGTTAAAACACAATGACAGCCGCAAATAACTACGATCAAACTTCCATTTCTGTTTATGGTGGGTGAATCGAAAAGTAAAATAATTTCATTCTTATGGCTGCTCTCTGTTCTTCTCTTACTGCTATTTAACTTTTTACTATTATAGTTATATTTATTCGAAAAAAGAAGGAATTTTCGTAATCAAATATTTTATTGCCTAGTTCATGAATATTAAAAGCTCGAAATTCGTTCAATCTGAAGTTGGGTTTAGTTTGTCTCTTTAACCACGATACGAATGTAGGTAAGTGTTGGAAGACGTGGCAATCGCTGTAAAATTCGCATAGCAAGAAATTGCATTTGCACGCATCTAGGAAAAATCCATACTGATACATTAATGATTTTTAGTAAACGGCTACACACAGAAAAGGAACAGAACGAAGTTCTTTGAACTCTTTTGAAAGTTTCGCAAAACCTATCGCATTTGGACGGTTGGGAGCCCTGTTAACGTTTACTTGCATCTATGTATATTTCGAGAAATAATCTCAGCTACTGGAACTTTGTGTGTTGTGACATAATACTCTTGATATTTTCGAGCTCCTCTCCACTTCTTTGAGAGCTCCCGCCTCCCTTAGATTTGAACCCTCCGATTTACGGAGAGCCGGCCACTATAACGCATTCGTGAATATTCGTACTTGCCAACGTCAGGAAAATCAATATCGTTGCTGTTTTGTGATTGGTCGTAATTTCCCTGGCAAAAACTTCACATACACGTTTACACAAGGAGTAAATACTCCGTCGGGGGAGTGCATGCCGGGAATCGAGGGAGGTTTCGTCTCATCTCGCAGCCGCTATAATGTGCATTGAATACACCGCCCCCAAATAAAGAGTTTTGAAAATGGAGTCTATTAATCACTCAGGAATTGAACAAACTTGCTTTTATTGACTCCCGTCGGACAAATAAACATGCAGAAACTTAATTAATCCAAAACGGATGCCACAGGCAAAAATCTGAATGCGAACGTACATAGGTTAGCTTTTACGACTATAACAGTCTATAAGCCAACATAACATGTAGTATGCATAAATAGGTAGCTACTTCATTCAACCCAATTTGGGAGAAAACGCATAATATGCTAGATATTACACTGCCAGGGTATTGTGTGAAAACAACGATTATTGAGATCCTCAATTATGCTCTAGAAACTAATCTAAAATTATAAGGAATACACTTACTGAACAATAAATAAAGTGGTGAATCATAAAAGCGTTATATCTACATACAACCCCATAACCAGGGAATTTAAAACGTCCTTCCACCTTCGTAAACTTTTAAGTTTTAACTAAATATTTGAAATCTGTAGTCAAAAACGAAACAAAATTATTTTGAAACAACCTATTACATATTCAATTAAGACTTTCTACAATGATATTCAAAACTACAACGATATACATATGTATGTTCATATATTATATTTAAATTAAAGAGAAACAGTGTCTTAAATTCCGAAAAACCCATCAGTTCGAATCTCTACACCAAAGCGAATATTCTAAACCACTTCTAAAATGAGAATTTGAAATAGTTGAAAAAGTTTACAAAAATTTTTAGTTTGAATTATTAACATTTGGTAATTTATATACGTTATATTTAGGTGTATTTTTTGCAGAGTGTGATTTATTAATAGAGGCTTTGTATTTATAGTATAAGAAAAAGTCCTGACTAACCAGCTACCGCTGATCGTAGAAATATGAAATTTTATTAATTTTAGTGGGACTTTAATAATCAGAATCCCTTCCAAAAATCTGTTAATCTATTTTAAGGTACCACGATGATGTCATATCACTTTGATGTTGTGATAAAATCAATAATGAATAACTCAAATTATAATAATTGGCAGCGCAATAATCGGTAATAATATTTCTTTAGGTGAATACAATTTTTTTGTAACTAATGCCTGATCTCCAATGCGAAGAACAAAGTAAGTAACAAAATCGCTCCATCTCGTTCCCTTTTCTTGACCGACACACCTTCTCCCTCACCAATGACGTTTTAACAATCAGTTAACAGAATTTCAATCAAAGGATTTGTATTTTACACCGAATTTAGTAAATTGTTGTTTGGTTATATAGTTGGATGGAGCAATTTTCTTTTGTTAAAAATTTGAAATTATTACTAAATATTTTCATTAACTGAAATTTAAACATCATGTATGAGAAGATCGCAGATTGTCTAATGCGGGATTAAACGGTTTCAAAACGTCTTTCTTTATTATTCTTGGGTATACTCGAAAAAGACTATACTGAATTTGATTCAATCAATACAAGAGCAATTTTTCCGGCTCGCTTAAAAAGGGACTTACATAATCGATTTGAATTATGGACTTATTGTTCTAGACTTAATTTATTAAATATGTAATCATTGAAGTATCGCAAACTGTTTTCGTACAGCAGTAACTGTACGCAATTATGATTGCTTTGAATTGTTGTCATTTAATCAACTTTAACATAAATATTGGAGAATAATTCGTATTTCTTATATAGGTACCTAAACTTCCCGAAAAATTATAAGGTTGCTCTTGAAAATGATATATGAAGAATATAGTTAAGTAAGTGATATGTTTAAAAGGTTTCAAAGTTCTATAATAATAAACACGAAATTATCTCTCACCCAAACGCCGCCTCGTGGGCAAAATATGCTTAAAGATATGGTTGCTCCGTTTTGAGTAGAATTCTCAGAGTAGATAGGCCGTGGAGGTATGGAATAAAGGATTCAATAATCCCATTATGAATTCAATAATTCGCCTGCAGCTGTGTAAGTTTTAGTTGCATAAGGTCATTAGAGTGCCATGCCGTCCGCTATTTTCCACTGTGATGAACTTGGCAAACATGCTGAAAACGTCAACACGCATTTAGAAAATAAACCGGAAATAACCCAAAGAGATCGTTAACTAAGTTTGCTAAAGGAATTAGAGCCGTAGAAACTGTAATTTTATTAGTCAACAAGGTACTTTACTCATCAGGGAAATTACCTGCAAATATGTACATTGCATGAGTCGCAAAGACTTGCCGAAAGAGTTGTGTCGTAATTTTTCTTCTAATTTTTCTTTTTTTCGATAAGTGTTCATTAAAACATAATAAAGAGGAGGAAAAAGACAGACCAGGCACAAATTAAGGTACAGCTAAAGTTGTTCTTACGGTGTAAGCACGCAACCTTAATTGTTTTCAAGTGAAGCTTATTAAGCCTTTAATATGCTCAAGTTCTGGAAAAATTTAGAATTATAGGAATTTATGGCAATCATATTATCAGAGTAGCTTGATACAAAAGTTTAAATAAAAGTATGTACATGCATACATATGTATTTGATATGCCGCATATCTTTCTTGAACATTTTTCTTAAACAAATATATTATACAAGGATTATTACTTTTCGATTTTTTAATGGGCATCCTCTGTTGTATATGTTAATGTTAACACATATGCCTTTTGTAATTTTCTCACTCAATTTAAAAGTTGTTGGTGTAATCTTAAGAAAATTTGTAATAAAATTTAGCAGACAAAATATGTATGTATGTAGGATACATTATTTTTAATATTTCCCAGAGCAGAACTGAAATTATGTCATTTAATAAAATATTAAGTTATATACCTACTGTGATGAAAAGTAATTTCTATATATGATGTAATTTTGATAAATTAATATGTAGGTTAATAAGAATCTGATTGTTCAAAATACACAAGTGAAACTTTGTAAGAACATAGCAGTCAAAAATACTGAAACTGAATCATAGGGGGATTAACACACCAGAGACCATTTCGCATAGCTAATTTTTTAATCTTTTTGTTGTATAATGGCGGTATTCGTGGCGAAATCATGAAGAATTGGTTTCGCCGTACAAAATGTTTCAATATTCAAAGGTATGTCAGGAACTTCCAAGATACCAAAAGCGTTTAAGAACGAAAATGCTATAAAAAATGATTTTTCTGCTTATCATACATTTTATTTTGATAAATCTCATTATTTTCAAAAGGATTACGCGAAATTAAAAAAGCGCTAATATACGCCCTGCCCCAATCAGGCCCGCAGCGTTTTTGAAGAGAACTAAGATCTCAGATGTTGGCTTTTAATAGCTAAGTCTGACTTTGTTGCGATTTTTAGCCTATACTATAAAAAATAAATAAAACGAATAAACTTTTAATACAATAAATTAATAAATCAATATAAAAAACTCTGAAGTGATAGCATTATAATTTCTTGACTTAATGTTTTGTCTTGAATTTATAGTAACTTTTAGCAAATTAATCTAGCTCCTCTAAAAATTGTTTATACGTGCTACGGAGCTACTTTGAGATAGTGTTGTTTGTAATATAACTTTTGTGTTTCGAATCTTATTAATTTCATTTAAAATCCAACCTACCCAATGATTATTCGTCTCGTCCCGCACAGTAATAAGGTCCCGCTGGCCCCCCTATGTAATAAAAAATAAATTAATTTTATGTTAAAATAGCCCCGGAATGGGAATTTTCCATGAAAATGAGCATTTATGAGTATTGAGGTCGAAGTTTTAAATCATATTTGATGTAAACGACCTCGGGAATTCTTATATACCCATTTTCATGGAAATCTGACTTGAGCCACCTCTACTAGAGCCGAACATAATTTCGTTCCACAAAGTTTAGTTAAGAACTTAATAAATAAGTTCAATTTCAAAATTTCAATGTTTCGGGTAACATTTTTGAGAGTTTTCAAGTTTCAAGAACAACATTTGGAAAAGTGTCACATTTACAGGTCAAAGTAGCTCCGTTTTCCCAAGACTTACATATCTAAATATTTTAAAAGAAAATAATCGATTTGCTCGTCTACTTCTGCTGAGGTTCTGAATAGTTTTGAGTTTAAAAGTCGAAAACATTTCAAACACATATTGTGCAGTTTGTAATACATTTTCATTTGAAGGAAAATAGTAAGCAAATATTTAATTTAATTTAATATTATTAAAAATAGACATATCAAATTAAAATTCACCAAAACGGAAAATTGTACTTAATAACTGAGGAAAGATTTGGGACTCTGAAGTTATGTATTTTTGAAAATGGTATAAGTTTATTTTTTTCAAAAAATCACAGGAAAGATAAGAGAAGTTGTTGAAATGATATTCTAACATATGAACTTATACAACTTTCAAAAACGACGGCTTATGTAAGAAGTGTTAATATGTACATCACTCTTTTGATTTATTCCAATTTAAAACTGGAAGGAACTATTCTTTTTACTTACATATTAGGTAAATTTCATTAAATTACTTTTAACGGCTTAGTGGTTATTATTTTATAGAACGAAACCCATTCATTTATCACGCAACTTGTAGCCGAAGCGAATAAATTGCGTCTTTTAGAGTACGTCATATAGGAATAATATACGGAATAATCTATCCAAACTTCTAACTTTGACTTCAAATAAATGTAAAAATTATTCCAAGGACATACATATAAAGCAAACTTTTTCTTTCTGGGGCAAAGATAAATACAACTTCTTCAATTTAAATTAAAATATGTATGTCAAGGATAAGTACAAAAAATCTGATATCATGCCGCAAATATTTCCTTGCTACTGTTCTGAAATCTGTAGAAGACTCGTATGCAAAAAATGTGAATATTTTATGTGTATACGAATTCTGATTAACTAACATAATTGCATACATTCCAGAAATGACAGCGTTCAATAAATGAATGTAATTAATTGACTGAAACTAAAATTAAAAGCCGCTACGATGTTTTCCATGTAAGAAAGTTGAGAAATATTGTAAACTCGAAAGTGGATAATTGTGTGAATCGAACCAACTGCGCCATTCAGATTACCTGCCAACGGACAAGTTCTCACAGCCATTTCACTCGATTTCGAGACAGGGGTAAGTTTCTGATGCTTTAAATTTAGGTGCAGTGCACATTCTTCGCAATTGAGTTCGGAGCTAAAGAGCTTAAAACAGACTCTCCAAATCTAATGGGTTAACGTAACGTCCCCTAAACAAGCAGGATTTACAGCTTAAAACTTTTTTCTGCAAGTGCGGGTGTTGGTACCATTCATCCTGCGCCGATTACGAGTTCCATTTTATTAGATAGTGTTTGTATTTTATTATGGGAACAAACGATTATTGAACCATATGCGATTTAAGTTTTAGCTATACCAAAATGAACATTAAAAAATTTAATTATTTAGCGACTATGGCACAAAACAGCACAATTGCAATTTTATAGATAGCCAAAAATTGCAAAAATACATGTATTTTCATGCAAATCGCAATTTTAGAGAGCTCGTTCGTGTCAAACAACGCATTTATAGTTACGTTACTACATATAATGGAAAATGTTATTAACTCGACTCGAAATTCAAACGGGCAGGCCGAATATGGTTTGTTCAGCAGATATTCTTTGATTGAAAATTGTGTAAAAATAACATATAATATGTATGAACACCATGAATGAACCTGAATTAACGTTTCAACAAAATTCAAATCCGTTGCATAACCAGCACTAAAATAAATTTTGATTTTAAAGTTCTTCTAAGCTTTCCTGTTTGTCAAATTTACTTATGGTTTTTGCCAAACGTTTCAAATTGAAATTTCGAATCGACTATGCATACTTATGTTCAAATTTCTATTCTGTAACTGTAATTAATGCATAAATATAGAAAACCTTACTTTAGAAAACATATTTTCATGAATTCAAATCTTGAGTTAAATTTGATATTTGATTTCTTCGTCGCTCATGTCTTCCTATCATAAATACATAATTAAGGTGCTTGTTTTCCATTAAAAAATAAGTTAAGTTTGAATTAAACACACACAGGCAACTTACTGAAACTAACTAATTTAGTTCAGTTAGTGATTAACTAGAGTTGTAAAATTAACTAATTTTATTTTATTCATTTTCAATTTCGCGGTATTTTATTAAAAAATCTAAAATAATGTAGCAACTTCTATTCTGAAATGAATTTCAGACGATGAATGTTATAAACCGAAAACAATTTTAGACGGTGAAAGTTCCGCCAAGTGTGCAGCCAGCCTAATTTAAATATGCTAGGCGCACGCTCAGTAAAACGATTGCAATCGATTATATCTTGAACATATAGAACGTAAAAATCAATAGAAAATGTGAGATAGCTCCCACAAAATTTTTCAACTGTTATGACAAAGCCTTTTTAACAACTCGCTGATGGTTGATTAAATATTTATACATACACGTTGAATCTGTGACGTCATTGACGAATCAAGATGTTCTTTTAGTTTTATTGAGCAGAAATTACCACAGGCAGGAATTTAAACTGCACCTTTCGAATTTGCGCTCCGATGCTTTTACCGTTGAACTACTGTGACCACAGTTACAGAAGTATTAGAATAACTTTGATATCTAATCAGTTTAATAAATCTTTATCTTTAAGTAACATAAGACACCTTAAGAACAGGAAGCACTGTTATCATAACAGAAACTTACTGTTTATTTATTAATTATTAATCTTTTTGTCGTGGATGAGGACAATAAACTTTTAGCGCGCAAAATCTTTGAGCTCTATAATGTATTTTGAATCAGACTATATTTTATTTGAATTTCTAGGCCTTCTGGCTCAAAATATTCTATCGGAACGTATATAAGACTATATACTTTGATTTCATGCTTTCTACAAAGAGAGTTTAAAAACCTAGGTTATTATAGATAGCTCAATTTAGGGCAACTTCACTATGATTTTGTGTCGTTTTAAACTACTAAGGTTGTAATTCAAACAAATTTGATGCAAAAATTTTAATATCTTAAAGTTGGATACTTTGATTTGTTCAAACTAATAAATAATCATATAAGTAATAATGTATAGAAAATTAAAAGTTATTTGGCATATGACAGGAGACGCTGGAGAAAAAAAAATATGGGAAATATAGGTACATACCTAAAAATTGGCTCACATTTGGCTACTCCCTTCATTCCTCCTTCCTCTGCACTCTTAATAAAGAGCTATCCATAGGCAGAACGGAGCATTAGCTTTTAGAGCTTTATGAAGACATGCAATGGAATGGAATAGAAAAGCGAAGCTTTCTGCGATTCCAAATTAGCTTTAGTAATTTTTAGAATAGTATTGAGTTGAAATATTTTCTTTAGGAATAATTACAATGGATTCTTATGACGACTTAACGTTCTCTAAACAAAACTAATTCTTAGCTTAATTCTGAATATGAGCTTAAACGCAAAAGTATGAGCAAGTATGAGCAAGAAATAGTAACTTTTTGAGAAAAGCTCATAGAAAACTTTTTGGATATTATTTAATTATAAACAAAATAATAATTACAAAATGAATTGATGTTAGTCCATCAAAATATTAAAATGTTTAAAAAACAATACACCACACTATGTCACTATACTGTTAATTTTTTAACGGTATATTAAATTAAGAGGGTAGAATTAAATTTAATTACAATATATACATATATATACTTTTTGTGTGCGTAAGATTTAATTGTTGTCATTAAAACGTAAAAAGTGGAATAGATAGAAATGTTTTGCGTTCGAACTTTTCTCTGCCGCAGTTTACAAATTATTTCACTTAGATGCGGAGGTTGGAAAACAAAAATGTGGACGACAACGGAACCATATGTCGAATTCCCTTTCAGAGTGTGATCAAAACCTACGGGGTCCTCGGGGAATTCCCGGGCATGATATAGGGAAGGGCACACTCATCGACGACTACTAACGTCTGTCAAGGGAAGAGCGGCAAAAAATGGGTAACGAATGGCAAGGAAGGATGAATAAATGGATCCTAGGAGCTAGATGTATCCACACACCGAAGCCACGGCCGCCCCGGGCGTTTGTTATTAAGCCAAAGGTAAACACCATCACGTTCTATACCTCATTTATCGAGTTCGCTTTCCCTACACACTTTTATGCACAGAGCATGTTCAGAGAATTGTCGAATACGATGGCAGTTTACAAGGGATTACACTTTTGTTGTTCACAATTCACCTGTCTAACTATCTAAACAACATGACTCTGTGGAAGTTCATTTTTATCTGGGGAGGAGACTTGAGCAAAATTCCCTCATATACAATTGAAGCAGCCGAACTTCTTCGGATGAAAAGGGAACAGAGCATTAGGGAATCATGCATACGAGACCAAGTAGCAATCCCATAAAACGCCAAAACGGCAGACAGTTACGCCTTTATTTTGGCAGTAAAAAAAATAATTTGGCTTTATTTGAGAGCATTTGAGGCAACCTTTATTTCGGTTTTATTGGTACATTTATGGACTAAATTTCGCTGAATTTTGGTTTCTCCGCACACCCCTAATGAAGTACATAAATCCCTTTATATATGCGAACATACATACATATAGATATGTATATTTTGGCTACCTATGATAAAATCGCTTATACAATACAAATTAATACGGATCTTAATTAGTTAGATGTTAACAATTAACAGTTATTGTTAGCTCCGTATATCATGATAAAAATATATACATACATATGTACATATGTATGTACATTAACATGATATCGTATAACAATTTATGTTGTGTAATTTCATACACTAATTACCCCAAAAAACATTATACTGTTTTAATAAAACCTTTTCAATGCAATAGGACAACCTCTCTGTGACTCCAGCACATTTCACATGGTACAAAATGTAAATCACATTAAACAAAAACATGCTTTGATTTAAAAAAACATTAAAACAATAATATAAACAGTTTTTTCTTATGGTCTCAGAATGTATTTAACCCTTTGGCCTACCATTTAATATGCAATATGTGCAAATTCAACAGCTCATCGAGATGGACAAATTAGGCAATCGTGACGTGATATGGTTCGACGATAACCACGTGTCTGACTTTCGATTATAACTTTTTGTCCAATCCAATATATACCACGAGCCTGGCTCGTGGTTATCATTTTTGGCTCGATGAACCCTGCACACTACGATTATGGCTTGATATTATAAATCAAAGGCTTAATAGTAGTGTGAATTTGCAAATGAAGTCATTCATTTAATATTTATGTCAACCTTCCTTTTAGCCTTGTAATAAACTTAATTGCAAGTGAATAGTTACAAAATTCATTTATTATTTCGAATTTCCAAATTTTGACCAACAATTTATAATCCGCAAACGTGAATCCCAATATTAAATTTTATTGAAATCGTAACGTCAAAAAGTCGCCGTGTTTTCGGAACGAAAGTACGTATGCTTAAGTTTCAAGTGAATGGATTAGAATTTTTTTAAATTCACTTACAGAATCAAAAAGCCCGCTAATAAAATTTTGTCTCTTATTGTGAATTACCGTGGTTTACGCGTTGGCAATGATCGTCAAAGCCCAGTAAATGTACTGACCGCCGTTTTTTTGAGCCACAAACGGCAGCCGCCTTATCTTCCCTTTTCTCTAAAGCGAATGCTACGTATGATCGAAAAAATTATAAAATCTATCAAAGTGCATTTAAAATTTTGTGATTACTGAAATTCGTTGGATGCGATTAAAGCTAAAAAGTAATCCTTCAAAAGGAACTAACATTTTACAAAAACATTACTATTTGACGATATGTCCAGTTTATCGAATGCGATATTCGTAGGCAAATATTGATTACTTTTAATAATGTAAAGCAGCTAAAAGGGCTTTTTCTAGCCTAGTACCTATCTTAAACCTTCTAATGGACTTCCACTCACTTCCAGCTGCTCATATTCCGATTGAGGTTTTAGCAAAAAAATCGACTCAACGGGAAGAGAAAACAAACCGAATTAAGGCAAATTCCAAAAACTATAAAAGAGGCTCATCATACCGCACCACAAAACTGTTTAAAAGTTTTAATTTTAAATGTGAATTAACAAAAAATTTTGTTTTAATGCTATGGTCCGGGTCATCTTAGAATCATAAAATACGTCGACATAGTTATTTTGTAGGCACAAACCAAACCAATTAGCCATTAAGCACTATATTTGAATTATATATATGTAGGTACTCTTATAAGTGAAATATGCATCTTTGTTATATTTCTTTTTTTATCTTATACATTTGTCTAACGTGTTTACTAAAAGTTAGATTATGACATTTTTAAAATGTAGAATTACTCGTAAGTAATCATTTTTGCCTCTTCTGCTCTTTTATTATCTAATTAATGATTATTCATATCATAATTTCAGTTAGCTAGTTTATAAAAGTCATCATTTCACTATATACAATTACAATATACATTCCATACAACAAAATATGCGTTATATAGGCCGTATAAATCTTTAGAAAATATTTAAAACATTATTTTTTTGCTATATGAGGTTACGTGCTGTGAACAATTTATAATATTTTTGACTATGTGACTTAGGTTGTTCTATAGACAGCT
The DNA here is from genome assembly GCA_951509405.1 of Machimus rusticus. Taxonomy (NCBI): domain Eukaryota; kingdom Metazoa; phylum Arthropoda; class Insecta; order Diptera; family Asilidae; genus Machimus; species Machimus rusticus. The sequence continues at coordinate 46,643,853 of OX608051.1, read as the reverse complement.
ATATTGTTCATAGAAAATCCCATTTTAATTTAATTTTTAATTTTAATTTTCATTTAAATAGCTTTCATCATTTGATATTTCACAACACACAAGATGGGGTTAAGAACAAAAAATCCCTTTAACGAGCCAAATTTAAACTCTTAAATTACAAATAAAGTTTTTTCTAGTTCATATCTATTTTTGAATTTCACTCCAATTTTCTACGAAACATAACATGGTATCTGGCACAGATGTGCTGTGACGGAACGAAAAGTAGACGAATAGACACGTGATTCGGTTTTTTCCATATTTGGTAGGAATGGACTACTAAAAAACTGAGGCAAATTACAAAGAACTTAAATATGTAAAAAATCAATATTATCTTCACGAAATGCATCGAACATTTTCTGTTCAACATTTTTACGCGGTGCTGAAACGCTTATCGTGCCGTATAAATTACGTGATGAGGTAGAAGATTTTAAACGCGATAAAGCGTAGGTGGACGTTTGGTTTACCAATAATAATTATCGTAAAACCAATGCAAAGACATACGAATATTTGAAATGACACTCTTCTGCATATTCCCTAATTATACGATTCGTCTCACTGTCTTTTTTATGCCATAATCAGTAAGTCGGGTATTCCCAAAATCTTCGATAAACTTAAGAGTTTCAATCTCATCTTCTAAAGAGTAGGCATTCTATGATTAATAGACTTAAGAAACATAATCTTGGGAAGTTGTCTTTCAAAAAAATTATAGTTTGTATTTAACATACTAAATGAACCTTTTCAAGCTCTGTTTGAGTGTCTTTAAAACAGGTCCATATCTTTGAAAATCTTCAACACATTGATTTTGAGTTAAGTTATTTTCAGAAAGTAAATATATCTTTCAAAAACATTCTATGGTAATATGATAACGATCTGAGCATTATTTATGGAAATATACGAGTTTAAGCGAAGCCGCCTCTAGCCCTTGCAAAGTAAGCTTAAAACTTAAAGGTGATTTTCTTGAAACAACATCATCCAGAACGACTTTCAGACAGTTATTTGAACACAAAATTGGTGGTACTGAATGGAAGCATATGTATTTCATTTTTTTTTTTGCATTTGTTTCAATAGCCCAAAAATAAGCGTTTCTTTAGTGAAAAAATGAATTTTTACTTAAAAATCCGCCATTTTGTAAAAAAAGATCAAATTTTTATAAAACTGTCCGTTTCAATAACAGGGAAATATAGTTTTCTAATAAATTCCGTAGGTGTTTTGAGTTTAGATGATCCAGACTTGAGTTAGAGTGAAGGCCGCCGCAAGATACCTTTTTTTTTAACTCCTCGGGGGATTAACAATAATGCAATAAAATATAAAATAAATAAACTTGTCTTTAAAAAAATCGTAAAAAAATCGTTATTTTGTTCTCCCAAAATTATGGACTCCTGTTAAAGGGTCAATTTTTGAAGAATTAGATAATTTTAATTCATTTAAATAAAACCTTCCCAACAATAAATTTGTCTAGAATTTAAAATAGTTTTTAAATTTATCTGTTAATATCTAAAGGAAAACTTCTGATAAATGGAATTAAAAATATTTTTCTTTAAGAATAAGGATTTCACATGACCCGAATAGAAAAACCTCATTTTTTAAATCTGACATCGTAAGACAGCCAGTGGTTTTGCTATAGGTAGTTATTTAGAGAAAAATCGATATCTATTATGAGGGTTTCAAAGTTCGGCCTAAAAGACGAACTGATTTTCTATACAAAAATGTGTGGACCTTTCTCGTTCTCGTTCTCAAATCTCAACCAAATAGTAAAGGGATATAAAATAACAACAAATTTAAGATTTTAACAATCTAATATACGAAATTAAAAAAAACGCTATCAAATTTTTCTTACTGTGTATACAACGAAGAAGAAAGAAAGAATTTTCTTTATACATGTTATACGAGCGAGTCCATAATATTTTGCCAGGGATTTAAAAAGCCTATTGCTTACGGTTCCTAAATATAGCCGTCGGGAGAAAAGAATATCTCTTAAATACGAAGAAACATATTAACTAAGTGTTTACTAATGGTCACATTACTTTAATTCACCAAAAGTGAAAAACACGAGATTGAATGCATGCTTTAGTGAAGAAGAATGATAGTTTATATAGAAAATATTTGTGCAAATTTTTCCGTTCTAATGGAATTTAGAATCATATATAAAGTGCCATTTCTTCCTTTATCTGTTAATGAAAATACTTTTATATGTTTACGTTGTATGCACACGAATTATTCAAAACAATTAGCCCGACCTTCATTAAATATTATTCTTGCATGCACTGACCGCAATTGCAGCTACTGCTCTATTTTAACTTATATGATCAATTTTGCAGTTTGCATACAAAATGGGAAAACGTGTAAGGGTTACGAAAGTCGCCGATTAGGGATTTGATTATCTTAAACACTGATCTCAATTTAAAAATTGCGGGGTTTAATAATTAATATTAAATTTTATTAAATTTTTACAAGACAGCGCATGCCCGAAGAATTCAATTTTGTGAATTTGAAATAATAAAGAAATTGCACAAGCAAAAATTCTAAACCTTATCGGAGCTCTAAAGAAATCAAAAATGATATTGATTTCTTCATTAAATTTCCCTAAAAAGTTACATAACGGAAATGATGGTAGACGGGGCCGGCGGGTAGCGCGGGTAGTCCCGAACAATTTAATTTCAAGATATCTAAATAACCAATGAGTACCTAGAACTTCTGTCTCTGAAAGATTCACTCGTTCGCTTAGGGGAACGAATTCTTAAATCAAGCAATTTAAACCAGAGATACATAAGAAACAGAAAACAGTACAGTGAGTTCTATCCAAATTATGCTCTTTCTATATACTCGTATTTATGCTAACGTAGTTTAAGACTAAAGAGGTATGGTTTGATTTTTAAGATGGATATAAATTGTATAAGCTATTTTGAACAAAAACCTTTAAAACAAACATAACATATTTATGTATTATTCATCATATTACAATATAATTTAAGATTTTGTTTATAATTTAATAATTAATTAAAACGTAAATACTTTTATTGTGGGATATTACATATACAAATACAAAACAATGCAATTTCGGGCCTTGCACATTCAATTTTTGTATAATATTATTAATATAATTTTGACTCCAAACAAGTGATAGGTATACATATGTAACATATATTTATGTATATTTAGGATTATTTCCGTAAATTTAATTTTACAAACGAGAATGTCTCATCACTTCATTTTCGAGAAAAACAGTTTTGAAGATTGCAAAATATCGTATTTTATTCAATGGAATAAATTTATTACAAAATAACGTATTATTAAATAATAAAATAAATAAAAGTTAAAAATTTTAGTATTACAACTAAACCCTTTACGATTTCTGAAATATTTTATTTCTCCCTTCTTTCATTAACCAATTAGGTACTTAATGTATGTAATTGGTAGTGAATGAAGATCACAACACAACTGGCGTTTGCTCATTAGAAACTAGTTCCAGAAGATGCTTAAGTAAGAGAATGCCGGTATTTCATAACTCATAGATAAGAATTCAAACTTTTATTTGAATCAAGTTACAGCTCGAAGAACCAAACCGTAAATCAACTACGATTTATTTCATTTCAACTGCTCAATGATCTAGTGAAATTATAACCCATACTATACATAATGTATGTCCAAATAAAAGCTTTTATACTTGCTTTTTTCATAAAACATATCCAATAATCAACTGCGACAACATTTTTCAAAAAGAAAATTTAAAGACTTAGAAGATGTCCTGTCGTGTGTAAAATAAAAACATTTAACATTTAACAAAATTTATTGTTAGATTTCTTTTATTATTATACTTACCATTATTCATCCACTTAGTTTTTTCAATTAAATCTAATTCTTATTCCATACCTAAAAAAGTTAGTTGCGAAATAATGATTAAACGATAACAAATAAATTTGAATCGAAAATTAACCATTATTGTGCAATTTTTATTTTATTGATTACATTTTTTAAAATTGCGCCATGAATCAGTAAATTTGATGACGACAAGGTTGTTCCCAATGATTACAAGGTCGGATCATTCTTTCTCTGTGATTTTTTGGTTTGAAAAATGCAAATAATAGTTATTTTCAGTACTTTTTTTATTTGTTCAAAACCTTATTTTATACAGCGATGGCTGCCTCTACAGCCATGAAAAAAAAAACGTCCTGCAATTTGATATTAGAAATGAAAATATTCAACCGACTGTTTTACTGGAGCATAATTGTGTTACTTAAAATTTGAGACTTCAAAATGTGGAAATGGATTAAGGTATGCTTAAAAATTGTCAATCTACAAAAAACCCGATGGGATAAAAATATCTCACTATTTACTAACTAGACATTTTGATTCGTTTTTTATCAATATTACCTATACTAACCCTTAAAGATAAGTAGGTTCCTAAAAAGTCGAGTGTTATTTGAAAAAGCAAAACAACATTTGAATTGTAAAGTAAAAAATAGGAATATAACCTTAAATTGGATTAGTTTCGTAAAGTTTTGGTGGTTAATATATAATTTTATTAGAGCTTTCTGTTAGATTCACACCTATCCCGCCCAGATTGACAATAACATCTAAGTAATATTAAACTGGTTTTATATAAGTATATAGCTAGTATAATTACTGGTACACTGTTGACTGTAGGAGCGAATTCAAAAAAGTCTTAATACATTTAATTAATTAGAGCGATTTGTTAAATCACACCAATGAATTCGCATAAATGTTAGACAGATATTCTCTCTTAATGAATTAAATACACCTAGTCCTAAGTAGCCCTAATTAAAAACCATCCAAATTTACTTGGCTATAAATCATTCTTCTCCAAAATCAAGATAAATTGCTGAGCAACAAGTGGTTGAGATTATGCGAAATGAATTGAATTAATGAGGATAATTTTTACTTACCGAAGGGTTTGTCATGCATCTTCTCATTTGATCCGGTCCCCGGTACGAGGGGCTGTAGCGTCCTGGAAAACAGCCCGGCGTACCCATTTTCATCTTGTCTGGCGACGGGTACATGGACATCGTCATGCAACCACCTGTGAATTCCTCTTCCAGTTTTAACGCCTTAGCGGCGTCAAATGGCGCCGGCGAATAAATTTTGAAACACTTTTTTTATAAGATGCACAACTTAAAACACCTATCACCTTAACTATCACATTAAGACCCAATGACGATAGGGCGTCACAGGCACATTTTTCGGTCTGCTTGCATTAATTGAATTTTAATTTGAGCAAACAATTACGATCAGAAGTTGAATTACCCGTTTAAATTGCACAATTTTATAAATTTTAATGATCCCTAAGGTGTTCTCATTAGTGTAAAATTAACGATTTTATTAAACGAGACATTAACACGAAAATATACTTTAAAAATAGGTGATCAAGACAAAAACTAAATGGTTAATGGTTTGCGATCCTTCTTCGAATCTAAAAAGCATTTCGAATGCACTGTAATACTGATTCGTTTCACAAAATTAATATTAAGTATGGACAATTTGTAATTGCGTTGGCACCTTGTCATCACTGCATTTTGCGGGGTACTGGACAAACAAACAAAATATGTTGCACCCAACGTTTAATTCCGATGGTTCACTTTTCTGCGAAACGCGTGTAAAACTGTGGTGCTGTAACTCAGGTTCGAGATCGCATACAAGTTATTAGTTACGTCAAGGGTTGGTTCCGCACTTAATGCAAAATTAATAAAGAGGAGCGTTTAAACTTGTCTGCCGTAAAAGTGAGCTCACTGACTAACAACTTTATCCAAGTTAATTTTATTTATTTATCCTTGGTTTGATTATCACGTAGCATAATCGTATTCTCATTCAAATCTAACCAAGTGGATCCAAACTGATTTCTCAACTGGAAGAAGGAAAACTGGGTACACAGGATTTCAAAGGCCGATTTTTCCTGTATTAGCTGCGTGGGCGGGCGCTTTTGTTTTCCCGCCTTTCTAGGACTAAAATAGGCGGGGCATCGAAAAGAAAACAGGCGCATTAGGTCCCCTCCCTAAACCGATTGGCTTATCTCGCTGGAAGCTCTCTGCTAAAAAGGGAATATGGAGAGTAAATGTTTGCAATTGGAAAATTAATTTTCACAAAGAAAGAATTTTCTGGCCCAGTGTTGGTTAATAAGATTGCAACTGAGAGCTTTAAGAGATTTTTTCCCGCACGGAAATGGAGTGAATATCCCGGCGTTATATTGAACAGCAAGCGCAAGTATTACGTAAACGAAAATTTTTTACTCTCGTTTAAACTGGGTGTGTATTGTGTTTCGTTAGTCTCTTTTACTTAATCGTGAAAATATAGGGAACCCGGGGAGAAACAGAAACAGTATTTATAGGATTTTGCCTTGGTAATGGATGCACACTTCCGGCCAACAGTAATTCGCCTTTGAAGCTTCCGAAGATAATGTTAACCTTGTTAATTTGTTCATTCATTATGAGAAACACAATTACAAATGAGGTTTAGAATAAGCGAATATGTATATTCGAGCCTTTAGATAAACATGCGTGAAGCAAATCCTTCCCTTCAAACGTCCAACGTTCCAAAGGATTTAAGTTACATAAATTAAATATAATAATTGCCTTTATTAATCCCATTCCAAACTTGCAGTTATTAAGCCTGCCTAGGTGATAACTGTGGATACCGAGACATTTCTGGCCAATCCTAACAATTTTCACTTTTCCATTGATATAAAGTTGGTGGTCTATCTGTCTGCAGCTAAATTGATCGATTCCCGAATTTACTGAATTTTGCCAGCTTTGAAATAAACCCAATATGAACACTCGTGGACTAATAAATTATTGGCTTTTTCGTTCAAGATAAGATTGACGTGATAGTTACTGAAACGGTTATATAGTCTTGTATAATAGACTACCTATAAAGACATGAAAATTAAGTACATAATTTCATGATAGCTATAGGTACTCATACAAATTCCTATTTTAGCGTCTAAAAATTCTCCAATTTACACTTGGATTTTACCTTAATATGACGTTTATAAAACTTATAATATACATAAATAAGACCTGCCCATTATAAAGTATATTTTATCAACTTTTGTACTCCCCTTAAAACATTTTGCATTTTTTAGAAATTAATTAATTCTTTTTTATCCATTATGTCACATTATACTATATGTTAGTTTTCTTCATACTATATAGTGCACGATATAAGCTCTTAGGTTTATCGAGCCTTAAATTCCGACGTGATGTATATTGTGCTGTCTTTGTTAAGGATATTTTGTCATATCATATAAAATCATCAGAACTGTTATCATTGCTTAATATATATGCTCCAGTAAGATCCTTGCGTTCGAAGTCGTTGTTCTACGTTCCACAACATAAAACTACTTATGGTTATCATGAACCGGTTACACATTGTATCACTTGTAGTTTTAATTTTCCGGCTAATTCAGTTGACTTTACTTTACCCAGAGATCAATTTAAGAAAATTATTTTTGAATTTGAATTAGGTAGTTATAATCTTTAATGTATATTTGTTAGTCTGTAAGGCCTAATACACCTGTAGACACTATACTAAATAAATAAAATGTCTGAGAAAATAATAAGAATAATAACTTTTTATATGACTTTAGAAGGAGATATACCCTCGGTTAGCAAGTTTGAGTTGCTCGCGGTCGTATCAAATCTTGCAATCTTAATTTAAGTAATATTTCTGTTCTTCAAATACTTGCATAGGTACCTACATTATAGTAAGAGTGTATTAATGATTAAGATTTTTGAATTCTTATGACAAATTAGTAGTATCGTATAAAAGATATCACTACAAACAAAGTATCGGTATTTTTCAATGTTTTTATAAAGCATACCGGTTACCTACGGTAAAATGCCTTAAAATGGTGTACTTATTCAATTATATAGAACTTAAATATATATGGATATAATGGCAGGGTCAGCATATAAAGCAAAAATCAATGAAAATACCTTTTAGATTTATAATTCAGGAATACGGCGTAAAATAAAAGCCGGTCCAATGTGAGCACCTTGAACAGATTTTCTAATTTTTCGAAAACTATGATAGTTACAGACTTCCTTTTAATTTTCTTATAAGTTTTACTGGACTTGATATCTACTTATATAAACAAAATTTCAAAACGGTTCAAGGTAAAGAAAGTAAGGGACAAGAGAACTACTTTTCCTTGGACAGTCAACGAACTCAGGCCAATAAAATTATTTAAAAAAAAAAAAAAAACCGCCTTCAAAAAACAGCTAGGAACTAAAAAGCAAAAAATAATTGGTAACATTTACATATACGATTTCCTACCTACTGATGTGTTTGAACTCGGTGCCAAGCCAAATAGGTCCCCCGCTACACCCCGCATGTGCGACGAACTTTCGAGCGAGCGTGGGTAGGCTGAGCGATACAACCCAAACGGGCACACACATGTGTGAAATACGTTTCGTTGTTAATTCAACTCTTTATAAGTCACTAAGTATAAGTATTGCTCATTGTTATTTTTGGACTTTGGCACCGACTTCAAACACATCAGTAGGTAGGAAATCGTATATGTAAATGTTACCAATTATTTTTTGCTTTTTAGTTCCTAGCTGTTTTTTGAAGGCGGTTTTTTTTTTTTTTTAAATAATTTTTATTTTTTGCTTTTTAGTGGTGTTTATAAAGGCGGCCATCTTAGAATCCGCCATTTTGGTTTTTTAGTATTTGTTAGTCAATCCCTTATAATGATACATATCCTGTCAGAAAAATAATCTTCAAAATCGATCCATAATTGTTGAAATTATCGCGCGATGAAGTGAATGAAAATCAATAAAATTCAGTCATCCCCTAATTTTCCACCCTTTGAAGTGGAATATTTTAATGAAATTTAAATGGGACCACTTGTGAGGCATAACCTATCCATTAAAAAAAGAATTATTAAAATCGGTCCACAATTGACGGAGAAATCAGGTAACAGACATAAAAAAAAGATTCCGACGAATTCATAACCTCCTCCTTTTTTGAAGTCGGTTAAAAAGGCTCGGAATTTTTGGAATTGATATGTGTATGACATATTTTAACTCATTTAAAAGTACCTATCCTATGATACTAAATAGAAAGTGGAACAGACGGAATATATTTATGGGTTCCAGTAACTACGATCTACGAATTTACGAGGTTGTGATGTGTCCAGTGTTCAGTCTACATTGAAAATCACAGTTGAAAATCTGGCTTATGTACCTACATGTCTTCATGAAATTGGTTTATAATACCTTTCGTGAAGTACTGATATGAGAAAAGGAATCGGCATCACTCATATGAATAAAAGTATCGGCCGTAAAGTATTAAGTAAAAATGCATCAGAATCGAATACGAAGTAGTCGATACACAAAAATATCTAAAACTTTTTCGTGTCCTTATCCACAAGATCAAATATTATTTTATTCATACTTAAAGTAAGTTGTTTTAACAATTGGCCAATTAATTTGTCCCATTCTTCAACAATGGCTTGGTACTTAGTTAGAATGGACTCCAAATATTCTTTATAAGACTTAGGTCAGGGCTGGGTGTTCCTAAAGTTCAATAGAATTAGCTTGAAAGTATGTCATCGTCTATCTGCGTTGCTGAATCCGGTTGTCACGTCCATTCAGCTTCTCCTTTCTTCACTGTCCTTTTGCGCAACCATAGGGTAAATTACGAATAGGTGCCTCAAATATCAAAAGAAATACTTTCGAAAACAAAACCGGATCATTTTGCCCTTATATTGATACCTTTTACTGGCAAAAACTCATGTGACACGTTAGCGCTCAAACAGCACACATATAATTCTCATTGTTACAGTGTAAAACATTGAGTAATACAAAAATTTTCCGAACTATGTATTTGTTGGCCGTCACAAAAATATAAGAATCTTTTTCTATGTTTGATAAGATAATTATATTTGGGGCTTTATGTATAAAGTTTAAATATGCAGTGCAATGGTAAAAGCTATAAAATTTAAGTTAATGGACAGCTACATACATATATTCTGCGTAAAGTTCATCACTAAATTCCTAACAAATTCGCTAAAATATACTACCAAATTACTTTTTAAATGCATTAATTATGAAAATACTTAAACTACAACAAATAAAATTAGTAAAGTAATCCATATGTGATAGATTTCTTTAGTATTAAAAACTATTACGATTAATTCATTACCTATTCAAGCCTATGTTTCTTTATTATTTTCAAAACCACAACAACTACTTTGAATCGTATTAAAGTTCCCCATTTTACTACATATGTATAATGTACTGTACTTTAAAGGTCTATATACCCTGCCAAATTATATCTAAAATAACTTTTTTGTTTAGCCAACTAAAATATCATTTCCAATTTAGTGCAATTAATTTGCTCGAAAGTAACATATTCAGGTTGAGCTAGTCGAAGGTTGTACTTAATGAGCGTAATCAGTAGCCGTCATCTCGAAATTAAGATTTATTAGTTTCTAGACTAGAGTACGCGCACAAAACAAATAGAAGCAATTTGTTTCAACAAATAACGTGATAATTAGGTGAGTGAGTATTGCAAATTAACAAATTGCTAAACATTACACAAGCAACACTTGAGAGAAAACTTTCTGCACTGAATTTGGGAGGGTGGGTTCGTCAGTTTTCTTGTTATACCTGCACGAGATTTATGTGCAACGAAGAAAAACTCTGTCTTGCGAAATGGGAAAAGTAACGCAATAAGAAGAACTGAATAAAAACAATTTTTTGAAAAGCATTTTGTCATTACTTTGAATTAAACATAATACGGTTTTATTTTTCAGTTTGCATACCCTCGAGAGCACCAACTTCGTACCAATCTTTCCAACTGCTATAGTACATACAGCCTTATTGTTTGAGGTCATTAAATGAATAAAAAATCGCAGGGAATATGTGTACAAGACTTCACTGTGTACTCTTTTAAACATATCGGAAGGAATCCCCTTTTCTTTCGCAGAAGTAATTGTATCTGCTTTCTCATTTGAAATGATGGAAAACGTCCATAAAACTAAACGTGTGAAGGAGTCCGTAATAAAATTGAATTAAACATTTCCAATGAACACAAGGGAGCAAATTGAATTGTTCTTTGACTGAAATAAATTCAATTAATGTTTACTTATATTTACGTTTACAGTCAGAAAAAATAAAATATTACTGCGATGTACCACCAACTTGCAACATTAGGCCTTACAACAGAGTCCACAATAACAGTAATAAAGTTCCCTTTCCCCATTAAATTATTCCATACAACTTTTCGAAAATTTACCTGCCTGCATCTGTAAATACTTCATAAATTTGCTTTTTCGTTATTAGTGATGTGATGACTTTTTAAGAACCTATAATATTCGTTTTCAACTTCGACAAATTCTAAACTATTATGTATTCTATTAGTTACTATTTTATTGCAAGTGTTTTATAAAATTTTGAGAAATATTACCTTTTACTCAACGCAGTTCGTCTCACGAAGGCATAACTGAGTTAAATAGCCAGTATTTTCGTGAAGTTTGAAGAGTACAAATTAAAAGCCATTCAATAAATGAAGAAATATGCTATGCTTCTAATTACAGTTGGTCCTTTGAATTATTAAGTATATATCTAAACTCTAAAGTAGGTATTCTAAAAATTTTATAGTGATTGGTTGAAAAATCTGATACTTGGACTACCACCAATTTATAAACCGGTTCATTAGGCGAGCTAAGATTTTAATTTCAACATGCGGTTTGCGACATTGAACTCCTGAGAAACCATTAAATTTTTTAAAACAATGAAACAAAATTGATATTTTGACGAATATAAGCCTGTTCTTATTTTTCGTTTAATCTCTAAAAATTTTTCTCAAATATGTATTTAGAACTGGTCTGGATGAAAATATAAGTCTGAAAAAGCACTAAAAATACACAAATTTTAATTTTAGATGTAGTTAAATTTGAAAAGTCTCTAATTACTATTCGCACTGAAAACGGACTCCAAGTGAGGCATCTAATTTGAACATTACAGTAAATATCCCAAAGAAAATATTAACTTTTAAATATAAACACTTTTTCGTTGCCATTTTCAGCCTAAAGTTGAAAATATAATCAAGTACCTATCCTACAAGGATTTATTAAAATTCGAGGACCCTCAAACCCATTTTATGCCAATATTTATTAGGAAAACCATGCACGGTCGGATATTTGGCTGAGATGAGCAGATTTAGTTTAAATTTAAACAAACGAAACATCAATGTTCACATAAAAGAGTTGTATTTTCAATTTATATTTTTATAAATCGATTAAGTCTTGGATGAATTTAATAATTTCTTAAAAAGAAGTCATATTTTCTAATCCCACTGTAAGGCGGTACCAGGCTAACCAATAACTTCATTTATTTACATGGAAAATTTGTTTCTCAAAAACACCTACATATACATATATATTTGAAATCGAAAATAGTAAATAAATCCAAGTACAACTCCCACTTTATTACCTTATTATCGCCGTAAAACTTAGTAAGTTGTTACTTTATAGTGATAACAAAGTGATTATAGAAGTGACTGAAATCCTAATATTCAATTTATTAGAGAGGCGAGATCTTAGAGCAGATTAAATCGTTTTTCTTTTTCTTTTCTAAACACCCTGTATGAATATTCCGGAAAGTGAGGGATTATTGCATTTGAAACTGATTCTTTTCGCAGTTCTACAACCGTGTTTAACTGAAATATTGGCGTTCAAAAGGGAGTAATTGCGCGTTCCTTCAACCGGAAAAATTGACTGATTGATTTAATTAACGCAAATACATCAGCTTTTTGGACATTTCTAGAAGCAAATTGAAACCAAAACGTGGAATCTAATCGTCACGTCGAACCACAAAGCTCCAAGTTTTATTAAACTTTGTAGAGCAAAAAAATCGCGATACCCGCTTTATGTCCTCAAATCCGTAGTTCTGATGATTAATTTCTCTTCCTGAAATTTTAGAATTCGATGGATGGATGGCCAGAAATTATAGTTGCGGTTAGAAAAAAATCTGAAATTTTGAAAAGGTGGAGATGAATTGAAACACTTTTTTACTTAAACGGATCAATTTTATATTTGCACTTTTCCCAAAATCTACTTGACTGTTGTTAACATGTAAATATATACTGCAAAATGAGAATTATTGTAATAAATGATTATGTATAATTCTTACGATTAAAATGCGAGATTTCCTTAAGAACATGGAATTCGAAAAGATTAAGCAAAAAATTTATAACATGTTTTTCAGTTTGAATTTAATTCACAATGAAAAAGTTTAACTTATTTCTTAAATGTAAAATATATATGTATACAAAATTTAAATTAGTATACTTTGTGCTGTTACTTATACAGAGGTCATACAAATAGTATTGTATAACTACATAAATAATATTTATGCCCATTTCCAATTTATCGACGGAACAAAAAATAAAATAATACTGTCTCATGGATAGGTACTGATACTTGAGAGCTTAAGTACACATTACAGGCATTCACATTTATAATTGCTGGTTGTTGGGACGAAATAAATTAGATTAATACAATAATGAAGCTAGTGCACTAAATGAGAATAAACACTTCTTTGAATACATTTTTCTAAAATAACAGTTATACATATTTTGTTATTTTTACAACCCTTAGTATTGTTTAAAATGCAAAAATTTAAAAAGATTTAAAAGATTAAGTCCAATTAAAATGCACCATGGTTCGAAACAATAGATAATTACCTAGAAAATGAATAAATTGGGAATTTACTATAAAAACACAAGGCTTTTGTATTTTAAAATTATAAAACGGTATCCTAAGGAGATTTTTATTTATGTGTGATAAAATATTACTACGAATCAGGCAGCAGAAATTTGATAAAAATACCGCAAAATAAAATTAATTGGTTGTCATTACTATTATTATGACTATTCTAAAGTCATTTAAAACACAATTTCATGATGACATATCTGCACTGTCCTTCCTAAGACGCATTTCGCTAAAGTCAATTTCGCTGGAATCAATAGACTGAATGGAGACACTTTTCAGTTTTCCACCCACGTATTTACCACGGCTCTTCAAAGCAGTTAGCTAAAATAAAATAATTTTGAATAAACATAAAAAGATGCACTTTAATATATCCGCACATGCTGACAGTTATGTTTTTTTAAACACTGCATTAATATTCCAACAATTCGCACATATACAGTAAAATTAATACAAAAATGGAAACGTAATTAAAAGCACTTTAAATAAATGATTGTAAATGTAAACAGTCAATTTTGAAAAGCTTTAAAAATATTATTTTAACTATAACACTACAGGCTATAAAATAGATATTTTGCACTTTTAACAAAATGGACATTTAAAGATAACATCAGCTTCATATCTTACTATACTATTCATTCCTCTGCAAAGTGCAAATTTTCAATTTCAAAGCTGCTAGGGTCATAGTTGAAATTATCGTTTTAAAATATATTATAATCCTTTTATTTGAAGGACCTTTATACAATTTATCAATAAAAATAATAATTTTTTCAAAATTATATTACTTCTTTTTCAGGTCAGACATTGTTTTACACTTACGCCCTGATTCTGCTTATTAGTTTCAAAAACGTAGCAACTTTTTGCTGAATTGCCTGCTTTGATTTGAGTTACGAAATTGCTTACATTTCAGTTATAAGGTGCTACGTTATTAAAATTAAAGTACCAACCAAAATCGTGGTGTTCGTACCTAAATTTATTGAATATTTATGGAATTTTATATTCTTTGCAAAATAAAATCAATAAAAGCAAAATGGAACCGCCTCCAAAAAGAAAAGAAGCCCTCAAGTGTATAAGATTAAGATTATGTTTTATTTATTTATTATCCCGATACAAATTATTTCTCCCAGTTGGGCACTTACAACATAAAATTATTCTTCTGACCTTCAATTTATTCTAGTTCAGATTTCACTAATATTTTTCTGTAAATGAAATCCTAAGGAGCAGTATTTATGCAACATATGTTATCGTTTAGTCGTTATAAGTAAAGTATAAGAACCGCTGATCTTTCGTATGCCCAATTTTTGTAAATATATTTCTATTCCTAAAGATTAAAAAAGTTAAAATCTTTTGATCATTTTTTGTGATCTCTTACACAATTTTATTCGATTTTCAAATAAGAAAATTTCTAGTTATATGAAATGAATAAATTAAATGAATTGTTCAACACACGTAATGAATTTAAAAAAATTCTATGGATTCCTCAAGAACATTTAAGCATTCTTGTCTTGACTTCGATATTTAAATATGTATTTATAAATTTCTTTAAAAAACATTTTGGCACATATTTGGAGGGAAAATTATTTAAAAAATATGTAAACATATAGTTACGACTATATTTGTGCAATTTTTGGAATGAGGTTTGAATAAATATTAAGTTTCTGTTTGCTTTTCATTTTATAAATTACCTTTAGAAGTATTCCCAGCCAAGAATTCTAAACTTTCTACTTTTAAAGCAAAAACTTAACACGTTCGAAGTATATAATTTTCGAAATTTAAGCCGGCTCCATTGTGGCGTAATTTTTAAATTTCTTAATTTCAAAGCAATGGAAAATTATCTTAAGTTCCAATTTTATAATTTAATTTGGTATTTTCATAAATTATATTGCTATTACATGCATACTCAATGTTTATTAAGAAAAATCAAAATAAAACTGTATATATAGTATATACCAACTTTACATAAATTTACTATACTCAGCAATAAGAACCAAATTATTTTTAGTTGCCACAACGGAACCAGGTTAATAGAATGCAAAGTTTAAATTTATATTATAAACAACTCCAACTTTGTTATTTTTCAATATAACGTGCACAACATTATTTAAAACATTTTTCTGAGTTTTATTTATTTCTTCTGTAAAGGAATTTATTAACTAAAAAGATAGCAAACTAACTATGTTAATTGTGTTATAGTTTTTGTCTTTTTCTCTCCAAGTGTGTTGACGGAATAATGATTCTATAGACCTCATTGTACTATAATACATATTTACAACTGTATAATAAATGTTCTTACAATACCTTGTTATGTATTTCGATGTTGCGCTCTTCCCTTATTTATTACCACGTTATATGCAGTTGGTGCGAAAGTCGATTGAAATTATTATTCCTCAAGCTTACAAGGACGAAAATGAAAAATGTTTCCAGAAGTTCAGACAAATTATTATCATTTAAACAGTTAAAGGCAAAACAACGTTGGCATTGTCACGACTAGCCTCAAGAGTAAAATATTAGAATTTGAAGCCTGTTTGTATTGGGAGGAAAGAAGGAACGATTTAATTGGAACAAGGCGTAAATGTGGATTTATATTTCCATTACAACCGATGTTTTTTTTTCCTCTATTTATAACGATACAGGAAATACAACAAATTGATGATTATGTTTTTATTCTTATTTATTTATTTATTTGGACTCTTTGTGTTTAACCATGTAGAATCGATATCGTTGGCCAGGCGACTAATGAAACACTCTTTATCAATCACCAAGAACTGTTGCAACATGAGCGAAAGTCTTTGATTAAATTAAAATGGTTTTTGTTATTATTACTTTTTTCGATAAATATTTTTGTAAATAATAAAATATTTTATGGTTTTTGAAAATTGTATCGTTTGCTATTTTTTTATCATTTTCATCTTATACATTCGTTGTCATTCACAATAAACCAAAGCCGATTAATGCTAATCTGTATGCTGTATGATTAACTATTTGGTATGTAGAAATCATGAAGAAAACTTGATTCATCGGTACTATGTAACTAACACATCTCAAAAATTGCATAATATCAACTGCTCTAATTTACCACAACTTGAAAGCTAAGCGGAACAAATTTCATGAAAATTGGTCCGGCAATTCCCGATATTTTAGAGATCATATAAACGCATACGCGTTAAAACGAAACCTTTCCGTTAAAAAAACAATTTTGAAAGCCAATTTAAAATGATTAAAGGTAAAATTTTATCGATTAACATTAACTCTTGCTAACCATTTTAGAATAACAAGCATTTGAATAACGAACCTTTATGCAAGACATGCGAGTAAGAAATTTAATTTCAATCACTATATTACCAATCTATCATGCAAAAGCATATAATAATTGAATAAATATTAGTAATACCCTGACAACTTTTAGCTTATCCACTTCCATGGTTCAGTTTCTGGGCTTGTAATTGGCGTGGGAAACTAAAATTATGTGATAAAATGATTGTTAGAATGGAAGCAAAAGCAATACTTAAATCGAATTGTGTTATTTTAAAAAAGCTTAGCGATATTTGTTATTCGATTGGTTAACAAATCAAATACTTAATGTATTTACAGTAATAGTGAAATATGTAACAAATTTTAATTTTAAACAATTAAAAAATAATTTGTTACCTCAGCCTTAAGCTCTGCAAGTCGATCTTGAAGATCACGGACTTTGTCAGACTCATCTAAATTAGATCGTAGCTCGCCCTCAGCTAACATCTCTGAATTCTGTTAAAATTTACATTAGGTGGCTTAAAGCAAAACTAATTATTAATTTACTTTTGTTTCCAAACGTGATATTTCTTGCTTTAATTCAGCTACAGTCTGAGATTGCTCTGTAAATTTTATTTTCACGCTCATCAGTTCATCTTTCATGCGAGACTCAAGATCAGAATATCTAAAAATTAAACGTTTAGCTCAATTTATATTCTAAATAAATTTAACTTACCGGTGTTGTTGTTCACGAGCCTTATTACTAAGTTCTTTTTCTCTTAGCACTGCAAGTTCCAATTCTTCTTTCAACTTTTTATTTTCTTCGTCTTGTCTCCGGAGCTGATTAGTAGAAACCTGCACTTGAGTTTCTAGTTCCATAACCTTTAGAAGTCAGTTCATTTTTAATAAATGAATACTTTAATCTAAGCGAATGTTACCTTTAAACGTAATTCTTTCAATTCAGTTAATGTTTCCATTTCCCTTATTCTAGTGGTCATAAGTTCTTCTTCCAGTTTTTGAACTTCGTGTGATTTCGAAGTATCCCAAAAAAGAAGCTTTTTAGGGGTTAAATCAGAACTTTGGTTGTTTTCCGATTTTTGTTCTTGAAGTTGCCTTTGCCATTGACTGCTTAATTCTTGTACCCGTTGCTTAAGGTCTTTTAAAGATAGACTAGCTTCTGCTTCCCTAAGTTTGCTCGCAATTAATTCGTCTTGTAAATGAGCGACAGAATTATCTGGAGTTATTTCCCTTAAAGTCTTTTTATCTTCTTCAAGTTCTTCAATCTTCGCTTTCAAATTTCGTATTATGTCTTCACTTTCTGCTAAACCTTGTCGAACTTTAACTAATTCCTCAAGTAAACAAGAAACCATTTCATCTCTCTCCTTAAGTGCTTCTTCTTTCATACACAATTCGTCAATGGAGCTTTGCCGAGAATTGTTCTGAAGTGATATATGTATATTAAAAAAATTCATACGAAAGTAATAAATGAATTAACATATAAAGTAATTCTGAAATGAATTCCAGCGCTGCACATGCTATATTCTAGTTTATTTTGCTTTTTTCTACCATGCCATGCATGACTAATCGATGAATGTGTCGTTCCCTCAACTTTAATATATGTGGAAAAATTAGTCATCACTCATCATAAAGTATAATCAAGACCACAAGTCATTGTAGTTTAAATCTTAAGAACCACCGAAGGAGTAAAATACTCGTTTTGGCCATATCCAGCCCGTGGGTAAAACTTGACTTCGAAAATCACTAGTTTCTGTCAATTGGTTAGATGCACGCTAAAACTGCGAGATGTGCACTTGCTAAAGTTATTATTGAAACTAAACGGTGGATTTAAGAGAACGCATTTAAACATCTCGCGCATGTTTAATAATATGTGTACTTGTATTTAACACATTTCTAATTTCTGATATGGACTTAAAATGTATTACAATAAAATTTCATGCATCGCGCTCGAGGTACTCTAACTCCAATGGCTATTATTCAGATTTTAAAAAGGCATCGAATAGCACCACTTTTTAGACTGTAGCATTGATATAAAACTCTTTAAAAATTATTTCAAAACTACGATGGATTGAAGAAAGCAACGAAACAAATTTGAATTAATGCGCTCCAATACAATTCGCATGCAAAAGTACACTCCAATAATATGTATTATTTTAGAATATAGTTTACTTACAGAAGCAATAGATATGTTCTGCATGTATGTAAAGAGGAAATAAACAGTAAAACTATCGTAATACTTATTAAATATAAAACTTACGTTCTCCTGCAGCCTTAGGCTAAGAGCTCGTATTTCCTCATTAGCATTTTCTAATTGATGGGAAACTTCTAAATACGATCGACGTAAAGCTAATAGCTCCGATTGTATAGCGAAACTAGTTTCTTCTTCTTCAGCTCTTGAAACCTGTCCTCGAACTAATTTATCAGCTAACTCAGCACTTTCTGCCTCTAGCAGTTCGTTTCGTTTTTTGAGCAGCCGATTTTCACTACGCAAACGCCTTAGTTCCACCATTTCCTCTTGCTCCTTCTTTCTCAAGTCAGCATATTCCTTTTCCATTTTTTTCATTTTTTTGGAATTTATTTTAATTGAAAACGCTAAATTAAAGAAACCTTCCAGGTCAGATTCTACACGTTGAGGTAATTCTTTCTGGAAAAACTAAAAAATACATTATGTATACATCATGTATTTTTGAGAAAATGAAATTAAAAACAAACGTTTTTGATTTGAATAATCTCTTATACCTTCAACATAGCTTCCATGTCCAAAGTCAGAAGAGTGTCTTTCCCTAGAGTTAATAACGCCACTGCAACTCTAAAGATGAACTCCATTCCCTCACTTAAAAAAATATCCATAATACGGCAACTTAATTGTAGATTAAGAGTGGTGGTATAGAGTGTGAGAAACCAACTCGACGCGTACATAGATGTTTGAAATCCCTTTGAATAATATTTGATGACTTAGTTTAATTATCGGTTGAACAACTACCTGTTGCTGGAAATGTATATGCAAGTCTGGTAATTGTTCTTGGACCAAATTTTCAAGCTGATACATGCAAAGACCTAACTCTGCCATTGATGGTTTAAACATGTCCCGCATTTTGTGTTGCTGCATAATTTGTACCAACACTGCAAATGCTTCCTCTTCAGGCATCTAAAGATATAAATTTTATAAATATTCGATAAGTGGAATATCCTACGAATCACCTGCATGAGTAGTAATCCGACAATAAATCCAGAACCTTGACAATATCCAACCTCCCGGTCGTGCAAGGAATAAGCTTTCATGACATTAAATAATGCTTCCTGACCCAAACCGTCCTTTTCCTTAAAAAAGTCATGTTCTGGATAAGTTCTCGCTATATCCCTACGAATAACTTTTTCACATGCAGATGTAGCCTTAATATATTCGGCGTATTGTTTCTTGTCTATTTCTGTGGCTCCACATAAAAGCTGCCACACAATTGGTCTAAAATAGTTAAGGAATTACAAGTCATATAAATAATAATCAATAACAAGAAAAGCTATGAAAGGTCTACCACTACCAAAATAAAAATAAACGGCACTTTCATTCGCATTTACTAATCCTCCCATATTTTTAGATAAATGTAATATAAATTAAAAATAAAATTGGCTAGTTCTTAAGAAATAAAATGTTAATGTCGGGAAGTACCTAAAATGATGAGGAATTCCTCTTCTCACTAAATCACGAACACATGGTGATTTACGCTTAAGACTTCCTTCCCAATCATTAAGAATTGTTGCCCAAGTTGTCCATATATCCTCCTCACTCATGGAATTACCTTTAAGTTATAGATTTAAATTTATTTTATATACATATGTAAAATGTTGTACTAATTCTTTACCTGAAGTTATACTTATTTGACTTGTGTCCGAATTTTTTCTACTATGTGCGGAATGTAAAGAATTTAAACTTTTGGCATCACTTTCAATTAACTTATTAGCTGCTTCCAATTTAGCCAGTAAATCGAGTTCTGAGGTTGGCAAATTTTCAGTACAAACTTCTTCAGCCATCTTACAGAAAGCCTTTTGGTTTATTATTACAACTTTATAAAAAAAAGCATTCACATGTCATTCTCTAATATTGCGGATTACCTGGAAGTATTTAAAATTTCATAAAGATAGTGTTTTTTTTTTTTTGTTACTAGCATTATATATTTTATTTCATCAATTCTTATATGCCGGATAAACTTTTCTGAAATAATGTTTTATTGAAAAATTCCCTACGAAGTGGCAAAATGCCAACTTCAGGAGATGCTGGTTACATCGCTAAACAATAGTTTTAAATAGTCAAACGCAGTAATTAGAACACATGGATTTTTACTATAATCATCATTTAATTTAAGTTACAGTAAAGGAACATAATTGCAAATAAATCCGAATTAATTCACAGCAATACGGCTCTTATGTTTTCTGGGTTTTTGCGGAACCTTTATTTATAAAACGATAAAACCCGGTATTGCATTCATTTTTCATTTGTAATGAATTTAGTTGCTAAATATTTAACCAGCGGATTGATAACGAAAAAGGTGTTGTGTTTTAAGCAACTAAAATTATGATTGTACTTTGAAAATGGCAGTAATTTTTATTTAAATCGTAACTTCCTCACGCTTCTTTACGCTTAATTTTTAATGGTTATTAAAACAGTTAAATTAAGCGGTGTTTCAGCATGCATGATTAAAGAAAAATTTAATAAATTAAAGGCAAGCATGAAAATTATTTTTCTTAATATTTCAAATCAATATATTTGGTTTTCAATGAAAAAACGAAAACGTTTTAAAATTTGCGGTAATTACACGGCTCCCATTTCTTCTAAGGGATAATCAATCAATGGCTTTATTGGCGGGATGATAAATCTGTTTCTTTATTTCTTAAGCTGATATTTATTATATTTTCCTTATTTTAATGATAGGTAGCAATTCGTTTAGAAACGGCTTTCTGCTTTCTTTAAACAATCTTAACTTTATTTGTTCTTTTATTTTCGCTGTAATTTTCTACTACTTAAGAAAGTGAAGGCTGCTCAGAGCTAATGCAAAGTTCTGAACTTTCTAGGGGAAACTCTGACGTCAACAAGAATTTTGTGTCAACGACTTTCTGCATTATTCTGATGAGGAATTATAATTCCAGCAAGTAGGGAAACACACCTAATTTTATGTGTGATGATGGTTAAAACACAAATATAGTCTGAGTGTTTATTTTTAAATATATGTATGTAGGTTTTTATTGTTCAATTTTCAATCGTGGTCTAGTCTTTTTTGCACCAGCAGTAGAAACCCAGCGAGGAGCTTTACTTAATATGAATTTTCTTTGTGATAAACCTTAGAGCTGTGAAACCGACTTGATTGTAAGCCAGCTAACCCGAAAATTTCAAGTTATTAGATTTTATTAGTACCGCTGTTGAAGATTCTTCCTCTAAGCAGCATATTCAAGCCGTTGACTCAAGATTGATTTATCATTATATTGGAGCTAGAACCTGTCTTAAATCTAAAAATCAAAAGTCTGCCTGGGCAGGTAGATTTTCTTTTCCGAAAACGCCCATGCAATTCGCAAATTACAATCTCGCAGCCGTATTCGGACGCACCGTCTAATTGGAATTTTCTCCGGTGAGGTAGTTTGGCATGGTGAATTACAAGTTGCGATCGTTTGCTATTCAATCATAAATTATAATTCTATGGACCTCAATTATAAGATATTTACAATAACAGTAAGAGTACTATATTTGTTAATATTTTTTGCACACCACCCTCTATCTCTTATTTGTATTATATCGATTTGCAATGCGTTCTTATATCTAGAATTAATGACCCCTAAGACTAAACTAGGAAATACAATTTCGAAATTTAATGGGCAGAATTTTTTCATTTATGCATAATCCGGATGAACTACCATTTTTACACACCCACCCTTTTATTGGAATATATTTAAACTGGTACCTCTAAATATCGAACAACCGAATTATCATGAAAATTCTAGTATTTTAGTTAATGTTTACAGCAAGGCAAAAAATTAAACCCTGATAAAACACATTCATCTTTAGTAAACGCTCTTTAAGTTAAATAAAAGAATTTTCTACTGGACGGTTAAGGTGTTAAAGTGTGGCGAAGTTCAGCATCCCTTCACTATTAATATTTTATTAATTATTCGACTATATCTCGAGGTATTTCTATTTCCCAACTTTAATTAGAAATAAATCGTCTCGAAAATGGGGTAAAATCAATACGCTTTCCCGTAATGTCAGACGTCTACTTGTTTGGTAAGAAAACGTCACTTTGGGATTTGTAAAATTCAATCCTACAGCACTAAAATATTGCAACCCGAATCCCGATAAAAATATTAATCTTTCGAGCCATTCAATTCATTGTTTCGACATTATAAAATGCTCCAAAAGTTGAAAACAGGGCCCAGTTTCACTCAACTTACACTCTCTATCACATCAACTTCACTAACCACTCGTTTATTGTGTCATCAAATTTTCCTCCCAGCAAATTTTAGTTTTCAGCATAGTTGTAGATGTCGCTTCGATAGTTTAAAGAAATTTCTCCCAGCCGAATGCAAGGAGTGAATGAACCGTAAAATGCAAGCGCTGCAATTTCAATTTTGGCTGATTTTATTAACCGTTTTGCTTTTAGTTTGCATATTAAATTAGGAATTGTTTTGTCCTAAGATTCATAAACCTTATACAAAGCTTCGCTCATTAGAAAGGTATACGATGGCTTAAATTCTTTAAAACAATTTTACTTAAGCACAACTTCCCCCTTTGAGTATAAAACTCGAGGAAGCACGATTTCACTTTCCAAACGAACAAAATTCGGCTAGCGATAGTACAGACAATTTTTGTAATAGCAATCTAATGTTAGAAAAAAGCACCTCTATATATTCGTTTATTATTTTAACGGCAATAATGTCGGAACGAAACCTCATCCCTCGTAAAAGAACATTAAAACGTCAACTAAGTGTCATTTCTAATCCGTCAGTGTTTGTTGCAAAAGTGATAATCAGAAGTTTGTGTATATTTCGAAAAAAAGCAGAATTTAAAAAATGTCGGCGCCTTTAGAACATTTAGAAACACAATTAGAAATGTTTATTGAAAACGTCCGACAAATAAGGATCATCGTTAGCGATTTTCAGCCACAAGGACAAAATGTGCTAAACCAGAAAATGTAAGCGGGCTTCATCATTAACTGGCGATATAAATAAATAGAATTCTTTTCAGACAAAGTCTTGTAACCGGGCTTCAAGAAATAGACAAATTGAAGAATCAGGTCCAGGATGTCCACGTGCCTTTCGAAGTATTCGATTATATCGATCAGGATAAAAACCCGCAGTTGTATACGAAGGACTGCATCGAGAAGGCGCTAATGAAAAACGAGGAAGTTAAGGGCAAAATAGACGCTTACCGTAAATTTAAGGCGAACATGCTGCTTGAATTACAGAAAACTTTTCCGAATGAAATAAGTATGTATAGAGCTATAAGAGATGAATAAATTTGTTTAGGAGTAACATTTATATTATTACTATGTTAAGGTCCCCACCGCCAAAAATTCCTAAATAAGATGAAGAAGTTCTTTAATTTTTATCAGGCACGTTGTCCTGTCTGGGATGGGATATCTTCAGTTTGAGTCTATAAAGCCACATATCAAATGTTTCAACTCGGTCGATTGTCTTTCCTGCTTAAGTTTCCATGCTTCATACCACACAAAATTAACCAGGCATAGATAGCTCTTTAGCAGTCTCACTTTCAATTTTAAGTTTATTCAGATGTTGCAAGCAGCAAGTCTCACAACAAGGCTTCTTAGAAATATTAAATAAGCCGCAAATGATGAAGAAAAAAGTACTTCTTGCCCTTCCTCACAAATCTACATAAGAATGCGATGGCAAAATTGAAGAGATTTGCCTCAAAAGATATATAACGAGGTTGAAGTGTCCATTGTGTGCTGCTCATTTTGCACGCTGCACGCAGTGTGCAGCTGCGGCGAATGCCATTCTGACATTTATATGACATTGCCGCTAGTTTGAACGGGCTTTTGGGTTTGTCTTGCAGTTTGCGGTGCGGTGACCTGTTAAAAATCAAAATACAGGTAGATAGTAAAAATGCAAAAATATGCCGTAATAGGTGAGTAGCGCTTCAACTCCGAGGCAAAGATCGCTGATTTGAAAATTCATTTAAGCCGGAGGAACCGGATTTATCGGCAAGAGGTTGCAGGGCTTGCTGTCGCAGAATGGATATGATGTGACCATAATTTCCCGGATGCCTGGTGCGAACAGAATCACCTGGCACAGCTTAGAGCATAATGGACTGCCGAAAGGTACGACAGCAGTAGTTAATTTAGCAGGTCAGAATGTCTTGGATCCCACTCGGCGATGGACTCCAGGGCATGTAGGATTCACTCATTTGGTGATCTATTAATAAACCGCTTTGCAGGTTCAAGCAGAATGTTTGGAATTCCCGGATAAACTCTGCTAAGGCCCTCGTAAAGGCAATTTCAAAAACTAATGATGTTAAGTCGTTTGTAAACATTTCGGGCGTTAGTCACTACGAGCCTTGCAATAAAGTTTATTGCGAGCTTGGTCCTGTCAAAGACTACGATTTTATGTCTAAGCTTTGCATAGAATGGGAAAAGGCTGCTACGTTGGAACAGCATGCGTGCTGCAGAAATGTAAGAATGCATGGATATAAAGTATTTGAGAGAAATTTGAAGCCGCATAAAACACTGGACAAATCGTCCACCATCTCTCATTCTAAGTCCAAAATTGCTTGGACAATAGTTTTAAATTAAAGTAAATTACCTACAGATGTAATTTTATAGGTAAAGATCCGCTCTGGGGTTGTGTTAGGAAGAGAGGGAGGCATGATAAAGTCGATTATATTGCCATTTTGGCTTGGTTTGGGTGGTCCAATGAGCAAGGGTGAGCAGCCTCTACCCTGGATCCACATTGATGATTTATGCCGTTTAATACTATTTTCTATAGAAAATGATAAAGTCACTGGGGTACTAAATGGTGTAGCTCCAGAAATTGTAACGAATGCAGAATTTTCAAAGGTGGGGTATTTTATTTGATTATATTAGACTTTATTATTTTACATGTATCCCTTTCAGGAATTTGCTTCTTCATTGCGCAGGCCTTCACTCTTTCCCGTCCCGGAGTTCGTTGTAAATATAATATTTGGAAAAGAGCGATCTCCTTTGCTCTTACGAGGAGCGAAAATAAAGCCGCAGAGGGCAATAGAATATGGTTTTGAATATTTGTATCCAACAGCAAGAGCTGCTTGCAATGAAGTTGTTAAATCAAAAAAATAGGCATATTTTTACTTCTTTTCTAAATTATTACTTTGAATTCATAATTGGGAGATGAAGAATACAATACAAATATATTCTAGTCATCTTTCTGCACCCACCGTAAGATCCTATTATATTTTATTTTGTGTGTGTTAATTATGAGGATTCTTTTGTAGACTTTCAGTGTTATCGGTCAAATTAAACGCACCTGAAATAATTTTACTTGTCAGCAATTATCATCAATCTCTTCATGAATCGGGATCAACCAATTGAAACGCACACGCGCTTAAAGTAGGGAACTTTGTAGACAAAGAGGAAGGTTATTTTGATGTCATTCTTCTGAAATAACAGAAATGAATAAAGAAAGTGTTTTTTATTTCATTTTACTAGTTTTGCTCTAAAAATTGTCCACAATTTTTTAATAAAGATATTTTTCAAAAAGTCAACAATTTTGGTTTTTTTAAATATCTACGATGAATTAGAGTCCTTAAGTATGTACAAGAAATTATCGTAACTTTCCATATTTGAAGGCCACACTGCTTTTGTTGATCCGTTTAGAAAACGTGCTGATACAAAAGGTCAAGTTTTACTCACCCAGCAATTAAATAAATTCATTTAATATTGATGCACATGATTCATCGAAATTTGTGACTTATCTCTAAAGTAGATTTAAGCCAAATTTTATTCTGCCGCTCTGGTCTGAGGCTGTTATTCGGCCTTTCTTGCGTCCACAGCAGCCGTACGGCTAGCATTAATCCTTAAATATCATCTTAACTGTACGGCATACTGCGCAGGCTCACTCATGTGAATTAGCCTCGAGTTTTGAAAAACTAGAAAGAGCTAAAAAAATAACCTTTAAGGATGAAGTTCATTTAAGCTTAATAACAAATTTTTATTTACTCATTACTTACACCAAATATAATTTTGCAATTGGCGTTCCTAAAACAAAATTTATTCTTTTTTAATGAAGACTTCATTTCAAAATTATATCTAAGCGGCGCTTACTACATC
Organism: Machimus rusticus; assembly: GCA_951509405.1. Lineage (NCBI taxonomy): Eukaryota > Metazoa > Arthropoda > Insecta > Diptera > Asilidae > Machimus > Machimus rusticus. The sequence goes on along the minus strand of OX608051.1, from coordinate 46,616,541 downwards.
GTGGCTTCCTGCATGACAACGTTCAAAGACGGCAACATAACTTTTTGTAATATATCCCTACATCGAATACGATCTCTAAGACCTAAAAATTTATCTTACACTTCTATCTTCCAAATAATGAAGAACATTTGAAAAAATGATTGATATTAATATTAAAAGAAATTCATCGGAATCTGTGGAAAATATATTTCAAACTTAACCAATTTGTTAGGATTGATTTAATTTTAAATAAAATAGGCTTTTTTCAGTTAACAAAGTAATAAAATGGTTAGCGGTGACTAATCCTAAAACTTCTTTTGAATCTTCCAGTACAACAAGTTGCTGCTTTCCCAAAGATATGTTTGGTCCCTTGCGGTTGCGCAAGCCACTTGCAGAACCATGGCTAGCCTTATAAATGAATACGTGCCTCTGGGACTCGCAAATAACAGAATAGCTTAAATCAGGAGCACAATCCATGAACTTCTTTTGCTGTTTTGAAGCCTGTACATATCCAAAAGCGTCCAAATTTCCCTCATGCTTCAAATACCATTCGTCTGGATTTGACGGGTCGAAATATGGTAACCAAACAGATGCATCTACGTCTTGGCGGGTAATAATAGCTGGTGGAAATCCTGGTTTAAGACGACTGCAAAATAATGGCGGAGATCCTCCTAAGAATATTTTATGGGATACATTTCCATCGTCCAATTTGATTCGTTCTTTAAAAAATTACGTTAGTTTCACGAGAATGTCTCAATTATTTAATACCCTCACCAACTGTAAATTCTTCCAAATTATTTGCTGGAATATCGCATTCTTCAATATGATCTTCTAAATTCGATATTGGTTGGCCCTCATTTCCAGAGTTGATTTCAGTGCCGGGAAAAGACTCTGTAGGTCCATTCTCTATAAAATATGACCAATGTCTTGGAGATTTTTTACATAAGACAACTTGCAATGAATCATCCTCCTGAAATTTATTCGTTAATTTAGATTACTTTCAAAGGAATCAAAATAAATATCTTACTAAAGTCCACGTAGTTAATTCATGGTCAATAGATGAAAAAAGCGATCCTGCAAGAATAGTATCTTCGTAATGTTTTATTTCGATGTTATTCTCTGTTGTTATTACTTTATAATCATTCACGCTGCCCGTTTGCCTTTTGCAGAATTTTACTGTAATATCCTCTTCAGTTTGTTGCCAATTATAGTTTGATTTTAATTGATCTTTCTCATTAAACGTTTTCTGCGTATCGTCTACTGCTATTTTCGTCGCACTTGAAAGAACTAGCGCTTGGGATTTAGGCTGAAAGGCACAATAGTGCACTGATCCTCTTTTAGTTAGAGTGTTGGTTTTTTTGAAATTCCATTTGCCTTCAACATCTTGCTTAAAGATACCTACGAATATCTGAGTAACATATCCTTGTTCTTTCGTATCCTTATGGACGTGCTGGAGCGCTACGTTTATTATTTGCTGCTCTTCAACTGTTTCAATTAGGGAATCTCTGACTACAAATCCACGAAAATCGTCGTGCACAGTATCTTTGTGGACCAACTTCCAATCGGAGGATTCGTTACGATTCCCCGTATCGAATAGAAATATCTCTTTATTTCCATCGCATAAAACCGCAAAAGTTTCCGAAACGAACAAAAATGTAACGTTATAGTCGCCAGGGCGTATAACTCTGTCGGTTTTTAATTGACAAACTTTCTGTAGTGGGCTAGGTTTTCTGTCATTTTCATCGTAGAAGCTCTTGAAAATATCTTTATTTTCCGTAATAAAATAGGAAGAGAACCTGTCCCAAGGGTCCTGCACGAGGTGATTATGCATCCCGAAGAGTTCAACATGTAGAAAAGAATATTGCTCCTCAGAGGGCTTCGCTTGCATTGGCTTATCTGGGAATTCCTGCCGCAGCACTGGCACAGGATCAAGCGAAAGTTTATATCCATCAAAGTCTGTAGAAATTAGACTTCTATCTTGCCTCAATTCCACGATTTTCGGGAACATTTTGATTAAATTAAACCGTCCAAACCAAACAATTTCAATTGACAGATCTCACTGATAAAATCTTCTTCTTATTCTGATTCAATCAACCACTTGATTTAAGGATAACAGAACATAAGCTGAGCTTCCACTTATTCACTTTTTGAATTGAACTGAGGTAACTGCCAAAACGGTCGTTCATGTTGAAATCGTTAGGTTACGACTGTTGCGGCTTACAAATAACGAGTTCTTTTATTAAGAAAAAAACCACTGACTGCTACAATTAGTTGATTTTATGCAAGCTATGGGTAACAAATAAAGTTTCACATACTAAACGCTTAATTCAGTCATTTTAAGAGCTCTGTGTCATAAAAAAAAATTAATTCTAATAAGGATCACTTCATTGTCCGTCAAGACCTTTTCTCAGGAACGGGTAGGGATATACATACATATCAACTAAGATCAGACAGAGTTCCGTAAAAAATTCAAATTTTGAACTCAATACAATAAAAAGATAGATAAAGCTCTCATTGATAAAAATCTATAGTAAACCTATAGAGTATTTCCGTTGATCTAGAAGTTTCACATTTGGCATGGGATAAGTAAAGGAAAAAGCCCGAAAATCATTAGCTGCTAGTTTAAAAAGAAAACTTTTTTCTGAAATTGTTTAGATATCAGTCTGTAATTGATTAAGAAAAAAGATTTAAAAATTAACACAAAAGCCGAAAACTCTTGTAGCAAAACATTTATTGATAAAATAATATAAAATACGAAAAATTCATTTTTCTTCATTAATATAAAAAGCTTACAAAGATTTAATATATTACTAGTGTAATTTTCACTTGCTCCATTTAAATTTTAAATCACGTCGATGTTCGTTAAAACTGAATGAATTTTTAAAATCTTGGCTTTGCATCTCCACTTGCTTCTTAGGAAAAATGCTTTACATACAATAGGTTCTTTATAACTATAGGTTGTTTATAAAATGTGCGTTGCACTATAAAACGGTTAACAGAAGAATAAGCACATACAGACAATTTGGCAATGTTTCAACACAGGTAAGTAAAACTTTTAGAATAGGAGAAAACTCATTCAAAGTATGTTGCAAAGCAACAAAAATTAAAGGAACGTCTTTAAGACGTTCCATGAATCTGAAGTTTTCTTTCCCAGCTACAATTTATCTTATTTTACTCATTAAGTTTTACTTACCTCTACTGTTGCTTTAAGCTTTATATTTGTATTTTTTGTGGTAAAACTTTGTGGGAAATCTAATTAGTATATTCCGTAGTAGATTTTTAATTGAATTGTGTCTTTTATTTTGAGTGCACCAGCCAATCATTTTTCATTGACTAATGAGTTTCACAACAATAAGTCCTAATAGAAATTTATAGGATTTATGACGAAATTACATAAGAATGATAAATCATTTTCGTAAAATATGTCATTAAAACGCAACAAATAATATTAATTTAAAAATTTATGGTGAAAGTGAATGCCTAATAAATATTATTGAAATATGTATATGCATATATCCATATGTATTTATGTATTTTTGGCTCAATATAGCATAGGAGTAATTTAAGTCTTTGGCAGACACACTCATTTAATTACATTTAGCTTATTGAGATATTTTCTTTTCCCTCGAAGGCAGTTCTGCACAATTATAATATTCAGTTTTTGAATTAAAAATAACGGATTAATACAGGTATGTGTGAAAATAATTATTCTAACACGATCATAGAAACAATAAATTACTTAAATTTAATTCACATATTTCATTTCTTGAACATATTTTTAAACTTTAACATATGCATTAAAAACCATTCGAAAAATTAAAAAAGCTCCGATATCTTACTTAAAAAATTAGGCATATGTATGTCTATAAATTGGGCGTTTTGAAAAAAAAAAATCTACACTAAAAATTGTCGTCTGTTTACATGGTCCATATTTAACAAAACCTTCAATATAAATGAATCAGCAATCAGCTTTAATTTGAAACCCCACACGATAGACGTTATTAGAAATGTTTTCTTCAAGTGCAAAATTTCCGAGAGCTTGAAAGAGAAGTAGTTTTCTTTCTGTTATTTCCGCGTACGCGTTGTTTTTGTTCATTATTTCAAAATTAATTAAATGTAGATACTCGAAACAATTTTACACTAGTTACATTTTTTCCAGATTTGGAACAAATTGCGACAAATTGCAAACGACTTTGAACATAATACATCGGAAATTGCATAGTACTGCTATTCCAAATGTATAATCATTTTTCCATTATTGAGTGTAATAATATTGAAATTCTTTAAAATTTTTAAATATTAGGCCCATTTTATGAAATCATCAGATTCAGTTCATAACTAAGAATTTCTGTGAATACCAATGGAGGGACGATAAAGTAATTGATAAGAATGAGCTCAAAAATCAAGAAGTTATACTTTTTCTTTTTAGATTTAAATTTCGAAAGAGTATTGTTTTTGTTTTTGTTTTGTCAAAAACTACAAATTTAACAATATTAATATATATTATTTAAATGAAGATTTCCGGTAATTTTAAGAAATGTATTCAAAAATTATTTGAAAACATATCTAGTGGCAGTGATTCGAAGGTTGCAATTTGTGCTATACTTAAGCATATAAGAATAGCAAGTAGATTACTTAATTTTAATTGTAAACATAACAAACAGTATCACTTTTGAGAAATACAAAATAAAATTTCATTTCGTACAGAATAATTTCAAAAGGTATTATATCAGCCTATGTATGTGGATTAAATCAGCATAGCGCATTAATATAAAATTTGTTTGGCAGGTTTGTCTGCGGACTTATGTTTATTAAAATACCTCCATAGAAAAAAAATCTATGAATATTTTCGGTGAAATTTATATATGGGAATTCAAATGTGAATTTCTAAAATTATTGTTTACCTCAATAAAAGTACCTTTGACAAGAAAATCAATTGGAAAGCGAACAAAACTAAATTTAGTATAAAGTAGATGAATTTGATTTTTTAGCATCTAAAGCTGTTTTACACACAATTCACTTAAATATGACAAACTGCTTTCAGTTTCAATTTGAATAGAGATTACAAATTTTTCGATTGTACAACATGACTACGAGAATAGGGTTGCTTATTTAGATTTGATGATTTGGGTATAATTTTTTTGATGATTTATAGTGTTCTAGCTAAGGCTAATTTTCTTCATACCAAAAGGTTCCTCATGTAAAATGCTTCTAAAAGCCATTTGGCATAGAAATATACTTAACCTCCTCGTCATGAAAAATGAACTTTTATATTTAAATACCCGGAATTCGTGTCAATTGTTTTAAAGTTCGATTTCTCAAATATAAAAGTTTATAATGTTTTAAAGGAAACTTGGATTACAGTATTGAATGAGCAAGAAAGTTACGGGGTAATTTTAAGAAATATGTATACCCAAAAATTATTATTCCGAAAAGTGCATAAGGAAAGTTGTGGCATAAAGCAAATTCGCTAGCTGCGACATTTTTCTTGATGATGAAGATGACGACGATGAAAGGTTTTTCAAAACGCATGTTGCACTCTACCACTTTTCCTTTACATGTGTTGGTTAGAACAAGACTTAATTTTAATTAATAACAAATTAAAAACCGAATACGTTACCAAGGTAGAACTTACTTAATCGGCACATATTTCACAAACATGTACATATAAATATCTATTATTAGCATCTCGAATAATCAAAAAATAGTAGTCTTACAGACCAATCTTTTTATTATATAGTTCCACCATTTAGTCGTTATTACACCAACTGGCATTTTTGAGCATAGTTGTAGTAAAACTGCAGCATTTTTAAGATAATTCTGGTCTCTTATCTTAATAATCACATATTTTTAGCTGGTGCACTATTTGTATTTCATACTTTAATTCAATTGATACGCTCATGTAGTTCGAAGCAATACAAACTTACTTCTTATATGTATCTTATATATTTGACACAAAACGAATCAAACACTACAATTATTCGTACACATTCTAGTCTAGTAAAATACAGTTTAAAATCTTCGACTTGTAAAAATACCTACTATTTCTTGTAAAATGTTTGGCTGTTTATATTTTTATCTTGTAAAGAGATCAAAAGTTTTCTTGTAATTCCAGTGGTATCGTTATCAGTTGTGTATTTTAGTAGCATTTGCTTCTTATTTTTTTATCTGTTTGATTTCGTTCCGGTATTTCCGCTTATTGTCGTCGATATGTTTTTAAAGTTTCATTATAAATAACTTTTCATTAGATCCCCGACTCTGTATTGATTTTGATTTCCCACAAAGATGAAAACGGAACATAAAAAATAATATGTAAATGAATAAATGAAAAACTAAAGAAGGAAATTAGTACAAAAAATGTTTATTCTCTTATATAAATTTGATTCTTACAAAATAAAATATCTTCAAAAAAATGAGAAACTATACCGTTTCGATATATTATATAGTATTTATCTTGTTAAATAAATGAAATAGGACAAATGACTTTTTTCCATATTAGTTTCGTGTTTTTTCTGCTTTCAATATCTCTTTTTTTGTTTTCTTGCAGTTTTTCAAATGTACTCTTTTTGAATTTATAGTGTAATTCCACTCATTCATCCACATCAAAGAACTTCGGTACATCAATATTAATTAAGATTTGAATCATCTCCAAAAATAAGAGAAAGTAAAAATAAATAATTTTACATGCACTTCGTTTTTTCCGACCGTCTTAATGCATTTTATGCTTTCTTCTCCTCCTCGATGGTTTCTTTGGTTGGAAGCGGATTCTTCTCGCAAGTTTCAGTATGCTTCAATTTGGAAGAATCGAAATTTTCGATGCCCGAAATAAAGTTTAGTTTTTCCTTTTCGAGTTCAATAGCTGCAAAGAGAACGAATTATTAATTTTATATTAGCTCATACAATTAAAGATAATAATATTACACCTAACAATGAACAGATGAAGTTATAGAAAATCAAATAGTATCTAAGATTAAATAACATAATGCATGATAGTTTTTTATTAATCAAAAACAGTTAACTAATGTATGTTCCAGTATACATATGTTGTGAAACTGTTCATCTCTATTTGAAACACTTTTAATGGAATTCATTTGCAATAGAACTACTCACCTTTGTTATAAGATGTTCGTAAAAACAAAAATAAAAATTAATTTGCTGGCATGATAGTATTCTTTTTGTAGTTAGTTACCTTGCTGCATTTTTTATTAAGGAAATTCATTGCTACTTGAAGATGTTTCGTAAGGTAAAAACTTAAAACACTGCCATTTAAGACATCTTCAAGGCATCAAGGAAAATTGAAAGTGAAAATACATGCCATTTTTGGTAAAGTACAGGAAAGGTAAACTGACGCCATTAAAAATACGAATTTGGTAGTTTGAAAATGAATTTGTGCTATTTACCTCAATAACATTTTATTCCCATTGACATTGGAATTATTGACGAACACTAATTCAATCAAATTCGTAAAAGGTATAAACAACATTTCAATACAATATTGATCACGTTTGATTAAATTTGATTAATAAATGCAGTAAGCATTTCCGGACCATGTGCATTGGATTACATTCAATTAATTGCAGCAATAGTAATAAATGGGTGCAGCCCCCACTTCCTTTACCGATTCCTTCAGTTTATTAACTTAATTGAGATATGAGTCCGATAAAAGCATAAGCAAAATTCGATTAAAATCGATTAATAAATACGGCTACTATCGTGTCTTGGTGATATTGATTTTAATAGTTATCATTTTCCTTCGCTATTTTCAGTGTAAACAAAAATTTGTCGATCTTAAAATTGAATATGCCCAAAATAACCCATTCATTAAATCAAATCATATTCTTCCCTTAGCGATTTAAATTTATACCACGGTGTGGTTTGAATTTCGAAAACATAAACGGATGCAGCGGGGAATTGAACCGTAAAATAAATGATCAGCGTGAATGCTTCAGACTACACTTCATCCCAAATTAAATTTCTTGCAGGACGATCATAAGTGCTCAATTACATTCAAATTTAAAAAGGTCTAAGTGCACTTGTCAGATTGTTATGTTTTATTACCTGTTTTATCGGGTAACGGATTTTTCTCCTGAGTTTCTGCGTGTTTCAGTTTTGATGGATCAAAAGATGCAATGCCGGCAAATAAATTTTGTTGTGTTTTTTCTGTTGCAACATCTGAATGAATAGAAAACGAAATTCATTATTAAAAACTTAGCAAAGATAAATTTTATAAGAAAAAAGTTAATGATTTGAAACAAGAAAATAAACTGATTTTTTTTAATACAATTATTTAAAACTTATGTTAACTTGAGTTAAAAATCCAATGGCACGAAAAAACAATTCAAACAGCCAAAATGTTATCCCTAAATAAAAGCATTTTAAAAACTGATGATTTTAATTGGAAATGCTTTGTGCTACTTGTGAATTGTGTACGTAGCTTCGTTATCCTCCTTAGTCGTGCAGTAAATTGAAGAAAATACCGGAATGTGCCTTATTTTACCATAGACCAAGAATTAAATCGAAATTTATTTTAAAAAAACTTATTCAAACACCAGTGGAATATAAATAACCTTTCAATTCCTGGCAATTAAAAACATTTTTTATTTAACATAACAGAAGACGATCCCAACTTCTTTTTCTCGCCAGACGTTTTCGAAGTTTAACGTAATCGTTGAATATCACGAATTCTAAGACTCATTAATTGGATCAATGTGTAAACAGTTAGGTTATTTAAGTGCACAAAGAATTAACAGAAGAAAAGCGATGATAATTAATTAATTGGTAAGAGCAAATTGCGAGCGTAATTAAGCTGTTGAGATTAAATGAGCAAAAATGCACGAAAACTGAAGAACTGCGAAAAATGGTTATTATTCAGCGTAAGAATTTATCACTGCATTGTCTGGCCAGTCTATGCCTACTACGCAGACGAAATAGACGATTTTATGCAAGACGACACAAGTTAGTTAGCTTATAAAAATTTCCACACATTCCTAAGAGCACCTTCAGCCGTAGGCAAAACAACTTTGAGATTTGTTTCTGTGGGTTTCAAATTTGATGGATCAAATTGCTTTACGCCATCTAACAAGGATAATCTCTGTTTCTCTTGTGCTATGTCTAATAATAAAATCAAATTTGTTTTTGTAACTTAAAAATTTTGATCTAGATCGACATAAAAAATTATTAATTTTCTTACCTTCAGCTGTGGGCAACACGACTTTTTCCTGTGTGTTAGCATTCTTCAATTTCTCTGTATCAAATCCTTCCAGTTGGCTTTTTAAATCGGTGGCAACTTTCGGAAGATCTTTAAGTGCTGGGGCAGCCATTTCGTTTTAACTGAAAAGTAATGAAGAAACATAATAGTTATTATTATTTGAAGAAAAAATTATTGCTTTTAAGGAGATTGTCGAGCTTCTATAGAGCATTATTAGACAGACAACTAAAATCAAATTAAAATTAATTAATTATGTAGCTTAGTTCAATTCCTGCTTAAGTTTCCTTCAAGCTTCACTTAATATAAGCCTGATTTTAAGCTCATTTAAGTTTTCAATGTCATTACACTTTCAAGATCTCTGTTCGTGTAATAGTTACTTTGGAAACTTCTGCTAAACAAATAAAATTTTTCATAATAATCTCCATGGTTTCACCATTCATCTTCTAATTGTATTGAAACGAAATAAAAAGTTAATTATCCCTCATAACCATTCGTCAAGTTTTTCTGAATAGAGTAAGGGAGCTTTTGATGAAACTGGAAATAATATATTACTTCCATTCCCTTACTCTTACCTAAGAATAACAACTCTGATTGAAGTAATATCGTTTTAGCATTCAAAATACAAATCCTCAAAACGAGAAAGCATAAATCAGTGGTAATCCTTAATATCCAATCAATGGAATGGAATCCTTTTTACCAGAAACTCCAAAATTATTCAACCAGTTTTCGTGGAATCTTTTCAATGTCGCCGCATTGGATGTGGTAATCTGTTCGCATTATTGATCCGCCATGTCTCCACCATCGAGGCAAATACTTGGTACATTTGGATAGGCAAGGAAACCGTGAAAAGCCTGCAAATGGTAGGAAGAGGGATGCTATTGACCGTACCAGGGAAAAAGTATCTATCTCTATGACGTCACGTCTGCAAATTTCCTCGAGAAGGGTAGCACTGGCAAGAACAATGGCAGACGTGAAATTTTATGCCGGCTTTCTGTATCTGCATACATAGGCGGTTATACAAGTGAGTCATTAGGAAAAACCAAGAGGAATTACAATATTTCAGGATTCCATGGGTTATATGAAGCGAAAAATAAACCCCTCAGCACAAAGCTGCGTTCCACCCTGGTTAAAAAGGCAAAGAAAACGATTGTGTGGGGTCTACTGCTTTTAAATTGCCGGCACATGCTGTAACAGCTGACTCTGTCGCATACACGGAGCTCCCATGCGAAAGGGTGACTGAACTTTTTCGAGCGTTGCTAAAAGCAAAAATTAGCATGGGCGGAGTGTGCATGTGGGAGTACACTTAGATTCGCACGGATGCAAAAGACGAAGGGAATATGTAGGACTGCGTTGCCACAAAATCGATAAACACGTACTTGACATAGTCATCCTTGTGCATATGGCTCTCGTTTTAGTCACTCGTTAATTAGACTGCGGGTGAGTAACGAGTCTGAACATAATCATGTCACTGGAATTGGAGGATTTTGATCTAAAAATATCTCGGCTTTATCAACTATATGTAGCTCAAGGGACGGTTCTTATGGGTTTTTATGCAGTCGCACTAAAGTCGAGATCGTGAGGAGAAAGATAAACATATTCTACCCAACAACAAAAAAATATATGAAAAGAAAAAAGTCGACCCCTCATTCGACGAAATGCACATTTTTCAATGTCACTATTTCTGGGCATCGTTTCCTGCCTTTGTATGCTATCACGCTTTCTATGCTCCATACATCCGAACTCCGAAGGCGATTCATTAGCAGAGAGGTGAAACATGCGATTGCAGTACATCCGCCGATAGGAGATTTGGTGCGAGTCAAACGGAATTGGTAAAAAAGACAATCGACTCTAATTAGAGTTGTCAATCTGCGCAGCATTAATAACCTCTTGAAGAAATTTGCACAATGTTTCTATTTGAGTCCGACTGTAAAATGGAAACTTTCACCTAGTACCAGTCGTAGGCGCTCCTGCTTCTACATGCAAAGTATTTTTACCTCATCCGACTTGCGGGGATAATTTTAGACTTTGAACTTGAATGTGAATCTTCTTGGCTCCGGTGAATTCTACCTCTAGTGCTTCATCTTCGATGGTCCATTGATAGAGATTAAAAAATTGCAGTCTCATTCAAAATAAGCGTGCTTTCGACGAGGCTGAGACACTTTCTCGTCATTAAGAGTAAGATGGTCAACAATTAAGAACTTGTCTAAGATGCTTGTCGAAGCAATTTTATAATTAGATGATTGGAGAACGGAACGCTATATTAAATTTAATTAAAAGAAAATCACCTTTACCTTGCGAATATTTGTGATGAAATATTCGTGAGAGAATCTTATTTATATCTTTGCAAAATCATGCTCCATTTTCTAGCTGCTTTGCATTAGAAGACTAGATGCAATTGCGCAAAGCAAATTCCCTAATAATAATATGATTTTATTAATAAGTCCGAGGACAACGTTTTAAAAGATTCATTATCTTTTTATGTAGAACAGGAAAGAGATATGTATGTGTTTATTTAAATACTCTTATTAATTTCGAATCTTTTAGAGTATTTAAGTTTGTTCGATTAAACTATTTGAACATTTGAAACTATAAATGCATGTGGTGGAGGAGGAATTTGTAATATTTGATGCAAAATTTTAAAGCAGCTATCATATTACTTTTATTCTTCGAGCATAAAATTTTATCTCCCTTTCCACAGCTTTTCATGTGAAACCTTAATTAGTAAATAAAACAAATCATCCAAATAAATTCAAGCGTTAAAAAGTACTCTTTGGTTGAATTTGGTTAAGATGCGAAGGGCAAATTTGATATTATGAAGCATTTGGAGTATAAGAAGTTGAAATTAGTTTATGAACTAAGGGATACGAAATACTTCGACTCTAATGGGCCATCCCACATCTTTCGTGTATTTCTTCAGAGAGGCGAATGCAATAAAATGACCGAACATTGCCCAGTATCTCAGCTGGCCCTATCATTTACCATGAGATTAAGCAAAAAAAAAAAAAAAAAAAACTTCTCATTCATAAATATGAAAGCAACTGAATGCGCATAAATAATAAAGGTGAACTTAATCCTCGGGGAAGCTCCATTAAAATGAAATTATAGGCAACGGACGAAATGTTCCCGAAAAACAAAAGTTAAAGTCTGAAGTATAAAAATAATTGGAAAGCCATAATTTCATTAGTATTGAAACTACATATAAACACCAAAAAAGTTCGCTGTTTGCACGCGGTAATATTCTTAGTTACTTTTGCTACTTAGGTATTTCATAATCGAACTGAGTACGTTCCTAAGTAGCACTCAAATAAGAACGAAACTATAAATTCCAAAATATGTAGATAAAAATTATTTATTGGGGTTGTATATATATGTATATATATACATATAAGAAAAAGCAGTAAAACTAAATTAGGATGAACTTCTGGCAAAAAGTCAAAATTTTTTTTTTCAGTCAGCTTGGGAGTTGCGACATGTATAGAATTCGTAAATTAATCAACAACATAAATATTTTTAAAAACAAAAGCTTTAAGTGAAACAGAGCAAACATTATACATATATGTATATGTATGTACTTTTTTATATTCTATGCATACTTATGCTTTAGTACCACAAAATACATGTCTTGGCTCTCCTCATTCCTTATAAAAATTAACAAATTCCAATATCATCACTCTTTTCCTTAGAAGAATTAAATGAATTAATTGTATGAGTTGTAGAATATTTTAAGCATTTAGGGAATTTTTGGCGGTTTGTAATTCAATTATTGAAAAGCGTCATAATTGGCCTGCAGAGCATTGCGGCTTATTTAAAATTCAAAGATATTTTTCTCTGCTTTTTTCATTGCCATGGTACAAAAGTTACACTTGCGCAGCTTACTCATCGCCTTTAAAGTCAAGTTTAATCTTGTTTAAGTAACTTGTGTAATGAGAATCTTGGCGTTTGTGGTTCGTTGATCGCGTTTTCTTTAAGAGATAATTTTCTTCTTCTTTTTTCCTTTTATTTTTTTTTTTTTAATCGTCGACTTCACTTGTATTGTACTGCTTGTTCAATTCCAGTTTTTCTCCGTAACCGTCGCTGATTTACGGCGATGCATCTCGCTTACACAGCATGTAGCCAGACATAGGTGCAATTTTTTTCTCTTGTTTTTAACATCTTACAGACTGGGAAATAAGGTCACCATATGTCTTTTTTTGGAATAAATTTAAAGGGTTTTGATAGAATAAAGAAGTATTGAATTGAGTAGAGTGATTTTGGCAGTTTTGTAGATCTGATAAGCACCCGGAAAAAGTGCCTTTGATAAATGGCACGTATTTATCGGCGAGTGAAATTTTTCCAAAAAAAGAACTAAAGTTTAAACAAGCGCAAAAACGTGACAAGTAACTAGAATATCAATGTTACTGTAATCTTAAATAAAACGAAACAGTGTGCACTTGTGCGTACCAAAGGAGCCAAGTAGCTACGAAGCGGTCTTGACATAAATTTTCATTTATGGCCAATGCAAGCTCCACGTGCTAATGAATCACTGAAATCTTACATAAGTTGAGACTTTTGTCTCATTATACCTAAATAGTTAAAAGAACAAAATATAAGCATTAATTGCATTGAGAGAAAACATCGTTCTGTGCAGGCTGCCAATGTTGTGATGTAGGCTTTTTAGGTAATTCAATAGCACCTCGTTCTAGATGTATATGGGGCTCAAAATGATGACGAGATTTACCATTCTCATTTTCCACTTTTCAAATGCGTGTTAAACAAGCCTAAACAAAGAAATATTAGGAAAAGTGTATTCGTAGCTTATTACAAGCCTTTTTAATTTAGTGGTATAAGGTCCAAGCAAAATTGGCGTATCAAATGAATATAACTTTAATCGTTTTTGTTTTTTTTTACTGTAATAAGAAAAGCATAACTATAAGTTCTTTATTTATTTTTAAAACACACCGTTTGTACATTTTCAAGTTAAATATTTTCTGTCTTCAATTAGCCACAAGTGGCTTCCCTAGAATCAATTAAGATTAAATTAAAGGTGTCCCTCAGGGATCCGTACTTTAGCCTTTACTTTTCACTGTAATTTCAAGGCCGTTCATTCTTTTTTTCTTATCTTGAAAGGAAAGTCAGTAGAAAACGAACATTAATAGATATCAAGTTTTACCTAAGCTAAAAGCTAAGTAAAATTAAAGCAAGTTAGCCCTCCTAAATCCAAAAGGCCCGCACTAATCTTAACGAGTGGACAACCTAGTCTAATTATTCGTTTAAATTTGTGATGATTGAATAAATTTTGTAAGTATGTACATATTTATTATTGGCAATGCTTAGTTTAAATCTTAACATTTAGTGTCCTTGATAAATTGGTATCACACAGTAAATGAAACTAAGCAAAGAACAAAAAATGAAATTGAAAATTTTTAGAGTAATTAAAAAAAATAAATAAAATAAAATAAAAAAATAAATGGGGTCTTTTTCTGTTGGCAAGTCTTATATTACAAGTGTTCTCTGAAAATGTCTTAATTTGTAGAAATATGTTGTTTCATGGAATAAAAATATTTGTAGATTTGCGCAATTGCAGCAATCATTCTTTTACAAGGTTAATGTTTACACTTGTCATTTGAACGTTTATTTACAGCGGTAAATAAAATAATAATTTTATGAAGTTTACAATTGTAGATTAACTCTTCGGGTGAATATAGGACATTTTCTACCAATATCAATTAGTCAGCAGAATGGTGCGAAAATGTAGTAGCAGTGATAGCAGTGAGGTAGAAACATTCATTCTGAGAAAAAGAAAAGTTTTTAGAACCAAAGTCAACTTTAATTTTGAAATTGTTTTTAGATTAATGGAAGTTTTCGGTTATCATCGACTATAAAGCTCGTTAATAGAACACTCTTCTTTAGCAGTCTTTCCTTAAAAACTACACTTGGAAAGAATTTAAATTCTGTCTGAATTCAAAATTCCATTTTAGTTGGAAGATACACTGGGTCCGAAAAAAACCGAACCAACAAAAAATCTAACTTGAATGAGTCAGTTTGGTTCGTCTTGAGTTATACGCAGACGCACAATAATCAATGAGCTTGTTTGGTGCTGGCCCAATGTAGCCACGGCTTAAAACATGAAGATAAAGCCGCACCCACCTACATCTAAAATGTTTTCGCATTGCTACAAACAAGCTAATTATGACCGATAATAGAATATTTATTAAAAACATATACGTAATATGTAGTTGCACATCAGTTTACTGAGAAGGAATTCCACTATTTAGAAATTTCACTTCGACATCTTCTGAAGCTAAATCAGAAAACTGTGATCCGAATAACATATTGAAAATTAGAAGCTGCCTGGAAAAATAAAAAATAAAACCTGCAGCAGCAACGGCACAAGCTGCCAGCAGAAGAACTGAAAAGACAACTTTGTAATAACTCCGCTGCTGCTGTTGCTGCTTCTATCCGCGCGGTCATTCACTGGCAGACACGATTATTCCAGCCAGCCGGAGTATGATTCACCGCGCTAAGAATGGCTCTTTTCTTAACCTTTTCCAGATTAATTTTGCTTGTTATTAATGCATTCGGGCGCCTTGTGGTTCCTAAAATTTCTCCACTCTGAGAAAATTATAAGACGGCATATTTCCTCGTCGAATCAGTGTCGCAAGGGCACAATTTCAAATTCTACTGAATATACGATAATTTCGAAAGACGTGAAAGTTGAGAAAAAGTATTTGCTGCCGATGATTTGAGTCCGTTAAATCCATTTCACCTTTACTGCCAACCATTATTAAGATATAGTTTGAGTAATTGCAGTCGACAAAGCAAAATTGCTAGAATCGAACCGTTGGTTGGTTGCTTCATAATTACCACCGCTGCTGTTTCTATGCAAAACGTTATTACTGCAGAATTTAATTCAGCTACCGTAAAGATACACTGTGCAGATGTTTCTTTTCTCTCCTACAAAATCTTAAGACATTTCTAGAATGAAGCTATTTATGGCGGTAAGCAGTTTAGAATTTTGTCCACCTAATTAACTACAAACAAATTAAAAGGATGTAGTAGACAACCTATGAAAAGTAAAAATGCTCATTCGCTGTTATGAATATTAATGTTTCAGTAGAGAAATACTGTCGCTGCCAGGCGTTATATACCTACCGCCTGTGAATATTAACTACCTAGCGTTATGTGGGTTGATTCTCCGGATACTAGATATCTCTCAAAACATTTAAAATACATTTAAGAACTTTATATCATTAAAGCGTAAAATGTGTGAAATTGTGTGGGCTAATCACCAAAACTTCATTGGAAATGAAAATACTTTTTTTACCTTTATATCGTACTGATCCGACTCAATGAATAGATAAAAGTACACATGAAATGATGACAAAGTGAGCTCTATCTAAAGCAAATATGTGTGTTAAATAAACCATAATACTGCCGGTACTGTCCATTATCAAAACTGTCACACCTATGTTTATTCCCCACATTCTTATCTTCAATTTTGCTTCGACGATTTATTGTAAAATTTCACTTTTATTTGATTTTAGTGTTAACGCTTATAAAATATGCATGACCACATGCATACGTTGACATACTAAAAAAACTAGAATGTAAATGTATAACTCTAGGATTTCAATCCGTATTTCCGCGGATTTTAAAATAAGCAAAAATATATTGCGGAATGTTGTGGAGTTTTACTTTATTTATGAGATACATATGTATATTGTTGTTTTCTTCTTAGTTAAAGTACTTAAAGAATTTCGTACAAATGCAACGAACATTATAAAGGGTTATCAAATAACAGATACACATATATTTTTAATTTGAAATAAAAACAAAACGGCATAAGATATCAATGAGATATTTATTTTAATTTTAAATATTGTCAATGCAGTTACTGCCAATGGTAAATACTACAGGCACATGTTTACTGATTTTTCTAACATGAATTTTGATCTTTTGACGACATATAATATATGGTTCCAAACAAGATGGTGCAACATGCAACACATCTCGTGACACAATCGATTTATTCAGAGAAAAGTTCAGCGAACGTGTAAGTCATCAAGATTGTGCAATATAACTTCGTTGGACTTCTTTCCCGATTGCCTTTGCCCCAGAAGGATATGGTAATGATTTTGTAACGTGTGGCCCATCCTGTAGCCTAAACGGTTTAATGGATTTTAATAAATGAGGTGTCGTTTGATTCGTCTTAGTATTTTTGAAAAAAAGGCCGCATGTGTATTTGCAGTCGGAGGCTACAAACATTTTCATTTCACCATATTGAACTTTCAAATTTGCAACCAATTTTCAAAACAGCGGTCTCAAAAACCAGTAACTATTATATTTATTTTCTCTATTGTCAACGGTCGCCAGAGTATTCAACATTTTATAAGAAACCACCACCGAAGAAAAGATTGAAGTTTTAGGGTATAAGAACAAAAAAAGCTTATTCTTATTACAGACACTATTTATTTTTAAAATACCACATCATTTATTCCGAAGAAGGCTCATCACGTACTTAAGCTGGTTTGATTGCATAACTTGTTAATAAGTAAAAGTTAATATGTGGAAAAAATTAAAACGAAAAGCGAAGCCAGCATCTAAGGAGGTATGCAGTGCATCTGTTGTCAACAAAGTCAATATTGAATTCTTAATTAAAAAGCTTTCTGCTTGCGAGTTTCATTCGAAGTTCTTGCGCTTGTTCTTTTCACTTTGAAATAAGAAAACCAATTTTTATTTTCTCATAATAATTTTATCTCTCGGGTTATCGAACTTGACTTAGGTGCTCTTCAAGGCATTCGTCGTAGCTCGATTCTTGTTTTACGTTCATATTATTATTATCTATTAGATTTGGTTTTCATTTGTATATTTTCCCCTAACTATTTATAGAAACTCCAATGTTTTCGAAGAGATATGACCTTTACATTTTTGGATTTCAACTATTGAGAGTGACTGGTTAATATCACTATCATATTACTGATCCATGGCGTCAAAAAAATCATTTAAACACTATCTATCGGTGATTTGGATACTCGTTTTAAATTAGGGGTCATAAGGAATTTAAAACTGAATTAAACAGTGATTAAAAGAGAGATGTCAACAGTATAATTCACGATATTCGCCAGATGGTTGTTCTATTTTTAATTGGGACGATGATTCAATGAAATTTATTCTACTCATAGTTCTATTTTGATTAACTTGTTAACATATTTATACCTTAAAAGAACAATTACTAAACTTTGAACGTTTATGGTCGTTTGTATTTGTCATCAATGTACACACATAGAAATAGTAGGATAATTGAAATTGTCACAATCTGGTTACATCTCGAGAAATTGCCGCGGTACTGAAAATTCTCATCTAAAAAAAACTTCTGTTGTGATGAGACAGCAAGAATTTCACATAATGGTTCGAGAGTGATGAAGCCAATTTTGATTTAAGGGGATCAACTCGTAAGCAAACTAATCGATTTTTGAAAATTAAAGAGTTATCACTTGTTATTAAAAGAGACATGTAATTTAGTTTTAGTTTTAATAATTTAAAATCTTGTTGGATTGTTTTAGAAGCTTAAAATGTGTTATTACGTTAGACCCGGCTATTACTGCTACATGCGTACTTAAAAAAAAAAAAAACCTAGGTATATATACCTATATATATTAATATTAAAGCCCCTTAAAACATTTTCAAATACATTATTGAGTATTCCGATATTCGGATCTCTTCCTTTACTATTCTCGATTTCCTGATTGGTATCATTTCATTGCTTTACTTGACTAAAATCGTATTAATAAGAATTAGTTTTCTTTTCATTATTTTTGAAATCCATAATTTTTTAGAAAACTTGGTAAAAGCATAATCGCGTAGATAAAATACAAATCAAGGGATAGGCGAAGTTAATCAAAAAACAATTTGATTTCATCCTGAGTCATGAAAGCATGCCTTTGTTTTCCACGATCCATTTGATTGAATTATTGAATACCTGAATTTTTGTGCTCACTTTTGAGTTACTTTCGAATGTGAAAAGTAGGTTTAGTTATGTAGAATGAGTAGATACCGGCGATTTGTGCGTAATAATTATTTTTAATCTGAAGAAATAACATGCAGAAAATATGCCATGATACTCTCAAAAGAATATTCGCTTCTAAATAATTTAAAGTTCAGTCTTTTAGACTCACAATACAATAGAGTATTTTCTCAAAAGGTTACTGCATAGCTATGAAATGTATTAGTTATGTATATTGAATTGCAATGAATGTTATCTTAATGACTTTCAGCGTTCTAAATGTAGAAATTTTATGCATAGAATTTATTGTTTTACACTTTCATTTTATTAACTTTCTTTATCAGAAGAAACAATGGACACAACCAGTGATAAACTTGAACTTATTAACAGTTCAAAGGTACTCTACGTTAAAAGATTTTTAAATTTAGGTGACTAAGGGAAGTGATTCACCTATGATCAGTGACTCAAAGGTAGTAGACTCAGATTTGGATTAAAGGAGGCAGTAGGGTATTGTGATTAATATTAAGTAGTTTCACCAGAAAAGAAAAACTATTTAAAGAAAGTTGGCTGGTTAGCGGCATTCCTTGAGAAGAGAACTCCGACGTAAGTCAGCTTTGTTCGGGCAACTTGTTTTGCACAAAATATGAAATTGAATACTCTGAACGCAAACTGAGGAAACAATTAGCCACACATTGCCTTGCACGGCAATGTGCGACCAGCGCTTGGAATATCATCTCCAGAGCACTGGATATCGTTCTTAAAAAGAAATCTCGCGCTGGAGGCTCATATATGGCTAGTGGTCGGATGGAAGCAGAAGGAAACCGACCCAGCAGAAAACTCAGTGGGTCCCGGCCTAGCGGCTGTCTGGCGGAATCGATGACCGTCAGCGAAGCCCACGCAGGGAAAATCGTTTTTCAATGGAATAAATTCAAAATTTGAGCATTAGATCGTTTTCGAGCCGGCTCAAAAAGTAGCTTTTACACCCTTTATTCAGCCTTGGCTCGCCCGCAGCTCCTCCGGTGACATTCTTCGTGCACTGCCCGGCCACCGTCCCCGCACCCGCCCCGTCTGCGGCGGATAGACACCGCACCGGCACAACCAACCGTGTCACATCCGACCGACGTGGCTGGGATCGTTCTTCGCCTTTTCAAATTAAGATTTCTGAAAAATAAAGTGCAACATACTCGCGACAAATAAAATAAGCTCGCGTTTGTGGCTCGCCACGGGAACAAAAGCGACGAAAGACTTTTGTCTTCGGGCGAAAAAACTGCGTATGCGGCAGTTCGTCCGATTTATGGACGCCGCCCATGTAAATCCGGTGCTCAATGGAATCTTGCAGAAAGAAAAAAAAAAAAGGAATGCTAATTCACCCTTTTGTGCCCCTTCGCGAGTTTCAGCCAGACAAAATCGAACCAAAACCAAAGCCAACCAAAACCATTTGAATCCACCTGGACTCGAAATTTAATTAGAAAATTCGGCGACAAAGTCGCGAATGGGGCGATTTTCGGCACTACTGTACTCGGACTCGCTGGCCGCAAGGTGTGTCCCCGGGGGCCCATTCCCAGCACAGACGACTTCCTCCCGTCTGGAGCGCACTCGAAATTTTAATTATGGCTATAATTTTAAGCATACTCACTTTCTTAGGCGTTTTAACAGATAAAACTAAGTCTTGAAAATCTGAGTAGACAGGGGTCACGGCACAAAGCACAACTTCACCGGCAGACGTTTGAAATTTAACTGAACTCAAACGCAGGCACTCGGGCCGCGATCAAGCCTCCGGTTCCGAGGTGATTCATCTGGACGAAAAAAAGAAGACGCGCTTCAGTGTAGTGGTGTTAAGGGGTTGGGGCTGGTATTCACTAAATTGCTAATTTGCGCTGCCCGCCGTCAAATCTTTCTTCAAATGTTACGCAAATAATTTATTTTCTTAATCTACTCACTATTTTAGCAATACTGTACGCATTATTTGGGAAATTAAGGATTTGTAGAAGTGCTCGAGACACTTTTTACGGCCGCAGACTGTACGGAGTGCACAGGCACACACACTAATTAGATTTACGGAAGCCGGTTACACACACCAGCGTGACAACAGCTGTTTATACACAATTTGGGGAGAGTTCGGCTTTTCTATCCCGAATCTCGCGATATGGCGAAATGTACTAGATTACAATGCTTCTGAGTAAGCGAATGCACTTCCGTCGTTTGTTCAGCTTAAATTTTAACTGCGACTTTTTCACGAAATTGTTCGTTTTTAAAAATCACCCTTACTCGACACTTCGACCGACAATTTATATATCAGAGTCTTTTTGATTCATTCCCAAAAACAGCTGTTAAAAGTTAAAACACTTTGTAACGAGCTCGAAAAATTTGATAAATTGGGAATAAACTTCTTTTCTCGTGTAATATCGATAAATTCCGTATCTTAACTGAATGGCAAGTAGTCAATTGATGAGACTGAAATTTTTAAAATTAAATCATTCGCCGAGAGCCTGGCTATGTTTTTTGGGTAGCAACGCCGAACGATTGCGTGTTGGTATTCCTGAAACGATTTTCTCTAAATCAAATATACGAATGATCGTTTCCTCCCTAACGTTGAAGGAATATAACTTTATTGGGGCCACTACTTGATCTGGTTTCAATTTTGTTGTGGCTTATTTTGCGTTTGATATAGGCTGTATAGTGAATCAAATTTTACTCAAGTTTTATACAGGAATAACGCTTCTAAGTTATTTATTATACTTTTCTCCAACCTGAAGTATCTTTCTTTGGCAGACCAAGCCTCTTTAACTCCTCGAAAAATTTCGACCAAAAGCTGTTAACATATTTTTTTCTAACTTACTGAGTCCTTATCCTTGGGTAATACCCCTTCTGGCATTGAATATTATATTGTTTTTAAATGGTTGTTGCTGTTTGAGAAGTTCTTTTTTATAATAAGATTAATAGTTTCTTCCGACGATTTTAAAACGTATTTATGTTTTCAGATAACATATGCGTAAAAACTCTAGTAATCAGGCTCTCCGATGCAGCATTCTCTTCAGAGGTTTTCCCTAAAAAATTGCCAGTTCGTCCG
Source organism: Machimus rusticus (assembly GCA_951509405.1). Lineage (NCBI taxonomy): Eukaryota > Metazoa > Arthropoda > Insecta > Diptera > Asilidae > Machimus > Machimus rusticus. The sequence continues at coordinate 46,594,302 of OX608051.1, read as the reverse complement.
AGTGTGGAATAGCAAGTTACGAAAAAATTATTCGGAGTGCGGAATGCTACATTCCGGATTTGGGAAAACAATTTCATTACGTCAGAGTGTGGAATAACGATGTTCAGGTTTGTTTTTATCGGACGAAATTCAGCGCACCATCTTGACAATGCAGAATTCGTAAAAACTTATTTATGCCAATTTTTGCATACAGAATAAGTAAAAGGAGAACCTCGACAACCAAAATTCGAATCTTTTATAAAATATTAAAGCATAATTTTAGGAAAGTAAAACACATTTGTTCCTGTAAAGAATCTTTATTTTTCATAAAATATATTTTTTTCAAAGGTTTTACCTTTTTTATCTCTCTCTCCATTTAAGCAAGTTCTTTTCACCAAAACGTTATAAAACACAACTTAATTCATTCTAAATTTGTTTAAATCAGTCTCCTCAAATGACCTATAAAAACAAAAACTTATGAAAATAAAAGTTCATTAAATAATTAATTCTTAGCAACTAAATATATTATTAAGTGGTTAAATGTAACAGAGCTGTATTATTATTTATTATATTTACACGCATCTAAATTAATGTACAAAGAGTTTCATAACGTTTTTAACAGCGCAATTGCAGACTGGGCATCGTTTAGTCTTACTCCAAACCTTCACCGCACAATTGTAGCAGCAACATAAGTGCACAAACTTACTGTGAACGAAGACGCCGTTCTTGGGCTCCGAAAGGCAAATGATGCAAGAGCCGTAAGGCTCAGAATTGTCATCCTTCATGCTCTTTCTGTTCTTAGGGAATATATTACCTTGCTCTGTGCAAGCCGATATACTTTTTACCAAAGATCCACTGCTACCCGCCGCGCAATTATTTTGAAGTACTGAAATATCGGATGAAGTTCTTCTAACAAAATCCCCCGATTCTTTTTCTGATTTTTGTAATTCTATAATGTCTTTCGCGTCAAGCTCTTCACAGACTGTGTCGTCAGAACTATCGCTCTCATGAACCCTCTCGACATTTGGAAGGTCATCTGACATAGTAGAGGAGCTCGGAATTTCTTGACTCGAAGGACCGCCGGAACTAATTCCAGAGTCCTTTTGTGTTTGGGTGTTGTTGTAGTCAGTCTCGGAATTGCTGTCTGCAAAAGCCGCAGAATTAAAATTGTTCGCCATTCTACCAATTTTTGCAAGGGGCTCCTCATTAGCAGAGACCTTCCTCTTCCTACTTATACTACTATTTAAATCATTCGATATATTTGCACATATGTTGACATTTTGTGAACTAGAAGTATTTGTACTAATCTTATCCCCCTTCATTACCGCCAATGATCTCCTCTTTCTCTTCGGTACGTTTTTTGAATAACTATCACTCCAGCTCTCGTCGTCACTGCTCGTTTCAGCAGCACTATTTAGTTGGCTCTTTTTATTACTGCCGTTATACTTCGGCGCACCGTTGTAAAATTTATTCAGTTTATTTTTTGAAAAATTATCAAATTTACCCAAACAGTCGACAACACCGTTTTCACCTAGGGAACCATTATTACAGTCCTTTAGCGGGATCTGGTCCTTCGAGCTAGTGTTTCGAATTCTGCGTGAATGCGGTGATCGAATTGCCTGCACCTTTGTTCTAGATTTCCACTGTCGAGGGCGAGGTGGAAAATGATTTTTCCGTATCTGTAAGAAAACAATGGAAAGACTTTAGAACATAAACTTAAAATAAAACCTTTTCCTGTTTGCTTTTTACACAATTATTAGCCTTCTAGTGTTCTATCACTGTAATGAATTGTCGGAAGGAAGTTCGAAATTTATTTACACAGAGAAATTAATTAATTAAGATCGCATGGTACTTAGATTTTTGAACTACCGTGTCGTTAATATTTAAAGAAACATTAAACACAACACAACATTGAACATAACATATAACATTGTATAAGGCCAATTTATTTCATGCGAGGTGAGTTTTTTTTCTTCTAATATTGTCAATAATAGTAGTTGCCAAATGGCAAAAGTGATAAATAATAAGCCAAGAGGAAATTTCTTATATATGCGTATCAAAGAGATAATTCAATGAAAAATACATAATATGTATTTTAACCAAAAGTTTCGGAACTGCGTCTGTGCTTAGTGAAAAGAAATGGAAAGATCATTTTAAATAAATAAGAAATGTAATTTCAAGGATATGGCTTTTGTTTCGATATTTGGATTCATCTTGAATAACAGACTTTTTCATAAAGCTCCAATTTAGCTCAGCATGACATATTAGTGGCTTATGATTAGTGTTAGAAAGCAAACAGGATAAATATTTGTTACATAACTTCAATCTATTGGAGGTAAAATTTTATAATTTCTACTTTTTTATTATATCTTTTTATTTATATTCTATTATTTCGCTACTTTTTTCTCATTTATATTTTTTTGCATTTTAATTTTTCCTTTTTTCTGTTTTTTTTTTTGCTTTTTCTAAATTTTCTTTTTTTTCCATTATTTGAATAATCTTTTATTTCTTTTTCTTTTATTTTTTTCCAATAAATTGTTTATAAATTCTGTATTTTTTCTTATTGATTTTTTCTTGTTTATTTCTTTTTTCCATTTTTTAGTTTTTTGTTTTTTTCTATTTTGAAATATAATACAACAAAACCAAGACAAGGCATATACAGGTAAAAACATAGGAATTGTGTTTGGGTAAGTCCTTCCGTAAATGCACAAACAAGCCCGATGCGAATACGTATTCCTGAATTCCCTGAATTCTAACCAGACGAATATTGCTAAATGATTTATAAAAATACAAACTGCGTTAGTATTGTGCCTGATTTAACAACAAAACGGGGGTACATTACATGCATTATTTCGGTTAGTGCTAGATATTGCGATTCATATCAAATAAATAGTATATAATGTGCGAGAAATATACAAATGAAGAGCGCTTTTAACAAAATTTAATTAATTTTAAAGTACCGACCACTTTCTAAAACCATGTATAGTTTAGTTGGTTTATAGCGTTCTTGGTAACAAATGATGTTATTTAATTATTTATTTATTTATTATAATACCAAATAATGGTTTTACGATGTTTACACTAAATTTGTTTTTATTTCATTTGAAACTCTTAGGCCTCAGAAGAAACCTGAGGTTGACGTAATGCCGTACAAGCAACAAAATTTTGTCTATTATACAATTATATAATATAAACTCTTAAGAAATCCAATTCAAAAATACTAGAACTTTATAATTTTAATAAACAATAGGAATAATATTGTTAAATAGAAAAAATTAAGGCCATCGTCGAACTGCACTTTTTAACTTACGGTTAATATGGCTATACTCACCTCTGGGGCTGGTTATTTCTTCAGGCTTAATAACGTGAACATTTAAAGTTTACTTAGTTAAGCCAAACAAAAAATCAATAAATAAAAATATTCTGGAAAGCGCCATTCTTGTATCCTCACGAATAGGTGTCCCCAAGAAAATATTTCTTTTTTTCAATAATTATGGTACCGACCGGTTTATAAAGCGGAATTCACACTATTATTCAAATAATTTCAGTTTTGTCGATTAAGATGTCCGCTTTATGAAAGCATGGAATTATTATTTTTTGTTGAAATTGCTTTGCCCTACAGGGTTTTATTTTTTAGATATTTCTGAGTACTCCCCATCGCCCATCTAATAACTGTCGCTTATGCTACTTAACTGAGCAAAAATTAGAAATTCAATATTCTAATAATTTTAAGCATTTATTTACCATTTTTATGCTTACTTCGCTATATTTGAAAAAGCAACAGCTTATCGTCGTTTAATGAATCACAACTGGGAGTGTGTAAATAAAGTAGGAGCAGAAACATGGGAGCCAGAATGATATTTTCTCAGATAAAAAGATGTGGATACCTTTACTCCATTGGAGCGAGGCTGTCAATCGAGCATGCGAGTCCCAAGTCCATACCTCCACCGTAAACAAAAATCGTCGAGCGCACAAATCAACACCAGAATGTGACTAATGAACTACTATGAATTCCCTTCGCGCTAGTAGGAATAGTTTTTATTTTCATTTTATGCTTGCCCGCGGTGAAGGCGGCGACACTCGAATGCTCTGCGTGGCCAGCACCAGCCAGCGTTCATTCATCTGCTCGGCGCTCGCTGGTGACCGCGAAAACGCGGAGCGCACCCCAATACCAAATTTGAATTCCACATCAGGGGAACACTCCTAATGAAAATAAAAAGCAAACCGGTTGCCGCCACTTGGTGACGTTGAAAGCTCCACACCGCTCGATCCATTGCTCCCCGGGACGTGACGTGTACGCGGAGCATTTCTCGGTGAAAACGCTTTACTACGGCTGGCCGGCCGAGCCGTGACGCAGCTCATGAATGACATAAACCGCAAGAGCTGACAAGTCGAAACATGTTCGCCTGCAGCCTATTTTTGTCGCTCGACGCTCGCTCGCGGCAGCAGTTGAACTTTGTATATTCATGGACAATACGTCGGAATGAGTTCAAATATTAAGAAATTATTCCACGCCTCAGCTGAGTCGGTTGATATGAAACGCAATATGGCTAGCTCCGCATAATGGGGGAAGTGTTTGGGCGCAATTAATTGATTTCTCACCTGGTAGCATTTCTCGCAGTAGCGAAACATTGGGTTGTTTTGTTTGTTCTTGCACTTAACGCAGACCCAGTAGTCGGCCGAACTTAGCTCAGAGTCAAAGACATTGTCTGAGTCAGACTCCTCTGTGTCGGCAAAGGCACTTGAGTAGCTCGTCGACGAGTGGTACATCGCAGTCGCGAACGCCGCCAGCATGAACTCCTCCTATTTCACATAAAAGTTATTTCCATTTCCAGCCGCAGTACAACTTCCGAATACTTACATCACCGCTCGAGGAGTTGTCCGAGTACAGATCCTCGCTGGCGCTGGCGCTCCGCACCTCGTACTCCAAGACGTCCATCGTGGCGATGCCATCGGTCGTGAAAGACGAGTTTGAGTCTGTATCACTAGAGTCCCGACAGACATCTAAAACGAAAAACAAAAATTAGTTAACAGGGACCAATAATAATTCCTATTTACGAGTTAGATTTACTCGCAGCTTAACTTTACGCGGAAATAATGAGCACAATTGATTTAATTATATTGATAAAATCGCCAAAAGAAACAGAACTAATATTTCTGAAACCTTTTAACACAAATACCGGTCTGGGTCAAGGTAACATCATAAGAGGAAAAATGATAGTGATACTGAAATCACAATATTTATCAAAAGAATACAAAACCAGATAGCAAGGATATAATCGAAGGGCAATAAAATTGGCGCTTGGTCATTAAATCCTAAATTATTATTATAATTGTGAAAGAGTTTGTTTATTTGTTGCATTTTTAGGTCTTAATACATATTTCAACCGATCGGTATGAAATTTGACATGCACGTAGCCTAGATATAAATATACATACACATTTATATAAAATCGGAACAATTCCGAAATTTTATGTTAAGATGTTCAGTCAAAGAAAAAAAGTGGGCTGTAACGCCAAGTAATTCAGTTATAATTGGTTAGATGAGAATATAAAATTCCATACAAAAATTAGGAAACTCAATAAAAACATATAGTTCGAAAAATCTTACCCAATTCATTAATGCAGTGTAATTTGAAAAATTTCCAAAAATTGCGAAGATTATGCTATCAACGTTTTTTTAGGGGCGGTTCAATTTCCGTGGTCACTCGATTTTAAAATGATCTCAGAAATACTTGGTCGTGGAAAATTAATAAAATAAAAACAAAAAAGTTGTTTGTTACTGAAAATTGTCCTCGTACAACATGTTTTATTGGCAACAAATTTTCCTTATTTGCAAATCGATCTATTAAAAATCTCATACGTGCAATATTATTTTTTTATTTAAAAGCATCGACCAAAAAAGGATTGTTTAAGATTGCAAGTTTGCTTTCGAGCCCGTTTTTATTGAACATTGTAATTATTTTAGATCACTAAGAAATTATTCACGTAATAAAGGGGTAATTTACACGCATCTGCAATAAAACAAGGTCGATCAAGAGTTAGGATAGATAGATTTTATATTGTAGAACAAGCCAAAGACTGTAGACTTACAAGCGAATATTAGATTTATTGCAGTCCAATAACAGGCGCCAAGAAGCGCGAAATCGCTCTAGCGCCGCGGAATTACTATCTGCGCAATTGCGCTTAGGTGGAAACAGTCTCCCCTGAGTGCAGCACAGGTTTAATCTCAACTTAAGTTTAAGGCCAAACAATCATGAAGTCATCATATCTAAGAACTTTTTGTGTTTATGGAAATTCGGCAATACGTTTCGAGCCTGGCCGGGATGGGATTATCCTGAGGGTGACCCTACGCCTCCTTAACAATCCCCGAGTGGCCCCAATCGTTCATCCAAAAAGCTCCCGATTGAGTCTACCGTGATTCTTCTATCGGAGAATCCCCCAAGCCTGGTCGGTAACAGTCGGGAGGGAGTGGAATGTAAATTTTATAAAACCCATAGAGAAGAGAAAACAAAGGTGAACTTGTGTTAATTTATTTCGCCTCGGCGAACAGTTCATTTTATTTGCACATAAGCACAAATGGATTTCGTTCGAAACGTGTCGAGACATGCGCATTTCGTAAGTGCAAGAATACTCGAAGCTCCCCCGGACAACTCGTTTCCCAAATCGAAAATGATTCACAAGTTTTGCGCCGCCGCCGCTCGCCAGCCGCTGCAGAAATTCACAAAAATTCCAAAATTATGTCACTCCCCGAGCGGAATGCATTCTTGATTGACTCAAACGAAGGTGGGTCTCCACCCTTTAAAATCAGTGACTATCACTGGCCCAAGATGAGAGCAGTCTTAAGTATGCGAATTGCAGCACACTTCCTCCTGAACCCTATTTTTTGCCCGCTTTTTCGAGTTAACCTGCTCGTGTGCCGGGTACTATCTTATATCAATAATTCGCCTCCGAACGCTACTGGTTTTACATTATTACCGTGGCCGGCTGCTCCGTTTCACCACTCGGTCTGGGGGCAGCTAAAAGGTTTCGGGGAACGGGCGCTCAGGTAAACAAATGAGGGCAATAAAATTATACAAATTCACTTCTTTGCTTGTTTTTAATTCGACCCAAGTCAATATCAGCGATAATGAAACACCTTTTGGGAGCTTCACGCCAAAAGCTGGCGGTCATTCTACTTGTTCTGTGAGTTTGTCAACTCACGAGGGAATACCAACACCGTAATCTTTAGAACGTCCGCAAAAAACAAAGAAGGTCTGATAAGGTCCTAACATTTTGAGTTTGTCACGTATTCCACACAAAATAGTTAATTAGTCAACCCAAATTTCGGTCATGAAGTAAAATCTTGTTATAACGAACAGCCGTTTTCTTAATCGTTTCTGATGGTTATATATAAAATTTTCCTCCAACTTCTTTCGTTATAAATAAAACCTCAGAAATTATTATACGCATATACATACGCACAGTATGTATACATGTGCACAAAATTTGTATGATATGTATGCGGCTTGCATTTTGAATATTTTCGTGATTTATTTATTTTTTTATATTTCCTTGTTTCGAGACATTTTCAATTACCCTTAATCTCCAAGAGCATTGAAAAAACTTTGCTGATTAGAAAATAACTCAGATATGCTATTCTAATATTTAAATATATATATATATGTATTATGCGATAAAAAACATCAATAAATTGTGGTATAATTTATAATCGAAAGCTAATAAAATAATACAATCAACAGAAGGTCAGGTACGGACATAAAAAATAAACTTCCACTTCATATTAAAAAAGGTATAATGCCAAACTTGAATTGACTAGAAATGACGGTGTGATACACCACAAAAATATATAATTAGTGCAACAGGTGCTCAGCAATAGCCGCTGAGTTTATTTTCGGCAATTATCTAACATTGCAACATTTTTAATGCGTAGTTAAAACTAATAAACGAATTAAATAATATATAATTATATGTATATAAAGCTTCTTCATTAATGAGTTTTATTGTGATAAACCGGAGGCGCGTTGAAGATTGAATTAATTACTTGAATTGAAATTAGGCGAATCTTAACTTGAGAGGCACAAATTGAATTTACGTTTTCATCAAGACTTATTCTTGAAGTCGCATTCACTAAAATCGACTCGCCTACTTATAACTGAACTACGTGTAATAATTTTAATGGGAAATTTATCGACTGTAGAACTATTATTCCACTTGTTTTCCATGAATTATTTTTCGGTACAGTAATTCCACTGATATTAGGATGTTCCTATTGCAAAATTAGTAAACAGTTTCATATGTATGTAAAAAATAAGCCCTTAAGGCACGAATCATGAATTTATTATTTTTAAATTATGTATATGTTGCATGTAATAATAATATTGTTTCCTGCTTTCATTAATTTAAGGAAGATTTTATGCTAGAAGACAGGATTGCTCACATGAAGAATCGTGAAATTAAAACTACCTTTTTTCTAAAAGTTGTTGGGAAAGTCAGTTTTAGTTTTCTTTAGAAATATTTACAATTGCGATTACTAAATATTGTTTTCTCCTGTTTCAACCTAATTTTGCTGCAACCATTTCGAAAATATTGATTTTTTTTACTTTTTTGCCTAGCTTTATTCAGACATTTAGCTATTTGCATGCAACATATACATACATATACGTAAGCGCATCAGCCTTTTGACAAAATAAATATTTTGTATGACACTAGTGTGGTTCAACTATTATTTTGCACAACGCTCTTAAGACGTTATTTTTACTCAATAACATCAAACATATTACGAATAATATTTGGCTTTATGACATTACTTATTGAAAGCGTTTTTCTTATGTTTGACCATAATAATGGGTCAAACGCTGAATCAGATATGAGGGGTCTAGTTGCAAAACCCGTTAAAACGGTTTCAGAGCAAAAACAGTTTCGATTTAATAAGAAGCTACTTCATTATTCCAACCATATTTAGTAGATAATCGTCAAAAAAACCCACAAAAACCCTATCAAATCAGCTTACAAAAGTAGCGATTTTCTCAAATACCTCTAAAAGAGTCGCGATGCGCTGCAAAATTCGCTAAAACCTAATCAGTCAATCACAGTACGGCATTCCTATCACGTGACGATACAAATAGTATGGGGAATTTGTTAACAAAGTAAAAACATTCTGCCGGTTTTTGAAGTTTTTTCGCAAGAAAAAATGGATGATTTAACACAATTTATTACAATATGTTATCCGAAGCATATGAAACTGAAGAACATATTTTGTGTGAACGGGGTTTTGTGGATATTGAGTCTCATGTATAGAGTAATATTACATTTTTCTTTAAATTTTTATTTAAAATTCAAGGTTTTAAATTGTTTTTTAAGTTTTGTGTTCCTTATAAGTTAATTAATTCTCATACTTCACTACTTGGTCATTTCATTACTGGTTGAATGAAACTATCCACATTTAAAAATCTGTCCGTTGCAATTCCCGCTAAAACAAACAATGTCAGTTGCAAATACCGCTTAAATCAAATGTTCACAACAAAAAACCGCTAAAATGTTTTCGGTTATTTTTCAGTTGTACTTACTTTTTTTCAAATGAAACTAAGTTCTTGAGTATCGCAATACTGAATAAATCGATATCGTTACAAAAGTTTTTAGGTGCTGCCTAATTTTAAGTCTTGAACGGTTTTTTTTTGATTTGCTGTTATTTGGTGAAACCTGTAACTTCAGTTTTAAAAAATGTGAAGCATGCACAATAACCCTTGAAAATCCTGTGCGCTTTATATTTCTTTTTTCAAATACATACATGTGTTAAGGGTGAGGGATTATTAAATAATTTAAACCTTGAGCTTCAAGTACTAATATTCCTCATTTTTTGAACTTGTTCCTTAGCCCGTTGCTCTTAATATAATTATGTATAATATTGTATACTGCCAATTACTGCACCGCTACATTCTAATACGTGGGCTCTTAAAATATCTTTCTCTTCAGTAAGCTTTTAGCTCTAAAGAGTTAAGATGTAGAGGTACAAATATACCGCGGGAAATTTATGAAACGTATCTATATAGATAGGATATAGAAAAAAAAACTAGGAATATTCTCATCAGAGGCGAGTGTCTTCTTCTTCTGTTTGATGTCCTCTAATAATACCTTTGTTATCTTAATTTGTTCTTATTATTTATACTGCATTTTATATTAACCTACATTGTGACTTGATGTAATTTTTTGTTTTTGCTATCTACCTAGGATAAATATAATTTTCAAGTATGTACTTGCATGAAAAGTACATACAAAACTAAACAAAATATTATTACTTGTTAAAGTTTTAAGTTAAACTATTCGAGGGTGCATAAATCAATTTTTATTCGTGGTGATATAAAAAAACAAAAACATATGGCATCATTTTTTTCCACTTTCTTTGATAATGTTTAAAATTTCAAAATTGTTCCTGTTGGGAAATTATTTTAAATTGTTATACATATACAATGCAAGGGCTCTGATATAATCGAGGCGCCCGTATGGCACAAATTGTGCCAATATCGTTTTGGTTTTGTTGCAATTAAGCTCTAAAAGATGAATCAGTTCGATTCAACTCACTGAACAAAGTAAGGCACTTAACTGAATTGGGTTAAAAATTTGCTGCGATGCAAATATTCAAATTATGATTCGAAGAAGAAGAATTTATGTATATATATATATATTTTTTTTCATATATTGTACCGATCAAATAATGACCTTCTAGAGGTGCGTCTCACTTCATAATTTGCCCATTCATCTAGTGCTCGACTTTGCGAGCATAATAATAAACCGATGAAATTATGAAAAGAGAATCGTTCTTTCCTTTGTCCGTGGGAATATTTAGGGTTAGGCCGGCCAGTGCAGGTGGGATTGATTAAATCTCAGCTGAACGCTTCACTGAGCAGCGCTGGTTAATATGAGTAAGAGGAAAACTGAATGCCGACTATGATTTTGTATTTTGTCATGTTCATTCAGGCTCGGTCAAATCGAGGAATGCTTCACCTTCAGCGTGCATCACATAAATTCCGCGCTGATCACGTCCAAACGAGTTATTGACCTTCCATTCTAATTTAAAGACTGATCAAAACAATCTCATTCGCGCGCGCTATTATCATATGTGCGAATTTCTAAAATTCTCTTCGACCTTAAATTTTGCAGAGGTCCCTGTCGCCAATAGAAAAAAAACAGCGGATCCGACCTGGTGATCGCTCAATTGGCAGCTTCCTCCGGGGCTTCCAGGCCGTCCCATCTCATGCAAATCTTCGCGGGGTCTTATGATATTTTGTTCGATTGTTATCTGCATTTGTAGGAAAGGAAAACCTTACGTGCACAATGGGCATGCTTTTGAATTGCAAAGAATTTTGACCGCAAGTGTTTGCTGTGCGGGCAGCGGCAGCGGCAGCAGCAGCAGCAGCTATCTGGGAGGCTCCAAGGTGTTACTAAGCGAAGATTAACTCGTAAGCACATCAGGAATTGACAAGTCTAGTCATGTTTGGAGGTAGAAAGTATTTCGCTTTAAAGAGCTGCGCCGAGTGCCGGCGCGCTTCGGGCTTTCGGTCCGGGGCACTACCATCGGCTGCTCGGTGCTCCGGTGAAAATTGAGGCAGAAATCGGGAAAATCGCTAAGTGTGGCGACTGGCGAGTGAGGAGCAGTGAGAGCGCCCCTCGCGGGGTTAATATAATTGATCACCTCTGGCCGAAGACAATTGAGTCTGGCGAGATACCTTGATTGGGGCTGTTAACTTTATGGGACAACCGATCGCTCGCTATCAGACAATGGACATGTGTTTTGGGTCTCTTCTATGGCGCGCAGCCCGCCGCCGTGAGCTTTGGTCTTCTGCGCGAAATTCGTTCTTTTCCGTAACTTTCGCAACTCTTGGCTTTGAAGTTATTTCTTTCGGACGTCGTTTCTTGCATTATTCGCCCGTCCAGATCTTGGCCTACCTCTAGCTCTGCTGCATTCTCACCGTTTATTTTTAAGCACGCTTCTGTGATTCTGCGATTCCGTGATTAGTTCAGCTTAAACCTTGTACCTTACTGAACTAAGCTACCTATTTCATCTAATTTTTCTCAGGGATGCTCAAAAACTATATAAATTTTTTTACCAACTGCGAGTTATTAAAACTATTTCTTGATGATGAAAAACGCCAAAATTATAATAAGTTTGCCGGATTGGACTTTAAACTTAGTTCATCAGCTTTGTTTGGATGTGGGTCATATTTTTATTTATTTTCTCATTAAGACTCTTTGAAGTAGTATTAAATTTACAATTCGTAATTTCCAAGATCCAACAGTAAAATGGAACCTAAAGGGATGTCGTTTAGAATTTGTGAATCCATGTTAATCAAAACATTTGTTTTATTTTAAAGTAAGAAAAATACAGAAAACACTAAGTTTTTTTAAATTACATTTTATGAAAAGTTGCTTAGTGCTCTGTTGGTCTGCCTTGGATCGATTGTTCGAACCGTCCTCCCTGGATTTACACTTAAAGACACTTTTTAATGACTTTTTTAGTGGCTCTTTCTTTACAATCATTCTTGACATGGGTATCAAATGAGAGGGTTCGACAAATAGAGAATTTTTCACAACTCCTTTTATATAGGGTATTTCAATTTAATGGAGGAGCTTGTTTTTAATGTTTATTATAATAGATATACATATGCTTCTGGGATAAATAACCGCCCTAATAAATTGATAACAAATTTTCAGAATATATTTTATTTTAATAATATTTTTAAGATTTTTTTATTTTATTTTATAACAAAAATCTTGAAATAAAGCTTATTTGTTATACTATAGAATAAAAACAGAAGTTGCCTTGCTCATTGCGAAAAATATTATTTCTTTTTCGGCTGCTATTTCCTCTGTTGAATCTGAAAATCATTTTAAGCATGTTTCTTTTTGTTCATTTTCTTTATAATTCCGTCGCCAAAGTTCTTTGGTTTGCTCGGGCATTTGTCTTATTTTTAGTCGTGCATTATCTGCATTATTTTGGTCTATAAAAAACTAAGATTTAACGAGATAAAAAGAGCACTTCTGAAGAATGTGTTTAAGGAAGCGGCGCAGAAAGTTGTTGGGGCGCCCCTCAACCGCTAGACAAGACCCTCTCTAGCCCTACTTTCCGGATAACCAGGGGTACGTCATAGCCTAAGCCTGCACACGAAGCGAAATTAAGCGACCATGGCATGCACAAGAGAAACATCGCAGAGGAACGGGGAAAAGAGAATCCCAAGGAAAGCTCGACGGCTGCTGCCGCCCGGACGCCGCCGTCCCGTCGCAAATCTTTAAGAAAAAGTTCTTCAAGTGAGCCGCGAAGACTTCGACCTTTTCGGAAGTAGTTCATTATGAGCCACTGGGCGAGCAGCACGTCTGGGCGGGAGCCGACAAGATGGACTAAATCACCTCTATCAATGCAACGGTTGGCGGAGCACCGCGGCCGTGCATTATCAGGAATAAGAAAAGGTGTGCAGCCTCCGCCGCGCAATTCGGGGACAGGAGACGGGCACTTGCTCCGAATTCCGCTGTTATCAGTCCCACGATCCGATGGCGACCGTTTTATTTTCGCGAATTTCACCCGTGTGCAAGCGATTCTGTTATATTTTTGAAGCCCTCGACCGAGGTTGATAAGCAGTCGGGCGTGTCATTATCAAAATACGAGTACACTTGTTAATGCAAGGCACGATCTCAAAAATGGCGGTGTTTACTTACCAGTTTCCATGCAGTGGAAGGCGATGTCATAAGTCGAGGCGTCCGACTCCTCGTAGATCCTCTGGGGGCTCTCCTTCGCCAGAGTTATGTAGAAATACGGCTTCCCTTTAGCTCCTTGCATTTTTGGCGATAGTTCTCCACGTCGGCTCAACATCGGGGAATTTTCTTCCCCGTTGTTCATCTGTTGACGCCATCTTTCAATCTCTTCTACGGGTTGGGGAATTTCTTCGTTCAATCAAAATTTTAATCCACACTGTGCCGCTTTGTACACTTAAACTTTTTTAATATTTACCTGATTTACTCAGAGCCGAAATACTCATTTTATTTTCGGTTTTATATATTTAACAAAATAAAAAACTACTGCGGGCACACGGCACTTTTAAATCGTTGGCGTTCGGTTATTTTCCGCGCACAACTCGCATCAAATCAAACTTGGCACAATTTGCTCACTGGCTGGAAGCAGTGTGTGTCTTCTCTTCAATTCAAATGTCACCACGCTCGGCGCACGGCTTGCCGTTTTATGGAAGTGGCCATGCCATGTCAACAGCACACAACGAAACGTGTGTGAGTGTGGTTTGCGTGACGTTCATTTTCGACCGAATAATCCGGTTCGTGTCCAAGTGAGCGAAAGTCACAATATGCAATTTTTTCATCGGCCCCGTTGAAATGATGTTAAAATATTAATAAAGATTTAATTTTCACCCCCTGCGCGTGACTACCGCGGAAGAAAACTGGATTTAAACTGATTTTTCCTCAACTTAAAATGTGCATCCATCGAAGCTTCCAACCGGCTGCGGTATTTTTTCGAATTACCCCTACATTTAGCCGCGTCGCTGAAATCGAGCCGTGGCTGCGCTTCGTTAAATTCCCCACGCCTTGCCAGCTGTTCACAATGCGCAGAATCGATGCTTCGTTAAAGTTTGTGCTCGCATTAAGTTGGTGCACTGCCTTTTCGGGCGGCAGAAATAAATTTTTGGATGATAAATCTCTCCGCTTAATGGACAATGAGGAAATGTCGTGAAATTTAACAATTTTATAAAATCTTTCATTTGATTAAATTGCTTAACTGTAGACCTTTAAAGAATTTTTTTTAATCAATAATTCCTCGAATCTTGTTAAACTGCATCATATAAGCAAGCAAAAGAAGCTAAATTTACGTCATACAAACCGGAGAATATTTCAAATAATTTTCTTTGCAACTCCACTCCGTTCTTAAATAATGTCAAATTGCAAATTTTATTTAAAGTAACCAATTCAAATATTTAAAATAAACTTAAAGTTGCATGTCTCTTCATGTTTTCCCTCTTTAAAGTAATTAAAAGTGAAACGTTCAAATTTCTAATTTTGTTGGCCTTCGGCCTGTTCTCAGCCAAACAGGGAAAATTGCAAAATGTGCTAAGCAGATAATTGTTATAATTTAAATCTGATATCACAGTTAGGCTCTTGCTTCCGCTAAACAGTTCTACGGCTAAAAGAGGTTCCGGCGTAACCTAAGACCCATTACCAATTGGGAAACAGCATTAACATCTCTTTATCCACGGGCAAAGAGTTTTAAAATAACAAGAGAAATTGAAATAACATTTGTAGGGATCGATATCGCTAAATTGGTTTTGGTATAGGGTCTGAAATTGATACTCTCAGTATCCAAATACATTTGTCAGGATATGCATTGAGTGTTTCTGGTAAGGAGATCGCATTAGCGAAGATTGAATCCACCTCCCTCATCGCGATCATTTTTCAACAAAACCTTGAAACAGTCGGAGTGGAAATTGAGAAGAGATGGAAAAAATATTTAGGAAATGATTCCAGAGAGGTTTAATCGCTTATCAAATGAAGTAACCAAAAAACAAAGGCCCACTTTTTGGATCTTCACTCATCTGAAGCCATTACCTTTGAGGCAAAAATCGTTCGGATTTAAAATTCTGCAGTTGTAATGATTTATTCATTCCACATATTTTCGGATCTAGTTTAAACAATTCAACGAAATTGAGGGCTTAAAGGTAGTGAAAATCATTTAATAATTTTTAAATTTTCTTACAAATAAAATAAGGAAAGACACTCTTCGATTAAATTTTCACTATCATCACAACGAAGGTTCACACAATGACTGAAGTTTTGGGTTTTTTCATTATTTTATTCTAGACTTAGACCAAGCCTCAAAAGCGAGAAACTGCGTAACTAAAGTGCTGTTGTAAAGTTTTTAGCTTAGCTTCTTTATTTGAAAGAAAGACCCCGATTAAATGAAATTCTGTATTTTTCACTATAAGGCTCTACTTCTTTATGGTGGTTGTTTCTACTGTTAGATATTTTCTATTCACTCACCAAAAGCAATAACAGCTAAAATCATTTCAAAGTAATTCTACTAAAATCGAATTTCATGTTCCATGAGTGAGAGCAATTTAGATTTAGTCCCTACATGAACCCAGCTGTTGTAATGATCACAATGTTTTCCTATTATTGAAACTTTTGTAGCGATCGTGCGCTCATCAGAGGTGTCTCAGCACCTCAGACTTGTTCAGTTTTCTAAAATGTTTTCACTTCCAGTCATAACATTCCCCAATTTTATGTAAATGTCGTTTCATATCAGTTTTATCCCTATAAA
Organism: Machimus rusticus; assembly: GCA_951509405.1. Lineage (NCBI taxonomy): Eukaryota > Metazoa > Arthropoda > Insecta > Diptera > Asilidae > Machimus > Machimus rusticus. Next base: position 46,578,011 of record OX608051.1, on the reverse strand, counting down.
TGTGAATTGACTTATATTTCGTAAATGAGTATGAAGTTAATTTGAATTATTAGGGTTTTAAACTCAGGTTTTGTATATTTCATTGCACAATAAAATATTTTGGAAACAGACACGAATAACGTTTATGTATAACGTCGTATAATCTTCTTCATAATTGCAATTTTTTTTGTAGGTTTTGCAAAAGTTTTTAGTTAAAGATTCAGCCATAATTTAAAATCACTCCAAACAAAAATTTTGATTTTAAGAATGGGTATCAATTTTTATCTTAGCTAATCGATTTTTAATTGAATTGGGAAATATATCTATATCTTTAATAAAATAATGTTAACTTTGCAGTTTTGTGAGCTAAATATTTACTAATATTATATATAAGATATTTATTGCATTAAAAATTGGCCTTGTGTGCAAAATATTTTTTTAGTTATTTATTTAGAGAAACTAGTAATACAATGAATTGTATTCCTACTTAAAAACTAGCTTTCTCGGGAACGTAGCCCATATGGCGCACGTGTGCAATATATAAAACTGGTGGTATTATTTTAAAGCTACTTGTTAAAAAAATTGATATTACCTATATCTAAACATTTGTAAAGACATCTTAGCTTGAAGAATGCAGTTGTTATGGTTGATCAATCTAAGGAAAGTACCTACGCAAATTTGTAAGTCAGCTGTTGTAGTGTTTTGCGTTCCTGCATAAAATGTTCTGCTGTACTCGAACCCATTGATCACTTTCATTTTGCAGTTGTAGTGATTTTGTATGACTTATAAAAAAAGTAGGCTAGTGACCAATCAGGCTTTCTTTGGCTAATAAAGAGGAAAGTAATAGGTGCATGAAATTTAAATGTTGGTTTATAACTGGGCTTAAATTTAATTTGTTTATTTGTTCTTTGAGAAAAATTTTGTAAAACCTGGAGCTCAGTTATGGTTCCGAAATTGGCGAAAACTTGAGTTTAAAACTTAGGTAAAGTTTTTACCTCATAAATGTGTTGTCATTAGGATAATATTTATCGCAATAAAATTGACATGAAGCGAAGGGAAATAAAATAAGCAATGTTGAAGAATGCTGTTATTATGATTTATCAATGATAACGACACTCATTTTTAAATATGCTGTTGTGGTGATTCTGCACGAAATGCTTTAATCCGAGACTTGGTCCCATTGATCATTCTTCACATTTGTGGTGATTTTATATATCAGAGTTATTTGCGTAAACGAATTTCACAATGAAGAGGTGAAAATCAAATTATCCGAATTAAAGAAGAACTTTAAAATCATATTTCTTAAAATGATGCACCTAACAATTGTGCCTATTGTGTTTAAAAATGTTCATAAAAATATCTATAGTTTAAGAATTCTTAACACATGCAATAGCATGTTTTCTTTTAAGTTTTATAAATTAAAGAAGATAAAAAGGTAAAAACCATAAAACTCGGTTCAAGAAGTTTGTCCAAGTTGACATTTTCTTAATATTAAATAACCGAGGATATGTTAGTTGAGTTTTCTGCCCAAAAGATATATAATATTATAATTTTGTTTGCGTGTTCTACCACAGCAGGAGAAAGAAATGTAGCATATTTTAAAGATAATATAAGAAGAGTTCAAGTCTACTAAGGTTTTGCTCATATTTTTTTTCAGTGATCCCAAAAACTGCAACACTTCCTTTTTAATTGCAATAACACCAATATTTAAAGCATTATTTAATTTTGTGAAACTGTTAAAGAAAACAATGCTGAGCGTAAAATTTTAACATATCAATTTTTACTGGGACATCATGTAACAAACATTAATCCCAAGAGACGTAAATTACATTCATTATTCATTCATAACATATGCATTATATCTACAAGTAAGCAAGTTTTAATTTGATTAGATACGATCATTTCATGTATTTTGTACATTCCTGAAATATTTGATTAACAAGAGTTCAATTGTTTTCGATCGGAATTGGTTTTAACACAATTACGGCTTAAATATTGGCTAAAAAATCCGGTTGTAAACATTTGTATTGATTTCATTTTATATTGAACATTGTCCAAGCTTATCCAGTAAACATTTGGATGAAAGATCGCCACGGCGAAATATGGATGATATTGCCAAATTATCCTCAGGTACAAATGTAAGCGAAAAGGCTTAAATGGTTTCTTCTTTCGTTAGCCAAGGCGAATAAGAGGCGAAACCGCACAAGACTTTTCGTTTATATTGAATGCAGGAGAAAAGCAGGCAATAGCTGTGATTTATTATTTTTCATTTAGAAGATATCAATGCGATATCATGGCGGAGACAAATTCATTATATATATTAATGATTCCGGCGAAAGTTACGAATGCAATACGCAGGCGATATCATCCGCGAAAAATGTTTTCTTCCAAGTTATAAAAAAGCGAATCATTTTCGTTTCGACATGTTTGCTGGGTTAGCACTTAGCACCTTGCCTCAGTGATATTTAGCAGTGTTTTGGTTGAAATAATTGATAAGTAAAACCTCACAAATGTCTCGTGAGCGAATGCAAACTTCATGCATCAAAGCTTTAATCCTTTTATTTAATTAATTTCTTCATGATAAATCACTTAAATGGATCCTATGCAAGTTTCTTGTGTTTTATTACCAATGGCACAAACCGTTGAGATCTACAAATGCATCTGCGCCTATGTGATCTTGTATCAAATAAATACATTTATAACGTTTTCATTAGTGCTTCAAACCAATTGTGCTCTTTTCTATTTTAAAGCTTCATTTTCAATAGCTAACTTAAAATTGTTTTGGGTTAAATCGTCACGCCATTAATGCAGAAGGAATTTACCTGAAGATTCTGTTGACACACAAAACATGGTTTTCTTCGGCGGTTGAGAAGAATGGTTTTAGTTTTACTAAGAGATGATTTGAATTATCCACTTATATTTTATTTTATTTTACTTTTAATAAATTAGAATCAGTACCATACTAGAAGCTTTGGGGCTAATATTGTTTTTGAAGACGTATGAATGAATTCAAAGGGTTCTGAATCAGGGGACAGGGGAGTATACAAACAAAATGCCACAATTAAACTATTTATGTACTTTATTTTTCTTTACGTACAATAAAGTTCTTTTCTCTTTAAGGTCTATATGACACAGTTAAAACGGTTTAATTTGGTTCTCTCTATTATTGTTTAGTATATAACTTTCATTTGTCAATAATCAATTTGATTTTATTTTTAATGTAATAATAAAGGTTACCTTCCACTAACTATGACTTAAAACGCTAGCAATAGTATACAGTAATACTACAACTTGTAAAGAAATTTAGTTGCATTTATACACATTATAATGCCATTTACTAGGGTATTCAGCTTTGTGAATTACATGCTCTGCTTTTTGTTGATTTGTGTTTTGTATATATAAATATTTTCATTTTATAGTATCTCGCTTATCTTTACATTGCTATTTAAACTTTAATTACTAGATAATTCTTAGTGTCCCACTGTATGACTGATGCTATAATTTTATGCGCCGGTGTAAGTTGCAATGTTTTTTTTTCTATAGTGTCCACTGATAGTTTTAAGGTTTTATGCTTTTGCTTACAATTTTACAAAGTATTGAAGTGGTTTCAACTTAATCTAAAAAAGTTTACTTGGCGAAATTAAATTAACCTATAGTTTACAATTTAAGTAAGGTCTACTCAAAATAGTTGTCGTTTTTTTCTTTTGCTTTTTTATTTATTTTTTGTTTTTGTACTTGAAATGCTATTTGTAACAGTGTGTCTTATAAACAGGGGGTTGGAGGAGTATCAATGTTTTAGGGAGTAGGACTTGGTAGTTGGTAGTGTGAAATCTAAAGAAATCTAATTTCAGAAATTTTTTAATTTTTGGAACAAAATATATGGCATTCATTACATCGATTTGATAATTTTAATATGCAATGAGGAAGGGGGTTTTGCTTCCATGTAAAAGGGATAAATTTGAGGGTGCAAGCATTTTTTGGCTATTTCGACTCTTTTCCTTGACTATCAACGAATGCGCTACATTTCCTAGGTACCCTTTATTTGCGTTAACTTAATTGAAATCAATGTGTAGTAAATTGCATTATCAGGAAGACTTCGTTAGTTGAATGGAAGACATGAAACAGAAATTATACTTTTGCTAATAAAATCGAATTTTTAATCTAGTAATTAAACTTAAAATAAAGCTGTATTTTTAGTGAAACTGATGCAGCTGCATTGTTACAGATTTATATGACATATGACATATATTTTAGGAGAGACGAAACTAGTGGATTTTTCAAAAAGTTTGGTTAACTGTTAGACCCCTGTTTGTTTTACACAAAAAATGTGTTGAGCTCAATATTATCATAATCAAACCGAGTAAGGTAAAGAACCCTACTACAAGGTCTATTAGACTCTTATTATGAATCTTAACCTTCTCATAAGAATTATTATAAAGGTAATCTAAGTTTTCGTTTTTTTCGCAATATTCAGTGAGTAAAAGGAAAGAAAATTAAACACAATTTATGTATGTTGAAATTAGAATGACGACCAGGAATATTTACATATTTAAGAAATTAAGGTGAATATTTCTATAATGAAGAAGCTTCAGTTTACAAAAATTTTGACTAATAAAGAATTACTTAACATTTCATTAATTACTCAATTATTAAGTAGTCTTTAAAAAAAGTGGACTGATATTTTCGTTTAACCTAAAATATGCATATACTTTTCAATTTATGCAATTGCAACAGCTTTGTCTTTGAAAATAAAAAGGAAATACAATATAACAAATAGACCCATCCCAACAACTGTGACTTTGATAACGAAAGTTTGTTAGCATGTCGAGCACACAAAAATAAGTTGCAGAGCTGAACGAACTTAGTTCAATTGTGAGGAAGACATTTTTGTAAATTACGTCTGAGAAGTGTGCAGCAGATAAAAGGATGCACGGAAGCATTTAGGTAAACATACTTTTGTTTATTTAATTATTTGTTTCACAAAAGACAAAAGTGCGTTTAAAACATGAACCATCCGGCCCGCCGGGAGGTTTCCTTGTCGCCGATATCAAAAAAATTCGACATCTTCAACGTCGTTTTAACAATTATCCGTAAACGTAAACAGTACAATTTCCGAAAAATATTTCATCGTCAACAAATTTAGCCAATCGATAATTATTGTCCTCTATAGTACATGTAGTTGAATGAAATCACATAAAATTATAATGTAGTTCTTTTGATTTTCATAGTTTGTAGTATTTTAATTGACCATCGAAAGAACACCCAATGATTCGCAATTTATGTTTGCTTTGTTTTCTTTACACTTGGCTTAAAATTACACCTATAATTTACACACATCGATTTGGTAGGTTTCTTATTAAAGCATTGTTTATTTACAGGGCGTTATCAGTTACCACGTTGCTGGCTGTCCACTAGGACTTCACTACAACTTGAAAATACTTTAAAGCTACATTTCATAATGCCGATTTCTTGTGGGTTACGATTTTGGAGTCTGCTGTTAACAATCCCTATGTACAGATAGAGCTCTGATGGAACTATTGTTTCGAATACGATAAAACACTGTGATCCGATTTGTGCCCTTGACTCATCAAATATGCTTTTCTCTCCTTTTCAGAGTCGCGATATGTTATTACATTTGTGTGACCTTAAAACTATTGTTTGGGTTCATAGTCGAGAAGCATCCATATTAAAATATTAGTTCTTTGCACGCCGGAATGCGATTTGAAATAAATGAAAAGTTTTAAAAATATTAGGGATGATGAGGAGCAAGGGTTCCATTAGAAAAGAGGAAATTAAGTTTTCCCATTTTGGTTTTAACTATTCCTTTTAATATAAATGGTTCTCAGCGAGGATATGTAGAAACTGGGAAACATTTGTGTTCTTACCACAAGTGGTTATGTATTTCTAGTCATTTTTAGTAGCCTTTTTGCCTTCATTAAAGCACTGATCATACATATTTACAAGATTTGTTAAAATAATTCAAACAAAATAATTATCTGAAAGCCGGCCTAGTTCTAGTGTTTATTTGCAAACTAAATTCTTTTAACTGCCCACTTATACCTACCTTTTTGTGTTACATACGTACAATTTTGTGTTTTTTTTTATATTTTGTGTTTTGTGTGTTGAATGTGCAATTCCACTTTTGAATTTTTTGTTTTTGGCTTGAGAAAATTCATAACTCAAGATTTACATACATCTCCGCATATTTAGCTCATTTTAATACATTTGAAACCACAGATATATTTTAACGAGTTTTCATTTATTTTATATGGTGTTAACATAATCTTCCTTATCACTGCTAAGTCTATATAAAAATATACTCGTTTATTTACATATTTCTAAAAGCACTTTTCATTAGAGGATTTTTGCGTGGGTGTAGTTTCTGAGCAGGGACGTAAATTGATTAAGCAGGGGAATTGTGAAGATGATTGCAAAAATAATTTAAAGTTACGAGTATGAAATTGAGGCTTCATTGAAATATGACAACCTAAGGTTCAATGAAAAATTACATTTACTTTGAAATTAAATTAAATAGGCATAAGTATTCGTTTTATTGAGAAACAACTCTCAAAGTTTTACAAACAGATTGAACCATTATTTAATTAAATGGAAATGTTAAGTAAATGTTAAATAAAAAAATGAGATTAATAGCAAGCTTTTCATCAAACAATTATAACTTCATGCAGTTTTGAAGTTTTGAGAAATGTGAAGTAAAACGTAAATTAAGTAAAATTTTTAAATAATTTTAATACAGTTTAACTCTCTTTTCTAAAACTAGAATTAGTTCAAACTCACCAGTCTCTTTTGATCCATATTTTGACAAGGTATTGTGAAACAAATATACTTAAATAGATATATTTGATTGAAGAAAATATTAAAAATTTGTAGATCAATTTTTAAAGAATTTAAAATAAGCGGCATGCTAAGTATTCTTTTTTCTTTTGTGGATAAAACAGCTCATTTCTATAAAAAGCAAAATAAGTTTAAATTTAGTTTAAATTTTCAAAAAACAACTACAACCAACTACATATTTGCGACTGAGTTCAAATGAAACAAATAAAGTACTTGGGAGCATAATTTCGAATAGAATTGAAAAAGATTTAAATAACATAAAGAACGGCAAAAATCTAATTGAAAAAGTAAATGTACAATGTCGCAACTTTTCTTATTTCATTCTAATTTCACTTGGTCGACGTATTTTCTGTAGGTGATTTTATTTAAATTTGTTTATATGTGCACTTTGTAACAATTGATTCAATCCTGCTTTGCTTTTTGATAATTAATTTTTATATCAAATGCTTTTGATTTTTAATAACCAAATTATGTATATTGCGTAATTATGGGCGCGGTCAATATTTAGTATCGAATAACAATAAAAAACAATTAAAGGTTTAAAACCATTCGCTCATGAATAGGAACACGATATCGAATCACAGGTATTGATACAGTATGGGTGAGTAATATTGAATAAAAAGTTCCACATATTTGAACGTATCTATCCAATGACATCAATTAGCTAGTTAAGACAAGAGAAATATATTTGGGTCTTAATGATTATGGATTTAATCGGTTCGGATATTCGCTTCGATTATTTATCAGTATCGAACGGAAAGAATTGAACAAAATGAAAAAAATGAGGTACACTGTAATGTTTCATGAGGTTACGAATAGATGAACATACATAGTTGACTCTTGTGCGATACTGTGATATTTTTGATTCCTCAGGCCGTTTCTAGAAACGGAGAACAATTCGGAAAGGCACAAGGTCAATTTCATAAATTACATAAATGGCAAAGTAAAAAAAGGAGAAGAGACGCATTACAAATATTGAGAATTTCAGAAACATATGTAACCTATTTTAAGTTAGTTTGAGAGCCAGTGTAGGAAGGTTTTTGAAATCATATGAAAGTTCAGAAATATCACAGGTATCCGAGGTAAAGGCTGAGCCAAATCCATAGATTAATAGAAATGCATCAAGCATAATCCGCGACGAAAATATCATAGAATTCACATGTAGTAACAGATTGATATTACTCAATAAACACTTTTATTAGCGTTAAATGCTAAGCTAAAAAAATATTGAGATCACATTGAGCTTCGTATTAAATAGGTTGTAAAATAAAGGAGGAATATGTAATAATGTATCAACCTTAGCAAAGTTGTAGAAAACAGAATTCGCCGAAATGTTTACAAATGTGGCGACTAGGAAAAAGTTTAGATTTCAGAACTATTGGGTCTTGACAACTATTTCTGAATAGTTTAAATAAGCGTGTTTACATCAAACGTTTTATTTCCGCATATTAATATATTTTTAAAAACTACGGGGGAAACAGAACTTTAATGCAAATACATCGCACACTAAAGATGTAAAATGTGAAATGCAATCAATATATATATTTAGTAAAATTGTATGTAATAACTCCAAAATGAGGTTCTGAAAATGTATCCACCTGCAGATGATATTGGTTCTTATCTTCACCCCATTTTTCGTTTTGACTTTTCTTGGTCAGTAGTAACTAATGAAAAATCCTCTTGAAGTGCAAACGCTATTTACATTTAAATTTTTGTATTTACAATATAATTCTTCGAGTCGACAATTTCTTCGGTAGTCACTAGATATTGCAGATGTATCTGCATCTGATATATACACAAAATTTTCTCTGTTATTAATTAACTTTTATCTTACTTTCCTTAATGTTTACACATGATACAAAATTGTATCAAAATTATTGTTTCATCGCTCTAGAATATACACTTTCAATGTTTAACTAACTGTCGGGTAATATCTGTAATATACATCTTCCGTATAAACATATTTCTTCAAAAAAGTATTTCTCTCTATATAACAACAATAATTAGTAGGATATCTACGGATTCTAAGTGTCTTCTTAGAACTTGCTGTTATATTGCCATGTCGTGTGTTGGAAAAGAAATGCGTAATGTAGGCAGTAAGTATGTTCAAAATTCTTAATGCAAATTTCACTTATCTACGGGTTTGATATTAAAATTGTTGCGCTTGTGTACATTTTTTTTGATTGTTTGCATTTATAAAAGACATATCGAATTGTAAAACTTTATATTTTTTATTTATTTATTTTTTGCTTTTGACGAATTGGTGCAGTGCCGTGTTATTTAAGTAATTGTTGCTTTATACATTTTGTTCTGTTGTTAAGTGCTACGCGAACACTACACAGAAAAATGTGTGATGTGATCTACTTTTAGAATAAACAATCCTCTCTACATTTAATAGCGAACCAGGCGGCGTCTAATTGACCGATAGACTAAAACATATTTTTCGTCAGGTTTGGCGAATTAACTTATTCCGCATCTAGTGGGTTTTGGAAATTTACAAAGTGGGACATTTTTTTCGGCACTTATCAGATCAAGGAGATGAGATTTTACTTTTTTTCTAGTACCTTTGCTAGAGCAGTTGATATCTAGTAATAAAACTTTATTGTATGCATGAATTTCCAATAATTATGTGTCGCCGTAGTTCTCCATGTTAAAACTCTAATTAAGCAAAAACTAGTTGATGTTTAAGAAAGTAGGCATTACTTTTGGTGACACTACATAGCGCCTGGTTTGGCGAGTTTCGACAGCATGGCAAGAAAGCGTAATGCGTATCTAAGAAGAGAATTCGAATTTGTGAAGGGGATAAAATAAGTTAAACTGAACTTTGTGCGTTCCTTGTCATTACTTTGTGTGTATATTCATAGTTTAAGGGAGAAAACATATTTTACAGAAACAAGCTCCAAGTTAACAGAAAACAAAAGTACCACAGCAAGTTCTTTAAAGTAGTTTTAGCACTCATTAAAGATTAGTTTTATTATAAAATATCTTTGCGCTATTCTAGGATTACTGCTAACCACATTTTACAGCTGGTACCATTTCTTATCTTTATATTTAAGCATTAATTGATGCGCTGAGCCGCTGAATTCCTGAGCTGTATTGGACATACGTTCGGCTCGTTCTTCCAATAAGTTCAATTTTTCTCCCCTCTCCATTGCTAATTGATGTGCTCGACTTATTTCTGAGGATGCTGTGCTCGCTCGTTGGCCTAATTGTTCTAAACTCGGGCCAGGAATATGCTTGGCAACTGACCTATTTGCTTTGCCGCTTTGCTCTCCAACTAGAAAATTAAGAAAATTATTAAAATCCATTGCCTTTTAAAAGTATGCATAACATTTCCTGGTAAAAAATATTTGATTCAATTGGACTTCTAAAATGAAACAAAAATAACACACTGCTAATTTGAAGATTTTCCACAGATTTCGCCAAAAAAATGAAGAAATCGTTGTCCAAAACTAACTTTTCATAATCTTTATAAGAAACATTTTGAGAATTCATCAAAACCACGCAACCTTACAATTTACAATGTTACATTCTAATAAAATGCTATCCTACAACTGAGATTGAAATTTCGAATAAAAGTAACATAAAATGTTTGATTTTACCTGTAGTAAAATAATCAGTAATATAAAAAGTTTCCCTAAAAGAATCTTTACTTACATAATTCTTCCCTGTCTAAACTTCTTGTGCCGCCTCCGAAAAGTCCTTTGAAGAAGCTCTCTTTTGGTGGTTCTGGCATATCATGCGGAACGAATAGCTCACCCATCATTTCATTGAAAAATTGACTATTTAAAAAGATTGATTTGATTTGTATTTGACCACTTCTTAATTTATTAATTCATTTAACTTACCAGAACTCTGCACAAATGGTGAATTTTTGAATTTCGGTGGGTGATGCTAAGTACAGCCCATGACCCTTATTACTAAAGCAGAATGTCTTGGAAATCCTAAATGATATTGGGACTTTAATTTGTGTTTTCTGTCACTTTGGGGTGTGGAAGATAAGCTTATGTAAATCACATTAATTTTGGCTGTAACATAATTTGAGTGTCTTGAGCTGTTCAATTTCGTTGTTTAGTGAAATTGATATAGGGCTTTTTAATATGGCAGCTTCTAAAAGCTGCTTAATTCCAATACTATGAAACATACCTCATGCACAAACAGTTTTATTTTATACATGGACTAACAATGCAAAAATTTGCGTGCGAGTTTAGAGAATTTTTATAAAATAATCATGTATTGGAAATCTTAAAATATATTTCAAAATTTAATTAAGTTGTTCCTATTTGTAGAATTTCAGTTGGAGTCAGTCGTCGAACCAAACTAATACATGATTATTTCAGCAGGATATATTTAAAATGCATGCTTTCAGTGTCAGAAGATTTGTGCAATAATAAGAATTTTTTGAAATATTCAAGATAAAGCGGAAGTGTGTTCGTATTTTGTGGATGTTTGGTGTCCGTGAGAAGTGAAAGCTCAGTATTTTAGTGTGTGGAGAGACAAAAAGTATACAATTAGTGTTTTAGATTTTTCTAAATTATAAGCTCTTAAAATTGGGACAAAGCGTATAGTTTCACTGATTTTGGGGAGACACAAAACATGTAGACAACAACGGGGAGTGTAATATTAAAATATTTTTTAATATTATATCAACAGCGGCGGTTGATCGGCTTTTTTGCGTATTTACATCGTCCTTATGGTTCACTTTGCAAACTTTACGAATGAATCAATCTAATCGATATTAATGTGACTTTTATTTAATGACCATATGGATTGTGCGTTTCGACTCGCTCGATGAGTTCACACTTCGTGATTCAGATGTGTTGGTCAAATGATTATATAATAAATGACCAATTCACTTTTAAAAATTATCATGAACAATTTGTTTTTATAGGTGATTCTAGTGAGTCTTGTTCAAATTGTATGTTAAAAACAAAATTCTCTATGAACGAACGTATTTACAAAATTATAGAAAAAAATATATTTTGAAAAATATCACTAGGCATATGAAATGTAACTTCAAAAAACACTAAAATGTATGGTAACCAACGGTATCAATGTAAATGTATTTGTACGAGTAGTATGAAATTGATAGCCACAACTTACTGGTTAGTATCCTCGTGCACAATTAGTTGCTGGCCCCAAATTGAGAGCATTGGATCTACAATTCCTTGCTTACATTTTGTCTGAAAGCTAATGGTAACAACACAAAACGATTATAAAATGGGATAACAAAGTCCTGGTGGTGGTAGATCGGGTTTTAGCGATTATGCAATGAGTCCTACTATGCAATTTTTAATGCACTTTTCTTCATAAACGTTATCGATGTATTTCTTCCATATTTGCGAATTGTCTCTTGGAATTTGAGAATGCTGCTCTGATGCTTTTATGGAATCATGCTGTTGGATGTACGCATTTGCTACTTCGACTATGTGGTGCAATGACTATTTTTGCGTAGACTTATGCACAAAACACCTTTCAATGCAGGAGTAATGCTCTCGATATCGTGACGATTGTTTTGCAATGCTAGGTTTCGATTTTATAAATACATACAAAAAAAGCATGCTGGTCGCTAGGTATACAAGCTCGGGGAATGTTTCTACTAATGATAATTGAGTAATTAACAAACTTCACAGACGTTTATGTTCAGTCTAAAACCCTAAATATGCTTTTATATGAGTTGTTCAGGTGAGTGAAAGTAAGAAACGAGTTCAATATTCACAAATTGATTCGTTTGATAATGTCAGATGGAGGTGCCGTTTTTAAAACATTTATAGCCGTTTCGATATTATTAAGGATATTGTTTTACATTTATAAGAAAAATGTTTTTATGTTTCACATAGAAAACTGCGGGGTAAACATACATATGTTGTAATCTAAGCGCTTTTCTATTTTTCGTTTAATTTCTAGCTTAATAAAGGAAGGCTCAAAAAAGGGTATTTTCTGAAGAATTTTCATCTAGATAAATTGTTGTATAATGTTTACTTAGTTATTATTATCAGTATTGTGTAAAAAGTCCCAGTTTTTTGAACAGCTGGTTTTAATATGCATATATCAATGGAAGTAGAAATAGAAAAGCTTGAAATTGATGGATTCATCGATCATTTCAAAAGGGATAAATGCAACGCGATTGCATTTGAAAACGATAATGGATTAATATGGGATATAATTAATCGTAAGTCAAGAACACAAGCATAAATAATATTTTTAAAAATTAGCGCAGAATGTATTGACCTTTTTTGACCTTTGACCCATGTAGGGTGATAAGAAATCAAAATCAGTTTTTGAAGTGAACAGTGAGTTGATAATAACAAAATATTATCATTATTTTGCATAGGTGATATAAAGCAAAAATATCAGGACGAAATATCGTACAATGATATATGGACATTTATAAGCCAACCCAACATATATGTACAGTATTGGTCGAGCAACGATCGTACAGCGTAGTTTAAATTTTTTTGCATTTCGTACTTACACCTTGGGTGCATCGGTTTTTTTTGGCTCTCCAAATCTTAATAACATTAATAATTAATTTGTGTTTTGACCAAAAATGATTTTCTTTCATTGTTTGAATGGTTTATTTTAATCGCTTTATTTAAATTAAATTATTTTTAAATTGAAAATTAAAGCTTTTACCGACTGCTGCATATTAAATTGGCATAAATTCGTATCCAGAATTATTGTACATCAAGGACGCGTGTGCGCATTATCTACATATAATTATTGTGAGTCTATACATAAGTGCTTTTATCATGGAATTTATTATACAGGTGCGTACATCGTGAAATTATCATTGAAGCGAAGTGTTGATGTCGCAAATTACTAGCGCAAAATTCAAATGAAAGATATTTCGTGAATTTTCCCTTTTCAGTTTTTTAATTAATTTCATATTTTGTGCAGTGTTCTACTTTATTTCGAATATGTTAAACTAAAACACGACGTGCACCTTTTCGTGGTTAATTAGATTTAACTAGAGACAACATTTTATAGAGCGTTTTTGGTTATGAGTTTTACACCACTCCCCAAAGCAAAAAATAATATAATTTAATATTATATTTATAACCCTTCAAAAAAGCAACTAAAAAACCTGTTTGTTCTGAGTTTTCATGTTCGTGGATTCATGTGACTTGTATATTTACTTAAGCGTTAATTTACCATCTATTCTAATTAAAACTTATGGAATTATTGTAAAAGAAATAAATTTTAAGGTTCATAGCAAACAAAATCCGAATTTAAATTGATTAAGTTAAATGTTACCATTCCATATTGGTTATCACTCAGTAAAAAAATTACGTAACAACTGTTATTCGAAGAAGCATGACCATAATAAGTTGTGAAACATGTTTATGTAAAACGTTGCCATGGAATTTCTCAGCCAATTTTCATATCTTTTAAGCTATCAGAATCAAACGAATTCACATTTCCGCACAGAAAAAAATAATGCCCAATTTAGTCTGCCTTACTTAGGTATTAAACACGTAATTTCAGAGATAACGCCTTAGCTAAGAATGTATTTAACGTTCGATTGAAATTGTATTTAAATATAATTTTTAAAAATTTATAAATAGGATTGAGTAACATAAATAAAAGTGCAATCTAATAACACTTAATTCAGATCAGATTCGGTTTGTGATGATTTATTTTTGCTTTGGGATTTGCTCTCAGGGTAGGATTTTTGCAATAGTTTTCGGAAGCTACTAAAAATATATTTTTAAAAGAACTGCAATTTGGCTAATTTTCAGTATTATTACCATTGATTCTAAGATAAATAATTTTAAATTATATTTAAAATCTTCCTATAATTCTATACTATGTGATTTAAAGACAATACAATATAAAAAATTGCCTGAATTTGTTTTAAAGTAAAGATTTTAATTTAAACTTTTGGTCTAAGAGCTACTCTCCTATTATAAGTGATTTTCTTGAAATATAAAAAATAGGAAATTTGCCGGGCCTCGATAGAGAATCTTTAAATATACCTGTGCACATAACATACATATAACAAAAAAGGTTTCAAAATAAAGCTGGAGTTGAAAAAAGAACTAAATATTAATTTACGTGAAGTTCTAAATATCTAAGATTTTTGGTTTTGTGATAGTATTATGAGTATGTTTTTGCGTGAATATCTATTTAAAAATCGATGGCTAGAACTGAAAATGTTTGCAGTTATTTATGGAATAATCGAATCGGATAATATGGTATTGGAAGTAAAAAGTAATTTTATATTTTTCACTGATATTTTTATTTCATCACAAACCGAAATCATTTTACAACACTGAAAAGGGTGTTCTTTGAATAAAAAAAATTAAATTTTGGGTACAGTTCCACAACTGTATGAGTGAGTCTACAACAAAGAAATTTGTGCAAGTACATTTATGAAAGTCTTCGCTTTATGCATAAATAGTTAAGGAAGTACTTCGAAAATTATGTCATTTGTTGCTTTCTTTGAAGTAGTATAGTACGCAATGCGTATTACTAAGTCATCGAATCTCTGTATTCATGCAGAGTTGCAGGAGGCTTTTAAAGAAAATTCGGTATCTTAGCACTATGTTTTGTATAATGTGAAATATCGCTAACCGTAATACTTAGAATTTGGAAAAAAGTACTGCTGTCGTTTCTTTATTGGAAAGTAGAAGGTTACTAAAAAGGAAATTTGCATATACCTTAAATCGATAAGCGGTAAGAAATCGATATCCAAGAGTGACCTAAGGCTGGGAAGACTGTAGGACATCAGATGACCGTTGGAAGCATACGCGATCATGCAGACGCTATCTGTAAGACAATTATGTTAAAATTTAGCACTCACTCGCATAGCCATTTTTAAAAAATGGTATCAACCCCTCATGCTGATTATTTCTGCTTTCACAACAAAGTCAGTCTCCGTGATTTGTAGCCGGTAGACACAATTTTGGCTTGGTAGTGCTACCACTCGCGCCTGTTTCTCGCTTACAATTACGATAAATTGCCGGTCGCTGTAGTTATCACCGCCGCTACTGCTGGATGTTGCCGTGGTCCCTGTTAACGTGGGACTCATGCGATTTGTGGATTTCGTGGGTGTACCTATCAAAATATTGAAACAAGTCAACGTCGAAGTCCGGGCCTATCTTATCGCTTTGCAATAAATTCTCGGTATTTTTTCAATAATAGCAGGTGGAAAAATATATTTACGATCTCGTTTCCCTTCGCGGTTTTCGTCCTTCCATGGCTCGTAGGAATACGGAATAAGAGCACCATTACAATCTAAGAATGACATGGATAAAATTGACCCTTTCAGTCGGAATATTGGTCCACCTGTAAAATTTATGTTTGCCTTTTTTATCAGAAGAACTACCAGAAAGCTTCATGGTACGTAGAAACAAATGCTTCAACCTTATCTTATTATTTATAATCAACTGATATATGCATATGCAAGGATAATGAAAGCATTAATAATGTTTCAATATCTGTGCAAAAACCCCTTTTCAATACATACGGTTACGAATAAATTAAAATTTTAATTTACAATTTTTCACTTCATTGCTAGTAAAATTTGATTATGAATTTTAGAAGATTGCAGATTATAATAAGGTTTTATTTACCTACAAAATATTAGATAGATATTAATGAGTATTAAAAGACTGGAGCATTTGAAACTACTATGATATCTCTAAAAGCGTTTATAGTTTCTTTATCCTTACCCAAAATTGATACAACCACGGGTTGAGTTTTCCTTGAATCAGCATCTGGTAGACAAATAGAAACGGTTAAAACTGATCCCAAGCTCGTGCCGACCCATAAAGTGGGTATTAAAGTTGAAGGATCTGTTAAATGAGTTTTAGTGACAATAAGATCTTACTGCACGTTCTAAGAATTACACAGCCATACTTACCACTTTTCTTTGTATAACTATCGGTGAATGCTAAACACGTTACAGCCTCTGATGAAATATTTTCTAAACTAGACATTGATGAAGATCGCGATCGTGAAAAAGAACTATCCAATTTATCTACTCGGCCGGTAGTTGGTAATAAAAGTTGAAGTGTGGAAAAATAAATGCGAAAAAAGCGAAAAAGCAAGAAAAGTAAAAGATTAGAATATTAACTGCTATCGCAGGCATATTTAAATGTTCTTTTTTTTCTTTATAATTAATGGGTGTATCAGGTGTTAACATTATGTTTTTTTCATTAACATAAATTACTTAACTGACAAAATGTTCGCATTGTAACTAATAAACGCTTTTAGAGACAGTTTCCTTATATACATACATTTTATAATTTACATGAGATGTTTAGGGAATTCCTTTCTTACAAAAAGTAATCATTGCTCTAAAAGGGTTTTTACTTAACTGAAGAAAGGTTCATGCAAACAATTTTGGATTCCTTAAAGAAGTTTTTTTTAGATTTTTATTAGCAACAATCGAAGCGAAGTTTAGGTATAAGCAAACGTTATTATTGAGAAGCTTAAGAAAACAAAGCGATAAAAGCGTATAAAGATATTATTCTTTTTGGAAAATTGCATTAATGTCAACTTCTTTAAGAATTTTTAGTATTAATTTAATTCCTTGCCAAGGGAATCTAAAAAACACAAATTGAATATAAATGAAAGAAAAAAAAATAAATTGGAGGAATATCTATAGAAATGAAAATCATTCGTTGGGTGCACAAATAAAAAGTTACGCAGCCAATTGGTTTCTTTGTGCGAAACATTAAGGAGTATTTTCATGCACGATGCAAAACAGGCATGCTATCTCGGTTAAGATCAGTTGTTATAGTTCAGATCATTTGTTTGAATTTATTTTTCTGCCTTCTACGAGTAGAAAAACTTTCTCTGTAAAAGTTTGTTTCTTCGCGATATAAAAATCAAATACTTTCTACCCTTGAATTTTTTAAAGAGAAAAGTTGTTACCCCGAATGATATCTCTCTGCTGTAAAATAAAAGTTTTTTAAACTTTTTCAAAATGTACTGCATTTAGTTTGGGTTTTTATGATAACGATATTTTAGGGCGGTCGTGGTACTTCCATTTTATGGTACAAGAATCTTTACTTGAGGGAAACTCCGTTCGGTACAAGTTCTTTAAGTAAGAAATCAATATACCCGAAGTAGTAACTTTGTGAAAAATGTTTAATTTTTAATTTGTTATTCCTTGCGAAAATGCAGACGCATTGCAACCTGAAATGACAAACTTTTAACGGTTCGACTTAAAACTTACACAGAGTATGATTGGTTTCTAAGAGAAAATTGAATTACTTTACTTGACGAAAAGTTTATGGAATGAATATGGGAGTCTGGAGTTACATAAGTTGCCGAGGGAATGCCCCAAGGTACTTTGAAGAATTTGTAATTGACAGCGAACATATCGTAGAAAAAGCGTACTATCGAGAGGTAAGGAGAACTATTTTAGAAATTAATAAAGAGGATCAAGTACTTCTCGAAGGATTTTACTCAAATAAATAGTTATTTTTTAATTGATACAAAAGCAGAACTTACTTTTATAAGCATATGTGAATTATGTAGGTACTTGGTTTTAATTAGAAAAAAACCTATATCATTAAAGATCTCGCTTTAAATAGTAGATGGAGTGTATTTTATTTAGACAGTTTTCATATCATATCCAATGTTTTGGCTTTGCTGTTTGTCTTTTGAATCTTTTGCTGAACACTAAGTCTGAACTTAGAATGGAATTAAATACTTTTGTATTAATAACAATATTTCGCGCCTGATGTAACTAATGTCCTTTTAATGAGATAATAGATATAATAACCGATCTTAACGTAATTATACCAAATTCATGAAAACGAGCAACTAATAAAGGGTTATATGAAAGGCGGACATGCACGAATTACATAAAAGCTATCGAACAAGAAATATAAACAAAAAAATAAAATAAAAACATATCTATATTTGGACATAAAAAGCGTACGAAGAAATTTAATTAATTTTTGGCATTAGTTGAGGTAGTGGTGGTCGATATTAATTGCTTAGACAGTGGTAGCATCTCAGTACGGCTGCACGAGTATTTCGCTGGCTACCGTTACCACAAAATGTGTTAGGAAACTGATTTTATTTATAAACGGCATGCAAAGAATTGTTAAAAAGTACAGTCGAATGAAAAAAGCTGAGAATAGTATTGAAAAGGTACAAGAAATAGTAAAGTGAGTTTATATATTGAAGAAGTGTTATCCGAAAAAAGTTAAGTTTTGTAAGCTTAGTCAGCATATGATATATGTATGGAAATTCAGATATTATTGATTGTGTGAAGCAATAATTCCCGGTATTAGATGTTTTGTATTTTGAATTTTGTTTTTGCAGGCGAGAGATGGAGAGGAACATCAAGGAAATCAACACAGTTTGCTCGTATCACATAAATTTTAAACAAATCGTAATAAAACATTTAACACAAAAAGACGAATCACATAGATATTATTTTATAATTTTTTTTTTGTATATTTTGACATTTATCACTTCGTGGTTCTTTATCGGAAATTTACATTGAGAAGATTACTACAAAATAAAATGAAGAAAATTATACTTCTACAGAGTTTTAGATAGTACCACATCAAGTTTTGTCAAATACAAACAGAGACTCCAACAGGACACGAAAACTTGCGAATTTATATAGTAGATGTCCGGCTATTACAAAGATGTAATATTATTCTGAAGGAAATGCATTAATTTTCAAAATTTAAATTTAAATATTTTTGAGATTCTTTAAAAGTTCCCTATGACAACAAATTGTTTAGTAACTGTTTTAAACTATTAAATTTGATTTAAATTACTAATATTAGATTCATTTCTTAGAACATTTCCTTCAAACAATAACTTACTTATTGAATGTGCTTTTACATTTAAATACAATACTTACATTGACTCGTTTGGGTTTGACATGATGTACTTTTTGAAAATATGTGTTTTTAAGGATAAATTATTTTGTAAAGAACGAAATAGAATAGAACTAAAAGACGTAAAACTGTAAACAAAACCACTTTCCTTATGAAATATGAGAGATGAAATGGAAACAGAGGAAGTTCTATATATTCAAAAGTACTTGTACTGGCTGTTTTACACTAGAGGAATACAGGTACAATTTACATTGTTATAGTTAAAGCGTTCAAACATTAGTTGTATCTCAAAGCTCCTATCAATTTAACAATTCTTTCTAATCATTTTATGCGAATTTCTGTGGTTTAATGAAATTTTAGCGTTGGTTTTGAGCTAATAATTTAGTAATTTAAATAACTGCATAAAATGTGCGCAAAAAAGCAGCTTTAAATGCAAAAACAGCTATTAGTTACTTTATTAAGCCTGTAAGCGAACCTGTATGTTTCTGTAATTTTAGTTCAGTTTGTCTTAAGAAAGCAAAACACTTTTTGTTTTCAAGAAGCGCCTTGCGGAAAAAGAATGAAGCGTAAACAAGATTAGATTTTGTATTTAACCGCTGTTGTGTAGTTAAATGTATTTTAATATTATTATTTGTTTAAGTAATGCTTATTACAGAGGAGTTCTACATATTGCTTTCTATAGTAAATAGCTAAAAAAACTTAAATGAATCGAGTTATCTAAAAAGTTTTAAGTACTTAAAACTAATATAATAACAGCTAAGAAACATATATAGTAAAAATTTATCAGGGGAGGGTTTAATTAATATTTTATTTAACAACCACTATGGATGTTGTCGGCGTCAAAGAGTTCTAACCAACATTTAATTTAAAAAAAAAATCTCGTACAGAAGAATTTGCTCAGATTAATTTTAAGTATCAACATTATTTTTACGGAATAGTAATTGAATTGCTGTTGATAGGCATTTATAACTTCATTCGGTTTGAATTAATATATGAAAAGATCTACATAGTAGCAATATAATTTAACTTTAAATCATTCATTAAAAAGAATCGTATACCTTAGTTATATTAAAATCCACTAAAATTATTTGTAACAAAACATACATATCTACATACCAATATTTAATACTATTTTTACATGTTTTTACATTTTGTATTATTGGAATTGTCTGTTTAATGTAAACTCGACTAAAAAAATATGTTTAAAGGTACGTTTCCTCTTAAAACATTTCCAGGAATATTTACTACTTTCATAAAACTAATAAAATCGAAGAAAGTTAAGCTGACTTTAATGGCAACTAAGTTCTTCTTTTTTTAATAATAAATTTGTAGCGCTGGAATTGTAAAAGTGGCATAAATAACCGAAAGTTAAAAGTACTTGGGTTTATCTGAACCTTAAACATCCTTTCATTGTACTTTTGATGACACTAATTCACAAGATATTTAACAGTTTCCATTAATTTCTGAAAAAATCACTGTTTGATGTGGTTGTTTGTTTGATGGCGCCACCAAAACTTATTAATTAAGGGACACTAGATTAAAAAAAATACAATGCGTATAATTTCTTTTTATCAATGGCTTACAAAAAGTTAGATTAGTTAAGTATTATTTTTGAGAAGCAAAATAACATGCAATTTGAACAGTTGGAGTGTAAAAAGTTCAACTTTTTTAGAAAATATATACATATATGTATATAATTTTGGACAAACATATGTAATTAGTAAGTAAAATTTATTACAAAGCTTATGAAATTTGCAAAAATAGCAAACGTTTTGAAAATAACTCATTTTAGTTTCAACTTATGACCACATCATTTCTACTTATGCTTAGATAGAAAAATGACAACTCCATTGAAGTGTTAGATTTTAAGGAATCATAATCAAATTTATATTTTATTTATTTTTATTAAAATGCGCAATATCCTACTTAGTTGTCAAACGTCAGCTTACTTTCTATTACATTTGAGCGTTCGATTCTCTCTTAAAATTTTATTTTATTTTGTAGTTTTTTATGTATGTGTACCTACTGTTTTTAGAATGTTAAGGAAGCGTACATGAAAACATATATCTAAGGGCGTTATTATGGCTAGCAAGTAGAGATGGCAACAAAATGTTTAAACATTTTTATTAGCTGGGATTTGACTTGATGACGATAATTAGCGTATTTTCGAATGCTCTGAAGATTAATATTTGAGGCGAAGGAAATTTGCTAGTCTCGCTACCCGTAATAGAGTTCTAAAATTTATTTAAAACTACACTTTTCAAAAATAATTGGTAAGATTCGCTAGTACTAATCATTCGAGAACATTTTTGTAAAAATATATATTTTAAGTCTCATTAACACTATAATAATTATGTAAAGTATGTCGTAATGTTCCAGTATTTATATATGTATGTAATTATGCAAACTCGGTAAGTACTCAAATATGATTTTATGCTAGTAAATAAAATTTCGAAGGATTTTATCAGAATACATAGATACAAATATATGTTTTGAATTTATAAAATGCAATATCACAAGTTTTGAAGTTCCGTGAAATTTGTGCATTATATGCATATGCTAAGAGAGACACTTAACCACTTACGAAAAATATATATTTTAAAATTACATAAATCTACTGAGATCTGCGGTAGTCATTCCTGGATAACTACAAAACTACATAGAATATCACAAATATTAATTAATAACCTTTCTATGATAAACAAAGTATGCGTCTAAATTCTCTGTTTATATAATAGAAAGAGGACGGACACAGAAGACAAAAAGAGACAAATGCTAATAAAGAGACATATATCTTGCGACAATTATACACGTTTGTAGATTTTGTGAGTGGCTTGGATCAAGCATTTTCACTGTGTAAATGGTAGTTGAATATTAACTTTAAGTTTCCAGAGAGAACAATGTTTTTGTGTGGGAAATTAGTGTAAAGCATGCTCAAGATAATTTTGTTCCCATCAATAATTTCACCACAGCTATAAAGACGAAAGGTAACTAAGTTGCCTCCCTAGGCTCATTGATGCAAAGCAAAATCTTTTCTAGAAAAATAAACTACACACTAACTGAAGATTTAACGAGAAATAAATACGTCTTTTACCAATTAATCTCTACTTTGCGTTATCAATCACTCTAAAAATTAACACTCTACGGCTTCGAAAGTAGAGCGAATGCGGGTCTAATTTATAAGCTCTACGCTTGCAATTAACTTTATACTTCGCAAAATTACTGTTTTAGTGCAATACTTTTTCTAAGTGTATTTGGATTTATCTATGGCTCGATCTACTGAATATATCAACAAACAACTGCACTGAAAAAATCTTAAGAGTGATATATGTTAATGTTGGTGAACAATTTGAAATCGCTCCAAAACAAAAGTGGAAAACGTAAATATCAACTAAAAATAATTAGAGCCGCGCTGTTACTGCTACTAAAAAGCGATTCAAAAATACTTTGGGCTCCGTTCATTCAAAATAAATTGTATAAAAATGTATAAATGAAAGGAGTTGATACTGTGCAAAAATTAATTTACTTGGCATTACTACGATGAGTTTGTATACTTTGAATTTTACCTATGGTTTGACCTCGGTCTGAAATTGCGTTTCATATCCAATTGGGTTATTAAAACGAAGCCATAAATAAAAAAATGAGAATTTTTATTTTTTTTTAAATGTATTTAACGATAAATATAATCAAAATGTAGGGGGCATTTCCAAGCAGTAGATGCCACGAGCACTTAAAATTTAATGTCTAGATGTGGATTTTCTTGTTGCTTGGAAAAGCCGGTTATACTTCCCGCTTTTGAAAATAAATGAAAACTGGTGATGCTTAATGATGGGGACTTGAAAACAATGAAGCATTTAATAATGGTGCAAATATGAAACAATACCATAAAAGAGGGTCTCAAAAAGATGTAACTAAATCAAAGCAAGGAGAAGTACGTAAGTAGAAAATAGAGTGTCTCCAAATAAAGAGTAAAATTAAAAACAAAATAAATAAATTGTAAATTATTTGAGAAGATGTGGTACTACCAAAACTGCAATACTGTCGCGTCATTAGCAGATTATGAGTCAGCGGTGCTATCTGTGGCCGACTAATTGACATCTCCTCCCCATATGATGCAGTGGATAAGCATTTTTGCAATTTCTTCCCACCTTGAGACCTAGATCTTCGAACAGACTCTGATCCGCACATTGGTTGTGTTTGTAATTGTGTTTGTTGTATTAAGGCTGGTGACCCAATACCGGTTAATACAGTACCACTACCAGCAGTTATGCCACCGATAGCCGTTGTTCCTCCACCATACATTACACCACCACTACTACTACTAACACCTCCAACACCAGTTCCACCCACTATAACCAAACGCCGGTTACTCGGGCTACCCGTACCGATTGCTGAGTTACTTCCGCTATAAACACCGGATCCAGACGTTGTTCCACAAACACCATTCATCTGAGATTAAATTTGAACAATTTGTTTGTTTTCTTAGTTGGTAACTAAATTTATAATTCAAATATGTAAAACATTTGGTAATTGGTAAATAAATCGTCAAAGGTTCAAACAGCTTTAATTTCGATCGAGAAAAAATAAACATTTCCAACCAAATTCCAACTCAGATGAAAATCATTTAAACAAAAACAAACAGAAAGTCTGTACAATTTGTGTGACCTAATTCCTCCTGGCCTCGGTAGGCAAAATTCGCAGGAGGGTTTTTAATGCGTTCTTTCGGGCTTTGGCTTAAGTATTAATACAATAGCAGAAATGGGAGTTTTGGTTCGGGTTTATTTGACGATTACTTACTTATTCTGGTGTGTGCTCTGCAATTACTGCAATTATCTGTTTTGCAATCATTTACTATTGGAATAATTTTTAAATTTAATCTTTGTTTTAATCTCATTACTGTTTTGTTTTAAGATCAAATGTTTTCAGTTTTTATACATAAAATTTTTGATTTTTTAGACTTATTCTGAAGCTAGTTGAACAATACTGGCTTATTTAAATAGATTATTTACAAAATATTTAGTAAACCTAATGTAGGTCTCAGATATCTTTAATTTTAAGGCTTGGTAATAGACAAAATTATATTAAATAGCTAAAATTCAATTTTTTAATAAAATATATTATTAAAAGATTAAATTTGAATGTAACCTTATAGAAGTTTATACATATAATGTTTTAAATTGTATGGAATATTTCAAGCTCAGATTAAAAGAACGAAATTTATTAACGAGATCCTTTTATAGGAAATACTTAAAAGAGAAAGATTAACGAAGACGATTTGTGAATACATATGTATATTATATGATCGAAGGCTAAGAATATATTAAATTTCTATGTAAATTTTTTCTTTTTTATAGAAAGTATGAAATAATATTCAATTTTGATAAGCTTAATAATAAAATATGTATGATAAATAATTGAAACAGGAAACAGTTTTTTGCCTTAAAAAAATGCTCCTGGATTGTTTTTATTTTGTAATGATAATGTTATAATTCAATCATTTAGATTAACAAAATTAAATTTCTTTTAGATTTATCTTAAGGCTTTTGAGATAGTGATTTTTTATGACAATAGAAAAATTAAAAAAGCTCCAATTGTATGATTGTTTTTTAAAAATGTCTCATCAATCCTGTTTTGGTATTAAAGGACTGCTTTGGTCCAAATATAAAGCTTTGTTTGTATCTAAATGGCAATAAGACAATTTAAATAAGTAAATTAATTGAAACGTGATATTGGTGCATTTTGTTTCCATTTGATCTTAAAACAAATCAGAGTTATCAAGAAGTATTGATAAATTAGTAATATTATTCTACTTTAATTTTTCTATTCTATAATATTTATGATAAAAATATTCAAGCCAAAGCGTTATTATATCTCATTTCTGGATTATTTAAATTACTTATTTATAGCAAAGGAAAGTCTACAAATACTGCACATCGACTTTACTAAACTATTGCAATTTCCCAACGTTACTCAATTTTTCTTCGATTTTTAGTTAAAAATATGATTTTTAGTTAATTTATAATCTTATTTATAGGGATATATTGTACATAGGCAAAGTATATAGAAATGCGAAAAACTATATGATCAAAGAAAATCAAGTATATACAACGAATGCTCTGCAAAGATGGACTTACTACCGTGAAGTTGATATTATATAGAGGTAAGCAACAATGATTGGTTTTACTAAAATAGTTTTTATTTCTCAAATTCTAGATGATAAAACTCGTTCAACACTAGGGTACCTTATTTTTACTGCATTTATATAGCATTACTAAAATATAAAACTTATCTGCAGGCATTCAGCAAATGAATTATACAAAAGGATTTATTTTAAAAATTACATTGGCCCAATACAATCTAAATTATTATTGCGTTCTAATAATGTTATAAAATTAAATATTGGGAAAAAACCAAGTACAACAAAATGTAAATCAGCGAATATGGAAGCGAAATTATTTGATAGGTCTTTGCTGTTTTTTTTTAATGTAAATTACCAAAAAATTCTCCAAAAAGTAATTTAAGGCAGTTATGATCATCATCCGAATCGGACGAATCCTGACGTTATGTATTGGCATAAATGTTGAGAAGAAAGACGTGGAATGAATATTTATAGTTAAATGGAACTCAATTAATAATTTTTTTTTTGATTCGTTGTCAAATGATTAGGTGATCTGGATAATTTTGTTTCAATCATTTCGAAAAACTATTTTTGCAAACCAATTTTATTTTACGCTTTTATGTAATTTATTGTTTCCATGAAAAATTTTTTTTAGATATGACAACAGGTTCGATTCCTTAGCTTTATCACTTCAAATATATCAACACAAATGATATTTCTAAGTTATCTGGTAATTAACTAACTACTAGAGGAAAATTCAATTCCTTAGCCGTATTAATTATAAAAAAATTTAGTGATTCTATGATGCTTCAATTAAGATAATCCAAATTAATAATACTTAGTACAAAATACATCTTCGGTAGGGATTTCACGGGACGTTTATGAACATAATATTTAAATATTATGTAATGGACCTCAATTAGAACACAATAACTAAATAATTAAGTATACTGTAGTAATAATTGATTAAGATACAGACAAAATCAGATCTCTTACAAGTATTTATTGGTCTTTTAATTCTTTTCTGTTTGACTGAGTACCTCTCATAATTTTTACTTTTCAATGTTTTACGAATAATTGCATTATGAGAATTATTTTAAATTCATAATTAAATTGTTTTTTTGCTATTCCTTTTTCTAAATTGACGAAATATAGAAATTTCATTAGGTTTTCTGAAATCAATGCAGATCATTTTACTTTGAAAGGATAATAGTTGTCACTTTATGTATATATATGTATATATATATATCCAATCCAATTGTTAATTTCTAGATACATTTGCTACATTAGTTTATAAAAATAAAAAAGGCTTTTTACGTTGGTGTTTGGAGATGAGTATTTCATAAAATCTCCAAAAATAAGTAATATTTACAAGGGAACTATAGATTGTCTGCATTTAAAAAAAGCTAAGAAATGTTGTTATTGTAACAAAATTGGCTAAAGAATTTATAACTTATTGTATCATAAGATATTCACATATATGTATTTAAAACATGGAGTGTATAGCGGGGTATCTAAAAGAGACTAACCGTGCTATGGTGATAATTCCGTTGGATGTTATAAGAAGACCACTACCAACATGAACTTTGATAGCTTTATGAATAAAATGAAAAAGCTAGGAGCTTCTTTAAATTACATGAATAATGCTTGACTGAATATAATCTCTAAAATGTTATGAATGAAATCACTTGTATCAAAAATAAAGAAGGCAAGCAATACGCCAAAAATTTTTATAATTGAATTGCCATTTATAAGCGCATGTAAGTTAAATTGATCAATAAATTTTAAATAAGCGGCAAAGAGCATGACTTCAATACAATAAAATTTTTTCATGGAAAATACTGCAACAAAGTATTATTACTAAATTTATTGTTGTAGTATACATGTTTAGTTTAAAAATTTTCATATTTAATTTTAAACAAATATTCAAATTGTTATCGGTTTTGTGGGAAAAGTCGATGTACAACATTGTATTTTTCACTTAAGTCTATTTGTTCGAAACGAAACGTAAATGAAACGTGTTGTGAATCTTTTAAAACTTTTTGTTATAAATTCAAAGATGTGCGCACTTAAACACTTCACAAGGAGCTAAGACAACTGAAACACGTTAATCACACAAACTAACTAAATCGAAAAGAAGAATAAATAATTTATTTTTATTAATTACAAGAAACAAACTAAATACAACACAACTAATTGGTAAAATATCTCAGACGAAAACAAGAAGCTGGTTTACAAAAAAAAAAAAATTTCTCACTCGACAGAAAGAGAATATGAAAATGTTAACAGAAAGTTAAGGTGTACTTTAAGTCAAACCATCACCAGAAGCAAATGCTGATTTTTTTCTTCTTTATCTGGAATTTTATTGTACATTTATTTATTTTGTTAAAACATGAATATGATCTCTCCCCGGCCCTATTTATATCGTTTACTAGCAAAACACACCATCATACAAAAAAAATTGGACTGAGGTAGATTTGGAAAGCAGTAAGAAGTTCTGAAGAGCGAAAATGTAGCTCCAATTCTGTATGGAAATAAAGTGTATGGTGTAGGTGAGAGAAATTTTGTATGGAAAAATTTCGGTGTGACTTAAATGACTAATGCTTTTTCATATTTTTATAGTACTTGACGATTTCATAGATGGATACAGAAATATTAAGTAATAGGTACGTTAAAAGAGTAAAACATTTGCATTTATGAGAGATCCGTTTTACAAACGAAAAATGAAGCATTACAAATTTCTGTAAATTTTTGTTTATATTTGCAATATATAAAAATTCTGAATTCTTCATGTATCCCTTTTTCATGCCCAAAACTTACTATTATAATTTTGTACGTCGCACAAAGTTGACAAAAATCTATACTATTATTCAATTTTGTTTTGTTAGTTTGTCCTCAAGTTTATTCATTTTCAAAATGATCCGAGTTTAAAAAACTTTAATTAAGTTTACATGATTTTAGTTTATAATTTCCCAATAAGTTCTTTTTTCTGGTATCTGGTAATCACCATAGCGAAGGGTATCCAGCTAGTAGGTCATAATTTCTCAACGTAACATTATATAAAAAATTCTTCCACTTAAATTTTTTAAAAGCTAATAAATTAATACTTGCAATAAAACTTGAAGAATACACATATTTTTTGCTCTCTTAAACTCTAATTGTATTAATATTTAAAATTTCCACCACCCCAATTCTGAAAGCCACATTTAAAAGACTATTTTAAAAAGATTTTAATGCAAATTTCTCAATTAAAGTTTTCATTTTTAGCAGAAATATTGTAAAGCTTTTATACCTGTCAATTAACATGCGCCAAAAGCATGAGAAAGTTATTTTTGTAAAAATTACCCTTCGCAAAAGATTTCTCGAACAAATGTAATTAGCGTAATTCTTAAAGTCCAACATTTCATTATTAAATTTATTGAAAAAGCATGAGTCAGATGAGATAAAGTGGTAGCAATTCTATGTAAAATTGTTAAATGTACGTGACAATGTTTTAATTAAATGAATATGTTTAAAATGTTCAAAATTGTTAGCAAGGAATGGCAAAATCAAAATTGACAGTGCAGTTGAATCGTAAAGGGGGAGAAAATATAGGAGAATTTTGTATACAAATTTAAGAAAAAAATGTACTAGAGGTATTTTTATGTAAATTTAGAAAAGCAAAGGAATGAAAGTAAAAACGAAAAGTATAAAGAAGCATCAAATCTACTCATTCGATGACAATGGTATTAGCAATGTCCTAAGAACTTTATATAAATATATACTTGATAAACTCTTTTTTTCAGTAGTCGTTTTTATCACTATGATTTTCTCCACAAACGTTTTAACTACACAATATTTCTGATATTTTTTACTTCAATCGTTTTTGAATAACGCAGGTTATGAGTTCGTTCATCCCCCAGTGAATATGTAAACTTTATGAGATTTACATCACTGTAAATAAATGAATATTACTATTGACTACATAAAAATATTACTTATCTAGTTTTTGCTTTGCTTCACTTATAAGTGCATTTTGTAAATATTTCGAACACTACTATTTCAAAGTAAAAACTTTCAAGGTCATAAATTGAAAGTTCGAAATGATATTTTCCAAATTCAATTTTTAACCAGCGAATCGACTACTCTATTTGATGAAAATAATAAAAACGACCACTTCTCATATTTATTACGTTACTTTAAATATACTAACAATATGGTTCTAAATATTAGCTGCTAGAAAAGCCAAAACCCTAAAAGGGGCTCTAAAAGGGTGTGGGGTATTTTCCCCGTTGCTTCTTAGGACTCCAAAGATATAAAAATCTTCTACATATGCATATTAATAAAATGGCTCAATGTTATTGTTAAATTGATTAATTACTTCTAAAATACTACGAATAGGTAAATAATAGTAGGAACTAAATAATTAGTAAAATAATGGGTGAAAGCGGAAATTAAATAATAAAGGTGAGACAAAATTAATAAAGTAGAAACGAAATAAAAGTTAATGAAAGCGAGTTGAGGGTTAAATGAAATTCCCTCAGATTGTTGTTCGGTGTGATCCGTAGAATAAGGAAAATATATATTTAGGCTGATTTCTTTTCGAATTTAGTGAGTTTCTTAAAATGTATTATTCTGCGTTTTGAATTTGTATATTTTGAGGCAAACTTTCTGTGAGTGATTTAACATTGCTCACTATTTGGTGACAAACAATTAGAATTCTCTATATGGAAATATACACTATTGTATACACATTTTTTTTAAAAGAACTTGTGCATTAACGAAAACATGTATATTGCTACAGAATTAAAAAAATCGCACATGAAATTTTGTGTTGAAGTAATCAAAATTCCCAATTTAAAGAAGGAATGAGACATTTTGTGCAATAATTACAAATATTTAAATTAATTTATATAGGTACGTACAAACTTTCTGTAAAAAGGGAAATATTCAGCTTATGTATGTATGTAATAAAATTGTTGTCTGGTCGATTGGCAAATTATGGTAAATTGCCAACTCTTTCTGTCGGTAAAATGAGACTTCAATGAGTGGAATGTTCAAAAGAGTTTTAATTACATATATTAAATATTTTATCTACGTATCAGAATAATGCCCACAAATATTTTGGGTTTTTATTGATTACAATTATATATTCAAAGATACTGCATAATTGCATTAAGTTTTAATCGAATAATTCAAGTGCGTTCTCCTATTTAGAAATGATATAAAGCCGGCAATTATGAATTGATGAGAGTTGTGTCGAATATTCAGTTTATTTACTATCTGATATCAATCAAAATTTATGCACTATAAATCTTTTATCATGTTTATAGAATTATGGCAATCCGTGTCAATTTTAATTGTTGTTTATTTCAACAGAATAGTAGCAGGCATAGTTCAAAATCATAATTCACATTCTGGAATCTTATCTTAGCTTACCTCAGCTTTTGCTCAGTTTTTTAGAAGATGAGTCAAGGTCTAAAAATCTATAAAATTTTAGTTAAATCGTTCCATGAAAATAAATAATTTTGCTCCTTTAAATGGGTATTTTCCTTTTATAAATTTGGTTATATAAGTTATGAATGAATTTAATTTTTCGAATACTAAAAAAGAGCTCTCATTTATTAAATTGCTCAATTAGATGTTTAAAGGTTTAGCAACTGCGACACAGGGATACTTTAACGCTGTGCTGTCTTTGCTGAATAAAAATAGTACTTAAATTTTTAGAAATCTGTCCCATGTTTGAGCCTTAATTAACATGTTTTCCTTCTTCTACGATCCAAAGGCCGCCTTAATCTTGTCAATTTTGTTTGTTACAACCTCTAATAATATTTACTGTGTCCACAAATGACCCATTTTTATATATTTTTTTCATGAAAAAGTGGATGTTTGTAGTTTGGTATGATGATGGTTAGCACGAAGTTGATACTTACTGAGTCGTCTCATAAGATTGCCCGCAAAAGATGATTGTTCCGGTTTCGACGATTTGGCTCTTAGGTCGCGCATTTGGTACTTGATATTGGGGACGGAAAGTAGTCTTTGATCTCGTTTATCTTTCTTTTTAAATCTTGGCGGAGGCTGGGGCTGCTGCTCGCTGTTGTTGCTGCTGAATAGGGGGAGGTCTGAGGGCCTTGATAAGCGGCCGCCCTCGACTGTGGAGGCTAACGATTTTGCAATTGGGGGTTCCTCGTTAAAATCAACTCTTTTGGCTGGCACTGCCTGAGGCTGGGACATGGTTCGCTCCTTTGTGGAACGGGCTTTAATCTGCTCCTGGAGGATACCTTTGGGGACACTCTGGGAGATGTTTTGGGTCGAGTTCGACTGAGACAGTGACAAACTCGTTGGCTCAGATAAATCTGAATTGCTTTCCGTCTGCTCAACGGAGGACTCCACAGTGCCATCGGGGATGATTTCTTTGTTTTCAATCTCATTTAAGCTGGTTACGATATCTCTCTCGAGTTGCTCCAAATAATCAGATTTATCCTGATCGGTAGTAGACGGTGACGACACTGAATCCGGATCAGGAGAGATTTCGACCGGCGATAATGGTGTGCCATCTGTTGGTGCGCAGTAAAACGTCGAGCAGCGCTTCACCGTTCCGCCCTCAGTTTTCCCCATTTTCACTTTCGACAGTTGATTTTTCAATTGGATTTTCCATGACGACTTTCGTCGCGCTTGTCCGAC
Source organism: Machimus rusticus (assembly GCA_951509405.1). NCBI lineage: Eukaryota > Metazoa > Arthropoda > Insecta > Diptera > Asilidae > Machimus > Machimus rusticus. The sequence continues at coordinate 46,545,581 of OX608051.1, read as the reverse complement.
CGTTTCGAATCTAAAACCTTCGTCCATACTGTTTTCTTCGGTCGGAGTACTTAAGCTAGGATTTTCTAAGGCTTCACTTGCGGGCGAAATTGGACGGGACGGAGTCGATGTAGCCGTAATCGATGCCTGCGTTGTCGTCGCTGAAATACTCGTGATTGTCTCCGGCGGTAACGAAGACGGCATCATGGACTCTTTTTGCGGACTACTCGAGAGATCAGCTAACTAAATCAATGTTCATAAAATGATTTTCATTGCACTATTGCTTCTTGATGTGAAAATTATTAAATTGTTGGTAAAATATGGATATCTCATGAGAGGTCTTTCTTAACAATGATTTGAAAAATCTAAATAAATTCTAATGGAGGGTTACTGAATGATGTAAGCCCAAATTATTTATTATTAAGTTTTTTCTCCATCATGCTATCTGAAAACTAAGAGCATGGCGCATTCAAATGGCCTTTGTATGTTTTGGCAAATGGAATGTAAAATTTCTAAATGAAGCAGTGAGGTCATTGGTTCTAGTGTTTTTAGTTTTTTTTTTTTACTTTTAAAGTGGTTCATTATATTTTCAAATCATTGCAATAGTCTCATTCATAAAAAAAGTTTTAATGATTATGTTTGATAATCCCTTAAGTACTTGGGTAACTCTATGCCGAGATTCTCAATTTTAAAACGTATAACTTCATAAATGTTGCTTCCTTCTGGTATGCTATGACTTTATAGAAGATTTTCATTCTTGAAGAATATTCAAATGAAAATCCAAAATGGAAAGAATAAAGGACTAACTAAACTCCTTTGAAAGTAAAACATAATACCAAGGTTCTGTGGAGAAAACTAAATCACTAAAACTTATATAGGATTCATTACAAAAACACCTTCTACGAATTAAAACCTTTTAAAAATTATATTAAAGGATCGTAATAAAAGAAATTAGATAATTTCATTGTTCAGAATAAGGAAGTTGCCTAGGACATCAAAGCCACTTACCTGGTCTATACTAGGCGAACGAGTTTGCTCGTCCTTATACTGAGAGCTATCATTACGTTTCGGACTTTTTGGGACCCGCGAGTACGGGTCTTGTGCTCCATATAAGTCGGGACTAGCGACATTAAGCAAACAGACCTTCTGAACAATGTCAATAACTGCTAGCCCGTAATCGTTGCCGTATGCCATTCTGAAAATGAAAAATACATTTTATCTTCGCGCTCATAATTTACAGTCCCCGTACAATCCGTAGCTAGAGTTAATGCATAGTGACGTTATCTGGCCAGGATGTGTTCCATTTGTCCAGGGCGTCAAACAAACGAGCTGAGCCTGAAAACCCGGCGGTTTTCTTTGTGGCCCCGGTCTAACTCTTAGCATGCCATCGTTTTGCTGTAAATAGATAAAAAAAACATAATCTCCCAAAAATTTTACTTACACAGAGAGTACACTGTTTATGATCCCACTTTTTCTGTTCATCTTTCTTTGAATGAAAGAACATCAAACGTTACAAGTTATGTCGTTGCATCAATAAAATTTGGGAAAATATTTGTCAGAACTTTTACTTGCAATAATACAAAGATATGAAAAAACAATTTTCAGATGTTGTTTTTCTTTCGCTATTTCACAGAAAGGAGAATCAAATAATTTTTTTCAGGAATACTTATTTATACTTAGTACTAGCACTACTAGTACTTGAATTTTCCATAATTAGTTTCGGAAGCTATCATAGAAATCCATATTCTTAAAATTTGAATACTGAACATTTATTTTGATCCTAGTTGAACTGAATAATTTTGAATTAATTTTGATAATTGGTCATACTTAGATTTTGTGTAAAACAAAAAAATAATAATAATAGCACTTAAACCTAGTTTAGGTAGATATATGTATATAAATATATGCACTTTTACTTTTAAATCGTTGATTATCTAAAAAATGTGCAGGAACAGAAGAAAATCTATGGATTAATTTTTAATTCAACTATAGCTGAACAACTTAGAAAATAAATGCTTTTAGTATTTATGAATTACTTTATTTTTATTTTTTATTTTCGTTTAACTTTTCACTTAATGAAAGCTCATCAAAAAGCCGGATCATATTTGGTGTCATCTCCTTGTTAGATCATACCCTTCGATCGCTATCCCCGGAATCAGGTTGTTTTGGTAGTGACCGTGGCACAAACTCACACTCCGGACTAACTTCACCTTCTTCAAAGTTTTCGTACGAGATCGGTATTTCTAACACCAATACCTCTGAGGTACCTTCCATTTTTCTAAACTTAAAGAGTATCACATGTCCACTTGCACCAGCCACACACAATCTCCTTGACTCAGCACATAGTGAAATTATTTGAATAGCTAAAGGATCGTCTTCGGTGCTGTCCACTGAGCGTGTTCGAGGTCTTTCAAAAATTTTACCCGTTTTTAACTTGTATAAAATCTTAAAGAGAAGGCATAAGTTAGAACGATAATTGTTTTATTATTTCCTAAGGAAGAGCGTACTTGAAGAGTGCCTGCGCTGGCGTCCCAGAATTTGACCGAACCGTCTTGGTGGCCAGTTATAACGATTTCTGAGTAACTACAAGACGCTGGCGACCATTCCCCGCCTGATACAGGCCATTCACGATCCGAGAAGCCTGTCCTTCGACTAGCTGGATTTCGACCAACCTATTTTTAAAAAAATTTCATATTATGAAAATGAATGCCCTAGAAATGTTGTGGGTTAAGTAGATAAAGGGGTTAAGTAGCACTTTTACAAATATGAAATTACTGCATGGAAGGCTATAAAGCGTTAATACACCAGCGTAACTAGCTGCTTATGTTACCTTAGTTAGTACTGCGTTATGTGCTGAAATGATGTAAGTTCCAAAAAAAAACTCAAAACCCAAAATAATAAAATTTATTACTTATGTGAGAATTTTGTAAATTCTGAATATTCCTTAACACCTTTTCCCACTTACCCCTTCAATTTCAGAATTTACCGAGTAAAATGCTGGAACAAGGTCTGATGGACAGTCCGCCAAGTAGGTGCAACACGTAACAGGTGATTCATGTACGTCCATGGGATAAGGCGATTCGAAACATGGAAAACCGGAAGTTAACAAATCTATTAAGACTAAATCATTTTGTAACAAAACAGCTATGGCGTATGGCTCCTGCATATCTGTAAAATTATAAAAAATGGCGTCAAGGTGATGCTTTTATTTGTTTCCAGTGTCCACGTACCACTTGGCCAAGGGCTCTCACATATTGTAATAAAATCGACCACAGGGTGTTCCATTTCAAGAACTGTTGTCGATTTTCCTTGTAATACTGTTATACATGGCGATTTTCCTCCTTTTTCCATTGAGAGACCACCAGAGAATATTGTTAACGTTTCTCTGCAGGATAAAAAAAGATTATTGTGTTATGAGTGCTTTTAAACTTCATGGAAAAATATTGGGGATATGGAGCGGTGCCTTTTACCTAGTCGAAGGTTATAGTAAATATTCGAAATGAAGGAGATTGTCATATTCGCCTTTATAATAAAATTCCTTTAAAAGACAGAAATTGCTCTTACAATTGGATAAATATTTGGAAATATGGAAAAAGCTGAAAGAAGAGAAATCTTGAATATTCAACCCCCTTCCAGCGAAAGGTTGTTTAAGGCACTAAATTAGTCATTTTAATTAATTATTTTAATATAATATATCGAAATTAATAACATTTTAATATTATTATAACAAATTCTTTGATTTTTCATATCATATTAATTAAAATGTTGGCTAAAACAATTTAACTTTGATACTTATACTGTGGGGAACTTAATTTTAAAGGCAATTATTTTAATGAAGGTATCACTCTTATTTTAGTTTATATAACTTATTCCATATTGCCATTCCAATGGATGTTATTACGACTGAATCTAGCTCGTTAAATATATTCTCGGAATATTCGGAATATTCTCTTCGTATGTACCTACATTATGCAATTTATTAGCGTTGTTAGACGTCAATCGGTCAAGTTAAGGAGCTCGAGAAAGGTTCGAAACATCTTTCTTTCCCTCCTTTATATTGTTGCACTCCTTAGCAAAGACCAAGAACACCCCAGTACTTTATGTTTACGATTTCATAACACTTTATTATACGCACCCGGATCTCGTTGTCCTCAAATCAACTTTGTGGATTGGTTTGCAGGCTTCCAGCTTGCCCTCTTTATTAGTTTTAGCTGTGTGTTTCCGTAAAAAGTAATATTATTTTAAAAATATGATAACACAGATATCCTGGTATTTAAGTGTCCCTGCGGAATACTTACCATGAGGAAAAGAATGAAATTGAGGTTTCGGGACATATCTCAGGGGCCATGTACAAAGAGAGCCATCCGTGTGCGATGAAACAAAGTGTTTACCTTCGTGATGCCATGCCACCGACCTTAAAGGCTCCGCAGATTGCCACCGAATTTCAGCACACTTCCCTCGCATATCCCATAATACTATTTGACCACTTTCGAAAGCTATTAAAAGCTAAGGGTTTTTATTATTTTGACCTTAATGATCTCTTAACTGTACTGAAAGAGAGCTTACTCTATTGGCATCCAAGGGATTGTCACATAATCCTACCACAGCACCGGGGTGAGTTTTTCGAGATCTGAAAGAAAACGAGATTTTTAGATTGACATTACTGAAAATGTCTGCATTATTATTATCGTTTGCGGAGGTAAGATAAAAAAGAAAGTTTAGACCCGAAAATACCCATTAATATATTTCAAAAGAAATGAAATGCATACTAATGCTGATTATATCTTATAGTCACTATCAAGTTCTAAATGTAACTCTTTTTAAAATGAATGAAATGAAATCGTATCCATTATTTTTGATTAATTCGAATAAGCATACCCTTGCCCAGTGCCGGAGTCGTTAATTTCGAATCAGCTTTCGAAAAATTTTAAATTCAAGATGGCGAATCAAGTATGGCGAATTTTCAATTTACATCATTGCAATATGTTTGTGTGCCGTTTAAAATTTGTAACTTCTTTCTCTAATCTTTCTAATTAAATTATTGAGATTTTAAACAATTACACTGTCAGACATTTGAATTGTTTTTTAAGCTTTTGTTTCAAAACAGTACAGATTAGGTATCGCATTTTCAAAACTTTTCACATCTTTTTTCTTTCAAAATATAGTATATAACAATAGATTTTAAGGATACTTCAAACAACTTTATTATTTTATCACATTTATCATTACAAAATTTAGAACAATATATCCGCGTATTTGGCTGCGAATTCTGGAGAAAATCTAGATTTTTAAAAATTGGCTCATATTTTATATTTATCAAAATGATTTGTATAGTTAAACCCGTCACATATGAAGTGAGTTCTGAAATATAAATAGAGGCAGAGAAACACAATGTTCATCCGGGAAATGTTTCGTGATTTTGATTTTGACAAGGAAAAGCAACGACTTGAGAACAATTATTCAGAAAGAGTGGCAGTTTTCCCATCGCAACTCAGAAATTTGATCCGCTGGATGGTCAGCTGCACCAAAGCTGCGCTGCGATAAAGTACATTGTCAATCAGGTGAAACAGGAAAATGACTTCCTGATGGAGGCATTAATTGAAACGAATTCATGTGGAAATTTTCCACTACGATGCCGTCCATGGAAAAGTTGGTTTGGTTTGTTCCGAACTTCAGTTTTGCTTTTCGAGAGACTCAACAACTGGTGGGATGCAGCGCTTCTATCAAGATGAGAGCGGGCTCAAAGTTGAGCTACAGACGTTTAGCGAGTGGAAAATTTTAGGATTGCGGCATGGCCTTTGTTTTAACAGTCGAACGGGTTTCCTTGAGCGAAACTAAAGACCCTTACTAATGATCAAGTGGAAATTTGAATGAAGTTTCCACTTTGTGTGAAATTTTATCCAAGTAGAAGCGATAAACTTTCATAAAGTTTATGTGCGAAATATACGAGCTGCTGCAAGGCATATGCTAATATCTTAAACTTTTGGGAAGAAACACCATTCTCTTTATAAAATTGCGCATAAAGGCCAAATGTACAAAATAAGGGTAATTATTGTAATTATGAATGACTGAGTGGGCTTTTGTTCCTTTACCGAGTTCTAAAGGCGATTATCACGCTTAGAGGCTGAGGTGGGTGAAAAAAAAATCCCAGAAAAAATATGTAAAATACACAAGTTACAGGGGACATGTCCTCAATCGCAAACTTTCTGATTAAATTTTTGTGAGAGTGTGAATATTTCCAGCTGCGGGACGAAAATTAGATTTAAGTAAGATGCCGCATCTGGGACTCTTTTTATCTCCTTTTACTAAAATCGCATAACGCTCTTATTTTTGGTTGTTACCAATTTCCAGGAATTAAATTTACTTTCTTCAATTTTTTAACTCGGAATTCATTGCGTAAGTTGGATCAAATCTGTAATCAAATATAATTGAAAGGAATTTGACAGCATTCTGCCACATGAAACTGAAGAATGGCTCTTTACTAAGCAGAAAAGTATTGAAATTGAGATATTAGCATTACCAGGGAGCAAGCTCTTCCCTCCGGATTAGGAAAAAATGTAATTTAAAATGAGGACTCTTGTTACATTCATCTGGTCGAAGAATTCGACATTTATTACAATTTGACTTAAAAGTACGACGAAGGTATGCTACTGCTGTGTACATGTGCCTGAATTTTTTATTTTTTCGTTATACCCCAGGGAGAATCCGGAAATTGTTATGCAAGGCCGTCATTCAGTACAGCCTGCCACGAGGGGATTGAATAAGGACATTTCTAAGAAAATTGATTCAATCATTTCAAGAATTCATCGTAAGAAATATTAGACTAATTAACATTTTTGGCAAGGATGGAAGGATGTATTCCTATTATTTTCTTGAATTGAAATACATAAAAATTTAGAAATATTTTTATAACAGCGAAAATAACTTACTGTGGGGCATATTTAGTTAGTACTTTCAATAAAAAGTATAACGAACACTAGAGCAAAAATAGTTTATGGGAATTTTAAAAATAACTTTATTTAAAAGCAAGCACATCTAAGTTTCATCGTAAATATAAAGATATATTTTGTATCTCGAAAAAAATCATAACAATAATGCTCAAGCCAATTTGCTAAGGGCACGGCCTGAATAAAGAGTTTGTTATAGCCAGATTTCCATTTTCCCAGTACCATACGGAATCCTTAAAATCATAGTGTAGTACCAAAATAAAATGGTTAATTGCTTTTCTTGATCCGATATTCTTGAGCCCCCTTAATGCCTTATATATTGAAACACTAATTTTGCCGTCCTTTAGAGTTAGTAGCGAGTAAAATTAGATACAATTTTAAGATTACGACCTCCTCTAAAGAAGTATGGTCCTAGAAACGGCCGTATTTAATACCAGAAGTTCTGTAAAGCCCGGGCCATCGTTCGCGAAGTAAAAGAGGTTGTGAGATCTACCTCCAAATTTCATGAATTTATTAAAATAAGCACCGTGACAATTTTGAGTTTTACTTGCTTCGAGCAGACTGGAGAAGATTTTCGTAATGTAATCAAACACGAAAATCATAAGCGAACGAAAGGAACCTGGCTGTGGGCCATCGCCTGGTGCCAGAACTGGGATAAGGCTCGGACTGACTGACGGTGGAAGTATAGCGTGGCCGTGGGAATGGGATATAAAATTGTTGCCACTCGAGTAAGTGTTAAGTCGACTAGCAGCCAAGCTCAGTGCCTATTATGTAAACATCATGGAGTTGGTACAACTCAGAATTTAATTTGCATTTAAATGCCTTTCAATTAGACAGAATGAATAATAAATGCGTCATCCAGAAATCTTTGTCTACCTTGTGAGTCGATTTTCCAGCCACAGTCACATTCTTCCTTCTTCTAGAAATTGTCGAGCTTCAGACGAGAGCTTGTCACAGGCGCGAATTCTCTGTAATGATTTAATTTAAACGGGTGGAAAACTGATGAAAATTCAGCTGGAAGTGCAAATTGCAATTATTATCAGTTCAAACTCTGTTCGCTGGTAAATTAAATCAGACTTAGGAAACCAGTGAGATCATTAACAATATCAGATGAAACCACCGAAAATGTATTTGCTTAATGTACAGATATAACCATCTTGCCATCTTAGGTTTCAATATTTAATTTAATTTACTACTGATTGCAAAAGAAAAAAGGATGCATTTACCATAAGAAGTGCCCAAGTTATTTATGTCAACTGCATAATGCATTTAGACACATGAACATACATATTTTCAGGTAAACTAATTGACATTGATGCAACACGTGTTGTATGTTGCATATCGATCGTTTTGGGGATTTTTCGCGACATGAAAATAAACACATGTCTTTTATATACATATAATACATATACATAAAGTGGTGAAATAGGTCAAAGGTAATTGAGTTCCATATGTATAGTTTCATTTTATCGCGATGATTAATTAAGTAGTTACTTCAATAGGTAAAAATAAATTTAAAATTTACCGATAAAGGACATGTAGTGCATATTTTTAAATGTTTTTCAGTGTGATAAATATATTTTTAGTGTTGTTTAATTTCTTTTTGAAATCGGTCGTCTAGTAACAAAACAGAAAATGGAAGAAACATTTGAAATGTGAAATGTGATGCGACATGCTAGTGTTTAGTGTATTTTTCGATTATTTCTTAACAGGAATCGGGAATGCAATTGACTAAACTTAGTCATATCATTTTAGGGACAGTGAAGAGGGAGCATTGAAACCTCTATTTAAAATACAGTAATTAAAAAGTCGGGTTCAAGAGTTCGAACGAATTAGCCAGTGTCTAAATTTCAGTCACTATTCACATTTAGCCATTTCCTTATTCGTAAGTGTAAGGTTTTGTTTCGCATTCAAAAGATTCTATCTTAAGGGATGTAGTTCATGTCTTTTATTTAGCGAATTATATTTTTATGCAAGGATGATGGTTGAACTAATGCTTTTAAAAGGCGCAACATCTGTGCTTTCATTGCAGCCATTAGCCTAGACCCAAGCTCCGTTTTGGTGATTTATGGTCGTCTTAATGGAGAAATCCATGCATGGATAAATTCGTTCGAGTCACGAAATATTTCAGCTGCAGCATGTGTACATAGTTCGCTGGTAGAACCCATCACTTCATAAATGGAGATAGAAACTCCAACCTTGACGGCCTGCAAACTGTGCGAAGTACGCCGTCCTCTCGACAATAAAACGCCCCTTGGGCCGCGCATCTTTCAGTGTGTTTGGTGTTCTTAAATAATTAATCTCGAGAGGCAGCAAACATAAATCAAGTTCTGCTCTGGCCCTGTAGCAAAGAACTCTTTCAGGAACTGATGAGCGTCCTAATGAGTTAATATAAACAAGGAGCAAGTAACTCATGGAGTGCCCTGTGCCGGGGCGGCCATCATGCCGGGATTCGGGAATTATGCACTGCTCCGTTCGGGAGCAGGTCCGATCCGATAATGTCGTCCCGGCTGGGGTACTTAATTTGCGGAAACTACGGGCAATTTCAATTAGGTTCGTCTCGCAGTCGTACGGGGGATTTTCAGCAGCTGGAAACCCTCCGGCGCAAACATCCCTTCGGCTTTGATGTTGAAATGAAGCACTTTTGCTTCCTAATGCGAAGAACACGCGCACCGGATTATTGCGACTACAATTACATTATTAATTACACAGGCTCGAGTGCACGTGTGCGTCTGGGGATCCTTCTGTCGAGAGTTTCGAATATACGAAATTTCAAATCTCTGAGATAATCCCGGTGTAAATTCATAAGCATTATTTTCGTAACGTGAAATCATGTTCATATTAAATTACTTCCTTCAGCGAACGTACAGAAAGTGGAATTTTTGAATAAGGCTCGAGCTTTCTTTTATTGTTATCCTTCATATTCAATCGAACGGAAAGCAAACCGCCTTTTGTTTACAAGGTTAAGCATGGATTGTCTCGAATTTTCACAGGCCGGCAAAATTTAACTACTGGCCTTTTAAACCAGAAAACTGATATGGATACCTGACTCCAAATCTGACCTTTCTGCACATATTTGGTTAAAACTCAAAAACGATGTTATTAAAAGAAAAATGGATAAACAGATTCTGCAACAGTGCCAAATTTCAAACTAAACACAAAAATTACATACAAATATGCTGCAATCGTAAATTAAATTAGTAATTAAAAAAAGCGGTTGGTTACCTACGAGCAGGTGAAATTTATGTTGATCTGGATAAAACCGGGTGGTTTGTTTGTGCCCAGTCTAGAGATTTTAAGGCAGCTTTCCACTATTACAGATGTAAGTACCTACGCTTAAATTTTCAAACATACTCTGCAAACTTATAAAACAAAACTTCTTCTTTAAACAATGAATTTCGGCGATGTGTTCAATTTGAATACTGGCATTTAGTGATTTGAATGACGAAAAACCAGATTCCTATTATAAAAAGCTAATTAAAATATTCAAAGCAAACGAAAATCATATTGAATTTATACCATTTCATCAATAAATATTTTAAACCTTATTCAAAGAACTTGTTTTTTCAGATTGGTTATCTATTTTTTGTTCATAGAAATTCTGTTTAATGTTTTTCTTAAAGTAAAAGAAAAAGTAACTAGATAGATATTCATACTAATATTATGTAGTAGATAGATATAAATATTAAGGAAAGTATCGTTGAATTTATAATGCTAGAAAAGTCTAAACTTCAGCATTGCATCATAACAAACTAGACTTGTTGAATTATTGTGGTCGAGGAAGGAGGAAGACATGGTTGGTAAAATTAAGAAAAATCCTCGTTTCAGCTAAAAATGGGGTGCGATTTGTGGAAAGTGCATTTAGGCGAGATGGCATAGTGCTGCTGTAATGCTTCGGGAGCTACCTTCCCATAATTTTGATATATCGCACGGGTGTGCTTTCTTATGATTTGGGAGTACTTGCTAAACCCGATATGTTCGGTCGAGGACCACAAATTACAGAAATGCAACTATGAGAGACCATTAATCCACCACAAGTGCGGTCTGACGTATGTTGCGTCTTTCGAAAGTGGAGTGTGACGAAACTGGTGCACTTGTGCATTAAAACCCGCTATAAATTTTCGACAACAACTCCAGCCTTTCTTAGTAGGACACCCATTGTTTCAAAATTGGGTTGCTGTTGGTGTAGTAGAGGATTGCAATAACGTCTACACCGTAATATGTCACTCCAGGTGAATTACGACACGTATGTGAGAAAAACCAACATAAAGATATAATCACACAAATCTTAAAATCTGAGCTTATCCAGCGTATGAAAAAGATTTTACGGCAATATAAACAGCCTTCGCTTTTTCACCGCATAGAAGTCTTAATTCTTTAAATTTCTTCCGAAAAGAACTGAAAAAAGGGGGCAAACCAAGCAGGAAAATCAAAGTCTTCAGGGGATATCCGTGTGCTTAACATTAAATCGTTACTCCGCACTTTCCATAATCCACGCATTTCTGATGTGTAGCAAATAAAAGACCAACATTTTTTTCACTCTTATGCAGGAGGAATTCCTAAAAGATTTTTGGGCTGTATATCTCAAGGGAAAAGATTACCCTCGACAGTGAAGAGGGTTCAGCGGGTCGAGGGACAGAGGCCGACTCCTGGCTCTGAAGGAACATCTACTTTTTTTCGAATACTAAATTATCTCCTGGGTCAAAAGGATTTAACGGAAATTAAGGAGGAATATTCGCTATTATCCCTTTAAAAATACAGCCAAGAGGTAGAACAGAAAGGTTTTTACGTGAACAAATTAAGAAACATTTGTACAGGACAGCAAAATTAGTAGAGGAAATTACCATTATTGGGGTGGAAAATACTCTGTAATATCGCACGGAAGGTTTGCTTTAAATAAAATTATGTCAAAGGAAAGGAAAGGAAAATAAATTGACAGACCCTAATAGATCCACAGAATTTACGCTTTAGTGGCATCATTTTTTCCCTAAAAAATATTTATCGTGAATAAAAATGGAAAAATAATTCAAGCATTGAGAGGAGTTTACCTTTCCCCTTTTGAAATAGCTTTTTAGGGTCAATTTTTCAATTTAAAAAGCAGACCTAAAAAAGACTTCATATAAACGAATGGATAAGTTATTAGAGTAAATTATTGAAAATTATTTGCACTTCTTTTTTCAATTAATTCATGTTTGTGTGAAATTGTTAATTGTACTAACAACTTGTTTTGTGTAAAAGCAAAAGTAATTTGGTTATTGTTATAAATATTGAGTAATTACGTATTAAGATTGAGTTCATACCTTTAGATATAAATTTGAATTAATCTTTATTTTCAAACTTTTTCACTTGACTTTTAAACGATTTTGTTGTTGCATACTTTGATTAAGGGTTTTATTACGGAAATCGAGTTCGCTCGATACAAACTTTTTGTTAGAACCTTATTTTTAAAAATGTGTCTTTGTTATCTTGAGTTGAATAAATTTAATTTCCGTAATAGGACCCTAATTACACCCTTTTGTCCCATTGGTATTTGTGCCCAGTGAGTAGGTATTCAACCGAAAATACGTTTTTCTATACAAGATTTTCCATACTTTTAATGATTGAATTTTTGGAAAAACTGAATTTTGTGTTTCAGTGATGAGTGATGTTGAGGTATTTATTAATTAATCAAATACGTTCTGATAAATATATCATAAATGTTCTATAAACAAATTAATTCAGTAGTATCTCATATCTTCAATTTCTGACAAAATTCTATTTGTCCCTTCACGAACACAAACATATGTTTAATATTTCTACTAGTGCAGAAAACAGGAATTTAAAATGGAAAACTATCAAAACATACATATATTGGGTAGCATTAAAAAAATATTATTCGTGTCGGTACACCAACAATTTGTGTTCCTTTTTTTAAAAACATTGTAACCAACCCCATTCTAGACTCGAGTAGCACACAGCTCACCTAGTTTTAGGCAAAGGGATTCAAATGCAAATAAAAATAACACTCACGCCCTTAGGTGTAAATCACAGGGCAATATTTCATGCACATGTGGTTTTTCAGGCAATTTGCAATATTTTACTATAAACAGCGAACATAGGTGCGAAAGCGTTTTCAGGTCGGGGAAAGAAAAACTTTGTCAATTGAATTTACAACCCACCGTGCTCAGTGAGGCGGCCTAGTTGGCATAAAAGTCAAGACCGGAGAAAATATTTACCCGATAAAAGAGGATGATTCCGGAGATATATTTTTCCTTAAATCGATATCAAACAGGAGGACTGCAACAGCTTGCCCCAGCTCGGTCTGGGCATGGAGCCTAGAAAAGGGGGAAAAGTCGTTACATAATATATCCTCGCATCCTAGGGCTGTGTAAACCCACCACAATTCGAGACGGTGTGTGTGTGCCTGCTGAGTTGTAAAAATTAAATCGAGTCCTCTGCACTCGTCGAACGAATAGAGTTCTTATGGGAATCTGACTGCCTTTAAAAAGGTTTTTTAACCCAAAAGCATCCAAAGAAAGAAGAATAAAGCTCCTCCGATAACCCTTCCGGTCCAGTCGTTATAAATTTCAAACGTTTTCAAACAAAGGACTTATTGACTTGCAAATTTATCGCTATTGTTGGGCTGCTGCTTTTGTTTTCAATATGAAAATTGAAGGCTTTTAGACATTGAAAAATTCATGTCAATTTTATCGTTGCTGTCGTGGGCGAAGTAATCATTCCAGACATAAGAGATGAGTTATGTGTGAAGAATGACACAGCCGATATATTTTATTCACAGCTCTTGCACGGGGCTAACAATAAATCACTTTTAATTTATTCATTCCGATTCAAAGGCAGCAAGTGCAGATTGTGCCATCTACGCGGACGCAAAGCCATCTGTGCGATGAAACTTAATTAAAACGATAAAAATAAGGAGCCCGAGGGCTAATAAGGTTCAACTTTTTGAATTATGTAATAAATTTTAATAAATTTCCGAGATTTTGTTGGTGATGAAAGTAAAACACTTGGAGTAAGAACTTCCAAGTATTTTGTTTGAAATGCCGTTGGATAACTCTAGATTCTAGATTTAAGCTTCGTGGTTGTAAAGTGAATCTAGGCTATAGAGCCAATATTGATTTTTAGTTAACCAGAAGAAATTTAATTTTGAAATTATTATTTTACTGAGCTACGAGTAGGTAATATGGCGTACTAAAGACAGACTCTTTCAAGTTTTATATTACATTTGCTTTTATTAATAGTGAAGAAGAGAAGTTTCTTTGTGTACTTTGGATGTAGATAGATTTATATCTCTTCGTGAATAATTCTATCGAAGTCGAAAAATACGAAAAGTACAAATTGAATAATTTTCAAAAACTTTAAATTCTATCCTGTTCTGTCACCACACTGATCACACCATCAGAATTTGCTATGTGTTAAAAAATTAATATTTTTCTCTTAATCATAAGTGAGTGGTGGTTTTTATATAAATTGTTTCCGTAAATTATTTGGACAAGAAATTTTCAATACTAAATTAAAAAATTGCATACCTACTTCATTGTTAATAACTCTTATTTCGAAGGTAACAATTTTGTAAGTTTTCACAGTAAATGACGAAATACAACAAATAAATAATTAAAATTTAAGATGTATATGAGGTTAATTCATGATGTTATGATGAAATGTATAAGTTACGAAAAAATGTATGCTCTCGATATTTTAAGTAATCGTAGTTACTTTTTCAAATCAAAATGGTCATAAGTTCCTTAAGGAAAAGATACATAGATTTAAGTTCATTGCACTTTAACCTAATGAAATTTTAAGATTATATTTATTTATGTAGATACATATTGGAGAACAGGGTAAACTTTCACTTGATTATTTGAACCTCCTATTTAAATGAGCAATTTGCGATTTTTTATAATCCTTCGTCGGATTTGCTCAACCGGATAGTGCGATATCGCGCCAAGTTCAGCATCTTGAAGCATTTTCGTTTAAATTTATTCACACAAATTGCATCGTATTTCGAGCTGGAGGAGAGATTTTTCTTAATTTGTCCTACCGTGTCTTCGTGTGACATCTAAATAATTCAACAAGTGCAGATCGGGACTCGTCAGATGCGCGGTGCCGCGCTTTGATGCAGGCGCCTAGACACACTCCATAAATCCGTCGCCGCTTCCCTCGAGGCGCCCCAGATAAGGCAAATTACACTCGGTGCTTGTCGAGAAATCCGTCGCTTAGACTGACGGAGGCGGCTAGAATTTAATATTCACGGGGATAAAGGCGACGAACATGTGCCCGTGTTGGGGCCACGGATAGTGGGAGCCCTACGCCCCCGCCCGGGCCTAGAAAACCGATCTGAGGAAGTCGACGCGAGGCGCCATCTTGGCCAGACATGTCGATTATACGGAGCGATTTCATAGTGCCCTATTATATCCAGGGCGTTAAGAAACAAATAGGGCGTGCTCCGGGGCAATGGAATTTTAATGTCCTTTTAAAAGCTGGGATAAAAAATAAAGAAAAACATTTAGAAGCGACACGGCGCTATTTTCCAGCTCCCCTGGGAGTGCTTATGGAAATTCGTGTTTATTTGCTTTGCCTTCCTTGCATAGTAAATCGCCTGAAAATCTGGTCTAGCCCGATCAATACTGCCATTACGATTCGATGGGTTGGGGCGTCCCAATGAGATAAGAAAATGATTTAATTCGATTGCCTCCCGCTTCGGTTGTTGTTTCTGAAGTAATTAATCAATGAAGTTGCTCTGCGCTGCCCGGAGTTTTGCATTTATCAGAACTTCCGGACTATCCGTCGCTGCTGCCGACAGGCCGGTGGATTCTGGCGCAAGATAAAAATAAAGGGATTATCCGGAATTACTCGCAAATGATTAGTTCGGCAGTGTGCTGTTGAATTAAAGTTTCTATATCTATTCGTGGTAAAATGTTATGTATTTTCTTTACCAGCAAATGTAATTAAAATACTTTTGTTATGTAGCTTATATTAGTAATAGCATTCATGATTTTTACTCTTCAACATAGATATGCCTTGCAGACATCCCTTGGATAAATATGTAGAAAACTTTTCATATTTATAATAATAAAAGCAATGTTAGTTTAGAGAAAAGTTCAACTAAAGTATTGTTTTCAAGACAACTTATGTACTTGCTGCAAAAATGCAGAGAAAATCAGTTTTTGCATCAAGTTAGTGTCTTCTACTTTACATATAAAGCGATTTACCATAACGCTGTATTTTAAAAAAACGTATCTATCGTGTATTAATACATATTAATATAGCCTTTTTAAAAAATGTTTAAATTAATTAAGAGCATTTTCTAAAAATTGTAGTTGAATTTAAAGTTATAGAGATGAGCTATACTTACAGGCTAGAGAAATTATTATTTTAAGCGAATTCATGTGTAAGTAGTCGCAACGAATTTTGCAAATGAAGTGAGTGTGCAGAAATTAATTTAAAATTCATTACCAGTGCCTTGATTTGTGGAAAACAACATGCCATGCAAGGAGCTAGGCGTTTTCGGTTTCTGGGAATTTAATTTTTACCCGAAAAGTTGGAGAGAATTTCACTCCGCGATTTTGGCCAGTCGCAGTCCGGGTGTTAGGTTCTGGTTCTGTCCTTTGTTGTCAGACTCCTGTCACGACGGGGCCCAGTGGTCGGGGCCCCAAAGTGCCCCGGGCTGCAATTATGTAATTGTCCGTAGCTTGGGCCAGCGCAGAAAGAAGTGGCCGGGCTCGTTTTTGTGCACTTGTCGGACTGCAATTTGGCAGAAACAAAGGACAGCGGAAAATTTGCAGTTCAAGGGTGCACCTTTGTAAATACATAGTAGCAGCGCGCCACCATGCAAATTTCAATTAAATTGAAATTCACTCCCACTCCCGCGTCAATTTCATTTTCGACTATTCTTGTTTTTAGTCGCGGTCGCCGAGGAGGACAAGAGGACAGCTTACATAGCATGTATTTTCGTATATAACGAAATAAATAGGTACTAATATGGCAAGGCCTATTTGTGGGGACGCACATGGGAACTCGTCACCTATTTATATCGTCACCTTCGTCAGACGGAATTAATTGAAGACCCAAAAGAGCGATGCTCCCCGTGCGTTTAACGCTTAATTTAACATCAATCTAATTCTACGAAATCCCTTCGAAATGAAACAGGAAAGCTCCTTTTTCAAGCAACCGTGGGATTAAAAATTGTCACTTCTCGTGGCGGAGACGGGGCCTTGGTAACCGCACCACAACCACCTCAAAGAATTTAATAGGGATTCAGATTGAGCTTGAAGATTCCTCCATTGAAAAGAAGTGAGGTTTATTGAAATGAAATCCCACAGGCTTGCGGTAGGGTCCCTCACAAGCATTAAAGTGTTAATAGAACCAACCGTGGAGAAAACTTTTCTCCGTGGCACAGGAGCAGCCCTAAAGAGGTCGCCTGATTAGAATTTTACGGTCGCAAGGGATATGATATTTGAGGCTGCTCTATCTCCATGTGTGAAAATAGCTGACTAATTTTGGGTCTGAGGTCCTTTGTAATTAAAAAGCCCTGGTAATTTTTATTTAGACAAATTTCACGTATAGTGAAACGGCTTTAAATATAACGCATAGACTTTTACTAAATATTTTTAATTTTGTTAAGTTCTGTTGTTGGAATGAGCTTACAAAATCGGGTCCTATTACGGAAATTGTGTTACCTTAACTCGACTACCGAGGACACTCATTTAGCACCTTAGCATCTAGGCTTTAAAAATGCGTTTTCGCTAGTTGAGTCGAGGGAACTCGACTTCCGTAATTATGGGTCTATTATTTTCCAGGAGTATAACAAAAAAGAGCTTCATTTGTACATACCTGCATTCTAAAATAGGTTTTAAGTTTCTTTTTTGTCGCATAGTTTTCGACTTAGATATGATCTAAAATGTCTAAACAAAAAATACCACTCCCATTTGTTGTTAGTGTTATTGTCTTTAAACTCGATTTTTCAAATTGGCACCACTATTACTTCAAAACTTGTATAATATGTATTTGAAATATAATTATGCAGATTTTTGCCGAAAGATTTTCTTGTTCTTCCTTAATTTTCCATTAAAGCCCTCTTTAACTTTCTAAGAAATGTAGATAACTGATTGCAAAAATTTATCAAAATGTAATAAAAACACTGGAATAAGGCTTGAACTTTGTTTGTACTATCGAATAAAAGAAAAATAGCAATTAAGAAAATTCAAGAGCTGTTAACTATTATCTAAGAAGCGGAGATTTATTTTTTGATTTTTAAAATATTATTTATTGCAAGGTTAGGGTAATACTTACTTATTCTAATCTAACCTAATGTTAATTATACCTAGCCTAATAAATAAAATGGGATTTTAGAAATAAGATACCTCTTATAAAAGTAGTAATAGAAAAGAGTCTTTAGTTTAGGTACTAAGGACATTAGATGAATATACTGATTATTCGTTTTAGTTTATAGTTTAGTTTATAATTTTTATATTCTTAATATAAAAAAACTTAAGGCTTACATCGGGTCGGGTTCCTTGCATATACATAAAATGAAATGAAACGCGTTTATGTAGGAACGTAACCTTTCCGACGACGTTTGTGATTACGCAATGCCAGGATATGTCGCACAATAAGAGAGAAGAAAGCTGAATAAATTTTATTCATTAGATGCTGAAAAATGTGGAAGCATTTTACATTTCATGGAGCTTGCTCATGAAGAATTTTCGTCCGCTGCCTCACCGTGGGGGAAAGAAAATACTCTGAATAAATCCAATCGCCAGGCAGGAAACTTTGCGGGCGGAATTGTGGGTAAATTAGATTTGAAGAAAGGAGCATAAATAAAAGAGCAGGTGGTGGGATAAAAGGGCCCAAATCCTTTAAAACCTCAGCGGACGTTCTCTGCTCCGTATACTACCAGTTAATAAATGTTTATTTTCCTCCGTCATAATTTTTAAAAATTAGCCCCTCCGAAGTGAACCGACCTGAAATTTCCTGAATAAAATGAATTCATGGCAGTTTTTTTTCCATGTCTTTTTAGCGTGCATAAATGAATCTTTCAAGCTGCTCCGTTAGTGCATATCCCTTTCAAATTAGAGTACACCTGGAAGCCACCTCGGGCGCTTTATAAGTTCTGATCTAGATAAAGTTCATGAGCATGCAGGTCATATTCAGTGCATATTAGTTTCTCGTCCCGCAATTGCAAAAACAGAACGACATAAAGATAAGCAACAGCTCCTGCGAACTTTTCCTGCATTTTATTTGACTATCTCGGACGAGCCGGGACATTTTCTTTCATATCCCAGGATAATTCTCACAATTGTCCCAAAGCGAAATAAAATGCGAAAATAGACGCGATAAAGCCCTCTTCCTTCCTCGTGAGCCACGAAAATTCAGATTTCCAAAACAAGCCATCATCATGTTACCTTACCAGGATGGTTGTTTCCAGGCACAAAGGGATGTGAATGGAGCATCAGGTTCAGGTTTACAGGTCTCTTTCCGCAGGTAAAAATTAATGGGGCGGTGATTCCGACAGCACCTGTAACTTCTAATTTGTGTACCAAGTGCGCTCATTGTTCATCAACAAATTGTCAGGCGTATCTTTAATTAACTAAAGCCCCATTTCGCTAAGGTAATCTTCCATTTAATTACCCCCTTCGCGAAGGCAGTGCGAGAAGACATCGACAAGAAGCTAACACCTTGTCTTTTCTCTTGAAATTATTTTAATGTCCTTTCGCACCCTTGGGTTTCCGAAGGGCCAACCCTAGAGTTCCTTCGAAAGTCAGCTTCAAATTTTGTTAGCTTCTGGATCCTCAGAATCCTCCGAAGCTTCACCCCCAGGGGACACATGATATAAAGTCTCACATGACATCAGTTTAATTTGGTTTTTCTATTTTTGAACTAGTCTTCAATATGTAAATATTGAATTGAATTGATCGGTCAACTGGATGCTGATGAAACCTTTCGGCAGAGACACTAAACTTTGGCGACCGAAAAAGTTACCCGATTATTGAAATGCGATAAGAAGCTTCCGTTTTGTCATAACTGAACCATGTCACGTAAGGAATCTACGTGATAGTGACTTCAAAACTAGAATTGCTATTCATCCTGCTTATATCGGTAGAAAATCCACAATTCGTTAACCAAAGTTGTGTGGAAAGTCCTCCTTTAAATATAGGCATAAAGTCGGTTTCTATATTTGCAGCACGTACCTACGAAAAAGGTGAGACGTGCCTCGCTTTGCAGATTTTTTTCACGTAATCCTTTCGTTTGTGTCAATACCAAGAGACAGACAAGTGGTCGCTGTAAAATTAGAACTCGTTGTGGTTTTTAATTACTTTCGTCTATGGGGACGCCAGAGATGGCACCACCTAACTCTTAATTGCTTAGTGGGAAAATTGCGAGTAAAACCTTAAATGGAAGGATTACGCGGTACCATTCCTTACAAATTGCTGGCTTTTATTATAGAGGCTATCCGACACCTATACTCTTGATTTTGTGTTACACGATTAACTCATTCTATTCAAAAGTTCAGCCAACATAAACCCATATATTCATAAAAATGTTTATTGAGAATTCATGGAAAACTTTTATTTGCTGAAGATTGTTAATTTCAGTTAAAATAAAAAGTTAGTTATACTATATAAAAACATTTAACATAGATTCTACCATCGCTCCAAAATTAGTTGACAATAACCAGACAAACGAGCTCGGTTAGATTGTTTATTTTATCGGTTGCAGATTTACACAGGAAATACGTGGGCTCGTTGAAAAGCAACGATGAGCAACGAAAATCGATACTACGATATTTCCCAAGGCTGCGTTTAAATTGGCGAACAATTCGTATTTGAAGTTCTAATCAAACCCATTCCCGACCGCAGGAAGAATGCACGTGATTATCCATCGGGAAACATTGCAGAAAACTATAATTGGGGATAGCCACGTATCTTCAATTCTATAAACACGCTTCAACATATTTTATCCTCGGTGCAAACTGCCGTCCGAGTTGCTAGAAATCGTCATATTTCTCCCGATATTTTAACAAATTGAGTTATATCCACGAAGCATGCATTCAGGAACTTTCGTATATTTGCTCAAGGAAAATCACACGGAGGAAAAAATGAACGAATTTAGCCAGGCGGCAAAATGAGCTGCAGCAATTTATTTACTTAGAAACATGAAGGGTAAATCGTTGGTTTGCATGTTTATAACAAGACCCTACTGCAGACAAGCCAATTGCCAGGGAAGGTTTAAACCTGAGCCCTTGTGCTCTTTCTTTATCAAAACGAAGTTGTGTATGGACACGTCTTGACACAATGGAGGCATTTTCTCAAGGAAATGTAAAATTCGCCACGTCGAAGTTAATCATGATTTCAGGTATGCAATTTGCCTCCTTAGCACGATACGCGCTAGTCTAAATAATTACAAGCGTGATAAGAGCAAAATCATGGCTATCGCACCTCGCCGCAGTCAGGTGAGTGTTATCGCTCGCGACTAAACCGATATTTTTATAAAGAGTAATTCCACGTGACAGGTGCTTTCGAAAACTGCGGATTAAACAGTGCTTGAGGCGAAATCAATTTCTGACACGTGAATTTTTATATGATAGAATAGCGAAAAGTGTTTTTGGAGTAATGTTATATCAAAAAAGGAATTTATAACATGTAAATTTCTTGTTGAACTTGTTGAACATTTTCACTTTAGAATTTGATCGACAGTTGCAGAAAAAGTCCCGCACCATTACTAAAATTTTTGCGTTTCGAAAACTTCTTAATTATGGGTAAATGGCAAGATTCATGTTATGTTACAATAATCAATTATTCAAATTTAACCTGCTGTTTATACATATATGTTACCTGACGAATCATTTATCAAAGAACGGATAAACATAATACATACTCTCGTCACTTTCAATTTCGAAATTAAATATCGGTTGTTATTATTACTCAGTTGAATTTCTAATTTAATTTACTTTCAAAGGTAAGCCAAGCATTTAAAAATTCATTGCTTTTTGCAATATCTTCATATTGTGAGCTCCTTGTGCATTGTTGAAACAGTTTCCAACAGCAATTAAGTTAAACATTTTCGTGCTTTCAAAGGAAGAAATTTTAATAACGCATTTTAATACGATATCAGTAATTTTATCCGACAGTGTAATCCCCTCGCCAGCCACTTTCGTAGAACCTTTCGATACCAATTTAGCCGCTGAGGTAAAATTTTATAATTTAATTTCTTTGAGCGCTTAATATTGGCGCAACATGGGATATGTTGTCAGTCGATGTCGAAAACCCTTGCGCATCAAAAGGAGTGACATTTTTTTAAGTGAATGTTGACATGGGCATGTTATCGCATAATAAATATGAGAGTGCTCTGTGATCCGTACGTGAATTAATTTATTAATTTTTGATAAAGCGATTTTAATTCATTCATCAATATTTTGGGAAACTGATTAATTCGTTAAATAACAACAAAAATAAAATGGCTTTTTGAGAGAACTGGACAAATCAAAAGCACGGCATTTTACATTGTGAAATATTTTGTTCGGTAGTTATAAATAATTTCAATTGTGCTTAAAATGTTCCAATGGGCACATTATTGAAGAAAGGGCGGATTTCAATAAATTCCAGTGCCAAATTAGGAGATTATACATATTGCAGTTAAACATTAAACCAGCTAAATATGTTTTATTTAATTGTATTGACTTGTTATTGAATATTTTATGCTCTTTCAACAAATCATTACATGCTAATTGCTTTTTGTTTTTGATTTTCTAATGGCAGTGGTAGAATTTTCTCGTCATAAAAGCGTTTACCAGATTAATGACATAATTTATAATTATGTTAAAAACAAGAATTCTGTCTAACGAACTGATTATTATTGATTTCAGCGGTATTTTATAGAATATTGAAGTGGAATGAATTTAATTTGGTGGAAATTGTTCACCCGTAATTACAAAGTGCATTGAAGAAGTAGTAAAATATCAGATAATCTTACAATATTTTATTGTTACTTCGACTCTGGTTAAACAAAAACACATTGCCACCAAATATGAAAATTGCAAGAAAGTTTAAGGTTTTACCTTATTTTCTCAATTTAGTTATGGATTACTCGGTTTTTATGAATTCCAACCATGTTTTTGCTGGAAAAATAAGGTAGAATTGGAGTTGTAAAATTGATTGAATTATTTTATGTACATACATACATGGAGTGAAAATTGGTATATATCTATTAAAAAAGTAGGCTATTTATATATTTTGTTGTTAAGAAAAGCATATCGTGAAGAAAACCTTTTTAAATTAAATCTTGTTTAGAATTGGAAGGAATTTAATGAACTGTCTATTGCTACTCGCACCCAAGCGAATATTTCCACAATTTTTTAAGTATGTAAGCAGTAAGTTGAAAAGCCTTTTCTCAAATTCTCTAGGGAGGTTTCAACAACGTGCACAAAAAATCACTTCCAACCCCCAGCACTGATGCATCTGTTACATTTTCCGAGGGTCAGAGTTTTTGCACTGACTGAATTCAGTGCAAAGTGCAAAATTATTGATTTTATCCAGTAGAAGGAAGGAATCCTTTGCAATTTTAAAAAGGGTGGTCCGGACTGTTCCCACTGTCCTACTTTTTGCTATTTCTGCTGGTTGCTCTGAATAAAATATGACTGAGTTCCTTTAACTTTAACCCACCATACTCAGTCCCTGGGGTGTAATAATTGATTCCGTTCATAGCTTTTAAATTAATGGATCAAACACAGGAATTGTTTCGAAATTTGTAATCATGATGAAACAATTTCTGTTACGCCGGCTCAGAGGTTCATTAAATACAGGGATAATAAGCGCTGCCGGTCAAGTTTCATTTGAACTTAATTTTTGTTTTTTCCTGGAATTTTTATCTACTTAATTTGTTGGCAAGGTTCTTCATTCGAGTGGCGAATGCCTAACAATTCTTAGGAAAATTAATTGCCTTGGTTCGTACACGTGTAGAATGCGCGTGCGATTTACAACTGAGGAGGAGTATTTAATTAAAAAAAAAATTAGAACACTACTCACTGGAATGCTTGCCTTACACAAGCATTTAAAACACGGATACATCCCCGTACGTAAAAACAAGCTACAAAGTGAAATACCATATTTTATTCGACATTGCAGAATTTTGGGAAATTCAGTCTTGAATATTTTACGTAAGGGTCGGGGTACTTTTACCATTCTAGCTGCGTTACTGGATGAGGAAACTTCTGAATTTCTATGGAAACAAAACTTTTACATAGTTTGCTAACTATGAAAATGCCTCAAGTAAATGAATTGCCCCGGCAAAAATTTAGGGGTTGGGGTGCATGCATGAGATGAAAATTTAGGGAGAGACCTTAAAAAATTGCTGATCCAAGGTCCAGCAAATCAGAAAGTTGCTTAAATTCAAACTTCTGTTTTTCTTTAAAAACTTTGTATTTCTGCTCAGTACCGCAAAATAAAAATAGATCAACTCTCTTGTTTCTTAAATATTGGCTCCAGTTAAATTTGTCGTACTGTAACAAAAGCAACCCTTTTCCAACAAATTAGCTACCATTGACAATGCTCGAAACGCCACAAAGGCCAAAGGGGCAAAACATTTAAATTAATCGAAGTCGCATTTAAGTGGCTGGGGGCGTAATGAATGAGCTTTGCGTTTTTGGAAGCAAATTTAAGAACTTCCGCAATCAAGTGATAAAAGTAAACCCATAAAACTTTCTAATAGAGCACAACAGTAGCGAAAACAATTAAAGTTTCAGCGGTTCCGTGCGAAAGTTAGTTGGCTGCGCCCGAATAAATTTCAAACTCGAATTACAATTTCCTGAGGAGCGGAGGGGCGTTGCGGCCAGATGCGGAGGGTTCATCGGACTTGGCCCTTTGAGGCTCCCCCCGCCGCAGCACAAACCCTTAATTGCGCAAAAAGTGCCTTTTGGCTCCCGCGATGGGTTTGACTAATGGCTGCTAATAAGTCATAGGTCCGAGAATTTTCGCGATCCATTAAGCTTCCGGCCAAAATAACTTCCCTTTTCTCATATTTTCCTCCTCCTAGTGGAACTCATCCTCCTCTCAAGACTGCCACAATTTCCTGCTAATAACAGAATTTCGGGTTTAATTCGTATTTTGCCGCACACAATTTTTTAATATGACAGTAAAGTGACGGAAGCAGCTAAAAACTTTTGGGTTTTACTTTGCAAAATTCCCTTAGCAGCCTGGCGCCCATTTTGGGTCTCTCCAAGGCCGTGAAAATTCAGTTAATTGCTGAAGTGTATAACAAATGCTTCATTTATATAAATTAAGACTGACCGGGAAAATTAGTTTTTTAATTTTAATAGAGAGGAAATGAATAATCTAAGAGACGGTTACGGATTATGATCTTTAACTATACACCGGCCACCGCGACCGGGCGGCGGTGGCCCCTTAATTTCAGATTCTGCTTACAAATTTAAAAATTTAAAATTACGAACCTAAAATATTAATTATTTGGTATTAAACATGACTAAAAATTGAGAAAATTGAGTCTCTGGTTTTATATTTGGTTCTAAAATTTAAAAAACATATTTGTTGGATCCAAAATATTGACCTTTTAACATTAGTACGTAAACCCAGAATCCTTCGATAGCTAATACTAAAATATGGGGAATAAAATCTTTTCTTTAATAAAAAAAACGCCTTCAAAAAAATTAAAAGTTCTAGGTACAAATTAATACTCATTATGTATAGCATTTTTTAGCAGGTTAAAAATTTTGCCGTTTCATTTGTACATTTTAAAATAATTCATATGAAAAAAGGGTTTTTAGAGGTTTACTGGAAGTTTATAGCAAATTCAAGCCTTAGGTTTTATTGTTTTTGAGACGGTCAATGTA
Organism: Machimus rusticus; assembly: GCA_951509405.1. NCBI lineage: Eukaryota > Metazoa > Arthropoda > Insecta > Diptera > Asilidae > Machimus > Machimus rusticus. The sequence goes on along the minus strand of OX608051.1, from coordinate 46,519,814 downwards.
CATAATCGCGGAACACGGTACAGGAATAGTTGTTTTATGGAATTGTCTCTATGCAAAAATCGTTCGATCGTGCCTTATACTATATACCTATGTGTGTACTAATTATATGCTTTTCTAAAGCAATAAAATACAAATTATAATTTCTTATCAATGAAATTTTAGCATATACCTATTTAAATTTATGTACATTATGCACGTATAAAATGACGAAGAATACCCCTTTTTGCTTGCTAAGACATCAGATCCATCATAATAAATCGGAGTGGAAGCTTCTAATCTAAAATCCAGTTTTACCTCGTTAATTAGTCATACTAATTTGCATATCAAATAAATTGCGCAGGCGTTTTATTACCAAACTTACATTTATCACTTCTTTCCAAATTGAGTCATCTCGTCTGAAGTTTGTAATTTATTAGACGACATCCTCTTGAAAGCTCCACCCCAAAACTGATTTTGGTTTCTTAGAGAAATTCGCCCTCGCAGTGGGCCACAGTTTCTGTGCATTTTGCTTTAATGTGTCCGGACTGGCGGTTCTTCTTTACACCATCGGGTCGGGATTAAAGGGTTATCGGGGGAATCCATCAGGCTCACGTACCAGGGGAGATAAACCGAGACGACTGGACGCTCAGAAAGGGTACACTCGTATAAATGAGATGAAGTGCTGAGTAAGTCGAATTTTTGCCATAAGAAAGACCGAAGAAATCGATAAGTCGGGCTTACTGGGACACAAATGTCGATTATCTCCTGTCCCATCGAAGTCTTCAATGTTTCATAATTCTTGATGATACTTTTCATGGCCATTTTATCGGACTGCTCCGATCTTTGAATGGCAGTTGCCCACACCAAAAGGGCGCCTCGCCTGAATGGAGAATTCAAATTAGACTTGGATTTGTTTTGTGCGAAGACGAAGTCTCAATACGCTCCTCTCCTCCATAAAACAGTAGGTAAATTAATGTCTTAAATTGGATGAAAAATCTGAGCGGGGTGGCGGTAATTAAAACACTTCCTGGCTGCTTCTGAAGCAGCGCGAAATCCAATTTACTGAACGACTTCATTTGTTATCGGAGCCGTATTACGTCGTTATTTAATTACACGACGAGATCCATTTATTCGAACTCAATTTTGAGAAAAGCACTTGAGAATTCCAAGGGACCTGATTTCTTGGCAAATATCAATTTATTTCTGTAAAAGGTGAAGAGCGAATTCTACAACTAACAGGCTTAAAACTGATGCACGCATATGTATCACATTTACACATGTATGAATTTGGTATAGAAAAAGAAACTTCCTTTTTCGATGTATGTATGTAATTATTTCCGCCGATTAATTGGATTAAATTTCCTCGAACATTGATTTAAAAGTTAAACTCCAACTACCAAAAGAGGCGAACGTCTAGAAATGACAAATTCAACAAAGGGCAAATTCCTGACCATTTGAATGAAATCACTTCTTCTCCCCGTCGTCGAATTTCTTGATGTTGCACAAAACTATAGAATTCGCTCGCAGGGACAAAAGTTTTCCGCCGTTTAATTAAACTGGGACAGGAATGTGGGGCTAGCGATTGAGAATCACAGAATTAAGAGTTATCCGGTGATTAGAGCACTTTCAAATGAATAGCTTTTACTGCGCCCCAAGGAGGAAAGTGTCGAAAATTTAGTCTAAATTTTCGTCACGAGTGTTTCTAATCATTTTATAGAAAAGAGAGAAATTTTATTGAACTTTTCGTGTCAGATTTACTTCGTGAATAAAAAGTGGAAGACACTGATTAAATTGCATACGTTTGATTTTAAAACTCTTTATTTCCAATATTAATACATGTTTTGAAATTATATTTTTAGATTTGAAAATGTTGTAATTTTTGTTCGAGTCATTACAATATATCTCAATAACAAGTTCAAGCTGCAGATGATAACCGGATCTCATTCTCTAAATATGAATAACTTCTCATTCGAGAAAAGTAGTTAACTTTATTGTCATTGATCATAGTGCCATTTATGTTGAAATTGATATCGTAACTGGGTATTTTCATAGGATGCTTATTTCAGGAGATAAATATGTATAATAAAAAGATAAATCCCTCAATTTACGCTGGTTGTGGAGCGAATGGTTGGAAAAAAAGCATGATGTAGGTATGTAGGTATATATATTTCAAGTTTTTGCCAAAAGCTGCTAGAAAGAAAAAGACACCACTATTCATAATATCTCTTCGTTGTCTTTTTATTGATAGATTTAAATTTAGCTTCTTTGAATTAATTTGAATTGAAATTTCTAGACGTTCAGATGTTTCAAAAAATTAAAAATTTCGATAAGGTATAACCACTAAGCATTCATTTTCATGATTATCCCAAAATCCTGCAAACTTACTATCAAAAAATTCGATAAGAGTACAAGCTGAAAGGATATTTTCAAAGTCTAAACAATTATTTTAACTTATTACTTGCACACAGCATAAAAAATTTTTTTCGAAATAAAATAATAGTTTTATACTTACACTTCAATCGCTTTGTTCCAATTAACCACATAACCGCTGAGCGCAAAGGATTCAATATGTACTACGTGTATATTTCCTTTTTCTGTCCCAACATATAGCCATTTACTTCCTACAGGCAAATGAAGGCAAGTTATCCTGTAGAAAAAAATAAAATGTATTAACTAATTTTAAAATAAAATAAAGAAACAAACCTTTCTCTTTGGAACTTTAAACTTTGTACTACTTGTGGACATTTTTGTCGAAAATTCCATAAATGTAATGTGTCGTCTGCGGTGGCAGTTACTAAAGCGCCTTCGTTTACTAAATATTCTATCTGAATGACGGCACATGCTGAATCACCTTCGTGTCTTACGTGAATATCAACCCCAGGGCGTCCTAATCTGTGGTTTCGGGAAGAAAGTTAAATATGGCTAGGAGTTAAGGAAAATCGTTTGTATTCTGGTCCACGGTGAGTTCTCCATGATTCACAAAGCGTACTAGAAGCAAGCAATGCAGCGCCAGTGTTATGCATTATGCATCAGAAATTGAATTCCATATCTGAAACCCTGGGGATTGCTGGTTCTGGTTTAGCAAACAGCCCCCGTATCTTTGCTAATCGGAGCGATAAAATCACCGTAGCCTTTGTACCTTGAGTGCTCACTGAGCTCATTACGGCCACGAGTAATAAGGAGTGCTCGTTCTGCGATCTGTGTGCACTCACTGGGCATAAAATGTTACGACAAAAAATCAAATCCAGGCCACACCTAAATTTTATGAAATCCGTAAAACAGGTCTCCAGTTCCCCGAAGTGCGCCCGCAGAGCTCCTCCAGGCTCCTCCGCACGGGCACTGCTTGATTCGTATTTAATGGGACTCTTTTGTGAACTGCTTGCTAAGGCCACGTCCGACTACCGACTGTTACAGATATTTGGCTTTTTATGCTTTATACGGCCGTACGATGTACCCTGACGGCCCGTGACTGATGTCGAAGCTTTAATACACGCCCATATAAACCTAAAGGAAAAATGTTTCAATTTGGAACTTTATTAGCCAAGAAATCTCGCAGCTCGTGCCTAATTCAGGCCTGTTCGCAGATTACTTCGCGCTCGGGTAGACGGGAACGACTGTTTTATTTGCCCAGAACTGGGAGGCCATTCGTCCTGTTCCAATAAACGGGGACAAAATATCACATCAACATTATAGAGGACAATTAATGGCAGGCGATTTCCGTCGACGTGACACTAAGCTAGTACGCTGGGTAATTTATTCGAGTGAAGCGCCCCCGCGATGGCCTCTCGTTTTGCGATCATAAAGCAAATGGACACAGAATTATTAAAGAGGCCCATTAATCACGAATTCAATTCTGCAGTTGAAAGAACTGAGGCTGTCTGTGATACTGCTAACGAGTTCATTCTTCTAAAAAACGGAGAATCTTTTGCAAGTAGATAAGGGAAGGGAGTAAAATTGTAACTGATAGTAAAAAATTATATATTTTAAAGTCAATTAAATATTTAATGGAGAAAAGATATTCTATTTTGAACAAGGTATGATGAACGAACATCAATTTTTAAAGCAGGCGTCAAAGGTTTTTTTGTATAAAAAATATGGGCACCGAGAAATTTTGACTATATGCTACTACTATATGCATATTGCCAGCCGTTGTCTTGGATCCTTTCAACATTTTCGCCAGATTTTTAACTTATTTGACTTAAATATGATAGTTCTCAAGTATCCCAACAAATATTTTAAATGCGATGGTAATGAGTTTTAATTAAAATACGACCAGGCAGTGTAGTAAAGAAAAGACCTAATGATTAATTAATTTGAACCAACTAGTTTTAAGTATTTTGATTGCTTTTACGTATGACCTTGTTTTAATATCTGAAGAACATTTGAAAGGTACAAAAAACCGACAAAATTCCAGAATCAGAATCATCGATTCTTTAAACTCATGTGCATACAAATATCGACTTTTATGGAAATTGCTTCAAATTGCAACTTTTAAGATACCATTTTGAAATGCGCCATCTTGTCCATAATTCAGGTATATCTACATACATGAGTTTTCCAGCACCTTCAAAAACATGTTTGCATATTTTTATCGCAATTTGAATTAATTGAATTAAAAAAAAAAACATAAATCATAATCGACAAAATCCAAAACGTGTGTCGCTTTTGTGAAAATTTGGTATATACGTAAGAATACAGCTTTAATTTACTGAAATATCTAAACAAAACTTCGAATTGATTTTTGTTAAAAGTCATAAAAGTGAAGGTTGTTTTTTCTGCTTCTATAATATGATATAATAATTTTACTATTAGTACCAAACCAGGACGAGGATGAAACCTCAACTAGTACATTGACTAAATTTAATGATACTTTCCTGAAAATATAATTTTATCGTGCACTGTTTTGTTAGATTATTGTCTTCGATATACCTAACCATTAAAAATGTTGGTCTCTAAAACCACCAAAGCATCGCACAGGGCCTGCAGAATTGGTAGGAGCTAATTAAAATAGCAAACTTGATAGAAGCAGAGCCTAAGTCTCTTGAACGCAGACTGTTTATGCTAATAAAGCACCACTTCCGCCTCGCCCGCCTCTTTTGAATATCTTCATCGGAGCGGAGACTTCCGGAATTTGCTGTGCATTTTGTTGGGCGAAGTTTTCGCCTTAAGGATGCCCTTTGAAGCCGTGGACCATGCAACTGGGGGCGACATGCTCCGGAAGTGGATCCGGGCGGTTAGACGGCGGTGCAGATTATGCTGGGGCGGTTCGAGCGATGGCACATTTCTTGTCCACCCTGCCGGGGCGGCAGTGCGCTTTCTTCGTTCCCGGGAAAATTAATTATTCTGATTCTTTGAAGATGGCTTCGCCCGAGTACTTTATTCAACTTGCCCTCTGGGAAAAATTATAGATATCTTTACTTTTATTTAACAGTGAATGGAGGTGGGTCTGCATCCGGTGAAGAGTTTAATTTCCCTCAGCCCTGAAACTATTTGCATAGGGAGAGTATTATGCTCGACACGAAAACTAATTGATGACTCAAAGCTTTTGTTCTCCTGCTCAAAGATATCACGTTTCTTGTAAGAAAACTAATTGATAGAACAAGCCGGTGAAGATATTGCATTTCGTTTTTACTTATCTTCATCATCTTCTATTGTATAAGCCTTGTGAATTACGCAACGTATTTAAATAGATTAATAGTAATTATGTCAGAAAAATTGTGCTTTAATATATTTTTGAATTACAATTAATTAACGTTAGCGTTACGTAGTAATTCTCATTATTCATAGTCACGACATAACCAAATAGACAATATTTGTTGCAATTGTTATATCACAGTTGGAAGTAAGCAGGATTTTGCAAGGAAAGGACATTTTTGACCACAACCTGCGTCTGCCTGGACTCTGGTTGCCTTTGGTCAACACTTCAATGAAGCATAAACCGTCCGTAAAGCGATAAAAACGTACAACCAAACTGAAACGAAGGTTGGCTCAAGGGAGAAAGGTTTGCCGAACCGAAACGAAAATGGCTCCTCCGACTGTCTGAGTCGGAGCACTTCCTTGTGCCAAATAAAGTAGAAAATGTGCCTCAAAAGCCAAAGTGTGCCTGCACCTCATCAAATAAATAGCAGAACGACACCCGGTGCCGGGGGATCTTTGAATCAATTCTTCCCTGGGCCGCCCCCGCAACGTGGGGACGGTGGAGCCGTGGAGGACGTGCTGCCGGGAAAATCACCTCTCGCGACGAAGGAACCACTGAGCAAATTTTGGCAGGAACAAGAGGCAGATTTTTGGCCTACCATCGTGTTTACAAGGAACAAGGGCACGTCGGGATTTCCAGGAGCCCTCGCACAATTCCGAGCCCAAAATAACATGTGCCGCCTGCGATCTCAGGGCTTAGGGCGCTTAAGTCGTTTTCTTGCTGTCGTGTGGTCCTCCGCCCCACGTATGCACCATGGTGCGACTTTGTAATTCTTCCCAGGAAGCGCCCCTTTTCGCCATTTATAAAATGTTTCGGTCCTCTTCCGGAAGGATCAAATTCGGAGCTGCGGCAAGGTGGAATTTGTTTCGCAAGGTCGTGCGGGACGTACTCTGCATGCTTCGTGCGATTTATAAAATATTTACGTGGCCAAAATAACTGCGGCGAAGAGTGGGCTGCTCGCTTAGTTTCTTAATCATGCCTCGAATGCAAACACGTAGAGTGGCTGAAGCAGTCTTAGCCATTCCAAAGCTTTAAAGTCCTCACATAAAAAAATTTTAAATGCGTGATGTCGCAACGCGAACTAGCTCTGTCCAATTTAGTATGTCTATATTACGCGTATATGAAGCTACATATTCTAGGGCAAAACAAATTTACTGCATATGTATCACCACACAAAAGTAAAGGTTTATTGTATATTTACTTAAATTTTTAGATTTGAACCCATCCTGAGGGATTTTCTTTCTTTTAAATCTTTGCGTGACGCTGAACTTTTGTTATCCTGTCTAGGACTCGTGGCTTCTCGATTATACGGTCTAGTAGTCTATAGATCACGAATGTGCAATCGTTCTTATATTTGACTTGATTTTTGCAATGTAAAATATCGAACGTTCTTCTGCTATTGAAGTTGGAACGTAATAGAAAGCTATCTATCTAACTTCCCAATATTATTCGTAGTTGACCGTCTGTACGCAGCGTGTAAAATTTCGAGATGACACCACATTATTCGTTCAGTTTATGATTTTCAATAATTTCAGAATCTTCTGCTATGCTGAAATTGTAATGTAAAAAAAAAGTAAAATTTTAAATTTTGAAATAGACATATTTTTCAAATGGTGTTCTACATACGAGTATGTACCATATGTTAATAATAATCTTTCACTCAATATTTATAAATGGACTTCAACATCCTTTTTCTCCTTTAAAAGGCTCTAACATAATTTGACAAGTCAAAGATTTGGGAATCATAATTCCCACATGTCTTTTAAAGATCACATCATTAACGCTATTGCTAGAAAAACTTTCAATAATAAAAATTCTTAAAATCAGCAACTTTTTTTCTGAGCATGTGAATCTGTATGAAATCTAATCGAATCAGGCTAAAAAGCCTTTCAGTGCGTGTGTAGAGATGTAGATTTACTTTTGTAACGATATTTAAAATAGACAACAAACAATGCACGCTAGTGCAGTGTAATGTACCTACATATACTATATGTATATTATGCTTTTTTATTCCAAAAATTGTTATTATTCCAAACCCGCCGTTATATGTATGTAGGTGTGAATCTCCTATGTACATATGTACATATGGTCTATTCTATAGGTTTGTTTGGCTAAAATTTCTTTCATGTGAACACTCACACTTGTACAAAGTCTCTTTAAGGTTTAGGGGTGGAGTTTACAAAAAATACGCAAAAACCTTAAGCTAAAGCGACAGGGTGATGTGCTAACTGACACAGAAAATGGGCTATTCAATATTCGTTAAACGACGCGACGGCTGGATCCGGGGGTATATCCCCAAATTACATGCAGCTCCGGCTGCCGCCAGTTTAATAAATGAATATCCCCCAGCAGCCGCCTTCCCAAAATTTATTCTGACAGAATTTCGGTTCCATCAATCCGCGAACTCTATTAATCTTCGCGTACTACTTCTGACATCGATCTGCACCTTCATGAATACAATAAAGTAACATCGTCCACGTCAGAATTTGATTGATTTCGGGGAAGGCGCACGGTTGAGAGGGCGCAATCCGTTCCAGCCTGACAGGGAGTTGTGGCTGCTGCGCCGCAACGCGAGAATCTATTTCGCGAGACGTGCTGCGATAATCCCATGATTAGTGTGCCAGGAGCTCCGGATTCAGCGCACATCCAGATAATGGGCACCTTGGCTGAACGATTTCAGGAAAAGGTTCTGCAAATTTAAGCTCAGCAGGGCGCGCCCTTTGGACTTTTCGGAGAATCTCGAGTCTTCTGGAAAATCTACATACATGAGCAGGTCTTCCTGTAGCCTGTGTCTGTGTCTCGGGCAGCCGGAACCTTGAGTAACGTGGAAATTTATTTAAGTTTCGTGACTTTTTGCAAAAAATTATTATGGCAACGGCTATTGTGCAAAAATTTGGGCCGGGGATGTGGCCTCATCCCGGGCTATTTGCGGGAGCCTGGTCCAGCTAGCCACGGCGTGGGAGGCTGAGAACGACGGCTTGTTTGCCGCTGACTCCACACCACCGGGCGCGACTGGAGGCTTAATTAAAACTGCAAAACTTGCCACTGACGCGTGCTTGCATGCCTCCGTTTCGAATAATTTTAGAATCCGACGGGCGCTCTGTCATTTGTGAGGTGGGATAAGCCCGTTCCCGGGAATTTGCGGGCTTTTTCGGGCTCGTTCTGGATGTGTGCATGGACTTCAAAATTTCAAGTGGATTATTTGAAAAAAGGGATTCGCTCGCAGACGGCAACGGCTTAGGGAAGGGCCTTAAATTGTGCCGCCCTTCTCGCCGCAGCGTATGTGTCTTGTGGGTGAGATATCGCACGAATTTCAAAAATTATTTGCTTTGGGTTTAAAGACATAAATCAGTTGGGTATCGCATAAACGGCAACCACTCGTTACGTGACTTATTCGTGACGTGAAATACAGTCGAGTCACGTAACTGTCATCCTTAAAACGAGAATTGGCTTGTTTCAGGGCGAGCAACTTCGCCCAAAGTGCTAATAAGTTTCTCTTAAGGAAGAAATATCAATGCCTCGAACGTTATTGATTCGCACCGCCCGCCGGCCAACACCGGTCCTTCTGAATTATTCAGATGCGTAATATCGGTTTTGTTGGATTACCTTCGAATGGAGGATAAAGCGATTCACACGCAAACCACTAAGAGGAGCGACTGTGCCTTAGTAACAGGTGGCCATTAGATATCCTTAAAATGTTGCACTTTATTATGTGATTCTATATCACTTCGAAAGGAGAAAAGGAGATAATTTTATATCCTAATTTTCATTCAATTCAATTTGCTCCTTCGATTTACGCAAAGCTGGAACCAGCAATTAGTGAAAAATTTAAAATTATGGGAATAACAGCAGCAGACCTATTTTAAAAGTTAAATATGAAATAAGAATGTAGGAATAAAAGTCTGTATACAAAATTTTAGAGCAAAAAATACATATAAAATTATTTAAGACTTTACTGCACTTTCAATTAAATATATAATAATTATAACAAAAACAATACTTTTTGGAATTTCTCTAAATGAGGAAATATTTTTGTAATTACTTCAAATTGTCAATTTTCCGTAGATTTTATTTTATCAATTTTTAGTGTCTTAAAAACACTTTCTGGAACGTTTTCCACTTTTACACAAAAGGTTTGTTTAGAGTCCTTTGAAGATAATACGACATTTTTTTGTTAAAACTTTTTAAACACATTTTTCTCGAAAATATAACCCTAGAAATATATTAATTATGTAATAGGTAATTTAGCTATTCACGCTAAACATAAATTTGACAGAAAATATTATTCCGATTTCTTTTATAGGCAAATCTTCCATCTGATGTCGATATTTCAAGATGATATACTTCTCCCATGAATTTCGATTATGCAAAAATTTCACCTTCCGAAGTAGGGTCGCAGTCAACAAATTGCTTTCTCTTGTTATGCAATATTTATTCCGTCTATATCTTCTTTAAATAGTTTTCTATATTTGCGGATTGACGAACTGCACTTGTCTTCATGTCAATTTCAGTTTTGATGGACCAATTATCCAAACTTTAACAAAAGCTAAAGACTTCTATTTCCCATCCCTTAGATGGGCCAAACAGAAAATAAACTTGAAATCTCAGGATCTGGTACCTACACAAAGTGCCCAAGGAACTTGGAAATCCTTCAGATTGCTCTCAAGATGAGTTTCTTAGATAATAGTAATTACTTTATCTTGCAATTACTTTTGATGTGAATTTAAAGTGTGCATCGAAAAGTTTAGTTTACAAAATGATTTGCTCCTGTCAGGTGAAATGTCTGTTGTTTGAAACTCTAAACAATTTGAAATATTGCATGCTTGAGTCTATTACGAGTTGTTTTCTATTTCTATGATATGACGACATCTTACGAATATGACAAGCTCTTGGATAACTGAAGGAATGGAATTAATTTTAAATATCTAAACGGAAATTGCTATTCCGTTTTAGGATATTTTTATGTCTATTTTTCCTGGACTATATAAAATTAATATACATACCTCAAAAAATGAAAATTAGCGCACCACCAATGGTTCGATTTCGTAATGGTCGCTTTGTTGTCATTGGGGCATTTCGATAATTGTTAAATTACAATTCTAGTTAGGGTTTTACCCCGTAAAAACGAATCATGAACCTCCTCGATACTAAGAAGAACTCAGTCAGGAAATGGCCCGCAGAAAACATTTTCGTGATGATTTTCTTCGGGTGGTTGTGTGCCTGTAGCACTGGAGGAACTTAAAATGCTCAACGGGAAGAGAAGATATAAAAATTAATTGCTGTCAGTGTTAAGTTCTTTTAAGGACGAAGGAACGATGCAAAAGACTGATAAGAGGCGGACATTGTCTTTCCACAGAAAGGGGAACCCCCGGGACGATTTTTCCTTGGTCTGTTGCTGATATTTTTTTAGATTGCTGCGTCAGTTTTGTAACTGCTGTGCGCAATGGCAAAAAGGAAAACTTTTGCCGCCAGCACAAAGGATTTTTCGCATGTCACAGAGAAAAATTTAGCTCATTATTTTTTACCCGGCGGAATACTTCTACAAAAATGAGATGCGTTTCTCGTTCCGCCTTTTTAAATAGGTAGCTAAACCTGTCAGAAATGTAGAACAAAAAACAAGCATTCACAGCGAAAAAGAGTAGATGCAGCGCATTCTCGTCCAGCAGGGCTAATAATAATTATATAGTGAAATTCTAGACTATTTCTCATTATATGAACGACCCTTGCAGGAAAGGGAAGGAAACACTTTAGAATGTCAGAGAATGACTCTTAATTAAGCCTTCGGGGAAATAATTTTCACCCTGTGAGTGAGTTAATTGCGAAACCTTATTTTTCAAGTCTTGGAAGTGTTAATTAATGTCTGCTTTACTCGTAATTGTAATATGTGTTTTAATTAGATAGTAGGTAATAAATCGAAACACAATATAATTACCTACGTTGTACGAATGAAGGACGGAAATGGTTTGTTTTACAAAAAATTTGTTATAGAATCTTTGCAATTATAACAACCTTGGACGTTCAAGTGAAGAATTGATTTTTGCAACATTTGACCTTGAATATCTCACGACGCCGACGTAATAGCGCTTTAAAATCATCAGAATGGCTTGGAATCTTATTTTGAATATGTAAAGTTTGTTTATGTTTTGTGCTGAGAGTTAATCGACTATTATACAATATTTTAATGAGCATGTTAATTTTATTTTATCTATTAAGTATTGTAACTATATTAAAGTGTTTTTTTTCGGTCCTATAGTTTATTGTTTTAGGTCAAGGTCTAAAGTTAGTCCTCTTAAAACATGAATCCTGTGTCAAACCCGTGAGCGGCGTAAACAGAGTTAAGTTTCCCATAAAATTGTATTTCGAGAATCGGAAAGAGTTTTATCAAGCATGATACCTATGATTAAGAAAACATTTTCTAACATCTTTTCATGTTACATATAATGGATGCAATACGAAACTTGCTTATGAGTGTATCTCGGAGCATTCCCCGGTAGGATTCAATTTCTAAAACTGCTAGAAAACCAGACTAGTGGCATCGTTTAAAGTTTAAAGATATTAGAGAAAATTAGCTCGTTTTGATGCAAGGGAAAGGGGTGGCCTAAATAAGATGCTATCATGAAATAATTCAGCAAAAACATTCCAAATTAAAGCAATGACCACGAAATGCAGCGCCTTGCACTGGGCGAAAACAATTTTCGCGGAGCCCGGGAAGGTCGTGCCAAGGGCTTTATCGGTCCAGTGCCCTCCGTGAAAGGGGTACCGATTTTTCTGGCTCTGCGGTAGAGAGAACGCGGTTTTCGTTCGAATCGTCGCCATTGTTGCATAAGTTAATTCCGGCGCATGCAGGGTCTGTTGCACCACCCGGAGAGGATTAATGATTGAAAAAAGGTTCGGAATATTTTCCGCCAGAGTTATATAAATTTGGACAAGAGTCATCGCAGACTCAGTTCGTTAAATTACAATCATTTCAGCCTAATGGCAACTGAATGGAATTACACGGTGGATGATTCGGGCGCGGCCCGCATTTCTTCCTCCGTAATTCTTCCTGTTTTGCGAGTTCTGCTAATTTATAGCCCGGATAATGCACGCAATTGTTCGGGTGCAATATCAGCAACTGTCGTATTTTTTGACACAATCGCCAGCTTTTATTTGAGGTTATTATTGAAATTCCAGAGGCGTTTCGGCGGTCAGGGGACAAATTTCAATAACCGGGAATTTGAACAACCCTTGTAACCAATTATTTTTAATTAAGCACTCCAGCGAACAATTCGAATAACTTTAATATGAGAAGTTCTCACTCTTCCTTCCCGTAGGATTTAACGCGGAAATCGTAGCTAGGTGTAGCGCGAATAATTGACGCTTGGTGCGGATAATGAAGCCACCCCAAAGTATTTTCGTATTATATTTTCGTAATCTATCCTTGAGAAAGTTCGAGCTTGCTAAAAATGAGTAACATTTGTATTTATTACTCATTTATATATACACAGTCGAAAATTTGTAAATTTAAAATTAAACACTTCAAGATATTTTGTAAAAATCAATTTTATCCATAAATCGATAATTTCATAAATTTGTGAAAAAAACTAACAAATAATGAACCACCTTCGTTACATATCCACGAGCGCTGGAATTTTTAGTAAAAGAAGAATTAATGCAGCTATAGCAAAATGGATGGAAAAACTTACGCTTCAGAAGATATGAAATATTATTTAAATAATTAAGCTTTATGTGAGCTGAGATAATTCTGAACGAATAAAACGAAAAATATGGAATCTCTTTTCTAAAACATTAAATGTTTTAGTTGCAATTTTTTCAGAATTATTATTACCACTTTGAGATACAGGCGGAGTGAAAATAAAAACAAAACCATATTACATACTTCAAACACTTTTTAATTATACAATTCCAAAAGAAAATATCCTTAAAAATTGGTGGAGAGAAACAAGTACGAATAAAGCTTAAAATTGTTTATTTCTATTTAAAAAAATATATATTTTGGTCTTCAATAACTTATGAAATCTTTCAGTGATTTTGTATTATAAGTATAATAAGGTCTGCATATGTTTTTGTACCTACATTAAATAATAATTAATTGATCTGTTCTTAAAGTCGTACAAGTCTGTGGAAAATTCGAATTACTCATTAAGATTTAATTATTAAAATGATATGGTAAAAAATTAGACTAATATCACTTTCAAAATAACAATTGTTAATTAAAATTTGGTTGCATTTCTTTAGTGCCACTGCAAAATCCGGAGGAATCGAGGCTAGATACGCCCACGAAGGTGCTTGAGGACGACTGTTGCCAGTGGTGCCAGTGGTGGTTTTAGCAGGCGAAATGAAACTCGAATGGGAGCTGTGGTCGGAGATGCAGGCATACGAAATGATTTCTGATGGATTTTTCTTGTTAGGGGGAGGAAACCCAGAAACAGGGTCAAGTGCTATGTAAATGCCCTTTTCGAATCATTGGCATGCTACCGGACTAAATGAGCACTTTATTGTACTATTTAATTCAACAGGAGGTAAAAACTTTTCGAAGGATTTTGTTGCCAGGCTCGGGTAACGCATCATTTTCCAAGAGTTCTATTACTACAAAGTTCTCGTTCATTTACGGTCCTAGTTAAAGCAAACCTTTTTAAGGGATGTTAAATGCAAATAATCCGAAGAAACTCTGCCTTTCTGAACACAAACTGCCCGCAACCTTCCACTGAACCCCATATCTGAGGATTCTTGGGATCTAACCAAAATAGGCACGTGCAATGCTGCCGCAGCAAAATGTTAAACTGCCGAAGGAGGGACTCTGGCCACTCCAAAATAGTGACGGAAATGTACCCTGAAATTCAAAACACCTCTCCCTTTTCAGAATTACCCAGAGCCTGAAACTAGAGCCGCTTCCATACCGACAGCAGCACAATTTGCTGGCCAGAAAAATAAGAGTGAATGGAAGCAGGAAGCAGAACGAAGTCATATCGAATTTTAAGACGTTTGTCGCTCACAAAATCCACCGACTTTTCAAGTCTTTTTGCTGCGGATTCCATGGAGAACCCTTGTTGCCTGTGCCAGTCCTTTTGAGGATGGAATTCAAATAAGTTATGTGTCAAGAAAAAACTTCTCGGAAAAAAAGCATCTCATTCTAGAGCTCCAGCACTAAAAGAGCTGACTGCGTGAAAAACTTTAGCAACCACATTTTGGGTTTGATCTCATTTCACTTCTGTACATTTTTTGCAGTCTTTTGCGGCATAAAATTTTGCTGTAGAAAAAAGTGTATAGTGGTATTTTGATGTGGCACTTCGTAGGTTCGGATACAATGAAGACGTCATTAAAATAACTACAAAATGGTACACGTAGGAAAATGGCGCCTTGAATTTAACGTTAAAAAAGGATACCAAGAAGAGCTTAGTCGTTTATGAACAAACTACTTCAAGCTGTTATTAAAAATAATAATTTTGGGCTTAAACTTCTTTCTTATATAAACTTGCTTTGGCTACGAGCTTTCAAGAACTAGAGTTAGTTGGTTCATAACACTATTCAAAACTTCGTCTGCTTTTAAAGCAACTACGCCCAGTTACATAATCTGAAGGTAAAGTTTGATTAAAATTGATTGAAAAATACGGCATCTATTGAGTTCACAAAATCCGTTTAATCTTTCTACGAAATTTACCTAAAATGAAACTTTTGAAGACAATTTATTAAAAGTAATGAAGAAGTCTAAATATTTATTTTATCTCAGTGAGTTAAAAACTGTAACGACTCTACCGGCTACAAATCGTCTTGTGTGTTTTTGTGGATGAAGTTTTGTATGTAGAGCGAAATTACGCCGAAATGCCTGTGATAGCGATATTTGAATTTTGAATGAAAGTGGTTACCGATTTCCAATTTCTATCCCTTTGAAAAGGCCATCCCAAAACCTTCGCCGACTGAACGTTAAGGGCTTTCTCTGTGCGACTATGAACCAAAAATTATCACCTGCCGCCGCCTTTTGTGAACAAAGCCCACGGCAAGCCTTGTGTCGAACAAAAAAGAAGAAGCGCATCCCCCGGTTACCAGGTAAGCTGTTCTCATCCAGGTGAAAATCTAGCCGTGAGCGGAAAACGCTGATGCGGCTGGCAATTTCGGAGCAATATCAACATCGGTTTCGCTTACATCTTCCGGCAACACATCCCCGGCTAATGGCGTCTAATGGAACCTGGTGCGCCCCATCCCCGTGGAGGACGAGGCTGCGGTCGGCTTGACGTCCTCCTAATGGGCGCTTCGTTGCCGCCCGTCCAAACACAATAATTAATCGAATTCACGCCGGCGTTTGCAATTATTAATGATCTCCTTGCGCTGCAACTCCGAGCCTTTTCGCAGTGTCCTCCGTTCCGGTGGACGGCGGCCCTGTCACGTTCCGCACACACGTGTAATGCAAGCGAGCGCATTTGGGGCGATTTGATGACACTGCATTTTCCAATCTTGTGCAAGTCCTCCGCTAGTCCGTGGTGTAATTTGACGGCTTTTAGCTTAGCTGGTGTCGCATTGGAGTGGTTTTGGCATAGAGAAAACGCCATCTTTTAGGACCATATTATGCGACCTTGGATATACGAGCCTTTTCAATGAAAAGACTTTAAAGTATCAATTAGGTCCTGCAAACCATCCCAACTAAGTTTAACCCATACGCATTCATTATTGAACAGACAAATCTGACTAAAATCTAACATATCTACATACATAAATGGCTTAATTGAAGTGACCACCGTCTATCTTGCATTGACTTTTTTTCTGTCCCGCATTTAAAAATATTTGCTTATTTAAAAACATTCTTACAAACTCACCGGACATTTGTAATTTTAATGAAAATAAGTTTCACGTGTAGTTATATCAAGATGTTGGGAACCTAAATACCTCTGTTTGTATTAAATGTTTGCGTTTAAGTTTAATACTCTTTTACAAAATATAGTTTAACAAGTAAGTAGATTTGCTTAGTGTTTTGAAAATATTCCTTTCATTGCGATCTTTTAGCTTTTTTTTTTCATAGTCTCCATTTTGCGGCGGATTTATGCAAAAACTTAATATTTCAAAATCGGTTGAAAAAAGTTTTGTCTTAGCCGATATGCATTTTAATAAGCATGTAAGCTTTTACATTAAAACTTAAAGGATTTCGGTTTTTTCTAGGTAAAAGTTTTAAAATTTCTTTCAAAAATAAAAAGAAAATGTATGGTCTTTAAGCGAATTTATAATTTTGCAACAGAATGTAAACAACTCATAAAAGTTAAAAGTGTATGTAAAAAAAAATGTATGTTAATCGTGCACGTATGTAGGTACATCCTGATGAATAAGACGAACAATGTGTTTCGGATTATCTTCTTAATGACTGCGTAGTAGAATTTAATATGAATCGATTTTATTTGCACTTGGAAAAGTGAAAATTTCAAAAATTCACTCTCAACTTTTACGTATTAAACGATATAGCTTGATTTAAATTTGAAAATTTCTGATTTTTAAATTAAAACGCAATTGAGGTTTTGCTCAAATTTTAAAGTATGATCCAATATAATTTTATCACAGAATATAATCGGGCTACTTCAAAACTTTTGTATTGCAGGAATAAAGTAAATATTCGAATTTTCGAAATTTTTCTTCAAATCTCTGTGCGAAACGGCTGACTATCCATGGAATAGCACGAGAGCTTTGAAGTGAAAAATATTGATAATTTTACAAGATTACCGCCCGAAATAGTTTTCACAGATTCCAGTAAGAAGTTTGAAAACTCCACCAAATAACTTACGGTGGGACCAAATCCCCAACGTGTTTAGTCGTACACTCGAAATTCGAAAAGTTCTTGCGAACTCGGAACTGGTCGGACATATTCTAGCTATTGGGAATCGGGTTGAGCGCTGATTGTATCTCTGCTGTAAAAAACAAAAATCCTATTATACCCAGTTTAACTATTTTCACACAAGGACCTGAACTGAACAAGACCCAATCGTACAGGACGGTGACGAGGAGGTCGAAAAGGGCTGGGAACGTGCATACTTCGAAAATTCATTGCACATCCGAACACATCTTTCGGATCGGTTAAAAAGAAATCACTTCTAACAAAAGGGACGACTTTTTGCAGAAGAAATGGCGACTGGGAGCGAGCATTCAGGAGCTGCCAATGAGGATCCCGGTGGATTACGAGGAGGCGAAAATGGAACAAATCCAAATGCCGGAAGCAGTGCAACCGACCGGAAGCAACGAGCAAAGATAAGGCGCATCGGTGCAATTGCAACCCGGGCACTCCCACATCCACGGCTGGGACTCGTGATTTGTGATTTTATTTCATTTCCCGTGTCCCTGTGACGTGGAACACTTGTACGCTAAACTTTTGCCCAAGTTAAACTATCTCCGGGAATCCCCGTGCAGTCGTCCGTCGGACCCCGGCGCGGAATATTTCATTTGCACGGACAGGAAGCGATGCAATTGTTGCACTCGAAATCGCGTCCTTTTCGGCTCATGCAGCAGATCTCCGGCACGCCCCGTCAGGTATGAATGATGTGAAATGCAGCGATGACGGCACATTTTCGGATCCGTGAACGACCAGGGACCTGTCTCCGCTTAAAAATTCCTGCCCTTTGTCGAGTCGTTAAATCGCTCACGGGCACTCAGCTCAAATAATGCACCCATGCGAAAAAATTTTTTCGTAAGAAACGTCGAGGACAATCATCAGGACTCATCACTCTGGCTCTATTTCATTGATTTTGTGCTTAAAATTAAATTTCGTCAACATCAGTATAATTCATCTACTTTAATCTAACAAACATATATGTATGTAGTACATTTGTCCATCCATTTGGAAAATTGAAATATGTTTTTAAATTAGTCATGATATAATAATAATTTAAATATATATAAAATATCATAACTTTTTAAATAAACCCCGTGAAAGGAGTATAAAAACCGTCTATTAAAGATAAGTTTTTATCCGATTGAGCATCCTTTTAAGTCTGGTTTGAATTGACACATAAATAAAGCAAAAATCATCATCGTTTCTGTATTTAGTAAAATATGTAAATTTCTTACTGTCGATACGAGGACTGAAACCGCAATTTAAATACATATGTATTTGATATGAAGTCAAGGAACTCATTCTTTGTTCACGCAGCTAAAATATGGATTGCCCTTTCCCATTGAGTGTAAATTGTAAAGCCTCTAAAACCGCAAGCCAATTTAAGCAGACGTCAAGGAACTTTGCATGAATAAATAAACAATCGATATTAATATAATCAATGCTATATGGCTATATAGATTAATTAGAATCTTTTGTATCCTGTAATTTTAGTGCCTATTGTGATTCTGGGGTAGGTTTTATTTTGTGCTAGTTTAATATTTTTCTAAGTGTTAACATATATATTCTTGTATATAAGATATAAGCTCTGTACAAATTTTTTAAATAAATTATTAATTATTTACTGTTAACTTAATTTTTAAGAGCTAGAATGCAAAAGCTATTAAGTAATTTGTTGACATTATAGAACAACTTTATTATCGCGTGAAGTATATTCAGCTCGTTTGCTAAATTGTTTTTAATTTTCCCACCTTTACTGGAGAAATTAAGAAGTCTACCCCTTTTTAAATCTGAAAATAAGTAAATAGTATTTGTTTTCCATACACAATGAATGAGGCGAGCGAAAAGTAATTAAGATATAATTATGTTTCGAGCCGTAAAATAATGATAATTTACGGGGAAGAGAATGATTAGGCACCAATTAGTTGAAAAATCCCGTCGTGGAGTGCTCCGATAGCCCTCCAAGTTCCGTGCCATTGATTACACCTATGCTACGAGCGCAGACGACACTTAATAACTCGAGAGAAATCAAAGTAGGTGGCGGCGCGGCGCAGGTAGCGCCGAGAAATTAATTTTCTTCCACGACGCCATAATGAGGGCGGGCTGTAATTTACCCCTTCGGATCAAGATGGAGCGCCCTTAAGACAACGGCTGTACATATTTAACAACGGCGGTGCGAGTGGAGGATTCTTTTTAATTTTCCTTATGAAACGGCTAATGATCGCCCTCGAGGAGAGGTGCTTACCTTGATGAATTCCAGCAGGTGATAACTCTGTGCTTCACAGCCGGCGGAGGGGCCCGGCCCGTGAGACTGTTGCGAAGGACGACTCCGGCAAAGTTCCTGAGGAGTCTTTAATGACGCATATTACTGCGCCAAGATTAGAGGGGATCCGGCGCGAATAGGCCGGCTGTTGTGTAATATTTCAATTGAAGGAGGCATTTCCACGCACAAATTGAGGTGAATTCCGCTCGCGGCTGGTTAGGCAATTTGTCACTCCGGCAAAGTGAAATTAATGCGTCACTCGTTCTTTTAGCCGCACAAATGCTCTGGAAAAGTGCTATTAAATTCAGAATGACTTTTCATCAGCCAAACTCCGAGACTAAAATCTCTGAGATTTGAAGATGTCATACAGTCTATCACCCCACTCCTTGAAGTCGTATCATGCTTGAGGAAAAAAGCTATCAGATGCACAATTAATTAGGTCTTTAGCCCTATAATTTAAAACTAATGGGCCCTTTTATGAGGTTTTATTGTAATTGAAGCAAGTACTTTGCATCTTGCGTTTTGCTCTTATTAGACTACAATTCATGATTAGAAATAAATTTTTCTTTTTACTTGTCTAATCGTTCTTTGAACAAGACATAGAAATGTCGATTCTAAACTGTCGGGTTTATTAAATGCTCCTCATATACCATAAACGATAGTCCACCAAATTTGCATTTTGAAATATAATTCATCTTCAAAAAAGTAAAACACATTCGTTTTTGTTGAAAAACGTTGGCATTTTTGCATATTACTTTTAGCATTTACCTAAAATTGCTGAGGTTGAGATGTTTAAAAATTGTTTAAATAAGAGTCATTTGCATTGTCTTTTTAAATCAATGGGGTGGAAATTAATATCATCAAAGAAATCGCTTCTGTTTCTTATTGTTAAGAAAACACATTTTTAAGTATTGCATTGAATGATCTTTGGCATATGTAAGGTTAAAATTGGTACATCAAATATTCAAAAAAATCTCTAGTATCTGCAAGTGACGACACTAAAAACCATTTGCCTTTAAAAAGAAATGTGCCCAAAAGTGATATTTTTCAGTCATTTAAATTCCAGAAATTCTCGGAAATGAGGAAAAATGAACTCTTTTTTGCGGTGAAAATGCCGCCATTAAAGGAGGTACACTTTGAGAAAAGAAAAGGGGATCCGTCGCCATTGTTTGGGCCAAAGAAGGTACAGAGGAAGGGGTCACGCGAAAATGGATGGCAGCTCAGAAGGGGCATGATTACTATATTCCATTCATTAAAACGTAACTCGCCAGGTTTACCTCTAAAAGGGATCACAAAGAAGGTTCTCTGTGAAATTTTATCTGAATTAAAAAGTAACGGCGAGATTATGTTCGTTAAGCTGTATTATCTGAGGCAGTGTCATCCTTAAGGTCGAGGCTCCGTCCGCTAGGAGTTGTAGTTTCGTATTCTCTGGTGGTTGAAAGTCGTTAAGATAATTATAGCATTTGCCTTTTGTTGGCATCCAAAGGGCATAATTTTCTGGTATATTGCCGCAAAGTTGTGGACGAAATTAGGTGCCATGACTGTGAGAGGCGATTCTTATTACGCTATTGTTGGCAGCCCGAGAGATAATCCAACAATTTCAAGCCAACCTGAAATGTTTGCATAATCTTCCAAGACGGGTGTGGTTATGTTCCGCCCACTTCGACCAAAAGGTGATACCATCTGGCATCGGTCCAAACAAGAAAATTTATTTCAGATAAGCAATTTTCAAATGAATGCTCACAAATGGACATTTTCGGATTTCATGCTGTCATGCCGGGGGGACATGTTAGCGGAGACGAGTTCTTGTACTGCTAATCACCCACTTATTTGGCGGCTCAGAGTCTCAAGACGGGAATTTATGTGGTCATCTGAGCCGACGCAGGGGATTTTTGCAGTCTGAAGGAGCATTAATTATCGTTTAATTTCAGGGCCTGTGCAAATCCAGCCGCTGCGAATTGGGTCGTCGCTGTTTATGGGTAATTTGAATTTACTATCAGCTAGGAGCTGCTGATTACAAGCCAGCAATTAAATTTGAATTGTAAATTTTGGGCCGCAACCACTTGGCAATTTCAGAAACACATACCGAGCCTCCGGGGCCAAAGCGGCAAACACGCCTGTCAGACCCTTTTAAGTGCTCTAAGCTTATTATTAAGTTCCGCATGCTTGGCATCTGTCTGGTTATGAAGTATCGACTTATTTCCACTTTTTTCCATCAATCCTCTGAATATTTCGCCCCGATGTAACACGGTGTCTCCCAGTAGTCGAATAAATACTTAAAACAGCTCGTCACCCATTCAGCTTATGATTTATGAGTTATGGCCACACCCACATTGTAGACTCGCCCGAGATTTATCTTAGGCTGCGAAAAAATAATTTTTACCGAACGAAACCATTAATCAAAGTTCCCATGTCATGGACGAAATGTTGCACGAAATTTCGATAACAGATCCGACGCGACGTACATACGAGCTGTGGATTGAGCCCATATGAACAATTTCAAGGATGAAATTCCCAAAAAGGTGAAGGGGTAGGTAAGTTAATATCAAATGGAACAGCTACCGACAAAAGGGCGAGGCGGTACAATAAAAAATCTGCTAACTTAATAGGTAGTTGGAGAAAATGGAAATATTTATACAGGTATGGACACGTTACACATTAATATAATTATAAAATTATACCTAATAAAAGAAAGGTAGTAATTAGATACAACAAATCATGGTACAATTTCAAATTTTACTTGGGGTAAATTAAGTAATTAATTAATTAACTAATACATAATTTGGTCAGATTTGATCTAAATGAGTTTTTGAGAATTTAAAAAGTTTTCTGGATATGAATCTATTTGTTTTTTATGTTTTTTTTTTTTCAAAAACCAATATTTTCATTATGAAATGAAATTCTTAACAGAGAAGTGATTTTATGAAAGTACATTACATTAACAAGTCACACAATTTTTAAAAGCTAATAATTTTTTGAATGTACATGCCACTTTCTTCTTTGTTATATAAAGTGATATTGATTCATATACTGGGCAATTTTCCAAGTAAGCACCTAATTCACATTAAGGTAGATATAGAAACATGGGCCACCCTGTGCCTGTGCAATATGGCTCATTGGCCCTGCCACCCATTATATGACCCCGAGAAATGAAATACTTTTGGCTCCCGACATCTGGACAAACTCAATTGCCTACCAAAGTGAATTAGATATTTTTAAACTATGTATTTAACGAGTGACCGAATATTGTGTACAATTTTGTCCAATGTGATGGGCATGTTTTGCCAATTTTGCCATACCACTAAATTCTGTAGCTAATGAGCTTTGCAATTTTAATTGGCAATTAATTTTCAATTTCCGGCAACAGTCCAAGCTGATGAAATGAACCAAATGGTTTTTCATCGACAATTAATTTCAATTTTAATGTAAAGAGCTCGTGTAGAAATGCATTCCTAATTTGAGGTGAAGGTCGATGAATGAAAAGTAGAAAGGAAATTAAGAGAACCCATTCTGGAACAGTGAAATGCATCACGTAATTTTGTGCACTTTTATTTCCTTAATGTCTTGCACATTTAACCTGATCTCAATAAGGTCTCTGATAAAAAAAATTATCGGTTAATTGACTAATTTGCAATTTCGTCGGGCATCTCTCTTCTTCAGTCATCTTTTAAATGAGAATTGTCTTAAAAGAACTTTATAAATACGAATTTTATTGTGAGCAGTACAGTAACATTTCCTATACCTTTGTTCATATTCACTTAATTCTACACATATAATAATGTGTAATGTTCTAATGGCTAAAATTGAGTACCCATTTAAGGTTTTAAAATTTAATATGTCTATAGAAAACTTCAATTAAATATTTATTAATTAATCTTCAAAAACTACATATGTGAATATATTGTATTGTATATTGTTACCAAAATCATTGTTATTAATTGTTTACAGATTTTGCCTATGTTATACATTATTAAAATAATAAATAACATCAAAGAATTCATGTTTCTATTTAAAGTGTCCACTTTGAACGTGAGTATCGTTCAAAATTGATAAACCCAATGAATATTCCAAAAAAGGAGGCATATACGCACGTACATCGATGAGTGTGGCAATAACGTGAAAAATAAGACAATTGTGAAGTCCTCGACAAATACTTACCGCGACATACGTGCAGACAAGTGCGATGCTCACTTTATTTGACAACTCGCACCGTCGCTGTTGACATTCAACATTTATTGGTTTGTTCCGGCCCCCGCTGCCTCGGGCAAGTGGAACCAGTCACCAGCAACAAAACCATTCGAATCCTCCCCATCTGTGCCGATGGGTACTACCCCTAAAAATGTGTCAAGTCCTTTGTCAAACTCAATCTAAAAATTATACGGGGCTGAATAATGGAGCAGGGAGCGTGTATACGCGGGATTTCACCAAAAAGTTGATTTTCTACGAGGAAAATAAAATCAATTGCGCCACTTTGCCTCCGTTGTCGGGTTCTGTTCTATGTTGTGAGGGCCGCCAATTGCTTTTGAAACACGGCAGCATGTCAAGAGGTCAATTTTCGTTTGAAAAACGAAAGTCCTCGAATTAGTGGAAACAAGGCAAATATACTTACATACATATAAGCATGTAATATAATAAACACATATGATGTTGTGTAATTAATGACACTAATTTACCTGGAGCTGGCAGTGCTATGCTTGTAGTACGCTAATCATAATTAGGTGCATGTTAATAGCGCCGTTTAACAGGTTTTGAAAAGGATACATCCTAAGGGATCCAGATTTGTCCCCAATGGCCAATAATTTTTGTACAGGATCGTATGCTAAAGCTGTCGGCGAGTGTGGAAATCCATGTCGAAAGGTCTGTAAAGAAAAGACAATAAAATGTTAATATGGTGTTATTATAGTCACATAAAAACCAAACAAAATATGCGCTAACGCAAGGATTTTTATCTTCATTTTAATATTAAATCATAATAGTAATAGGTTTTCTTTTTTTGAGATTTTTACAAACATACATGAAAGAGTTTCGGTGATTTCTGAGAACATTACCATTATAGAGATTACATACCTATATGTATATGCATAGAAATCGATCGATCTATAAAATATTATGATATGCAAATAAATTGAAAGGAGAGTTAATAGCTTCACTAATTCCAGTTTCTAAATTAAATCCTCTGATTCGAATTCACAAATTAAGCGGCTTTTACATAAGATTTCGCAGTAATTTCCTCTGCACACTTTTTTTTTAACACTGTCGTTTCTGTTCGATTGCCATTGATTGCGATATTTTCTTAGGAAATTCTTTTTGAGAAAGAAAAACTTCCGGAAAATGGAAATTTCCATCGATTGAACAGTATAGGAGAAAAAAAAGTAGAAAATGAAACCAAACATAAGACTTGACAGTAGCCTTCATATACATAATATAGTATAGAGTGCAAAAAAAAATAAAGGACGCCATAGAAATATGCAAATCCTCCTCGATAAATGCTGACTTACTCTGATTGATATGCAGATTGGTGAACATGTCTGCAGCACTCCATTTATATTTACCCTCGATTCGAAGTGAGGAAATTCCCGGGGAGCCCGCCTGAGATGATGATATTAATTCTATTGAAACTCGATACCCTTACAACCTACTTTTATTGAATTTCTGTTATTTTTCGTGAAATGGCTTTCTGGAGGATTTTGGATTGAGTGAAATAGGAAAGAGTCAGCTGCTCCTTGCCAAGCATGGGGCTCGTCTTATTTCTAACAAACACAAAATGGGGTCTCATGTTGTAAATTTATATGGTCTCTTTATTAAAGGATGATTAATGAGATTAATTTTCGGGCACATTAAGCGCTTTGATGTTCCATCGCCTCTCTCAAAATGCGACACGATTCAGGCACAGAAATTCCCAGGGAGATGAAATTAAATTGGCAATACGACGAAGTAATGCTTGTGCAAGTCCTCAGCCATATCCAAGGTAATCCTTCTTTATTTGCAAAGTCTATCTGATGAAAGATGGCAATCAGCCATTTGAAGTTATACTACCTGGAGATTTGAGACAATTTATTAATGAATAGCTCCGACAGGACTAATTGGTCACCATGAGAGCTTAGCATTACCCCTGAGAGTTTGCAACATCAAAGGAAACCCCCGCTTTGTCTTAACCCTTCATTAATTATAACTAAAGGACATCGGGGAGCTCGTGGCTAACTGCGCTGTTGCTGCATGGGCAGTACCAACATTCATTAAAACAAAACAAAAATTATTTGCTGCTGATAATTTGATCTCCAAGAAGTTATTAATTGGTCTTGTATTCTACACTTTAATGAGGCGCCATTTCAGTTTCTTGTTCAACATTTTAATTAGTAGCGGGGGAAAAGGTGATAAAAGTTAATTGGCGTTATTCGAAAGGCACAAAAGAGCATTGCTGCCGCAAGGTAAACAGAAATCGCTTTTTAGGACAAACTTCGAAAAGAATAAACAAAACAAGGAAAAAAATCTGTGTTACACGCCAAAATCCGAACGAAATAAAAAAAAGGGCTGCCAGATAAGTTCACTCCCGCCGAGCAAACAATATCAATTATCTAACCCTCTCGGGGCGCGCTCATTAAGAGCCCTCAGCCCTTCTTAACTGTGCCCAAAATTAATGGCGTTCCCTTTTTTCGTTATCTTGCCCTCGCAGAAGTGGCCACTTGTTATTATAGAGATGGAATTTATCGGCACGCAACCCCCGTCCGTCCCGTCCAAACAGTTGTCGTGTTGACTGATCAACAGCACTAACTGACATTGATTTATTGATGCTACATTTGTTCTTCATGAAGACGAGCTTCTTAACAACAGTAGGTACCATTGGGAATCGATTTCGTTTTAAGGACACTCTTACTAATTTTCAAGTTTTGCGATTCCATAACGACAACCACAATGACATCTCTTTTCTGTATTAAGATGTTACTTTTATCAAACAACTTAAAAACGTTCACTTCAATTTTCTCTCCACACCCAGAAGCGTCTTAATGATCTTAGACAAATATTTTGTTTTCCTTCCACGAATTTTGGAAGACCAGCCTTGCTCGTTATCTCTTCTTCTATCAAATACGAATTTTGTGTTAAGCTTACTAACTCAACTCTCTTTGTGTATTTAATTGCGATAAACTTCGGAATTCGTGAACAGATTTCGATGCGATTTTCATACCAAAAATGGGATTACTATGAAAATTGGTACTTTAAGAAAATTTAGAAAAATCATAGTAGCAAATTTAATATGACGACTAATAATTTTAAACTTTACGAATTTACTATAAGAATCTTGAAATTCAAAATGGCGAATACAATATGCAAACCAATTTCTCGATTTCTAATTAAAATGATTTCCATTAAAATTAATAAAGGATTATACCGAACAATTTTAAAAGAAAATTTAACAAATCCAACTTTGTTAGGACCGGGGAGAACTATGATATTGCCACAATATTTTTTTTTTCGAATTGTCATGTGAATAAAATCTCACGGATCATTCAGCTAAAATTATTTCAATAAGACCCTAATAAGACTTTACAAAAACTGCCGTGCCAAAAAATTTAGTTTTCGTTAGCGTTATTATTTTAATTAATTGATTAACTGAATTTGATATTTTTAAAATAATTTAAACTTGCCTAAACATTCAAAATAATTGAAAAAAAGTTATCAATTCAATTAAAAGCACTCTCAAAAATAGCCACTAACTGGGTGCTAATTTCAAATAATTATATTAATAATAATAAAGCCATAATATGCACTGCTCCTATCAGAGGAAAATTTTTTATTTATCATATGTTCAACCGAGTTGAAATCGGCGACCATAAAATTCCCCGTAACTATACCAACTAAAATTGAAATGTAGTGATGGTTTCGAATTTCTGTTTATTCTGTGGGGAAATTGTAAACCTGACCATAACCACAGAGCCGAAACTCGTGTAATTTAATAGCACAGAGTTTGTTGAATGTTTTCTGCTGCAAGAAGCTGAGAGGTGTGATCCATATTATCATATTATTAAAATTATCCTGTTTTCTTTAAATAACATTTGTTATATTTGACCAGTAACTCTAACGTAATGTTGGGAAATAAGACCCAATTTTTTGCATTATTTTCAAGTACTAAAAATAAAGCCTGGCTTTCATTTGTTATGTTCTTATTGCACTTTTTATACTTTTTAGTAAGGTCTTACTTTGAATAAAATTTCGTTTGAACTGTTTAGAAAAATAATTGCAAGCAAGCAACACAAGGTATTGTGTCGTTATGAATTAATTAATTGTGAATTAATTTTGGAATAAGTACTTAAGCAATGTAATTTAAATTCATTTCGTTGCTTTTCGAGTAATATGCGTATAAAATTATTCCTATCTTGGATATTGGTTATTCTAAGATTTTTAAGTCGTGAATATAAAATTGGAAGGAATATTTTGGGAAAATTTTATTTTACAGATTATTTTACATACATATTCACATGATTTTCTAATAAAAGACATCATTCATACAAAATAGTCTTGTTAGAAAATTGTACACTTTTCTTCCTCTTTTCCGCGACGTCCGACTTAATGCCTCGTGAATTTTCCTTCATTGTCTGAAGTTGTTGCTGCAAATCCACCTTGCGATTAATCGAGATTTTCAGGATTTTCCTCAGCAATTTCTTTTCTTCTTGAACGGCTTCGAGCTCAAACGCCAGTCCACCAGCGTTCGAGAAATATTTTGTGCAGCTCGACATGAACTTTTCCCTGAGACCCCGGAGCCCGGCCGCCTCGTCCTTGAGCGCGTTCAATTCGCGGGTTAATTTGAGGATTGTTTCGCTGACGACTTCCTTCTCTTCGAGGTACTTCCGCCTGATGTTGCAGAGGATCTCCTTGGCGGTGGTTTTGTTTGACTTTATGATCGCCTGCAGGGTGGCTACGTCCCTCTGTTTCTTCGACAGCAATTTTTCCAATTTATCGACACGTTTGAGAAGTTTCGCCTCCGCCAGGTTCTTGGGATTTGTCGAAAATCCATTTTTCATGGAGCCCATCATGCGGTGCACTCCCGCCCAGACGGCGTTAAGTCGCTGCTGCGCTAGAACTGCTTGATTCTTGAGACTGCATGATTTTGCTAGGAGCTCGAGCCCTGGTGAGGTGCTGGCTGCGGGGGAGCCTTCTTCTCCGGCTGTGCCACCCCCACTCAGCTCCGCGAACAAATTACAAGTTGATGACTGCCCATCAACTGCATAAATTTCAGCTCCGAACCTGAGGAGCTCCTCGTTGAGGGTGACAAGTGTGTTTTCAGTCACCACCAAGTTTTCCCCGGTAGTTTCTGAAATGTAATTAAAACTGCTCCGGGAGGTGCTGCCGGCGAACGCCTTAACTTTTTCCCGGAGCCCCAGGAGTTCGTTGCTCAGGATGTGCAGGGCTTCGACGACGGAGCCCCTGTGCACTCCGCCTAAATCCAAGTGCGAGCTGCGTACTTTATCGTTGAGAATCTCCTTGTGCTCCTTGATCTCCTCAAGGAATCCACCGACGACGCCCGTTTCCACCTGTTTTTCTTCAAGACGATTCGCAGCATCCGCATCGGTGGCGGATTTAATAAATTTGTCCTCGCTGTGAGTCTTCGGTACTCCGTGCAGGAGGAGCTCACTATTTCTTAGGCTGCTCCGTTCCAGCATCTCAAGATCTTCTAATTGTTGTCGGAGCTGCTTGAGCTCATTGAAAACTTGCGGCAACAACTCAAAGTAGCCTTCGTTCGAGTTTGTCGACTCGGTCCTGGAGCTTACGGAGGTGGCCAAGAGCGATCCGTCGCTGTCCCCAATGTCCTTTATCTCCGAAATGCTGTCCGCCAGGCTCCTGGTTTTTAGCATTAGCCCCTTGCAGCCGTAGACCTCGAGCTCCTTCCTCAGGGTCTTGTTCGCCTCCCGCTCGATCTCCAACGCCTCCACTGTTTCGTCGAATCTTGTTTCAGTAATTTGCTTCTGCAGCCGGAGTTCTTCAATTTGGTCGTGTAGGTGGATGTTCTCCTCGAGCAGCCGGTTAATTTCTGACTTGGACGTCTTAAGCTCCGTCTGGATAGTTTGCAGTCTTAAGAGCTCTCGCTGCAAGACGTAATTTTCCTCCTCCAACTCGGAGTTCTTGGTGGCGGTTTTCGCCTCCGATTGTTTCAGCTCCCTCAAGCTCTGTCTTAGCTGCACCTTTTCCGCTTCTAATTTCAACTTATTCCCGGTTATTTCGGCTATCTCCTGGACGAAGTGATCCCGCTCCTCGGTCGCCCGCTGGAGCTCGCGGTGGAGCTGCTTCGCCTCAGCCTCCAGCTCCTGCACTTGCAAAGTGAACGACGACTCCATCGCCGCGGACTCATTCAGCAGCGTCGTTTCTTGCTCAATGCCGTTTTCGTTCGTCGTTTTCTGAGACGCTGCGAGCTTCTTTAAGGCCTGCTGGGCTGCCTCCAACTCCTGGCGGGTCTGCTCGTAGACCGCCTCAAGCTCAACGAATTTATTTTGATAGTTGCATTTTTCCTCCAGAAGCGCCAAACCGCACTTTGCCGATTGGATGTTTTCACTTATGGCACGGTCCAATTCCCTGTTCAACCGTCCAATCTCCTTGTGGAGATCATCAAACTTTTCTCGAAATACACTTTCGAGACTATCTTCCACTTGTTGCGTAGTTTGCATTAAATGCGGCATTTTTTCTTATTCGATTTTATTTAATATAAATTAAATCCTAAATACAACGAGCGACGTACTGAAGCAGCCACTCATGTGGTCCTCAAATCACTAAAGTCCAAAATATTTTGAAGGCAAATTTCCGGTACTTTAATTTCTTCGCACAATAGCATTTCTTAATTTATTGCTTGTAAAAAGATTGTTTTTATTGGGACCGATTCGATGACGCCCAATAAATACTTAACGACCATTAGTCGAATGTTGTTTTACGACAGTCCTTTTATGATTTGGTTTTAAAAATATTTGTATGTCCCTCTTCCCATGTTCAAGTCTGAACTTAAATTCTCGGAAGGTCAATTATTTTATACTGAGGCTGTTGAATACATTTAAAAATTCGGTTACCTGTAGTTGTATTCTAATTACAAACTTTATGATCCTTTTTCTAAAAATGAAAAAGACGCTGACCTGCCTTCTTTAAGTTGAATTTAATCTTTTAAAAGGGTCTTAATGATCAGGTAGCAAAGATTTGTATATACATACAATCCATGAACGACCTTTTCTGCTGCTTATAAAGAGCACATCTAAATTCTTATTAAGAAATATTCATACGAATCAGAAGTACCTACCTATTTATTTACCTATACAGCGCGCAAAAAAAAAAATTATCATTCCAAAAATAAGAACTTGAAGTTCAATTTTACAGGGCGTGATTAATATTATTTTAAGAATAAGACAGTAATGTAATTAAACTGATAAACTGATTAAATAAACTTTGTTACCAAAATGTTACATTACATCGTTTTTCTCTTCTTAATTCTGCAGGAAATATCAGAACATATTTTGATTCTTTAATTTCTCAATTTGATTTCTACCATAAAAATAAAAAACGAAACGTTTTTCTAACCGAGAAAGACTTTTAAATTCTAATAAGTGGAAAAATTGTTTCGTTACAATCGAATTCGATATAAGCTCTTATTTTTAGGGTGCGTGTGAGAAAAATTGTCTAGTTTGCCCCTTTCTGGGCAGGTCAAGTTTAATGGTGTGGTTAAACCTCCAAACATCACTATGTACAAACTTTGGTTTGGAAAAATCTATCAATTTCATTTTATGGGGCTCTAAATAAAATATATTGCAGCCAAAGTCTAGAGGTTAAGAACGTTACGAAATAAAGTACTTAATGTATAAAGCAATGCAATGAAATGAATGAAAAAAAACCTTTCTTAATGTATCAGTTCTTTTTGTTTTTAAATTTAATTAATTAAATGAAATTAATCTCGCCGCACTCTAGCCATGATAGACTGGGATAAAACGCAATAAGAAAATTACTTAACCCTTCACGGAGTCCGCGCCTCTCTTAATCAAATCTTTTTAGAAGTAAAAAGCAGATCTAATATTAATCACCTCAGGAGGAGTTTTAAAATATTCTCTGCTGCGGTGAAAAGCGCCTTTTTAACTCGTTTATTGCTCAAATAAATCTCAAGGCGATAACGCAAACACCAAGATCGTACCCAAGAAATCCTAATCCGAAATAGAGAACACATCAAAGTCTAGGGATACCTTCTTCAACTTTTTCCGCCCGAGGTCTGGGGGCGGCTTGGCCGCGTAAGCCGTTCTTGTGGAGCGGAGGGGCGACTGATAAAAAACTTATTCCCTGCGGCAGTCCTTTTGGACGTGTAACAGAGTACCAAATTGGATCGGAACGGACAACAAAGTCTGCGAGGAGGAGCAAAAAGCGCCGCCGGAGGGCTCGAGAAAAAACAGCACTAAGTCCCTTAAGAGCACTCCTTTGTCCCATTTCACGGTTAGAGTCCTCGACAAACCTATTTTGAGCCCTTTTGTTTGTCAGACGAACACACTTTGAGCGCCCGTACAAACGCACACACACGTCCGCTGCTGCCTGCTGGCAAACACACTCCCAGTTTAACACGAAATTACTCCGGCCGTTTTAATTGGAGCAAGGTGAGGGGCGCAAACGACCAGAACAGGGGACTCCCCTCGGTGAGGACCCGGCCGGGGTGCTTTCAGCCAAATTGAGGAACCGCCCCCGCTCAAGACGACTCTGTGTACTCTTCTAAGTTGTGCAAATCTAATTGCCTTTCGCATAAATGAAATTTTCGGGACATGTAAAGTTTAGTTACTTGCTGCCGGGCGCCTCAAGCCTTCCTGGCTTCTTCCCGCCCCCGCCCCGTTCAGCAAACATGGGTATCCGATTATTTCAATTTTGGCGTAGATTATTAAAATGTTTATAAGGGTCGGTAAACAAGCCCCTTCGGCAGGACACACACCCGAAACGCTCTGGTACTTGGCTAACATCGCTGTGTAAACCAGCTCAGATCCTAGAAGAAGTTCAGCTTCTCTTACTAAAGGACTGACTACGTGAAATGGTCTGCTTTTAATTTGGAGTAAACCTACACTCTAAAAAATATGTTTTTTTACGATATGTATGAAGTAAATTCACAAAATGTATGGGAGTCCTTTAGCAATGAATGATATATCAATAGCAAGACCTTTTTAAGCAAAACATTTAGTGCTGACATTCCTTATATTTATAAATTGTTAGTAATTTCTGTTATATTTCCTTCATAGTTATATGTTACTGATACTCAAACTGTAACGACGAAAGCCCTTTTTTTTTGGATAAAACATTCTTAATACAGTTGCTACTATTCTGCACAAGTTCATTTCAGTAGTTTTTGACTTCAATTAATTTTTTCCCAAACATCAGAATAATTCTATTGGATTTTTCTATTCGATTATTTTAACTACTTTGATTATCGTTGAGAAACTCAGAGCGATTTGATGGGAGGAAGGTAGCGAGTACATACTAATGGACTGAGCTCATTTAGTTTTATTGTAGATTTGTAGCTTTAGTTAAAAAAATTTAAATTAATCCCAAAATGTATGAAATATTTTAAGTTGCTGTTTTTACTTTGTCCATTTCCGTGTACATAAATATGTTCTCTAAAGAAGTAGTAATTTTGCTCCATGTAGGCGTAAATCATCTGAATGAACTGGTGAATATTTTACATTCTCTTACAGTAATTTTATACATTGCTGCATCTGTAGGTATTAAACTGCATTGTGAAGTTTACGTTGGCAAATTTTGTGTTATAAAATTATTAAATTATTTTTTAGAGTAAATTTTCCTAGGTTCCTGGCTTCTAAATTGCGTTTATTCCAGCCATAAACACTCCCCCAAAGAAGATTTATCTTCGGGGACTCCGTTCGAGGGGCACGCATCCCCATGCACCAGTGAGCAACTCTTCGGCAATAATGTGACCACGCATAAGGCAACTCCACTGGGGTCGGAGCAGTCCATTTCTGGTGTCAATAACAAATTACCACTATTATTTATGGCCTCTTGAATTATTGCCACATGAATAGCTTTAATAGGGATATATGGATAGGGTCAGGGGTCGAACGAGCAGAATCACGAGCTTATTCGACGTAGAAAATAGGGGCTTACTCGGGATCATCGCCCCCATATGGTATTTTTAACGATTCAGTTCTAATGCAAGTGCTGTAGGCTTCTTATATCATTAAAACAAACTAAAATATTGAGAAAAGGCGTGGCATGTTTATGAAGGTCAGTTTAATATGGTTGTATATGAATTGAATTTAAAGAAAAAAATCGATGTTTCGTTTCTTTTTTGAGGTGAAAATTTTATTACGATATTTCTATTAGTTTGACATTTACAGCCATTTAAATTTAATGCCTGCGCATACCGTGCGGGTGCGGCTTACACAAATTGAAACACGTGTTTCTCGAAACAGTTCTTTTCGAAACAATTTACACAATAACTACTCCTTATCTAAATTTAGGAAATTTTAGTTTAAGTATCAATAAGCATTGTGTAAGAATAAACCAAAATTTTTCAATAAAGTAAGAATTCGCAATAGGCAAACAAATATTGAAAATAGTACTAATCACGCAACGAAACGGTGTAAGAGTGCAAACATTTGCAACTTTCCAATAACAATGTTAAGGGAGAAAAGTTTGCAATACTTTTGCACTTCTACAAAACGTAAATGCAAAAGTGCAAGACTAAAGTTTCAAACAACTCACAGCTTATATCTTCGCTCGGCTTTTGTAATTGAGGTAAGTTTTTGCTGCAATTGTGGATTAATTCAAAATACATGTTTACGTATTAAATTTACAAAAATGGATAAATCAGATTGCAATTTATCTATTGGCAACTATGGGATCTTCTAAAAGAAATAAAACATCTAGCAAGTAGTAGTAGTACATCATTTAATTATTTATTTATTTAGCTATGGATACAGAAACTAAATCTTCTTATTTGATCTGCAACTTCTACGTGAATCAATACAAAACGAGAAAAAGGATCATTTGATGATGTCCGACTATAGTCGCAAATGTTGCAATGGTATTGGTTTTAAATTCGTACTTATAATCCGTAACACAATTTATTGTTCTGTTGCTATTATTGATATTGTAATAAGAAGTTTTAGCGGTAGTATGTACAATTTTATTTAAATTTAATTAAACCAAGACACATTTTTTTTAATTCTTCCTCTTATTTGAGTATTAAAATTCCTATTACCGTCGGTTTCTTTTAATTGTAGAAAAGGTAAGATCCACAAAATATTTAAGTATAAAGCAGTTAAAGTCATAAACAATATTTTCTGTGTGTGTCATTTGAACAGTTATATTTTTTCAAACAAAATTCTGTAATTTCATTGTAAGTTGTAAATACAATATGACTCATAAGTAATGACTCATATTTGTCGAATGAACGTAAAATAAATCGAACATAAGCATTATACTTAAAATTCATTAAACCCAGGGAAAACCTGACATCAAGCTTTAATTAGGGCTTTGGCCTAAAGTGAATTGTCTTATATTGCCCTTAATATTTACTGTGTGTCGGCAATATATTTCATTGTTTAAGTGACAAGGAGGACTCTGCCCCGGACCACAGACCCGGGGCTAACGTCGGACTCTGCAGGTAATTGCTTAATAACCACCTTCTCTTGGCTGCAAATTAAACCGAGCCCGCTCTTTATTTGTTGTTACCAAAGGCTGGTTTCGTGGTGTCACAGAATGAAATGAGATATTAACTTGCAATGAGCATCCACCGGATCCGACTGGGGAGCGACTTAATTGGATGTTGAAGGAGACCCTGGGACTCAAGACGATTCCTTGTTTGAATATGGGAAATATTTACCACCTCCATTGACAAGTGCTTTACATTTAAATTTCATTTAATATGATCATGCTTCAATTACATTAAAAGTTCGCCCCATATTCCATTGGTACTACCGCTATTGACCCTTGCAAAATTAATAAAATTTATTAATTCACTATTGTTTTTAATCTAGGTTAATGAGCCATTCTTCCTATAATTTTGTGGTTTTCTGAATTCTATTTTTATATTTATCATTGTGAAAAAAACATTACATTTACAAGACTGTTACCAGTGTAACAAATTGAAAATATTTACTTTTGCATTCATTTTTAATCTAAAGCAGTCCAATTTCCAAAATTTAATATCTTGGCCATAACAATAAATATAAAAATAATATAAAGTGAATTTAATTCTCTCGAAAATCGATAAATGTACACCGAATTTTAATGAAAGGTTTGTTTCAAAATTCATTCTATAAATGTAGACTGAAGTGTAATAAAAAGGTTGCATTTTAGTTTAATTTGTAATTTATTGGCTCATTTACAACAGCTAAAGTTGTGCTTAGCGACCTTATATTAGATCTCACTACTTTTACAATCAAACTTTAAAGCAAATTAAATTTGGTCTCTTTCTGCAGAAAAGTTTTTAGATTACTGGATTTTTCCCTCCTCAATTTTTACTATAGCAAACACCAAGCTCCTGAGTAAATATATTTAAACCTCAAACGGAAACCGAGTTAAATTTTCTTTAAATTGAATTAAGATTAAACTTTATCTACTGTACAATACAAGTCTGCCCAAGGCATTTTCCGAGGGGGTAAGACTATTCTTAAATTCAGTAACAGATGTCTAAACTATATTCATGAATATGATGTATATGTATTTATATTTCTGTTATATGTATTACACTTTCTGGATTCGGATCTAATTAAAGCAAGGAAATAGAAGAAACAAGTCACGTGTTCAGAGAAATTATATAACAGTAATTAGACTACAGTGAAAATGATTAAAATTCGAAATAGGTTTGAGATATTTCCTCGAAAACTACATTTGGAATCAGTACGATGTCACAAAACTATTCCATGCTCCACGTGGACGAATTAATTCCACTCGGTGAACTAAGAAATAAATTAGACCATAACTTAGATATGAAATGTCGGTTTTAGTAGAGGCACTACGCAGTTTATAATTTAATGTATGAGAATTTCAAGATTATCTTTTTAAGGCATCACTGAATCTTTGGACTGCAAGGTCACAGGATGTTATGCAGTTTCTCAGATTTATGCAAGAACCAAACTGAACACTCCCAAGACGTTGCTACGTTAAAAATTGCAGCCATAACTCAGTCAGAGAGTATGAAATATAAAAAATTTCGAAGTAGTTTACTCGTCAAAGGATGAGCATTAAGAACTTTGAAAGTTCAGCGTTCTTAAGAATGCCGTCAACGACGCAATTTTAATAAAATCCGGTATGGCTTCAGTGGAACTTTTATCAGAGGAGCCATTAAATGATGCACACTTCGGGAAAATAGCAAACTTCTTAGTCAGCAGCTTCTTTGGCAACTTTTCCACTCAACTCCTTGGAGGGCACAAAGTGGCACACCCCCAATTCCCCAATTGTAGCGTCTTCACAAATCCAGCAGCCATCGGCTAATCCAGGGCAATGCGTGCGCGTCCCTTCCTCGGCGTTGTTGAGATGTCGGAGACAAAATCTTGTTTGCTGGTGAAGCCGAACTCATCGGGCGTTAATAATTCAACATTAAAAGTTTGACGGCTAGTTTTGTGGGGGAGGAAGACCACAAGTTTGCCACTGCCGCGCGGGGCCCCATCAAAGATTAACCTAAGCTTATTTTGCAAGCGGGGGTGGCCTAACTTTTACCCTGAAAATCCCACCGTTGATGGCGGCCAATTCATATTTAAGGCTGCTCAACTTTTGTTTTCAATCGGACATGATTGGCGACTGTTTTCTATCGAAGTTCGTCCACTGCATGGCGATTATCGTTTCTCTACAGAGTTTTGCTAAAGGCTGTTGTGTTGCAAACATTATCAGTTTTGGTCTTTTTATAATAATAATAATAATATAGTGGTATTAATGTTTTGCAATATTTACTTCGTATCGTTGTTAATGGTGTAAAAAATTCGTTGTTTTTAACATATTTACAAAATATTTATGGTATTCCATCAATTTGCATATACATATGTGTGTATTAATGTATAAATTTTATCAAAACAGGAAAAAATCCCCACATCCTAACGCTGTAATATAGAAACAGAGTTATGAAACATATTTTCATCTAAGAAATTACAATGTAAAAGAAATAATTTTATTATTATATTCGAAGTTTTTTTTTATGCCAATAACACTAACCCCTACAACTCGGCTCATTCAATGCGTTTTCGTCTGTCTGCTTGTTTGCAAATATGTTTAAAAAAATCTCTGCAATTACTACACTATTTTGCATATTTGACATACCTAAATATGTACATACATAGTTAAAAAATCTCATACAAATTGATAATGCAAAAACCAAAAAGTGTTACTGCATTTACAAATAAGGTATAAACATTCATCATTACAAAACCAAGTTGATGGAATTCAATAAAAATTATATTAGATTCTTTTAAAGAGATTTTGTAGCTGTCTTATCAATATATCGATCGGATAAATTACAGTGGCATAGTTTAGTGACTCCTCTAAGAAAAAATGAAGTCTTAAAGCTTCAGCAGTAGAGTTTACTCTTTTCGGATGTTACAGATGTCGGTGCCCTCTTTAATGCAGATAGTAAATCCTTAGGGCGCTGTTTGGGCACCGGGAACATTGAAATAACATTTTATGGGGTTTGGTGATGATCTGATGTTGCCCATTACTTGGAGCCTTTAGTATCTGCAACATTCGGATGAAAGGAAAACTTTTGTTTATGAACCCTTTTCGTAATTATTTCGACCACTCGTACAACTTTTATAGTCCCCCCTGCTCCCCTTAGCTTTGCTTAGTTCCAAAATGCGACCGTCTTCGAGTTTGCTGCCGTGGAATCCCTCCAGGGCCACATCAGACTCCGGGAAAATTGTAATAGATTGGAGGACCAGCAGATTGCGTGTGCTTTCTACTTTCCGTAGTTGAGGCCAAAGTGCGAAATAGTGCGTAATAATGTTTGTTCTAGAGCCCCCCGGCACGGTAAACTGGGCGGAGCAAGTCATTTTGAAAGTCTAGCAATTTTCTGGTTTCCGAAAGAGTAGGTGACATTGAAACGCCAATTGTTCCTTTAATTACAAAACAAACAATAGAACGACAAGGTGCTGGGTCACAATAAAGGACCAAGGTTTTATCACCTCGAAATTACGAGCGAATAAAAAGCATGCCCGGTTAGTAAAGCGTGCAACAAGTTTTCGCCAGTTTTATTGACCCCTTTAAGAAAATTGACGTCATCTAAAAATTTATGCTTTTCGGTAAATAGCCGCTCATTTTCCGCCAAATGAACGTATTCACCTTCAACATTTACATATTTTACGAGCATTCTTCATGAAAGCATTTAGCTTCGACGGTTTTTTTTCACAGAAAGGACACTCAGTGGGAAGGTGTTGGGCGTTGTAACTTTAAGCATTGCATTTTTAAGATATATTTTTATACATTTTTTTCTGCTTTTATTAAATTAAGTAAGTAGTTTTTTTAACTAATCTTTCAGTCAACTAATTAAATTAGTTGATAAATCCAATAGTGGGAAAAAACATTTACAAAATTAGTTAGTTTATAATCTGTTTTAGTTGATTTCACTACATTAGATTATAATAACAACTAATTCAATTAGTTGGCTGAAAATCATCAGATTAGTTAGTATTGCTAACCTTTTTTTCAGTGATTTGCATTATTTGCATCGCAGAACCGAGACTAAAGAAATTCAAAATTTAAGAGAGAAATTTTATAAGGGACCAACAACACAACTCCTGGAAGTGGATTTTAGAAACTTTACAACATCTTTCTTTACCTATATTTTCGAGCTTATCTTTGGTTACATTTTACCGATTTAGTCACTTTAAAACTTTAAATTTATGTTCTCTAGATATTGGACGAAATGTATTGTATAATGAACATGTTTTTATTAAGATAGCGGTTGGATTCATTCAATTTTGAAATCAAGATTTTGTTTATTTTATGTCATAAAAAAAATTATAAAAGATCAAGACAAATTGTTCGTTCAGGTTTTAATTAAGTTATAAATAGATAGGTATCTAATGATTACAATTAACCAAATCAGTAGTTTTAAAGTAATCGTGGTCACTGATTTGGCAAATTCCATTTTAAGAAATACTCATTTGGTGCCTATACATGTGTAAACGCTTTCTCAATTTGGCTTAAATCATTATACGACATTGACATTGACTACGAATACTAACAAGCTTATTATTATTATTTTTTTCACAGAGATCGCCATTTATTTTTAAGTAACCCCGTCATGTTGTAATTAAAACAAGTTTTAACTCTAACAAATTCTTAAATCTCTTCTAAAAACTCCGTCCCATTCTACAACAAACTTTAGGAAACAGTGTTCTGAGGCATTTTGCACACTTCGTGACAAGATAAACTAAAGGCTCACAGCATCCGAACGAGTATTTCTAAATATAATTATGTGGTAAACCGACCGACTCTACATATGATATTATATGACACAGTATACGGCTCCGGGGACCTTTTCAACAGGCGACCTCCTTTGAGTGATTCGTGAGTAACACACGCAAGGTGTATGGTGAGGTCGGTGTGAATTTAGCGAACTTCATTAGATTCTCCGGGCAAACAAATCTGTTTAATGAATTTGACTTATGTAGTTGGAAGGCAACCAATTAGAAGAGATTGTGTTTTACATACACCTTCTGTGAAGAGGATGTGTGGCAGCTTGTTCATTTGCGAACGGTCTGAATATAATATCAAACAGAGGAGTGGTTAATGCATTATCTTAAGGATTGGTATAGAAAATAGATATACTTACCAAAACCTAAGAAGAAATGAGGCCAATGAGAATAAGTTTCAGAAAAGTTGAAATTAATGTTACCTGCACATTTGGGAATAAATTGTTTTACACTATATTATATACAACGCAGCATGTATGTATTTGGAAACATTTTGAGAATTTATGAAAAAACACACATGCACGCATGAATAATTTTTATACTAATTTTCTATTAGGTAATAAGTACATGATTTCCATTAATTGGATGCACTCTATTCACTCATCTGTTAATTTACTATATCTTAAATTTGAATATTAATCACAATTGAATACGTTTCTCTCAAGAAAAGAGTTTATCTAATCAATGTTATTAGTGAGAATTCTGGGGCCTTGTTCACAATAACCGAGGTATTCCGTCATTATTATTGAACCATATTTTAATTAAAAATAAATACTTTTTTTAGTAGGTTACTGGTAGTTGGAAAAGCAAATTATTTTTCTCTTAAATTAAATATTTAATTACCTTTCGAAAGGATAGAATATTTTCAGTATTAGTCGAACAACTACACACTTAAATTTTATAAGGAGTGATGATAGGTAGGTCATTCCCAATTTATTGAGAAACACATACCTACAGATAAAACTGAAAATTTTATAGAAGCGTAAACAAAAGTAAAATTTTTATTCGTACCAAGAACAATAACCTTAAATTGTTGGCACTTGTTCGTACTTGTACTGCACCTACAGGTAAAAGGGATTCAGGTACTTTTCCAGGTAAATCTGTTTAAATTACAGAAGAAGGACCCAGAGCTTGCCCCAATCAGGTACACTAGTTGTACGAAGTACATTCATACTGTTTCCAAGTAGACGTTCGGTAATTCATCTTGATATTTACTTCAATTTTATGATCCTTACATCAGTTCATCACTAGCAGAACAAGTCGAAATGAAGACCTGTAATACTTCAACATCCGAAATCATGCCGTCTTCCACAGAAAGGCGCTTTTAAAGGATACAAGCAATAAATATTTGCATGTGCACCCGGAGTACAGGTAAAAGGGATGCTACGATATTTTTCTTACATGGAATATTTCCCTAAGGGTGCAAGATTATATTCTCGTTATTGAGGTACATCGCAGACACAAACGTTTTCAGAATTTAAATAACCATCGAAAAGGACTAAGCTGCACTTTACAGAGCTCTGTGCACTCTAGCGCACACTCAACAGTAATCGTCTTAGCAAAGTTATTAAAATATTCGAATCAAAGGGTTTTGAACTTAAAAACAGTATGGACCAGAAAGTACAACAAGAAATTTTTGTCGAAATTCTAAAGATGGACTTGGATCAAGTTAATTCAACGAAGCTGAACTCTACACAAACTGGATTTACACTTCTCAAGGAAAATATTGAACTCAACACGAAAATAGCTGACCTAGAGAACTTGAATGAAAAGATATCACAGGAGTTAAAACTTACGGAAAGTGCTTTAAAGAAAATGAAACTGTCTCAGAAGATTACCTGTGAAGAAAGTATCGAACAAGTGGAATTCTTATTAAATGAATCAAGTGTACTGGAGGAGTCTTTAAATCAGCAGATCAATGAAACTGAAGCAGAACTTAGGCAAGTAAAGCGGGAGCTAAGAATTGTCACTGAAGAACGCGATAACATAATTCAGGAAAAGACAGAAATTACCGACGAAAAAACGAAAATTGAAGCCGAAATAGTCCAGCTAAAAAGTGAATTGAAAGAATTAAGGAAGCGCGAAGAAATGTTACTGTCGAAGAATGAAGAGCTTGAAAATAACAACACTTTCCTACAAAAAACTATATCTAATTTAAGAAATTCCCAAAGTGAGTTAAAGGAGGCCAGAGGAGAAGTTGATTATATGATGGAAGAAAACGAAATTCTTCAGTCAACTATTGAAGAACTAGAATCAATTATAAAAATTGCAGAGAAGCGCATTGAAGAGCTCCAGGAAATTATTCAATATGAGAGGGAGGACAAGGCAGTGTTAAAGAAAGAGTTAGATCTTCTGAAAAACTCAGATTCATTAAGCATTATGACAAACTTAGCAGATAGTATAAAAGCAATAGATGCTACTACAGTAGAAGAAGAAAGGTTATCTGCTATAAGTTTTCCAGAAATGGATGATGAACCTAAACAAATCGATGTTTTGTTTGAAATTCTTAGTGAACTGCGGAACATTGGAAGTCAAATAAACTTACTCGGAACCGGAAGATTCCAGTCGCTGAAGAGACGTTGTTCAGAGACGCATCTTCAAAATGAACAAAATGAGCTTAAGACCTTCTTGAGCAAAATTACTCATCTGACAAAACAAATCAGTGAAATTATATGTGATTTTGAAAGTTCTTACAAATCTCAAACAAGTCTGTTTTATAACAGCTTACGAAGAAGGCCGCTTAGAAGATTATCTGCAAGCTTTCAGCATGTGAGAGACCTACCGATGTCGAATCTAAAATTTCTTAC
This sequence comes from Machimus rusticus, assembly GCA_951509405.1. NCBI lineage: Eukaryota > Metazoa > Arthropoda > Insecta > Diptera > Asilidae > Machimus > Machimus rusticus. The sequence continues at coordinate 46,476,844 of OX608051.1, read as the reverse complement.
CAAATACCGCAGTGAAATTAAAATTTCTAGAGATATACCAAAATCTATGGAGAGTCGAAATGAGGCAAATATTTTGGAGGTGAATACAAAAGATGTTATTGAAAACAAACTGCGAGCCAGCATAGAATCTGTAATTAACTCTTCACTAAACAGTCTAATGAGTCATCAAACTGTTAAGATACAGAATGGAAATGTATCATCGAAGATCGTTATTACAGATTTGGATATTGAATCAAAGGAAATTAATCGCGAAGAAATTGGAAATCTTCGGGAAGAAATACTTCGCATCAAAAACACCTTACTTCAAAAACGTACTTATTTATCTTCTTGGTCGAAATTTGTTAATTCAAATGACAATGGACACATTAAAGGTCATCGGTCTCGCAGTGGCAGTGATGCTTCACTCAACCGTGAGACACTTCAATCTTTAAAATCTGAACTTAATTCGCTGAAGGATGAAATCTGCAACTATCTGAACTTGGCTGTCCTAATTACCATTCGCTGTGAAAATATCACTAAAATGTACGACTTCACCGATAAACTGGAAAATGTTGAGCAAGAAAAATCGCAGCTCCAGAAACTGCTAGATAAGGAGGCAAAAGAAAAGAGTGAGTTGATGGTTCGTCTTGAGGAACTCGAAATTGAGTTGCAAAATGCACAGAAGAAGAAACAAAAGCCTATTTACAAGTGCTGGAGGGCCATCATTTGCTCAAGGAAGTCACCAACGAATTAAGAGACTGGAAACAGAGTTTGAAGTCTTCTATTAGATTTTGGTGAATTGTTGTAAAACGTTTATTTGAGGTTAGTTACTTACATACTTCTCGATATATTCGTCAGTTCCGAAAAATAAAAATATATCACTTCACACACCTTAAATGAACGTTCCTTAAACTCAATATAAACTAGCGAATAGTTTGCACCCAATAGCATTTGCAATAACCATGAAATGATGTAAAGCTTTACTACTTAATACCATATTTTCTTATTTGTTGTAATAGTCTAAAAAATTTAATGAACAAATGTGATCTATAATACTTTAATCAATAAAGTGCGTTAAAAAATTATGGCCTTTAAAATATATTTCACTATTTTTTATAGGATCGTCTTGAACTTTGAAGTTTGCAAAAGGTGATTTTTCAGGGAACGTTTCTAAAATTTCAAGTATGAGGAGCAGATAATTCTACAGCCAACAAGTGGTATTTTTTTTGAATTTGCAAAAATTTCGAAAAGAAAAAAAGAAAATGAAAAACATTTCTATTTATCTAAACTTTACTATGTTAAATATCGAAAAATATATCAGTCTTTAAACTTTTAAACAATTCTTATATTTCTACTTGTATAAATGTTAAAAACCGTGTGTACGTACGTACTATTTGTCTTACGTACAGAAACTTCCTTTTACAAAATTTATGAAATGAATTTTTAGTTACAATGCGCATTGCCTACAACCGCACAATGCATATTCAACGTGTTGGCATTCTGATATTTTTTGAAGACGCCCGACTATTCCTGCCTTTTAATTCAACGACATTATCCTTCCGAACAGCTAAACACCTTGAGGCTTGCACGAAATTGAATGGTTGCTTCCCCGGTGATATTTTGTGAGAAGAACGCGTCCTCTCGAGGCAATGCAAATGTGGTTTAATAGACCAGAAGCCCAGAAGCATTCGCTTAGAGCTATAGAAAAGGGCTGGAAATGGAGAGAAAATGAAACTGAATTGCGGCAGCTCCAGGCCAATTTGTCCACTGAAGTTGAGTTTTAAAGGCTCAACTCGAACAAACGAATTTAGGGATGCCACACGGATGGTTTTTGTAACAGTTTGCGCATAGGAAAGGGATTTATTGCAAATCGTTTAAAGCAGTTATAATGCCGCATTTTGATAGAATTTATGCAAAAATATTAATGGGCTCGTTGACTCTCGGTAAGTGCGTTAATATTCATGTGGGTGTGGCCGGGGGTTTTAATTAATCAGCATATGCATGAAGAGCATTCAACTATAGTGTACAAGTACAGTTTATGGGACTATCAGAAAACACATAAAGGGTTTACTTTGCGCGGAAAAACGTGTTTAAACACAGACTAATTGCAAAAACTGAAAAAATAATAAAAATAGAAAATCACTGTGGCGGGTAAGGGATATATTTTATATATTCTGTACGTTGCTCTCGGCATAATTGTGCGCTAATCCTCTCACACTTTTCCGCTACATTAATAATTATATGCAAATCCGGGCTAATGAATTTTGTTAAAAACCTCAAGTTAATGCCCCAACCCCAGCCGCGGATTTTATCAAAGCTGGAACACACTTGTATGCGCCGAACAAGTCGTAGCTCCATTATGCGTATGGTGGAGCCACATGGGAATTTTTAATTAAACGCATAAGCGGTGGGGGGCAATAAAGCAGCCGCCGCAAGAGGTCTAGGGGCATAATTTATTCAAAATTGTGCAATTAACAAAAGGGAGTTCTGCCACTCTAGTGATTCCTCATCATTAACATTTTTGACTCCTGTTTGTCGAGGATTTTTCGGGGGTGGCACATGGGTGCGTTGAGTGTTTGCGATACGCGGAATACGGGCTTTTGGGCAAACATTTTAAAATATTCACGCGAAACTCCTTCTTTTTTTATTATTCCCATATGCCGAACCCTTTTGGTACAGCTGAGGTGGCATACCAAACCCCAGAATCACGTTTACCTATATGACGAATTCGCGGGCTTGTCGAATTGTCGAACAAAATCGAGGTTGGGGGTATGTCGAAACGTTGAAATGTGGAATTGTGGAATTGTGGAAATGCGGTGATGCGGTGACGTCGAGAGCGCACAAAGCACTCTTACAAGTTTCCGCAAGACGGTTCGCTAAGAAAGGACTTTTGTCAAGGCAAGCGCAAGCGGAAGATATGAAAGTTTCCCGCTCCCCCCGAACACGAGCAATGCCGAGCAGAAGTGCTTTGTGTCATAAAACTCGTGTGGGCGAATTTGGTTAATGTAAAGAACTTCTTGGTTGACTCGCACCACTCGTCCTCAAGATGCCTCCTTTAAGTAAACTTGAGAGTTAAGTAGGTTAATTGATAACACTGATGTGGGTGTGCGCCAGCGTTACGGGGATCCCGCTGCCGTTGCGCTCTTTTGTGATTTTCGACTGAAAACGAAAAGTTTTCCCAAAAATTTCTGCCATACACACAGTAGGGCTAAATGAAGTTTCCCAATGTTATCTTGCATCCCCTCCCCCTAAAAAATGTTTTGAAAGAAGCTAACAAATTTCGAGTATATCTACTTTCATAAAATTAATGCCTGAAATTAACGTTTCAGCTGGTTTTCCATTAAATCCTCTTCCAGGGATTTGCACTTTAGTTATGAACGCTTTATGCGTATTATTTTTGCCCATGAGGGTGGTTTGTCACGGCTTTGCGCGAAAATAATAAAGAAAGTTTGTTAAACAATTTTCAGACTTAAGGCACCCATTGTACGTTTTTCTTTCTAGGATATGACTACCACCAAAAGTTTTGCTTAGCAAATGGTTTGGATTTGATTGAGTAGCTTGAGTAGGCTAAAAAGTGTTTATTTTTTCCTGAAATTTAAAACCATGATTCCCGGTTCTTTTACAAAGCCGAAATCAGCCTAATTAGGACTCATTATATTTAAATTCAATTTAAAAACGAACAGTAGAAGCAATTTCACGGATTATGCTACTTTCTACTATGTACTATATTTTAATTCAATGTAAAAGTTTTAGGATTTAAAAGAACTTATTTCTCTTTCTATTAAGTACTTCACGCAGGTTTTTCTTGAATTATCTCTGTTAGTTTACTGATACAGATTTTGAATGTTGATGCATTCATCTGAGGTTTGGTTTAATATTCGTGTAACGGTCTCGTAAATATATCGAAACTTTTAGGGAATATGATTAATACCAATGGATTTGTCAGTTTTGGAAATTAATCTACTTTATTTACAACATTTTATCGAAATTCGCCTCAAAAAGTCAAACTCAATCTGTTTCATTATCCTAGCATAAACATTTCAAAACAAATTAAAAATTAACAAGGTTATACAATTTTCTAAACTAAATAAATATACTATGTGCTGTAACGATCAAATGCAGTATAATTGCCTGTTTTAATTGTACCTATTACTATTTTATTAAAATCGATAAATGGTCAACAGTCAATTTAGGTGAAAAAAGCAATGAATTTATAAAACAGAGGAATAAAGAATGATTTTCAAGTACATTTGAAGTAAACTGAACAGGCAAATTGTTTCGCAATAAACAAAAGCTTAATTGAAATTGAAATGGCGGTACAAGTTACAAAAACAAAGTAAAATTCATTTGTTGAAAATATACGTTCTCTTCGCAAACGAATTTTGGCATCGTTCAAAGGAAACTAATTTCAATCTATGTCACTTTCAGTTCATTTTGTGTTTTCAAATGAGCTCTGAAATAAATTCGGACACATCGGGGTTGGGAAAAGAGAATAAGCGGATGTATTAACTTACTTTGACGTAAATTCACAATCAATTCTAAATAAATACTTTTCGCTTTTTCTAAACAGTGCCAACAGAAATAGAAGTCGAGTAATGTATATATGTATATGTGGAAAATATATTTTGTATTGTACCACTATTCAGAAAAAGTATCGAAATTGTCTGAAAAGTGAATTTGTACTTCCAATGGCCCGTGTAAACACGTGATGAAGCATGGCGATTGTAACTCGAGGCATAGGGATTTCATCATTCAAATTACTTTTGGTTAAGTGAGCAATATGTCGTAGATTTTAGTGAAATTTTGCATATAGTTAACCGCCGGAAACATGGGCTTTCGGCAACATCCATACGTAAGGGCTTAATTCGCTGAACTAATTAGAGTCATGCATGTTCCGAACTAATTCGCCGGAAGGGCCGTAATGCGCGAACACTTGGCAGTGGTCGTAAAAAAGCGGCTCAGTGTAACAAGCGGCGAAGTTATAAAATTAAAAATTTATGGAAGATAAAACAAGTACCGGGCGGCGCCGAAGAGTTCAAGTCGCTAACGAAGGTGTCTGAATGAATTAGCAGTTTGTTAACCCCTTCCCGAAATCCATAACTCTCCAACGAGCGGGTATCATAAAATGTCGCCTACTAGGGCTTATCTGCCCGCACCGCGAACCCTTCGCACCTACGCCTCTGCGAACGTACCTTCGCCGGTACGCGGGGCATAAATTCAATTGGCATACAAAATAGAGTTTTTAACGCGTTGCGACCCTTTTCATTACACAGTTCAGCGGAACGACGCAAATTTACGTCACATTACAGCGCTGTGCTGACGTATGCAAATTTTCTAAGCGGGCATGCTGACATGAATGTCTGTAGGTTTATTTAGGCCCTCATGCAGTGCAGGGGTTATTTTATCAAAGTGAATTTGTTCGCAATTTGAATATTAACATTGCATAAACTTTTAGAAATTATTATCATCTAACAGACGTAAAAAAATTTAATGATTGCGAATAGACTAGTCGCTTTTTATATTCAGCACATCTTAATGTAACTGAACCCTTAAAAAGTGCATTAGCTTTTGGCTCTAAAGATGAGAACATATTTGAAAAGGGTAATTACAATTTTTCTTGTCTATGCAAAATTCGAAAACTGACAAATTTTTACTAATATGTACGTATACTTGAGACCATAATGAAGATAAAATTTCATGTTCAATAGAAATATATGAATTTCATAAATATATTCAATTGAGACAACCTCCCAATGTTATGAACTTCTGAATGTTGCTTCAAGCCTATTTCAGTACATCTGAAATAGTTCTATCCAAACAAAAAGTTCTTGAATTAATTTTATACATTCCTAGTTCTGTAATGTTTAGTAGCGCCATTTATAGAGGAATTATCCAAATTCACTAAGCCCAAAAGCCCTAGGTTTTAGGTTTTTTATTATAAACTAACAATTCAGTGCCAGCCGACTAAATTTAGTTTGTCTAAAATGCTCGTCAAATATTTACTTTTATTTTTGCCAGCCAAACGAGCGCACGAAAACGAATAAACTGGAGATGAAGTTTGGTAGCGACGACCCTATTTTAATCGGGTCCCGTCGACTTCATGTCGTTTAATTAAACTTTTATTAACATCTGTTTTAAATAATTACCACGTGTGGCTTCGTAAACTGTGCGATTTGGACGCTATGCTTCCTGAGATCGTTTTTGTCCCGACTGTATATCCTACAGATATATGAACATGAAATTGTGGAGGAACTTTTGAGAAAGTTTTCCATGTTAGAAAATGACCTTTCCTTCCGGTGACAGGAATAGTTTTGTACGAGTTTATTTCCACAAAAAGGAAGTTCCTGTATGAATTTCTGATAGATTCAACTTAACAGCTGAGAATTTTTTTTATTTTTTTATATACATACATATTTTGTTCTGATATTGGCTAGCCCCCGAGAGCATTGCTCACACTTAGAAATTGAGAAAATCGAGAACGAAAATTGCATGTTCCGCCAAGACCGGAGATAAATTTTGTCGCTGTACCACATGCCGACACATGTTTCATAATTTTTGCATCTTCCTGAAATGCTCCAACAGCGAAACTTATACTTAACTGCAGTGGTGCACCCTCGGCACATGCTGAGGTTACAGAAGATAAAGCTTCACGAAACATAGCCTTGGGTCATGCTCCAGTTATCGGTTTGGTTGGAAATACATAAATGATACATTATGTTACCTTCTTATATTTATATTTATCCCATACCAATTGGTTCGCTGCATTTACCTGAAATAAAAATAAAACAGTTCGTGAATAAATATTTATAATGCAAATATTATTGCGTGAGAAAAGAGTTATTATAAGTCCGACTTAAATTTTTATTTTTAGATTGATGAATTACGAGTATCGTAATTATCGTATGTTTTGGGGTTTCGTACAATAGAACTATTAAACAAAATATCATCGCAGAAAAAACAAATTTATCTTAAAAAATCGTTGTAGCTTGCAAGAATTTTAATTAAATCTACCAGCACTGTAATAATTTTGATCAGAATTCTTTAAGGACTCCACAATTCTCAAATTTAACTCCATAATAAAAAATCAAACGAGACCATATATGATGAAAAAAAAACAATGAACTATTTAAAACAATGTTTTTTTTAAGTTCTATCTATATTAAGAAATACATATACCTACTGATCAGAAATCTTTCTCACTATGCCAAATTTTAACTTTCTACGTAGAACAGTCTGAAAAACTAATGGAGACAGACAGACAAACATATGAGAGAGAGCAGTAACTAGTTTGCTAAATGGCTGATCTGAGTGTGGTCAGTACTGAATTTTTCAATTACATGTCGTTTTAGAGTTATGCAAAATTCATGCTGAACAAATTAGCCGAAACCCAAACGATTCCACCGAAACGCTCGCATTGACCAGCTTCAGTTCAGTTTCGAACTGTATAAATTCATGAATATTTATGGTGGTTACGAACTCCTCAGAGGAACCGTGAGATGTCCCCACACAACACTTCCCGTACAATTCGGTAAACTCAAGAAACTTCAATTTTATTTACTTAATAAATATTTAGTCAAATTAAAGTCAACGTGAGGATCTCCATAAAGTCGTCGCCCGGAATATCTTAATTTTGCGCTTCGTTCCGTAGGACTTTGGACTGTGCACTTTTCCCAGAAAAGTTTCTTTTCGGGGATTTTATGTATTTATGAGTTCATTTCCCCTACACTTATTGCAATTTTATGCAAATAATAGTGAGAATTTGTTTTGTCTCTCTGCCGTGCAGCACCTCGGTTCCTTCCTTTATAGTATGTGGAATTGCACATATCTAGGAAAACCATACTGCTTTGGGCTAAAAGTGCTTCAGGGACTTTATAAAGTTCTCGAAGAAAAAGGAGTATAACCCAAACGAAGGATAGCATAATATTAAATAAATAGAACTTAAATTGGACGAGGATGTGGAAGTGTCACAATTTGCCGCAAGACATGAAAGAACTTATACGAAAATAACAACCTGAATCTGCATTCAGAGAACTTGCTAATTTTCTGTCAAGCCTCATACTCCTCAACTAGATTGAGTTATTCTTTCAAATTTTGCTGGAAGTGGAAATGCTCAAAATGAAAGGGCTTTAATGTACTCGAACATGTTTTGAGATTATTGTCACGTCAGGTTGAGCTTACAAACTACATAAATTAATCTAGATATGAAATGCATTAAAGGTGATTAGGTAAACATAGGTTAATGAACTCAGGAAAATTAAACGAACGCTGTGATGACTATAGAAAAATGTAGACATGAGGATGAGTATGCAAATTTTGTTTTTCTCTCGTTAAAGTCTCACGACGACACACAGTACTTCGACTCTATAAATCAATATATATATACATATATATATATTAGAAATGCTTCCGTACTTTAATAATATTGACCCATCAAAATCAAGTATATTTTTATAAGATCCAATAGAAATTTCTTTAATTATATCTATATATGTATATGTATGTATATTACATTAGACAATTCAAACATTCCTCAATATTAAAATATAAATGAAATTGTTGGAAAATAAGAGGATGGCTTACGGGGATATAAATTTTTATATTCATGCAAACTGTGTACATGAAATATCTTCTAAAAGAGTACCAAATTAACTGAAAACTGATTTATTTTATCCTAGCAAACTTTTAACTATTTTTAATGTAAATGCTACTTAAATTGGTATAGAAACTGAAGTTAGTTAGACTTCTAAAGTTCGATTTCTTGCTGCTTACGTCATGAATGTTAATGCTTAAACTGAACCACATAAAGAACGCCAGGCTTCAGTGAATGTGTTTTGAACTTAGTAACTTTATCTGGGTTGGACAAATCAAGATTTGCCAGGTGGGCTGTTGTGTTCAGTGTTGGCATGCAAAAGTTTTCTTGGTTTCCGTCTGCATTGAAAGTTGAGGAAGCAAGTTGCAGGGTGACAAGAACAAAAGTTTTGTGCAACTGAAGGAGTTAATAGCGAGAAATAACGACGACTCCTTCAAGTGCTGTCGATATCAAGGGCGCACTCCGTTCGCTAGAGTTGCTCTCAAAGTTTCATTCAAAAGTATCTGCCGAGATCCGGCGAAGGATGAAAATCGTTCTGCGGCAGTCATTCGGCAGGATGTGGAGGAATGTTATTTCCTGGCATAAAGTGGTTTTTCCCCGGATTATCCCCAGCGGGGCAAACGACAGGCTACTGCACACAACACAAATTGCGAATTCGATTAAAGGATGTCTCCCTCCAAAAATCGATGCGGGCGGAGATTACAGGGCTCTTTGGCTGTTATGACGGGGCTTAAGACGCTGTCTGCCTTGCACAAGAAGGGCCTATTTACATAGGCGCTTTTATTCTCGGCATATAGTTCCATGAATATTTTGCGTTCGTCTTATGAATTTGTTGTAATAAATCAGCGAAATGGAAATTTCTTTCTTTGGCCGCGCACTCAAGGAAAAAGGGAAATATTTATGACAAAGGAGGTCCAGCCCTGATCATGATTAAAGGCGGCTTTAACCCGTTTGCCTTGTCTACCAGTCCCATCCCATCCTACCGCATTTTATTTAAATTGAATGGAAAAGGTCGCCATATCAGTCTTCTTCATCACCGCCGCTCTCATCTTATTCATCTGGCTGCGACCTTTCGGATCAATTCATTCGGTCTATTTATGGTCCAGCACCAGCCTCTTCTTGGCCTTGGTTTTTGACATGATATTGATGGGAAATGCCGAATAAAATCTAAAAGGCTTGAGACCCTCTCCTCCGCAGGGACGTATAACTCCTTGAAGGCGTTACAATTCCTCCTTTAAGTAAAGTCGCGGCACTTTCAAAAATATTTCCGCGCCATTCTCGCTGGTGTCCCCAACAGACATCCAGAAAATGATGACACTTGGGATAAGCTCCGAGCCCCGATCAGAGTCAAAATTTAACCCCAGGACCCTGCCGTTCTGCCGGTTAATGACTTCCCCTTGGAACTCGTTATTCTCCGCGAAAACAATACGCAAATGCTTCAAAGATTTTCCGCCTCGTTGAACGCGTCGTAGCGGATTCAAAGCCGCAAAATTTCTAATTAAAGGAAGCCTCCAGCTTTAAGACGCCTCCTCCTTCTTAAGACTTCTTTTTCGGCTGAATTTCTGTAACTTTTCGCAACCGTACAACGGTACGTGTGCGAGTTGAGGAGTTGAGAAGTCATCAAAGCCACACCGAACCAATGGAATGTTTCAAACGCGTTGTATTCGCGACAGGAAAGAGGCATCATTTTATTGAGCTAAATTACAGTCGCTGCACGTATGTGAAATCTCGGAATAATTGAATTTCTATTCCCACATCATATTGGCGAAGGAGAAGAACTCAGTAACCCCTTCCGAAAAAACCGCCTGCAACTATATAATTTTTGGGCATTAAAATTCAGCGCGGGTACGCCCTGTTCCTTGGCACATCTACGATATATCAAGGACGTGGATAGAACTTGAAGATTTTACTTATTTTTTTCTTCTAAAACCCATCTTGGCCATATTCGGCACGCCTTTCGGAAGTGGAACCATGTCGCGCCAAGCAGGCGTAATCCTGTTAAAAAATGTATCTTGGGGGTTAGAACGTTCCAATAATCAAAAGTACTCCGTTCAGATTTCTTTGCGATTTATTGCGTTGTTTTTATTAAACAAATTTTTTTTTCTGGTTTTACGATTATTTCGGGCATTAAGCTGGTAATATTCCTCTTGAGACTATAACGCAGCATTTGGCTACGCATAATGATGTTGGGAAATGGACGTAATTCTATTTGAACTTTTTAAAAACCCACGCAATTGAATTTTCGAACATTGAAAACTCACTTTCATAAATGTTCCGAATCTTTTTTGCAAATTCATCAGCTTCTTGAAATAGTCATACATATTTGGTTGAATCATAACTCTATATAGTAAGCTCCGCAAGAATTCATGTCTATAATTCTAACATATATGTGCTTTCTTGTTCAGCTTTATAGTTTTTTAAAATTTATATGTGAACAAATTTTTATAATTATCATCCAGAAAACTTAGATCTCCGCTGCTGCGTATGTATTGCATTTTAAGAAAAACAATCATCTAGAAAGTTAAATTTAAGTTCTTCGGTCCCAAAAGCCAACAATTTAGCTCTAGATCTAGCAGTAATCTCTCCGAAATTTCACACTCCTAGATCAAACCTGTGAACGGCACAAAAACGATCCTTAGCAAATATTTAAAAAGCGTTTTATAATCCTTTCAAATTAAGAAAAAATTCATCAAATATGTCCGCCTAAAGATTCTATTTCCCTAAAGATATTTTTATTAAATTATTTACTAACCACTACAATTACCATTGTTTTGAATTCTATACCAAAAATAAGAAAAAAATAACCAAGAGTAGTAGGCACCAAAATTTATTTCAATTTTTGATTTACAGTGGACGAGGGCAGTATTTTAACTATTCTAATTTACTTTCACATACAAAGACAAACTTCCAATCGATTTGGATTTGGATTTCTTTATTAAGGTTCAAAGCAAGAAAACTTATTCACAGTCAAAGCATATGTTATAGACTGAAAGCCACTCAAACACTCAAGCAACACCAGTCTTACAGAAAAGGTTACTTTTTTACCATTTTAATATGAAAAAAGTAAAATTTCAAACACCTGAGTGTAAAGCGGAAAGTTTGAGGGCGTATAATTCATCGTATGAAACAAAAATCGGTTTAGAGGGAAAAAGGCTGATAGCAAGTAATTTTTCACTGTCAAGATTATCCTTTGGAGTTCGACGTTGATCGAATAGTAAACTGCCGGGGTACAGGTTCAATGCAAATACTGGAAGGCGGTGAGGAATCCTAGTCCCTGCACCTTTTGGTCAGGCAAAGTGAGATGGATTAACGTTCAAAGGCAAAACACATTAATCCTTTTAAAGCGCGCTGCGAAGGTGGGTTCTCTCTGATATATCGGGGGCGACATGCAATAATCTCTCTGAATGATTTCGTCTAAAGCATAGAAAGTTTTTGTTTCCATGAATACCTAGCCATGTTGACTCGATGCAAATTAATGAAAGCAAATTAAAAGTCAGTATATAGGAAATAAATTTGCCTCGAGGTTACTTTTAAACGAGTCTACTTAGTTTGCTAGTCCTATTTCGATTAGATGTACCACGTTAATGGAAAATTTGCTATGTTGAAGTCAATTAGCTTCTAATTGAATATTTATATTCCAAACAAATGTTTAAAAGCTATGTTTATGTGAAACTACATAAATAGCAAAGCGTACTTCCAACCTTCTAAGATTCTGCAAACTCCGCAAATGTGAATTCGTAACCGATCTAATTCTCATCGCATACCTAATCACACCTGTATAGAATTCAATTACGGCGGAAGTCTGTGACATTCGCTCGCAGTGGTGTCATAAAAGGTACTGCTCATAAAATTGTTGTTATGGTGCCATAAAAATATCTTTCCATAAAATTGGTACAAATTTTAGCAACGTATGTGGGGAATTTGTCGATATGATGGAAAAGGGGGAGTTATTTTATATATGAAAGGAACGAAAAATTGCTCCCGAAATTAAGCGATACCATTCATTCCAGGGCAATTGGAAGGCAATGAACAGCTTTTATACAGTGATAATTTTATACGTTTATTTATTTTACTGCAATTACCTTTGTTTATTTCAGATCAAACACCTTTTATTTGAAAGCTGCTACTAAAACGAAAATCATATTAAAAAATCAGGGAGGAGTAACCCTGGCAAATTTGTTAAGCATTTGTCAATTCACTTGGGTGCAAATAAATTTGGATATATTTTGAGATACTCGTCTTAAAAATTACTAATCATTAAAGTTTTTACACAAAATAAAAAATTTAAAAATTTCTAAATGAATGGCATTGCTGTATGAGCTGGAAACTAAAGTTATAGCAACGAAACATTGTTGACATAGACTCATTACAGTCATAATAATGAGTAGACTGATGTGGAATGTTGTAAATGCAAAGAATTGCCAAAATTTCGTATTCTAACAAAAAACAACAAATTCTTTGACTTTCCTGAGGTAGGTACCTACATCTGAAATATTGTAAATCTAATTGAAAAAGCGTCATTGAATTTCAGACGAATTGTATTATTGATATATGGATATTGTAGAATAATTTTTTAAATACACATCTCAGAGGGAAATGTACCTACGTGATGTTTTATTATTTTATTATTTTCAAATTAATGCAGAGATTTTGCAACTATTCAGTGACATATCAATATCCACACCATTTTTTACAGTAGATTTAAATTCCATTTAATATTTTCTCTATAGTTGCACTTATTGGAATATCACATATTCCGAAATAAAAGCAAAATTGCAAATTGAATTTTTGCTGAATAAAAGCTTCATCCGATGGATGGCCTGACAGATTCAATATTCCAAAAATAGGTTTAAGCAATTGAAATACCCGAGAAGGATTGCGCTTTACATTTTTACCCCGATATCAGGGAATATTGTATATATCAATATTTGCCGAGGACTAAAAATTAAATTTACGTTCTAATGTAAAACCAACATTTCATTGGTATTCTTTAATTTCTCTCGAAACCAACTGAGAAAACATACACCGCGTCATCGCGAATTTCGTCATCTGGCCACGAAAGGCGCCTGCAGCGCGGCAATATTTAAGTAAAACTTAAAACAATACATCGCTGCCTGCCGAGACTCGGATTCTCATTTTTCTTCGAAGTACACAAATTACGAGTTCTGGAACGACGATTCAGTTGTGGGTTGTGGGTTAAGCGTGTGATGTGAAGGCAGTGGGTATTGCCGGGAAAAACCCTTAAAGGATGTGGCAGCCAACGGGTTCGAAGGGTCCACTCCCGAAAAGAAAGCACCACCAGCACTTGCTGCCCGAAGGAAGGCCGTCCAACGAGCCTCGGATCCGCCCAATTCGTACAATGCACATAATTTCAATTACTCTAAATCATCCGGAGAATGGCTCTGTGGGCCGGAAAAATGGCACGTTCTTGTGGGAAAAAATTATGGCTGACACGGCCACTGTAAAAGAGCTTTGCAAGCGTTTTAAATTGCCCGCCCTTTAAAAGGCCAACCGGCCGTGGTCTCATCTAAAATTAAACAGAAGAGTGACGGAACAAATTTGGCAAGAGGCGTATGGTATTAAGTTATTGCAGCCCGAATAAAAATATTTATATTCCTTTTGCACACCCGTAATGCGCCCGATGCACAACCAAACATTTCCCATTTTTCGCGCTTGCATCACGCCTGCATTGTGTTTGCAAAAGGCTCGCGATAAGCCCGAATTTCAATGAAACGCGCCTGTAACAGACCCAAATTTGTATAAACTACGTCTGCAATACAACCAGAGTAACAAAACCACAAAACAATATAGAAAACTGTGTAAACTAATTGAAAAAGAATATATAAATTATTGTACCAAATTATACCTACATAATTTTAATATTATTCTACATACATAGCAATCCTCCTTTAGTTATATTCGCCTTAAGGAAGGCAGATAGAAAGAATCTATATACATGTATATGTACATATTTTGCTTTGAAATTTTAATTTTCAACTTTTATTTTAAACAAGAATGTTGCAGGCGTTTCTATGATGTTATATTACAATTCCGGGTGTGCTGGGGTCTTTTTGGTCCTATATATTTTTACTCGGGAGGTTGCATTCGAAAACAGCATCTCATAAGACAGTCATCCATCCTAAAGTTCACATTCTCGTCCCCCTATGACAAGAGTTATCCCTTCTATAAAAATCAATCACTCATTAGAGTCATTAGTCCTAATACATATAAACCATCCGCAATCAGGTGTAGAAACGGGGGTAACATACAGCCACCTGCGGTTAATGCAAATTTGAAGAAAATTTAAACAGCCTATCTAATAAACATCAGCACCAACGAACGATGGAGGATTTATCGAACAATGTCATCACATAAATATTCAACGAGCCTTGTCACTGTATGGGAGTCAATTTTACCATTATCGTGTTCATGTTTTGTAACAGCCTACGGCCAGGGATTTATTTTATTTATTTGGGATTGTTTGTAACTTGTATTCGGACAACGATTCAAACAATTGTATACTGTAACTTCAAATAATTTAACAATTAAGATTACATCAACTTTACTTGTTCTAGTTCGGTATCATGAATAATCTTGATTGCCTTAGAGGCAAAATTGTTTGTTTGCTATTCGATGAGGTTCCGCACAACTTATCCCCGTAAAGAGAATCGAAACATTTTCTAAAATAAGGACTAAAATATGGCAGAGTTTTGTGGTAATATTTTACCATAAATTTTCGAATTTTAAAATTTTATATTTTTGAGATTGTTGTCAAAATCTCGAAATATTTCTCTATATACTGCTATTACATATTACATACATATGTATACATTATTATAATAATGATATAGTCTTATTAAACTCTTATTATAAACTATTTAATTTATCTTCAACATCAAATCTGGTGAATATGGAAATTTAAACGTTGCCATTTAATTTATTCACTTCACAGTACAGTGAATACGAACTAATTTATTAACTGACATAACACTTTGATCCTTAATTAGTTAGAGAGAGAAAGTTAAGCAATTAGTCGCATGAGCTCACACATAATCTCATTTAGAATTTAATTTGTATAGTATATTTATTTAAGATAATGAAATGAACTTTCAGCCACTAATGTCATTTTTTGATTATCTTCACAAAATCGATTTAAAATAAAGTTTTTAAATCTTTCAAAAATGTAAAGCTAAAAGCATAAATTCGTATGGGTGCAGGTTCCGTGAAAATTGGGTAACTTTGCAAAAAATACAATAATTTCCAGAAACAGGCATTTTGTTTTGTATTTTTGAAGATAAGTATTTGGATTTTTCTGAAAATTGCTTCCAGTTGGCCTTTTGACTAACATGAAGGCTTTATAAAAATTAAGTAAATTTTAGAACCTACTTGAAAAAACCATACCATGATGTCGAATCAGAAAATATTTGGCAGTATTTATAAATTTTTATGGAGCTGGCAAAATGGATTCAATTATTTAATTCGAATTTAAACAATTAATTAAGTTGGTTTTGGTATGATGATAAATTCCGTTGACGCCAACTTCCGTCATTAGTTCAGTCTCTCATCTTTTAATTTTTTTAAACAGTTCATGCAAAATTTATTAAATATACTATGAAAAACACATTTTAATGGTTCTGAGAAATACTTTTTAATGGAAAGATGGTAAGAAAAAGATGATTTCAACTTAAAGCTGAAACGGACCGATATAATTATGAAAAAGTATTCATCCAATTCAAATAAATCCAATTTCATTTGATCGAAAAGAAACCAATAAAAGTATATCGAATCAACTGGTCCTTAGGCCCAGTTCTCATTTTGTTAGTAAAGCACAAACAACATTTTGCTTGCTCAAGATCCCCATATATTTATATCCACCACTCCCCCACTAGCAACAGTAAGAGTAAACAAAATTTCCTGCAAGTTGGAGTCCTTAAATTCCCGGAGATGTTTAAGGAACTCAATAGACACGAAGCAGGATATCAGTATTATAACTTCCGCTTATCTGGGAGCAGGCAATCAATCACTTATCAAGATTACTGCAGACTGATTGCACACATCACTTCCAAGGTATTACATTTGGCTTAAATGTGTTGGAACTAATTGATATTTACGCCGCCGTCATCTTCCCTGATGGCCCTATATCAAATGCTAATGCGATGGGATAACCATTTCCCGGGGCGTTGCGTTGCGTTGCGTCGGATTATCTTGTTACCGACGCCGCCGGCAATGTTAACACTTTTCAAAACGCAGGCGAACTAGTAAAACCCTTCATCCGTATGAAAAGCAGGCGTCGTTCCCTTTGAAAACCTAAGGCTTGAATATTCGACGATTCTGGTTTTGTGATTAAATTAAAACTTGCTACAAGCCTCCGCAGCTCTACTATGTCGTCATAATTGCCTCAAATTTAATTTAATTTGGAAAACTTCAGAGAATTCGATCGTACCCAAACTTCTCGTACTAATCCCAGGTGATTCTAGCGCGCTCATAGGCCCCCCAGCGGACGTTTTTATTTGATTTTTTCGTAATTAGCAAACAAAAGTTTATTTCCCCAGTTTTGCTACTTTTATTAGAACTTCGTTTCATGGAACGTGCCTGCCGAAACTTGCTTCGCATTTCCTAAGAGAATTACGGCTAAAATTGGTGCGACGACGCGGCTGTTGTTCTTCTCCGAGTTCTTGTTGATTTTTTGAGGGCTGTCGAAAAGGCTCTGTACGTGGGGTCACGGGAGTTAACTCGGGTGAAAGGGTAAACGAATTTCGTCGAGTGCAATTGGCGTTTTGTCCAGATTTTTCCTGGAATTTGTTTAGTTTGTGAATTGAGTGTGGTTTACCCTCTCAGCTTTGACCAAATAGTGGAAAACCAAAGTACTATGAAAATTTTCAATTTTAAACCTTCCAATTTGCGAACGAACAAGCACTTTTCGGTGCCCTTCTCCACCACATAAAATCCACTAATTGAGTGCAACTGGTTTGTTTCCGTCCCACTTGGCAGGCCACGCCCACATTACCAAAGGTGTATCTTTATATTTGCCTACGAAACTTGCAGATTCGATCTTCCATTAATTGAATATCATTCAGTTTGGACTACCGTCGCAACGCCGATGTAAATTGGTTAACCGAACGCTGTGTGGGTGAGTTGATTAAATTTCAAGCGTCCACAGTTGTTGACGAAGGGCAGAACCCGGGCAACATAAAGTGCTCATTGAGCTGAGGCTGCATCTAGTCTTCAATTAGTTTCTTTGCACCACAGAGTATTGCTCAGCATAAAAGGTTTTCTCTTTTATTGTAGAAGGCCCTTTGACTGAGCAGAAATGTCGAGGAATGCTCCTTTATTCGTTTGGGAAGGACACAAAAACCTTTCCTTAAACATGCAAAGGACTCATGTTGAGCGGCGACGGGGCACCTTCCTTTGCCGCCACCAAGTTAATAACTGTTGCGAAGGTCTGTTTCCCTTTTGAAATGCAATGTCACGCCCCCGGGGCTGGCAAGTCCTTCTCGAGTTTTGTGTGGCATCGGGACAATGAGCAAACTTTTAAGACAAATTCAAGCCCTTTTTTAACACCCGACAAGATGAGGTTTCATGGGGTAAAAGAGGTGTTGAATGTGTCAAGTTCATTGAGCCCCTCAATATTTTTGTTAGTTGGCTCCGACCATTCGTAGTTTGTGGCTGGCATAAAGGGGAAATCAAATATAAAAAAATATTTCATAGAAAAAATGAAAATCTTTTGTGTGTAATCCAATGAATCTTCTGGAAGTAATGTCGCCGGCTCGCTATCTTCGAAGTTTGAGAACTTTTGAATTATACAAAGAAATGGGAAAACATTTGACGGAAATCCTTTCTCGTGATGTTCATGAGAATTCTTCAAAGAAACTTTTTTAAGTCCTGCGGTGATACTCCCCATTGTCAATTGTGGCCCCCAAACACAGCCCCAGTTTTCCCAATGAAAATTTGAATATTTTGTGAAAGCGGTTGAGAGCTCTTTGCTTTGTTCCCCACTGCCTTATTAAACAGCAGAGCAGAGCAGTCATTTTATTTGTGGCTTTCTTTGCAAATATTTCTCCTACAGCGCTGTAAATGAAGCGCTTTATTGAGTTCCAAGTAAAAGTGGTTCGAGTTCTCTTTGCGAGTATTTCAATTTTAATATACCTTCATATTTTTATGTAACGTACTATATATCTTTTACAGAGAATTCATGGTTCAAGTTTCAAATGATTTAACAAGGAAGAAAAATCACAGTGGAACTTGTGCATGTTAATACCATTTCAGTGAAATACTAATAGTAAAATAAATAGTATTGTCTTTTAGTTCGAATTCTATGTAGGTATACTTACTGGTACTTGGAAAAAATAAATAATTAGTAATTCTCTTATCCTTGGATGCAAATACCAAGTATCAATTACTGGGTACCCATTACTGCATATTTAAATAGCACTATTTAAATAGAGTTAAGTAAGTAAAAATTACCGTATTTTGTCCATTTTAACAGTTCATTAAGTAAAGTGTTAATTCAAGTAATACCCAAAACAAAGAAAACTTGGTTCTATTCGGGTTTAAGATTAATTAAAAAATAATAATTATAGCAAGTTAGCTTCAAAATTTAAATAAAATAAATTATAAAATTAAAGTAAATATTCCCTTAGACATTAAATTTTATTTAGTTGACTATTTGCTAATAATTCGTTGCAAAACGAAAGAGTGCTATAGCCGCGTGTGTCTTATGATAGATACATCGAAAACTACCAAATAAGACAGACGCTGGCTACAGCAAACTTCCACGACAATTACACAATATTTCACATATCACGTATTAAACAAAGATTTTATAGCTTACAAACTCGCAAGCAAAATTTTAATTTAATTTAATGGTTTTTATCGATCCAAAATAACGAACCTATGAAACGAGTTTTACACACCAAATAGCGGCATTTTTGCGAAATTTACCTAATTTGTTCCAAAAATTGGCAACATCATGCTCCATAACGATGCAAAAGTAAATCAGACAGTGCCATGAATGCGTGAAATTAGTAAAACAATGATTTGCAGCATAATGGTGAAGCATCCCCGCTTGGCTCGTAATTTCTCACTGTTCATTTAAAGGCAAATCAGGCAGTCACTTTACGTGCTGTCGGCACGGCAAACAGTCCGCGGTCACTCACAGAATATTTAAATTTTCGAACAAATAAAATGGAATACGGTTGTAAAGTAAAAGTCGACTTTATGAAATACCCCAAAGGAGCAGTATGACCCTCAGACTTTTTCCGAATAATTTCCAACTTTCTCAGGGGAATTTTTTCTTGAAACTTTTCGGTTCTCAAACGTATACGACCGATGGATAAAAACGAAACGCTAAGCTGTTAAATAAATCAATACTTTTCAACCGAACATCAGCAAAGTTGGTGAGGCTGCTTTGGTCGCACTAAAAAATTAATTTCGTTTCCTTAGCAGCTGCCACTTTACAATTCTCCTTCGTAAGCAATTTATGAATTATGAAGTGCTCTTTTTAGGCACAGTAAAAAGCACGGCCTGGCTATCTGCACAGTAAAGGAGAAACTGCAGTATTTTTCAGGAAAAATGAGGAAAAAATTAAAAGTTTTCCGTCGGGAATATTCAATATTAACAAGCAGTGCCCGAAAGACATGTCGCCCCGCCCAAACGCCCCCGCACCCTGTTCACGCTCAACGTATTTTCATATTTTCAAACCCCCGCTCCTCGAGCATCCTCAATTTACACAATGTGCAGGGAAAACGCTTTTCTAAAATAATTTCTGTTTCATGCTCCTCATTGTGCCGGGGCACGGAAAACTGGAAAACAACAGAACGCGAAGGGATGGGCCCCGGCACTGGTTTTAATCTGTTGATTAAGAGCCTGCGAACAAGCCCTCAGCCTAGTCTAGACCCGGCAGAGCCACCCTGTGGTGGGGCATATTTCCACATTTATCTATGGATATGGTTCCAGGCGTACGATCTCGATTACGGCTGCGGGGCAACTATGAAGCAAACCCTCTTTTTGCGCTCCTGATTAAGAAGAATTCTTAAATACTACAAGAGCCCGGATAAATCCCGGATTTGTTGCTCCATCCAGAAGCTGACGACTCTTTGGTTTAATGGAAACGTGAATAAATTCGCCCATTACTACGTTAAAAGAAGACGTCCCTCAAGAAAACGTATTTTAATAAGAGAAATGGTCCTCGGTCCACCTGCTCATTCAAATAAATTATAAAATGTTAAAAACTTACTTCATTTGCGACTTTTCCTATACCCCGGCAAGTTTCATTCTTTTGCTTATGCAAAAATTTCTAGAACGGCCCCATTCCTTTCGACTTGAATTAATTGAAAAAGTTCATTAGATTTTAGCGCGGGAGTTTTTAATTTTTCTCATTTGTCGGACTTGGCTTGTGGTTAGGGAGCCGCCCTACGCCACTGTAATCTGTTTAAAAGCGGGTCGGTCAGGAGGGGCAAACGAGGCGTTTAACAATTTAAAGAGATACTTTCCCAGCCGCCCTCCTCTTTAAATCATGATTTATGCTCAAGTCGCGAAAAAATTTTTCACGGTCATTTTTTACGTACCTTAGCCAAAGACTGAGTTTTTCTGTGGTCAGCCATGCATTTTTTTATTTTAAAGTAAATTAAATGCGACAAAACGGACATTTCTGATTTATTTCTGAATTTATTTTTTGCTCACCAACTCAATGGCTAAAGAGGAACTGCTTTATTCCTATTTCTCCCCAACTTCCTGTGTACTAAATTGTATCCAAAAGCAATAGATTCTCAGAAGTTATTGAATACAAAGGCAATGTTTTGTAATTATGAATTATGTCGAACCAACATTTATATTTTTGTAATTAATATCTTCCGGCGAATCATTATTTATACATTATACGCCCACATCGCACTGTGTACCATTTTAATCATTGTATAGGCTTTTCGTGGAAGTATAATTTCCAAAGTCGACATGAAAGCAAACCTTCGAACAATGAAATAAACCATACAATATAAAAAAAATAGGATATTATTAAAGCAAATTTAAGAGCTAATCAATTTTTTCATTATATTTAGAAATCTAGAGAATAATTTAAAGTTTAAAATTTTACATGATCTAAGCTTCCTAAATAAACAACTGAATTAATGTATAGATAAGATATTAACATTACATCAACTTGAATTTTGTTAAATTAAATTCCAATATTGCAAATATATATTATATTTACTTCAACAGTAAAATCCTGACATAATAACATACATAGATTAATATTACAATTTCGGGAGATTACGTGTGGTAATT
This sequence comes from Machimus rusticus, assembly GCA_951509405.1. Taxonomy (NCBI): domain Eukaryota; kingdom Metazoa; phylum Arthropoda; class Insecta; order Diptera; family Asilidae; genus Machimus; species Machimus rusticus. Next base: position 46,454,994 of record OX608051.1, on the reverse strand, counting down.
TTTGTACAGATTTCCATTAGATAATAATATTATTAAAAATGCTACTATGGTCAGTTAAATTATGAAAAACCTCTATGACTACATTTATAGGATAATCTACGTCGGGGACGTCGGACTAAACTAAAGTAAACCTATAGAGTAAGCCAAAGTCCGATTTTTTGTTTTCCCGTATAAACGTGCAAGTCAGAAATTTGGTCTAACCCCAATTTAACTGGGGAGATAGTAAAAGATTTATTAATATATTATAGTATAAATTATCTATGTTCCAGCTTGTGCCGTTTATGCAGATAGATACGATATTTTTACCCGTCTACGACAAAGCCAAAAGGAAGGATTAGATTTTGGCCTACAATCAGTTTCTAGTCCGGATTTAGAACTCCGTATTGCAAAATAGTCAAAACATACATACGTTTTTCGCCAAATTTACAATGACTTCTGTCTCAGTGGAATCCTCATACATAAAATATCAATTTACCCTTACCCGAAAGCACTTTCTTCGAAACCTGATTTTGGTGTTTGCCAAGACAACTCGAGGCAATTGAAAAGGTGCGTAGCATCAAAAGATTTCCGAGGCGAACACAAACAAACCCTTCAAAGTCTCGGGTGTGCGCGGCAATCGGTTTCCGGTAACTTAATAGGCTTATTAACTCGGGCGGGTCTGCACCCGTTGTTTGACTTGCCTTCTCCCTCGCAATTACGGCGGTTAAAATTTGACAATTACGAAGTTCGCTACCGCTGGAGGCTCTTGCTGTTTGCATTAAGAAATTGTTAAGCGGGCGAGCGGGCGAAGATTGGAGCCTTTGCCCCGGTGGCGGAGTCTTGCGGCGCCTTGTGGGTGTCATTATCACCAAAATTGAAATGAGAATCAGCGGGTAACCGAACCCAACGACTAACTTATAAAAAAGTTTGTGCTCGATTTAATGAAAGGCCCTCGAGTCGCTGACGGCGTAACGAGGGACGGGGCGTGGGGCGGGTGTGTCCCGATGATGAAAACCTGGACCCGATTCCCGGGGAGAAACTTTTTTTATTGTTCTAATGAGATTGTGCCAGAAAAGTAACTTCTTCGAGCCAACCGGATGCTCAGTGTTGGCAATGTGCTCCAATTTCACTCTTTAGCATATTTTATTACGCTTTCTCAGTAATCAGCCCTTACACACAAATTTCATTCGGGTACAAGGGGTCGTTCCCGCAGTCCGCATCCACCCCTTTTCCACCCCCAACTTTTACCCGTAAATCTTAGCAAGCGCTCCACTTTTCCGGCAGTCGGGACAAATTCTGAACGCAGCTCTTCTCGCGTTATGAAACTTTTCGGATGGAATTCATCGTACTTTTTTAATGTTTGAAGATATGCCGCCCACCCGAAGGCTCTCGGTCTTCCATGAAATCTTGCGTTCCGCGGCGGAGGACGCGATAAATCGCAGGTGACAGCAAAAGCTTTTCGGTGCGGTTTCTCATAGCTGTACCTCCGCGGAATTTATCTAAATTGCATGTGGGGGTGGGTGGGTTGAGCCTCCGCTTTACGGACAGCATATATCATACAAAATTAGCATTTATATGACTGAACGCGGTGTTTGTTCCCTGCTGCAAAAACTCGTTAATTTTTCCTTAGTATACAGTGCGGACTAAAGTTAGAATTTAGTTTTATAATTCAGGCGTTTATGGATTCATTTCACGACTTGTCGCGTGAACAACTATGACTGGTGAATCACAAAACATTCACGAAAAAATTTCAGGAACATAAAATAAATCCTTTTTATAATAAAAATGTTTAAATACATTTTTGCTTTATTATTATAATTTATGGCTTTTGCTGCTGTAATAAAAGTAGGTACACTAAAAAACACAATAAATGATATCTTCTATAGTTTTTTTATATTTTTCAGATTTCAAAAAGGACTGAACTCAGAAGAATTTTTTAACTTATTAGCTGGCTGAAGTAGGATTTAAAGTATTTAAAAAAAACGGACATTTTTTTACAAGATACATTAATTTAGTATTATTTTTCGCGCACTCGAGAACCAGTGAGGGTATTCCGACAAAATATTTCTTAAACTTTATAATAAATGTTACTAAATTAATTACTTCAGTTTTTACTGACCAACTCGACTACAGCTCAGACCACACTGACTTATGTAACAGTTTTTCTGCCTCTATTGTACCTCAAGTTGTTCATCGTTCAAAATTTCGAAAATAATTTTCTTTTTGGTGATAGTTTCACTTTTATATTATATTATAGTTATTTCCATAACTGTAGCACCAGATGTGGCTTAGTATTCCAAATTAGCACAAGTTGGCTACTTGAACGTGACTAAACTCGAAACCATTTTCTACCCTTTTCCACGGCGCAGTTCAATCATATGAAAGTGTGAGTTGTAATTTTTGTTATTCTGCACTGAATTTGATTTTCGTACTCATGTTCAAAAGCATCAATATTATGCTACTAAAAACAGTTTGAAAATAAACTTCCGCTGTTTCCATACGGAAATTAAAAAATTTTTTGTTTTCTGGTTTTTGTTAAATTAATGTTGTAATAGCAGCTAAAAAACCAAAACCTTGTTAGTGGCGAATTTTTCATAAAAACACTCCCCTTGATAATTTGACGAAAAATTGCAGGGAGTCCATTAAGTTCACCTTTGAATTTTCCGCGTAAAATAACATCACGTTCCGGGACACTAATGAATTTTAGGAAAATAATTACGTGAAACCACGAATAATTTTTCTATAGGGCGGGTGGTCCCTAAAGAGATCCTCTATGAAATATTGCGGGCGGTTCGACGCCAACCCCAACGTAGAGCCGTAGAGAGGTTCACGTGAATCGAACACGTCCCCCGGCTGGTGCCGCGCCACCACGCACCTGCAAAGAAACTAATTAAATTTTGATTACCAATGAAGCAGCTCGGGGCGAGTTTACACAATTTGCCGGGTCTGCTCCAGCTTCCGCAGCTCGAGTGGTTGTGATGAAATAAAATTCTTTAAATTCTGATTTTTCCTCAACAAGCAGCAAGTTGCTGAGAGGTGTGAGAAGGGAAAAAGGAAAAAAAAAGAATTTTCCTTTCTACGTTTCCAGAGGTGACTTCAGATCCCGGCGCTAAATTTTTTCACAGGGTTCCTCGACCAAGTTGCCTCGGTTAATTAAAATATTAATGGAAATTGGATCGCATTGAAATTTATCCAACTTCGATATAGCTCGCGGACTTGTTTACGGCACGGCACGGTGTGGGTCTCGCTCAAAGAATTTTAGCTCCTCATGTTTCATGACATTGTAAAACTTAAAGACTTTGAAGCTTATTTAGCGCCAATGTTTGATCTAAATTTAATTACTTTTCTTTACAGACGTTGAATTTGTACGACTTTTTAACAAACTACGTTCACCGTCGAGAGTTGGGTTGTATTTGTAACTTTTGTAACTCGTACTCTATTAGAAAGTTTCATGAGGTATTTGGATTGAATTAAAACATTTATTAGAAATATGTACAGTATAGCTATTACGACTATAATTTGTTGAAAAATAAATATCATTCTGGAATTTTCCATTCCCCTACAATAAGGGGTAATTGATTACAGAAACATTTATGAATACTCAAATACCAATAATTTCTCCACCGAAAATTGCAACTACTAATTCCTAACTCTAAGTTACCATTTTTTATTACTCAAGCATTTCGATTTCGTTCAAATTTCTAAATTTAGATATCAATGGCGAATTGGGAATAAGATAAATATTTCAGAAAATGTATTAACAATTACAATTGGCTAAAAAATGGGAAATATATTGTTGTGCAGTACCAAATATTTAAATAATTAAAAAATATTTTTTTTGTTGCTAAATTTAGGAATATCTTATAGAACAAGATTTGAACTCTCTCAAAGGTAGCCCTTGATGCATACATATTTAAATTATATTATAAACATTAATTATAATCTAATGTAATAAAATACTTTTGTTGACCATAGTTGAAATGCAATGCAATTATTTGAGGTTAAATTGTCCCATAAAAATGAACAAAATACATAAAAGCAACCAATCATTATCCTATATCTCAAAAACTAAGTAAGATAGAAAGTCTCATAAATTAAATTCAACAAACCTCAAATTCCACAATCCAATTTCTCTGTCCCATTGGCAGATCAATAAATTTGTAATCCCCTTCAAATTCTAATGTCTAATATCAACTGTCTTTCATAATCCGGAGGCACAGAATTATTAATTCTCCTCTACTAACGGTTAGTAGAGTGTCACCTATAATCTTCTTAGACCGGGGCTAGACAGACCAGTCCAACACAAAACTCTGCATAATCCCGGATACATGCGAAATGTATAATCAAACAAACCCACTCCTGGGGACGAAGACTTCCGGAATAAATCAAGAAATGCACGGACTGATAAAAATCTGTGGCACCAGTGATTGGATGTATGTAAGTTCGTGAGGAGCACGTTGCACTGGGATCGGGGCATTATTAAGGAACGCCCTAGCAAATTGGAAGAATAATTACGGGAGACATGAATCTCAACAAAGAGCACACTCAGCTCCTGGACACTAAGCCTTGGGATATACACGGAGTTTGCTCAGGATATGGTATCAGCTGCAGCTGAATAGGGAAAAGGACGGATTTTGGGATTTGCCATTTTGTCAGTCCTTTACAGCATTTAGAACGGATCTCCCAGTGACTTCCATCCCACAGAGAGCGCACGGATTAAGTTGAAAATTACCTCAACTAATTAACTGCCTTTGATACAAATTCAGCCTCAGTGTCTATAGCTGAAAAGGATTACTTCGACCATTTCAGCCATTGCTAACTACAACATCTCTCCTCGGGCTTTAACTTTCAATTCGGATCCACAGTAAATGCATGACCAACGGCGGTTGGATTCACAAGCCCGAATTCAAATTCAGGTTTTGCCATGGCAGCACAAATCCGAATAGGACTGGCGGGCCGGAACAGCCCATGGGGTCCGGTATTATTTCATTGCTAAATGGCATTATCACCAGAAAGTTCCGGTTGAAAGATTTTGATGTATTAAATTGACCAAATACACAAATCGAGTGCAGCCCCGTCCCACCGGCTTAAATGGATTGGGGGAATTTATTATTAGTTTCCATTGTTTATTGATATTGAATTTGACCATTGTCCGACTTCCGCATAGGCCCATAATCCCATCCGAACCCTCCCTTCCCCTCCCGTCTCGCCTCCAAACGACGTGATAAAGCTCAACAAATTATCGTTGGCAATGGTTCAGGCATTTGAGCGACTTTAGTTTTTCGCTTCATTTAGTGTTTTCATTCCCTCTGATTTACGCACCCTGTGCTGCTAATATGATTTACTTGAAGTAAATCCAGAAGTTCTTCGAATTAATTTGTGACGAATAGATTCGATCTCCGAACCAATTTTACGCACAAAAGTCTAATTTAATGGTCCAACAGATCACATACTAATGGTCTTACTGTCCTTTGAACTAAGTATAAGTGTTTATCTTGTTGAACAAATGTTGTCCTTTTTTTAAAATTCTCTTTAAATGATATTAATATTAATATATTGTTTAGAAACAAAAAGAAAATGTAAAATCTATGTACATACATATATCTGTTTATAAATTTTAGCTGAAGTTAATAACTAAAAAATAATTTCATTTTTAATTGTTTTAAAAGTTGATTGTTTATTATATTATTATTAATGTTGAAATTCAAACTTGCATAACACAAAATATAAAATACTCTAAACTTTAAATCTTTTTCTCAAAATGAGTTTTTCTGTTCCACATTGGTTGAAAGTGGAACAATTTAATTTGAATTAAAATTTTAAGGGAATAGAAACATCAAAAATTATAATTTTAATTTCAATCATTGATCTAGGATCTAAGTATATCAATACATACCTTCACTAACAGACTCATTATATATGGGGTTATACGTTTTTTCATGGTAAATCTCTAGCTTGCTTAATCAAATTGAATTTGGTGTGAAATATGTTATTAGACGCTTATTTTAGTAAAATTATTATTTATTTGTTATACAATTATAATGTTTAGTAAAATAACTCTCAAGTGATGAACTGTGTAATGTAAAATTGATCCTTTCTTCTAACATATAATACATGACACGTATTTTTACCCTTATTTCCACCCCTTTACTTAAGGGTAGAGGCCCTGTAGCTTGAAACCCGGTAACTAAGCCTGGATCAACTGAAGAGGAATTGCTGAGCGTTGCCTCTTTTCCGACGCTGTTAACTGTAGCTCAGCTTGAATAACCACAAATCTTGTAATCCTCGAAAGGATTCAAGGCACAGTTCCATGAACCCTACCAAACTGAGCAAAACACTTCCATCTTTCGCTGAAAAACTCACTAACCATGTAGGCGAATTTGCAGCCAGTCGTCACTTCCATGAAAAGCAAGCTTCAATTAAAACTTTCTAATCCGAGGATAGTGTCGTTTTTGAGCTGTGAATTTTTCCGCCTTGAACCGACTCTGCCTAACCTTGGCGGTGCTTTTCGATGGAATGGAGTCACACACTTTTGACCTGGTTACGCCATCGAGTCACGGATCCGTTCACATTTTTTCGCATTTTGTGAAAAATGCAAAATAAAATGCACAAGCCGCCTGGAAATTATAGTCCCTGAAGGAACAGTCCTCGGCGCAGAACTGTGTTAAGTATCTAAGTAAGTGTCCCAGAAAAAAAGGAAGACAAGTTGCAGCCGAGCCAGGCTCGTTCCTTTTGTCCTCCGAAACGAGCCGTTGTCGCTCGTTGGAGCCGAGGAAGGTGCCTTTGCAGGTTTTCACCTGGCTGCCGACACATTGCGAAGATTTTAATGGCGTGATAGTCGTTTAGCATCCCCAGAGTTTGTGCGAGGGTGGCTTTGGTTCGGGGGCGCTCCGCCGACCAACTCAAGTGTAATGCCCACAATGGGGCGCTTGAATTGGAATAATGCAGGGTGCCTTAGGAGGCTGCGGGTGCTGCGGGGCGGCATAATGCGCCCCACACCGCATCCATCCGAATGAATTACGACGGACTGGCGAGGGCCCATAGAAATGGAACCGGGCAGCACACGCGATTTTTTCTTTTTTTTTTTTTACAGCCCTTTCCTCCGCACCCTGAAAGTTCAAGTTCAGCCCCAACTTCAGTGGAGCGAGCGGCCAAAGTAATGGAAGTGAACGCCTTTTCCAGAGCCCTTCCAGATTTATAATGCATGAGGGAGCCCCAATGGTTATTCAAATTACCAGGATGGGTGCCTTTCACGTGTACACCCAGTAGATAAATTTTAAAGCGGCTTTAAACTTTAATTCTTTTTTACCTCGCGAATTTCAGGCGAGCCTCCGCCCCGGCCCCCGCCACCGTCCCCCGAAGGCAACGAAACTGGGTCTTCAAGTCTCGAGGACTTTGAGCAAGTGGAGCGGGCCCCGTCCGGAGCCCCACTTTGCCTCGGCACAGAGAATGCTTAATGCTCGTGTTTTCTCGGCAGTGGCTTTTAAATAATTTACATATACACGCTGTTGGCGGAAATCACTGGGAGTTGACTTTGGCTCAACAATTATTACGTCTCCCCGGGTTTTTCCTCTGGGCTTTTTGTCAAAATCGATCCACTGCCACCGCTTATGGCACTTATGACCCGGTTAGGCCCACTCTCTGCGAAATTGTCGGGCTCTATCCAGATGCAGATTTCCCGGAAGCCCGGCCGGGCGGGGGAGTGGCAAGAAAGTGATAGCGCTACCATCATTTGTAGGTTCAAGTTGAACAACAAATGTTGCCTAAATGTCGGAAGCATTTGATGGATGACCCCGTTCCGACGTTCTACGGTGCAAAATAGTTTAAGGGTTGAAGCACACCGAGTGTTCTGCTTTTGTTAATGGAACCCGGCTTTAGGGGGGAGGGAGGCTCCAACAAGAAAGTGTTTCGTACTTTGTCCAAAGGAGTTTTTGTCAAAAACACTGTTTTTCGGCTTTTAGGTTGCGGAATTTCAGACTGGCATTGCATGGCAAAAAAAATAGAAGAAAGAAAACACTTTTAAATTACCTTTAATTGTTTTCTGGTTGGCTGGCCTGACTCACCAAGGCTATTGTATGTATGCCAGAGTTAATTACATATAAATATATATACCTTCCTTACGTTGAACTATGTATAAACAAATATAACAATCAAAAGGAATTATTGGTTTTATTGTTTGACTGTAACCATAGAAGCTTAGTAATGTTAGAAGGTAATATCGATTTCTTGAAACTTTATAAAAATTGTTAAAAACGTTAATCTTTGATAATACACAGATAAATGAATTTTCTTAAGTAAATATTTCTTAAATACTGAACGTGAGCAAAGTTCACACACAGTTTTTGGTACTATTAAAAAATAACATTTGAAGTTCTTTTTACGTTCTCTTGAAAACTAAAAACTGGCGAGACGCATGATTCAGTTCTACTTAATAGATATAATATTAGCGAACTTTTGAAACCTTTTGAAAGAATATAAAAAATTTAAAGAAATATCTTTAATGAAATAAAAAAACAGTATAATTGTAATAATAATAATAACCCTGACAGTTGATTTTTAAATCCCAAATTTTCTATTTTTATTTGGATAAAATTTTGGTTTGGGAGTAAATTTTTCATTAAAATTTTGAACCATCTTTTATATCGTAACGTGATTAACTAAATGGAACAAAGATTAAAGCCGCTTCAGTTATCTCCTGAAAAGCCCTACAGATTCTAGGAGAGGTGCAATTTCAAAAATGTGTTTGGACTACAACCCAGCGACTCATAACCTCAATATTGAGAGAGGGAAGAGCCCTTTGTCATGGGCACAAAGCCCTCATTCCGGGGCCTCATTGTTGCGTGAAAGGATCGGCACCTGTAACGCTTCCGATTAAATTTTATCGATCCCCTCCTGGAGGAGCCCTCTTCATTACTTGCAACAAAGTCCCTGCAGAATTTTTATTCAGGACAGCCCTCAATGCATTTCGGAGTAGGAACGAAAAATACTGCGGGGAATATTTCCAGAGGGATCGGGCGGGCGGATGGGTCTGGTCCTTCACGAGGAGGCTGCGACGCTCCAGACCAAATGGAAGATTTCCGGCGGGGCTGCCTGGAGCTAGGAACGGATTCTACTCCTTTTATCCCGGAGTTCCTTGGCACGCAGCGGCGGAATTCTTCGCCGTCGTCTTCGAGGAGGTTGGAGGAGGTTCCTCATTATGCACATAAACTTTCCCACCGCAAGTAGCTGCCATAACTCGGATCTCCTCCCGTTTCGCGTTCGTGAAGGATTGAATTGTTTTTCGGGAGGAAAAAACCGCCTTTGAGCCACGCTGATACAAAGCGGTCTTGTTCTGGGGATTTGCGAGAATGTTGTCTTGCATATTCCTTATGCATGCCCCGGAGCGGGATTATGGAACAAATTGCGAACAGTTCCAAGACGGTGAATTTCTCACTGCTCCATATCCCTGCGGTTGGAGCCATTAATCGCAGCAATTGAAAATTCCACCGGCGAGAAGCGGCTTCGACTATCGCTTCGCTCAAAAACGCATCTGTCAAGAAGTTAATTTATTCTGCTTCCGAAAAATTAAGCGTCCTGAAGTCAATGGCTTCTCATCTCCGAGGGGGTGGAAGATGGAAGCGGTTTCAACTTCCCTCCGCCCCCGCGACCATATGAAGAAAGAGAAGTGCGCTGTAAAAAATCGAGTGCTCCGTCGAGTGTAATTCGCTGGCTGGAATATGCAAAGTTCCCGAGCGGCTGTCGCGGCAAGGAATGGATTTCAGACGTTTGATTAATGATAGTTTTGTTGAGCACATCATTTTCAAGTTTCCCAGATTGAATACCTCTTGAGGAGTTGCAGGGCAATAAACCACACCGCCGCCAGCCCCTCGCCCTGCGTTTGAGCATTCCTCGTGGGAGTGGCATTGTTGCGATGAATGGACCACTTTCTGCAGTCAGATCTTCTCCGAGTCGTCTCATCAGGGAAGATGGAGGAGAGGGCGGAGTCAACGACCTCAATTTGCTCTATTTGCTAAATCACATCTTTTTCATCAAATATGCGATAGTGGCTAGCAATACTGCAATCATTGACTAATTTTGCTAATCAGTAGCCATTATACATTTTTTCTCAGATCATGCAAAATACTTCTACGTCACTTTTTAATGTGATGTAAACTTTTTGTACGCAACATTTTTAATGTGTTTTTCTAAATCATCCTGTATCATTGGTATTATTCTACTTAGAAACGCAATTGAGACCTCCAAACTGCTTAACTAGCTCCTAACCTCTCGCCTTACAAAGTTATAAAACTTTTTTTCCATATTTGATCGTCCATCTTGATTTTTAGAATCAGCAGTTTAAAAAAAGTCGACATACTTTTAAACACTTTTTCAACCAGAAAAATAAATCAAAATAATTTCAAGTTTTTAAGCCATGTTCAAGGTCACAAGCAATTATTTACATATATGTGCATATATGTATATTATAAAATCTCATTAAGATTATGCCTACGCAATACGATAGAAAACAATGGCATTCATTAGTCCTTCATCAGTATGACACACCACTTCACTCGCTTGTGCCCAAGAGCCCTTAAAAACATTTCATTCCTATGTATGCTTGAAAATATTTTAAAGGAATTTTTCGACACGTTTTACCCAAAATATTCCTACCCATTTACGTTAAGAAATGTAAGAAATTCGAGAGTACCTAACCAGGAATGAAAAAAATAAGAAATTCGATGGAAGTTTTTTACATCTCAAGTTCCTCACTCATTACACTTCTAGGCCCCCAAAACAGGGTTAATCCCTTTTTAAACACTTATAGAGAAAATATTCGTTTGAAATGTGTTATTAAATATTAATCATCTTCCACTATGTTGAACCCACAAAACAATTAATCATAAATCGATCGATGTAATAATGGCAGGAAAAATTTGACATCAGGGTAACCGAAGTTGAAATTAATAAAATTTTTCCTGTGATAATAATTTTTGTTCTCATTTCAAAACATCAGTGTCCCTTAGGTATAAGAGATTTTACTTTCTGTCAGTTTAATATTTTATCGCTTAAATATAAGGGAAATTTAATATCGAAATTTTTTTCCTGATTCTCGTACTTTTTTTTGTTCCGGAAAGCATAACAAACCTTGATTTTATATATACATATCTATAATTTCAAATCAAATTGAAAATGGAAAATACAATTAAATTATGATCCATAAGGGTTTACCGAAAAACTGTTTTAAACAAAATTACGAAGTTTGAACAAAATGATTATTAACCATTTTAAAAAACTAATTCGAATACTTCTACGCGTAATTCTGCTCGCAAAGAAAAGTAATATGCTTTGGGCAGTCTTTCCTTATCACAAATATGTAAGTACATATATTATGTACTAATAATATAATTATTGAGTAATAACCTAGCTGTTCAATACCTCGATATAGCACCAAAAAGTTTCATTTTCCAAAATAAAATAAAAATTGGTAGTAACGAATGCTCCCATCAATTCCGGTTGTCCAAACTGAAGTTTATGAAGCTTTGAATTATGGCAGGAACTCCATTTCGCTTTATTGCAAACCAAAAATTAATGCCATAACTGCAGCATATTCATTGTCTCCCGATCAAAAGCATTAACATTTAGCGTTAACATAAATTACCGTCGTTAAAATCGCTCATGCAAACAAACGTCGAAACTGAGCAGTGCTGTAATCAGTCATCGGACCATAAAGGCAGATTTATCGCCAATTAAGGCCAATTTCTGGGCGGGATTAAGGAATTTTAAAATTTTACAATTTCATCTTTGCCGCCAGTGGACTAAGTCGAGTTCCATTAGTTTAATCTGGAGGATGCGGTTGTCCAAAAAGGGCCATCCCGGAGGTCCGTCGACTACATCGAGGTAATGTCGGTCACACTCACCTCCGCCGCTCTACTTACAATTTGTTTAATCCACGACTGTCACGGAGAAATATTGCGCCCTAATAGGATTATCCCCCGAATTCACTTTGTGTACTTCTGGAGGACAAACAAAAAACGAATATAGTATGTTTGGTTTGCTCCTCCCGCTATTACTGCAGCTTTAGTAATGTAACTTAGTTGCCTTGTCTCCCGGAGCAGCTGAGTTTTCTATTCATGGGACCGGCGTCATGTCCAGATCCGGAATTTTGATTATTCCCTGTGCCAGACACCAATGCGGTGTGAAGGCACCAAATTCCTTGTGGATTCCATTTATCTGTCATATCTAATCCGGAATGGATTATAATTTTGATATGTGAGAGCCGAACGCAAAAGTATCCTCCGGGCTCGAGTCGTCACTGGGTTGCCTTTTCACACCGGGGGATTACCTCCTTTAGCATCAAATCTCATGTTGGACCAGTTTTATTTACATCTGGATTTAACCTGAATAAGAGTAGATTACAGGTCCGCTCCCGGTCAAGTTCTATGTTCAGCCCCATCGGTTTTTGATATGTTTGAATTATCCCCTATAGGTAGGTAAGGTACCTGCTATTTATGTAGTTTGTAAGTACACGGTGGTATTTTTCAAAACTGATTTCTGTTACTATAGTAAAAGTGAACATTCAGCATAGGAATTTTGCACACTAATATTAATATAATAAAAATTAATCTAAATCAAGTATCAGATATTTCGTAATCGAAACCCATAAATAAATTCCACTGATTGAATTAAATTAACTATCTTGTATCATCGAATAGGTTTACCGAATGTGTGCTGTAACACTAAAGTTCTCTACCATAAATGGTAAAAAAATAAAAATTTTTTCTATTCATCCGAATATATGGCATACATATGTATTTATATGTATATTGTCGTAATATTATATGAAAAAATAATATATAAGAATTTACATCCAAAAGATGTTTTTAAAGGAACAGTAACATCGAAATCTTTTCAACCAATTTTGTCCACTTTCTTATGATGAAGATGGATATGGAAAACTAATATATGAGTGTTTTCTGCAAAGAAGAAATTGAATCTTCTATCAAAATTTAAAAATATTTGTATCTACCTACACATCAAGATTTCCGATTTTTTTTTAAAAAGGTAAAAAGAAAAAATATAAATATTTGGGAATCTGCCTATCAAAGAAATATAAATAAATGCAAAAAACCTCGAAAACATATCTTTATATTCAGCCGAAGAAACATAATTTCTTCCAATTTCTCTTTCAATTCCTTTTTGAATATTTTGACACGTGCCCAAAAGCCCTTGAGCGACCGAAGATGTGCCACTTAAGGTGTCTGAAGATGTCATATTGGAAGTATTCAGCAAATAATATAAAATTAATAACGCTTTACCCCTTGAAATTTCACTAAAATCAGCAAATGTATTCTTTCAGAAACAATTCGTTGTAAGACCCTGCCATAAATTACGTAAGTCTCGAGCATTTGAACAGGAATTTTGTTAGAAATTCAAATCACGAGTAAGTTGTATCCTCCAACCATCCGACGACAGCCCAGAAGACAATATATATTACGGAGATGGGAAAATTACAAGGGCTTTCCCTTTCAACCCTTTTACGGATTAGTTTTTAGTCTGATATATGCTTATTGGCTTTTGCTGCGCCTCGGCGCTACCCTAAAAAAAGGGTTCCTTTCCAAGAAAGATAAGAAATATTTACATACCACTATATCGCCCACACCCATCATCATCCCGTCATCCCTTGGTACCCCAAAAGAAATCCTCGTTATATTTACCTGAAAAGAAACAAACACTCTTGTAGCAAATATCTGGCGAAATTATTTTGTTTCAATATTTACAAGATTTTTTTGCGAATTTCCCTGAGGGCATCGTTCGATATTGATACATTTCGCAAAATTGAAATTTGAAACTACTCAATTCTTGTTCACAGTAAAAGAATGGCAAAACCGGAGGCCCTGCGGAGTTCGACGATAGCAAATTCGATTTACTTCGTTGGGGGAGGAGCTGTTTGCATAATAATTGCTTGTAATGCGAGCGCGTAAATTATTTATCGGAATTAATGGACACTGGTAGCCGGGAAAAATAGCAGCACCCATCCTCCGTTCGGTGCTGAACGGCCCGCGCGCGATACCAATTCAAAAGGAAGCCGTGCAGATATATGAATGCGTATTAATAGCATAAAGCATAATGTACTGCATGGATGCCTTCAATCAATACGAATTTCGGGAGTTTTCATATTTTGCATTATCTGGCAAAAGTAATATTTTTTACCGCCACGCCAGTTCGAGCCGAATTTTTCTGCAAAATTACACTGTGAGCGTGCCACGGATGAAAAATGATGCTATAAAAGAGGAGAGACTTCCCTCCGTTTTGGGATAATACCTACCCATTGTTGAAAGGATCCAATTTGAATTAAATATTGCAGAAGGCGAACCGAACAACATTTTTAAATTTTTCGTTAAATAAGAAGAGAACTCTTTTCGTAAACTTCGGAAGTGTTAATTGTTTTGGCAATATACAGCATAAACGTTTTCACACAAATATCTTTTAAAAATGGAGCAGCATTTCATATTAACGAGCATTTCAGGAATCGATAATACCGGTAATTTTTTAAATTTTATATTAAAAAATCATTTAGAAGGAGTTGTATGATATTTTAAACCATCGGTCTAACCTAGAATGACAAATATGTATGGCAAAATTGTATGTGAAACACAGAATACTTTTTCTTAACCCTTAGGCGGAAATCAACAAATATTGGTATTCGAAACATCTTTTCGATGGCATTGTCTTTAGAAACATTCAATAATAAAATTGTAAAAGACCTACTCACTTCCAGACAATAGTTTCTTTTTAGCTATATTTGTCAAGTGAAACCTAGCTGACAAAAAGGGGTTAAGCTGCAATCAAACCTACTTTCCCGTGAACCCATTTTGCAATTTAGGTCATCAACGACTACCAATATTCCCTGCATTGCGTCCCACTTCTGAAGTTGTTATTTCAGTGCACTGTTCTGATTTTCTGGCCCTTTTAGCTAGGGATACAAATTATTTTGAGTTAAATACCTCCTCGGCGCGTTATTCATCGCTGAACTGAAAAAGATTTATTCTTTCAGGTGCCGGGAATATATCATTTTAAACTTATGTGAGACAAACATTAGGGCACTTGGAACAGCTGATACCATCCTCAGTGCATGAGCTTATCGCCGATTTAAGGAAACCCCGGGTTTTATGCGCAGCGAAAAAATAACAAAATAATCGTAATAAGAAAAGTTGCAAGTATCCACGACTACAGAAACTGAGTGAGACATATTCAAGCGCGTTTGTCACCGTCGCGTCGTGCATAATCTAAAAGAAATCTGGGGACTTTTAAATTGTCGCAATTTTTCAATTGTCACGTTTCCTGTTTCCTGAAACAAGGGCTTTTTTCCAGCCCTGTGGCCTACCCTTGCTTTTCTGTACGGACGCCTACTAAACCCTGAACTCTGAACCCACCCGACGCAACCAAGCAGTCGCCGGACTCAGCGCATTAATTTCAATATCTAAAAGGCAGTTTTAATTGCAGAGACAATTCCTGCAATTTGTGTAAAATATTAATTTAACTTTCTCGTCACTCGCACACTCACTAATTATCCAGAGCTGAGCCACTAATGGAATAAAATGCATTTTTCGGGGTGGGAGTCTCCCGTCTGTTGGATTAATTACCATTCCGGGCAGTGTTCCCCCGGGATCCCTTATCATTTGCAGAAATTAATGTCGCTTAATACATCTGTGCTCCCGCGCATCGCCACATTCTTGCAGTGGGTGACTCAGCCCTTGTTGCAAAAGGTCAAAAGCTTGGCGTCCGAGTCATGGAATGAAAACTGGGAAAACTGTCCCTCCCCAGGCTCTAAAGAAGTTTACCAAATTACTGTGCTAACACAAAAACAAGAACAATTTCCTCTAAAAACAAACATTTATTAAGGATTTTTCGAAAAACATTGGGAAGGATTACTTAATTGACTTAGAGAACAGCGCACTAAATCAGAATTACGATAATTAATTATTAATTGTATTAACTTAAGGGTATTTTTAAAATATTGTATAATCTTTCGCATATTTACGATCCAAGCAGCAATAGCACGATGTGAAGCACCAAGAAACAATTTTTGGCTAATTTGTTTGAATAATTCTTATTCTATCAATATCAATATCATGGTAAGCTTTCACATATAAGTGTATTTTTTACTTTTTCATAACTAATGACGTCATTAATATGGGACTATCAAAGACATTTTTTCTCTGTGATAGCACAGTAACAAGCTCGATTTTTTAATAGAAAAACTAAGGTTCAAATTATTGAACTCGATTTTTCTATATAAAAGATGAGATTGAACTTTTGCTTTGATTAAAAAGATATCGATTTTTCAAAAACGTTCAAGGAGCCTTAAGGACAACCAGATGATCTAATGTTTCAATTCCCGCACACACGTTCACAAGTTTCCTTCTATTTAATTAGGGCATATCTACGAGTACATATATACATCTAGGGAAACCGGGCACTTAATTACTGTTAAAATAGAAATTTTCGATATTTGATCTAATAAATTGACAAGATATGAATCATAAAATTTACATTCGGTTTAAACCTTACTCAAATATCCAGAAAGCTTTGAGAAAAGGCACTTTCCGCAACATCGCTCATCTTTAATAGCATTTTCTTTCTCCGAAGACAGGTTTTTTCATTTTTACACTCTAACGGACTTCCCCAAAAATTCCTATGCAAATGTTTTCACAACACTTTCTCATCTCCGAACCTAGGACAGGCTTAAGACCGCGGCCGTCAATCAGCCGCCACCTCCGACCGCCGCTTTTTTGAGATGGAACCTTTTTGCGAACTTCTGTTATGAAAACAATTTTTTTTCTTTCGGTCGCAAAACCCATTTAGCCATTTCGCCATTTTGCCATTTCACCATTCCGCCATTTCGAAAGCGCGGAGTAAACAAACATGACTAGGTATAGGTATGTACTGCTGAGGTTCGCTTACTACGCTCTCAGAAAAAAATGGCACTGTTGGAAGTCCTTGAAGTGCAACCTGGAGATTCGAAAGCATTTTCAGGGAATCCCCAGCTTCCTGTTTTCCTGCGAAATGGCTTAAAATGTTTTCCATAATTTTTGCTTTCTACTCTCAAGCGACCAAAAATGCTAATCAAAACACTTTTCGACGGGACTCTTTCATCGTCCGAGTGAGTCCGACTGGTGGGCGGGTGAATTCCTAATTTGCATGAGGCCAACGCTGCTGTAAACCTTTTTTTCTGTAGACTTTGTAAAAATGGACGACGATGGCCGTATAATCGAATTGACGGGTAAAATTCTTGATGGAAATGCTAAGTACTAAGTGAACTGACAAATAAACAAAGACAGCCTTTGAAGGAGGCGTAAATTTTTCCTTTTGAAGAAAGCCTAGAAATCTTAAAATTTTTTAGCAGATTGGTCTCCGAAGACATACAAGGTAATTTAAGTAAGCTCCAACTTTTTATGTTTTACTATCACATTGAAAAATATCGTTACATTTAACTACCATTCGAAAATATTTATATTGCTTCTTAAAAAACAATATACAGGGAATTTATTTTTATACTACTAGTTCTTGTATGAACAAAATTAAAAATCCTTTATTCTTATAGATTTAGTGTTTATGATTTATTAAGCTTTCTTTTAAGTTAACTTTGTAATTAAATGATCGAAGCTATTCGCCTCTTTTGTTGTCATATTCCAAAAGTTTGGCCATTTATGTTTAATCTGTAAACATAAAATATACGTATGCCTTTGACTTCAGAAATATCTAATCTTAGGGTAGGTATACCCACGATAGTACTTATATTTCAAATCTTCTCATAAAAACCTTTTATTTAATATCCATATCCATGTATTTCGAAGAAAAAAATTACACTTGCAAAGACAATATTGCTAGTATTCGCTACCATATTTGTTTTCTTGGCATTTCATATATTACATTCTATGTCATTCTCGGAATCAAGGCAAATCTAATGACACCACATTTATCAAAATCCATCCAACCGTTTGAACATTACGAAGGAATAAAGAATTTCGCTAACAAACATAGATACGGGCGTGAAATTTAACCCTTCCTCAGTCGGGTAAAAAAAAGACGGATCACCCAAGCATGAAACGAAAACTGCTTGACTGAAGATGGCGCTCGGCACAGTCCCACCCACACTAGCAACGTTTAGCATTTCATTTACCTATGTATTTTTCAATCGCATAATATATGTTCAACTTAGAAATCTAGCAGCAGGGGTAGTGACTTAAGGGGTGGGCTCACATCCCCATTAAGTCACATAATCCGAGGGATGTGCGAGCACTTTAGTGGCAATAAAGGGAATTACAGTAAATTTCAATTGCTCGTAAGGAGCTGTTTACCCCTATTTATAAATAAATTTGTCAGCCATAATCTCGACTATTACGTATCTTGATTGTAGCACGCCGGGCCACTTGTCGGTGCTTCATTTGCAACAATGAGCAGTCTTGAAGCCAGTAACCTCGCAGTTTCCGTTTCAACATCGTTGAATCCTGTGGCAGGAACTCCTGCAGCTTGTAAGCGGCACCAAAAATTAAAACCGCTGAGCTCTAAGGATAATGGGTTTCGGAAATACCCAGAATAATTGCACGAAACACCCATTTTCTATACAAAAGAGCTCTCGTGTTTAATACTTACAGAGAGCGAGGGTTTCTTTCCTATTGGGTGTTGTATAGCATCCTGAAAAGTTTCTAAACTAAATTTATTTTAACAGCTCAATTTCTTAGCAAGGAACAACTGTGACGAATCACCAAGAATAAGAAGTTTTGAGAAAACGAGCTCATTGGGTAAATACTTTCGAAGTTGATCGCAGCCGTAGCGGCTAATTCAGAAAATTCGCTTTATAAATTAATTACAGTTTCGAAGAGTTCATTGTAAAGTTAGACCATCAGGTTCTTGGATATAAATTTAGCTGTGGCAAATTCAATTATTATCTCGCTTCGCCTGAAGCTGAAAAGTGCAAAAATTTTCAAATAAAATTGGAATAATACGGCACATTAGGCCTATAAAATCCCATGGAGTTTTTATTTAATTTATTTTTGGACTCCTTTTTTCCCCGGTAACACAATCAGATGGGCAAAATACACAGGGTGGGCTGAATATACAGGGTGGGCGGAATAAGGGAAACTTCGTTTCGTAATACCGCCAGGGCAAAATTTATGAAATGTACGTTCAGGAGTCAGCAGAGAAATTTATACTCTTGCAGAAAACCAGATCCGAAAAATCCCAAACTCTATTCTCGAACAGAAGACGTAAACAAGAAACAAAGCAGAAGTAATGTCGGGGATAAGGTAAACATCAAACGAATCGAAAAGAACTCGCACAAGCGATGTTCGGGAATTTAAATGGCAAAATGTAGGCGGCCAGGTGGGAGGCCTGCGCCCCCGCAGATCAAACCAGCATCCCTTGGTGGACCAGGACAGGACAGGACGTCGGATTGCGATTCTGCAGAACAGGAACATCGGGTAATAAAGCAGCCATCGAAATGGGAAACTGTCGAGTGTCCCAGCTATCCTCAGGAAAAAAAAAATAAAATCAATTTTTATGAATTCATTTTATGGAAGCCATTTCGACGGGGCACCACCGCAGCCCTAGCTCTCTCGTAATCCATCCCAACGAGGGGGAGAAAGCCGATTATGAAACCGAATCTCGTCCGAGAAAACACGGACGGAAGTAGGTCCGTCTGAATGGCAAGGTTGACAACTTCTGCTTCGTAAAGGCAATCCGTGTTTTGATTTTCTGCAATAATCGGAAGCGAAAAAAAAGGAAACATTTCCAGGTACACCGGGTGAGCCGCCGACGCCTCCCCCTTAGCTCCATCCAGAATTATTTAATGCGCATTTCAGTCGTTAACTGGGATTATCCGCCTTATTGCACAGCAAGGCCACTGGATAACGTGGCGATTTATCGCAGCCGCCTAATCCTAATGGAGCAAAGCTTTTAAACGTTAATGCATTTTTAAAGCAGCCCCCCTTTTGATGCCTCGGTTTATGGGCTTTTCGGAACCCTCCCTTTTTTGTTTCTGCAAATGTGGAGATATCGCAGATAATTGGCGCAACAATTTCGGGGATGGAAATGATATGGCTTTTCATAAAATTTCATTGAACAGAGGCCTGCTTGTGGTTAACCTAGAGTTTTAAGCAGCTCAACTAGCACGCAATTCATGAGTTCGATTTTACATCAGGCAGGACGTTATATTGAAATTTTTAAATTCTCCGGCATTAAAACCCTTCCATATCTACAAAATAACACTGCCAAAAAGTCTCATTCTCCTTCCAAAATAATATTATTATAATTCTAAATATAACAAGCAATTTAAATGCACACCGCAACGGCTGAGTGGAGCTTGACCGAGAGGTTTGTGCGCAGTGAATTTTATGCGAGGGTTCAGGGTTCGAATCCGGCCCTGCCTTTTTGTTTTTCCTAATAAAATTTGAGAGTAATTTGTGCTATCTAAAAACTTAAAAGATATGTTAACTAACTAAAAGACTGAATAAATTCCAATTACCCCACTCTCTGTATAATGTAGAAGGTTGAAAACCATTTTATATCTAAAATTAAATATATTTTGCAGAAACATGAGATTATTTCTCGAAATTTAAGCGTCTTTATTATATGAGTGTTTTTAACACAAAACTGATATGTTTCGACAAATTATTGAGAATTTTTCATTAAAACAAGATGATATTAGCAAAAACATTTGATTTTTTATATAACATCTTATTATTTTTTGATCAAAAATAAAATAAAATTGTTGAGGTTTTCAACTGGAGGTGAAATTGTAGTAATGGACTTAAAGAATATTTTGTTGGGATGAACTTAGTAAAATGGCATCACATAAAATCTTTGGTATACGAGTTTGTTTTCTGAGATTTCCAATGAATAAACCTACCAAAATATGAATTTGGCCGACACAATTCCTGATCCTACTAACATAACTTCATTTCCATACTCACAAAATATACATGTTAAATTGAGAATATTTCTTGAGAATCTGACAGATTGCACTTTAAGCAAAATCACAGACTTTTCACAGTGAGATGAATATTTAAATGCAAGGATGCATCGTTCCGTCAGTTATGAGTCGTGGGAAATGTCGACCTGTGCTTACATAAACTGGAATCGATATCACGTGAGCTAAAATCATCGAAAGCTGATGTTTTTGAGCACTTCAAAAACGAAGTAGAATATTCGCCTTACAAATTATTCGACGTGTCCTTGGCATTTTTATTGTTTCACGACCGTACGGGCATAGCCATTCGGTTGGGAATTTTCAATTATTTGCTAAATTTTTGATGATTCTAAAAATTGTCATCACTTCTTTTTCGAATTGCCTTAAATTGCGGTGTTTAAATATTTAAAAGCTTAAAGAAGATTCACAAACAACGGAGTGCTGAGGCCTTCTAACGAACCTTATAAATATAAATTGAACTAAAACCAGTAAAAACAGATATTAATAATTAAGTTCATTCACTTTCTCCTAATTTTGTGCCCAGAAAAATGAGAAAAGTAAATGCGCCGTTTTCTGAGCAACCACACCTAAACAACAAGGGAATTTGGGTTCAAGCTAAACAGGCTGAGGGAATAAAGTCAGACCATAAGCCCATGCAACCCCTTTTTATCCGTTTTAAGAAAGTGATTTGCATATTCCTTTAGCGGGAATGAAAAACATGATTTTGCTCAGCGAGAAGAGAACCCCTGGGTCCTAAGAAGGGTACACATAATCCAGGTGGATTACGAGAAATCCTCTAAAGGTCGTCTAGGATACGTCCAAATAAATTAAAGGTCATTTTAAGTAAACTGCGAAAATTTACAGATACGAAAACCATATTTAACCGTCCAACCATTGGTTGCTATGAACATTTAAACACTCTGAAATGATGAATGTTAGCAGACATTTATGAAGGGAAATATGAAAGAAGCGGGGGGAAATGTACAAGACCCAAGTTATGGCTTTTAACAAAAGACTTTTGTCACACCAGTCTTTCCTCAAATGTACATGAGTGGAACGAAACATGGATAGTTTAGCTCTTGAATATTTCTCGCCGATTTCGGGGAAGGGATTCTGAAACAAGATACCCTTCTGAATAAAATTTCATTAATTTCGCTCCTTGAAACATTTAAATGTAAATAGACTTTAAAGACATTCGGAGTTTTCAAGTAAATCGCTGTTGGATTTCCGACCTTAAATAGAAATGAACTGAAAGATGTTTCGGTATTAAGGGTTTTTATTAATATAAAAACTAAGTAAAGTAAGCTACTTTACTTTGATGTATCGATTTAGTTACGGTCACTATATATAACACAGATTTCATAATATAAAAGAAAGTTGCGTATTTGAAGTTACAGTCAATTTTTTATAATAATTAAATAGTACAGTAATATGTAATTCTAAAGCTTGCTGGATATTAAAAGATTGTTTTATTTTATACTATCTCCAGATGAAAATATACAATGATAGATGTACAACAATTTTTTTTTTGCTTTTTCTTAGAAAACTATATATAATATTATACTAGAATTTATATTGATAGAGTTTATTAGAAAAAACAGTTGCTGCCTTCTGGAATTTTTTACAAGAAATTAGAAACGCAACTATTATGAACATCACTGATTTAAAGTTTACTTTATTTCTATTCAGAAGTTTTTATTGTTCCAAGAATTTTCCAAACAATTTTTTTCTAAAACCCAATAATGTTTTATCTGAGCCATCTATGCTTTTTATCCTCCTCTGAAAGTAAATGGACCTTATTTGCAGTTTTTTCTTCCAAATATCCAAATTGGATTGGATCCTACGAAGGGATCCCCACAGGTTGTTTTTAAAGCCAATTTGCTCCAGATTTGATGCTTAAGAAGACTGATCCCTTGCGAGGAAAATGTCTACCCATCCAATTAGGCTTTAACTTACCCTCCCGACAGGTCTCCCAATAAAATTTCAAGTCAATTTGCTATGGGTAAAAATTAAAAGGCAGCACCTCATTAAAAACATGAAGGTTATCGGAAGAATTTGTATCTGTGCGTAATTTCTGGGGTAATAGCAAACTATGATACAGCGTCCCTCATCCTTTTTATTCATTTACTAGCGCGGGCTTATCTCGTAAAATGTTAGTGCCTTGATTCATTAAATCTCTCGAAGGATGCCCATCCCTTAATTTAGGGATATAAAAGCGGGGGTTGTAAACCCGGAGCCCGATCAATTCCATCAAATTCATGTCTAGAAAACAATGGGCTTTCGAAAGACGCTGTACAAACACCCCGAGCGGGTCATGATTCGGGAATCTTTTCGCCCAGCCATCACAACGACGAATCGATTTAGTTTTACGATCTTTGAATTAAATTTTTCTCCCATATTTTATTATTATTTTTTTTACATGGCGGTTATTATGGACATTTCTCACGGCCGCCAGCGCAAATGACGGAACGATTGCGAACAATGGCGAAACGAATATTCATAAATTTTCCTGTCGAATTCCTGGCCACCCATAAATAATTTTTTACGAGAGTCCCACCGTTGAAATACGCGAATTTTATACGTGCCCTTCCGGTGATAAGGTGCGTTCTGGCCGCTTTGTTCGCCTAAGGGGCACCAATGTAAAAAAATATTGTCGTTACGCCGCGTACGTCACCACCCGGCGGCGGCGACGGGATTTTAATTTCTCTTAATGAAGTTTTAAATGCGTGCCGAAGTTTTTATTGTCGTCCTTGAAGGGCATTCGGGCAGAACAACTCCATTTCTGCCGCGAAACGCAAATCGCATCACATTCTGGGTTCGCTGATTTTGTCCTGGAGTCTAGAGCTCTTACTCTAATTGAAGTTTCCGTCGCGTTCGCATCAATCACTCACGTGCTCCGCGGCGCCACAATGGGTCCTTTGATTTCTTGGGTAAGTTCACTGACTGGCGGGACAACAGGAGCCAAAGACTTCTCTAAGAATAGGATTAAACTCGCAAACATTCTCGAAAGGATAAATAGGATTAAGTCGAAAATGGCGATGTGTGCAGATGAAATTGACGAGCTCTAAAAAGGCGCTAAAAAGTAGGATAAGGGACATAACACGTCTGGCAAAAAATTGCCTATGCCAAAAGGCCTAATTGTAAATGATTGATACTCTCTGTTTCAAAGATACTATTGGAAGGAAATTAAGAGCCCTTCATAATGGTAGTAAAATTATATAAATGTCTATGTAAAAATCAATTTTTCTTGCGTAATAATATTACGCAGATAATAGAAAATTATACCTAATGAGAAGGTAGCATAGTAAATATGTGTTATTTATTTTATTAAAGTAGCTAAATTTACATATAACAGATATATAATTCAGAAATAATTACTCTCCTGCTCGAGTGGCATTGAGCATATCTATAAAGTCAAAAGTATAGCATTTAAATCAGGCACATACTGCTGTTTTCTAAGAAGCTTTAATAAATTTTCAGGAAAACGAAATAATAACGAAAATTATCACAAATTTTAGTCACCACTTCCTCAATTAACAAAGTATATTCGACAATACGTCTTTACCTGAAAGAAATACTATCACAAAGTGATTTCGTTGAAATTTGGTTTTGAATGAGAGAAGTTTGACATAAATTTACATATTCATACTCATGCTTATATCAAATTGATGTAAAATCTCATACTAAGGAATTTGTCTAGTGAAATTCAATTAGACGAGCAGTAAACTATTTTAATTATTTTTCAGTTAATTTATCTGAAAATAACGGAAAGTTATTCTGAGTTTCTAAAACCCTAATATTTTAGACATTTCTAATTACAATTCTAATGAAATTCACTGCATAATCAGGAAATTGTTTCGTGGATGGCAATATTAACTACAATTGTCTTTAACTTAACTGAAATTTTAGTCGCATGTCCTCTTGTACATACATATACTGCTCGAATTCTTGCAGAATTTACAATTGTTTCGGTGCATTTCGTATAAGAGCTCTTCATTCAGCGATTTTAATTATGTTTGTAAATCTTATTAATAAAACTCAACATTCAATGTTGCTGTTCATCATTTCCTGAATAAATATTACATTTTCATAATAAATAATCGTTTCAATTACATACCCAGACTTAACCCAAAGTTGCTATTTTAAATAATTAACATCTGCAGCAATTTTCAAAAATTAAGTAATTAAAAAATAAGCTAAATGTGCGAAAAATTGAGTCGATAGCTAGAAGTAAGGCACCAGTAATACCATGTCCATGCGTATTAAGTGAGCAATTCGTGCGAAAAAATCAATTAAATCCACTTTTAAAAATAGAATGTAAACAAAAAAAAAAACACCTGGAACATTACTTAATATTTGAAATAAATTATCTTAATAATTTAGGGTAGAATTAAAATACGTACATTGAACAAAACTTATTTGAGTTTTTACTTTTTGTTTGTTCAATGCAATTACATAATTGGTTTGGTAAATCAGCAGCTCGGTTATAATAAGATTCAATAATACCTAATACCTGTTAAAAGATTACAGCAGTATTCAAGGAATTTTTGTGATTACAGCTAAATACTCTAAATGGAAAAGTAAACTTAATTTTGCTAGTCCTAAGGCATTAAGCCACTGGACAAATCAAAACGATTAGACTGAAATCCCTTGAGGATAACCAACAATTTGCCGCAACGTCCCAGTTGAAATTACCCGGAAACGAATGGATATTTGATGTTTGATTGCAAATGTCTGTCTGCTTGGCCGGATGTGGGAACTTGAAGGCCCCGTCCTGAGCTTCCCGGTCAAAATTAGAGGAAAGAATTTCCAGAGGTTGGTTAATTTAAAATACGCAGATCATTACGATTCCCCAAATATGGCCTCCGCTAATTCAGTGGTCGCGGACTTGAATTCCCTAGTCCCGGGCTACCACAGGAGGAAGCCAAAAATATCCAGAGCACCGCAAGCAGCGGAAGCATTGTAGAATTTTTGAGCCATCACCAGCAGCAGTCGCTGCAAATGCTCAACAAGTTTAATTAAGGGGATGGGGCCATATTAAAACACAAGGGCCGCGGGTGCTCCCGCCGGGGGTACCTTTTGCGAAGTACCTCCTCAAAATATGCGCCTTAAAAGCGAAATGGTCTATGTAATTTTTTGGTGGTACTGCGAAACCCTCGTTCTGCACTCGTGGTGCAAGAAGGGCTCTGTAATGGAAATGCCACTGAAATTAAAACTAAAAGCATATCAACTCATGAAATTCTTTTCATATTCCGAAAGAAGCAAAAGCTTCGCACACATTTGAATAATTTCACGTGCTCCTTTGCGTTGATATTGAGGCAAAAATTCCAATTAGCTTTGAGCCTTTCAGAAAAACAGTGAATCTCGGACTGGGGACAAATGGAACATTAAATGAATATTTTTTGCCAAATTAAATGCAGTTTAATTCGCTAGAAGGTTTCATTTTTCCTTAAATGCAGTCTTTTAGCAAAGGTTTATTTTCCGGTTAAAATTTTCTGAGCTTTTCTACTTAAATGTAAAGAAAACGAAAATGAACCGTCGCACGAGCACAGCGCTGTAAGACGACCCCCATTTAAATGCAAAGAGACGTATTCAGTTGCATTCCGTATGTTTTTACTTATTTCGAAAATAATAGTGAAAAAATGAAGATTTAAACTATTTATGAATATTTTTTTAATTTCGTAAAACTCCAAAAGGTAAAAAGTGGTTAAAAGAACTCATTTATTATTAAATGTTGAAAATTTTATCAGACCTTTAATCAAAAAGAAAATGTTTTTATTTACCTCTAATATGGACGAATTTTTTAGGGGAGAGCTGGTTTCATATTTTGTTTAGTGACATATTTACTTATTTTTTATCGACAGGTATGCAGTTAACATAAACAGATGTCTGCAAATTTGGCAGTAAAGGCATACTATTTAAAAGAAAAGAAAAGAATCAGAGTTAGAAAAACTTGAAAATGGTTACACATCCAGCTTTAGGAATTCAAATGAAGCGTACTTTTGAAAATTCGAATTGATGATTCCAAATTGATGGACATTTATTTATTTATTTATTTATTTATTTATTTATGTGATTGTAATAGAGTACAAATAAATTCGTACTGTACCTTATTCTGGGCGCCCTCGCGATCACGCCAAAAGGATGACGGAAATTTAACTTTAACTTTTAATAAAATCAAAATTAATTTAGGTCCAATCATTTTTGATGTTAAGAACTTAAAATAGTGGAATAAAAATGTAGAATTATATATGTATTTTAAAATTCACTTACACCTCATAACTTAATTTACACCGCCTATTCGCTGTCTGAATAAACTGCCGGCACGTGCAAGTTAAATATTTCAAATGCGCAAAACCTCAATCGTTGACATATCGTGCCCATAATTCAGGCTTTGTTGCATTTCCATATGTTGAACACTTCCTGAACGCTCTCTAAAAGTCGAAACCGGAAGGGCTGCCGGGATAACCGAGGGTATGCAGGGTATGCACGTAGCTACTAAAACCTTTGACCGGGTGTTCTTAATACCAACTCCGGAGTTTAAGGAACTGCGGCAGAGCCAGAACACGTTTTGAGGAAGGCAATAAAGCTGCGCGTTTCCCTTTAATACCCGATCTACTCCCAGATATAACTGTCCAAGTTTTGTAATTATTACTGAGATACGGGGCTTGGATTAAGCGATGTTAATTGGGTTTTCGGACATGGACCGGGGTCGATGCGGCGAGGGCGGTGGACTTTGAAATATTACGTTACAGAAGCAGATTGGCCATGCGATACCACCTCTACGAGTCCGGTGAATCGCCGACCCCCGGCGCACCACTTCGCCCAAGAAAACTGAATTGGATTAAAGTGGTGGGTATCATTTATCACCCCAAATGCGCCCCAGCGCTTCCGATTAGGACACCGAAAAACAAGTCCTAATCTGGGGCGCGGGACCTGGAGGCGATGCCGGCGACGACGTAAGCGATTTTGACAAAAGACGTATCTCTTTCAACACTTGTGATTTTTTTCACTTACCCCCGAACATCTTGTATACGTTCATTGGGGCCATCATCGGACAGACGATTTTTCCGGTATAAGAGCGATCCTTTTTATCCGTCCCAGCAGAGCGTTTTTCGAAATTCCTTCCGATAAAATCGTTTACTGCTAAACGATTTGAAGACACAATGACTGCGCTGTTCGTTTCCGTCCGCACTTGTCTCTGGCTCGAGGAAATGAGCGAAATAAAAAGATTTTGGGGAGGAAGCAAAAAACGGCACATCATTAGGAAGCGGAACCTCCAAAAACAGGTTGTTATTGTAGGCGACAACTGTAGACGGGCGGTTGGTTGGTGGGCGGGGTCGATTCCCATTCCACCCATTATTATGGCGGCCGAGGCCCTTTTATCGCCGCCAAATTGCTTTGTGCGGAGGTTACTCGCACGCACGCCAGAGGTCCCTTGTTGCTCTAATTGAAATACTTTAGACCGGCCTGATTGCTCCATATGCGGGCGTTTTGTTGCACACATTCGGGCATATGGTTATGACATCAATACCTTGATGGTTTAATTGTCTCCCTTTTGATGTCCTCCTAAATCCCGATTGGATTGGATGCCTCTGATTAAAACCACTTTACAACGTCGCCACATTGCCACGCTCTTGAATTTCGCAGCGAGTCAAATATATGGAAATTGTAGCCACAACTGAAACTTCGTCACACTCTTGTAAATAACTTCGAAAACTCAATTAAAACTTGGGGACAATTTCAAGGCTTACGCCCAAATATACTTCAACGCCAAGAGTTTCTGTTAACTTCCTTTTCAGCGATTCACTTTTGGCGCTTATTGAAATTTCTTGTAAATACGAGTACATATTTTACGCCTGCAGCTTTTTCCGGCAAAGTTTTACGCTTCTGAAGCTGTTCGATGAAGTGTGCTGCGACGACGGTCGTTCGCATAGAAGTCCATTTTTAAGTTTCCTCTAGACCATATACTACAAAGGCCTTCGAAAAATATATTCATACAATTCCGGATATTTGAAATGAATAAAAGTTTATATACCAACTCTTTACAAATACGGCCATTAAAAAACGGCTTTTTATTTACGGAAGCATCGAAGCGAAATTTGTTGCAGTGGCGAACGGAAATATAGTTCTAACGCCACTTAGAGTAAAACAGTGAATATAATTTTCCGACGCTTTTATTTAACCTCAAACTTCTTAGATTGAAGGAGTTACCGTCTGAAAATAAAATCAATTTTATGGTTAAAGTCCTTTTTGAAGTGTGGCTTTGTGCAAATCAACATATTTTCTCGGAAACAAATCAAACCTGCGCTTGGGTAAACCAAATCAGTAACTAACCTTTCAAAAGCAATCCCATTTTCAAGGAAACGGCAAGTGCAGCGTTACCTCTGACTCCCCACAGATTGTGAATTGGTTTAATCCATTAAACCACTTTTCTCAAAGGGTTCACTTCCAAAACTCCAATTTACCACCTCCACTGGCAGCCGGGACGACCTTGTGCAAACAGATGAAGTTCGCATGCAAAGAGCCAATAAATTGACGAAATGGCCATTGTAATTTCCATTATCTCGGCCGAAACTTCATTCGTCCATTCTGGGAAAAGCGGCGTTTTTAGGGCAGCCCCACTATCCGGACTGGAAAAGTCCACCGGGGAGCACTACTGCCCTAAATCTAGTGAGAGTGGCAGTACTTGCCAAATACGTCACGTATTGTGTTATGTAACACCTTTGGGAGGTACGTGCACCCCCGACCTTCAACGTTTTTCTTACAAATTGCCGCATTTGTTCTGCAGTTATGCAAATATGCCGAATGCGTGCGGAGAGTTCCTGTGAATCTCATTGTTTTTATTTTGTTTCCCACTGTAAGATGGCACAGCAATCCACCATCATTCGAATGTATGGTCTACTTTACCCGCGAACAATTTCGTCTCCGGTAACATTTTGGACATTTTATGGGTCCATCGGAAAAGTTTTATTTCAGGTTTTCGCGTGGAGTGTTGGGAGATTACGTTTAACTTTTAGCGGAGGACAGAAGAGTTATATTTTTCATCATATTTTACATAAGTGCACTCACGGGTTTTGCACGGCTCCGACTTTCCAACGAGAAACTGTTGCTGGTCGTTGAAATTATCAAATGTCCCTAAGAGAGGAATTTTAGCTGTGCGAAATGCTAAAAATTTGCATGAAATGATTTATTGTTTATTTTCCAGCAATGTTTCCGGTGTGCAATTTTCATTTTTTCAGGGTCATGACTCAGCTCACATAGTCAGTACGGAAAGGCATCTTCTATTATTTGGAAAGTATTCCCTGCTCGTTTTCTGTACTGCTACTCGTAACTTTAGAAATTTTCTACCTCCACTACAATGAAGCGTTAGCTGCTTTCATACAAGGCGAAATTTGAACTTAAATTCATTTTTGTATGATGGAAACTCTTCGGAGGAAGAAAACGTTGTTGAAATTAAATTTGATATCTTTGCTGAGTACAAAAGTAAAGTTCTGGAGCTTGTTAGCGCATTAACGTTCTCTAAAGTTAATTAACCAGATATTCATAGAACGAATATCGCCTTAAGATGCATTTGAAGGACGTGACGTTGAGCTGAAGACAATGGGATCTCCGTAAAAGTTCGGAAAAACAATATTTGATATCTATGCATACCCACCCAAGGAATGTCAGCGTCACTAATTATACTACATATATACATATACATACAATCTATGTAGATACTATGAAATTTAGAAATTTTAAGATATAGCTGATTCAATATAGCCATTTCTTAAATCCAATAGATTTCAAAGGTTTCTAACTTTTTGTTTGAGTATACTCACGGTCATATGGAGTCATGACGTCTTACCTGAAAGTCAAAAACGAAGACAAAGTTAGTAATGTTTTCAATATTTAAATGGTTTTAATTGAATTTCCTCAAAATCGCACATAGAAATAAAATATAAAAAACCAGTCAAGTGCGGGTCGCACTGAATGTTTCATACCAGGAAACCAGAGATGGAATTAAAAATGTCCGCTGTTTGCACGTAGTTTTTTATAACTTTATTTGCATATAGTAATGTTTGAATTTCAAGTCGGTATATTATTTCGTTTAGAAGTTACATGTCTATGACAGATAGAAGCATATTGATTTTTGCCCCCTCATCCTTTCTTTATCGATACCAAATTCTTTCCATAAACTTTTGATTAAACTGACCTCACTCCATCTACTACTCAGCGTGCATAGTCCTTTCGCAAACAAGGACCACAACGTAAATATTTTAAAATTCAGAAACGCTTTGCTATTGCGCAACAAATCCGAAAATCTGCCAGAAAAGTCCAATGGCAGGGGACCATTAAATTCCCGGGTTTTGTAGTTAGCGAGCGCAGCCCCGTGACTAAAGTTTCCCACCCGTCGCCCCCGAATTAGCCCACACTCCCACGTAAACGGCGCAAAACCGATATTCAGCCCGGAACGGTCTAAGTTAATTCGACAAAACTGAAATATGAATATTTATGGGGTTTTTTTATAAAACCCAATAACTGGAAGATCGCGCCTGGGTACCGAAACTGCTGTTTTGTTTAAGGTCACTTTAAAGCTGGCGGTGGCTGGACTGGAACACGCCAGAGCTAAGCCAATCCGCGCATCCAGCGGGCTAGAGCGAGAGCTGCCAGAAAACCCTCCCCAGGGAACTCAATTAACGAATATCCCCCCGCGAATTAATTTCACCACCTCCGATTATTTTCCAGATTTGTTTGTTTATTGCTGGATTAGTCGGGCCAGCGACAGGCTCTAATTAATGGTTTTGTCTAATTTATTTCCGTGTTTGAAAGGAGCCAGTCACCAGCCGCACTAATGCAATTTGCCATTTCAACATGCCATGGGAGTTTTGTGAATTGCGGTTTAAATGCTCATGGACAAAAACAAATTCGGTGCCACTAAGCTCACCACCTGAGTTTGACCATTTGCAGGATAGATATAAAATTAAATCCAAATATACTTTTACTCCCAAATATTCACATTATATGATGCCATAATCTCTTCTCTTTTTTCTCCACACTATATCAAAACAAGATTAAGAATGCTTCCATAGAAGAAATCATATACCTACTCGTAGATACATACCTACATATATAACATAATTTGGATAAACTATTATTATTCATTCATTCATGAGTCGTTGTTTTTGAGAGTAGTATAAGTCCACATTTGTAACATATCTTTTTAACAACTTCCCTTTTTAAATTTTTTTATGTGAATTTTTCAAAGATTGGACTGGTTTAAAGATAGATAAACAAGATTTTAACTGGTTAAAAGCCAAACTTGATTTTCGGTGAAAGAGTGAACCAAAAAATAAAAAAAGTTTTGATTCATTTGTGGTTCAAATGATTTCTTATGAAAAGCTTAAATTCAAATTTTCCTCTGAATAAAAACTAGTTCATTAAAAAACAAGAATAAGTAAAAAAAAAAACTTTTTTAAAAACAAACTTTTGATGCTCCATGTTATCATAATATTGCATTGTCACGCGATACACATATGCATGCAAAATTTCAGTTCAATCGGAAACCGGGAAGTGGGTCAAATTAGCTTGCAAGATTTCATTACAGACACCGGGACAGGTGAAACTAAATAAAAGCTTGTAAAAAATCCATCTATTTTAAGTAGGAATAGAAATTTCCAAAGCTAAAGTTATTTTATAGTTTTTAAGTTATTCGATTTGTATTTCAAAGGTTTTTATATACATATAGTGCTTTTTAGCATAATTACTTCATTTTGGATTAGAAATTTTAAGTTTTTAGCATTTGGGACCACGGTTCAGCAGCCCCAAAAACAACGTACATAGTGCCAATTTTTTGAGATATTAGAACAATTTATGATCATAGCGCTAACATTTATTTAGTCATCGGACTTAAAAGCCTCCGCATACTTTTTTTTTTATGATATTTTAAATTTAAATTAAGACTTGAAATTAGAATTCAGTTCAAGTTCTTGAAAATTGAAAAAGGTCTATCTACTAAAAGGGACCGAAAAATAATGGCATTGTTGTATGTAGTAGGTACCTTGAAGATTATAGCATTAGAAAGAACCTAAAAATGTGTGAAAAGGCTGACACTTCGCGGACATTTGGGGTTGTGAAATGGAAGCCCTACGTTATGGGTGCATTATCCGGAAAACGACGAGGAAGGGCGGACCATTGAAACTTTTCTTTACCGACGAGCAGCTGACTTTTTAATGCACAATTTACTGCCGCCATCAGGTTCAATCACCATAAATGTTTCAATCTTTGCCGGGTTTAGATAAAAGCTGCACTCCGGTCGAGTGTGCCGTGGCCGTTAAACCGCTTTTAAGTGCCACCGTCCCTGGGCCCGTCTGGGACCTCGTTACGTCTTGGGACCAGTCGGTGCCCACATGAGCCCTTGGCCCCGCTCGGGAAGAAGGTCGTCGGATTTGAACTGCATACACCGAGAGATACAACGCACAGCATCGATAAATAGCATCACGTCGCCGGATGAGCCGAGGGATGGAGCAGCAAATATAATAAAGTTGCTGCTCCTAGGTAACGTCGCTCCTTGTCCGAAGACGACGACGACGACGACGACGACGATGATGAAAGGCTCAAGGAGCTCATGCTGCTGCCGTCGTCGAATGTCGTCAAGGTTTGTTCAGGAAATGAAAAATTTTTTAATGGTACGGAATTACTGGGATTTATTAAAGGGCTTGTAATTAATTACAGTGGCAGCAGGGGGTTAAATTTAATTCAGCTTTGTAAATGCCACACCACGACTTCATTAAGATCACGTCGAAGTTAATCGAATGTTCTAAAGCAGTAATATCGGCTTAGGAGAGTTAGTGGAATAGCTGAGTGGCTTTGTTGAAGATTGGGTTAGTTAGCTCTACTGAAATTAATTAAAACTTGGATAAGGCTCCATTCACACATTCATTCAGAGTTTATATTAACAACAAGGAAATAATTAAAAACTCGGAAATTCCAAATACGTGAACTGTGTACCTACGAATTTACTCTGAAAATTTGTAAACTAACAAAAGCGGAAAAAAAATTTCAAGGTCGCTGACTTCGTATTTGATTGTTATAAAAATTTAAAAGCGATTGTCCTATCTCAACAAGAACTTGAATTTTGAGTCTACATATATTTCGCCTGTCATTTAATGAGTCAGACATATAATTTGGAAGTTTTTTAATTAAAACACCAATTTTTATAGCCCATTACAAATGATGAAGACTATTACTATGCGCCTGTAGTATTTCCAACTATTGTAGTCGTCTGAACGAAAACCAAAAGGCAAAAACACCATTTTATTCAAGAATATTTATATAATATATAAATTAGAAAACAAAATTGGTGTTGGATTGGAAAAAAAATCGATTTTTTTCCGCATTAATTTCTTTTAAATGTTTGAAAAAATCGAAAAAGCAAATCGCTTTTAATAATTCTGGTTCCGGCCACTGAGGGAAGTTTAACAAATTGAACAAGCACTTATTCATTGAAATAAGTTAATTAGTTTTTGAGTTATCATGGCGGAAAAATTGAAAAAAAAATAATTTTCCAGAAAATGCGTTTAAAATTTCAAGTATGAAGCTCAAGTTATTTATTTGACAAGCGCACGCTCGTCTATATGTATATCCCGCATAACACATTTAAGAAATGCTGAACTGAATGAAGTAGGTACCTTCCTTCCAAAATTAATTAATTAATATCAGAAGTCTTAATTAAATAGTGCCTACTTATGATAAACTGAATGGAAACTGGATAAAACAGCTAATCTTATGAATTTACATTTCAATTAAAGTTTTCGCAATTCGAAACAAACAACTTAGTATTTATATATTTGAATTTTTTGTATAATACTTGTTATAAATAAGAAGATATTTTTGAGTGTATGATTTAAAGATTGTGTATAAACTTTTGGCTAATTTACTTTACCAAAATCACTGTTTGGATGTTTATAAAATGTTTTGTTTGAGTACTATGGGCCAACCCAACCGTGCCTAAAACTTAATTCTTTTGACGTCACTCCTGGAATTAACTTGCGCCCAGAGGAAAGTTGAGGCCAGTTCAAAATGGGGCAGAATTGCAAACGAAGCAGGTACACAAAAGTGGGCACCTAGGGGTTCTCAGGTGTGACTAACAGGAAAAGTTTCCGGACAACTGCACGCTGGGGGTGAATCCAGGGAAATGAGCAATTGAACCAGACGGAGAAAGATAAGACGCATATTTGCAAAGAGCTCACTCGAATAAGATTATGTCATAAATAGCCAGAGAAATCCGTGGTAACTTCAGGCGCACGAACCAGCGAACTGTGCAGTGGCGTAGAGGTACAATTGCGGCTCGGGGGCACATCCATTCGCCCTGTGCCCGCAATTTACACGTCCCTGTTCGTGGCCAAAGCCCGCCAGCTGTATGCAGATATTATTGAACAAAACAAACTGCCGTAGCGAAGCCCTGCAAACAACAAGTCCTTTCTCCAGAAGTAGGTCACTAATTGCCGTTCGTGGTGGAGCCACCGCTGTTCAGGTGAAATTTAGTAGAAGGAGACAGCCGCCCTTTCGGCGGGGCTGGTTTAGTTCTCGTTCCCTGGAAACCGCCCCCGACCAGCCCTGCCAGATAGGTGCACGGGGGCGCAGTTTGGGGAGCGTTTTCACGAGGCCGCCAGGACGCCCCAGCTGATTGCGATGATTTCTAATATCAGGTCGACATTATTTAATCTATACATTCACCGAAAATTTAGGATCGATATTAGCCCCAGCCCCACTCAGGCTTTGCGGCTCCTCTTGGGGCTGCTTTGGTTTCGTCTCTGGGTAATTTGACACCGGGCGAAGGGCAGTCCCTAATTAGCCGCTTTGTTACAGCGAAGTGTCAGACTAAAATTGTTTATCCATTTCGGCTTATTGACTATTCGTTGTCACTTCGTTCGACACCAAGAAAGAATGAGGGGAGATATTTGAACTTTGATTGATTCGCCCCGATATTCGATGACTCAGCACCGCCGAGATTGTTAATCCGATAAACCACTCCGGGCTAATTCTCATAATCATCGTGCGAGCCCTGTGTTTTGTCGCTAATACGCTGTGGCAGCTAAATGCTTTATTACAGGACTGCCCGCCACAGGCGATAATTACCCCGATCTCATTATGAGTAAGGCGTTTTCTCGTAATTGATACTTTACGCAACTTAGTGAACCCACCGGGGTCGAGGTGACTGAAAGAAAGTTATTAGGTAGGGTGACTTGCTCAAGGTGCTCGGTGCTTTCATTCTTCCTTTTTTCTCGCTTTTGAGGAGTTCCACTTCGCAGTAGCACAAATTTAATTAAATTTTAAGCGTTAAAACTCTGTTTTTATTACAATCTAATCCGGATCCAGATTAAGCAGTAAAACCTGCATTGAATTGAATTTTAGAATACCCGTAAAAAACCTTTTTAATTTTGCGAAAAGAACATCAAATTACAAAAGTAAAGCAGCTTTACACATAGAAAATACTTATTATTGGACATAATTACTCCATTAGTATTTTTACATTATAGTTGTTTATGTAAGACGTTAAAGTATGCAGCTAATTAATCATCTCAAGAATATCCACACAAAATTTCATCACAGCATTGATTCAAAAGTAATAGCCAATACTTTTGTAGCCTGTATTAAGGGAAATAAATAAATTAATTAATTCAACTAAAACTTTAAACGTAATAATTTCGAAACTATCTTTTTGCAACAGTACCATTGACTGTGTTTTGCAGGACATTTTACACTGAATTTAAATTTATGAGCATATTACCCAAATAAAACAATTTTTATTTCGCGAAAATAAAATCAAATTACTTGCATTTATACCCACTTTGTGTCAAATGTTAATCGAAAAATTTATCTGGTTCAAGTTTTGAAGTTTCGATAGGTAAATCTCATGACAATTTGATGCGCTTTTCGCAAATTTTAAAATCTTTATCCATGTGCCGGTTTTTAAAATTCCAATTCAATGCAAAATTTCATATCTAACCTAAACCAGGAAAACAAAGGGAACATAGCTCATAGTTATCCTCATAAAAGGAAGGTTGTTTTGGGTTTGCTTTTTCATATTAGCCAAAAGACAAAGATATAGTTAAGATCCATATTCCAAATTTGTGCAAAGAGCAGCAATCATTTTTCCATGCCATTAATTTTCATTTCATATAAAAAATAAATACGGAAAATTAGCAAATATGTACATACGTATCTTTAGGAAAATATTAAAATTTCCAAATATCCTTTTACTATTTATCAAGTTGCAAGAAACTAGAAAGCCAATAGAAGTTAATTTTGGTATCCATTAGAAAGCCCTTAACACTTTTAGAATGTCTTTGATCAAATTCCGTAATTCAGCAAATTTTCGCTTAACTATATGAAGTATACGTTGCATTTTGTATAATATAGATAGATATTAAGTCTGCTATAAAAGTATAGTTTTCGTTCTAAATGGCCACTTAGCAACTACTTTTAGTAGAAATGCTCGACCTATTGAAGTCCACTTAAATTGTTGCAGCGAAATTGAATCCAATTTCCTAAAACGCCGAACTATGCATGTTAGCAACTCTATAGGACAGTAGTTAAGGGTAGCAGCACAGCTGTCTTTCAGTGGAAGGGGGAAAATCGCCTAACAATTGACGTTAATTGCCGAAATTTAAATAAAATGCCTGGTTCCTTACTTTCCCCGAAAATGAAAGAACTCGTGGAAAACTCAGGGGAGTTTGCAACTTTTAGCAATAACCATAAAATGTAAAAGTGCTTGCGAGCACTACTGCAGGCTATTAAAGTTGAATGCTTGAAAAAGGGGGGCCTTTTGCGTTTTCGCAGAAAGCAACGATAAAAATACGGAGAAAAATGGGAAATAAAAAAAATTGTTCCGCCCTTGCGAACAGGAAGTCCGGGACGGAAAGGTGAATTTGAGAGGCAAATCGCTCTTGATTGGAAATTATGTATCATCACGAAAGTAATATTTTGAATTTTTTACAAAGAATTTTCTTAAATCAACCATAAATTCAGTGGCGAAGGAAGTCAAATTTTCGGTGCCGGTTCCGCGCCCGGAGTGTTCGCTCGCATCAAAGGACGAGCAAGAATGGGACCATGAACAAGAAATGAAATGATTTATTTCTTAATATATATTTTTTTTATTTCTCCATAAAATATGAGCAAATTTTCCCTGCGAGAAGATTTAAATGATTCACCAAAATCGTGGTGGACCACCATCCCAATGTAACTATACCCTTGAAAATATTTGGTTCAAAGGGCACCCCGCGTCTCTCAGGGAAGCAATAAATTCGCCACAAAATATGAACTTGTAGAAGTTGGATAAACTCTCGTCACGGGGGATGGTACTTCTCTGAGTGCTCGGATAAGAAATGATTTTTTGCGCTAATATTTTCTTCTTTACAGAAGCCTTCAAATTTCCACTTAATTAAGTCGAGCGAATCAGAACAATCGCCAGACTCCTTGCTGGTGGTAGTCGTAAAGCAAAAAATTTCAACTGGGTGCGCTGCCGGCTGGTGCCTTAATGGTTCCTTAGACCGCACCGCTGTGCTTTGAGCCTTGTGCCTACTTATCGGCTTCTGGGCCATTGGGCCCCAGGGCTGAGCCCCAATTGGGGGAGCCTTCTCCCAGGTCTCTCCGGTGTGGTGTGCTTGACGGCTCCTTTCATGGAGCATTCTTCAATTCAGGGGCCGGGTGTGATCTTAACTCCCAGCAGCCAATTCCACGGTTATAATGATTCGATTTATTGCAACTCGACGTCTTATTGCAAAATGGAAATGAGCTCACCGGGCCCCATAATAATAAATTTACAGCTCCACTGCACAAAGCTCGGAAGAAGGCCTATAAAATTTTATGGATTAGAAGAACTCGCGATGGAAAACCTTTACCGAATCACAATAAAACTGAGTGCCACTCCCAAGGCGGAAGTTATTGTAAGTACCCCCAACCTATGCAATATCTCTTCGAAATCTCGACTTTTCATCTGAATTTTAAACTGACTTTTCACAACGAGTCAGAGTCGGGCATTATGAAGGTTCAGTCATCCGAAATGTTCGTATCTAACATCGTCCACCCACGTGGGGTACAAGGGAATTATAATTAAATGAAGGCCTCCTCCGCCTCGTAAATGCGGCATGAATGGAAAAGTCAAATACCCAAAGGGCACCAGGAAGCGTAAAAGTTCAAATAATTCCCTTGCTCCTGAAATATTATGACACATTGCTCCAAAGTGTGAGCTCACCTATCTCACCGTAATTCCTGGAGTAAAGGCCCTTTTCATGAGGACACATCGGAGACTATAAATCATGCTACACTGAAAGGGAGTTTATTGTTGAGAAAGTTCACGAATTTCTTAAATATATAAAAGTTTTCCTGGTGAGTTATTAGATACTGTCAAAAATGTAAGCTAAGATGAGGAGATAGTTCCATTTCTCAGGTCAGCTTTCTCAAGGAATTGCTATGGCCTCAAGTAGTTAGCGCGTGTTCTACTCAAATCGAAAAGTTCTTTAGAGATGACAAATTTTGTGGACTTTTTTTTATTTGCTTGGCTGAATTCCAAGTAGTAGCAGAAGACAGAAGTCAAAGGATTCAAACTTATTCATTTCCCAAAAGGATCAAAAGTAATGGATTACAGTCTGAGTATTTTTAACCTTTCCTCCTCCATATTTTGGAAATAGGGAAATATGTTTCAGGAAATGACAACAAGTACCCAATAATATAATCTGTTGATTAAGTAGTAGATTATTTGTTGAGTTGAGTTAAAAGTAATCGAATACTTATCGTAAGAAAGAATTGTTCTAAATAACTACCACAAACCTACTTCTTAAAGACTATCATCATAAATACATATTTAAGGTTCATTGGGCTCAAAATAGTTATAAAGTCCTATGGCAACTCCACAATATAGAAAGGAAATTCCAGAATCTAGAAGACGCTATAAATGAACATCAAAATATGCGTTTTTTTTACTCCACTTGCAATTGCAAAGTTTACGCTATCACGCAATGTACTTATTCTAATTAAACTTGACACAATAATTAGGCACAGACGAAGCCACGAGCGAATTGCTAGTTTTGAATATACACGGAGAGAAAAGTATAGGAACTGTTATACAAAAATTTCGGTAAAAATTACGGCTGTCAACTGTAATCGTGTTTCAGGTTCCGTCAGTCACTATAATTTTTACAGAACAACACAGTAATTTTACTATAACTGCATATTTTTATGTTAATATGAATACTGTACATTATTCTGATATTAATATTAAATATTATTAGTATTATTTTAATAGAAAAATATGTACCTATATTTAAAAATTCTACAATGATTTAGCAATTTTACAAAGTTTTTTTTTAATCATTGACCTCTCAGGAATAGTTCACAATTGAAATTTAGAAATTTTATGCATGCTTACTTTTCATTAAAAAATTTTATTTACATACAAAAATATGATAAAACACATTATGCGCCTTTTCAAATATTGACCAAAATAAGTAGGTACCTATCAGAAACGTCCGTAGTTATTTCCATTTATGCCTAGGGATGCCAACCGATGGGTCCCGAGTATCAGATACTGGGAAAATTACGGTGTAGATCCGTAACATTTTATGTTTATATTGGAAAAAAAATTGTATATTTAGTGGTCGATTTTTTCCTAAATCACACAGTAAATTCTATGAGTCACAACAAATTTACGGTGTAATTTCGCACAAATTGCCTATATGAACACAATAAAAATTGGGCTGGGAATTATATATGTATAAAATAGGAAAAACTTGAAATGACAAACCTTAAAATTCTCCTTTCGATATAACCTTTAATTTTCGTCATTACAATATTATATGTATATAACTTGTCCAAAAACCATAAATAAATATTTTTAAATATATCTACAAGTTGAAAAACGCCCGAATATTGTCTTCTTCTCTTTTATGTTTCAAATCCTTCTTCAAACAATGTGTCCTTAATCAAAACATTAACATCAAGCATAACGAGCAAGGAAGACAAGAACAAAGACGGAAATATTTCAAAGATGAAGGAGACGCCTTCCCGGTCAACTGTATGATTGTTCAGACGCAATAGGAAGTACCAAATGTCGTCGGAATGAAGACACATGCAAAATAAATTGGTATAACAAACACATTTATTTTTGTTTTATTTAGAGAGCGAAACATTTCGACGAAAAATGACATACTAATTAAGAAAGTACATACATATATATCGTTCAGCACCCCTTAAAGTCTATTTAAAATTATTTGACTTGGAAAAACATTGAACCAATTCCACTTTAAAAATGTTGGTCGCCAACCAAACTAAGCCTAGTTAGTATTAAATAGCTTATATAATAATATAATTAGTGGAGATACGTGCAAATAATGTATATAAATTACCAACGTCCTCATGAAATTCTGAGTACCTACATATGAAAAGTACAATAACCCACAGAACAGTATTTCACCAAAAATTATTCGACAATAGTTGTAACAAAGGGGCTCTAAATTGTGAGTTCAATTCACATTTTTAACAAACTTTACCACATCTAATACTCGTAGAATTTTAAAAGTTCTCTACAAGACTCATAATTAATTGGTCCTATAACATACGTCGACTTACATGACGCACAATATTTCCTTCAAAATCAAGTAAGTAAATATGCAAAAACCGGGTAGGGCAACACTCGAAGGCACCAATCCAATTCCTTAACTATACAGAGCTGTGAAGAGGCGCATATTTCTGTTTATCTACAGCAAAACTGCACAATCTAATTTTCTTTAGAATGCAAAATTAAACAAAAATATTTGCA
Source organism: Machimus rusticus (assembly GCA_951509405.1). NCBI lineage: Eukaryota > Metazoa > Arthropoda > Insecta > Diptera > Asilidae > Machimus > Machimus rusticus. The sequence continues at coordinate 46,413,262 of OX608051.1, read as the reverse complement.
TTCCCCATCCAGGACGAAGAAAGGAAAACGAAATCGTGCAGAGGTGAGGCATCCTCCGCTGCCCATTGTTTCCCAGTTTGCTTCACAACCTTTGAATAAATTTCAATACATTTAATGAAATCCTTAAAACTCGTCCATTCTCATTATACGCAGTCACGTAAAGGTGTTAAAACACAAAATTAAATTCTCTGTTAATCAGAATTAATTGTTGTACGGGCATTCAGCGCAGTCATAAAAAGCCCGTAAGAGGAAGCAAAAATTACCTGACTTCAACAGAATCTTATAGGGCCTTTACTAACATCCCTCCCGCCCCCGCTTACATCGAGTGGGTCTCAGCACCTCGAAAATTCGGGGAATCCCATTATCTTTTACAGAAAGGCAGCAACAGATATTGTACTCGTTAACTTGCGTATCTTTTTGGAGCAGTTACTGCTCAGCTTTTAAATAAATTATATGCCTATTAAATGGGGCACAACAGCCAGACCCATCTGTTGTCATCATCAACAACAAATTCCATTTTGAGGAGTGCTCTCAATCAAACGACTCTGCTAAAAGATTAATCAGGGACCACAGTAGTTATATTTCCCAAAAAGGAGTCGGGGCCTTCGAGGTACACCTGAGCAGACAATGACAACGATGAGGAGAAAATCTGAAAATAGGGCAACTGCTCTTTATAATTCACGCAACCGAAAGTATAGGGAACGTCTGAAATCTGCGCAATCTTCACTGGTTTTGGAAATGATGATGATGATGTTCCTCGGGCTCCCTTTTATAACCCAACAGATTTGATAACTCGCATGGATGATGTGATGGAGGAGCCGTCGTTTGCTGCGGCCCTAATGAAAAGGCTATGGGTAATTAAGAAGGTAAGAGGGCTCGACTAATTTCGCAAAGAATAAGCAGAACATTATTACTAACAGAAACTGGTTGCTGCAGTTGAAGTTGTATTATTAGAAGTACCCTTAAAAGCTTACCCTGCTTAATGAGGGAAATATAATGTAATCGTAGTCACTTGGGAGATATAAATAACATACATATGTATTATATACATGTAGCATTTAAATATTCTCAAAACGTAACCAAATCAACATCAAGAATAACTAATTCAATTAAACTTGTAACTAATTCAAATTCTGTAAAACAAATAAAAACAACCACAAACTCTTTTTTATAACAATCTCGGCCATCTTGAACAGGTATTTTCTCAGCCCCTTTAAGATTCGACAACAAAGTTTTCTGCTTCAGTTTTACTAAGATCAATTTTAATTATTCTGGTCAGACATAAACTCAGCCGTCAATACGCCTAAGGTTATCTATAATCAGTTTCTAAGACACCTTTTAGTAGTTTGGCGAGTTTTTACTGTCAGTTTTAATTACGTAAGAAGCTCTAAATGAAACTATATTTGATAACACAGATCTGCAAAATTTGGCTGAAGAAAACATATATATGTTTTAACAATTATTTTAAATTTTTCAAGTATTAGAAATTGAAAATGATCTATGTGACTTACGACTTCAGATGGGTACATCTCCTGCCAACGTTCTTTTTTTCATTGTCAAAAGTATATGGACTAATTTACACAAAATAGTATGGACTAATTTATGGGGCAAAGAAGACAAAAAGTTAGAGTATTTATTTAATACTAAAAAGTAAAACTTGCAGTATAAATTTGCATAACTATGCAATGAATTATACAATAAATAAAAAATAACAACACAATTAAATCTCAATGCGTATTTTGTAGCAACCCAAAAGGCACAATGTCAATAAGGTTAAAATGGCTTTATTTGCACCAGAAAGTCATTGTGCCCGTGTATGGCATCGAAATGCGAAGGACGATTAGAAGCAATAACCCACAAGCCATAAATCGAATTGGAAATGAACCACCATAATAGTATAAGTCCATGCTTAAATCAAATTTCCCAAATAGCACATTGTGACATGCACATTTAGAAGAGTCTTGGGGTTAAATTGGCAGAATAGAATTACCATAAACAAGCCAAACACCTCACACTAATGTGTCAAAAGCAAAAACGAACTGAGCAATAGTTTTGTTCTGCTTACGCCACCAAAATCCATTTTGGCAAAATAATTTTCACCATCGACTTCGACAGCCCCAATCGATTTTATGTGAATCGAATTGCAGGGGAGCTGCACATGGCGTGTGTAACCTGAACATACAAAATTTATTTTTGTATTCGAAGTGGCTTAAGTTAGATGTTTCGCCACCATTGCGACCACCATAAACCCAACAATGCCAAAAAGCCATACGATATTGAAAAGTTCTTTGTGATACGAGAGAAAACTATAACACGATATAGCAGAACCAGGCAATACGTGTCTGAATGATATCCAGCCAAAAGGAAAGTCAGACCCTTTTTCTTGTGGTCGTTAAAATTCAAATGAGGCTACCTCCTTATGGGACAAAATGACGCTATATTGTCACAGAAAATAATTTTATCCTGGCTCGTCTGAATGAAGATTATACTTCTGTCTTATGGAGATTTCCCTTCCTTCTTGTGCGATATCTCGCTGGAATTTCGGCAAAACATGGTAAGATATGAATGTAAAACGGTGTCGTTTCAACCAAAATTGTACCTATTGTTACCATACCTTAAATCGCGCAGATCTCTTTCCAAGATATATTTTATTATACAATATATAGAATCAGATGGATAACTCAGAATAATTTTCTTTAGAAAATGCATATATAAGTTGAAAACCTTCAAAAATATATATTCAGTGAAAGGATTCCACTATCTCATTACCGCTCTAACAGGTTTCTTTAACCTTTTCAATTACTCGACAGTCTCCACAGTCCACGACGCAGTTTACTTCTTAAGTAAGGAAAAATAATAAAAATGAAATTAAAAACTTTTCTATTGTGCGGCGTGCCCTTAAGAGGCATGAAGAAAATATCCTTGATTTCCGCAACATTTGGCTTGGGTCCTCTTGGTGAGCCATCATCATCGTCTTGATTTTCAGAAAACTCCTTGCCCAGCAATCGCTTTTCTTGGGGATTTCGAGAAAAGTTGCTTTCTGAAATAAAATAAGCAGAAAAATCGTAACCCAGACGACAGCTAAGGCGAGCCCGAGGTAAGGGTAGAAAAGTAAGGAACTTCTCAACTCTTGAAGTTGAAGCTTTTCTGGAAGCAAGAGAAGAAAATAATCAAAACCATAGTTTTTTATTGTGGCAGCTTTATTTGTGGTGCACAGTACCACTCCACCATTAATGAAGCTGTATAAAAATGGAAGGAATCCACGTCGGCTTACGTAACCGTCGTAATAGCGACGCTGTGCTTATTTTTAATGCCTTTGTTGCAGAAATATTTGTGTCGTGAAAGTTCCTATATAAAAAATAAAGTAAGGTCAGCGTCGCCACTCAAGGGGTAGTACCATTACTAAGCGGTATGAATAAGGGAATATTTTATAAAAAGAATTAATATGTGCTCCCGAGACCGCTGAAAGGGTTGGTTTCGCTCGAGAGGTGTACTTCGCGTGCAAAACAAACCATTAACGTAATTTCTCACAAAGCTTGATTTTTTTTTTAATAAAGGGACTGCGATAATTTGCTTAAGTGGTTGCCACCGAAGTGCAACTTATGAAATTATGAAAAAAATTTACCATCACATGTTATGGATTTACTCAAAAGTTAAAACGAAATCGGGTAATTTTTTAATAGCTTCTGAAAATTACAAATACAATATATTTAAATATGTTTTTACATTTACCGTGCCTTTCCGTTTCGACAATAAAATATTATTTCACTTATACCGCATTAAAATGCGTTTTTAATTTTTACCTTCATAGCCATGAATCATAACTACGAAGGTAACTAGGAAAAGTATCTAACCTATAACTAAATATATATTACGAATCAAGAAACAAAACTCGTTAACATAAAAGAAAATATACCAATTGTGTTGTGTCAGTTTTTCACAAAAGTGAATTAAACTTTTTATACTATCTACTACTAGGGAAATTATTAGTTCCAATGCAATTTAATAAATCTTTCATTGGCTTACTACATAATAAAAATGAACATAAAAAACAAACCTTGATTATTTTTGTCTTTTATTTTAATTTTTAGTATACGTACTCACGCTATAAAGAATGTATCTTGGCTTACCTGGAAGCAAAAGAAAAATATGTTATTGGGTTAATTTTAATATATAATTGCATTAAATTTCATCTTTTAGGAGTACGTAATTTCTTTCAAATTGAGCAAAATAACAATCGAATTTACTTATTTAAATTAAAGGGCTTTACTTTCGTTAAAGTGTAGCTGTTTTCAGTTTCGAAACTTCATTTTAAGAAGTGAACAATTTCGAACATTAATCTCAATAAACCCATCAAATTGTCGTAATTCGCATATGTAGAATTTTATAATATTTCAACCTGTAAAATTTTAATTCAAATAAAATTGGTCTCTGAGCTTTCAACCGACAAAAATAAAATATTAGGGATTTTTTATATACTAAACCACTCGAAGGACCAACTACATATAGGTAGTCCGAATTGGCTCAATTTGTGTCCTTTTCTTACCTAAAAAGTTCAATGATTGCATTTATGGTTTTTAGTTTGTAGTTCTTCAAACTTCAAGCAAATTTTAACTATTTAACTCAGGTACTCCGATTAAAGTAATGCCCCAGCAACTCCCCAGGTGGCGCAAAGGGAGTTGCGACATGGTTGGAGCTAACGTGTGCGCAATAACTAAATACAACTGCAATCGACTTAATTGGGATGTCTCGGTGCACACAATGGTGGTGCACTGATAAGATACGAAAAATCTATTTTCCCCGAGATCCGATAATTAATGAGCCCGCCGGTCCCAGGGCTCTGCAGGTCGACGTCGTTGCTGTGGGGCCACTGGGCGGCCGGCCCCTGCAATTGAGGCTGCCACTCGATGGGGTCACGCATTTGCAGATGAGGCGGGAAAATTAATTGAATTTCATAACGCAAGATAAAGTGCAGGGCGACCAACCCCCGGGCTGCGAAGACAGGGTGCCCGATAAGCAATCTATCTGAGCAACAATGGCGGACGTCGGGGCGTAACTCCCCCGACCTACTTCCAGGAGCGTGACCCTGTGACGCAGATGAGCCTCATTTCGATGGGGCTGTCCCCGTGGGTTATGTCGGAGTCGGAGTCGGGGCCGTAAAAATCTCGGTAATTCAACCAAGCTGCCGGTAATGATGCAACGTGTACAATTGCGCAGATTTAGGGATGCTCCCAGAAAACCCAGGCAAACTATTGGCTGGATGTTAATAATTTATTGGCGGTGGCCATCGAAGCGGGCCACCTTGATTACTTTTCCTCTTCCAATTTTACAGAGTTCGTTTATTTCCGGGCCAAAGGTACACCGGGTTTCCTGACTTCATAGATTTTTTTAGATGCGAAAAAAGCGGCCACCCAGAAAGAAATTAAATTGGCAATTGCCGAGTTGTGGAGCAATCTCGTACCGGCTTTTCCGATACATATTCAATATTTGGGTAAATTTTGTTTGCGGATTTTGGCGATGACCAATCAACGAACTGATTAAATTTTTCCCCGGAACCACATGGGTACATATTTCATTCGCTTTTATTCCCATTTTTTTAATGAGCACACAATTCGGTTAGTTGAACAAAAAACACTAATTTTGAAATAATTCTGTTTTAATACGCAACTTTGTAGGCATTGTGAAGAAGTAATAGGGACTCTACAATTTAAATTCCTTTTTCCTACATTTATTCACGAGTAATTCGAGCAGTGTGTTTGTGTCGTTATCATGTTGGAAAGTAACGCTCAAATCTTTTTTAAATGCTCAACTGTAAACTATTATGTAAAATATAAATTTAGTTAGTTTTCATTTTACTAACAATCTGTTTACACATCCCAAAACCTTTGATATTTAATATATGTAATGTATCATATAAATATTCTGTTGCAAATTCGTATACCTACTGGTTCGTGATATCTGAGGAAATCTGTTGATCCTATCCGGAAATCTAATCAACTGTCCAAGATAGTTAATTTGAAAATCAATATCTTTATAGTGAAATCCATATATATGTATGTATGTATGTACTATATGTAGGTATGTATGATATATGTTACAATGTTAATTTTTATTAATTTTTAATTACAATGAAGTTTCCCTTAAAAAATTGGTAATGACCAACTATAGGTATCTTTTTTGGTTCTCATATGCCACGTTTTTCACCACTAAGAAACTCAGGCGAAATTCCCCTCACATCTAACTATCCTTTTACGACATTACCTACAGAAAAAGATGTATTTAGTAGTTTTGATGAGGTTACGTTCTCGGCCAGGAAATTAATCAGGAAATTGTGATACCATACGCTGATAAGGGTTGACAATGTTTCGCACAAAATTTGGACCCCCATTACAAATACCTTTTCAGCAAGCTTAAGTTTCATTTGGCCGGAAACTTTTTTCAATTTCAAATTCATCCTCTTAAAAGGCACCCACGTTACTTTGTGTACACGTTTGTTTATGTTCTTTTAGAAAATTCTAAAATATCTTTAACAAAAAGTTTTCTTAAAAAACTTTGTTGCACTCAATGGCAATTCATCAAGTCCTTAATGCTGAGTGGGGAAAAAAACGAAGGAGCAAATAGGAAAGTAATTTTCTTAAGTAATTTCACGGCTTGGATACTACTGCACCTCTTGTCTTCCAAGAACAAAACAAAAGCTTGTAAAAGGGCTGTAAAATTGAATTAGCAATGCCGGTGAGCTCCAATGAAAATTGTCAGTGAGGGACAATTTTTGCTCCTTTTTTATTATTGTGAGCATCTGGTACGGACGAAAAACATCGTAAAACTTGAAACAATTTAAGCCATCTTGATTTAGTAAATAATTACGGAGCAATTTGATCTTGAGTTGTACTATTATTTTAAATTTAAAAAGCTATTCTTTATGTAAATTTACCAGTATTTTAAAAGGTATTTCAATTGGGTAGTTAAAAGGTAGTGAAAATCCATCGAAGAATAAAGTATATTAATTTACTCATTTCCAAAGTTAACAATGGCCTCTCAAAACATAGATAAATATTTACAAAGGTATCCAAGAAAATACTTACACTAAATCGTAGAAAATAATAAAAAATTCTCGAATACTAGCTACTTCTCATAGCTGTATGAACAGGAAATTTACATCCATTGTTAAGTAATTTTTTCCATTAAAAACAAGTGAAATTTAATATATTTAATAATTTTTCAATAAAATAGCTTACTTTCTATTCTAAGAAAAGTATACTATCGAATTTTTATTTGATCATTTAAATAAAAATGTTTCTTACTTTTATTTTTTTGTTTAGAAGAAAAGTTGAGAGAGTCTGCATAATTGCTCTATCAAAAATCGCAGCTCTTTCACTAAAGAATAATACCTTACGATTCACTAATAACATCTTTAATAAACTTCTTCACACAAAACAGTCACAAAAAGTTAAAGGACAAATAAATGGTGATCTAACACAGGAGCAGAAAATAATCATTACTAGACTTCACGAGCACGTCGACGTCGAACGACGCAAAACTCTTCCATAAATTTTGTCATCCCATTGAATACGGTCGTAATCGCCCCGCACGGTAATATGTGGTGTAGAAATAGGTTTTTTTTTTCAAGCTTATTATCTTTTAACGCCATCACGGCATTATACGACTGGGATGAAGCTAGTCGAACGAGGTTCTGGAGGAAAACACGAAACAGTACGATAAATCTGCCAATTACACGCGAACTTACAGATAAAAGCAAACATACCCTGGCCCTCCACCTCCAGTGTGTCGCCACCCGAAAGAGGGTTCCCTTCAAAGGAAGGTTAACCTGAATTCGGTCCAAAAACGTGATATGCAAAGTGCTGTAGGTCGAAGTCATCATTAACGAACGGAGCCAAACACTATTGAGTTCGAGGGATTTAGGACGCGACAAAATAAATCTGGTAATTAGGGATGGGCCTTCTGTTACTAGCGAACTACTGAAATTCAAATCTCATTTAATCGGACTTAAAGAAGTTTAATTAAATGAGCGGAAGGATTTATGGCGATCGAAACGAAATTGCATTAGGTTTGGGACAGCTAGTTAACATCCCTAAATGGAGTAATTTGCAATGCAACTCGACTATTGCGAGGACGCTTCCTGATTCAGCTCAATGGTCCAATCTCTTCCGAGATTCGAATATGGGGATGGCTTTAGGGCAACTGCAACTGAACGAACGTAATAAAGGTCCCATCAGAAGCAGCATCCCTTAAATGCAATAATTCGGGAACAAAAACCGGATGAACCTTTCTTCCGTCCCTAACTCTAATAGTGGTGGAACTCATGCGCTAAGCTGAGCAGGAAATAGTTTTTGAGGACAATAATGGGGTTCCAAGAATGGATCCACCAAGAGAGATTTAAACAATCGGGAATGGCAACTGCTTTGAATAATGGCGACAACGTGAACTGAATTTCTTGAGGAAGCAAAACTCTTGGAGTAGTACTTACACTTCTGAACAGCACTTGATCTGCTCGTTTGCATTGATGAGATTACTTTAGATTAATATAAGTAGAGAATTGTCTCCGTTTTATTTTCAAAATGCTCTTTTAATTCAAATTGCATGTTTTTCTTTCGTATATGAGGCCATTAACATACTGTCTTTTCTAGACTGCATTTATACCGTACATATCCAAAACGTGTTAGTATTGAGTTTTTGAACGTATATCATCTACAATGGTCTAACATTTAGACCAAGAAACATTTATCAGTTTTTTAAAACACTATACTATGACAGTTTTGATCAGAATGTTATCAATACCGATTAAATGATTGATTTTTGAAGATCTGAAGCAGTCTGAATATGCTATGTGTATGTAGCTATAAAAGATTGAAACTTAGATTATTTTTTCTTACATTTGTTGAAATTTGAATTATAAAGTAAAACATAAGTATATAAACATTAAGTTAAATTAAAAAGCAAACTGTTCTGATTAAAATATCGTCAGCTACTTTGCATATAAATTTTGGCAAAATTCGTATCATTTTGGAAATATTTGAAATGTTGAAGTGAAGTTCTTTTTATAGCAAAAATTTAAGGTGGTGGACAATATCATGTAATTTATGGTACGATTTATTTCAAATTCGTTATGCAAAATGTAAGAAGAGTTTTGTTATTTTTGGACCGATTCGATGTAAAGTTCTTTGGGGGTTTTTAAAAGTTCCGAGCTGCTTTACAAATTTAGATTTAAGGCTAAAACTAAAATATTTTAAAGAACTAAATGTTCCAAATTCGAAATTGAGTTTTATTTGTTTTTTGCATCATATATGAATTTGATATTAGAATCGATCGTAGAATTGATATAGAGTGATCCACATGCAGAGGAGTGATCTTTAAAACTCTTTTGAGTATGTATTATTAAAAAAAATAGTAATAAATCTGTCCTTTTTCAACATCAAATGATTTCTATAGTCCCACACGTCACGTATGAAAAAAAAAATCGGTACAAAATGTAGTCAATGTGGTTTAATGACTTCTATTTGCAGGAACCTTTTTAATATGCTTTGCAATTAGCTTTCCGCCCACACGTTCTTGGAGGGCAGAAATCGGAAGATGCTCCTCCAGCACCAATTCAATCTTTGAGGATGAAACGAAGTAGCGCACAGCGGCAGTTCAAAACAAAGCCCTGCGCCAGGAATACTAATTTTTATTCCTCTGAGCAGTGCGACGAATGTTCGGTGTAGCAGCACAAAGGCGCGGCGCGATGCGGCGGCGGTGCTGAAGACTTTTCCCGTCGAAATAAATCACGTACGCGAGTATTGAAGGACGGCCAAGTCAAGCTTACTTTTCACTTACTGAGGAGTGGACCGGCCCTGAGGCTCCCTTGGCCTCCCTTGGCCTCCTCGGGAGGAATCGCCCACTCAGGGCAAATTGGGATTTATGGATATCTGCGAGGAGATTTCCATTTAAAAATGAAGACAACGCTTTTAAAGGCTTATTCATAAGCGTCCCGAGTGGGCGGCTCCACGACCGTCTGAATCTGAATCTGAATACAGCCGCGCGCTCTGAATGGGAAAAAATGAAATCGGCTCGGTGAGTTTTTATTTGCGGCGCAAATTCGACCGAACACTAAGCAGGAAATTGAAGGCAATGCGAATTTCCCACTCCTTTTAGAACGAAAATCTGTGGTGTCTGGTTATGATGCTTTCGGCGCAATTGATTTATACATATTTTAAAATTTCACCGAAGGAGGCTTACCTAAGCATAATGAATTGAGTAAGGGTATGGTACAATTTAAAGCCCAAACCAAAAGCTTAAAATAGGCCATTTATGATAAAAAGCAAACCTACATACGTTCATACATATTATTATATTTACACATATGGGTTAGCACAAATACGCACAAGAGTTAGTTTAAAACGCCTACTTCTTTCTATTCATTTCCCAAAAACTGTTGACCCGAATTCAGAAAAATTATATTTAAGATTCATTTAATCTACCAATCTCAATTTAAACTAATTAGCTGATATTCGTTAGCACTTAAATCAACATACATACCTACATAACAACATAACATAGAATGTGGTTAATTCTTTTAAAAAAAAAGCATATGTATATCATTCTATTGTATTAAAATAGAATTTGGTAAGTGAAATAAATGAGAAACAATTATTCATACTCAGATGTCTCATTTACTCAAAGGCTTCGTACGTTTTGTTGCTAAATTTGAAACTGAGACGATATAAAATTCATATCACAGTGGCATACATAGTAACAACAGTGAAACCATTTCTTTGCTCATGCTTGGAAAATCATTTTTTATCCGACTACGAAAAAGAGGGTTTATGCTTATGATTTTAACAGTCTATGTATGCTTTGTTTCATCTGTTACCTCGTAGCTCCTATATTAATGGCCCAATTTATGAAAATCAGGTATCATCACATTTGTGTAGATCTCCGGAGTAACATAAGCAATGCATTTTCTGTTTTTTTAATTTGTACCTAAATATTAATAAATCATACAAAACCTTGATGAATTTTGCTTGGCTAGCAACTATAATGAGCCATCAGATGAGGTGTCAATTACCTATTTATTTTTTAAATTACTTAATAATTTTTTTTCTATCCGAATCCTCTTCGAAGAGGAGGATAGCCTTACTATATGTAATTTTTTTTAAAAGAGCACTTAGAATTCAAAACTAGAATCTCTAAGACGCAGTATTCAATTATTTATAAAGCATGTTTATTCAACATTAAATCTGCAACGGCAAACTGTTGAAAGAATGATTAAAAATAATTGCAAGTCGTTAAATTAGAATTAGGCATTTTCTTTATACGAAGGGTTTCGCTATTATAAACAACTGAAATTAAGAGTCGTGTGGCTTTTACTATATAATTTACCACCATGGTATTGTTTAACCGAAATTCTTGTGCTTTTGTTTCTTAGAAATTCTCGGTAATTCCACGCAAAATTCGGGATAAGCCCTGTTCACAAGCCATTAATAACAAATGGGATTTTGAGTGTTCAATAAAAGTTTTGCGTTTATAAGTAACTTCGTGACGGTTAACGTGCGGTGAAAGTAATTCCGTAAAATGGAGATGTTTAGGACTTTTCGTACCGCACAGAAAATAAGACCAAGTACCTCGAGGGCCTTAGTAGGTTAATATATTTTCCCATTTTGTTGCACGTCCACCACGAGTCAGGGAAAACACCCCCATAAACTTAGCATACCGGGGGTGTTGTGGATCGGGAAACTTTTACTACTCAATTTCGAAAACAACTCCCCCGGAATAATGTCAAATAAAACAAAAACTTTCGGCCTCGAAAGGCTCCCAGTCAGCAGTTTGGAGCGCATTCAAGTTACTTCAAAACATCCCATAAATTACCCGATGTGAAATCCGCTCGAAAAGTCGATATTCGTCTTCGACTCCGACGACAATCTCCTTAGCGGAAGATGAAGAAAAACGCCCGTTTGGCTTTCGAAGACTTCTCCGCAGCTCGCATAGAGGACGCGCCGTTCGGGACAAGGGGCGATAGATTGTTATTCACGACACATCGCAGGATGCTGGACAATTCTATTTCCTATCCCAAGATAAATTATCACTGCGGGAAATTTCCGTCAAGATATCGCCGATCAAGTCAACGTGAAGGCATAGTCCCAGAGCCCCAGGGAGGCCTTTATGGTACCAGGCGATTTTTTCCATTTCATCTTAACACTTTGATAAATTAAAGGGACTGATTTGGCCGCACGTGATTTGGAAGCAACTGAAATAAATTTTTATTAATTTGCCTCCGGCCCCGCACGAAACGACCTTCAATTAGATATATTATTATATTATTTAGATATAAATGTATGTGAATATGTTCACTGATACACTGAGAGAAAAACGTATGTAAAGTTGTTTCAAAACCCAACCATAAATTGCTACCCAATGATGAAAAATTTAGACAAAGCTTACAGGCAAAACTTTGGTTAGTTAGTTAGAACTATAGCTAAAAATTTCAGTGGATTACTTAAAAATCCTACTATACATTATTAAGCATTGGTATATAAAGTCTAGGTGAACTAATTAAAAACTTCGGTAAACAACCGAAAATCATCAGGACAAAAACATACAGAAAAAAAAAATTTATATATTATTTTTTATATAATAATTTAATATAAAATTTGAAAATTTTAAGGAAGGACAGTGCTCTCGCTTTTCCAGTCTTGATTCAAAAAAAAATAATAATAAAGACTTTAAGTATACATTTTTGTGAAATATCGTATCAAAAAGTTATGAAAGAATCATACAATTTCGAAGACATTTTATCTAAACCATATGTACTAAGGCAAATTATCAAAGTTTTTTTTTATGTAATTTGCTCAATCTAGAAACTGGTACAACTAAGAACAGGGGCAAATTTTACCTTACATACAAAATATTTTACCCAAGCAATTTTAGATAATTTTACAATAATTTTTCTCTCGGATGTTATACACTCTTCGAAGAAGGCACTTTGTGTTCAGTGCTGCACACTTTATCGCCCTCGGCCATAAAAAGAAGCGCAACAAATATCTTCAGATCGTATAAAACGTGTGCATCGATTATATTATGGGAAATATGAAGACGTCGTAAACTTGAGAAAATTTCCTTGTTTGAACAGGAAGGAGCAACAATGGCGAGATAGCGCACTCCGCCATTGTGCAGCACGTAGACCCTCGACGGAGCTCGGAGGCGGCTTGATGTTGATTTTATTGCCGAAAGCTATTAATGAAAGACAGCGATTTTAAGCCATCGAGTCCTGTCAATGCCGAGGAAAATTTTATTGCTCAACAAACATGGCAAGCATATTGATGGCGCCGGGACGCAAGATTGTGTGCACAGTATTTGTTCGGGCGGATGCAGTGTGCCCCGTCAGTCTTAAGAGTTCCGACGAAGGCTGGGGAACAATTAGATTTGCGCTGTCGAAAGGCAGAGTGATGAAGGACTCTTATTAGAACTCGTCTGATTGCGCGATTCCACGTCTGTACAATGTAACCAAATATTTACAAGTCGGAACAAAAGACGATATGATACACAAACTGAAGATTGTGCAATGTCCTTGAAATCAATTCTGCTGCATTGTGCACATCCTCATCTTTTTTATTGCATTTTATTCCTCACCGATATATGTTCCATTTTGTACAACAAGAATACAACCAAAATTGAAAACTAAAATTCCAACATGTGATACTACTTTTATTTTAAACCTCTAGTTCGCTTATTGTAGATTATATTTCAAATGGAAAAATTTACTTGCACCTAATGTTCTCAAAAACAAATTCTCGGATGATAACATTGTAACAATACATAAAAATTCTGTTTTACAGTTGAAATGAATAAATTGTTCATTATTTTAAAGGTTATTATGTCAAAAATTGCAAAACATAAAATATAATCAAGGGCATGAGGTGATCATAGTTCCTGAAAGAAATGAAAAATTCTCTAAGGTATAGTTGATTCAAGGAGAATTGTGGCAAAGTAAAATAATGCAAAAATTTTGTAAACTTAAGGATCAAGTGTCCCTGAAGTCTCAATGGTTCCTTCACCTCTACTAAAGAACAAAAAGATAAAAAAAAAACTTGAAGAGTTATAAGCTTCATAGAAACCGTCAAATTAATTTTAATTAAAAACAAAACTTTGACCAGATAATGTTACCAAATAAAAACAGGAAACTTGAAATTTAAAAAAACAATTTTCGAGTTTAGACACAAGAATAGCCAGTCATGAATTTTATAATATCTAAGCCATAAATCATAATAACTGTAAAAACTTCAATTGCATTTTTCATGCAAAATGAGTTTTTAGAAAAATTGATTAAAGTTTGTTCACTGAATGATTTTCTCTTTTTCCCAAAAAAAAAAAAAAAAAAAATCGAAAAAATAACCATTTTATTCTGGAGCATATGCACCATATTTCCCTGCATCTACCAAAGGAATAGCTGCTGCAACTCTTCCCTATGGGACACAGTGTAATTACAAAACCGTTTCGTCGAAATATTCGATTTTTTCCAATTTATTGATAATCGTTTAGCTCGTTTCCGATGAATGAGAAACATTCCTTTGCGTCTTGTTAAAAACGCAGAGAAAAATGTTGTTTTTCAAATCGCAGGGATTTTTGCAGAACGAAAAGGATTCAATCCGTCCATGCAGAGGGTCCTTTTTGCGCAAGCATTAATTGCAAAACTTGACCAAGGTCGGAGAAGAGCCCTCTGTCAGGAAAAGGAAAACGTTATCTGATACCTTTTCCGAAATTTTTTGCATTCCGAACATAAACTAGGATATACCCATGGAGGTACAGGTATGTTACCTTGCATATGGGAAGAAAAATGTTAAGGGGTGCAATCCGGCAACTTATATCAAGTCCATTCCATGCCGCAACTCCGGGCCCCACACAGCTTAGAGCCGGAGCCCCACCGGCCAATCGAACGACCCACGTAGGGGGGCACATCAGACCGACCTAGTTCTAATAGCTGAGCCCCGAAGAGTTATGGGTTGCTGGTCCCTGAACTACACTAAGTCATATCGGCAACTAAAAGTGCTCCTTCGTTTGCATGTATAATCTCGTTTGGGCTGCAGTATAGATTGCATAAGGTTCGTACCCCAAAGTCGGTGGAGCCGTGGAAAAAAGTATGGGAATGTGGGCTAGCTGGGGAATATGATAAATTAGAACTTGTAAAAAAGGGAATTTTCGAAGGTAAGACGGTCATAAATGGCCAGATCCCAGCGATCGTGACAGCCGGCCTTAATTATTGTCCGCTCAAAATGAGGTCAAGCCGAGGAATTTTCTTCTATCGAACCTTTACGTATCCCCAACTCAACCCTGCATTCCCTCTGGAACGTCTGCGATAAACGGCTGGAATTTACGTTATTAGTTTCGTATGGCTACATTTATTGGGGTTGCCCAATTAGTTTCCATTACCTGTTGGGCATTTTTCCTTTCCGTAATTTCTTTTTTTATTAAGCGAAAAAATCGTAATCGTAATATACTCAATAGGAGGTTACAATGTTCAAAAGTCAGAAGTTCTCACTGTCTTCTCATGAAGAATTTTTATAACTTTTAAAAAGCACTATTTTAATTACAAAATTAATTCGTTATATCTATGAATAACATAATTTTAGATTAATTCACTATGCATTGGATATGAAAATATCTTCCTCCATTTGCTTTTGCAATTGAGCGAGGGTGTGAAAGGAACGAGATATTTTAAGTTCTTCTGTTTATTATTATTATGTTTTCCGAGGATAACCGTCCATTTGCCTGCCTGCAAATGTCCGACACATCGTTTGCTCGACAACCTTTTGCCCGGCCCGGAAGCTATTTTCCCAACAATTGCGCTCAGACTCTCTATTTAAAACACAATACCTACATATTTCGAAAGGAAAATATTTAGTATAATAGGAATTTTTTTAAAGGAAAATATTTAGTCAATAGACATTTTGTAAAAGGAAAATTATCGATTTTTGTAAAAGGAAAATTATCGAGCTAATTGTTATCGGGTTTGTCGAGTATTTGCAATCGGGCAAATGGACGGTTACCTTTTTTGAGTTATTAACTCTCTCACCTACCACGCAATCAATGACGTAAAGGAAAATTTAGGCATCGACCAGTAATTTAAAAATGACATTAGGTGCAATATTACAGTTGAACACTAAGAATCTATCAGAAGGTGTTATCCAAACTTAAATAAAATATAATTGTACACTAGTCGGCAGATGAATACCCTAGTGAGCTGGCCGCGCGCCATCATTATAATTCCAAACATTGATTAACCTTGCTCCTATTGAAACTCGAGTAAATTCCGCTTAATCAAATTTGGTCTGGCGTCGTGGCTTCCCCGCCTCCAATTGCAGCACAGCTACTGCAGAAAATGCTTTCGAGTTAGCTACTGTTGAGTTATGGGAAATTGGATTTACCCATCCCCCGGGACCGCTCCCATGAATTATGTAAATTACTTTAACATCCCCCTTGGATGTTGGAATTAACTATTAACTCTCTAATTGCTCTGAATTGCATTCATCAAGCCTATTAGTTTCCGGGCTTTGTCTCTTCGGAGCCGAATTAACATGAGTGCAAATTTTCCCGAAAGTACATATCCTATTCATTTCGAAATTATTTTAATCGAAATCTTCTAAATCACTATATTTTATACAAAAGACATCGACTCAAAGCGGTTCTGAAAGTATGTCGACCTTTCCCAATAACGTAAAATCCTCTGGTGCTCTGCGTCTACTTAATTCTATGAGAATAGCGACGTTATCCCACTTGGGGCTTAGCTGCACACGCGTCTTTATAATGCTTGACAGCACATTTATTAAATAATCATTTGATAAAAGGCCTGAGAGGAATACGTGGAGCTACACGTGCTTCCACTGAAAGGGACCAAGTCACCACAAGAATAAAGGACCCAAAAATGGAAAAAATTACGATTATACAATAATTGGTAAGCATCTGGTGAGTCATACACGTGTACTAAAACCTCCTAAATGTGGTTTCTAAACACACACGTTTATAGGAATATAAAATTAAGGATCTATTTTGAAGTAAGCCAAGGAAAGATTCAACTTAAGTATAAAAAGCTTTTAAAAGCAAAATTCAAAATTAAAAGTCAAAATTTGTCATTTCAGCTTTGGCAGAACATTGCAATTTATTGAATTTTGTTCGTGTTCGTATTTAGTATGTACATTCCAAAATTTTGTGATTTTCTTTTTAAAAATATTCTATAGCGTATTATTATCTACTTTGGCTTGTGAATTACTGATAGAAATAACACAAAGGACACTTTATACCATTAATTTTTAATTAATTTAATGTAATGTAATTGGTTAATTAAAAATATTAATATTTCACTTTTGAAATTTTCAAAAAAAGGCTACAATTTTGTATTGAAAAATCCGATTGATATCATTGATACCTCGATGGATCAATGATTTCAAATAAGTATTTACCTTTACATATATGTATCTTCCTTCCCATCCGGAAACCACAACGAAACCCAATAATTTTTTTCCAATACTCCACATAACCTTGTTTAACCAATTAAGTATGCGAAATAATCGATTGACTTGAATTTTTAAGTTTCTAATGAAAATTAAATTGCGCATCGATTCTCAAATATTTATGACATGACTACTTAATGCTCATTGGCCCTCGATGCAACACCGAACCACCCCTTTCTGGTACATCAAAACTCATGTGACGCTCCTTGCCCGCTCTTCTGCCCTAAATCCATCTGTCCATCTGACCCGAGTTTAATTATTTGTACGTTTGCCATTTCAGTGCCGAAAGTCGGTTGCAGACAATTGATGGAGTCGTGCACTTGTCACTGTCATCGCCATCGTCATCTGAAACTGACGTAATTTGTGTACTCTGGGTAATACAAAGAATTTTTGTTAGCTGGAAAATTACACGGTCGAGTAAAAATTATTTTCTTCGACATTGGAATTGTTTGTTTCTTCGTCAGTTTCTGTCAAGTCCAGCCTTTGGTTACTTGTTGATGGGACTTAATTAGAACAAGTTTGAATAAAAAGAAAGGGTAAGAAATATGAAATGAGCTTCTTAATTATTACAGCTTCTTGGAATCGAAGTTATTGGAAAAGTTTCTTTGTAAGAAAATAAAAATAATTTTTTATTATGTCTTTTTGATGTTAAGAAATAAGAAGCCAAGTCTTGGAGCAATTTCTCATTTCAAAGGGCTTTTCAAGAATTTCTTATTGATGCACTCAAATAGTGTTGAAAAATTTGCAAAAGGTTAGATTGGTTGCGTGTTTAAAAAGAATTATGGTACAAAAGCATGATCGCATTTTAAAATTGCCTCACAGTACATAATCACTTCATTAATTTATGTTATTTCATGGCACAATTCCTTCTCCTGCATACGGTGCAGCACGTCGACTGCATAAATAAGAAATTCTCACCAAGAAATCATAGTGGCAAGGGAATTTTAAAAGTGCATCCGGCCGCTATAAGACCAAGAGGAAAGTGCTGGGAGCACGTATCGCAACTATGCAATGCCTGCTGCTTCGCAATTTTGATAATAACTTTGCAAAATTTAGTCAAACTATTAAATTAATTTGCTGCTCCGTAAAGGAAGCCGGTCTGATGATGATTATTTTCTATATTTGTAACAGAAATTCTTGAATTCTGCTGGCACATAACATTAAATTAGTTAACTTCAAAAAAGCGGATTTAATCACATAGGCCAAAAATGTTCTATCAAAATGTTGAATCAAAATTGAATTATTTTAAGGTTATGACGGAATTTCAATCAATTTTTCCTATAAGGACTTTCACTTCAAAAACGCGGCTCGAGCGCTTTTTAAACATTTTCAGAATCAGTCCTCAGAAAGAAATGATTTTCAAATACACGAAATTCTAAAGCAAACACAATCTAGGAATTAGTGACTATGGCGAAAAAGCATCAGTAGTTTGTCGGGCAAGGGGATGCATTTGGGGATGCATTTGGAGATGCAATTTACCTCGAAATTATTTGCTCAGGATTTAATTAAAGGACGAGAAAATGGGGCCGACGCATAAAGTTGTCTTCGGGGGCTCACTTGATGGGGCTGATGGAGCTTTGCCAGCGACTGTACAAATATTTATGGCCTTTTGTCCTTGCGTTGTTGCGCAAAACAGCGCTTTTAATTATCCTGTAATGCACGAGTTCTACTCAAAATCAGTCACGCAAGCCTAATCTCGATTTTCATGTGGAGAACGCAATTAAACTTAGATTAATGCTCGAATTAATGAGAAGTGCTTTTTTGCTTGTCGTTTGACTATTTTGATTTTGTTCGGGTTACTGCTCCCCAATGAGCTTCTCTATTGTAAATTAGGTGGCTCAGAAAATTTCCATCTTTCCCAGGGCATCTACATACATATAAAAACCATCACTGTATGCCAAGGTAAGGGATGAAATAAAAAAATTTTTTTTGATTAAGGTGGGAATTGCAACCTTGGGACCAGAAGCAACCAGGAACTACTACAGGGAAATCGATTTTATTATTCAGAATCATGACGCTCTGAAGCACTGAGCACTTTCCTGAAGTGTAACGCCTGGATGAGTTTGAATTTAGCTTGGCTACTTCAGATGTTTTCGTAAAATTACTGGGCGTGAAGGGACGTTGGTGCTTCCAACCTAACAGATTACCTTTTTACCCAAAGGTGTATGACAGTCTTCATCCCAAATGACTGTTCGGCAAGTGGTTCAGTAATAACACGGCATATTAAAACACTCAAAAAGCTGCCTAATTAAAAACTGATTAAACTATAATACTTTTAATGTTATTATAAAACGCAGGAACGACTTTTTTCTTATTTGAGCTATTAATATATTGTCCCATTAGTTGCGTATGAATAAGTAAAAATAAAAATGAATGTGTTTCTCTTCCTACAAAAACAAGAACCCTCACAAATAATAAATGAGTCCCGCAGTAATGGGTAATAAAATAGCACCAGTGCAGGCCCTCGAAAAAGGTCCATGAAGATAAATTTTGAGGCAATAGAATAAAACCTTTCTCCGTAATAATATGATAAAATCTAGAATGAATAGTTTTTCAAGATTAGCAAAAGCTACGAATCAAGTTTTACGGATTACTTTACATTGGCTACAGTTCAAGCTTTCATTTCAAAAGTGCAAATATAAATCGAAGTTCTTCACTTTGTTATTCTCTTTTTTCATAAAGGAAGGTGTAGGTGTTACAAAAACCGTTGAAATACATGCATGAATATTTCTGATTATGTTTTTTGAATGTAAAATTAAATTGATTCACTCAAAATATTAAATATTGTGAAGTTTATTAAAAAACTTATTAATAACGAGAAACTCTCATACTTTCACCAACCTTTGAAAGTTTTGAAACTATTCTGGTTACATATTCTTAAGATGTTATATCAACATTTTATGAAGAAATAAGAAATAAATATATTAAGGAAGGTATCTACCACCGTAATGGGTTAAAGACGAAAACATGAGTTGACAAATTCGGTCTAATCATATTTACTTTCCAAAGTTGCAAAATTTTGTGTCAAAGCAGTTCAACTTTCGTTTTCCTTACTTCCACTACGCCTGAGGAGTTGCGATACTGAATGTACTAAGTTTCGTTAAAAGAAAAAAATGCCTTTCCTTGTTCCAACAATAAGTCAAGTTTAAGAAAACACTTAAACCCTTCCCCGATATAACCGTCTTGTTTACAGAAGCTTTTGTGCTAACAGCAGTTACATAAAGCACTTTCTTTAGCGGCTCTGTGCTTGTTCAACGGCAACGAACGCAGCAGCACAAGACCTCGCTGTAACAGCTATAACTTTTAGGCCAAATAAACAACAACAGAAAAATTTCATGTTATTAAATTCTATAATATCAAAGTTTCCTTAAAAAAACAAAAAAAAAATATGAATAAAAAGGAGCACAAAAACTCCCCAAAAATGCCTTTCTATGCCGCTCGTCCGCCGGCGGTGGCTTTTAAAGTGCGGTGGGCTAAAAGCAACGCATAAATCTTCGGATGTTCTCTTCAAGTTGTTTACTTGGCGGTAAAAACGCAAACAAAAAAGGAATGCTCTTTCTTCATCCTAGAAGACGTTCTTCTTGTACTTGAAGAAGTTTTGGCCCACCCCCGCTCATATGCCGGGTTTTGCGCTATTGCTAGTCATCAATGGGGCCGCGCGGATGATGACAACCGGGTGGCAGCCATCATCCGGGGCGGGGGGTAGGAGTAACGTGTGCGGAGATAAACGCTATTCAACTTGTTGGCAATTGCCTTTTTCCGCTGACAAGGAACGTCGGCAAGGACATCTTGATACAAAGCAACATCCACAAGCATTCTGCACCTAAAGGGAAGATGCACAAAGGAGCCCTCCTCCACAGCCACTATCCGTCGCGTCTATGGCTGTTCAACTCCTGAACATCTACTCCAAGATAAATTTTGTGTGAAGACAACAGGAGGCAGGTAAACATTCGGCTGGGTGGGCGTTCCGACGCGATAAAAATCGATAGCCTGCGGGGTACTCGGGTGTCATGCCGGGCCACCAGCGCTCCACCAGCGCTCCACCAGCGCCCCATCAGCGCCCCACCAACTCCACCAACTCCACCAGCTCCTCCAGCCCAACCAGCCCCAGCTAAGCGTTATTAGCCGGGAGAGTGGAAACCCCTGTAAGGTTCTATGAAATATTATTTGCAGGGTTTAGCCGGATACGGGGGATTAGGCGCGGTATTGCCTTGTTGCCACTGTTCCGAAAGAACGGGCCGGCCAGGAACACTGAAGATTCCTGATAACAAATAGATAGCAGCCTTCGGCGACGGAGACGTAATGGTGATTTATTGGGCCCAGTGTGCACCTCCTCGGCTGGTTACATGTATGTGGTGCAATTTATCAAGGAATTAAAAATAAACACCACCGACCACTGCGTGCACATTCACGTGCCTAACCCTTCTAATTATTTAGTCCCTCCGCGATTAATTAATTTGTTGAATGCAACCAATATGTACCTAATTATTTTTTTTTCGATGAACACTAAATTTTCAAAAATGTACGATCATATAAATCTAATTATGTTACATAGGAAACATGCTGTCTCCGAATACATATTTATATGTAAGATGTTATATAAATTTTCACGTATTTAACAACATTTAATTTCATTTTAAAACTACACTACTACTACGATATGTAGGATCGCTATTTCAACAATAGTAGCCAATTAGCCTATGCCTAAATGTAGTTTTAGTTGTATATAGTCGTCTTAAAAACCTTGAGATCAGAATAAAGCCTACATTATTCAAGTATTTCGAATGAGATCTCAAGTTTGAGCTTCACGAATTTTAATAAAATCTTGAAAAGTTAATTAGGATTTAAAATATAAATACTAATATACGAAATAATACCTAACAAATAAATTTGTCGAACGGTTGGACTTTTATTGCAAGTAGTATAATTGTTTCCATATTTTTTTATTTTATCATTTTCTTCCTCAAAAACGTTTGAAAGGAACGAATTAAAGACAAAATATGTTTTTCAATTAACAGTCACTTTTGTGACAAGCACACTTTTGTTGCGGCAAATCGAAGTAAAGTAAAATGTTCCTTATTGTCATAGCAGTTGAACTCGACAAATTTTATTCGCCATTATAGATTTGCCATATCTAATTTCTAAATTTTGATAGTAGATTCACAATCAGTAAACCTAAAAGTACCCGTAGTATTAATTTTCCATAACCTTTCTAATTATTTACGTTCCATTATCAATTCATTCGTTGAATACACACGATAATTGATTTTCCTGGGCACAGAAGATGAAAAATAAAAATTAAATACAGGATCGTAAATCATAAACCAAATTAGTTTCACCGGAAACCACAGAATCCTCAACAGAAGCCCGAGGTCACAAACTGGAGCGGCAATTTTCAATTTGAGGCGATTCCGACACTCCTGGCGCCGTGTTATTGATTGGCAGCATTCACCAGGACAAATCTGCTGCCAGGAACAGGTGAATACCATCACTATCCCTGAAAATTGATTTATTTCTTTATAATCGTAATTACGGGTGGCCAGTTCTTCCACTAATACATCAGGTCAGGATGTGATTTGTGCGATTTGTGCGATTTGTTCGCCCACAACCCCTTGAAGCTCTACGGACGTGAGGATATTGGGAGTCTCGATTTATGGCGGGAACATAAATTTCTTAAAATGTTTCTCGTAGGAACGAGAAATTCCAACTTACTTGCTAAGCAACAATTAAAGGACCCTTTACCCCGATCCCTTTACAGACTGAGCAGCATTGCTAGAATCCGGCCATAAATTATTGATCGAAATAATTTTCGGATTTGCTTTATGGCGCCCCAAGTCCTGCCGTCTAATTCTGGACGGGTTGGCCGAAGGAGCTACGGCTTAAGACGATTTGCGACTTTGACTAGCTTTAAGTTTTCGCTATCGTAGTCAGGCCCCGTAGACTCATTACAACTTGTATGGAGCCCTGTTTGCTGTCGTCCTCCGTTGTGTTTGAATTTCTTAATTGGATTTCACATCCGAAAATTGTGGCATCCTCCGAAGGCGGGAGCGGGAAGGACTGACTACCAATTTCTGTTTTAGAGGAATTTGCAAATGAACTGCCGCGGGATCTTTATTCAAGCATACTGAACCCGTGTAGCCGCTGAAAGTTTCTTGTTTTCCTTCGAGAGCATCCCAAAAAATATGGCGGCGTTCTGTTTGCTTGTCTACCCCGCTTATCAGCACGACTATCAGAGGTGACGCTAAATACTTACGCCTCTGTTATTTACTTCACAAGCGTTGTATATTTAATTATTTATATTCGTACTGGGTGGATAAAGGAATTAATTTAGAACTTCTATCACCAAATCTTTTTTGAACTTTTCATTCGTTCCATGAAACTAACAAACCTGTTACAAACCTTATGAATATACCATTTGATGAAACATAGAAACATAGAAATTATTTCAAGCTGCGACGGACGTAGCTGGTAATCTCGTGAATTTAAGAGTTTTAATACTCACCTTTTCATAAACATTCTATAGCTACCAATTTTTTATTGAACTATGGGTATATTACCTGGAAAAAAAGAAAAAGCAGAAATTAATAAGATTTTCATTCTTATTTATTGCTGTAAATTCTCGCTGAATATACGTTCATTGCATTTTTAATACTAGCGAAAAAGTTTGAATCCAAAATGTTTGAAATCGATGCAACCATTCGAAGATGGTACAAAAATATATATTTTAATTTTTAAATATTTTTTTCTTTTAATATAAAACTGTTTTAATCTGCAGTCTCATAATTATTATCATATAATATTCCTGCGTTCTATTTTCTGAGATCCGAAAATACCCGTTCGTAATGAGACAAGAGGAAAAAGTTAAACGAATTTTATTCAAATTGCCAGGAAAATTGAAAATGCCAGTCTTTGAATATTCCTCAAAGTTATGAAAAATTGTTTAATTTTGCTTTTACAAAAATCTTCTATTACTATTAGGAAGTGTGAGTCACAAAGAAGATTTTTCCGCAACTCATAATTGGAAAAAGTGAGGTATTCTTTCCTCCAGCACTAATTACATTACTTTTCATTATGCTCTTAAAGCTTTGTGGGAAGTATGGTCGCTATAGCTGCCAAGGTCATCTTCTTAATGAACTTCATTAGCTAACAATAATTAGTTTCCCTTGACATTAAAGTTCCTACCTTCACACGTAAGAAGGAGGCAACAAATAGCTATTAATTTTGCTTTTAAAGGTAAAGATGTTGCAAGTATCTATTAGTCTCTGTAGGAGAAACTTTTGTTGATGATGATGGCATTTCACACACACAATAAAATAATAATAACTACATAAAATGTCAATACTACAATATTTTAAAATTCTTTAAAAGAGAAGGATGGGTATATTTAATTAAAAGTACCTGGAGGGCATATTAAGAAAACTTCAGATAGCTCAAATTCTAAATTCGTGTTGTTACTACCTAATATTACACCTATTTTACTAAATAGAACGAAAATACAAAATTTCGTTGAAAATAAGCCTATGTTAAAAAATATTTAATATTATAATAACCTTGCATATACGTTTAAAAGGCAATAAAAAAAAGGGGTCAGTAATCTACTTAAAACCCACAATTTTACATAAAGCAATCGATCGAACTTGCATATCATTGTGCTTAATAACTATTTTATCTGTTGTTTCCACGATAAAAACTTACTCGAGCGTTCTATTCTAAGTAACTAAGTAAATTTAATTCATGGTACGCTCGCGGTTGCATTCAATAGAAATTAGCGACCGACGAGCGATAACAAAAAATGGGCGTAAACATTTGTCACCACTTTATCTAGAGCTTTTTATGGTAACTAATGTAAACGAACTGATAAAGCACTAAAAGAGCATTGAGAAAGCATAAAAGGAATTTTTGCTGGTTTATTTTTCAGTTCTTTAAATAAACTGGTCAACAGCAAGGTTTTTGCTGGTCGGTATTTTTAGAATTTTACTTTGAGTAAGAATATAAGCTGAACTCAATTAAAGGGTAGATTCTTTCAATCAAAACAGTATTTTTTGTTTCTTGTAAGAACCACAATTTTTAAATTCTACCACCCTATTATATAATCGATTCCGTTGAAAACCCCGCCGAAAAAAATAATTTTATATACTCTTTTTCTGTACCATGCGTATACCAGACTAGCATACAGATTTTAAAAAAAAATTAGATTTTGCTGATTACAATTGAGATAGACGTGCTGAAAATTGCGGGTTAAGCAGACACACCCTGTACTTTTCTCCCGGGAGAAAGGATTTAGAAAGAGCTTTTCCTATGGATTAATATGAATAAAATGTTGCACATTTATCAATGTTTCCAACTGCTATTTCACTAGAATTTAAGATATAATTGTGAATCGCTTACCCAATATATCAAATCAATTGATTGATGGCTTTCCCTGCATTTGTGTGTACAAAATGCGATAGAGGACGACATAGAAGCGGAAATTAATAACAGTGCGTTTATTACTTGCAAAGTTCAAACATTAGTTTTGGTGCAAAATATGGTAGAGCTGATAACGGACGATGTACAGCCGTCCTTCAAATATCATGCTATCTAGTCATAAGCTTAAAGGGGTAACGTTCTCCGACCTCCCTTGCAGAATAATCTTTTAATAGCAACATATGGCGTATGTCGTTAAATTGATGTTTTTCTCTAGAAATTTGAAAGTATCATGCCTAGCCCGATATCGATTACTTGTTAGTTCTGGAAAATTACACAACACGCCCGATTACGTAAAGCTGCCAAACCGAAAACTGTCCTTGAGCAGCATCCAGGCATTGTGCCAACGAAAGTGAAAATACATCTATATGGTAGGAAATTTTCCGAATTTTGGCACGATATAAGTTTAATACTGCATACGCCATATGTAACTCCCATATCCACACCCAGTCGATGCAATTTCCCATTTCCGTTTCGTATAAACTGCTAAATTGAATCAAATATTTCTATGCAATTCGCGACTCATATAGTCGCATTATTGCATCGCACGGATAAAAAGGAGCCTGGAGGAAGACGAAACGCCTTTACGGAGGTAATCGTCTTTGGGAAAAATGAAAATAGTGTTTTCATCATCGATTAATGATTATCCAACGAAACATACCTACTGAGTGCAATTTTTGCAATATTCTAAGCTGCTTATCGGCGCATTGTTTCAATTTTCAATATTATGAAAAAAGAAACCTCTGAGCTGATGGGGACAACATAGGGGAGGGATTAGGCTTTCAAATAATGTCACCCGATGGTGGAATGCAGACTTTATTAAGTTCGCCTTTGTTCCCGGAATGGGTCCTCCATGAACAATAAATAACCTGAGCACATCAGCTCCAGGACTTCGGAAGATTTAGCAAACATTTCTTCAAGTCTTCCTTTTTCTAGCCTGTTGCCGACGAATGTCCTCGTCAACTTTCTGGGCGAAGGCGGCGGGGAGCTCAAGCGCAAACATATTGAGTCCTGGCTTGATCCGCTTTTGTTCCTTATTCCGCCGGGATTTCGCCCTCCGTCGAAGGAGCTCTGCGGTTATCGCAGGAGTCCTTCATTAACCCAGAATTGATTGAATTATGCCTCGAGATTGGTTCACTGTGTGCCTGGCAGGACTTTATCTAATGCCAGACCCGGCGTGTGACCACAGAACTCCTCCGATGGCGAATCGACGGCTGCTGGGACCAGAAGGAAGCCTTCAATTACGTTTTATGTCCAGAGATTGATTATCGGTTGTCACTTAAAATCTTCGGATGATTTCATTTCGATGCTCGAATGCGTTTCAAGAAGGTTTTTCGCTCATCCGGTGCAGCGCACTGTTGCTTTCGACCGGCTGAGAGTCCTCTTAAGACGTCCATTGAAATGCAGATTGCCTTTAAATTACATTTTCTACACTTTCTTTGTATGGCGCGCTACCCTGCGTTTTTCCACTTTGCCACCAGGATGCCTGTTGATATAAACGAAATTAGATTTCCACTCAAGCGTCCGATGATCGAACCACATTTTTATCGATTCTTGCTTTTTGTTAAAAATAACTATTTTTGTTGGGAAAAACGGGAAAAAATTTATATGAACCTTTTTATGACACTTTTCTGTCGCATTTACATTTTCGCACAATCCAAAAAAAAAATTATTTTCAAAGACAAATAGCTTATACGATATATTGACTGCGACAAGCACGCATTTGTCGTTTAAAATTATTATTATTTCTTAGTTAAAAAGTATCATTCTTCACCTTCATTTCGCCCAAGGTAAAGGAACAGATGGGCCCAATTGTTGAATCCATTCGAATCGGATCGAAAAGAGCTTATAAAAGTCCTTCCTTTGGATAAAAATTTCTCAACAAAGTCGCTAAAATTCACAGCAATTCATTTCAGTAACCTTTGACTTCAATTAATGTTTTATTTCAAAGTGGTTAAAATAATCCGATAGAAAAATCCAGTCGAACTATTTTGATATTGTGTGCGGTAAAATTGTCCTACTTACATACATATATTATGTATGTTCATGTGTATATTTATGAAATAAAAAAAAAGTGTGCACGTCTACGAAGTTTGCATAACAATTGAGCCCATTAAACCATCCAAAAAGGTATGGTTATAATAATTTAAGGCCTTTATAGGCCTCTCAGATCTTTATTTAATCATATTAAAGTCCCAACAGCACTGAATTTTTAAAAATAGCAAAGTACTAATGATGGTGTACCGACCCGGCAACCATCAAAATCTTATCAAGAAGTCCGGCTGAGACGGTGCCTAAGTAGAATCGAATCACCTAACGTATAGGGAATTATGCACCCAAATTTAGGTCGTGCGGATTCTTTGTTAGAACACAATTTCTGGTTATAGTCGACATGGGCATATCAAATATTAAACGGCTCCTCGGGCATATACGAAGTGTTGAATCTGAATCTCCCTGACCCAATCGGGCTATTGTTGCCTGGGAACTGAACAGGTGTTTCTAGGGAATTTAGATAGTGGCTCCCTGATTGATAAGAGTGATAACGAGTCATTTTTGATCGGCCTTATCCGATAGCTTATCAAACCCTGCTCGATCGGCCGGGTTCGCCGCATACGATAATTTCGCATGAATGCCAAAGTGTAAATGTGCGGATACGCGCTCAAACCCGCCTTTGATTACCTTGGAAACCAGGAATAGGTGCGTACCCATCCATCATAAATTTATAAATAGGCTCTCAATTTAAAGGCGGCACCGAAACGGAATTATTTATGGTATCTGCGTGCGGAAGCCCTTTATGAAACGGAAGAGCCTAGGCCCACCATACGCAGATCCTCGTAAAACACTCATCGGGTTGCATTAATTTTACCGGCGTGACTGTACGACCGTAATGGTAAACACAATAAACATTAACTCATCCCCGAGCTCATGCTCAATGTACAAATTAACTTTGCATAGCAGCAGATCGATTTTAAAGCGGGTAATGAGGGCGTTCTTGCTCAGACGCAATATGTTTACATACATAATACAGGAAACATATTTGCCCAGAGTAATGTAATCAAGCCGCGAAGACGATTTTAATTGGCCCTGCACGAATTTATACAATTTTCGGCGAATTCAAATATATTGCGTGCCTTGCTTCCCTCAACATTAATTTCCATTTCAAACAATGAAAGTGTTTAGAGTGTTATTTTTAAACAAATTCCGCATGTTGAATTTTACATGCCAGTAAGTGGGGAGGAAATGTAAATAAATATACATAGATGTAGCCCTCGGGTTAAAGGATGGTTGCCTTTTAGCTGCCTAAAGTAACATAGAACACCAAAAACTGTCTGCCACAGCGCTATTATATACCTCCGTCAATTTAATTTTATATCAAATTACGATACGCTCACGCTGCGCTGCACAATTTCATTACATTTTCTAGTGCAGACAGCTCTCATTTCACGTTTCATTATGAGTCGATTCATTGTATTTCAAACCAAATTTTACCAACAAACATACCAGAATTTGTTTTATGTCACAGAAAATTACGTGTATATACAGTGCACCAAGCTAATTTAGCAATGAAGGAATAACTTTAGAGCAGATTTATTCGTTTATTATTAGTAATTTAAAAGTAATATTTTATTTAATTATGAAAGTATGCCGTCAAGCAGTGTTTGAATGGACTGCAAGTTTTAACTAGTTTCAATAATTTTTACTTCAGAACACCACGCCTGCATTCTACAATAACATGAAAAATAAGCAGCCTCCAAAATGTTGAAACAAAGTCCAAAGAAAAGTATAGGTCCACTGAATAAAAATAAAGGCGATTTCTCATTAAATGTATCGAATTACAACTTTAGGTCGTTTTATTTCTGAAACTAATAAAAACTATTTTCATGTCACAATATCAAACTAAAATTTGCTTTTATCAGTTAATAATCAAATATAGCTAAATCGTTAGAGGACTTCAATACAGTTTTCCGAAAAAGCTGAAAAAAAACACATAATTTATTGGGCTTCGATTACAGGCAGCAACATTCTTTTTAATTATTGTGTTACTTATAAAATTAGTTCATTATTAATTCTTGCATCATCGCGTTGTAAATTGGTAATGTAAAAGCGTTAACACTTAATAATTATTTTAATTCTGGTTGCGCTCCTAGCTTTCCTAGTTGAATATTTATCGAACTACAAATTACTCCATTAAATTAAACTGATTTCTCTTTCTTAAAACTAAAATCGAATAAATTGCTTTTAAATTGAACTGATTTTTCTGTTGAAAAGATAAGATAAGTGAGACATTTCCTATGATATTCCTGAAACTAGTAATTGATTTTGGCTTTTGAAAAATTGGAAATCTCAGGAAGTTAAACCAATAAAAACATAGATGCAATCTACCTAAATCCATTGTCTAGTTTTTTATAGAGTACTACTTTCAAATGAGCATTAAATTCCCATGTCTTACATTTTCTTAAAAATTTGCTCACCTTTAGAATAATCTGAACATTTTTGGATTTTCAAAGTACCTACGTTTAAAAAAAAAAATTCCAGCATTTTTCGATTTGTTTCGTACGAAAATTAGAACATGGCTCAAAAATCCAAATATCAAATATCGATAAAAAGGCTGTTTTGGTTTTTGTGAAATACAAATCGAACACTTTAAAACATAATACAGGTATTCTTTTACATACACAAGTACAAAATCGAAATACATACAAACATATGTATATGTATAAAAATAATTTTAATATGTCATTTAGATAGGATCGTTAAGAGTCAACTTGCCGTAACAGATCCAAACTAGAATGGTGTTTTTACAATAAGTAGTGGTCTAGGTCCTAGGAAGAAGGTAGTTCTCCTAACTATAAAATAACAACAGAGCACATTATAAATAACACTTAAAATTTAAATTGACTTAAACTGGGGTTTAAAAGAACTGAGATTTCTGGTACCCCACAGTGGTGTAGCTTAGGGTTAACCACATGTCCATATACCTTTTAAATTGCTGTACCATATTCTGTGAACTAAACCCCCGCATATGTAACGAAATGTTGTGGTATCAAACGAATTTGCCTTATCTGGGACATTGTATAGAAAATTGTTGCAATGGTTATTCTCATCTCAGTAGTGAAAATAGTAACATTACTTAGTTAGCCACTTTATTAAATTTTATCTAACAATAATTTGGTATTGCTCTCCCAGCCAACCGCGTTCAGCCTTGAGCGTATGGAAAGCGCCAGCGGGTCTTGGCGGAGACAAGTTAAAGGATAAATTCTGGCTGGAATGTCCCATTAATTTTTCTGGATGCGGGCGCAAAAGGGAGCCCTGTTTCGAGTCGAGTGCGCCCCGGGGGCGGAGGCCGAGGTATGGCAGAAATGTCGTCGGTCCGTTCCAAGTTTTTTCTAAGCACGCTGTCACAATGGATGCTTGTCTCATCTACGTTTATTGCATGCCATATCTCGCCGACCGCCGTCGCCGCCGCCGCCAACAAAGCGGCCGGGAAAATCAATTTTTTTCCTTGTCGGCGCAGTGAAATGAAATTTCGTACACGCAATATTGCGCCATTGAGCGAAAACACCTTGTTCAGAACATGGCTCCTCTTGTCCTCCATAATTTGCCTGGAAATTGAAATTCTTGCTTTAAATGCTCCCCTTTTGCCTTGCTACGCGCTGTGGCGGATGCTATCGTGAAGGTGAAAATAAAAATGAATGGCCTTCCCCATCCGCGTTTCCGAAGCCCCCCATCTGATCCATCCGCGGGCATCTTTTGTGTTGCCAACAAAAATGAAGATGTCCTCAGCTCCCGGGTTTTTCTCTGTTTCTGCTGCACTCCGCTCAAAGCCGGGTTAAGTGTAGTTTTTATTGGAAAGTAATGTGTCTTCTGTCGCCAGTCATCATCTTGAGAAGGGAGGCATTAGTTCTTCCTCTGCGAGTCGACGACACAACTTTCTTCGTTCGGGAACATCCCCTTTGTTGTATTATTGAAAAGGTGGATTTTTTCAGAAAGAAGATTCTGTCAGGAATTGTTTTTATGATGGAAAGCTTCTTGTTTTTATACTTCCTTTCCTTTTTGAGGCTAATTTTGTATTATATGTATTAGCTTATACTGAGATATATTGCATTTTTCTAACAGCATGGTATGAAGTTTTCTCGTATCGTATCGTAACTGCTGTTATTACTCGATCAAGAATAAAATGGATAAAAATAAAAATTAATATGAGGATGGTATCTCAATTTTTTAATAATAAGAGATTTCTTGTAATTTGTAATTTTCTTTTAAATTGCAGTTGAACATAATTAACTTCTTGTGTAACAAACAATTTAATAACCTACAACTTTTAATCTCTGATCACTACTTGTTATTAATTGTTAACTTTTCATTACGCATATAGAATACTTAAATAAATATGTACGTCAGTGTACTAAAAGAACATAATTACTAGCGTAAAATTCAGAAACAAGTCTCACAAATCATTAATCTTTATGAATTAATAATACATAGTACCTAAACTTTAAACTTCTTTAAATTACTAAATAAACACACAAATTCAGAATACATAGAGAAAATATTTTTAACGAGTTATTTGAAATTTTGAGCTTTTGCTGTAGTACTGAATCTATAATATATATCAATTTGAAATTTACACAGATTTATAGATAACAACCATGGCATCAATTTTTTCAGTGTGATATCTCAAACGAATATTTAGAAATTGCAGAAATGTATCTTAAGAACATACAAGAGTCATACAAGTAATTACGTATACAATGGCTACAAAGAGTTGGTTTAAATTAAATAAGTAACAGATCTTTGCTCCAATGGTCGTATTTTACTTAAACTCATAACAACTCGCATTTACGAGAATAGTTGGGATATTCAAAAATATAACTATTTAGCCCATTATACAAATATTTTCTTTATCTTTATTGTTCTTTTTTCCATCTGTTGGTTTTTTACATAGATATAGTATCCCATATATTTTTTTCCATTACTATTTCCTCTGCTGACACCACATGCCTTGACTAATCATACTGAGATGAGTAAATCGGAACTGTTCCCATTATTGATAGTCAGCAACTTTAACAACTCAGGAGCAGAAGTTCACTTAGCATAAAATCTTAAAGAGCAGTTTTAAATTTCTCAATAAACTCGCGAATTGGCATGTTTCCAGTGTAAACATCGCCTAACAAGAACACCCCAACGAATTTCGATGAGATTTGGCTCTTTTATAATTTTACAATAATCAGTTCAAAAATTGTTGGCAAAGGAATTAAATTGCTCTGAGTTCTGATTAAATTACAGTCATTGAAAATATGATGATGAAAAGCGTGAATATGAAGCTACAACCGATGAAGTTTTCCCTTGAAATTTACAGGAGATCAGAGACCCCAGTGCACATCCCCAGCAGGAACATCGAAGTGAATCGTCACACCGGGGCTACCAAATAATTGAAGCGAGCCGGGTTTTCGTGAAAATTTAATCGGGCAGCAGTGCCAGAACACGCCACATCCTTTAAAGAGCCCCATTTATTAAGTGGGGCTTTCCTCACGGAATAGGGCGGCGGCATGCAGCCCCAAAACGGGGCTAGGAGAGGCGAGGCTCCAGCAAAAATATGCTAAAAGTTCACCGCAACCGTAAGAAACTAACGAGCGAATATCGCTGGCTGGTCGAGGGTAAAATTACCCACGAATGTCAATTTTGTGACCCAGATACCGCCCCGGAGCATAGAAGCCCCAGCGCACTATATAACATAAAATATATTGTATTGGTTTATTTCCCCCACATGTCCACCCGTCCGTCGTCGTCGTGCCTCCTTGGGGCCCGCCGGATTCGACGGAAAAGGATTCAAGTTCAATTTGCTTTTGTTTGCCCGCCCGGACGAGCTCCTCCTGAAAAATAAGAAAATAAGATATCCGGGCGGTGGGGCGGGGGCGGCGAGTGATATGTTTTTGGTTTAATAAGGCCGAAAATAAATATAACCGGGATGCGGAGAAAAAAATATAAGGCAAAGGTCAATTCCAAAGATTTCGCCAATATGTTTGGGGGCACTGCAGGATATACGAGAGCGAGATTCTGATTTGCTTTGGTACAGCACCCGGGCGATAGCATTTTAATGAAGCAATTAACTCTCTGCTGAATATTTAACACAGGTGTCAGGTCTCAGTTGCGTGCAAACGCCCAGGTGACACATGGAGCTCCCCGTGAAATGCTCATTATTTTGCGCGTCTTCAAAGATTTGTGTCATAGTGCGGATAGTGGAGGCTGAGATTTCTATTACAGTGATTTTCGCATGAACTAATGATTCAGTCATTAAATATTCAACACAGACACAAAATACTTCCCAAGGACGAGAATGGAATGGAATTTATTTCGGATAGTCGAATGAGATTCGAAAGCTGACTCGGGATTGATGGTGGTTTTAAAAGAGGGAAATGCCATTAGCTCAGGACGAGAAACGATCCTAATCAGCAATAAGTACGTCATTCTGCAAATAATTGAAATCGCACTTCTAGCTGATCGATTGATTACGTAACTAAAACTTACATATATAGAGGTATATAAATTATGTATAAATTATGTATTACTTCTGTCACAACAGTGTTTACTTTTATTTCAAAAGTTTATCGCCAGCTGGCAATTTTAGTGACAACATAAATAACAAACCAACTTTCGAGGATGCTACCATTCAACTAGCAACACAAGCAAAAGTGCAATTCTCTGTAACTTTACCGACAAATAAATAAATAATGGATGGCTCTTCTTCATGATATTCCTATCGCTATATACCTATACCTACATACAATACGTACACAATTATGTATAAAACCGAGAATAAGCTTATTTGGTTTGATGTTTGTTGTTCAATTACGCCTAAACGATTGGTTCAATATTTTTCGTTGTGTGATATTCCAACTGAACATATGTATAGGCTCCTTTTTATGGGCATAAAATATAGGTTTTAAAAATGGTAGCCAACAATTGTAAGTTTTAAAGAATTACTTTGAGCATTGAAGATTTTTGGAAAAGATGTGAGAACAGTAATTAAATGTAATTTTAAAGGAGCAAGTGTGCTACAATCAAATCCTTTGAACATCGCCTCGTTTGTTAAAAAAACACATTTTCAAAGCATTTCTACTTAATCTCGTTCTCCATTACATGAAAAGGAGTCAAATCTTCAAAAGAAAATTAATCACTTTTACATTAAAGCCTAAATGAGGCATACAAAGGAAATAAGCCCCTTATTTAAAAATAAATACCTTCCAAACACAATCCGCAACATGTGTGGAGAATTAAAATTAAATCAAACCTAATTTGGATCGGAAAGTCTTTTAGATACTGATTATTTTCTCGTCAACTGAAAATTCGTTTGAAATGTATATCTCCTGGGAAAAGACACCCCCACAAAAAGACTACTCATTTCAAAATTATTTTTACTTCTCCCTCTAAGGTACAAAGTTTGCAAAAAAAAAAATCAAGTTTATCTTTATTTTGTTTCATTTGCAGCTTGAAAATAAATAAATTGATTTTTACTGGAAGAAAATTATAAAATAATATTAAGTAGATGAAAGCGGATTATTGTTTAATATTGGTGTAAGAAATAATGAGTTTAATTGGTACAAATATCAGAAGGATAGAGCTTTTTCAATGTCATTTTTAATAGCATATTTATATTTTATGAAGGTTTAATTAAAAATAATTAAACATTGAAGGATTTTATCGCAAAGTCAGCAAAATTACTTTTTTTGATGCAAACAAAGGCAAAGACTTGGATTCGGACTGGCCTTTAAGAGTCAATAGAATAGCTATTTCTAATCACTTGTTCGATACCAACTTCGTCCATTTAAAAAACAAAATTATAAAAACAATTCATCATTCAATTACATCATCAAATGTTATGACACCTGATATACTGGAAGAGAGCTTTTTCAAATCGTTCAGAATTGAATCGTATCAATTATCATCTCTAAGAAAAAATTCATACTGACGTAGGTTTTGTTACTATGCCAGAATGCTATGCGTTTCGGATTTCGGGTCAATTAAGCCCATGCGTTATCACTGTTCAACAAATCCTAATAAACGCTGGACGCTAGGTTGAAAATCACACCCTGTCGCTTGAACGCCTTGGGTCGACCTCGTCTCGAAATCCTTCTCCGGGGCACATGAGAGTCAACCTTTGCTTTTCTGCCCGCATCAAGAAAAATTAATGGAAGGTTTTTTTTGTATTGTTATTTGAGTAGCCCAATCATGTCCCCGTGGCGATAACCATTCGCAATCTTGACGCAATCTCCTGTCAAAAAGTGGCAGGATCTGCCCCATGTGGGGGTTGGGAAGCATCGCCCCCACGTCCGGGCTCATTTCACTAAAGACTTATTTTTAGAGTCGGATGAAACTTCCGAGGAGCGATTACTTCTTGTTCGCAAACTCCCATCAAATTGATTTTGCACCCTCTACCTGATGTGTGGCCGCCCAGGTGTATGCAGATGGTGCGCCCCCTGGTGACAGTGGTGGTGATTCACCTTTCTGCAGGCCTTCTGCTGCTTTTGCTTATATTTGCGCGAAGAAAAATTGCCTGAAGTTGAAGGTCACATTGAGGCAAAATATTGATTTTCAAGTGAAATTCATTTGGCTATTTTTAACTAGGCCATGCTCCGCATGGTGAGGGGTATGCGGCATGCGGTGTATGTGCAGAATTAATGGGCTTTCTAGGTCATGAGACTATTAATTGATTTGGCGTTCTTGCTCAATATTTTTCCTTCTGATAACTGACGATATATAACTAATGTGGAACTCCCCGAGTGTGGAGTGCTACCATGGTATTAAATTTCCTTCGTAACAGATGAACAGTGGGAAAAAAGGATATGTGGAGAACAAAACGCGGATGGAGAAGCTCCTTCAACATACTCACGGAACAGTGTCACATGTCTGATGCTCAAAATTTTCCTGTTTTGCCGAGAGTGAACGTCGTATTACAAGAGAACAAGTTGTAATGCAATCCGATTAGAAAACCTCTGGGTTATATGTGTTTCAGAAAACATCGACAAACCAGGTCTTCGTTGTTAACAATTCTAGCATAAACCTCTAAGTAATGATGTAATATTATTTCGAAAGAAATTCATATAGTGTGCCAAATAATTTTTTCCGTAGATAACGAATTCGAAAATAAAAATATTCAATGTTTGGTTCTCAAACGAAATGATATTATGACCAATTATATGTAATATTGTTATATAATTTTGCAAATTTTCAATACGTTACGATAATTGTCTGATTTGAAAGATATTAATTTTTGATACGACCCAATGAGGGAGTTCCTACATACCATCAATATAATTCAATTTTTATAACTCAAAACTATATCAATCGGACAAGAGGGTTTTCTAAATACATATAAGCATGTTTCAAAAAGTTTATATGCTACCATATTTGCCTTTGTGACTATAGACTCTATTTCAGCAATATCGTGTTTTTATATGGTAAAAAAGCTCCAAGAAATCTAGAAACAAGGGAAAGAATTAATTGCAAAGGATATGATAATTTCACAAGTCCGATATAAATTAATTTTTGGAAAAGTTTTAAAGTTTGAACTTTTAAGTACATTAAACAAAGGTTACAATCTCTACCTTATTTATAACACAAATCTAACACAAAACATTTATATCGTTTTCTTTATTTAAATAATTAATTATTATTTAATTATTATCCTCAAATTACAACCGGTTTGGTCGACCTGTTTTAATTTGAAGAAAAAAATTTTAATTATAGACAATTAACTTTATATGGTAACTGGTTGTATTCTATTATTTGAATAACTTAAAAGAGTTTTCTTATATTTTTTTCGTTACGTGGATTTTTTAAGATTTCCTCACAACGTCTAATTTATATATGTATACTTACCCAAAATCGCAAATTCCAGGGATCGTAAATTTCCATGAAGATGAACAATTTTGCTATGAACCTATCCCAAAGGATAGAAAACTCTACTAGACCGTAACCAGTCATCCGGGAGATATCCCTCGGAAATGTGTTTTCCGAATAAGAATTTTAAATGAAAGCAAAAGATTTTTTGATTAGAATTTAAGATGTCCCTTGGCGAAGGAGTGCTAACACCATTTTCGGGATTTTGAAATAAAAAGCGGGTAAATGCGATTATGCCGTATTTTCTTTTTAATGTAAACTTAGGTAATAGGGTCAAAACCCATAAACTATGTACATATTTGATATTTGAAGATATGAGAATTTTTATTATATGAAGATTAACTACAGAATATACCCACCTTCGGAGTGTCATGACCATTATTATTTGATCGGATTGAAACCAATTAACAAATTTATTCCAAAAAATTGCTGAATTTGTACTCTCAAGGAAATAGCCCAATAAATCATCGTCACTATAGTGAAGTAACCACTTCTAATTTATGTTTATATTTTGGCATAAAAATTTTATAGGAGAATAAACCGTAGTATACAAAAAGCCTGTAATTCTTTAAGTAGATTTTGCACCCAACGATGTTAATCTCATATGTGCGACACGCACGCACAATTGAGTGACAAAACTTAAGAATTGCGAAATAAACTATACGTATATGTTTATAAGATACACCCCACTAACCCCACTACCTAAAAAAAGGAACACTAACGTATTGAATTATTTTAATTAAAAGAAAGCTACAATTGTATTGTAACACCTACTTAAAAAGGCTTAAACGAGACGAAAACTTCTTATAATTATTTTAAAAACAAAGGCAGTCTTTAAGCTCTTTTTTTCCATTTCAAGAAGTTTGGCAAAACACGAACGGTCTCGG
Organism: Machimus rusticus; assembly: GCA_951509405.1. Lineage (NCBI taxonomy): Eukaryota > Metazoa > Arthropoda > Insecta > Diptera > Asilidae > Machimus > Machimus rusticus. The sequence goes on along the minus strand of OX608051.1, from coordinate 46,374,510 downwards.
TGATTTATTCCAAAAAGGGTTATCACTTAAAATTCTTGACGGTGGCTGATACCCGGACCCAATTTGTCCTTCATTTTAATTCTGACAACAGTATCCTTTGCGAAAAGATAAACGACAAACAACTTTAAGGCAATTAATTTCATTTAAGGGATTCCGAAAAGTAAAAGGAAAATTTGTACTAAAAGAAGCTGAAAATCTGGCACACGCGTGCTGCGGCGATAGTGATCCAGAATGTAAATAAACTTTCACTTAATTGGGAAAAAAGGTCTGGATGTAGGTATGCCAGATTGCTGACACATTTCGACATTGATTGGAGAGAAATCTTCAACCTTAGAGCAAATCCCTCGAGCCCTTCAATGTCATTCTTTGGAGACACAAATCCCCAAGTCTCTCGTAGATAATTTATACAATAAAAAGGAATTTTAAAGTGTATTAAAATCGTGTCGGGTGTGTCCTAATTGCGGGTGAACCAACGAATAGCTACCTTCTGCAGTAGAGTCTATTCCGTTTGAAAAATCTCAGGGATAGATTCCCCAAGGATAGTTTTTGTGACGCCTCATCTATCAAAGGCACAAGTACATCCAATAAAGCCACACATGTTCCCGGCAAACTTCTCCGCATAGAGCAATCTCTCGTCGAGACTGAAAAGATTAATGGATTGTCATTTTATTACAGGAAAATTTAGCTCCTGCCACTCCGCTGTGAATTTATAAAAAAATTGTTTTTATATCTTACCAGATTCTGCAGCAGCAAGCCTCCGCTACGAAATCCTCGCACTAGCAGCAGCAGCAGCAGCATCCCTTGATTGAATTTATTTTTCCGGAGCTCCGGTCTGCACGAGTCGCGCCCCAACAGTAGCCGCTTGAAGGGCAAACTAATGAAAGTTGCGGAAAGTGTTAGGTGACGATGCTCCGTGAATATTTAAGGGATTATTCGTCACTGTTTTTGTTATGGTAATGGCTTTTTACAATAAGGACCTCCCCTGTACCCCCTTTAATGTAATTTCCAGCATTCAACCTCAAGAAACCTTAAGACAGTACTCAGAAGCTTGACAAAAGTGGCGTTTTTGGTTCCCGCATTCTGGAAATGGCGATATTCCATCAGACTGGTGAGTTATTGACTGAAATTTCATTCGTGACAGGACCGAAACCTAGAGGCACATTACTCACTCCTAAAATAGCATTTTTCAGCTGAATATACAGAAAAGTTGTATTTCTCAAAAGATAATACATATCTACATATCAAACTTTGCGCATTTTTTCTTATAACTCAGAAGAAATGAGTTTCCCTCATGTATACATACATGTATGTATTCTTAACTCCCAAGAAATACTTTCCACATTACATTTCAGAAACAATTTTCAAACTTTTAGGAGCATTCTATCTCAATTCGAATAGTAAATTTGTTTCATGAAGTTAGAGCACAAGTTGAAGTAACCAAAAGTCCACAGTTTATAGAATTCTGTGATCTGAATGGAGTAAAATTCCTTACATTTTTGTTATTTTCTACTCCAGTGGAATTTGCACTTGTTAAACATTTTAGAGGAACTTCTAATAATGTAGGAATTATAAAGGAATACAACTCCCAACAGTTGTCGGGAAGAAATTTCACAGAAAATAATAAGTATTACTTGTACGAATAATAAGTACCAGTAATTTGCAAAACCTTAAATTTGACGATGATGAAAGGAAAGAAGTTTGTATAGTTGTAACTATATAGCAAAATGACTTCACCGAATTAAAAACTTAAATTTCATTCCTTTGTACCACTGTAGTAGATATGTACCCCTTAGTTTCTATGTAGTTTATCACCTCTCTAATTGATTTCTAAAGTTCCCTATTTCATAGTGAAAAATTGTATATGTCATTGATTAACTTATTTTACGAAAAACTATGATTTTTATTGAAAAGAATTAAGTTAATCAAAAACTAATTTGGACCATTCTCAAGATAATATTGCTATTCATAGTTTAAGGTGCATCCTCAGCATTTGATGCTATGTTTAGAAGATTTTCCCCGCATGTAATCCTGAATTCAAATATTCGTTTGAATTATTTCTAAAATTCGTTGATTTTTCCGCATTGTCTCGCGGCCGCAATACATTGGCAATAATTTTATAACAACAAGCAAGCATTAACCCTAATTTTTAATTGGTTAATGCTATGAAAAACAAAATTTACAATGAATGACCATTAAATGTTCATGTTTTTGAAATGCTGGGTCACAAATAATTATATTACTTATAACTACATATTATACATACACCTACCAGTACCAATACTGCATATTTTGATCAAATCTTTTAAAGTGCCTTGAACAATTATCCAAAAGCAGAATGCCTAACTTTATTCTTTACTGAATAATTTGAGCTGTTGACATAATGGATAGAATATTAACTAAGCCTCTTACATAAATATGCTTTAAGTACACTTCCTTCGTTAATCTTACAGTGAAGATAGCCCCTCATGAAAATTATTTTATAGCCAACTCGCCATTTGATATCACCACTGACCCTTACTGCGCAGAGTAAAGTAATCCCCGGCATATTTATTTCGCTGGACACTCTCGACCCCGCGACTTTGGCCCATAAAATTTGTTAATCCAAAATCCGCCACCAGACCAGCATACACATCCTTTAATTTTGTTGGTAAACATCTTTAGCAATGAATGTTTATGGAAATGAGGCATAAAAGGATACGATCTCGACCTTTTTTATTTTCTTGGTAATAGGCTTTTTGGGTAAGTTGTAAGAGTTGAATATTTTTAGTATTATTATTGATTCTGATGAGCAACAATCGCTTCATTTTATGTTGTTCGTTTTATAGCGATTCTTGAAATAATAATTTTTCAACTCCAAATTCAACTTTGATACTTTAAGATAGCAATTGATTGAATTAATAAATTTTTAATCGAAATAAGATCACTAGCTTTAAACTTACCCAACAAATTCAAATTGAAATTCTCATTACAACGTTGCCAACAGAATTCAAAATTCCTTTTATCCATAAAATATCGACAACCCTCGATGATACTTCTATAGATGGGTAAAATACAAAGCTGAAATTAATAATGAAAGTTCAGGGATTCATGCAGTTTCAGCTTTACTGCTTTTATGTGTGATTTTATTGTAGACGATTTTGTGAATCCGACCTTGATTTATTTCCCTTTTCTGCTTCCAGTGCAGTTCAGTTTTGGAGCTGTTAACTAACATGGACAGTATATGAAATTGTAAAATGAAATATTCATTTCTACATATAATTCTGAAACAATGTTTTGTAATGTGACGCAAATTTCTAGTTTAGACAATTTTATATCGAAATATGCACATTCAGTAGAAATTCATGTTACAATAGGACATTTGTCTAATAGGAATATATTAATATACTATTTGAAATCGCTTGTGTTAAAAACTTTAAATTAAAAGATTTTATACGAATGCAAAAAATGTTATTGATTTATAATTCGGTTTTATTTATTTATTTATTTTAAACTCATCGAATATCATGAGTTGAACTTGACACCTTCGAATTAAAGGCATTTAGTAATGGAAGTAAGCAAGAAAGATGAAATACTCCAAATTTTTCAAAGTAGGTAGTTATACCATACATAATAGTTTCATGAGTTACTAAGAAATATCCTCAAATCTGCTAATTAGTTAATTACTTCTATTCCAGAAGATTTTATCATCAAAATATTTAACCATATCTAATGAATATTCACATCATTATTTTTACGAAAAACAAAAATAGGAAATGGTAACCATTCGTAAATCATTTTTAAACCATTGAGAAGAAGATTCCCGTATATGACTGACATAATTTGGCGAATTCTGCTAATGTAAAACAAAAAATTCGAAAATTGAAATACTATGAATTACAAAATATATTGCAAGAACTATTAACCTTTTACCTTACTTTTACATTTTTTACATGCTTTATTGGGAAAAATTTAAGCGTCCTTGTAATAAATATCTCGCAAACCGCTAGTGATAAGAAGCAAATGATAACGAGATTTTATATCCGACATTGAATTACAATTACAAATTTTATACTTTTTATACAAATCCTCTTATATTTTTTAGACAAATCCTTCTGTGGACGTATTTTCGCTAACTTATAAAAAATGTAATTTGTTGAATCGTTACACTAGAATTAGACACTATTCGAAATCTCGAGATTTTCCGAAGTCAGCGGTGAATAAAAGCTTTTTAAAATGAATTTGAAGCAAACAAATGTTATGTTCCGTGTAAGTAGGTACATATTAAGGAACTTGAAACAACTTTTCGTCTTCCTCGAGCTCCATATTAAGAACTTTATTTGGTTTTTTCCGTACTCATTATTATGCAATTATTAGGTTATAATTATTGTTTGTTAACGTTTCTATAATTCCTATTTTTCAAACAGAAAGGATTTCTTTCAAGCCAATGATTTTGTCCAGTTTGGAACGAAATAAGGTCAAGTAAACGAAATAAGATTAGAAAGTTTACTTACCTTTTTGACTAAAAAATAATCTGAACGCAGTGTTTCCTGTATTTCCTGTTCTGGCTTGCAGGCCTGAGGTTGGACAGATGAACGAAATCCGTCGAGGACACCTTTGAATGTGAACTTTTTCATTGTTGCAAATTTATATTAATTTCTTTCTCGGAATTCAGAACACTTATGATGCACAACACCAACAATTTCTTTTTTTTTTTCAAAACACAATTTCTTTTTTTGAATTTTGGCGACCTCTACTGCAGCCGGCTGTTACTTAATTGTGTAAGAGTTACTCAGTACTAACAGTGGTCTACAAACATTAAATTATAACTAATTTGGGAGACATCGACGATTTTCTAAACATTGACAGAGTAAGAACAGACAACGTCTTCAGATTTCTTTCCTAAGTGATACTTTACAACTAACGATTACTTGTGACTATCTTAAGGGCTTACAAAGAGTTTAACAGTAATCTTATATATATTTTTTATTTTCTGTGTTTTTTTTAGAGGCTAGCAAATACTTGGGATGCGCCTAAATCATTAAAATTTATTTCACTTAAACACGTTAACTAGAGCTCCCGTAGGACTACTGATGGCTTGACTATGAGCTGGGATTAGACCTGGTTTGGTTCCTGGCTGGTTTTCCTCATATACTAAAGTTATTACGACAGATTTAGACTAGATATACTCTTCGGCGAGGGTCGTTCTAAGTAAAGCAGTGTTTTCTGTTTTTTTAGACGTGTTTATTTTATACAGATAAGACGTTCTACAAGGTCTCAAAAGGGTTTTTGGGTGTACAACTTCCAAAAAAGCACAGCACGAAATTGTTCTTTTTTTGTAAATATTAAGAAAAAAACGGATCAGTCACCCCATGCGTACAGGTTACGGGTTCACCTGACTTTGGTTGGGAACACACTTGAAGCTGTTTAAGTCACTTTTAACTAGTTGCTCAAACACACAATTTGTCTTAAACTGAAGATGATAAGTAAAACTGCCTTTCCCAGTGAGACTCACTTAAGACAGAAAACTTAAAAAGAAGGATGCGTTTTGTATCGCGACGTTGACTTGAATGTCCTGTCCGAGTGAGCACGACGCTTTAGAAATACGAACCAACACCAGGACAAGCTCTGGGTCTCTATCCGAAAAGGAGGAACACTCTGATTCCCTTCCGGTAGGTGTACGCTTGTTTTCCCTTTTATATTTTTTTTATTTTTGTGAAGTAGGGCTTCCTTTCCTGGGTAATGATTCCCCTCTCGTGCGGTGTAATCCACCACCAGCTAGAGAGTGGTGGGGAGCAAAATGTATCCTAGTCCTTTTCAGAATGCAGGACTCCAAAGATGAGGTTCGGGTTTCGGGTGGGGGGAGTGCTCCTCTACTCCTGTGTCTATCTCAAGTGCGCAAAAAACCGTTTTCTCCGAAAATTTTCCTCCTCCTCTATAAGCCCCCCGAGTAGGGTGCGAGCTTTTTTGGAATAGTGTGGTTATTCACTCCGTTTTATACCGTTATGCTCGTATACACCCTGTGTGATGTCGACTATGGTGGAGTTTGTGGAGTTGAGGTTTTCTAGCCCTTGTGCGCATGCACCGCTAGTGTCGTTCGCTTCAAACACGCTAGAATTATTTTCGATCAACAAATAATATGCCAGGGCCGTGCCATGTACTTTCGGAGGAGAAGATGCTTTTTATCGGTGATCCGATGATCTTTTGCGCACACTCCAGCTGTTTGAAACGGAACCACCCACACACTGGACCGTTATTATGCTGCTTCTAACAACAACAACAAAAACAAGCTTCGCTCGCAGCTTCTCTTTTGTAGACCGGCTGATAACAGAGCTTTTAATTAGTTCAGCTTTCGCACACCTGCACTGCACTTGTTTGTTGCTCTCTTTCTCTCTGATAAACACAAAAAAATTCAAGAACGAGAAGTCCGGAAAAGCTTTTGTGTTTCTTCCCTCAGCTCCACAACCAAGTTTCGCTCTTTCTCTCTATTCCTATCTCACTCTCTCTGGAAGACCGTTGCTCTATCTCAATTCCCAGTGATAACAAAGCTTTTAATTAGCTCAGCTTTCGCACACCTGCACTGCACTAGTTTTGTTTCTCTTTCTCTTTGTGGTGAAACAAATTTTTTTTTTTCAGAAAAGTTTCAGTACATTTCTCTTATCCGTTAAAATTCCAGTTATAAAAATGGAGTCACTTACACTTGGAGCAATGCTGCTTTTGATTGATGGTTCATAAAATATTTTCTCTTTAACCGAGCGGGGAGGAGATAGTCCGCGAAATTCTCTGATCTCTGCGCAGCGCGCACACACCTCACGTACGAGACAAAATTTGTGACCGAAAGAAGACTAGCGATTTTACGCACAAATATTTTTTTTCTTCGTTTTTTTTTTGTCCCCACAAATTTCTTTATATTAATTAGCCGAAAAAAAAGTCGTAGTATACCTGTGAAGTCGTACGCTAAAAATTCTTCACTCAAGGGACCGCTGTCGGTGTCCTCGCTTCTTGGTCACTGGCTGCTTTCACCCCACAAACAAAACACCACGCACTGATTGCCGCAAAATCTCGGTCGCGAATGCAATTTCAACGATTTTTAAGACTGGGCAAGTTCTCTTTAATAATAATTTAAACACCGTCTATCACACTCGCCAGGGTGGGCCAATAATTACCAGAGTTAAATCGATGGATTTGCCAAGAAAACGTTCGGCTGTCACTTCAGGAAAACACCAAACACAGCATTGCGGAGATTATTTGACAGATCAATACTGACATAAATGATAAAAACAAGCGCGGACCCAAGTTCCGCGATACGTTCCGGGGGGGCCGTCGAGTATCGGTCGCCTCGTCTCTGTGGCGTGCACTTCCAGCACCGGACTCAGTCACTACGGTTGTCTCACTCGCGTTGGCGCTCTGTGGGGAGCAGCGAGCCGCCGTTAAGAGAGCCCCAGCCCACGGAACGATGATGACAGAGCCCCCAGTCAGCCGCTCTGCGCTGGGTGGCAATTGCATACTCCACCGAACTTGCCGCGGTGTGTGGAGTTGTTGGCCGCTTACATCATAGGCCTCCGCCGCTGTTGGGCTCCCGATTCGAGTTTCTTCAGCCACGAGGGGCCCCAGAACAGCTCCAAATGTCCGCACTGCACACCTTCTTGTCCAGAAAATGTTAAGAAATCACTAAACAGCACCCAGCCACTTGGCAAAATACCCAAATTAGCTGACCGTTGCGGTGTTTACACAAAGTTCGCGAACAGCTGGTTGCACCAATTGTGACGAAATCGCCCAGGATCAAGGACTCGCCGCCCTAATTCCTTCGACACTGCACCCCTTCCACAGTTGTTCTTCTAATTACCGCCTGTATTTGCTCAAGAAATTATCAAGAAAACTCTTAATGCGAACAACTCCTAGAAACTTGTGCCAGACCGCTCTGTGGCTGCTTCGAATGTTTATGATTTCACTTCCCTCTGACATTAGAAAAAGCTCAACGACTCACCGTGTCACGAATGCGAAAAATTTCACACGGAGAAAAGCAACAAAGTGCTCCGGCGCATGCCCCCCGCGCGCAGCCCCCAACCAAAACACACGAAGCGCTAGCTAAATTCAAAAAGCTTCACAACCCTCCAGAAGGCCCCAATCGTCCTCCTCCATCAGATCGGGGGGCTCGCGAACTTCAAACACACGCTTTTTCGCTGAGCCATTCCAAGTGCAGCAGCAGCAACCCCCCGCGCGCAGCATAAATGCACCTAGGCCCTAGGGTCTACTGGAGGTAGTGCCCCATTGTCTCCTTAATTGCACCTCCGCTAATTGCGCTCCGAGGACTCATGTGGGGCGATAAGACGCCGGCCGACCGTCTCATTTCATTCTAATGTGCGATTCCCGCCACACATGCACCGGGCTAATCACATTCTTCGCCGGATTGAAGCTCGCAAATCGCGGTGACATAATTTCGAGATATTCGCGGAATTCCTCTTCTCTTGGCTGGGCCTGGGGCGGGGCAGACGGCCGGATAGGGTTATTCGATCTCTTCGATTTGCTTTTTTTCCTCCTCCGCTCGTCGCGGAACAATGCTTTTTCTAGTTTGAGAAGTGTCTTCAGGTGTGGAAAAGTTTGGTTTCAGACGGAAAATCAAGGAAAGGGTGGAAATTGTACCTCTGTGGAGCATAAATTTTATGTTATACACTATGGTTACAAGCAAGCTTCAAGTACAATAGTTTTAAAAGTCATGTAACCTCGAATCGATTTCCAGTCAATCCGAATTAATGGTCAGATTGATGATTTCATTAGCATGGGACTAATAAGGGGAAAAAATATACCTACAATTTATTTCATTCGAGTCATCGCGCAATGAGTAAAAACTTTGTTTACTACATATAATTAAAATTCATATCTTAGCTAACAAAATTAGATTCCTAAAAAAATCATTTTTTTTTCTTACACTCTCTTATACTTCTCTCCCTCATTAAGTTTACATTGTTCAGAATATTTAATTAAAGTTTATGTGTGTTAAATTTATTATCCCGTCTGTCTTTCAATTATGAAAATAAGAAATAGTTGATGGGAAGGGAAGAACTTTAATTTTATTTGATTTATATTTCCTTAACTAGAATAAAAATAAACTCGCCGACAATGTTATGTTGCGTAAAGTAATACGCAAAATAACTAAAGTTATGCCTGCAATTTAACTTAAGAGCGCACATTAGATGAAACCGCATGAAAAGTGATATATCTAATTTTATCGGTTAGTATAACGATCAATTCAAAACAAAATTAGAAATTAGAGAACCACTTCATCACATTCTATTACCCAACTTGTTGACCTTTTGTAGAGCTAATCGATAAAAATTTTAAATGAATAATAATTGGGTGGGTTATGTACACAAACATTTGAATTTTCTTTTTCAAATAATGTATTTGAAAACGTAAAAAAAGACGGTATGGAAAGAGTATGGAAATTAGATTATTCTACATAATTTTGGCTCAAGGTTGCTGCAGGAATTGTTATACCACCTAATCACTAACTATGTAATTACATATAATGTTAATAAAATGTTAATAAAGTTATTGACACTGCGTTACTATTGCCATTTATGTAAATTACCAATTACCATTGCAGTAATAAAAATATTTACGAATTACTCGTAATCTATATATTAATACGTGAAGGGAAAACTTTGTACCCCTTTTTAAGAATATTGGACGGACGGAGGAGTGTGAGATTTGGCATAGTTAAAGTTTGTATAGAGAAGAAGTGCAGAAAGCTAAAATTTATATATAATATGTATTACAAATACATTAAATTAAATTTAATAAATTCATTATTTACGTTCATACTCTCTATGTCGAACGCATAGTAGTCTGTGGTCAAACTGTCTTAATTTTATTATTGAAAGTGCCAATTTCAAACACATAGTAGGCTGTGTACAGTCGTATTTTTCGTAGTAACCCCGGTAGGTCGAATTTCGACCACAGGGCGACCACTAGTGGTAATTATTGCAATGAGCTTAATAATTTTACAAACCTAAGAAAAATCAACGAATCTTAAGACTTTTTAGGTTGCAAGCATTTTTATATATGTATGTATATATATATGCATGTATGTATGTATGTATGTATGTACATGGATTTATTCCGGTTTACGTAGATCATTCACAACACCAACGACAATCTTTAAAACAAAATAAAGACGCGCAAATTATCAAAACAAATTCACAATTGCATCATCTAATGAAAGTCTCACAAATATGAAATGATTTTTTTCAATTCCTATGAACCGTCACAACCTGATTCATCAATTATCTCCAAATAATATTTCCTCCAACCGAAAACAAATTTAGCTGCGATAAGTAGATTTAACTAGTGCAATGCAAACAATCTGCTTACAGCACGAGATTTCGAGAAATGGAAAAATTATTAATTTGAGAGAGATGCGCTTAATTATCAACGTGGACCAGCAGTTTCTTCATATCTCTTATTTTGCAGCAAATATGTAAAAGCGGTTTTCAAAACTTTTTCTCCTATTAAATTCATTTTCCGCATAGATAGCGCTTTCCTCGGGGACCAATTTGTAAGAGAAATATCCTTCCTTAACAGTGCATATTTTAATATAGCTCAGCGATTGAATATACATATTTGCGAAATAGTATATCCGCTCCAAAGCCCTCGACGGTGTTAATTGTCTGTACTGTTTCCTCGTTATTTCATCAGATAACTCAGAAACCATCAGGTTGATAACAAATTTTATTCAAAACAACGATTTCCAACAAACTTCGAATAAATCCTATAATTAGAAATTTTGCTGAGATAAAACCGTCGCCGCCAAAACATAAAAAGTCTGGCCTGGCGCGAAATAACAACTTTTTCCCAAATCACCGGCAGTATCTCTAATCTCAACATTCTGACTCACCTCAGCAATATAAATCTGCGCGCTGAAGGACAAATGTTACGACTTTCAGTAAATACAAAATTTCAACCCTTTTAAAAGCTTACCTATAACTCAGAAACACACCCCCAAAAGTCTGACGAAGCCACCCGGTGACGGCCTTTACTGCTCAGAAAGATTCCATTAATCTCCAGCACAAATTTACTTTATCTGCGCTCGTCCGTTATCTGCCATGAAGGCTATAAGCGATTCGAAGCATTCAAAACATCTGTTTTTGTTTTCGCATGCAAGAAACATGTTTTGCTCCCAAGCCCCCTTCGTTGCCCCCGTTTTGCAGTAACTTGTTTGTTTTACTGTCTTTTTACTGCGTTTAATGTGGCCTCTAACGTCTCACGATGTTTTTCTGTATAAACGCAAATATATATTTTTTTTAACAATTCTGGAAATTCTAGCAACATTTTTAGGAAAAACTTTCGAGGGAGACCTTTAAACTTGATAAGTAACAAATAATTTCGAGGGGCTGGTCGTGGAAGCGATAAGAGTACCCCAAAATACGTTTTACATATATGAGCGGTATCAGAGAAAACTCTGTTTTGAGAAATGTTTGAATTAGTAATAATAATAACAAATTGCGTAAGCAGATAAAACGGGGACTCTCCATATTTGCACAACACGAATAAGTACAAGGAAATGAAAAGTATTGAAATGCAAATCATGTATCAAGCTTATTTGTAAGCTCCTGGACGGCCGAGATTGCTCGGAAGAATTAAATAAAACAACTTATGAGCTTGATTTGAGATCACCAACTTAAATTTCTAATTTTTCTAGAGATGAGATTAAGCTAGATCGATTTCTCGCTCCCCGAAAACATATATTTTGTAAAATTCATAAAAATCGAGGGTCTCTTCAAGAACACCATTACATAAATGCATATACATATGTATGCATACATGCAATTGGAAGCTACAAATGTTTGTTCTCAATTGTAAATTGTCCATCTCCGACAGTGTGTCACGATTTGATATCATGAATTTTAGAAAGTCGAAGTCATAATTTTTAAACCTTACTAGGATAAGAATAATAATAGTACTAGCCAAAATTTTAATTTATTCCGTCTGAGCTTTATAAGTAAATACTTGTTTATATCTTTTCAACGCCTTTTTATATATGAAGGGCCACGGACCAGACGTGACCAGAACTAATATTTTTTTCGTTGCTATTTTTTCGCTCTCCTAGTTTTTTGTTTTTCCAGTTCAGCCATGTGAATATGTATCACTGCATGTGTTGACCTTTGATTTAAAGACAATCTACATATTTGAAACCGAATTTTTGGAAGACTTGCGATAACAAAGGTTGCTTTGTCTAACAGCTTTTAATGTTATCAAAAACTTGCGCCGCTAATAACCAGATACAGTATTTATTTGCAATGAGTTGAATTATACATATGTATAATACATATTTGTAAGGTCAATATGAATAAATGTCTGATGTGGAGTTATATTTAGACTTCAGAAAATTTCATATTTTATTACGTTAGTAGGTATAGGTCAGATTTTCTTTAACCTGAATTTAAGACAGCAATTTTGGCGGAAAGGTCAAAATTATTATTTTCGTTTTTATTAATATGATACTGGTTTTTGCGCCGATTGCAAACTTCTAATTAAATTTAAGGATGCTTATATCGTAATCATCAGCAACAGAGGAATTTAAAATAAAAAGCTTCTATCCTTTTTTTGAAGACTTTTCATTTCACGTACTATCAGTATTGTTACCGGTATCATTATTAAAATTTTGCCGTAATTTAAAACATGGTAACCCGGAAAAATGTTGATTTTATCGGCATTATTTTACGCCCATAACACTGTTGAGTTTGCTTTTAGGCGACCAGATTGTAGGACCGTAAAAATTGCTGGAAATTGTTGAATTAACGTTTATAGCATATAGCAGAAAATATTGGTTAATCTAAGTATGTTTAAAACATCGTAAGTGCAAAATTTTGATGGTGGTGAAAACGGTTAAATATAGTATTTTTAAGTTATTCTAGATGGTGCTTTCTATATGGATCATCTTCCTCGGAAGGCGTAAAGTTTTGAGATACTTATGTACATAGTATGGTTCCATTTCCGGTTTACACATTTTAAATGATTTTAAGGTTTAAAGACAATGTGAATTAGCAAATGGGGCCTATCGCCGTTCGAATTAGCTGCTACCACTTGCTGCCGCCCCGGACTATTGCGTCGATAAAGTTTACAAACAGAAGAGCTGGCGAGTGAATGACCTACATAACGTACACAATTTTTTAACGGGGCAGCGTGGGATAAAATCGGACTCATCGATAACCTCCGCCACAGCCTTGTATCACTTTTTAGCAGCACGTGCGAACCGCTCCTCCCGCGTGTCTTCGAAACCAGTTCAAACCGGGAGCCCCAGGAAAACACAAATTATCACAAGTTGGTATCAGGCGATGGGATCTTGTTACTAAAGCGCTCCTTATTTGTGGCTTTATGGCAGCGTGACCCTGGCGAGCACCTCTCGGTCGTAAAACACAAGCGGAGCCCCAGCAGTACCCCCAGTAGCACTTGGCCCGGGTCGTCGTTATCTGGCGGAGTGCGGACGGCTTCATTTTTTCGCCGTCCCGATAGCCAATCTATTTTGAATTAATTGGAATTTCGAGAATCGCGAATCGCCTTGTTGAAAAACAGCCCCCGCGATAAGACGCGTCCGGGTCCTTCCCTAACAACATAACGGCATAACGTCCCTACAACCTACGTCTAACGGTTATTTTGTGGAATAAAGCTCAAAAAGAAGTTTATCTTGGGTACGTTCCACGTTCCACTCAAGTACAACTGGAAGGTTAATGCTCCTTCCCATTCGGGCGTTGGTTGATGGAGCGAGGGCGCGAAATATATATTTATGCGAAAGATAACGGGTCTCGTGCGTCACTGCACGTAATCAGTGAAGGCGAACGATGCTCCGAAAACCGCGGAATCAGCAACGCAACGCAACGCGAGCTTTCCCGCGGACGTGGTGTGGGGTGGGCTCGCCGCACCGCGCCGGCGATAGTTGAAAGCGAGTTGACTTGCGACCGATCAACTTCCACTCAACTCAGTCGAGAAGTGTCAAAGCAAGTGACAAGTTCTTTGAATCAGAGGTGTCCGGACTTTCAGTGTTTTCAGCGTTGAATTTTTCATTTTAACTAATTCTAAAGTTGCGCACAAATGACGCTGCTCAAGAGCATTAAGGTCAGCACCAGGGCACTGGGCTATATTTCATCGTTCCAGTACGGGAAGAGGACAAAAATGAGGTGAGTGAAGCGCCCCAAAATTCATATCTAATCTTAGTCTTACCCCTGATACCGGGCCTTCTTAATTCGGTCAGCTATTTAATCACGCCAGCAAAGTGTTTTGCAACCTCTTTAGGTCCAATTTAAGAAGCTAAAACGAGACTCATTCTTTAAGAAAACATCCCGAGCTATTTTCGACCGCGTAAACACTGTTATCAGCTCATTCTCCAGATTCGCCGATTGGGGAATCAAAATTGGAAAAAACATTGCAAAGCCGGGCTTCGACGGTTTTCAGAAGCTAATTGATAATGAGCAACATTTGTTTATTTCGACGCGAAAATTTCCTATTATCTAGTAGGAGCCGTCAGCCGGTTGACCCTGTGGTGAAAGGGGCTCTGTCGCCTCGCCAGTTGTCCGAACTGGTTGAGCTACTTTGTTTTACCGCCTCAGGAATTTCTGTTGGCATTTAAATCAAACACAAAGAACTGCAATCGCTCTAGGAGTTGTCGATCAAATTGATCCCCAAATAGATGTGGTTTTATTGATTTAGGAAGCTCGTTTTAGCGAACTCGTAATAATACATATCACAATTTATTTTATGGGAATTCTAATAGAAAAATTTTTAAAGTCCTTGTTTTTGTGTCCTTATGAATAAGCAGTAATAAGATAAATGCAAAAAAAAGTAACATTTCGCGAAGAAATTAATAAATTCTTGATTTTATAAAGGGCTAATAAAGATATTATTTTAGAAGAATTTTACTGCTACAAATCTATTTAAGTTCATTTAAACTGAAAACGCCATTTAGAAATACAATGTTATAATAAATTTCTCAAGAACATTATATGTATTTACATCCTAAAATATTTAAGTACTATGTAAATATTTCAAATAAAACAACAGTTCTTCCTTTTTTAAACTCACCCGTGATATTTTATGACCATTCTATAAAACAGCTTCTTAAAGATTCTTAAGTTTCCATATCCCCATTATATAGTCGGTTGACCAAAATTGTTCGAAATTTACACAATAATATCTGTATTTTCCACGAAATAATTTTCCTTTCAGCCAATCACAAAGTCGATATTCAATCAGGGTTTATTGAATTTGATTTCATTTTCTAGATCCGCCCACGCATTTATTGTCGGATCTGGAATAACAACATTCATGTCCATAAACGCAGTTAGTATGGAGGCAAAGCGGCAGTTGAGCACATCTAAATTTATGGCGGAACCAATAACGAACCCGAAAAAACTAGTGGCAACTGAGAACGACATGAGGACGAGAATGGAAATCCTCGTAATGAAGGTCCAGGCCGACTTCTGCCATGCGTTAGAAAATGAAGAAAACTTCGGGCAGCGCTTTAAAGTCGATAGATGGGAACGTGAGGAAGGCGGCGGTGGAATCACCTGCGTCCTCCAGGATGGCGATGTTTTCGAAAAGGCTGGCGTTAACATTTCGGTGGTCACTGGCAATCTACCACCAGGAGCTGTTCAACAAATGCGGTCTAGGGGAAAGACTTTTGCTGCAGAGGGAAAATTGCCGTTCTTTGCTGCTGGCGTCAGCGCTGTCATTCATCCCAGAAACCCCATGGTACCCACAATCCACTTTAACTACAGGTACTTCGAAGTTGAGGACAAGAATGGTGAAAAACAGTGGTGGTTCGGTGGAGGTATATTTCAATTTTCTTTTGCATCTAAAATTTTTAAACTAATTATCTCTCAAGGCACTGATCTCACTCCTTACTACCTAAACGAAAAAGACTGCATCCATTTCCACCAGACACTCAAAGAAGCCTGCGATGAGCACGACCTTTCATACTATCCCAAATTTAAGAAATGGTGCGACGACTACTTCAAAGTTACGCATAGAGGCGAATCCCGAGGAGTTGGTGGGATATTTTTCGATGACTTGGACACACCCAATCAGGAAGGAGCCTATAGATTTGTAGAAGAATGTGCCAATGCAGTTATACCATCGTATTTACCTTTAGGTATAATACATAATTTTTACACTTCATTAATTCATATTAATAAAAAAATATGTATAGTTCGTAGACATAAAAATGACCCCTATGGCGACAGAGAAAGGCAATGGCAGCTACTCAGGAGGGGAAGATATGTTGAGTTTAATCTTATCTACGATCGAGGAACGAAGTTTGGCTTGTACACTCCTGGTGCACGATATGAAAGTATTTTGATGTCTCTACCATTGAATGCGGTAAGAAAGACTGATGATGCTTTTTGATTTCATTTCAAGACTTCCATCTCCCATAGAGGTGGGAATACATGCACCAGCCTAAACCAGAATCCAGAGAAGCTCAGCTATTAGAAGTCCTAAAAAATCCAAGAGATTGGCTAAATCTAGAAAATAAGAAGACAGCGTAGATTGTAAGTGTGGAACTCGTCTAAGGTTAAGGTCATTTTGTAAATATTTTAAAACATTTCGTTTTCGATAAGGTGCCTTTAAATAAATTTTGTTTACATTTAAATCCAAGATTTTATGACATTCTAGGAAGTATATTTCTACACATTTCTAAAACAATTATCTAAATACGAATGATTATCTAATTACGATTTTACAGAACTTATTAAGTACTGCCTAACAGTTCCATTGCCAGTCGCTCAGCTTCATCGACTGAGAGTTTGCTTGCTATCTTCTTTGCTTTCTTATTGATTGGACCTGGCTCATCATCTGAATCCTCAAAAGATTCGCTGTCCACAGGCTCTAATTTTCTCTTGTTCTTCGGTTTTTCATACAGCTTAGCTGGTGGTCTGTGAATCTGTTCCTCTTCACTGTAGCTCTCTTCAGATCCACTGCTGGACTTTGAAGGACCATAAATCTTATCAGGATCCGGCAACCAGGATAAGTCGACTGCATCTTCATCATCACTTCCAAAGTCATCAAGTTGCATCCCCTCCTCATCTTCATCCTTTTTATTTTTCAGTTTTTTCTTGGTTTCCTTATGTCTAGCTTTGACTCGCTCCTTAAACCTAGCCTTATCGAATTTATCTTCCTCCTGAAGGACTTTTTTGGCCATTTCCAAATCGATTCCGGCTTCATTTTTGCTAATATATTCCTTAGCCAGCTCAGACTGAAGTTGCTTTTTGGGATCGATGACTTCCTCACCTTCCTCGTTGAAAACGACCTTCTTGTTCGGAATTATTCTCTTTTTCAACACCCTTTTCGCCAGAGCGGCCTTCGTAAGCTGCTTTGCTTTTGCTGCTTTTTTTCTCACATCTTCAATTGATGGAAGGTCTTCACTTCCCAAGTCCTCGTCGACTTCATGGTTTCGACGTTTCAACTTTATAAGGTCATCCCCATCTTCACTATCATCATCGGAATGAGCCAAATTGAAATCTACATCATCCTCGTTCGCTGCTGCTTTATCTGTTTCATCTTCAGACTCAGAATTTGAAGATTCTTCGGACTCAGATTCTTCTTCAGTGGTTTTTTGCATATTTTTACCTTGCTTCTTTCTCAGCCGTTCTAAGAATCGAACTCGAGGAGTTACAACAAGTCCAAGAGATTTTGCATACGCATCTAAGTCCAATTCGTCTACCTTGAAGATTTCTTTATTCTTCATGAGGACGACGGACTTTATGTAAGATATGAACGCCCGGTGAGCAGTCTCTTTCAGTTCTTTGTTCTGCGCTAAAAATGCCTCCATCTTCGCTCTTGGAGTGAACATTTTCCTGGGATCGATGTTAATTTGCTCGATAGGAATCTTCTTGGCTTGAAGCTCCTTTAACATCCCTTCCTCCTCCGAAGGTAGAAGCACCAGAAGACTCTCACCGTGCTTATTGTGCCTCGCAGTCCTCCCAGCCCTGTGGATGTATTGTGTAACGTCCTCCGGGCAGTCGAGCTGGATGACCCAGTTGACTACAGGAAAATCTAGACCTCTGGACGCAATGTCCGTTGCAAACAGAACTACGTTGCTCTTCCTGCAGAATTCCTCGTAGATCGCTACTCGTCTGTCCTGATGAAGGGTTCCGTACAACGCCAGAAGACTTGTCCCCGGTCGAAGCTTGCAGAACATTTCGAAAATGTACTTCACCTGCTTACAGCTGGACATGAAAACTATGCACTTCTGCTTAAGGTGGTTCTTGATGAATGACCATAGCATGGTTATTTTGTCTTCCAGTTTAATAACAACGTAGTTCTGCTGCAACGATTGCGGCGTCGTCATCTGCTGCTCATGTGGCGCAACATAGACTGGATTCTCGAGACTGAGTCTAGCCAGATCTTTCACAGATTTTGTCTGCGTTGCTGAGAACAGCAGAGTTTGCCTCTCGCTGGGCAGGTTCTCAATGATCCCATTCATAGTCTGTTCGAAGCCCATGTCCAGGCATCGGTCCGCCTCGTCGAGGACCAGCACCTGCATTGTGTTGGCGTTGAAAAGCGGATTCTCGTCCATATGCTGGAGCAGTCGGCCTGGCGTACAGATCACGATGTTGCATTGGTCCATTCGGTTCCTCTCGAACTTTAGGTTTTTACCACCTATGATCAGGCCAGCCGAGAAATCGTGGTACTTTCCGATCTTCTTCACAGTTTCGAAGATTTGATACGCCAACTCTCGGGTGGGGGAGATTATGATGGAACCAACTCCGTCTAACCGTGACCACTTTTTTAAAAAAAGATTCTCCAACACCTGAGGAATCAATTTTAGAGAGAAAATGAAAAGAAATAAATATATAATAATATTTTGATAATCAGATTAGTAATATAATTGTAAAACCCCGGCAGCAGTAGTCCAGGGCGATTCCCATCTTACCGGTATAAGGAAAGCCAAAGTTTTCCCACTTCCCGTAATCGCAGCTCCGAGGATATCACGACCCTGCAGAGCGTATCCAATGCTCTCCTTCTGGATGTCCGTCGGAGTTTTAAAATTATGATCCTTGAGACCTTTCAGCGTCTTCCAAGATAGGGGGAAGTCCGCAAAGAGCTTCACTGTCCGCGGGTCAATCGAGTCGTACTGAGCCTGCAACTTTTGGATTTCCTCATCCTCACTGGGCTTTTTTTGGGTCTTCTTCCCAAAGAACTTCGGCTTGTTTTTGTTTTTGTTTTTATTCTGCATTTCGCCACTTCTTTCCGTCTTTAGAAAAACCCAAAAACACAGCAGACGCCTCCTGCCGACGAAACTTATTTGACAGTGACACTTTCCCACGTGCGATCCAAACGATGAATAAATGAATCGGGTCAAACCGTTTCATTCATTCCGTTCATCGAAAATAAACGTAAACAAGTGTCAATTCATTAATGTCAAAGTGACATTTAACTTATGGAAAAATGTCTTCACTTACCGGGGTACGAGTTTTCAATGAGAATTTTTTAAATGAAAACGATCAAGATGCCAATTCCGTCCTCACAGAATTGGATAAAGGTAACCAAGAGTTTACTTTAAAACTAAAATCACTAAATTTATAAAAATTAGGTTTACGCTCAACAAAAATCGGCGAACAGTGCGAGGCAATCGTACGCTTTCCTCGTCTTTTTGAGAAGTATCCGTTCCCTATTTTGATAAATTCCTCCTTCCTAAAACTAGCGGAATTCTTTAGAATTGGGTAAAATAACTTCAATTGAAATTAATGAAAAATATATAAAATCTGAACTCTCTCAGCTCGAACCTTCTGCGCTTATGGGTGCTCAAAGTTTGTCAACAAAGCGAAAAACACCTGGACAAAATTCTAAATATTGACGAATTCCTAAAGCGGATTTTTATGGTTATCCACTCCAATGATCCAGTGGCCAGAGCCTTAACTCTGAAGTAGGAAATTTTTACTGAATGTTGAGCAATTAATGATATTTCTCTTCTAGGACCTTGGGTGCAGTTGCTCGAGTTATTCCCGAAAAGCAACAGATCCACCACTCTATTCGAAGAGCTCTGGACAGCCACGATATGGTCGAGGTTGAAGCTGCTATTTATGCTAGCGTTCAATTTGCAGCGCAGTCTAAGTAAGTACAAGAGTAGATGGTATAAATTTAGTTATACTTTAGTTTTATTAAATGCTTAAATGATTTACAGGACTTTTGCAATTAGCATGTGCTCAAAAGTGGGTTCAATGATTGAATCACTGAAGACACCGATTAGCATGAAACTACAATTAATTCCAGTCCTTCATCACATGCACCATGACGCTAATACAGCCGCTCTTGTAAAAACTCTTTGTCTCAACCTTTTGCCAAAATATCCCGCGGAGAGTTTCATCATCGCTATCTTGGATTCCCTCACAAAACTGTCTTGTAAAACCCTCGTCGATATTCCTGAGCAGGTAAATCTGTTGCTAACATATCTTCAAGATCCAAGAAAAAAGGTAAGATACCAAGTTCTAAGGAGCCTCAAAAGTTTAGCGAAGGAAGGTGCACATTTGTGGCCAAATGGAACTCTAACGAGTTTAATTACAAAAGCTAAAACCTGCAGGTAAGTTCATACTTTTTTATCAAAGTTTTAATGGTTCAAGGTTAAAATGTTTAGTGACTTAGGAAATGAGCAGAGCTTAGTTTTAACGGTCGTTCTCACCCTCACGGAATGTCCGGTTACATGCCATGCTCTGCTAAATGAGGAACAGAGCCTGATTTTAGAATTATGCTCATCTTGCATGGTTCTTGAGCATCACACAGCTGCAAGTCAGGCTTTAGGGATTCTTACGGGGTTAATATCGTACTGGTAAAAAGTTTTGAAATAACTAAGTGAAAGTTGATATAAATAGATTTGAATATAGTCACACAGAAAATATAGCTCCAGCACCGATTTTCATGGATTTGATAAATCTCCATCTGGAGAGTCTTATTTACACATCGATTGGTAACGAAAAATTGTCGAATGAAATTCAGCGATACTTAAAATGCGGAGTAAAGCTGTCGGAACACAATAGTGAGTTTGGCGAGAATTTTGTTCAATTAATAGGAGAGCTACTTACAGATGACGTTGGTAAGAACTGTATAAACATTTTAAATTGAACTCTAACTGCCTTTTTAAGTTTACACTTCAAAACACTCTGTGTTAATGTGTGAGACCTTAGCGGCTCTTTCGTCCCAGTTCCAAGTTAAACGATTTTCAAACTCAGAGGCCAAAAGTGAACATACACCTATGGAAATCGATTCACCTAATCCTGTGCATTCGAAAAAATCGAACCCAGTCACAGAGAGGCTGTCTCAAATCCTCAAGAAAATTGATAATATAATTGAGAGCGATTTAAAACAGGATAGAGTTCAAATCGTTGAAATCCTTTCCGCTGTCGTACTCCAATCAATTATTGGATCTTTCATGCCTAAAACTGTTCTGGAGGTTTTTGATCGTATCACAGTTGTTAGCAACTGTTGGACTCAGTATAGGATTGCAAGATCTGCTTCTAGGTAAGAAATTTAATTGAATTCAAATTCTATTAAATTTTCTTGGTTTTTGTAGGTATGGTCAACATTTTCTTGCCACGAGAATATACTCGCAACTAGCAAGCCACGTATCGCTGGACAAATTTCACTTTTTCCTGATAGCGCTATCTCAGATATCGAAAGCTGAATGCATTTTAAATTATGGTCTGGAATACGAGACCATGTGCCACAACTACAATCTTTGTGACCCAAAATACATGCAGACTCAACTTAAAACGCTTCCGTTAACTGAACGCTTAGACAAAGCCATTGCTTTGTACTGGAAGGCCTTGGCAAGCGTGAAAGCGAGCTCATCGCCCAACAATCCTCTTAATTTTCAAGCAGAATTCATTAAGCTTAGAGGGCAGTTCTTACAAGCGCTTTTCAATGTTGTTATTGCTAAAAATACGCAAACAATTATTCCACCACCTGCAATAGCTGCCACTCTGGCACAAAATTCTCGGGACTATTTGCAGAAGTTTGGACATGTCACCAACCAACTTAGGAAGGCTGTTAAGGCTATCAAAGCCTGCGGAGATGCTTACTCGAAACTTTATAAATCTGCTTTTGATGCGGATCCAGCTACATTGGAGTTCTTGGAAGCGTGAGTTCAAGACTGAATTTACATTTGTTATTTACCAATAGCGCAATCAGGATTTTTTTATATATTTCTTTAACCCACAGCACTCAATATCAGTGTGCAATTTTTAGCAACATTGTCGAATCTGTTTGCTTTGTATCTCCTTCGGAACCTCCATCTCTACCAACAGAAGGAAGCTATCCAGAGACTAAGTAATTTATGATGCTTTTTAAAATATAATTTTAAAAGAATTTATAATTGTTTTTTGAAGGTATCTTATACACACTTGTGGTAAGATGGAAGAACTAGCAAAGAATCTTCCACAAGAGCAGACAAACATGAAAACTATTACCATAAGGGTATTAATTTTACTTTGAAAGGATCGTACTGAGACTGCATTTTAATTTTATTTTCCAGCATACAGATATTTTGATAAATGAAATCGAAACGATTATAAAGTCACCCATTTGCATGCCCCGGTTCTTTTTCCAAGTGCTGCAAAGCACTACCATAAAATTGTCGATAAGTCCACAGCCCAGAGTCACTGGGGAGCCCATTATTGTTCAACCGGGAAGCAATCTGGTCGTTAAGGTCGAAGGGGTCATTCAGCACTATGGCAAGTGCCCCAGCTTGTACAGGTCGGTGGAGTCGGTCCAATTGACTTTAACATCTCAATTGACTTCCCAGAGGAACAGTAGTGATATTAAGGTTAAATCTAAACTAATTGATTTGGTTTCAGTATTTAAAAACTAACTATTTTTCAGCAGGCTAGTGACACTATCACGTTAACACAAACTGTAAAGCCCCATCGCGATTTCTTATCAGGGAATTTTCTACTTCCGTTGAATAATGTTCAGCCAGGTCCAATGGGAGCCCCCGTTTCTATGGGAGGGCAATGGCACGTGACTCTGGAGACATTTGTTATTGATGAGAATGGAACGTTGTGGTGCACTGGTCCTAAAAAGTATGAACTTTGGAAAATTATGTTAATCAATTTAAAATTATTTTTGATTTCCAGTTCTTTGGTTGTTCGTGTTCCTGACGACCCAAATAATAAATCTTCAGTGACTTCTAATCAGACAAGGAGGTTTTAATTTAGCGTTTTTTTTCTCTTAAAGCAATGAAATAATAAACTTTCCAATTTTTTATAAATTACGTATTTAACAAAACGTTTCTATGACTTTAAGACATTCAAAACCCACAAGCCTTAAATTGAGATCCAAAATTAGTATATTCTGGTCTTTTTGTACCATACGGCGATCCTGATTCCTTAAAAAGTGATGTTTAACGCATTGCAGCAAATATTTGCGCATTACATTTTAGTTTTATTGATTGAAGATGGAAACGATTAACGAGATTATTTTGGACCGTGTGTATTTTTTGTCTAATCACAAACAGTAACTCATTTTAAATGTTATATTTATAAAATCATTAAGGTACAACTCAGTTTAAACTTAACTATGCAAGGAGTGAGCGTTACGTTCGGAAGACGAAACTCAATGATTTCAGGTCCAATAATGTTTTCCAATGTCTTATAGCCGCTAAGTCCTACACTTGCATTTTCTCCGGTTTCTCTTCTTTAAGCACGAGTTCCACCTTCTTACCCTTGCGGAGTTCCTCTTTGGAGGGCTGAGTTTTAACGACGCGCTTCTTGGGCGCCTTGTAATTGCCGTGGCCTGCAGCCCTTTCTGCCTCCTCAATTGAGTAGGGCTCGGCTTCCAAGGCCTTCAATCGTCGCTTGTGTACCTTAAGGAGGCAAAATTTAGAAAAACTTCCCCGCAGAACAAAAAGTAGTACCTTCGTTTTAAAATGCGACTGCATGGCGTGGTCGTCGATGAAATACTTCGCACAGTGGATACAATAAAACTGGGCGAATCCTGGCTTGTCCAAATCAACTTCTTGGTTTATTAAATTCTCTGGATTCTGCTGAATGTCGTTGTCTATCTGTGAGATCACAAAATGTAAGGTTAGAGCTGTTTATATTTGGTTTTGTGGTTTTTGAATACCTGATCCAGATCCCTTTTGCGATTCCTCACCCTCCACCGACGCCTCAGGTGAGTATCGCCATAATGCATCTTCTTACGCCTCTGGGTCATTCCCATTTTTGCAGATTTTTGAAGAAGTTCTTGGAGGAAAGAAATAAGCTGCTCAGTGGGCAGACGTTTTATTTTGAAAGAAAACTCGGGCACTTCTGATTTTGACAACTCAGCTGATACCGTGGACAGTGCTCAAATTCTATCCAAGATAAGAACCGATTTATTAAAAACTAGTTTAATGTGGGAATTTTAAAAAATTTTCGTTATCCGGAAGTACAAAAAAAAAAGTTATCTTAAAAAATTGTAGTTTTCTTGTCAAATTAATTAATACCCGTTGTTTTTAATACCAACAAGTTAGCCATGGTGTCGATATTACCGAATTTCTTTTTTTGGCTATTGATTTTTGGAAGCCGTATTATAAAAAAATTGTAACAAGTTTAAAAAATTACATTTTCATTGAGGTTTTTGCAGATGTCTATTAGTTTCATTAAAATACGATATTTAATATTTAAAAACTTACGTAGGTGTAGAAATTTAAAACTTTGCCCATTCTAATGTTAAAGGTTTATTTACATGGAGAGGTGCAAGAAGTCTATGGCCATAAAACCCATGAAAATTTCAAAAGACCAATTTTTCCTGAAATATGAATAATTAACAATTACTTTTACATCTTTCGAACCTATTCAATTAAGAAAGCTGTACTTTATTGCATACTATTTTGAAACTAAGTATCCGTATGGTAAGAAAAATGCATTATTTTTCTTTTAGTATTTTATTATTCTTTAATTTGTATAATTTAACTAGTGACTTTCACAAACAATATCTTTGCATTAATGAAAATGTTCTTTGTTCTGACAATCAGATTATGACTAATTTTAAAACGGAACAGAAAAATATACAATTGTTAAAGTAATGCGTACCGTCGCTTTGGTTACATCAAATAAAACCAAACATTCACTTCAGTTATATATTTTAAAATTTCTTTTAAGTGTCACGTAACATAGACCAAATTTATCACATTTTCTTACTTTTATTTAACAATTTTTTTTTCTTCTTTTGTTCAATATTTGTTTGTCCTCGTAAATTAACACGTGGGAGTTTTGGTTTTCAGATAATAACGCGTTTGCTAATTTCGTATAAATTGCGAAAAACAACTTAAAAAAACAACAAAATAATGATTAAAAACTCTTAGGCCCTCATTTATCCGCTGCTACAAACCTAAATGGGGAGCCATCCGGCCTCGACTCCCAGAAGCCTTGCAGGTGTAAAAATGTAAAAAGGATCCTTTTTAAAAATCACCACTTGGGTAAATGATAGAAAATCTACTTTTCTATAAAAAAGTCTAACAAAATACAGCTGCTCTCGTGTAAAAAATTAGGTTTCGACTGCTCACTTTAACCTACAGCAGAACTAACTCGCGGCAGATTGTTATCTGAAGAGCAAAACCCTCGAAAAGTACTCTAAAGGATAATAAAATTAAGTATAAATGCTGTGATCCATAACGGTATATGACACGTAAAATTCGTTAACTAAACCGCCTTTATATAGAAATATTGGAAAAATATATGCTTTGCAATGACCGGTTGTCTCCAGCGGCGCTGCCTTCCTCCTCCTCCTTTCACTAATCGGTCGCGGGTGCTGCGGCACTAGCGCTAGCTCTCGTTTTCCACTATATCTTTCAATCAGCATTTTACACAAATCACGTTATTAGACGAGGTGCATGCAGCCCATGAACGTTGTCTATGGGGGGACAATGCGTCGCTCCTGGGGGGCCCCAGTCATGCAGACCCCTTGAATTTGCTAAGCGATGCGTCAAACGGTGGGCAATGCTAAAGCCCCCGCTGCCTTCTAGTTGAGTCAAAACTATTATTACTTGCCTGGAAAATAGGTGTTTTAGTAAAAACCTGTTTAGGCGATATCGAAGAACTGACTACCTTTGCAATGGAGGCACAGAGTCGACAGTCTTTAATTCTCCTCTAGTTGATACAACATTGTAGCTTTCCTGACAGTCGCATTTAACGTGTATCCACTTGTTTTCGTGCCTATTTTCAACCATTACAACCAGCCCAGCCCAACCCTGAAAGTTGCAATATATTAAGCTTTTTTCAGTTTTTATTGTAGCAGATGTAGTTTCAAAAATGAATTCAGAAATTTTCACCAAATTAAAATTAGAAAAATGTGATGATTTTACATTGATAGTAGATAGATACTTAACAAATTAAATGATCTAAAAAATGCATTAAGAGGTCTCAATGAAGTAATGCACTGTATGTTATATTTTAAGTTTTCTTTCATTTTATATTATTATTAGTTCAGGTAGCAGTTTAACAAATAGGAATATGGCAGAAAATAACATTCCCACTGTGCAAATAAAAAAATAAATAAAACATAAAAAATGCTGCTGTGTTTCAGTGTCAAAGTTTTAGAACAAAACAAGAATGTATGCCGTGTCCAAAATATGGATAAAATCAGCTAACTGGCTAAATCTAAAAATTAAAGAAATAATATCATATTTAACAATTTCACTGAAATTTTTTTTATTTTTTCAGTCCCTTTAATATGAATCCAAAGCTGCTATATACCAAATAATTAGTTTAGCAGACTATTTCCTAAAACAATTACGGACGAATGATCAGTAGAATACAGGCCCAGAAGTCAAAAAACCACATGAAATTCCACCTTTACACCAATACGACATGAATAACCAAATAAAATGCCGAAAATACCTATTAACAAGACTGCTCCAATGGCTGGTCCATCCTACATTACCTAAATCATATAGGAGAGCAAATAGTTATGTAACACTTAAAAATTACCTTCGTCAAGTAGTAAGCAGTCATACCCTCGCGTCCTTCATGTCTTTGCCCTTTGGTCAGCGTAAGACTTATAATCGCGTCCGCAAGCAAAAACGGTGGAGGATTAATTTGTTCAACTAAAAGTCTTTTTGAGCTGTGTATTGCTAGAACACACTGTGGATAAAGGAGCGGATCTTCGATTCCTGTATGCCAATGGTTGAATGCCAAACAAACGAGTAAGTAAATATCTCTTTCGAGCATTTTGTGGCATCCAACAAATCCCCGGACCTGAATTAGTAAATAAAATATAAGTGAAAAAATGTAAATTTATTGCGCATTTAAAATACCTGTCTTTTACTGTGCTCTACAAGACGTCCCACTTCTGGGTTAGCTGGAGATCGTGTGCGAAATATGACAACGCAGAGATCAAGTTGAGATCGCTGAGACTTTTCAGAATTTCTCTGTCCCTCTTGGAATAGAGTGAATTCCGCTTCGGTTGGCTCTAACACAGTAAGCAGCACGCAAGATAATGAACACAATGGCTGTAATGTTCCCTATGCAACAACAGAAAAATTAACCAAAATTGTTGTCGATTTTAATGGCAAAAATAATTATACCTGTAAGCGAACTTCATTCCATCCAGAACGAACTTTGCAAATATCAATACAGTCGAAGTACTTCAGAACATCTTCAAATGATATCCAAAAAACGCCTTCAGAGGCGCCATGTGGCATTAGAATTTCACGTAATTCATCAGTCCAAACGTCTGAATCGTCTGACCAATCTCCACGCCAGGAATAGTGGCCCCACGGGTTACGAAGCTTTAGTAAACGATGACTATGGATATCTTTGACATCGAGGACGGAATATGCATGCCGCGGTCGCAGTCCCTTTCTCTGATACTCATCCTCGTCAACCTTCATATTACCCCCGCCACAACTTGCTCCCATCAAAAATTTAACGCACCGTGAGCTTAGCAACTGAGCCCAAATCAAGTCCTTGTCGAGTTCATCTTCGCTCGGCATAGGCAGCGAGCTCGGCTGCAAAGGGATACTTTCGCAAGGGGCTCCGGTTAGCGTGGCTAGGCCTTCTATAGCCCGACCTGACACCAGTGCCTCGTAGCACCCGTGAATCTTAGCAACTGCCTTTTCAATAAGTGGCACCCAGAGCTGTTTTCGTTTCGCTTGCGAGTAGACTAAGTGGCCTCGCTTGTCGCATGGAAGTAAGTCGTCGACCAAAACGGTCGTCCACTTGCCGTCTTTGCACAACCTTACTTGATACGCACCTTGTGGACAAATCTCTTTGGTGACTAGAACTTCTCGCACGAGATCCTCCCGCTCCGCTAGCACCGCTAGAGCGCTTAGTAGCCAGCAATTTCCCAAGACACCTTGACATATATCTGACGGCAGTGGTGTGCGAAAAACCGCCCAAGGGGGAAAGGATCCTCCATCGCAGTTGATCTCATGCGGGCGCCTCCATTGAACAACTGGATTACCATCGTTATTAGCGGCTGGGTTATAGTAGAGACTTCTTGGGGCTGGTGGGAACGAGTCGTCTACGAATAACTCATTGTTCTCCTTACAGTACTGGATAATGTTTTCCCACTTGGTGCGAGCCTCACTCTCCTCGATTTGCCGCAAATTTTCCATTAGTTTGCTCTCCTTCCTGTTAACATCTGCTGAAATTACAGAACATCCGCCGGTAGCCCCTAGTTCAGCCGACATAGTAGCTAGGCCCCTGGGACTGGAACATATGTCGCAGACGACACTGGCAGATGAGTTCTCGTAGGTGCACGCCGGACAGTGCCAAGTTTTAATAGATGTAGGCGTCGAACCGCTGCTGCTGTGTCGATTCGTGTAATTTACAGACGAAGTCGATGTAGTCCTTGCTACAACAGCACCGGTACTGTGGCGCTGCAAGACAGTCATTGTAGTTATGTTAGGAGCCAGATAAATTGGGCATACTTTAGGAATAGCACCCGATGACGCTCGGTCATGCTTCGGAGATGGACTTCTAGATACTCTATGCACCGGTGGAACTAAGCTAGAATTCCCTGAATTTTGTGTATTCGAATTTGGCTGTGATGATGAACTACTGTTCGTAGCTAGTGATGCTAATATTTGCCTATTATGGAGCGCCGTTTGCGCCTTGCTATTATGGCTTCCACTCGATGGTGTCGAAGTATATGGACGAAAGTGAGTTTGTTGCCCCGATATAATCGGCATGGGACGCGTAGCCTTACAGGCGATGCATACATTCGTCGAGAGTGAGTTTTTCAATGTACACTGGCCACAGGCCCAAAACTCACCCTTTCGCAGTGTCATGTCCTCAACAGCCGATATACTCTTCAATTTCGATCCACCGCAAACAACGCACGCCATAGCCAATGGAGAATTAACCAGTGTACACTTCTTACAAGTCCATTCCTGTTCATTCGAGGAGCCTGAATCACCTGTAGGATTAATTACTCACAAAGACAAAAAATTATTAAGTTTTAGTTACTTGGCAAAAATTGAAAATCATCCTCCAGATCCTGCTCAAAAGTAGCCATCGGAACCTCGACCACAGATGGGACCTCATCGAAGGCATGGGATGACTTCGATTGTCCCATTTTATTGCTACATTTTAATTCTTTTCGCGATTCTGTTAATTGGTTATTTATAACGTGCTTAATACGCTTACGGGAGAGGTCATACCTATTGAGGGTGCTACTGTGTCGCCAACTTTAGTTACTGTAATTAGACTAGGTTGTGTGAGCGAAGGTTGACTACGTGCTGATTCGCATATATCACATTTTTCCGCCCACAGAGGATTGTAGGCATATGAACACTTCGTGCATGTCCACATCCTCGGTGGTGTTGTTGATGATGGTGATGACAACGAGTTTCCATTGCTGTTAGTTTTTGTGAGTGCCTGAGAGGTTGATGTGCTGGAAAATTGTTAGTTTGAATTAATAATGATGGCTTTCTACCGATTTAAGCTTCTGTTAAAAGAACTATTGCTGTAAATAGAGTCAGTTTATAGCACTATCAAAGAAAATTATGAACTAAACTTGCCATTCAAAAGCTAATTTCGAAATAAACGAAGGCAAAGAAAATGCACAACACTTACGAACATTTTTTAGATCGAAACAACTTTTTCAAGAGCATTGTCTCCTGGAATATGTATAATTCGATATAGGCTGGACACGATAATAAGAAAAAAAATATTTATTTACTTTTTATAAATAAGTTGTATCAAAACATATAAATTATTTATATTTCTGTTCTCAGTACATACGCCCACAAAGAACACCTCGCAGATACTGATTCAGAAAATTTGGTTATCTGCGTCTGTCCACGTTATTCTAGCAGATATAGCAATCTTATCTAAAACTGTGATACATTTTTATATTTATTCAGGGGTACAATCAGAGGTTTGTGGCTATTATTTTTTAATATTTATATGTTCAGCCTTTGCGCTCAAAACAGATAACGCTGTTAAAGAAATTGTCCAGATTAACTTAATCAATGACAATGAATCAATAAATGCTATTAAGATGAAAGAAAACTAGAAAATTATTCACCACTATACATTTATTTTTTTCACTGTCGTGTATTCAGTTTTGTATTATTAAAGAAATATGCAGGAAGACCCAGTCGGTCTTAATAAGTAGAAAGAGTAGAAAGGAGCCCAACAGAACAAAATTAATTTCAAGATATCATTGATGATTGATTTTGCAGCATTCCAACATGCTATAGGTATAGGTATAATCTATATTCTATATGAATCTCTGAATATTTGGAAATGCAGTCAAATTCTAAATACCATTTATACATATATACTTATATAAAAATTCATCTTTTCTAAAACGGTAAATGCTTTAAATATAATACTAGTGGTTGCCCTGTGGTCGAAATTCGACCTACTGGGGTTACTATGAAAAATACGAATGTACAAAGCCTACTGTTTTTGAAATTGGCACTGTCAATAATAAAATTAAGACAGTTTGACCACAGACTACTATGCGTTTGACATAGACAGTATGAACGTAAATAATGAATTTTTTTAATTTAATTTAATAATTTTATAAGATATATAAATTTTAGCTTTCTGAACTTCTTCTCTATATAAACTTTAACTATGCCAAATCTCGCACTCCTCCGTCCGTCCAATATGCTTAAAAAGGGGTACAAAGTTTTCTCTTTACGTATTAATATATAGATTACTCAGTCCAACTCGAAAATACAACTATATACATAAAACTTCAAAAATTTAATTCTAGAACAGAAATATTTAGATTCTTTGTAATAATTTGTAATACGACAGCACCTAATTCAGATCCTTTTTAATTGTAAGCTTCTATTATTTTATATTCGAAATTGGTAGGACGGATAGATCTCATAATTTCTAAGTTATAATAAATAATAACTAAGAATATCAAGTTAGCTTTTATTGTCATTCTATCTGAATTACAGGATAAATCTGTAATAAGAAATTGTGCGCACAATTCAACTGTTTAAGTGTTTAAGAGATGGATGGACTTTTAGAATGCCTATACTAATAGCTTTGATTAGGATGTATTCGTGTTTTAGGAAATAATCAGTTGAAAATAGTGCATGGTCTCAATTATATTCCAATTATAAAAATTTTCCCAGTCATAAAACCAAAGAGTTATACTTGCCTCTAGTCTAAAATGCAATTCGTGCAAGAGTTGCTCACCGCCTTTTCACGTTGCCAAACTAAAAATACTCTGACTGTCCATAAATCGCATGCAGAACGAATGAGCCAGAACTAATCGATAGAATCGGCGGGAGCGAGCAACAAAATAAAAAAAAATACAAAATTAAGCACAACCAATTTTCTAGGATATGCCAAGCAACGAATAGTTTCTAAACTACAATGGACATACGTTTTCATATCGACTGCCTTCCGAGGTCCTTTCCAAACTTTTGCATAAATCGAAGATTCACTTTCGTTCTTATCATCGGTAGTCACGCCACCAGACGAGGAGGTGATGTGAGACGTCTTTATGTTTCCCATATTTTCAATGGCGGGAAACTTGT
The DNA here is from genome assembly GCA_951509405.1 of Machimus rusticus. Classification (NCBI taxonomy): domain Eukaryota; kingdom Metazoa; phylum Arthropoda; class Insecta; order Diptera; family Asilidae; genus Machimus; species Machimus rusticus. The sequence continues at coordinate 46,342,553 of OX608051.1, read as the reverse complement.
TATTGTTACCAGTTGATCCGATGCTAGCGTATAGTGTGTCAGGCTTCGCTTTCGGATCAGACATCCCAATGTAGGAGTACTTTGGTTCCGGCTGGGGCTTTATCTTATTTCTAGATTTGTTTAGTTTATTTACAACTGCGTAAATGGGTTCTGACTGTGCCTTGGGGGACTCTTGTCTTCTGTTGCGTATAATTGAGTGATTCTCGTAGACGTGGGCGTTCACAGATATAACACCGGCCGGCCTATTTGAGTTGGGCAACATTTGGGGTTGGAACGAGTTACCACGCAAACTTTCGTAGTAGCTCTCGTCCTCGGCGCCAGCGGTGGTGCTCATTCGAGAACCGCTGTTTGACCAGTCCTTCACGGCTATTAAGACGCCCCCATTGCGTGGCAGAGTCGCGTTTAACTTGTTCGATCGATTCGAATTATACTGGGGGGCTCTTGAGAGTGTGGTTATTGTAAAATTGCTATTCTCTACGTTCCTATTGCATATCCCGCATATTTCGCACTGTTGCTGAACACAGGTTTTAAAATGCTTTGCATTCGCCTCGGGGAAGGATGATTGCCTGGAATACTGGTGATGCTGGAGATTCTGACCGTCTTCTCCTGGGGAGAAAGTGAACTTCGAGTGATGTAACGTCTTACTATCGGCTATATATCGCTCACCGAAAAAAGGATCAGAAATGCTCGACAGCGACTTATTGATCCGCTGGTAAGAGTTCATCAAACCTGAGTTGTTGTTCTTTCCAAGGAGTTCCCCATCTCTATTGCGGTCGACGACATGGTTCGAATAGTTCACCTTCTCAACATTTGTAACGGCTGGTAAACGGAAGTCTTGGTGCTTACAGTTGGAGTTGTTGAATATATTGTTGCAGTTAACCAAACAAATGTGACATCTTTTAGTCAGGTTGCGGCACGATCCTGAATCCATACTAAGACTACGAGTTCGCCTTAACAAACGTGCCTGATTCCTCCTTTCATTTTTATCGCGAAGGTCACCCTCAAATGATTTCTGCTGATGCTGCTGGTTAAACTGTTGCTGTTGTTGCGGCTGCTGCTGCTGTTGGGGATGTTGTTGCTTTCGATGTAACAACGTCTCTTTATAAATGGGGGCCAGATAGCTGACGGTATCACAATTTAAACAGTGCCATGTAACCGAGTTTATTTCCAATTCACACTCCTGACAAATCCACCGGCGATTTAAGCTCGGATTTGAAAAGTGCCGAAACAATACTATCGATGACTTTATATATTTTCGCGTATCTTCACAATTGCTGCAGCTTGGAATGTGCGGATGTCTATTGGTCCGTTTTAAACAACCTCGAAGCAATGTCTTGTAGACTCTACGAGATTCATTTCTGAAATTATATTTTAAGACATTTTGTTAGCGTCAAGGATACGTATTTTACGGAAAATGGGGGAAGAAAATTAAAAATTAAAAACCCAATAATGTTAAGAGAGAAAAGTTTTATTTTTCATTCTAAGTATATTCATACAAACAAAAGGCCTTCGGCCATATCGATTGAGATTGCTTCAAAGGCTCGTCTGCCTTCCTTGCAATTTTCAACGACACTGGAAATCAACTTAGCTGCCGACCACTTCGGGTGCTAGGCCAGGAAAGTGGCCCAATATTAGATCCAACTAGATAAAGCCTCAGTCAATCGATTAGGAGCATAATGCCTTTGAGCCGCCGTCCGCAATCAACTTTGTTGGTTATTTTCACGAATAATGCGTACGCCCCCGCCTGTGAGGGCAGAGATCAGAAAAGTGGCATTTCTTGTTTAGTACGTGGCACATCCTGCTTTATTCAAGCACAAGAAGTATTCTATTTCCGTGATAGCCTTGATTTTGCATTCATGAATCCACTTCATAACTGCAAATACCACTTCTTCATTCGAATGGCCAACAAGCGAATTTTGTGTAGTCATCGCAAGGTGATAAATCGGATTTTTGTGAGAACACACATACATAATTTGTATCTTACCCTGCGAGAACTTACATAATTTAAGGAATTTGGAAAGTAAGACAGAACGGAGCATACCTCTATTAATTTGAATTACCGACACGTGCATTCAGATCGCTTCCATATAATTAAATAATCGAAAGCTATGGTAAAATAATAAAGTATAGTAAATCGTTATATTCAGAAGAAATTTCAACGTTATTTAGAGGTTATTATTAGTCGGTCTTTTAACAAATTATTTATGTGAACATATGTATGTACAGATATGTGTAGGTAGTCGTGTGTTTTAAAAAGCAAGCACTTAGCTAAGAACGATGAATAATGAACGTTTCATTAAAATCAGTTGATTAAATAGTTCTCAAGATTCTGAGTTAGGCAAATTCAAGTACATTACAATTCCCTTGAATTCCTTTGCACTATATTTGTATTCGTCTTATTCATTAGTAACATATGTATTCTGTGATAACAATTTTTTTTATAAAACAACTTTATTTTGCGAAATGTTTTTAAGATTTTAATAGTATTGAATAGTTTAAAATTCAAGCTTTCCTTTAAATGAAGTATTTCTTTATTTCCAAAAATGGTTATTAGCGTAAAAATTCTAAAAAGCAATTGTTAAAACTAAGAACTCAAACCGATGTAATTATTTATTCTTATGTAATTTACTCCCTAATAAAGCAGTGATTCGATCTACCTTTGCAAAAATTATGAAACCATGAACTCGTTTTTTGTCCTAAATTATATGTTAACACAGTCGAAGCTGTAATTAAGGAGATATTATCTAGAATTACATACAAATCCTTCCAAAGAAAGTTATTTGATCAAAAAGTTGTTCATAATCCGTAGGAGCGGTTATGGAACTTTAAAATGATAACAACTTATAAAAGATAGTTTGCATTTTAAAATGTATAGTTATCGATTTTGGAATGTAAATAGGGTAATTTTAAGAATATCTAAATACCAGTTTTAAACATAAATTGAGTACAAGCACGTAATTTTATCAAGTATAAATTTCATAGTTGAAATAATATTTTCTAAAACTAATTTAATATTTCCGAAATTCATTGCGATGAATATGAATTTCTCGTATGTACATACATATGTATGTCTGAATAGTATTTTAACAATTTTTATATTTCTTTTGAATACCAAATATTTAAATATAATTCTGCGGAGCTACAAGCAATAAATTAAACCATATTGTAAAAGCTCTAAATCTCTCTGACGCGTGGCTGCGAAAAAAAGTTTACCAAATTGTTTAATACATAATCCAATAAAATGCGATGGACTTCATGACATCATTGTCTTCTTGATTGACTTGTAAATTGGTCCGCAGAACCCAAGAACTAGACTCGCTGTTCCCCACGACTGTAGTCGTCTTCTTCCATTCTAATTTGTATGCTTGGTAGTAGGTTTTCTGTTTACTACAAATTTCTAGTTGGTTAGCTTAGAACGTGAAGGAGTCAGAGAGAAAACCATTTGGCCGTTTTCCAATTGTGTTTTTCGTCTCAAAGCGCATTTTATCCCATTTTAGAAGTTTTTTACGTATTTCACCTCATTCTTATTACCAGTGAAATGTCTTCGAGCTGGGCGTATGATTCATCGCACACCGAGTACAAATAGGCGGAAGAAATTTGCATATGGTGTTGTTCTCTCTGCAGTTGGGGAATTGATTGCATTTATCTAGACTTTACAGTTTATAGACCTGTAAGGCAAAAACATCGGCTCTGTTATATTGTTATTTTTTCCGATATTTTGGAGGAAGATATTTCAAACAAAAATTAAACGAACAGAGTCGAAACGAAACTAAATCGTTCGAGCGTAAAGTAAACAACTTTCGATTGTGTATCTTAGCGCAAAACAGAGTTCCTCTAACTTACTACGATATTTAAAAAAAGTAATAGAAAAATAAACATACTTAATCTACCTTTAGTTATTCGCTTTTGTTTATTTACGTCTTTGTAACTGAGCCTTGTCGCCAAATGGTTGAGCTTACATTTTTTTTCGAAGGTTATCGGACAGAAAAGGGGTGATACACCACTTAATCGCGAATTCCTTTCCAAGTAACTATATTTAATATTTATGAACGATCTTTGTTTTTAATATGCACCAAATTTTGTTTTAAAACGTTTTATATATTATTACTCACAAAATTATTCTGAGACCAGGGTAAACATAAAATTTCTGTAATTAGATCGAAACGCAAACGGAACCCTCATAAAGTTTTATTATTATTTATTACCTTTTTACCTGTCTGTTCGTTAAGGACCTTTTTCTCAGGACTTGCTAGAGGTATCAACTTGAAATTAAAATCAAATATTAGTAAGGCCTACAGCCTCAAATTTCTATAACATATGTAGATATTGCTCATGTACTTGTAAATTGGCATTTTTTGTCTGCCTGAGATATTGTTCTGAGGAATTATGATGTGCAAGTTTTTTTTATGGAGCCCAGGAATTCAAGGCTCACATCATCATCGCTATAGCAATGTTTCTATTTTTAATACTTTTAGGTTAGATATAAGAGTGGTTTTGTTTTGCATTATTAGAAATGCAATTTCGAGTATTTCTCAGTTTCAGTAACATAAACGCAGAAAATAATTACACCCAAAATTAAAATAATTGCATCTTAAGTTTTATTTGGGGATTACAATATTAACAAAATCAGTTAACAATTTAAGTTGACTGCGGAAACTTCAATTTATATAGTATCTTGAAATAAAATATTAAATAAAAATACATAATGCCTGCCTGCAGAACTTTTCACGATAACTAGAAAACTTCACCGAATTTTTTTTGCCTTGAAAGGTCATCTCGTTTAGGACTCAAGTTCTATTAATTTTATTGGCAAGCAGATGAAAAATTTGTAAGGTACCAGGATACCGAATTCTAAATATTGAACGATTTTTCATTTAATTTTGCATTTCCTCCCTGGTAACAATAAGGCAGTGTTATCGTTATAAGAAAAAAGTTTCGTGATCGAAAATTAGAAGATCTACCTAAAATAACAATTTCTTTAAATTAAATTAGCAAAAAGTTGAAAGTACAAAACATATAGAAATAAAAAATACAAAGGCTTGAAAAACAAAACAAACAAACAAAAAACTAGGAGGGCATTTGCTAAGAAGTGTGAAATTAGTTTAGAAAAGTTTTTTATTTCCATTGCTAGCAACAATTAACATTTCTGCTTGAATAGTTTGTCTTTGAACTCTGGAGTGGATTTGTTGCGTTGCGTATAATATAAATCCGAGGTTAAATGTGCATATCATGGATTGAAAATCAGATAACTTCATGGCGAATTTTTAATTTCGCCTCGGTTATTATCCGCCAACTCGGGGCGGTTAAATTAAGTAAAATAATTGAGCCCCGGAAAATGTAAACAAACCGACTAGCTCGGCGGATGACAGCCAGCATGCGACCACCAACACACCCTCGCGAGCCACCTTGAGAATTCCCACACCACAGCGACCCCTGATTTTCGACATTTCGAAATGTCAGGCCTCCTGCGCTGAACGTACGCAGCCCGGGACGGTGGAGTGGAGCCGTTCCACCCCACGGCCGCTGGACAAATCAATATTTACAAACAGATGTCATTAGAATTGATTTTTCGATTTTCCCAATCGGGGCCCCGTCCGGGGCGACTGGCCGGGGCCCGGGAGCAACATACCCTTCGGAGCTTATCTCGACATATCCCGGCAGTGTCTGGTGTCTGGTTATTGAGCCGTCGCGAGCCGCGGCCTCGCTGTTCCCATCGATCCCTGACCCAGGACTAGGGGGACAGCCGCCACCACTGCTGGTCCCGACACTTCTGTCAGACGATGGAGACGGCGATGTAAAGATTTTCCTCACATTACCGCATTTTAAGCACTTCAAGCACTCGGTCGGGTTGATCAAGTTACAGTTCGTACAGGTCCATTGCAGCACTGAAGCGATTGTGCCCATCGTTTACCAATAAGAACATGGCTCTGGATTTTCTCTCGATGGGCGAACAGTCAAACACACGAATGGAGCTGGCTCCGCGCTCCCCACTGACTGGCCGGCACGCGCCCGCAGCTATGTCCCTGCGCTTTTTTCAATTTCAGTCCCAGCAGGCAGCTCCGCACTTCACTGATAAGCACCAGCTCCCCAGCACTTGCACGGCACAACAAAATCTCAGGCGAAAATTCTTTGATTAATCGAATCGAAAGTCGAAAACATACTAACACATGGCCGCGCCGCCACACTCGTCCGACCGAAGACTTTTTCGAACAGCTGTTTACCGACCGAGGAACTCGACTCCGCACATTCGAAGCGGTGCGCCAACATGTTCGAGACGGGGACCCACGAATTAGCTGACCACTCGCCGCCAGGGGGACTCCTCCGATTAGAAAGACTTCCTCGCATCGAACCGTGTGTGGAACGTGGATCGCGTTGCGGTTGGCCTCCGTTCTCTCCTTTGTCCTTCACATTTTCAGGCCGTGAGCTCGAGCCTTGGAGAAATGAACTAAGATCGGAGAGGAAACGAAGCACCGAAAAGAGCTCCAAGAAAATGAGAAACACCGTTTAATCGTTAAATTAATATTAATTCAGAACATTGCACTACAATACACTTTTATATATAGAATAAATGACTTAATATAAGTAAAAATTTGGGCACGTCTATTATATCCGAGGCTTTTCGATTTGAATGGTTCATTTTTAAAACAAAAATAATACGGAAATACATTTAAATTACTTATTATTACATATTTATTGTCTTTTGTAAAAAGAAAATTCTCAGTCAATAGAAATACTTTGTAAAAAGAAAATCTAATTCAAATGGCATTTGATTTGTACGTGGTTGTGTTGTAAATTGGCCATTATTTTTATGAATATCTCGAAAATGATGGGAGGTGGATCTTTTTCATTATTTTTTCCTTCTTCCCTACTACAAGGAGCAATCCATCATTTTTCGAGTTATGGTGTACACAGTTTTGGAACTCGCGTCTCTGGAAGTCACCACCACAGTTCCGCCATTTTGAATTATTTAAAAAAAGCCTATGTAAATTATATTTTACACTTATATGTACTAAAGTATATATTTTAGCATACCAAATTTTGTTACCAATTAAATTATCCATTATTCCATATCGCAATACAGTAGGTATTGGCAGTTGTTAAAACTTTTTTAATCCGCTGAAAAACAGAATAGGAGGGGGTAAAACATAAAACAACATGTTTGCAAACATCTACAATTTTACTTCATTGTACAATATAATAAAAATTTAAACAGTACTTTAACCTATAAAGTCTTTGATAAGTCTCCGTATATATATTAAAATGAATTATCAAATAATCTCCTGTCGAGAGTATCGCTGCAAGAGTCCAGCATTCTCTGAAATACTTATCGAGCAACCATGAAATAGCGCTAAATGCATAGTGAAAAGATAATATTTTACAAATACTTAGCGCTAAGGAAATTTGTTAAAGCTATCTAATAAATAAAACCACGTCAAAAATACAAATTGGATAAATTATCGGTTGAAGTCTTTTGTTTGTTCAATTAGGGTTTCAATATGAGTTTCATTAATGTTAGCTTATAAAGTATAAACACAAAATTCACAATGATTCCTGACAGGATGTCCATAAGTGATGCGTAAATGGGATGTTAGATAGTGATGTAAGATATAGAACTCGAGCGTGGATTTGCTACCTTTCCCATCAAAAAATTCAATTTAGTCCATTCAATTAAGAGAGTTATGGGTCAGTGCCAGTTATTTTAAATTTAATAAATTAAGCAAAGGTTTATAACCCGTATAAGTATTTTGAATATGCGACTTCTCGAGATAACCGGCAATAGGAAATATATATTAGCTACAACACAATCTTAAACTTACAACCGTCACGACTTTTTTGAAAAAATTCCCAATTTGCTGTGAAATCCGTTCGAAGCCAATACATATTTGAAAATCAAACAACTTAATATAGGTACATATTATGAATGTATTATATGCCGCTCATTGAGCATTTGTACAAAATTTTGTTCTCCGAATGGCTTAGATTTAATACTGATATGACAGTCATAAGTTTATGGATGCTTAATGCATAAGACCTGTAATGAATCGAACGGTCGAAATTGATAAACCGAGTTACATCGTTTTAACGGTTCACCGTAGCCAGGATTCTTTGACTAAAACGCGGATCAAAGGGCTCAAGTTTGAAGAAGTTAAAAATTCAATATTCTTCGCAATAGCCATAGTATGACTGTGATAGCGATTGATTTAATTATTTTATGCTATCACAGTCCTTAGGTCAAAAATACTTTGTTGCATCGTAAAGCTGTCAGGAGTTTTTTCAGTACCTGTTTGAATGAAAGGAGGCGTATCGACAATATGCAGGGGTAAAGCGAAAATACTTCATGTGCAGTACTCGTCAGCAAATGTTTTAAAGGTAGTGTGTGGGATAATAATTGCCTGAAATTGAGCCAACATATCGCGCCAAAACTCTGGGTTATTATGTTTATGTCGAGGTATTTTTTTTTTTAAATTCTATGCTAAACTCACATGTCTGAAACATAACCACAATTGTGCCCTTAATTGGTTTTTAAACTGAGTTCCAATTATTTTTTCGACCTGTACAAGATCACTGCTGACGTTTTTTCTACAACTTAATACTTTTTTTTAATGGAAAACATATTCCACATGTACAATTTCAAGCAAAATATTTAAAATTACAAACAGTTAGAATTTTCCCATATAAATTTTACCTACTCAAAGCAGCCAAAATTAAGCGCCACCATAGATCACACAGCAGTACCTTGTCATGCAGAGTAACACCAAAGCATCACTTGCGAAAAAAGATTATCTACACTTACTCAGCGAGTAATCGCCACCTATTCGCTACACCTAACAGTTATCGTTTTTCGCACAGTCATTAGGATCGATATAGGATATAATACTACACTGACTACTATCATCGTCGTTCTCATTAGCTACTTCAGTCTCCTCAACCGGGTTGCCGCCACAGGCTACCATAGAGCTGCCCCCGGTCGCTTCACACACATCATCGCTTCCGCCCCTCCGCGTAATCCTCTGATAAAGTTCATCTATTGAGGATTGACTACCCTGAAAATCCTGAGGTAGAAGACAGTCGTTTGAACAGTTGTTGAAATCATCAAAATCACCCTCGTCGTCCATGTCGCTCACTTCAGACGATTGATAGGGGTAGTAAATGTGATCGTCCGTGAGTGCTATAGTCAAGTCATTGTCAGGCTGAGGGGCGTACACCCCATGACTTCTAATACTCAGTTCAGAGTTCTGGTAGTTCAGATCACTTTCATTCGTAGGACTCGAAGAGAAATCCCGCCTTATTGCTTGGGAAAACATATTCAAAGAGTCGCTGTTGTCATGGCACGAGGAATCTTCAGCAAAACTGATCGGTTTCCGTCGATCTTGCGGCGATGGAAGATCATCGATCTCACATAAACTGGGAGAGAATAAAACAGGGCTGCTCCGCAATCGGCTTTCTGGGAGATTTTTGGCAGGAAGGGGATGAGCTATTGCTCCTAAAATTTCATCGCCAATTTGAGATAGATTGCTGCAGGAGATTGACCGAGTCTGTGCTTCATGGAAGCCATCGTGTTTTTTATTATATTGACTAAAATCGGTGTCCAAATCGATAAGGGACTTAGATTTCTGCTGCTGACAACTAAACCGGATAGCCGGCTCGTCTGTGGTTTGGTAAACACGATCAGAAATCTGTAAAGGCTCCGAGACATATGCCTCGTCCCTGTCCAAATCAAGCATATTTTCGTCGTTAGTGTTCCTCATTTGATCAATGTCTGTTGGGGAAGGTTCGGGCAAGCCAATGGTGTTCATAGCAACGATTGGGCTATTCAAAGAAAGGATCAGCTGTTCATTGGCGTTTGAGTTATCTCCTGCGGCTTGAAGCTCCAGCTCAGGACATTGTTCGGGGTCTGAGTTTTCAGATTCACCGAATATGTTTCGAATGTTGCCATTCACATAAAGAGGAGTACTTGTCCTATCACTTTGACTATTCAAATCGTTCCTTTCCATGTCGATTTCGTCCTGCTCAAGAAGATCGCCGATATTTACGGATTTGCGAAATTTGTCATCGGCTCGCATTGTAACGATTTCATGCTGGGGTTGAGATGTTTCAGGAACGTTTGTGTAAATGTTAGCCACCATCTCGATGTTATTTACTTTATTGCGGGTCTGCAACACCCGAAGCCCCTCAGCGCCTAAAACTAATCTTTCAGCATCGACGATCATATCACTTTCGTTGCAGCTGTCCGACAGTATATTCGGATTGTTGTTTGGCTGCTTGGTATCCTTGGAGAACTGACCCCCATCAACCGTCAGGCCTCTTACATGGATATTTGTGTTATTGACCTTACTACCTGAACTAAAAATCGACATTCCACGAGTTTTAGGAAACGATCCAATCGACGACGACACATCGCTTGCCCCATCACCAAAATCCCCTCGTTCTAACTGCCTCTGCAGTTCAAAATTGTTTCTTTTAGCAAGTCTTTTCTGTTTTTTAAAAAATTTTCGAGCGACATTGATTTGGTTCGGATTGTAGAACATTTCTGCCGGTGGGATTTCCTGGGTCATAATGACAGGATTATGTACGAATTGTTGGCGGTTTACCAGCAGTAGATTAGAAGGAGATGTAAGAATTTTGTTAGGGCTATCGGTTCGCGGTAATGTAGCTGCTGAATTCAAATCAGCATGTTTTAGATGATTTGTTGCACTCGGAGGTCTGTTTTTTGAGCACTGACTGTTTGATCGCGACGCGGAATTTATGGTTCCGCATGCCTGATGGTATGTGACCGTATTTAGCTCTTTGGTGTTGTCACTTACGCTTCGGGATCTGCAGCAGCCCCGCGAGCAAGCATTTTTGCAGCTCAACTGTCTCCATTGACTACGCACATCGTTGCGAGATATCGAGTAAAAGAAAAGAATGAAGAGACCAAGCAGGGAGGATATTATGGCGTAAAGAATGCTGAAGGTCTGCTCCTCATAGAGGATTTTCCCTTCAAATGGGGCGACAATGCTAGCGGCAGCGGATAGCCAGGCTAGCACAAATAGAACCAAGAAAATAAAATACGCTCTTAGTTGAGCCCCATTAGTGTGTTCCAGGTCATCTTGCATGCTTGTCGTTGGAGAGCTTAAAGTAAGACTGCGGTACCTGTCCGGAGGGTTAAAATTATTTGCATTTGTCGCAGTATCCAAGAGTTCTATGTCTACATTTTCAGTAGCTTGGGTGCCTTCAGAGAAATGCCCATTATGGTCATCCACATTTTTAATATGGCACCGAACGCATATGAAAAGAATGGTCAAAAATAACAGGAGGATTGTGGAAGGTACAAATATAGCACTTAGTGCAGGTCCTGTTTTTAAAAAGCAGTGAGAATATGACGCGTACTCTCTCATATTAACAGCACCGCTAATTCCACAGATTATAAGCCCAATACCCCAGCCGACAAGGTATATTCCTAAAATTGGTTTTCTCCCTACATTTTCTTTAGGTATGTCGTCCAAAGGAACACGAGTTCTTTTCGACAGCCTTTTATACATATTGCTAACGCTTACACAAACCCACAGGATAACACATAAGCTAAGATAATGAATAAGTATTCCAAAGAGTTGGCACACACGATGATCTTCAGTTTGATATATTCCAACAGTGAATGTAAACGCTAGGCACGAGAGGGCAAGCCAGGTGTTGACTAAAGAATGCCGCTGCCGCCTTGCCATTTGAATTGTACTCCCATACGTAACATAAGTAGCAATATTCACCCAGGCACAAAAGAACAGAACGATGCCACCTACGTAAAAACCAGGTGGCGAAAGACGAAATCTAGCTCCTGCATTCTCATCGAGGAAATCATTCAAATATTTCTTGTTTTGCAACAAGCCATAATACCCAAGTCTATTGCAAGAAAACACAAGCAAACTGTGAAACGAGTATGATAATTGGCAACCTTTTGTGGACCACAAGTTGCTTTCGGAATCCCACCAAACAGGTACAGGCGCACTTACAGGATTGTGATAAGGCTTAATTCGCAGAATTACAGAAATTGAATCAGTCAAATTTACTACTTCTTTGCTGTCTGAAATGAGATTCACCCCTATAATAGCTGAAGTTACTTCTAAATTGCTCTGATTTTTCTGCTGCGGGAGTAGATTGCTGTTTTGGAAAACAGCGATCATTAACTTTTGCGAAGAAACAAGGTGAGCGATTTGAGATTGAAATAATACAGGAGGTACTTGGATTGAGGCATCCACATTATGCTTATGCACATCAAAATGCTGTGGAGCAGTATTACACTGAAATGTCCTCGCATCTGAGTCACCATTCGCGCGAAACCAAGTACAGGTTAGCCCTGTAAATGAATCTGTCCGAAATTTAAAATATTCTATTGCAAGATTTGCCTTATGGGTCAGTGAGAGTGGTGTATATTGCGCGGCTATCTCAACAGCATTCACCAGTTTAGTTCCCGAATTGTCCATTATCTGTGCTTCCTGTCCTAAGTAACTAGGAAGTGTTATAACTTGCGAAACTATATCTAGTAGCATAGAGCCGAGATCCTTTTCCTGTGATACAAAATTTAAGTAATTTCTAAGGGTCTTTGCTATAAAAACTAAATCTATGGGATCCCGAAATTTCCGCAAGTTCTCCTTAGACTGTGTGTAGTTTCTCAGCCGCTTGGCACTTTCTAAAACGCTCCCTCGAGCTATGGAGAGATTTACCTTCGCAAATTGCTCCAAAATCCTGGTTGTTTCACTAATAAACGGACAGAACTCTGAGTTGAGATTTTCCCATTCTCCCTCTTCATTACACTTGTAGGTCGCGATGGGGTTTAAGGGTGTTTCTCCAATGCAGGGAAGTTTAACTGTTTTCCCTCGAATGGTCCTGGGCCAATAGTACTTACCCTTATTGTTGTGGACTACAGTAGCCGGGCAGTATCTGGTCTTCTCGGAAATTACAATTACCGAAATTGTGCGTGATAGGTTTGCCTGTTGGGAACTAAGACGGCAGTCCCACATTCCTGTATGATTCCTAGTGGCATAGGGGATTCTCAGGATAGAGTCCAGCAATCCGCTGTCGGACAGATGTTTAGCATCTATTTGAATTGACGGGAAGTGAACGGTTGGATCTCGGTAAATAACGTCTTCCGTTGAGTTGGGATCGATAATTTTATCTGACCAACCCCAGAAAACATGAGCACGAGCAGGAAGATCTTCTGAGTCTCTAGGCGCACCTACTGCAACCCTGGGTGCTCGACATCGTAGAACTAACTCATCACCTTCGAAAACGAGCTAGAAAATAAGAGAAAAAGAATGTTTTTCATATTCTCAGAATGATAATAAAAATATGGTTTTTACCTGGTCCTTCTCTGGCTTCAGCTCCAACAGTGGCTGTGAAGGTGACTCACAATGGAGGTCAGACCCCACTTTCAGTTTCTTCAAATGAAAGCCCTTGAATGGAGGCGGAGTTTCGCACTTTGGTGCTGGCTGCAGTTTCACTGCCAAGGCGTTAGACCACGCCACCAGCCATAAAAGGTCACAATCGCAGGCTAAGGGGTTCCCAGAAATATCCCTGCAAAAGAAGTTGATCAATTTCAAAATATTCCTTGCTCCAGAGGTCCTTACAATTGCTTCAGCCCCTTCAACTTTTCAAAGGAGCCCTGGAATATGTGGACTATCACATTCGTCGATAAATTCAGTTTCACTAAGGTGAGTATTTCTCCGAACATGCTTTCGTCGACATGTTTTAGCGAGTTGAAGGACAGGTCTAGCCGCTTTAAATTCGTGAAGTTGAAGAAGTCGGACTGCTCGATGAAGGATATCTGGTTTTTGCTTAGGTCTCTGGGAGGAAAATTGGTAAAATTAAGTTGATGAAGTTAGGATATTGTGGCTAGTTTACAAATTGACAATATTCTCGATATCTTCTCCAAAGTCCAGCTCCTTGAAGCTCGATATTTTGTTCAGCGGAGTCCCACCGCACTTTGCTTTGAGGCTGCCTGGGTTCTCGCTGATTTTTTTGCAAACGCACTTCTTTGGGCATATTCCGTGCACGGCTCCAAGTACTACGGCCAGGGCAATCGCCAATACAAGAAATCGGGACATTATTGGCATTGTGGGGCTTATCAGAGATAAACAACTGGCCGAGAACTCTTCATCTAAAAATAAACAAAAACAAAGTCAGAAGTTTTCTCGGTTTGGCCTGGCCGTGGTTTCTGCACTTCTCCGGCTCCAGTTGCAGCATATTTTGTTTACACTTTCGAAGTCCTTTATCCGAACTTTTTTCCGAGGGCGAAATAACCAATGTCCTGTCAAATTAGGCGATAAAATTGGAAAAAATATTTGACATCCCCGCACCGCAGCGAAGAAACAAACAGCATCACACAACTCTTGTGGCAGTACTACTGATGGATTCCCATCGCTGAGTAGCTGTGCAGGGTTGGGCAGGAACGTAGTCTAATATTTCAGTTAATAATTATCTTTGTTTTATTAATTATTTCATTGTTTTATTAATTATTTCACTACGTATAATATGTAATTAAAAACAAGAAGAGCGGAAAAACTACAAACTAAAAACATAAAAATCACTCTTTATTTGAATAATGCCCAACAACGCCTAAGTTTGACATTTCATTACGTCGAAAGCACGCACAATCGCTCCGCAACAGCCTGATGGACCAACGGTCGGCAAAATTGTGAAATAAGTTCGTTTATTGGCTCAGAAATTAAATTTACTGCAAAATATGAATAGTCTTCGCAACCTATTCCGCGTAAGGACATTGTCGTCACTTCGGCAATCGCTGACACAGCAGAGTTTGTCCCCAGGGCAGCTACAACAGGGCCCCAGTTTTTCATTTGCCCTGAATTACTTGAAGCCAGTTATTTTTGATGTTCCGGACTGCAGAAACTACTGCACCACGGGAAAGATTTCAATCCCCCTGGCACAGCTGGCCACAAAGCTGCAGCTGGTCTACACGTGCAAGGTGTGCCAGGCGAGGAACCTCAAAATGATCTCGAAGAAGGCCTACTCCGAGGGAGTCGTGATCGTGCGGTGCGACGGGTGCTCCAACAACCACCTGATCGCAGACAACTTGGGCTGGTTCTCCGACTTGAATGGTAAAAGGAATATCGAGGATATTTTGGCGGAGAAGGGGGAGACTGTCCGGAAGATAGACGGCAGCGCCGGCGAATATTTAAGAAAGGAGGAGGCGAGCTAACGTGGTATACTTTAATTTATTTAAATTTTACTGTTGTAGATAGAAAAATGTCATTGCTTTAAGAATTATATCCTTCTATAAAAACTAATTTTTATTGTTCAACCCGCGGGATTCCCAATTTGATAAACATTTATACCGGGAGTTTATTTTATATTCATAAATAATACACATCGTACGAAAAAAAAATTTCTACATAAACTTAATGTTTTCAAAGGGATAATTGTCTGCCTTACCTGTGATAAAATTAGCTCTGCCCCACCACCACTTGTTGGTTCCCTTAGGTCTGCTTAATTGCCGGGAGTTCCCCTTGCCTGTACCCATTCAATTCATTAGGAAAACATACAGTGAAATTAAATGAAAATGGTAAATGGTAAACTATTTAAAGGCTTGATTGACATAAATTCCTTGCTAGGAAATCGACAACCACTTTGTTGAGGATGATTTAATTCTTGTTTAAACTCACTCAAATTAACGACCATCTTCATCACAATCGCGAAAATATAAAAGAAAAGAAATATTTTTGTTATTTTTAATTTTATCGCTTTATTTTACAAATGCTTTTATATACAAAAGTATTGTTTTAAGAATAAGGTATAAGTACATAAAAACTTGTTTTGTGGCACACCTGTTTCTGGACCATGAGTTTCGGGAAGGCTTTTAGAGGCACTTTCATCGACTAGAATTTTTCGTTCTGGAAAATATTTAAGCCCAGGACACTATAAGATCTAAATTTTGTTGTTCTTCCGACAATACAATAAAAACATATATGGCAAGTGCACGTTTTGTATTTGACAAAACTGCAACATTTGCGGAAATTGAACATTTGTTTTTGGAATTATTTTAAAAATCTCTAAAATATCACTGAAAGTTTGGGCCTGTCCTACTTACGCATGAAAGTAGTAGCCGGAATGTTTTGTAGAGAGGAGCAAAAATCTCCCACATCTACAGCCTCTTGAAACTCAATGGTTTGAATTGTGACGTCGTTTGAGAACAAAAAGTGGCGATACGAAGAATGTTTGAGACACCAAAAAGGGGCTGTTTTCAATTATTTTTAACAATTCTTTGGTCTAAAGGGAATTTAGGAATGATGTCGAATTCTTGAAGATTTTTAAAAAGGATTGCTCAAACTCTCTTCGGTTTGCTAACGATTGCGTAGCTCAGGCCGTTGTAGCTGCGGTGGTCGAGGGTTGGATCATCGGACATCATTGCTGTTGAAACAGTTTTAATGGAGGTTGCCACTTGAGGACCAGGGATGCTGGGCTTCCGCAAAATTCCATATCCTAAGTAACTATCATCGGCCAGGCGGCAAGGGTGTGTGTCAGGGCTCGCGATCAATTCGTAGTCATTTGGAGTGGTGGCTGGTGACTTCTTCTTCGATCCTGGCGGAGCGACGGTCACAATCGTCTTATATCCACTTGATGTAGTCTTGCTGTTTGGAGTGAGAAAATCCAACCGGTCGTAGGCCTCGTCTGGGTCCACCTCGTCTATATTGGAGTTACTGTTTGACTCCTTCTGTTTATTATTTTCCCTTTGCGACTGCGTTCGCTGCCACACAAAATCTATTAAATCGTCCTCGGGAGTGCTGACGTGCTCTGTATGTTTAATCTCACCAACTCCCATAGTCTTCCAAGCGTCTGTTATCGTTTCAATGGACTCATAGTCCCTGTCAGGTTTCTTGCTTTCGTTGCGGAGCGGTAGATCTGGTGGTTTGCTACTATTGTTGTTGAGTGCGACCCCAGCTTTGCTTATATCTGGGGATGGTGATTTAAGCACTACAGTGGTTCCCGTCTTTATAGGGTCGCTCGTTATTGAGACCGGCTCATAGTTTTGGAATTTTTTGTATTTATCACAAGTTTGCGCCTTCATCTCAGCTAATTTGTCCAAATTGAGCAGTTTCCTCGGTGGCTTGCTTGGAATGTGCTTCGTAACTGGCGGAATGTTAGTCGAGTTGGCTGAGATATTGTTCAGGGAGTCATTCGAAGACAAAAATCCGCGTATAGAGGCACAACTATGCGTCAGAGAATCCTCACTTATATTTTGGTTCGGCGATGGGGGCAGTGGACTTCTCGAGCCAGCTTCCATTGATAAAGCAGCATTAAGCTGGTTTTCTCCGCAATCTAAACTGTTCAAACTTTCCCCACTGATCAGCTTCTTCATGCACTTCATCTTCGACGACATGCAGCGAAAGACCTCCTGCGGACTGCTATGGTCAAGGGTGAAGACACCTTCGCCAGTATCACATTTTCTGCCGGCTTCAAACGTGAACTTACCGTCCCGATAACCGTACTTCCTTATAAACCTATATGGCCACTTGGCTTTTATAATACTTAAATCCTCAGCCGATTTCAGCTGCAATTCGGTTGCAGTCAGGTGCAGCATGTAGTTTTTTGGCTCGAGATTGCAACGGATTGATGTTTCGGACGGAACCAGCGTTACAATAAACAATCCATCGCCGTAGGAGCTGCAGTATAAATCGTTATCCTCTTCTATGGCCGAATTCCTGCACATTGTGCCACCCTTGTCCCGGAACGCAACTGTTTGGAGGGCCGTAACCCATTCCTTTAAGTCTTCGTCTGTTAGAGTATTCAGTGTGAGGGTGCCAGTCTTCGTCACCAATTGAATCAGGTTGGCTGGAGCTGGTTCTTGGGTGATCTTCACGCAATTTTCCAGAGTTATTATCTTCGGATTTTTGTCTTCCTTTGATTCGCATATTTCTAGACGTTCTATACCGTGTCGACTGGACTTGAAAAGTAGGCAGTATCGTTGACTGGATTTCTGTTCAAAAGATAAAAGAACTTAGTTAATTTTAGACAAATTAGATTTAAATTAGAAAAGTAATAACTAACTAGGACTTCATAACAAACAAACAAACAAAATTAATTTGTTCAAAAGTCTTCTGCGATAGAGTGCCAAGCTGGGTCCCATTCAATGCATAAAAAATTATATTTTCGCTCTATTAGATGATAGAGGAAAAAGTAGGACGTCTACGACTTAGTAGATATCCCAACCTTTTAATGTCCATTATGAAAAATAGGATCATTATAATTGTAATGATTATGCTATGGCAAAGAAAAAATACATTTTTGGTACATTCGCATTTCATGCAGTGTCGAAAATTGTTTAAACTTAATATTTCCATATTTTATACCTAACGCTGGAACAAAACATATTTACTTCTTTGTTTAATTTAACTTGTACGACCGGTACGACGCAGTCTTTTTGTAACGAAAAGGTATTTTATTTATTCAAATCTAGAATGTCTTGATTTTTAACGAATCGACTATTTCATAAAAGACATTTATTTCATTTCCCTATGGACGTTTTAAAAACCATTATGTCACCCAACAGTTTATAAACCGAAATAGCTCTTACAGATATCCGGAAAATCCCGATGTTGATGCAAATGGTCTGTGAAATCTTTTCCGAGAAAAACTCATTTCAACGTATATGAAGGTCATTAACCCAAATAATTTAATGTTTACAATGCTGGATTTATTAGATAACATTGGGAAAAAGATATGTTTATACATAAAAAATGCATTCAAAGTGTTTCCAGTCTCTTTAGAATTTAAAACTTATGTTTTCAAATACATTTTAATGTTGGGAAACCGCCTTTAGCTTAGCTGCAATATATTTTGTTGTTTACTATAATTAAGTTAATCGAGCGGAAAAACCAAACAAAACATACTACAAATAGCTTTCCAAAAATACATGAACTCAGGAAATTATGAATCGATAACCTTTCGAACATGTTTAAGGTCTCTTTTTAATTGCTAATATGCATATTCGCCAGATGGCAGTTTATAGAAATTACGTAGTGACTCACTTTTACCTATGAAAATCTACGTTTCACACTTAATTTACTTAGATTTCTGATAGTGGCCAGTTCCACGAGATCAAAGGAATACCCATATAAGGCCCAAATCGTCTAATTCCAGCAAAATCATTGCCGAAGATGCCCTCTCCCCCCGTAGCAGACAAGATAAGCGAAACTGAGTGATAAAAGATATCAGTTCTTCGAATTAGCCACCGAGTGGGATTCACGTGTCTGTGAATAAAGCTCCCCGAGATTATCCATTAACGCACCGCACCGCCTCTAGCCGAGCCCGCGACGCGATACAAAGCAACCAAAACACCCTGCAATGGCATTTCCTCTTTCTTGGTGGCTTTTTGTAAACACGGCGACGGCTGAGCATTCAGACCTCTTCCCCAGTGCGAAGCAGCCGCACGCCACATGAAGCAATTGAACTTTTCAGATGTGATTGCCTCAGGACAGCGATAGTACACCATGGGGCCTAGGTGGGCACTTAAGTGAAAAAAGGAAAAAAATGTGAGAAACTACTCTAAAGTTCTGGACATTCTGAAAAGCGCTATCACCCCGAAGAACAAAAGTGGACAGAAATAAGGGGCAACGAAATGCTGGCAAACCTTTTTAGATATCCGATTGAGCGAGAATCCGGACTGGGTCGGCACATTAAGATAGCCAGCGAGGACAGGTATTTCGACATCCATTTTCAGGTGTTCCTTGTTTTCTCGATCGATTGACTAATTCCAGACTCACTAAGAAACCTTTCAGAAACATTGAAGCTGGTGCATTTGCAGCGATTCTATTTGCATAAAAATAAATTGATCGCGTCACTATAAAACTGAAAAAAAATTGTACGGCCAGGGAAGTCGCGCACAGAAATTCGCGGAAGACTTTAGCCACTGATCTCCAGCGGTAGGAGCTTTTTTCACCAAAAATTGTTTAATTTCCAACAAATACTTGGCGGTCTCGACAGCGCAAAATAGAAATAAATTGAGATAAAAGGCAAATTTTTCAGGCTGTAAAATTCTCCTTAATCTTTTGCATACACACGGACACACCGACGGAACTCAGAAACACATATGAATATGGGAAAAATTAATATTCAGCTCGGTGCCACAAACTCAGTCGAACCGAACCTGCTCTGCTGTAGGCCATTCCCTCGCTCTGTGGTTACTCGGCGCAGACTGATTAAATTTTTAAGTAGAAGCCGCGTACGCATGCGTACATGCTCAAAACGAGTTTAGCTGCCTACTCACACTGACGCGTAATGATCGTTTGCATTAGCATACAAAGAGAACCTGCGGGTGTGTTAGATAACTTACGATCACTGCGTGTATGCCGAAACTCATGTTTTGCTCATGTTTTGTTTTTGACAGCCACGATCATAGTATGTTTCACAGCGATTTGGAAATTACAAGTCTTTTAATGATTTGTGATCTGGATAAACTTCGATCACTTTATTTTAATTTCAAACTACCTTAAAGTCTGGATTCAAAAAGGTTTTAGTAAACTACCAAACTTAGATTTCGGAATAGAAAAATTTCCTGATCTAAAGTGGTCTTGTTTTTGTTTGCTGAATACAAAATAACGTTATTATTTGGACAGAAAATGATTTTGATCTTCTAAAAAACTAAAGTTTGATCAAAAATGATTGGATTACATCGGATCCGAATAATTTTGGATAAGAAATTTTTTATTGAATTGTATACATACATATGTATATGTACATATAAAGATTTTAAAATTTGCGAAAAGCTTATCAAATTGCCATGATTTTTACCCAACTTCAAAAATCTTGAACTGGAAAAAATGTTTTATTACGTTTTTGACGCAAGATAAGATAAGAAATTAATCAAACTAGTTTCGTATAAAATGTGTATTTAAAATCTCAAGGAATTCTGCGTTATCCATTTTGAATCAGAATAAAAAAATGTCTTTGACTAATTTTCGCGTCAAATTATTGCAACAAAAAGGCAACAATTTCAATGCTCTAGAATCTTTAGATTATTTAATATACATATATTTAAATAATACGTAAATTGAGCTTATGTTTGGTAGAGCAAAGTAGAATAGTTTCAGACACAAACGACATTTTTTAATAAAGCAAAATGCTGTACATTTTTATTGTAATAAAACATTCGTTACTAAATTAACTTTTTTATATTGTACAATTTCGTTCTAGAAAATATAATTTACCAAAGAAAAAAGGCAAATTTTCTTAATAAATTCTCCTCCTTCTGCAAACGTTGAAATTGACCTGTCGTGATAATATTTCATTAAGTGGATGGACTGGCCTTCATATGTGTCATTGGGCTGGTCTCGTGACCATGACCGTAGGAGGCAACGTCGCTGCATTCCTTATACCAAGAGGTTATCATAAAATATGTAAATTGTTTACCAATAGCAAACAAAATTAATTAATATAATAATGATAGAATTTTATCTCATTTCTAGACTCTTAAATCACGTCTCTCTAGTTCTTAGCAGAAATGTGCATTTCAGATATTACCACTAATAATTATAGAATAGCAGTTATGCAGAATCATATTAAAAAACATAATTTTTAAAATAAAGCATGAACCTTTTAAAACTCAGCTAATCGTGCGGAAGGTAAGACAACATTTTTTTTTTGCTGCTTAGATTGAGTTCCTTCTCCTACTTATGTATAAGCCCTTAAACAAAGTGAAGCGTTTGGAAAATTGTGCGATACAATTAGAAACACTGCTAGTGGCATGTCGGGCGTATGAACTCATAAAACTCCGTCAAGGTAGGTACTATTTATGGCGAAAAAGATAGCTCCATTTTAGATCATCGGGATAACATCCTAAATAAATTTATTTTCTCACTGGTTGTAAAAAATTAAGTATAAACTACTTGTAAAAATCGCAACTTGTTGAAGCTATAAAAATGTTCTACATATTTTAACATATTTCAATCGCTCCTTCCACACGCCCATAGCTAATACCTGAAATTTCAGAAGCATTTCCTTAGCTCGAGGGGATTTTATGTCTAAATGAACTGTGAGAATTCTTCTCAAGTGCATTATTCTCGCATCGAAGGAGTTCGGTTTCTTGAGAAGAAATCGGAAGATGTTGAAAGAACAAAACCCAATCTGGCCCCTTGGATGCGAACATGAAGAGGGAACAAATTACATCATCCCATCTTGCAGCTAGAGGGCACGCCTGAAATATTGATGTGCATTCGTAAGAAATTCCAGACGAAAGTCGACTGGTGGAAAGTCGTTCTAATAAAAAATAATATGGGACTAGGAATGCCTCTGTACGTTGCTCTTTTCTACCTGTTTGACCTTACATTTATGAGCTATAACGTATAACGTCACATGGCTCATCTCACAATAATAGGGTACTTTATTAATAAATTAAAGGACTTGACTAAATCATTCTTGAATGGATGCTGGATAATTACGGGTTCTCTGCAAAAACAATTATCGTCTACTCCGGGTTTTATGTTCGGTCTTCCAAGTCTTGCAAAATGATGTTGGCTGTATACGTATGCATATAAATGCTATATTCCGAACAACTGCTTTATTAAAATATAATGATAATTACTTTAGGATATTTTTTTATATCAAACCCTTTTCAAATTTGCATTATAAATTTATTGATGTGCTTAAAAATATCTACTACTTTACGAACTTGTCTTCTAATTAAACTTACATATTAATTTCTCAAAGAACAAAAGAAGTTGTGCAATAATTGCATTGGTACTGAATGGGTTTACAAGTTCATTTGATTCCATTATTTTCATATTTTTGAAAATATGTATACATATACCTTACTGAAAAAAGTAAGTAATATTTTAGTTTATTTTGATAGCCAAAATGCAAAGAGTTATGTAAATTTTGAAGTCCACAAAGTCATTTTCTCATATTTCTCTTTGGAGTTACCATTTATTAAAAGCCACACTTGGGAATATTTAGGGAATTTCTTCTAGTTTACTGCGCCATTACGTAATTATGACTTAATTATTCCAAACTTTCGGCAACACTTGTGAAGAATTTTCGTAGCTCACTCACTGAAAGGTCGAATTATTATAATAATTTTAATGATACTCTTAGAGTTTTTGTTTGGCTTTTGATTAAATAAAGATATTATTAAAAAAAAAAAAATTTCATTTTCGTTTCGTTTATATTTGAGAGTGCACTCTGGGGATTCAAATATGCTATTATCTTAATAATGAATACATTGTTGCAAACTTTTTCTAACAATTAAAGTGATAACCAAATGGTTATTTCTGCTGTGAAATACCTTCGCATCTCTTTATTGAATAAACAAAACAAATAAAATTTACCTATTATTTTGATTACCATTTTTAAAACTGCAATGCAACTTTTTACTACATTGCAGCATCAAGAACTTGGACTGCAAGAATAATTTTCCGTAAGAGAAAAATAATGAATTCTGAATGGTTTGTTTATAGACAAGAGGTAACTCGTAAATTCAAATTTGATATGTAGACTTCATACTTTACTGTATGCGAGCATATAAAAAATTAAAAGATGATCATTCTTTTATCACTTTAACGTACATATTTATGTAATCCTTTAAGGACAATGGCCTTACTATGTACAAATTCTCTTTATATATGTAGGTCAAAAGAAAAATCCGTGGAGTTTGTTTCATTTTAGTCTTCAAATGTAAATACGTAATTCCCCTATGAAGTGATTTTGGAGTCATTAATTTCTCGTTAACAAAAAACATAATTTCTAATCGATTTGGTATATCGGAATACAATTCTAAATGTTTGGAACATAATGCGACGTACATGGAAATATTTATTTTTCTACCTACGATATGACCCCAATTTTTTTGTTTTCTTCAATTACCTTTAGTAGTGCACATGTGGCTATTATTTCCGGCTAACCCATGACTGCATAAAGCTGTCTGCCATGTCAGTCACCGTTTATAGCACAAAAATAAAGGAAAACCCTTTACCTTCGGCCCTTCGAAACAGTCCCTTTGACTGCAGCTAAGTGTTTCCTCCCTTAAATTTTCCTCGAAATGATTTAATCATTCCTTAATTTGTAGATTTTACTACTGCCTTTCCAGTGGTTGAGAAGCTTTCCAGCGAAGGATAGGGATATCAAGAAGCTTTTTCTTCATTCCCAACAAAATTTGTTACCGCCACCCGGTTATTCCTTGGCTGCGCAGTCGTCTAACCGACTGGGTAAATCCCGAAAGCCAAATATCTACAGTATAACGAACGGCAATGAGTCTTACCTCCTTATTCCAGTGGCGGTATGTCCACTCCTTGAAGGAGTATCGCGGGTATAGCGTTCGATTAGATCAATGACACGCACGTATTATATCAGCCCAGTTGGGAACTAAAAGAGCAGACACCGAGCCCCGAAGGAAGTCAGTCAGTTTGTCGAAGTTGTTTACTCGGGTTGGATGGATTAATGCAATGGGCGCGGAAAATTATGGCAACGTTCCGGTAATCGTGGAATAGGGTAAATACGGGCAGTCATGCCGTCTCTGTGGGATTACGTTAATATCGGACGTAGTAGTGACGATGGTACTGCACACCATAACCTCCAGGAAGGACTATTTCAAATCGCGTCACAGACATGCAGTATCCTGGTGCAAGTAAATAACACCAACAACATTAGCTACGGGAATAATGCGACCAATGTCCAGTATAATAACTTCCATGCCGGTGAGCCGGGACCGTCTTCGGAGGATGGCGTCACTTCGTGCATTGAAAGGGAGCAGCGAGTGGTGCTAATTCCGCCGACTATCACCACTAGCACCACCACTAAGGCCACCTTTTGGGCTAGCAAACGTGGAGGAAGTGCAAGAAAGCTGTTCTCAAACTACAAGCACCGGCTGTCGGTAAGTACGAGGGGGCCACAGGCTGTTTAAGCAATTTTTGGGTTAAGGTCGAAGTTCATTTAATTCATTGCATGTTATACCGTCTCAACTCTACCGTGGACTTAAAGGACCTTCCTAACTTTTAAACATTCTAAATTGGGATCTTTTTTAGTGCGACGGGACTAAAGCACCTTGATTAATAATATTGCATGCGAAACAGTTGGTTTTTCAAGTTTATTCCCTTCTTCCTCAAAAGTATTTTTTATGAGGCGAATGATAGTTTCACTTTTACTGCCATACTGCAAAAAAAAAACAAAGTAATTGCATTTGACGGTCTTCCATTATCTATGCAAAGAAAGCTTGTTAGGAACTTTTAAAGGTTAAAAGGCTTCATGGAGAAAGTAAATGTTTGTATTTCTTTTTTTCAGAGTAATTTGTAACCACGTAATACGGCTTCATAGCCGCAACGATAACTCGCAGCTTTTTTAGGGTCGTTAACATTTTTATTAATTCTATTGATTTTCTGGCGTTAATCATTTACAACGTATTCCTTGAGTTTGCAGTCAGGTCATAAAATGGAAGAAAACTCGTAAATCTCCCCTTAACATTCTCATATAGAGGAAATTGTGCACGAAGTCTTTCCGGCGTTTTGTTGCTAGCATACAAGGGAATTGTTTGTTTTTCACTGATTTTGCCGGGATTCCTACATACGCCGATGAACCTCAATATCCCTTGAATTTTGCATGTGGCATTCTAATGAAAACAAGCCTCGCGGCACTTACCACGATCAATAATACGTTATATTTGATTTCATGAAAGTTCAAATGAAGTTAATTTCTGGGGGAGAGTACCCTTAAAATTCCCAAGTTGAACGTAATAAACGGGGTGGAATCCAAATTCGATTGCTTGAAATTCAAAGGTATCGTATGTTGTTTCCACACTTAATCTCGGCCTCCTCATGGTCAGAGAACTACCATTTTTTCCACGCGACGTGTATTTAATCGATATACACGTGTCGCTTCTAAGGCCCTTCGTTTTATCATTAAGATAAATTCTTGAACGTAAATCGAAAATGAATACAATAATGCCTTCATGGTTGGAATTGGACGTTTATTGTGAACGTTTAAAGCACTTTACAAAATTCCATGTCAGGACTTCTTCAGATGTTCAGCTCCATAATTATTAAACAAGTTTCTCCTATAAAAATTCTTAGAAAATCTAATTAATTAAATGGGGAAAAGGGTAGTATTCTGCACGTTGAAAGGTATATCGAAACAGTTTAAAAAGTTTCATTTGATTAATTTAATGTTCTAAATATTACAGAAACGTCTCGGTACAAACAGACGCTGTCACCACAGATATTTTTTAGCTTTGTCGAATTTTTATTTGACTGAATCGAATGCTGCGTAGGAAGATACATGTTTAAGGTCAAAGTGGTTTCAACGCATATTTACAAGAAAGTTGAAGATAAATGAGCTTTCATTGGTTCCATTAAAATGATGGAAAATTGGTGTACCTAAGTCATCACTCTTGGTAAAGAGACAGGATTTAATCATAATTCATCTTGACTATTAAAATCGTTCTGGCATTAAGATACTAGTAAAAATGTCTGAAATCAGTCTCCGTAATCTTGAGATAGAGAGAAAATTAGGGTTATTTTTGTTTTCTCATTAAAGAAATTGAATGTACAAAAAGCGCTGCTTCATCACAACGACGAACATAATCATAATGAATAATAATATCATGGATGAAATTAAAATTAAGTCAATGCTTCATTATTCTTAAGGTGTAAAAAATTGGAAAAATAATTATAACATTTCCTGCCAATTTCCAATTACTTTTAAAAAATTAATAAAACAGCCTGACAACTTCAAGTGATCGCCGCCTGCAAAGATTTCTACACTTTTAGCTCTGTTTTACATTATACTTTTTTTTAAAAATTTCCTTTTTATTTGAATTTGTAATTTTTCGCTGAGAAATTGCAAACTTTTCGATGAAAATATTCACCAAAAATAGCTGAGAAAATTTACTATCCCTCTGTTTGAGAATTTTTTTCCATTTAAAAAAAATCTTAGAGAAATAAAAGCATGAGGCCGTTTAATAGCTTCACGGTAATGTAGGTCAATATCAAGAGAATAATAATTTAAAATTGCAACTTGGCGTTTTAGCATACTGCAATCTTGTATATGCTCCATAAACAAGGAATTTCTTAGCCCAATTAATTCAGCCCAACTTTGAATTACAAATTAAGACATAATGTCTTGTTCGCATCACTTTCCCTGCACATGCATTGCACTACTATGAAGGGCTTATAATTGGATTAATCAACCGAACGCACTATTGCAGAATGCCTGTTTTGAGACGATTAGGGTCGAAGGTCATGCATACTTTAAAGTTTCTTGCAAGAAAGCAAAGGGGTTCACTTTCATTGTCGCGTCCGGCACACGAGTTAATGTTAATTTTGAACCGACTACAGAATAGATAAAATCCACTACGCCCTGTAAAGGGTTCAGTTTCGTGTCTCTTGCTTTTGGGCCTATATTCACAGTCCAAGTGCAGAGAACATGTGCTGCAGGCAAGTTTAAATTAATTGCATATTCGCATGCAACAACGGCCCGCGACCCGAGTTGTTTTCCTTAGTTCCAACTGAAAAGTTCTGCAGTGAATACTTTTTATATCGACGTCGTTTTTGCGGCACAACAGTGCAATTCGATGAAGTAAAAATATATAGAAAAAATAGTGCGGTCATGGAGCTACTTACGATCCATCATGATCTCGGCTTAGTGCTGGATTTCTTAAATAATTAGCCGATTTAACTTGTTAAACAATTCAAAATTTTACTCTGAACCAGGTGTTTAAATAGCTTTGCAGTTGCATGGATTTAGGCAGAGCTTGTCGTGAATCTATGGCTTGCAGAGTGCATAAGCTGAATAAGTCGCTGTAAAATTTTGCGTATATCCGAACCGCAGCTGGAGCATTAACGTCTTATTGCTAATTGTTTTACAACGTGAAGAGGTGATAGTTCTTTTATTGAGACAGTTTTGTGGTGCTACGTTTCTTGTGGTTTAAAGGTTCTTTTGTGAGAATATTTGGTTTGAAGTAAAGTAGAAAAATCCACAACTGCTCTAGTATTCAAAGTTATAATGTATAAAATTCAGAAATCAGATGAGTAGCAATGGAACAGATTGCCTGCTGAACTGCAAATGCTGTTCTGTTGTAAGTACGTTTCAAATCTATCGATTTTTTATTGTCACTATCGATTTCTAAAGGGATTATAATATAAATACTTTTATAATGACACAGCCGTATTAAAATTGTGGCAGTAGTAAAGCAATCCTTATTTTAAAAATTTAGCTGAAAATTAAGATTTTAATCTATATATTATTATGTATTCATATAAGCTGTGGTATTATAAGTATTCAAAAACAATAATAACTTAGTATTGGTGTTATCTTTTTAAGGTTTTTCGTGAAAACGTGAACAATTATTTAAGTCTGAATTATCTCCTTCGCCATTCAACCAGTTACTTACCACGTCTTGGATATGGTGAAGGTAAAACTTAAACATCGTTAGTATTATTGGCTTGGTATTTCTTATTCGAAATAAGAAGAACATAATCTTTTAACTATGTATGTAAAGCTAAACATGTATAGTTTACGATCATGTCATAAAGAATTAAAACAAGGCATGTTCAATATGACGAAAACTATTATATAATAATAGAAAATGTACCTAATTGTTTACGATTGTTTTTTAGAGAGAAAATTACTTTTATATAGTATCGCTTATGGTTTTAAATACATTCATTGGAGGTATAATATTTGTAAGAAAAAAGGTTTGTTTTTCTGCAATTTACTGAGAATTACGTTAGATAATCAATTTCTGCTGCGTTTAGATACTTTATATGTTTTCGTTTTCGATATAGTTTAGCAGATAAGAGTTTAAAATTAATAACTTCGACAACCCCATATTACAAAAATCGGTTTAGTGCATGCTGAACTTAAACGAGAAGATGCTCAAAAATCATCAATACAAACCAAAATCAAATGTCTTAATATCGTCGTTTAGAATTTGTTTTGCTTTGGTTGTTCTAAAAGAACTTAAGTAGTTATCATTTATATTAATTTAATTTATTTTTTAAAGAAGGTGGCGGATATTAACAAACACCCCTATACCATTCCAAATAATGCAACTATCCCAAGATTCAAGGTATGTAATGTATGTATTTTTACAAATATTTTGATAGGTATCGTGTAACTGCAATTATTTTTCCAAACAAAATTTTTCAATTAGTGGTTAAGCCAAAGACGTATGAACTTATTTCGTTAAGTAAGTAGATGTTTCCCTCTGCCATCTTAACTGGGTTTTTTTACCGATATTAATTTTATCAAGAAACCCGAGAACTTATTCCTAAAACTACTCAAATAAATTCGAGTGCAAAAGTTCATCATTTCGAATGCTTTTACATTAATGCATATTCTCAACAAAAGGTAACCGAACTATCAAAAACTGATGTAGAAATAAAAATAGCCTCTCCTTCTTGACAATTTTGATTATGTCGGGAAATACGCCAAATAAAAGCCATTGCAAAAAGAGTTTGAGAACTTAAGCATTCTTTCAGGAATTGGCCCTCAAGACGTTTCAATTAAAATTGTTGATATGAAATGAAATACAATCCATTTGAAACAGCAGGTGCGAATTTAACTAGCTTTATTTATCGTAGCTTTCCTCTAAAACGTGACTTCCCTCATTTTGCTGCTAGCTCAATCCACTTTCATCTAATAATTTGTTGTGCTTTTTTGCACTTGAAAATTTTTTATTGTATTGTATTTGACTTTCTCCGAAAAACAGTTGTTCTTTCCAAAATAAAAAAATTTCTATTGAATAGTAGTGCGTCACCGTCGTGTTGTGTAGATTCTAAGAAATAAGACGGAAAATATTTGGAAACTACAAATAAACCAGGACTATGTGAGAAAATGTGTATTGTATATGACCTTCAAACGTGTAATTAAATTGTATGTATATATTTATAGCACGTCCTCTTCACGGTGTAAAGAAAACGTGAAATATTAACGAAGGTTACAAGTATACTGAATATACATACATTACACATTTTATAATATGCTTCCACCCTTCGAAGGACTTTCGAAAATTGCGTAGCGTATCAAACTGACCATGACTCCCGCTCTTTTCCAACAATAAGTAAAACACTCCCGAAACATGTTCGTCGTAATTCGCTAATGTTTCTGACCATTTGCGAAAAACATCGTGCAAACAAAAGGGCTCACCTTATTACCTGTGCACCAGGAATCGCGTAAAAGGTTAAAAATAAATTCATAAAATCGCTGGCCAATATTTTATCCGCAGTAGTTAATTTGGACATGAATGAAAATATTAATTGGAAGGACGAGGAGGTCGTCTGCCACCAGTAGGCACGTACTGTGGTGAAACGAATCAAGTTAATATATTTTTGCATGGTATAGCACCCACTGTATGGAATATGAGTTGAAAATACCTGAACCCTCTGGAACAGCAAATGTATAATTTACGAAATGGCCAACTTAATTGCCGACGAAATATGTAACGCAAGAGCTTAATGGAGCCGGCTGCACGTTTTATGGCGCATTATTTTTATTATCACGCTAATCCGGCATAGCTGTTGAGGAAATTCGATACTATAACGTGCCTTTCGGTAACTCTGTTGTTTACCAATTTTTGCGCTCATGCCGTGTATTGATTTAGTTCTCAGCTCAAGCAATTTGTCTGCCGGGAGCAACAGATGTACAGGTAGTGAGCATGCAACGAAGACAAACTAAAGATATTTTGGTTCATGGTTGGCATATGAGCAAACTATGAACACGATAACAATTCACTAGAAAATGTTGACTTACCCTGGATCTCTGGCTAAAAATTGATGGCTCAACATAGTTGGCATATGTCGAGGTAACTCAGTCAAGAGTACCTACGCATATACTTACATCTACTGCAAGTAGTCTGCACGTTCTTTTCGGAGAGCCCACCTAGACCGGCTTCATACCTGTGCGGAGTCTAAATTCAGTCAATGCGTTGTCATTAAAATGTGCAAAATATCGCTTTGTACAATAATTATACTCATGAAGTCAGCGTAAAAATAATCTAATTATACTAAAGAAAGTCTCAGGAACATTGAGTGGGAATTCACCTATCTACTCATTTTAATCAAAGAGCTTTTATTTAAAATCGAAATAATCTTAGTTTGTGCACAGTGCTAAGTTGATAGTAATATGAAAATAAAAATAAAATTGAAAAGCGATCTTGATAAGGAGAGTGAACCAAACAAAACAAATGTGGGTTTTATCAGTTGTTTCTCAATCTTTGAGATATTGCCAAGATATTAGTATTTATCGAGCGAGCAGCATTTTTGCATATTTTATAACTAACTCTGTAATTGCATTTAAAGCAATAATTATCACAATTTTCAGACTGTCTTGGAGGGTGGCGGCCAGGCCGGCGAAGATGATTTTGAATTATGGGATCAGAGTCAAATGCTTCGATCTGATCACAATGGTGGAGGATATAAGTGAGCTATTTTTTTTATAATGGATACGAAACAGAAAAATATAGCTAATATCAATTTAATTTCATAGGTGGAATCATGGAGCCTGGTGCAAGCCCTCGTGTATACCCATCACGGTGATTCTTACTTTAATTGTTCTAGTCGTCCTGCTTCCATTACTTGAACATGCACACGAAAAAAGTATGCATGCCAAAACAAATGGCTCATCATACATTTGTACCGACATGTGCAGGTAAGCAAAATTTGTTCTTTGTGTAACAGAAATTCTTGCAATTTCAATCCGGTTTATTGTTTGTGGCGCAAAATTTGTACTCTTTGTACTGATACAGCATGATGGTCACGAAACTGTGTCAGTGCAACAATACTAAATTAAAAGAACGTTTAAATTGAAAGAACTACTGTACTGATGTAAATTATTTATTACTACATATATAATAGCGAACCTAGAAGAATCTTTTTTTAAAAATTAAAAATCGGGAATTCCTGAATTCATGGTGTAAAGAAATCTACCGGAATACTTAAGTATTTTTTTGTTATTTTCAGCATACAATTAGTGGAAAGCATTCCCGAAGGACTGAATTATCCGCCAGAGAGCCCAGTATTTTTATCAACTTATGACGCATGGTCGACATTATTAGGTTTAGCTAATTCAACTTTAGATATAGGATCATTTTACTGGACATTGCGAGGTTCAGATGTCTACAACCATACATCGTCCTGGCAGGGCGAAAAGATCTTCCAAAAAATTCTTTTAGCTGGAACACAACGAAAGATCAAAGTTAGAATAGCACAAAGTGCTCCGACACAGCAACAGCCAAATCTCGATACAGAATTCCTTATCAAACGTAATGCTGCCGAAGTACGTTCAGTAAACTTCCCAAAATTGCTCGGTGGCGGAGTTTTGCATACAAAGTTATGGATTGTTGACGGTCAACATTTTTATATAGGTAGCGCTAATATGGACTGGCGATCTCTGACTCAGGTACGTGTTTTCTGGATTATAGGAATACTCTTTCTGAAACTGAATTTCCTCACAATTTGTGTATTTGCATAAAGAAAAGTTAATTTTTATTTACAGGTAAAAGAACTGGGTGTACTTGTTACTAATTGTACATGTCTTGCAAGGGACATCTCCAAAATTTTTTCTGCATACTGGTTCTTAGGGCGTAACAATTCTCATGTACCTTCCAACTGGCCTGAAGAGTATAGCACAAAATTTAATTTAAATTCACCTCTTCGCGTGAATTTTAATGATAACTATGAGTTGAAAACATTCGTCTCGGTAAATCTAGCATCTGGATTTCTTCTTAGAATATGTATGAAAAGAAATTTCCGAATTTACAGAGTTCACCGCCTCCTTTATGCCCACGGAGTAGAACAGACGATTTAAGTGCTATAGTCAACACGATTCTGCACGCCGAGAAATACGTGCACATAGCTGTAATGGATTACTTCCCTCTATTAATATACACGCCTAGAAAAAAGTAGGTTAATATTTGAAGGTGAAGTTTTTGCTTAAAAATTAATGCAACCGCTTCCAGATATTGGCCATACATAGACGACGCAATAAGGACCGCTGCCATAGAAAACCAAGTTTCTGTGAAGCTCCTTATATCTTGGTGGAATCATTCAAGATCTTCAGAGGACTACTTCCTGCGCTCTCTTGAAAGTCTTACAAATTCTTACAAGGGTGTGGATATTCAGGTTGTAAGTATATCAACTAGAAAGAGTCTCTTATAGAGCAATTTAATTAATTTATCTTCCCCGCCGCAGAAACGATTTATAGTACCTTCGACCGAAGACCAGGCAAAGATTCCTTTTGGGCGAGTGAATCATAACAAATACATGGTTACAGACAACACTGCATACATTGGGACTTCCAATTGGTCTGGGGACTATTTTACAGATACTGCAGGTGTCGGGCTGATACTTCGGGATGTTGACTACGATCGCACGGACAATGAGACTACGATACGTACGGAGTTAGCGAGTGTATTCGAACGAGATTGGAACAGCATATACGCGATTGATTTGAAGAAGGACCCATATTAATTCGCTTATCGTGATACATATTTATAGAAGAGGAATAATGGTTGTAATTTTTTTACATTTGTTGCCTTAATAAAATTTAATTTTAAGATGGAATAAATGCTTTCATTTACCATTGGCACCATCAATGTCCAAAATTAACTAGATTTTGCGTTCATTTTTCTGCAGCTAGCCTTGCATTTCAGCCTAAATAATTAATTCTTACCTTCAGGTCAGCTATAAATCAATTCTAAAACCTGCAGAAATAGCTCTACTTATGTCTATTTTAAAAATTGAAGAAGTATAAAGAAATGAAAAAATATACTTATACCATTTATAAAAGTAAGCCATACACATTTTACATGCCACTTTGGGCCTCATTTGATTTTAAAAAACTCGTGACTACTGTTATAAGGACTAAATCAGAGAGCAAAAAACTTACTGGTACTATGCGTTTATTGATCAACCGCTCCAATAAACATAATCTTAATACAAAATAAAACGTGATGAATGTAAATATAACTGAGAACTTTAAGCATGTGTTGTGTCATCTTCTACAAAATCCTTTGCTTGCTCCTTAGTAACGCAATCGATGTGACTTACTTTATTCCTAAATCGCACACCATAAAATTTATGGGCGTTTTCTAGCAATTCCGGTCTGAAAGTGGTTGTAATAAATTGAGCCTTGTCACTAAGCTCATGGATCATATCTGCAACAGCCTTTCTGTGCTGGGCATCTAAAGCCTTTAAAAAATATCAAAATATAATTGATAAATTTGAAATTTTCATCAAACATATTGTCCAAAACCGAACTATTATGTAAATTTATCTCACCTGATCAATTTCATCAAAAAGATAAAACGGCGCTGGATCACATTTCTGTATAGCAAAGATGAGCGCTAG
Organism: Machimus rusticus; assembly: GCA_951509405.1. Lineage (NCBI taxonomy): Eukaryota > Metazoa > Arthropoda > Insecta > Diptera > Asilidae > Machimus > Machimus rusticus. The sequence continues at coordinate 46,308,237 of OX608051.1, read as the reverse complement.
TGCAACCAAGGATTTTTGTCCTCCAGAAAGTTGATTCATTTCCCGCATTTCAGCATCTGCACCAGTAAATGACACCCTTATTCCGATACCTTGAAATTCATCCGAGCTCGCTACTCCGTCTATATCTTCACCATCATTATCCTTTGTTTTTAGGACCAAGTGACCTGCTCCCTGAGGCACTAACTTCTTAAAAACTTTTGTGAAATTTTGGGCGACTTGTCTGAATGTAAACTGGATTGCTTCCACCTTTTGCATTTCGAGACTTTGCATCAGCTCTCGAATCTTTTGGTCACCAATATCGAGCTCTTCTTTTCGCTTGTACAGTTTTTCTTTTTGTTCGGAAAAGCTCAAAAATTGATCCAAAGCCTTTTTGTTTACGTGATTATATTTTTTTAAATGCTGATTGGCCTTTTCGAGTTCTTTGAATAAATTTTTTAGGGACATCCTTGTGTACGCCGGATCAACCTGTAAAGAAATTTTAAACGTAATTTTATTTTAATGTTTATAAAAATGTTACTGACCTGCGGCAGAGCGCCTAGGCTTGCAATTTTTTCAGTACATTCATCGATTTTTTGATGAAGTAAATTCTCTTTTGCAGCCCACTTTTCCATTTTCTTGGAATCCTCCGAAATTTTCTCTTGACCATCCTTCTCTTTTTGTGTCCAAATTTCCAAATCTTTTTGCAGTGATTTCTGCAATTTTACGGCTTCTTGAACTCTGCAAAACCAGAATATTTCATTAGTATGCTTTCCCAAATATTTACAAGATGCTTCTTACTTTTTGTCCATCTCCTCGAGATCTTGGTTTACTTTCTTAATACGTTTTTCGGTTGCTGTTAGCTCATTTCTACAATTATTCAATTTTCGTTTTCTGTCTTCCACCGAAATTTCCTGCAGAGCTTGAATCAGCTCATCTCGTCGACGAAACAAATTATTCGTTAGCAAGTTGTCCAGTTTATTTTTAATAACTTCCAATTGCATACGTGCAGTGAATGCCTCTTTGTTTTCCTGATTTAACCGTCTTATATCATCATTCAACTGATCCACCTCCCTCTGGTCCTGTGCAGATAGTGAAGACATAAGCTCCTGGTGCAATTCACTTTCAAGACCTTCCTTTGTGCTGCTCATTGCCTCCAAATTAGCCTTACATTGTGCGGCTGATCTTTCTTTTGGAGCTCTGTATTTTTCAATTCTTAAAAGTTCTTCTCGCATTAACCGAATATCAGCCTGAACCTTTTCAAATATATCCTTAGATTTGCCCTGTTTAGTTTCAGTTTTTTGCATCTCAGAGACAACGCTATTAATGCTCGCTTCAGTCTGTTTTAATTCATTCCGAAGAGCTGCAAGTTCTTCTTCAAAACTGCGGATGAGCTCGCTGTATTCACTCCGCTTCTTTTGCATTTCGAGACGCGAACGGGAGGTGTTAAAGTACCCTCCAGTTAAGCAACCTTTGGAGGAGACCTGATCTCCTTCGAGTGTAACACAATCCAATCCCGTACTTTTTGCTAATTCAGTGGCTCTCTCCAAATTTCGGCAAATCAAAGTTTTTCCAAAGATGTATCTCAATGCTTTATCATATTGCTCCTCGTATTTCAACTTTGATATCATCGGAATCGAATCAGGATCATCAGGATAGTCGTGAACCTTTACTTGCAATCGGTTCAAAGGCATGAAGGTGACTTCACCCGGCAGGCGTTGCGCATTCATTTCTTTCAGAATTGCTGTTCCAACTCTGTCTGTTTCAACAATGTGATGGAACAAACGATTGCCGGCTGTTACCTCAACAGCAGTATAAATTGTTTTATCGCAGTTGAAGTTTTCAATAACTGGCCCATAGTAAGCATTTGCTATTTCAGCATCCTTGCCACCGCGCTCCAAAAATATATTTAGGACTTTCCGGACAGAATCTCTTCCGTTCAAAATTGGCTGAAAAAGTTAGTGTGCATCATTTTTGGGTGTAACAAGAAAAATTTCACATGAAGAGTGTAAGCCTCATCTCATACAGGAAGTATAAGAATAAAAATTTCCTGCTGCTCTTACCTTCCCAGCCATAGATCGAAGTGCCTGATCAGCCTTTGCTAATTCTTCTGTGTGCGCTTGCAACTGTTGAGTCATTTGGGTCTCCCTTCGCCAAAGTTCACTGTAATATCAATAATGTTACTATCTATGATAAAAAACCTTTGTAAGACACATACTTCCTTTGGGATTGAAAATGATCCTTCTTTTTCTTCAATTCGTAGTATTGTTTGTTGTGTTCATCAATCTGAAGGCGAAGTTGTTCAACTTCAACGGACTGCTCTTCTATTCTCTTGTTCAAATCTTTTTCTAAAGTGGCATCCCTTTTCAAATCCTCAAGTAATTTGTTCTGGTGATTGATTTTATCCTTGATTTGCTTATTCAGCGATTTAAGCTCGTTCTGAATCCACTTATCCCTTTCTTCTCTAGACGAGAACTGAGATCCTCTTCCCTGTTTAGCATACAATTCCTTACGTTTCTGCTCCTTTAAGGCTAATTCTCGTGAAAATTCCTCTTCTTTCCGCTTCATAGCTTCATACTTTGGACGAACCTCTTCCAGTTCCTTTTCTTTCTCGGCGATGGTAACTTTTAACCGTTTTAACTCTTGGTCAGCCCGCTCTTTAGATTTGTTGTCGCCTTGAACTTCATCTGTAAGATCCATAATGGTCAAATCGAGTTTGGTTTTCTCTCGTAAGAGTTGCTGCTGTTCGGTAACCAGCACCGATCGCTCGTCTTTAGTGGTTGATACTTCCTTTTTAGCATCTTTGAGCTTCTTCTGCATTTCTTTGATTTTCTCTTGTGCCTTTTGAATTTCCATGTTGTACTGCTTCTGCTTATCCCCTGATGATTTTCGCTGATCTTCTAGATCTTCAAGCGCTCGTTTAGTTTCCTTAAGCTCAGTTTCATGGATGATGTACTCCAGAGTACGACGAGCCTTATCCCATTTTTGATACTCCTTAAGCTCCTCTTTTTCCTCTTCCAGGGTTTTCAATCGATCTTCAATGGTCTTTAAGAATTCCGTAATTTTCTCTACTTTTCCTTCAGTATCCTTCAAAATATTCATGGATTCTTCCTTACGCTCGTCATAAACGCGAGTTCCGGCAACTTCTCTAAGAAGTTTGAGACGGTAGGAATCGGGAGCTGTGGCCATTTGGTTAATTTTACCCTGTTTTACAATGTAATATGGATTTGAGTTTGAGAAGCCAGCTGATTCGAGGAGATTAACAACTTCCGTTCGGGGGACAACTTTTTTGTTCAAGAAGTACTGATCTTTTTTGGCACCAATTACACGCCTCAGGTATATTTCATCTTTGTCAATCTGTACAAGGAGTTAAGAAAATTCAGTTCCGCAAATATAAGTTAACTATTTTGGAAATTGTAAATCGAATATTCCACTGTGATAATCTTAAATTCATTACTTACTGGGACTCGATTGTCCGAATTATCAAAGATGATTTCAACGTATGCTGAAATTACCCGGGCTCCCGTGCCCTCATGGAGAAGAGCTTGCCGTTGTTCAGGTCGCAAATGAGTGAACTCATCGCTGAGGACAAACTGAATTGCTGAAAAACACACAGTTTAAACCAAGTTCACATAAAAGTGCAAATATTTACCATAGAAGAAATTACTTTTGCCTGAGCCATTCCGACCAACAACTACATTGTGCCTTTTGTCGAACGGCTCTACAATTGTCTGGTCCTTGTAACTCTTGAAACCCTGAATTATAATCTGCGAAAAATATTTCGTGGGAATAAGGCATCAAACTTGTTTTCTGAAAACTGCAGTGAGCATGAGCCGCTTACCTGTTTAATGTGCATTCTGTTGATTGTGCATCAATAGTAATTTCAAGTTTTGTATTTCATTACTATCCAATGAAAACAATTCACAGATTTATTAACAATTTCTTGGCGTGAGCGCTCCCCTTTCAGTTTAGCCCCTACGCCAGGGAAGTGTAATCGCTTAAACGTCAGCCTGACAATTTACCGCCATTTCAAAGTCTCCACTCACTTTCTCCAAAGGAACACCGTTTAAAAATTAAAAACATTTTTAGATTCTAATTAAGTTCCATTCAATTTAAAGGACTATGCATGTATATTAATTATATGTATGATAAATTATACTTTCTTAAAAAGCGCTAAAAACTTAGATATTTAAATTAAAAAAAAATTACCAATATTATCAAAACTTCGCCGCTAAGAAGCTTCCTTTTACTCCATGCAGTAAGAAGAAGCACTTTGCAGTTTGAATTTTTTAACTGTGGTGTTTGAGGAAACTGGTGTGCTGTGTCGTTTGCTACTTAATTTAAACGGAAAATTGGCTTAAATTTTGAAAATGAAGTCTACGTAAGTATCTAAAATACTAGAAGAGCGTGTGATTGTAATTTTAATATCCTCTGAAGTTTCAAAACGCCTATGAAGTCACAAAAAACTGCTCGAGAACGACTGGAGTCGGGCGATGCGGCCAAGGATCCTGTCCAAGTTTACTGCAGAATACGCCCTATGCAATCAGACGCCGATTTATCGTGCGTGCGAGTTAAAAACTCGTCAACTGTTATCCTAACTCCTCCAGAAATTGCCGTGAACTACAAACTGATCTCACAGAAGGAGACCCAGTACATTTTCAAACATGTTTTTGAGTCTTCGAGTTCTCAAAGGGAAGTTTATCAGAGAGTGGCTCAACCGCTGATTGAAAATTTAATCAAGGGTAAGAATGGTTTATTGTTTTCTTATGGAGTCACGGGCAGTGGAAAGACATACACAATGACTGGAGATACGCGGGATAGGGGCATAATGCCGCGCTGTTTAGACACACTCTTTAAAACTATTTCCGACTACCAGGCCAAGAAATACATTTTCAAGCCAGACAAGTTGAATGGCTTTGAAATTCTTTCGGACGCAGATGCTCTGCTGGAGCGACAAGCCGAGATGAATATGAGGTTCATTAAGGGTAGGAGATATGAGTCTGACCCTGAAATAGCCTCCCAGGCGTCTGCGGAGCCGGCGTCTCTGGGGGGATTGGACGAGGATAACATGTATGCAGTATTTGTCACTTACATCGAAGTTTATAACAATAGCGTGTACGATCTGCTGGAAGACGGAGGGATTCAAAAGTACGTAACTGGATTTCTGTTATAAATTATAATCTTTGAAACATGTATGTTTATTCGCCTCTCTGTGTACAATCAAATACTATGCTTTGAATTGCCAAGTGAATTTAGATACTCTAATAAATTTTCTTTTTTAGAACATTGCAGAGTAAAATAATCCGTGAAGATGCCAACCACAATATGTTTGTTCACGGCGTTACAGAAATAGAGATAAAAAATGTTAGTGAAGCAATCGAAGCCTTTCAAACTGGACAAAAGCGCAAACGGATGGGTCACACAATCCTAAACGCTGAGTCCAGCAGAAGCCATTCGGTTTTCACTATTAGACTCGTGCAAGCACCTACTGATAGCCAAGGAGAATCGGTTATTCAAGATAAGCGAACAATCATTGTGAGTCAGCTTTCCTTGGTTGATTTGGCTGGTAGTGAAAGAACGAACAGAACAAAAAACACTGGTCAACGTTTAAGGGAAGCTGGAAATATTAACAATTCTCTTATGACTCTGAGGACCTGCTTGGAGTATTTGAGGGAGAATCAGCTAACAGGATCCAGCAAAAAAATTCCTTACCGGGACTCCAAGATTACACACTTGTTTAAAAACTATTTCGATGGCGAGGGACAGGTGTGCATGATCGTTTGCATTAACCCAAGAGCTGAGGATTATGATGAAACCGCTGTAAGTAGCACTATTTATTTATTTAGATAGAGGCTAAGTACACATCAATGAAACTGAATTGATGAACTTCCTTCTTCATAAGATTACCCCTTTTGTAATCTCTTAATAGTTTTTGAACTGAATTGATTACGTACATACATTATAATTTATTTAATAGCAAGTCATGAAGTTTGCGGAAATGACACAAGAAGTTCAGGTTGCGAGACCAACACCTCAAAAGATTGATGTAGGATTAAGCACCGGCAGGAGGAAAGCAAATCAGATATTCAAAACGGCTATTAATCGTATGAATGATTTGGGTATTCCCGAAGCCAAAAAACTGGAAATCGATTTAGGATTGGTCTACAGTTTGGGTCCTAAATTCCCTGAATATAAACTTAACAGTCCTGAAGCGGAAGGTGTTGTCACGGAACTCATCCAGTTTTTAGAGAACCGAATTGAAAAACGAAGAATTTTACTCGGGGATTTCGATGCAAGATGTAAGTATAAAATATATTGTGCTAGCATACATATATGAACAAGTTGAAGATTATTAATTCTATAATTCTGAAAGTCTTTCCATGAATTGGGGCAAAAGATCTATTTTTTATGAAATCAATTTGGATTTATTGCAGGTGACAACTTTAGATTGCATTTAATGCAAATGGAAAAGGAAAACTTAACATGCCGCGCAGAAATAGCATCGATGAAAGCAATGCTCAAACAAGAAAGACAAAAACGAATAACTCTTGAAAATAAGGTGATAATCCATGAGAGTTCGATTGATGAACTTAATCGAAAACTTCGTGATCGTGAAGATCAAGTAAGGGAACTCCAAAGGCAATTGAACCAGAAGCAACTGTTGCTGAGTCAGAAAGAGGTCGAAAAAGAAAAGGTAAAGAAGAAATTTTCAACAAAGATGGCTGTAGAAACAGACAAAATGAACAGAGAATTGGAGCTTAAACTCCGGGAGCAAAGGAACAAACATCGCGAAAATATGAAGATCAAAGAGGAAAAGCTAAAATTAGTGTCAGATATACTCAAAGCGGATGATATATCGCAATTTCCCAAAGTATCTCGCTCTGCTAGTTCTGAAGACTTAGCTACTCTTAAAACACCGGTTGTGCGAACGGAAACTTTGACGAATACAGTAACACGCACTGACCTTACAAGATCAGGGCGGACGTTGAAGGTAATATTATCACTAAACAATAAAACTGTAATTTAAACATTTTTGTATAGGGGGTGCCTGTCGCTAATGTTCGTCATCGACGGTCTAGGTCCACAGGCGAACGGTGGTTAGAGCATCGGTCACCCCACCCTGTTCCACTCGGCACTATTTTCCAGCCGTGTTACAGAAATGTAAAATGTGTTACTAAATTAACTGATGTTAAAGATATTACAGCCTCTAAAACATCGAAGTATTGTTTGATCTCCCAAGAGGCAGACACCGACGGAGATGTTGAGACGAACATTTTCAAGGGAAACGTAATTCCAACATGTGGAGGTGGAGCACAGGTCGTTTTCGATGATGTTGAATGCCTTAAACAAAAATCACCAGTAATATCACCCGGAGTAAAAAGACCAAGTAACGTAGCTCTCACAGAACCCATTCTCGAAGAAGTTGCATCCCGTTGTACAGTGGCTTTAGAAGGTCATACTCCAAAAAGGCCAAAAGTTTAATATTTTGGGCTGTGAGCCTTGAGTTTTTAAAGAAAGGTGCGTTAATACCAAAACTTTAGTCGACTGATACCTTTTTAGTTCTATCGCAACTAAAACTAAAGATTTTTAAAGTGAAAATGAAAATATGTAGTATATATAATATACCTAATAGTTTTAGATCTTTAAAACTGATCATAAATTGTAATCCTTTAAGTTGTGGGATTGAGCGCACCCAGTTTATTTCTGTTGGGATGTTTATGTATCCATGTATTATCGAGTACTTAATAGTTATTTTAATTTATATTTGGATGTATTTCTGTTATTTAATAAGCCGGAGTGTGGAAAACAAATGAATCTTTTTATCTTTTAATAAACTTATACATATAAACTACAATAACACGTGTTTTTAGTTTACAAAAAAAACAATTTAGTATTTATATTCTAAATCAGCTATCTGGAAAAGGGGCATGCTTGTAATGAAATAGCCTATTCTTTTTTTATCATTAGTAAGGATTCTATACAAGAAAATCATCGACGATGAGTTTGATTGGTTAACTTTGAATTTAAAAAATCTCGATGAGGTGTTACATTAAAATAACTAGCGTTTCGAATTTTTATTGAGCGGTATTTACAGTAACACAAAAGAAAAAAAAAAACAGAACATAGTCTTGGGCTGTACGTAAAACTTAATGTCTAAATGTGTTCTCGATAAAGTGGCTCAGATCGGCCCGGTATAGGTAGCTAGGTTCCCTGTCCGAATCGCTAAGAGTCTCCTGGACTTGCAGAACGTTTTGCCACTTCCACTGCAACCGGCAGCAGAAGCACTCCCTGAACTCAGCGCGAATCTTTGCATCGGGTGGGGCTTCGTGCTGATAAAAGTTAGACTTCTTTTTAATGTCGTAGTAGTACATGGTTTTGTAGGTCTTCGAAAGCAGGAATAGGTATCTCGGGTCTGTTTCGGTGAAGAAGAGAAGTCCGCCTGGGATAAAGAACCGCTCCTCACCCTCGTCTTCGCGCACCCGGTACCCGAGTCTAGGAGGGCCTTCTTTGCGCTTGTACATCTTCATTTGATCAAAAAATTTCGCAAACTGGTTAAGGGGGAAGAGCTTCTTGCACCGGATGGGCGACACTGAAATCGTCATCCCCTCTGAGTTTGTGACGATCTTATACGGCTTATTGAGAGCTCTAGCGAATTTGTCGCACATTTGAATGCGCTCCTGCAGAGGTAGCTGCCGAATAACTTCGCCTCCCAAAGCTATGCCATCGATGATATGAAGGGCGTGGAACTTTTTCTGGGACCGCCCCTCGCCGGTGTACTCCATTACAATCTCTGCGTATATGAGGGTCTTCGCCGGGATTTCGAGATGGATGTCGATTTCCGTCCACCTACCTGAAACTAAGCGCTGAACATTACTTCGGCCCCTGCTGAGGAAAAGTGTTGGCTCGTTTGTTTCGTTATCACTTCGACTGAAAGCCACAAAGTATCGGTCGTAGAAGCTCGGGAAGTACTTTGGCAAATCTTCTCTAGATTTAAGTTTCACAGGTGGCCTATTTAGGAAAGCTTTGTCTGCAGCCCACTCCCCAAGGAGCTCCTTAAGTAGGTCGTCCTCTGACATCATTTTAGGAGCCTGCCGCATAGCGTTGGGCAAGTCCCAACGCTTGAGACACTGCTTCTTGAATTCGTTCTGTCGTGTCTCTTTGAGATCGCTTTTCTGGCAGAAGGCGGCAATTTTTATCAGACCAATGATTTGATTCCGTCCGATGGTGTTGTTGCTATTCACGATGTAGTCGTAGAAGGGTCTATCCTGGTACATCACCTCAAAGGGCACTAGTTGGATAGTGTCGATGGTTTTATCTTTGTTTTCCCACATTTCCTGGTTGATGTTGAACAGATGCCGCTCAATGTGGTCCGTGTTGGGCTTCTTCCACTTGCAGATCAGATACCGCTCAGAGTTAGCTGGACGGCTGGTGTTCGGTTTACAAATGCAAATCTCCTCGAAACATTTGAACATCAGATAGACGAGCCCCACACTGAAGGGAGTGAACAAGTCGAACAGCTTGCAGACAAAGTGTCCTTTAATACGTAGGATTGATAGGGCTACCAAACATTGGCACAGATACAGCTGCTTGGAGAGGATCTCCTGGATATTCTCCTGCCCTTCGACGGAAAAACCGCCGTCCGCCATTACAAAGTGGACTCCTGTGTCTGTCTGTTTCATGACATAGTTGGCGAACGATTTCTGATTCTCTGGGTCGAAGATATTCCCGTCATCTTTGATGCCGTAGTAGGGATCGAAGGTCTCTGGCGGACCAGCGTAGAAATCGCCCAGTTTGAAATCGTTTTCACCCTTAAGTGTAAAGCCAAACCCCTTGGCGTGCCACTTTTTCCGAAAGAGGATGTACTCCGAGAATCCTCCCGGTCCAGCGCAAATATCTGCAAAATAGAGTAGTTCGTTCTTCCTTACCAGCGAATTCCCGTGCTCGTCAACGGGTTTTGTGAACATAAAGTCGCAAAGGGAATCGATATTTGCCATTTTCACGGCAGCACGATTTAAGAAAATCGCGCTCTGTATGGTCTCGAAGGGATTGCTTCTGGTTCTTGCTAACCTCATATCTTTACCCCCGAGCTTATCGAAGACACTCTTTGAGCTGAGCACATTTGCAAGGATTTCCGCGTCGCAAAACTGTATTTCATCGTCAATTTTCAGCTTTTTGTCCCCAATTTTCACCCAGTCCATGAGATCATCAATAACGATTTGATCTAGATCGTTAGATGTGTTCTTTAGCCATTCCATCCGCTCGGGAATTTGAATCTCTTCTATAGCTGGATCCCACTTTACAGCCGCATTGTCTAGGCCATCGAGTTTAAGGCCTAGACCCCGACGACCTTCCTGCTTTGATGTTTGAACAGGCTCGAGTCGTCCCTGGCCCATTTTACCTAAACCCTTGTTCTTTTCGTAGCCCATGTTTTGCATCATCCTCATCACTGTGCCAGAGTAGTTCCACTCGGCTTTGGGCTTTTTAGTAGCAGGTTCTTCTTCTGCGGAGCTCCCTGAGGACTCCCCATCAGACGTGTCGTCCGCCGAAATCGACAGGACATTGTCAGTATAGTCATCGTCGTCTGACTGCGATGCCATCGTCTAAAAAAAAATAATATACATATTCTGTTAATTTTCTTTTGCCCAAATTGGTGTTGTTTTATTGACCCGTTTTCACGAAAGATTATCAATCTACACAGGAAATACGGCGGACAAATTTGGATTAGGAAAAATTCCATTGAATCGCTAGCTCTATGGATTAAAACACCTTTTTTTCTCTTAAAGTACGCTAATTTATTTGAAATAGACAATAAATATAAAGGGTTACTCTCAATTGAGAATATCAACAAAGTAATTTTAAATATACAAAAAATGGGACTATGTGGAATGAAGAAAATAAAAAAAAAAGTTTTTAATAATACTAATCTTTTAATTTGGGAGTCTGTTTTGATCCCTGGTTTATTTCATTGAAACCGAAAAACGTTATAAAAATTCCTCTTCAAGCAATTCAGATCACACCAAGTCGTTCGGTAAAAGTGCACTTGCCTACGCTTTTACCGGGAAAGAAAATATACAATTTTTCTTGGAATTGTTTTGTAAAAGAAAATCGTGCATGACCCTTATATCTTAGAAAAGATCTGTTGGTTAAGTCCTACCGCTAAAAGCAAAAAATGTAAACTATGCATTTCTAAGAGCGATATCAGAGTTTTTATTACAGATTTTAAAATGTATTCCGCCGAATTTGGAGCATTTGTAATTATGCACTCCTAGCTTCGAATTCGGAGCAAAAAAACCTCTTATAAAAATACATTCAATCATATCAGAAAGAATTTTTTATACAACTATTGAAGAGTCAGTTTTTTAGACGAATAGCCCGTTTTTTAAATAGCATTGCAATAGATGCGGTTATTTTTGTTAAACTATGCATTTAATAATTTACGAGGCAGAATCAATTGATCTACCAATTAATTAGAAGTTTAATTGAACTGTTTTTATATCCTAAACTAGGAGTCATTACTACCGGGGAGAAAGTGAAAGCGAATTCGAGAGAAAATTGAATCTCTCACCTGGTTGCGGAATTTGTTTGCGAATTTACTCGGTTTCCCTCGATGTAGTAAATCGCCTGGTATTGGCGCAAAGCATCTATTCGCCCCGCAATTCGCTAAAAGCACCCAAAATATTTACCCGAAGCCTCTTCGTTGGGTCAACAACAAGGGAGTTGTCAAATATTATGTTGCCTTCTTCTTGTTCTGGACTTAAAATGCTTTGAACATTCTCAGCGAATTATTGGTAATCATTATGTATTTTATAATTAATTATTGAAACATTTTTGTTACTCAGCTGCATATGAAATATAAAATTTGATAAATATGCAACAACGGTTTAACTTCTTAACAAATTTCTTTCTGAGATCGCAAAAAAATTGAAAATGACCTATACAATCTATTTACAGCGGCTAAAGTGCCAATTTGCCAACCGCACTGCCCGTCTCACTTTCTCCAAAAAAGAAAATGTCACTGGGGGTGCGTTGAATTTGTTGTGTGGCACATTTTCTAATTTTTAGTTGAAAAACGGGAGCGAAAATTGCGCAAATTGGCGACAAATTAAAAGTTTGCGTTGCCCCAGAGGTGTGCGCTAGCAATAATATCACGTAGCGATCACCGGAGGTCTGGTTTCCCACGGGAGACGTAAATAATGGCAGATTTCTTGGATTCAGAGGCAGAGGAGTCGGAGGTGAGTGGTGTGGCTTTAAATTCATAATTGCAAAATTGCCCTGTTGCGGCCGCTGGCAGTACTGAGTGAATTTGCTCCAGAGAATTTATAAAATCGAATTTGGGTCGATTCGCATTAACCTGCAACCACGCGATTTCCGATTTTTCTAGCAAGAGGACGAGGAAGACTTGGAGCCACATGAGAGGAAAAAGCTGAAAAAATTAAAGGCGGTCTCGGACAGCAGCGAGGAAGACGATGAAGGTATGAGTTTCATTTTAGCTTCCAGAGCGAGTGGCTGATAAAATAAAAACACTCATCCAGACGATGAGGAGCGCATCCGGGAAGAACTGAAGGACCTTATCGACGATAATCCCATCGAGGAGGGCAGTGACGCCGATTCGGATGCTTCTGATCGATCGCTTAAACGCAAGAAAAGCGACGATGACGACGATTTGGACGACCGCTTGGAGGACGAGGACTACGATCTTATTGAGGAGAATTTGGGAGTAAAGGTCGAGAGAAGGGTGAGTGCGATTTATGACCTGCATAAATGGGACAAGTGCGAGTTTTGGTCATTTTCAGAAACGGTTCAAGCGCTTGCGACGTATCCAGGATGAGGAGAGCGATGCAGAGGAGCAGGATGACGAGGGCATGGACAGGGAAGCAATCGCCGGGCAGCTGTTCGAAGGAAGCGATGATGTAAGTGTTCTTGCTCCAAGCATGCCATTCCATTAGTTATAGCACTCTCAAATGCTCATACTCATCGCCCAGCAATTCCTTTTAGGATAGCATTTACTGTCTTGTCTAATAATATTTAAATTGATATTTTGGGCCTTGAATTGAATGTTATAGCGTTCATTTTCACAGTGAAGCTATATGACAAAAGCTGTCTACGAACGTGTCAAAAGTCTGTACAAAATTACTAAAAATATGATTTGTCCTGTAGTAGTTTTGTTGCACAAATTACTTCAAGGAAGCGTGACAAAAAGTAGATTTGGATGTAAATAAATCACCATGATATTTGGTTTACTAATACCAACATGCTTTATTGGCTTATTTCAAAATTTGTGGATAATATTTATACAAAACTTTTATGTTTCAAGTATTTTAGGCCCTTTTAAAGATAATGTCTGCGTCTTTTCGTAAAGTGACGAAATCCTGTCATGTTTTTCGCAAATGGTAGATGAAATTGACTTTTTGTTATTTTAATCTGTTTCGATATAACTTAGAGCGGGTGCACATTGGGTGCAAAATAGTTTCCGTTGCACTTGTATCGTACAAAGAAAGGTCCAACTAGGAATAATTGGTTGATTAGTCGGGTTAAGTGCTTCTGCGGCACTTGCCCTGAGTTCAAATAATGCTGAAGACACATCCTTTTAATACAACGCAGAGGAAGATCTGCATAGTAAGGTAGGTACAACAGAATGGGTAATATTATGGTATTCAAGAGATTCACATTCAGAGTTAATCTGTCGATTTCAGGATGCGAACTATTTCTCTGATTTTTCAAGGAAAGTTTATGCGTTTTGTTAATGATGCGTATGAAGAATGTTTAATAAGTTTTTAAAAATCAAGATCTTAATATGATTTTAAAATTGAAAGTTTTTATTGTAACATTAATTTGCGTTACAAGCTTTAAAAATAATCTGCGCTCCCGTATAGAACAAGACTGACTCTGACTCCGAACTGTAATTTCTCCCAAACAAAAATTATCGATACACATCCTTGAGTAAAATGTGAAGGTTCAATCGAAAAAATATTTCCGATTGTAGTGATTGAGATGTTTAATCAGTTCGTATATTGGCTTAAGTCAAGCGCTGGAGAGGTAGCCGGATTTGAGTGAAATTTTGCAGAAACCTTCCTTTGGCCTTGGAACGTATAAATATGCAACAATTTTTGCTGGCTCAATTATTGTTTCCGAGATTTTTTATTAAAAAAAATTTTTTTTTCTCGGACTTTTGCCGTCTAAAAATGTGCATATTTATCGCATATTTCTGCAAAATTTCACTCATAATCTCACTTCACTTATGTTAAATTAAAATTAAGCACTTTACACTCACTCTTCTAATCACAAAAACCTGAAAAGATAAAGTTTTAAATTATTACTTAAGATTACTTACCTGCTGCAATCTGTCCCTCTTGTTTACATTTACTGATCTGTCATTTAACTTTTACAAAATGCCTACTGACGGAGGATTTTCCTTTTACAAAATGCCTACTGGCGGAGGATTTTCCTTTTACAAAATGCCTACTGGCGGAGGATTTTCCTTTTACAAAATGCCTACTGACGGAGGATTTTCCTTTTACAAAATGCCTACTGGCGGAGGATTTTCCTTTTACAAAATGCCTACTGACGGAGGATTTTCCTTTTACAAAATGCCTACTGACGAAGGAGTTTCCTTCTACAAAATGTACTGGCGGAGGATTTTCCTTATACAAAATGCTTACTGACGGAGGATTTTCCTTTTACAAAATGCCTACTGGCGGAGGATTTTCCTTATTCAAAATGCCAAAGTTAAATTGTACAAGTTAAATGACAAATCAGTAAATGTAAACAAGAGGGACAGATTGCAGCAGGTAAGTAATCTTAAATAATAATTTAAAACTTTATCTTTTCAGGTTTTTTGTGATTAGAAGAGTGACTGTAAAGTGCTTAATTTTAATTTAACATAAGTGAAGTGAGATTATGAGTGAAATTTTGCAGAAATATGCGATAAATATGCACATTTTTGTACGGCAAAAGTCCGAGAAAAAATTTTTTTTTTAATAAAAAATCTCGGAAACAATAATTGAGCCAGCAAAAATTGTTGCATATTTATACGATCCAAGGCCAAAGGAAGGTTTCTGCAAAATTTCACTCAAATCCGGCTACCTCTCCAGCGCTTGACTTGTTCCCGTATATTTTGTATTTAAAAACACTCCCATTTGGGTAAGATTCTTCAATAGTGAAATGCTTCAATAATAGACATTGACATCAAATGCATCACACTTTTCAATTTTTATTACATGCATAATAAGAGATACATAAATCATTACATTAATATTGTAAGAAATTTGCATAACAATTTTTACGATATTTTTTCTCTATTTTGATGCTGCTCGTCTTATAAAGGAGCACGAAGTTCAGGTTGTGGTTGAATACAATTCTACATGAAAATCCTTTCTAATAACATTAATTCAACAAAAACAGGAAACGGAGAGACGCTCAGAACGCAGTCAACGTGAGCCCGATTTGGACAATTTAGATGAGGAGGAGGACGAAGAATCGGATGCTGATGACTTTATTGTTGACGACGATGGTCGCCCAATAGCTGAAAAGAAAAAGCGGCGCAGACCTATCTTCACAGATGCGTAAGTATAATTAGTTTATTAAATAAAATCACGGTGCTTACAATTCTTTCCTTCAGGTCTCTTCAGGAGGGTCAAGATATCTTCGGTGTTGATTTCGACTACGATGACTTCGCCAAGTATGATGAAGACGAGTACGAAGAGGAATCAGAAGCAGATGAGTATGAGGAGGACTTCGATGGGGTTGAGAGGGAAAAGAGGCCAAAGAAGCCCAAGAAGAAGACTACGAAGAAATCAATTTTCGAAATTTATGAACCCAGTGAACTCAAGCGTGGACATTTCACGGACTTGGATAATGAAATTCGGAAGACTGACATTCCTGAAAGAATGCAGCTCCGTGAAGTTCCTGTGACTGCTGTGCCCGAAGGATCAAAGGAGCTCGATGATGAGGCAGAGTGGATTTATAAACAGGCCTTCTGTAAGCCGCCCGTTTCGAAGCAGGAGCTCAATGACGGTGGACCGCGCGACAGAAATCGCAAACCGCCAAGCACTATAGGGAAAATAAAGCAAGCCTTAGACTTTATGCGAAATCAGCAGCTGGAAGTACCATTTATTGCCTTCTACCGGAAAGAATACGTACAGCCTGAGCTTAACATTAATGACCTGTGGAAAGTGTATCGCTACGATGCCCGTTGGTGCCAACTATTGGCTAGGAAAAATAGTCTACTAGCGCTGTTTGAGAAAATGAGAAAATATCAGATGAACGTGATTATGGCCAATCCAGATGCCTCAATTCCAGACGATGTACGCGTCGTAAAAGATGAAGATATCGATCGCTTGAAGTCTGTTCAAACACCTGAGGAGCTCAAAGATGTCCATATGCACTTCCTCCTTTATTATTCTCATGAGATTCCCAAGATGCAGGAGATGTGGAAGAAGCAGGAAAAGGAGCAGAGGAAACAAGAGAGGATTGAAGCTAGAAGGAAGGCGCTTGAAAATCTTGAAGACGGCGCTGAACCTCCTCCAGAAGAGATTGATGACGATGAGGAGGAAGACGATCAACCAGAGGAGCAGATTAAACAAGCTGGCGATTCTGGACCATATGCAATGTGTCGTAAAGCAGGAATTTGTGGATTGGCCAAGAGATTTGGTCTCACCCCGGAGCAATTTGCTGAAAATTTACGCGACAACTATCAGAGGCATGATGTCGATCAAGAAGCTATTGAACCAACTGAACTCGCAAAGCAGTTCCTTTGCCCTAAATTTATGACTGTTGATGAAGTTCTCCACGCCGGAAAGTTTGTGGTGGCAAGGCAAATTGCAAAGGAGCCACTTCTAAGGAAATGTGTTAGAGAAATATTTTTTGAGCGTGCCAAGCTCTGCGTGCGTCCCACTAAGGAGGGCTTGAAGGAGATCGATGAGAATCATCCTTGCTATGCAATGAAATATTTGAAAAGCAAACCTGTCCGGGATTTAGTTGGGGAGCAATTTTTGCGGCTTGCAATGGCTGAGGAGGATAAATTGCTTGAAGTAACGATACTTGAAAAATTTGAGGGGAATACTTCTAGTTCTTATCTGGAGGAAATCAAACAACTCTACCAAAGGGACGAATTCTCCAAAAACGTGCAAGATTGGAATGCATTAAGAGCTGAGTGTGTTGAGCTGGCCCTAACTAAAATGGTTTTGCCCGATATGCGAAAAGAGCTAAAGTCAATACTTGTCGCCGAGGCAAAAGATGCTGTACTTAAAGCATGTTGTCGCAAGCTCTATAATTGGATTAAAGTAGCCCCATACACTCCGTCCTTTACGGAAGAAGAGGAATACGACTGGGAGACTACAAAAGGAATTCGTGCGATGGGAGTTGCCTATGTTCCCGATTATTCTCAAGCCGCTTTCTGTGCAATAACGAGTCCTGAGGGAGATGTCACGGATTACCTCCGCATTCCACACATTTTAAAGCGGAAAAACTCCTACCGACCGGAGGAGAAAACTTTGAAGGAATCGGATATTCTTAACCTAAAGAATTTTATACGTAAAAAGAAACCACACGTCATAGGTATTGGTGGGGAGTCTCGAGAGGCGCTTATGATTCAGCAAGATTTAAAGGAGATAATTAAGGAGTTGACTGAAGAAGATCAGTTCCCAAGTGTTGCGGTGGAGATTATAGATAACGAACTCGCCAAAATCTATGCAAATTCCAACAAAGGGACATCTGATTTTCGAGAGTATCCTATTTTACTGAGGCAGGCTGTATCGCTTGCTAGAAAGATGCAAGATCCACTCGTTGAATATTCCCAGCTTTGTACTGCTGATGAAGAAATTTTATGTTTGAGATATCACACCCTTCAGGACCAACTTATTAAGGAAGAACTGCTGGAGCACCTCTACCTTGAGTTCATTAACCGCACAAACGAAGTGGGAGTAGACATCAATCTGGCTGTGCAGAATTCCTTGACGGTTAACCTGGTTCAATTCATCTGCGGATTGGGACCTCGAAAGGGACAAGCACTTATAAAAATCCTAAAACAGACCAACCAGCGATTAGAAAACAGAACACAGCTTGTAACAGCATGCCACATGGGACCCAAAGTGTTCATCAACTGTTCCGGTTTTATAAAGATTGATACCAACTCTCTTGGGGATAGTACTGAAGCTTACGTCGAAGTTTTAGACGGATCCCGTGTCCATCCTGAGACCTATGAGTGGGCTAGAAAGATGGCAGTAGACGCTTTGGAATACGACGACGAAGAAGCTAATCCGGCTGGTGCCTTGGAAGAAATTTTAGAGTCTCCCGAACGTCTGAAGGATCTTGATTTGGACGCCTTCGCTGTCGAACTTGAACGCCAGGGATTTGGTAATAAAAGTATAACGCTGTACGATATAAGAGCAGAGCTAAATTCGCGTTATAAGGATTTGCGTACACCGTTTCGATCCGCTAATCCTGAAGAACTGTTTGATATGCTTACGAAGGAAACACCTGAAACGTTCTACGTAGGAAAAATGGTTTTAGCAAATGTTATTGGAATATCACACCGAAAGCCACAGGGTGAGCAGCTTGATCAAGCGAACCCTGTTAGAAATGATGAGACTGGTCACTGGCAGTGTCCGTTTTGTCTGAAAGACGATTTTCCAGAACTCTCAGAAGTTTGGAATCATTTTGATGCTGGCGCTTGCCCAGGCCAGGCAACAGGCATTAAACTCAGACTTGATAATGGACTTTCCGGGTTTATTCACATTAAGAATTTATCCGACAAGCACGTAAAGAACCCCGAGGAGCGTGTCCAAATTGGCCAAACTATTCATGTCCGAATTACTAAGATCGATGTTGAACGCTTCTCGGTCGACTGTTCGTCGAAGAGTTCGGATCTTATGGATAAGAATCACGAGTGGCGGCCAAGAAAAGATAATTACTACGACCAGGAAGCGGAAGACAAGGACGCTCGAAAAGAAGACGATACCAAAAAGGTGAAAGCCCGACAGCAGTACATTAAGCGAGTGATTGTCCATCCTGCGTTCCACAACAAGTCCTATGCGGAGGTTGTTAGACTGATGGAGAGTGTGGAACAAGGCGAGGTCATAGTTCGGCCCTCTAGCAAAGGTGCAGATCACCTGACTGTGACCTGGAAGGTTACTGATGATATCTATCAACACATCGATGTCAGGGAGGAAGGCAAGGAGAATGCATTTAGTCTTGGCCAGAGCTTGTGGATCGGGAATGAAGAGTTCGAAGATTTGGACGAAATCATAGCACGTCATGTCAATCCTATGGCAGCGTATGCAAGAGACCTTTTAAATTATAAGTACTACCGTGATACAGGTGGTGGTCTTAAGGATAAAATGGAGGAAATTCTTAAGGATGAGAAGAAAAAGGATCCGAAGAAGATCCACTACTTCTTGTCTGCATCGAAAAACTATCCTGGAAAGTTCCTTTTATCGTATCTACCAAAAGGGAAATGCAGGCATGAATACGTGACCGTAACACCTGAGGGCTTCCGATATCGGGGGCAGGTCTTCGAATCGTTGAACACATTTTTAAAATGGTTCAAAGAACATTTCGCAGATCCTATTCCTGGGAATACTCCGACGATAACACCACGTGCCGGAGGGTCAACAAGAACCCCATCGTATTCAACACCATCGATGAGCTCGGACACGTTACACAAATCGAGCATGTCGTCCCACATGATGCATTTGTCGGTGACTGGACAGACTCCGCACTACCCGAATACGCCTGGATATGCTCAAAGTACCTATGTGCAAACGCCGTACACGCCGAGTGGCCAGACCCCATTCATGACGCCTTATCATACGCCGCACTCGTCGCAGACTCCCCGATACGGGCAGAGCACCCCTTCGCCTTCGTCCCATATGAATGGACCATTTTTGCGGCCCGGAGCCCCAGTTAGTACGACTCGTCATTCGGGTTCGGTTCACTCCTCCCCGCAATCGTACGGAAGATCACCGCGAGTTGCTAACTCCCATCCGAGGGCTTATTCAGCCCATCAGGATAACATGGACTGGCAGAAGGCCGCAGAGGCGTGGGCTCGCACGAAAGTTACAGGCACCCCGAGGGATGTGGGCCGTGCGACTCCTCGGGGCCCCGCTCGAACTCCTCGGTACGATGAATTCCCAAGAAAAACTCCTCAGTACGATGAGCGTCCTCTAAGTAGAAGCAGCCGAGATTTCCACAAGAGTCCGCGCTCGGTGCGCAGCACGCCAAGAACGAACACTTCGCCACACTCGATGACGCTGGGCGATGCCACTCCTCTGTATGATGAGAACTGAGCACTGCAGAAGCATTATAGTGTATTTTACCACTGAATAATTTTTATATTACGCTTTAGTTTCCGTAGGTTATTTATCTTTGGATCATAGTTTTACCTTTGTATCTAGGGCGAGCAGGACATGTGGGGAGGGGCGCCTTCATTTATTGTTTTATTTAACTTCGCAGCTACAAAATATTTTTACGAAAATTTTGTTCCAGTTAAATTGCGAAAAAAAACGCAATAAAATATCTGCCGCCACCCTGCTAGCTCCAGGTCTTAAGGAGCGGCTTTTTAAGAAATTGGACACTATTTTCCCCGCGAAAAAGAGAATACAATTGCTGTACTTGTAAGCATTAGATTCGTTTTATAAAAGAATTAAAATTACTACTGATCAGTTGACATCAAATAATAAAAACCATGGAAATTTAACCTTTTGTGTTATTTAAAACCTAATTCATATTAATTTACAAGAGTCGTTTTGCCACTGTTTTTAAAAATGGTGATCTCGTCTAGCATCTATTTTAAATAAAAAAAAAACGGACAATTGCGAGAAGGACTCGCGCCCTGAGTGTTCCGTACTGTTGCGTTGTATAGAATTGGGAATTGATGATTTTTCGATTTTTTTCTTTACTTTCCTATGAGACTTTATTCTTTTCAGATCAACGGAAAGTATCCTGTAACGTCGTGTTAAGAATATACAAAAATCACTGATTTTTAAATATTTTATTTTTAGTTTAACCTATTACTTATAACAACTTATTTAATAAATGTTTTGTATCTTAGTGGAATATGGCCCTATTTTGGCAGCGTAAGCCATCATGAGCGGAATACTAGTTTGTTCGTAATTTCCTGAGAATAATTCTGACTTTGGTCCGACTGCAAAAACGCCTACATCCTCTCCACCGTGGGTTTCAGATGAAAGTGGAACAGTAGCTATGTACCTGTAGTTAGCGTCTTTTAAATTGTCCTGCGAAATATCTCTTCTGGGCCCTTTTCCTGAGAAGGTATTGTAGTAGCCAAGCCCATTCGCGTAAGAAAGAGTTGTGTATGGCAGTCCATCGGCACCTTTGTTTCCACTTAGTCCCAGAATATCGCTTCCACGAGCCTAAAATAGAAGAATTGTGTTATGAAATTAGTGAAGTATATTTTAAAGTGTGTTTTTTTTAGGATTGTTGTATTGTTTGTAATATTTTTTTGTTTCGTATGAATCGAAATTAAATTATGTCTGAAATAGTATATGAATTCTTATTTAAGAAATGATACTTACAGAGTAGCCATTAATGGTCATTGTATGAGAGTGGTCTGATGTAACTACGATTAGAGTATCGTCTTCGGATGTTAGCTCCTTAGCCCTACGGACTGCGTTGGAAAACTCCTCAGTATCTTCGAGGGCCTTTCTTGCTCTGGTTTCATGATGCGCCATATCAATCCTTGCGCCTTCAACAAAAAGGAAGAACCCTTCGTTTTTTTCTTGCAATAGTTTTATAGCTATTTCTGTCATTTCAGTAAGCGTTGGTTCAGTCTTTTCAAGCCCATTTCTTTTAAGATCGCCATGAAATGAACAATGATCAGGATTGAAGAGGCCGAGTAAGAAATCGGTTTTTTTAGTGTCGACATTCAATAGTCCTTCCCTGTTCCAAACGTAAGCTGCTTTGCCCCTCGTTTTTCTATCTTCCAACCATTCTTGGATTAAATCTTTTCCATCCACGCGGAGCCCTGAATTGTCTTGCTCGTCTTTAATATTTTTTCCTCGAAAATTAGCACGACCTCCACCGAGTACAACGTTGAGTCCTTTTCCCACTGACCAATGTACCAGTTGGCGGGCAATATCTGTGTTTACATTTGAGCTGCAATTATTTTTTGCAATTTCGTCGTCATTTTCCCAATTTCGATTCGCTGTATGAGCATAAATTCCTGCTGGGGACGCGTGGGTAACGCGAGCTGTGGTTACAACCCCAGTTGCTTTTCCGGCGTTCTGGGCCCATTCTGCAATACTCTCGGTGAAGGTTGAGCTGTCGGCGCCCTTTGTGCAGTGATACCTGGGCACATTTGCATTTACCCCTATCGTTCCATAATTGCCCTTTACACCGCTCAGGTATGCTGTTGCTGTGCACGCGGAGTCAGCCACTTGCGTGTTCACGCAGTACGTCTTCGAGAGCCCGAAGACTGGGAATTCTTCAAAGGAGAGCTTCGTACTTTCGCCCTTTATAAAGGCTCTGGTTGCGGTGACCGTGTGAATGGACATCCCATCGCCCAGGAACATGATGACGTTCTTGGCTGCTTTGCTCTTACTTGGAGGCTTCTTAAGTTTAGCACCAATGTAACTCTGGGCCTGAGAAGTCCAGTAGGTACCAACTAGCTCCTTCCGGTTCTTTACGACATCGTCCGATGGAATGCTCCTTAGATGAGGATGGAAATCTTCTTCATCGTTGTAATCTGCAATTTGCATGAATATGCTACTTAAACTTATATTTTAGTAGCATTGAACGGACATTTCAAATAAAATATACAGTGAACTTCATTACTTTCGAAAAATAATATCACAAAAACAAAAGGGAACGATAATTAATCTAATCTAGCAAATCTATAATTAAAGTATAGAGTATGAATCTATGAATATACAGTAAAGGAACCGACATAAATCGCTAAAAGTGAAGCATCTCACGAATACTAGTCTGAGCTTACTACTACATAGAAAATTGATCAGTGCAGTTGCAAAAATTGTGTGAAAATGAAAAGGAGTTTTTCTCGTACTTGATTTAATAAATATTTGGGTGCCCATTGGGCCACCATTTAAAAATATTTAGCGACTTCTCTGTGTCAGGGCTCGCCGAAATTGCGCATGACTGTCGTGGACTGACATACACCAAAATATTTTTAAAACTTGAAAATTTAGCTTAAAATATAGTTTTGCTGCACCCAATTGCATCCAGTGGCTCCTTAGGGACCCCCGCAGTGCCTGGTGGGACCGAGTGATGGTATAAAATCTAGAAGAAAAGTTGAAATGGACAAAGAAAACATGCTGCTCAATGAAACTTTTCATTCCAAATCCGAACGCCCAGCCATCATATCTTTTACCCGGAGGAATTCGATCCAAGAGGAGAAAACTTTTTAAATTATTTTTAATGGTCAATAAATTGCAGGAAGCGCAAATAGCATAACGACAGGACGATATACCCAAGAAGTTCGACCATTCAACGGACAGAGGCTACTCAAGCACCAAAACATGAAGTCCTGCATTGGGTCTTACTTAAAAATCACTACTCAGGGAAATTTCAATACAATGGCCCCTCTGCTCCCTGGGGGAGCTGCAAGTGATTTAGGGGATTTAATTGGGCACGATGGGGCCGTAGTTGGGCACCAGCCTCGAGTGGCAGTTTGCCATTCCCGGAGGAAGAATTCTTGCCAGGATGCAGCTGGACCACTCCCGGGTCCCATGTAATAACGACTTGACATCCGAAGTGGCCAATGTATGGAGTCACTTGAGCCTGGGAACCAAAACCGGTTATGCAAATGAGGGGCGTGGCTGGGGTGTGGCTAAGGCGTGGCTAGGGCGTGGCTAGGGCGTGGCTAAGGCGTGGTTAGGGCGCGGCTAGGCCGTGGCGGGGGTGTGGCTAGGGCGTGGCTAAGGCGTGGCGGGGGTGTGGCTAGGGCGTGGCGGGGGTGTGGCTAGGGCGTGGCTAAGGCGTGGCGGGGGTGTGGCTAGGGCGTGGCGGGGGTGTGGCTAGGGCGTGGCGGGGGTGTGGCTAGGGCGTGGCTAAGGCGTGGCGGGGGTGTGGCTAGGGCGTGGTTAGGGCGTGGCTAGGGCGCCTTAGCCACACCCCGCTACACCCCCGCTACGTCCTAGCCACGCCCTCACCACGCCTTAGTCACGCCCTAGCCACACCCCCGCCATGCCTTAGCCACGCCCTAGCCACGCCCTAGCCACACCCCCGCCAAGCCTTAGCCACGCCCTAGCCACACCCCCGCCATGCCTTAGCCACGCCCTAGCCACGCCCTAGCCACACCCCCGCCACGCCCTAGCCACGCCCTAGCCACGCCCCCGCCACACCCCCGCCACACCCCCGCCACACCCCAGCCACACCCCCGCCACACCCCCGCCACACCCCAGCCACACCCCCGCCACACCCCAGCCACGTCCTAACCACGCCTTAGCCACGCCCTAGCCACGCCCTAGCCACGCTCTAGCCACACCCCCGCCACACCCCAGCCACACCCCCGCCACACCCCAGCCACACCCCCGCCACACCCCAGCCACGCCCTAGCCACGCCCTAACCACGCCCTAGCCACACCCTAGCCACGTCCTAACCACGCCTTAGCCACGCCCTAACCACGCCTTAGCCACGCCCTACCCACGCCTTAGCCACGCCCTAGCCACGCCCTAGCCACACCCCCGCCATACCTTAGCCACGCCCTAGCCACGCCTTAGCCACGCCCTAGCCACGCCTTAGCCACGCCCTAGCCACACCCCCGCCACGCCCTAACCACGCCTTAGCCACACCCCCGCCACACCCCAGCCACGCCCTAGCCACGCCCTAACCACGCCTTAGTCACGCCCTAGCCACACCCCGCCATGCCTTAGCCACGCCCTAGCCACGCCCTAGCCACAGCCCCGCCATGCCTTAGCCACGCCCTAGCCACGCCCTAGCCACACCCCCGCCATGCCTTAGCCACGCCCTAGCCACGCCCTAGCCACACCCCCGCCACACCCTCGCCACACCCTCGCCACACCCCAGCCACACCCCCGCCACACCCCAGCCACACCCCCGCCACACCCCAGCCACGCCCTAGCCACGCCCTAACCACGCCCTAGCCACACCCTAGCCACGTCCTAACCACGCCTTAGCCACGCCCTAACCACGCCTTAGCCACACCCTACCCACGCCTTAGCCACGCGCTAGCCACGCCCTAGCCACACCCCCGCCATACCTTAGCCACGCCCTAGCCACGCCTTAGCCACGCCCTAGCCACACCCCCGCCACGCCCTAATCACGCCTTAGCCACGCCCTAGCCACACCCCAGCCACGCCCTGGCCACGCCCTAGCCACATCCCCGACATGCCTTAGCCACGCCCTAGCCACACCCCCGCCATGCCTTAGCCACGCCCTAGCCACGCCCACGCCCCAGCCACGCCCCTTATTTGCATAACCGGTTTTGGTTCCCAGGCTCAAGTGACTCCATACCTACTCTTATCCACCAACGAGCACCTCTTTAACTTTGATGAACGAGCCGTGAACTTTATAAACAAAGTTCCGCAAAGTCAAAGAAAATTAGCGAGTCTAATTGAAAATAAGTAGCCTAAAAGTATGAATAATCCAGCCTATAGTCATCGAACGTCAGCCAACTTTATAACTTTTAAGATTTGGATCAGCGTAAATTGAACCGGCAAAAATAACTAATAATAATTGACATGCACTTTGATTCAACTCCGTATAGTACTTTTTCAATTTTTAGTGAGATTAAATTAACTAGTAGTGAAGTAATATTAACACTATTCAAGTTTTTAATATTGTATCGGAAAAAAAATTTTTTGACATGAAAATTTCATATTTTTAGAGCGTTATTCAATTTCGTTCAAAATCCCTTTAGGAATGGGGAAAGTGGTCACTTTGAAATTTCAAATGGGAATCCCATTTTGTTATTACATGTGTAGGTATATAATTCGATTGTCAATTAAAAGATAAGAGACATTTATTTTGTTGAAATTACATAGTAAGATTCTGAAATTCTTAGTTGCTTATATAGCTGCTATCTTTTGTTTTCTAAGAAAATACGAGTTAGAAAAAATGTTCGATAAAAAGGTTTAAAATGCTATTACATTCCGTAAAAATTAACGGCCTTCAACCCTATTATGAAGAGTTTTGAAAAAAGTATTTTTTTAAATTTACAGTTAACATATGTATGTTTCGCAGAAAATATTTTTTATAAAATATTCCTGTTTTCAAAATTGAACTTTTATATCGAATATAATTTTTTTCGACGAGCTGCTTGATGTTACATACATATAATACTAAAATAATAAAATTCATATAACAGACAACACAAATCACATTATATAAGGTAGTCTAAGTATATTGCATATATTTACCACCATTTAACGCAAATGCTTGTAAAAAAAATAAAAATATATAAAACACCGCAGCACTACACATTTTCGTTTGTTTACACTTGGACGGCTTTGAAGAAACTAAAGCTTGACTATTGAAGTTCTGTTGAAATAGATTTGCACAATATCTTATCATTACGTCTTGAGCGTGGCTCTACTTGAGAGTGGGGAAATCAACAAGTGATTGAAAATGAAGTGGTAAGTCCTTCTCGTTTTATTAATTATTTTCGATAAACGATTTAATTCTATTATCTGAAAAATGTAATATTTCACTGTTTCCTGTGATGTGATATGGATACACGGGATTATGAAAATTTCAGAAGCATTTATGACAAATAAGATATGGGAAAGTTTTATAAATAAAATAATTTGGGATAGGAAAGGTACATATTATAAAAGGAGGAATTTTAGTAGAATTTATTTACATATTACAATCTATATAAACCTCTCGAGTAGACATTTTTTTTACCTTTGGCCGATGGCAACCACATTTTTTTACGTTTTATTAAGTTATTTCAAACATTAAAATGGATCATTTAACAAGATTGAAAATAATAGTACCAAAAAATCATGAGTATACATATATGTAATATATGTATGTTTTTGGCTATGTTAACACTGAGACTTTTATGGTAAAATTTTCTAAGTTCCATTATAATTTCATCTCGTAAAAATCATAGCAGGGCTAGAAAACAGGTTTGGCCGTTCTGTAACTGATCGCATTTTTGGGCAAAAGGATGAAATTAAAATTAACAGATACTCTTCGTAGCATCTGTTTGTCTTATTAATTAATTTGATCATTATTTTCTACCAGTGATAATTAAGTAAAACCAAAAGTAATAATAAAAACTTAACAACATATTATATTATTTGATCAATTTCTTTTAACAAGTTCTGCAATAGTATCATCAAGCCAAGGTCTCAGCTTGGCGATGTTGGCGTAGACCCCAGGATAATTTTCGCGACCACAACCCTCGCCCCAGGATACAACGCCAACAAGTTTTCTATTGGCCACGAGTGGGCCACCAGAATCAGCTTGACACGCATCAACTTTGCCCTGCCACTGTCCAGCGCAGATCATATAGTCTGAGAAATCACTCAGTCTTTCTTCGCAATAATTCCTTCCAAAGATATTAACGTTGGCAAATAAAAGTTCATCTGACAAATACCCGTCCTCTTCAGTGACCCCCCAGCCGCTGACTTTAGCGCTGGTGTTCGCGGCTGGTTCGACAGTGGTCATGGTCATGACCCCGACATGTTTGCCCAACTTTACGCTGGTAGCCAGCTTGATTACGGCGATGTCGCCTTTGAAAGTCGAAAAAGTGAAATCGGGATGATTTTTGATGGTAGCGACACTGTGCATCGTGCCGCCCACTTCGCGACCTGCTGACCCTGCGCGAACTTGATAGTAGTGCTCAGCCGTTCCATAGGTGCAATGAGCTGCCGTGACGACCAGATTTGGCGAAATGAGCGTGCCTCCGCAGTGATGTCCTCCAAATCGCTCAAGTGAGACTTGATAGTTGAAGAGTGCATGTTGAGCCCTTTCTCCGCCAATTATACCCAAGGTAGGTAATTCTTCAAAAGGAGCACTGTAAACCAGGCTCAAGGTAAAAATCAAGGTAAAGAAGAAAAGCATCTTGTTAGCTAGAAAATTTTGCGAATACTGACGATTTGGAGCTCTACAAGATGTTTATAACAGAGGACTTTGTGTGAATCCCTATACGGATCTTTGGATCAAAGCTGAATAAACAGTGCCAAATGACGCTAAACCGTCAAAAAGTATTCTTTTTTATTGTTATACGTTTACGTAGCAAGTAAACCTTGAACTCTTGTTTTTAAATGTTTGAAATTAAAAGAATTGTTATGAATGTTTGTAACGTTGTCGAGTTAATTTCGCTAAGTTTTAGAGGGGGTGATCAAGGCCACTAAATCTATAATTGTAAACTATTCCGATATCCATTCCCAGTTCAATACTTTCTCTATAGGATAACAATCCCTATGTTCCTGATTCTAAGATGAGGAAAAAACAAATACGTACATATACATATGTAGTTAATAAGAGGGTCTGTATGAGTTAAATTCAAAACATCAGGCAATTGACGTAAAATTATTATTTGTTTTGATGATGACGAAAATACAATTATCTGAGTAAACATATTCAAAACAACTTTACTATGTATGTTTACTATTAAACATACATGTTTGTTTTGTTCTTCCGGGATCCAGACTTTTTTACAATAACAAATCAATGGAAGATGGTAATGTTGCAGGCCTGGCATTAACAAATTTTTTTTAATATAACGTAAAATGTTTAATAATGAAAGTGTATACATACATATATGAAAAATTGTAATAATAAATTCTCCTGCCTTGCATAAAGTGCAGCAGACATTTTTTTCATTCGGCACCCGTCCTGAAAATAATGGTGGAATTCGATTTCCTGGCAAGGTTTAAAATATCACACCATTTTGAAAATGAACTTTAATTTGTATGATTTTATTAAATCAAATATTTTGCTGTTCTGATCTTATTGTAAAATCTTTATAGCTACATACGTCAATGTTTCGTAAATTATTATCAACTGTTTAAATATTGCAATGAGTAATTCTTTTGTTGATGTTAGCATATCCACCAATTGGCAGATAGTGAATATCTATGGTTTTGTAAATACAGGTGTGAGTTGAAACTATGTATGAAATATAATAACCTATGCAATAGAGTATACCATAGCAACTTAAATATTTGTCATAGAAAAGTGTTGTTCGGGGATTTTTGTTACGCCTACTTATTTTTCGGGGAAATTTCCATGGTTTGCAAAAAATACATTAAGGAAAATTTTGTTCATAGGGTGTAACAAAAGTCCCGGAACGGTCGAATATTTCCGAAAGAACACATCGCATCGGAAAGCAAAAAATAGGGGTAAAATATTTTTAAAAGAAGTATTCAACTCTACCAACCCTTACTAACTTTATTTTTTCAAATGGGACCACCCATTTTTTTTTCAAGATTCGGATTCTTCATAAAAAAGTAAGTAACTTTTGTCTCAAACATTTTTTTAAATTCGGTACAGGGAGTGCGGGGGAGGATGTTTATTGTGTAAAAGAGGTTCCGGAAAGGTCGAATGGGATCGAAAAAAGAAAAAACACGTCTCAAATATTTTTTGAAAAGGTATCCAATGGTACCATAAGAAATAGGAGAATATAAGAAATATCCTATGAATATTCAATATTTTGAAATACATAGTTGTATTTTAATATCAAATTATTTCCCAATTCTGCTTACTGAAAATGACTCTAATCAAACTGGAGTCAATTTCTATTAACTAATTACAATTATCTCGCAAGTAATTCCCCGAATTTTGTTTCCAAACAATACCAAATCAACACTTTATTTTTTGAATGAAGACTTTTTTGAATAATAAGCAATTAATAAATTAAAAGTCTGATCCTAAATAAGCCCTTTCTGGCTTATAATAACTTAAAGAATTAAAAAAAGATGTGTACGCTTATCAAAATCTAATAATAGCAGTTTTCGATGAGCGAATAAAATGTGATATATCCGTACTTATGTATATTGCAGAAGCACCACAATCTTATCGCGACCGTGATTGATTGATACCTGATAACAGGTGTGAATAAAGCATGAGCGGCTTAGAGGTGAATTTCGCAGTCTCAAAAATGGTTGTGTCGCGTGCATTACAGGTGTTACTGGTGGTTTTACCTTTTTGTGCGGGTAAAATACTCATGGAATGCAAAGAGCCGAATAGTTGCTACGATGAATTGATGCACCCCGACATTGATGTGCCACCAGTCGAAACATACAATGAAGAAGAGAAAACTTCAGAATTTTGGCTTAATGGTAGCAAGGCCTTTGTCGAGCACCAGTTGAAGAGGCAGCTTAATAAAAACGTGGCGAAAAACGTGATCTTTTTCATCGGAGATGGAATGTCTTTAGCGACCATTGCAGCAAGCAGACTTCTTCTAGGTGGAGAAGAAAAGTCGTTACATTTTGAAAAATTTCCTTATACTGGTCTAGTTAAGACGTATTGCTTGGATAAGACTGTTCCGGACTCAGCGAGCACTTCAACTTCGTACTTGAGAGGCGTTAAGGCAAATTATGGCACAATCGGAGTAGATGGCCGAGTTAAAAGGAAGGACTGCGAAGGTATGCTGGATGAGAAGACCCATGTTTATTCAATAGCAAAGTGGGCCATGGATGCTGGAAAATTTGCAGGGCTAGTGACTACAACGAGGGTCACACATGCTTCACCTGCAGGCGTTTATGCTCACACTGCCGATCGTGATTGGGAAAATGATGCAAAAGTGAAAAAAGATTGTGGTTCAACAAAGGTTCTAGATATTGCAGATCAATTAGTACATGGTGATGTTGGAAGTAGGCTAAAAGTTATATTAGGAGGAGGAAGACGAGAGTTTCGTGATATTCACGCAGACCCTGAAGAAGGAACAAAAGGAGCACGATCAGATGGACGAGATTTGATAAATGAATGGTTGTTTAAAGCTGGAAGAAATGAGAATCGAACGTATGTTTATAACCGTGATCAACTTTTAAGAGTTGATGCTATGAGAACTGATAAATTGCTTGGATTGTTTCAAGATACCCATATGCTTTACCATCTTGAAGCAGAAGAAGAAAATTTAGGAAGAGAAAAACCAACTCTTACAGATATGACTACAAAAGCAATTGAGTTGCTTCAGAAGAATGACAAAGGATATTTTTTGTTTGTAGAAGGTGGAAAAATAGACTTAGCTCATCACAAAGTACACGCGAGATTGGCTCTAGATGAAACTATTGAGTTATCTAAGGCAGTTGAAGCAGCCAGGAAGATGACAAACTCTTCAGATACATTAATTGTGGTCAGTTCTGATCATTCACACACTATGACCATATCAGGCTATCCGGTAAGAAAAAAATTTTTTTCATGTACATTTGTACACGTTATCTTGTATTTGCTATTGTATACTAATCTGTTATCTAAAAACAACAATGAAAATATAAAAAATTAGCATTTGATATTTACAATATAAAATAGCAAATTTAACAAGAAGTATCTATGTATATCTTGTATTTTATCCATATTTATTTTGAAACAAAACTATTCTATTTTAGCGCCGACAAAATGATATTTTCCAAGTTGCAAAAACTAGTGATAAGGACAATTTGCCCTACATTACACTAAGTTATGCAAATGGGAAAGGTTTCAGCAAGTACTACGACACGAAGAGAGGAAAACGAATTAATCCCCTAAAGATTAATAGGGAAAAGAGTAAAGCCCAGTTCCCATCAACGGTTCCTTTAAAGACAGAGACGCATGGTGGCGAAGACGTCGCAGTGTTCGCCTCCGGGCCGTTCGACCACCTGTTCACCGGAGTTTACGAGCAGAACGTCTTACCTCACCTGATGGCTTATGCTGCGTGCATCGGAGATGGGCACAAAGCTTGCGATTAAATGTTTTCGATATTTGCTCACGTGCTGAGGTGAATGGCAGCATTATCTCGGGCATTTCGGCAGCACGTGTATATTTCGTGTCTGTCTGCTGATGCTCTTCACGATTTGGTCTATTGAACAAAATTTATGTTTGTATAAGATTTGATATAACTAGTTTTAAGATCCTTATCAGTTTTAATAGTGCTCTCAAATAAAATTGATATAAGAAGGCAAGTCTTTTGTTGATTCAAGGTAAACACTTCAGCTCCTCTGATTTGAGTGGAGTGCTCGGAAGTAGATAAGCCCCAAACATATCAGCCGAATTCTTCAATATGATTTTTTTCTTTTGGTATTTTTGCTCGTGTTCGAGGGTTGATCCAACAGAATATTATTCAGGTAGTGTGTAGTCAACTTGAATGCTAAACACTTTTCCCACATAGAATACTTTAATAATGTTTATTTAGATAGGATATAATTGTAAAATAAATTACGCATTATTATATCTTTCAATTGATGAATTTCGATGAGAAATTATATCAAATTAATTTTTGAGAAATAATAAATTTAAAAAAAAACTTTATGAGTGCTTCTTGTATGATAACAATTTGGACAAATTATACATTTAATTTATTTTCTTCTTAAAATTTTGCGGGCTTTTGATCTAGAATTTCTTTTAAAATGATGTTATTTCAGTTGTTAATTTGAAATATTTTACAAGACTGTTCGTTAAAAAGGGTTTCCTATATTTTTGTAGAGCGAATCAGTTAGTTCCTGCGAAATTTTGATAATGGGAAATATTTTGAAAATACTTAATTTTGGAAAGTTTAAATAGCTATTTCTTCATTGGAACATGTACATAGGATAAAAATATGAAAGTGAAAGAAGAGACCTCGCTTTATTAAATTTATAACAGCTTGTGACAGCGTTGTTTATTGGGTCTAGGTCAAAAAGAATACGTTCTGCTAAAATATAAAGCGCTTTTAAAATGCATTAATAGACCTTACGGCACGAGATAAGATATACCTACATCCATATATAAAAGTTGAATAGCCAGCCTCGATGTTTATAAATAGGTACTACTCAATTAAAACCTCTAGAGTTTAAGTTCGCGATAATAAAAATAGAATAACTTCAAGATTATTTAGGCATTTGCTTAAGGAGGTCAATGATAATCGCCATTCCTACTGCTTTCGTTATCACAAGTCTTTGTGTAATCAGACGATATTTAAAAAAGGCATCATGCCGAGCAGTGCGATATAAAACATAGTGGAACTTTAATGATAATAAGCAAATAAGAGAAAGTTAAGTAGAAGGTTTTTTGTTTTAGTTAGATATAAAAAATAATTCTATAATTTGAAAACAAGATTGAGGAATTGTAACAATTGATAATAAGTGAGTGTTAATATAGTTATTGTATTTTTTTAATTTGGACTCTACTCATTTCGTAATGAGGGCTTTTTCCTTGAAATGAAAAGTGATATATATAACATCACATATCATCACAGCTGCAGTTACTATACCTCCAAGAAATCGCTTTTCATTTCTTATTTTGACAATACATTTTAAGACATTTTTAGAAAGTAAAAAGCCTTTGTTAATAGTCTTATTAAATTTATCTAGTTAACTTCCCACTAAACGCTCCGCATTTAACTTTTAAAAATGTCCATGACGAAAAAAGTCGTCATGCCTATTGGAGTTGTATTCCTGGTATAATGAAATATTTATTTAACCGTTTAGTTTAAAAATTTCCACGACGGTAAGAGTCGTAATGTCCGTTCGAGTTGCCTTGAATATTAAAAAATGGCGAAGTATGTGAAAATGGGATAATTTTTTTTAAGAGTTATTGGAAATTACAAAATTCGCTTTGGAGAAATGTTCTTTTCATAGCTGTGCTAACTTATAATAGTAAGTGATTAATGTGGCAAGTTAATCATAAGTATATCTAGAATTTAACATATTTAGATTCTAAGAAAATAAATGTATTCCATTCTGCCCATTATTAGTATTAGATTAGTGTTGTTTGCCGCCATTGTATTGTATTGAAGGTAGGATAGTTAAAAAACAGCTCTGAATATTTGTAATTTTGGATTTTTATTGTTCCCCATTATAAAAATGGTTTACATAGTTTTTGTTATATTTTCAATAGATTTCTATAAATTACATGATGCTCAGGCATAAGATAATAGTACATATTTTATTGGAGTTACATTTTATATAATCTTTTCTTTATACCATTCGTATGCCGATGCAGCTACCGAATTTTTTTTTCATTTTGTTTAATAAGGTCTTTACAATGCATATAACATGTAGAGTTGTAGAGTCTCACTTTAAAGTTTTGCTCTGTTGATTTTCAGTATTGTGACACAGATAGCCTAATAATTATATTGTTTATCTATAATTCATATTTTCTATACTTCTCTTTATCACTTGAGTGATTTTTGTATAGGTTGTCATTTGTTTCTGAATGTTAAGTGTAAAAGTAGATATAATGAAAACTAGGCGATCCGATCTACATGATATAAGTATGTATTATATGTAAATATACCTATAATAGGAATATTCTTTTGATTTTGCTACGCTTTATCTTAATCCCAGCATTACTACTTTGGCAAGGTATCATGTAGATTTGCGAGGGGGTATCTTTTGTTTAAATTAATTTTTGTATTAATTTATTGAAGGTTTTGATGTTTCTTAAACAAAAATTATTTCAATTTTAATTAAAAATTTGATAAGAAGTAATAAAACTGAGAACACTTTTTTTTATAGGAAGTAGTTGGTTTGGTGTGTTTTATATTATTTACATGAGATTTAAAAAATCTCAATCGGGATATTAATAAGGTAGGAGAAATGAATTACTACGTCTCTTTTTATTTGTTCATAATTCATTGACTTTAATTATTTTATAGTGGTTTTTGAAGTTAATTTAAAATAAACGTTCATTTAATCAAATTAGTACACATTAGTACGTGTCATATTAAATTGAATCTGAAAAGAAATATATATATCCAAAATAATTTATTTTATAATACTTATCATTTCCCTTTTTCCAGCCTTTTCAAAATTAATAATTTTAATTAAGATGAAATAATAATATTTCGTGTTTTCTTGACAATCTTGTTTTTAATTATTCAGAAACTAATATAAGTAATATCATCCCGCAATCGACTAGTTTTAGTTACAAAAATGTCGCGTAGTTACGATTTATAATTTTTTCATTTGTCGTTTCCATGTTTTAGTATTGGTCCAAATCTAAGTATAGTCTACGTCTACGTGCCGTTATAAAATACATCTATACTCTTTTAATTCAATATATTTATTCCATAAATATGTATATTTGCTACAATAAATAATTTCATTAACTAATTTTCTGAATTTGATAACAACGACAAAAATACCCGAGATTTATTAGTAAACTACTTCATTATTACAGAAACTAGAGGTCAACTAAGAATACCATATATGAACACCTTATTCGTTGTAGACATTATCTGAAAAAGTTTCTATGTATTTCTAAGTAAGTTTAAACTTAAAAGGGTTTTGAAAATTCTTTGAATTGCCATGTATCATATGTACATAACGAGACGTGTTCGAAGACGATAACTTGGATTTGGAAAGACAATTTGGTTACGAAAAAGAGGAACAAATCAATATACATATGCATGAATATATCATGACTGATTATGAAAGCACCTCACTCTATATATATACCTCCACGTTATATAGTTTAGAAAAATAATTCATTGTAATGTACAAAATATATCTTGTTAAAAATACATAAAACATATAAAAATATGTTATTTTGTTACTTTTGTCACGTCCTAATATATGTGAACGGTTTTTTTTTTGTTTTTGAGTATTCCCTTGTTGAACTTTTGATTTACATCTTCGGTAGTTTAATACGGAAGACCGACCCTTCGTAAAATTAGGTGATTACTTCACGTTTTCTTTAAAAATTTGTTCTCATTAACTATTTTATAACTTTCAATTTGAGACAGTTGTTTATTTCTTTTCTTACTATTGTATACATAAAATATTTGTGAATTATAATATATTATAAAAAAGAACAATATACATAAATATAAAATTTTGTTTTAACAAAAACAATTATAAGAAGTATATTTAAGCTTTTACTTCATGCATTTTATTTAAAATTTTTATGCATTGAGTCTTAAAGGTGCATTATCTCTTTTTCATTTTTAAAATTCGACGTAGAAGGATGTAAGTTAAAAGGTAACAAGATATTACCCTGTTAGACGACTTAATGTCTTTCATTGTTTTTTTTTTTGGGTAATTTAAGTTGAATACAAAAAGGAAAACGTGTTATTTTCTTAGTTATTAAATTACATTTGCCTACTATGATTTTTTGGAGTGGTTAAGAGACAAAATGTGGCATACTCCTAACAATAACATCAAAACATTTACTTATGATCTATGTTTTTCCAGTGGGATTAGTTTACATAAGATCAACATATCATGATATATGATATTGCCGATTGTTGTGCTACTTTGTGTGTTGATGTCCTGAGTATGTTATTTTCGTAGTGTTATCCGCATAGAAGAGCGAAGTATATTTGGTTTTCTATCATTTTAAACATAAGATAATATGCAGAGTAATATATGTAATATCCATATGTACGACCTCTATATATGGAATGATTCAAATATTTATGAAATATTAATTCGAAAACAATCCGGTCGATTGGGCTGAGCCAGTTTAACAGATTTGTGAAAAATCTGGTAAACAACAATTTATACGATCATGTGAAGATAAATTTTACGATTTGTATTTACGCTAGCCACGAGGAATACCACACGTCGTGATACTCCAATTTTAATTTTAGCCTTATTAATAATTAACATTTGGGGACCAGCCCCTTAAACTGTTGACAAATTTTCTAATTTGGTCTATCAATATTGTGTCCAATTAAAGAATCACTTACATTTTCAAGCCTAATATGTTCTTGTTTTTTTAATGTGTAAAGCGCTCAAAGAAATCGATTCTTGATTCATCGAAGAAATTACCTACGATAAGGGCAAGTGGAGGGAAAAAATAATGGTAAATTAAAATAGTAACGGTTGTATAATTTTGTTTTTACGATTACAATACAATTATTTGAAAATAAATGTTTTAAATAAAATGAATATTGTTTTTCTCACAGTATTCAAATGTGCATTAAGAAATTAGGGCCTATATTTAAAATTTAATAATTGCTCTCCACCTACATTTACTTTTTCATCGATGATCAAGAATAAAGAACTTAAAGTTTAATTTTACTAGATATACATACTTTGTAAGCTTAATAATACTGAAGTCTATCAGACACAAATTTAAATATGAAAATGAGCTCGGTCAGGAATTTATTTACTAATCAAATTATTTCATAAAATTGGACTTTGTGAACTTTACACATAAGACACACATGTGATGTTTAGATATAATAATTAGAGACTAATTGGCCTCAGATATTTGTTTAAAAAATGTTGAGAAATTTATGCTTTCACTTTTATTCGACGTTTTAAAGGCGCTGAAATTTTGCTACGGGTACGAGTATTTTCATAGATATGCCTAAACTAATTAACATACACATATAAACTCATCTTGTAGGTCTAGTAGCAATTAACAGTCGATGGATATCAAATATCAAGATTTGTCGAACTTACATAAATTCATCTTTTCCATGATTAAATTATTTGTTTGTTTTTATTTAGCTACGATTTTGCTATATTTTATAGTGTATTATGTAAAAAACAAGAGCACGCATACATCAAGTACCCTACATTTACTCAATTTTGTTTGAGTTTTGTTAACACTTTTATTGTTTGGTTAAATTTATTACACACCTATTAGCATTCATGCCTCACAATGACTAGAGATTTTCCCATTTTTTCAACTACATGTACTAAAACATTAAAGTACATTTATAAGCATATTTTGAAGCTAACTTAAATGAGAAAATTACATTTTTGCAGAAGTTCTTTATCCTTTTCATATTGTATATGGTCGTATTATTTAAATTAACAGACAGAGTTCCGTTTAAATTATATTTTTTTCTTTACTAATTTGCTAGTACAGATTTAATACTGTCGCTAAACTTGTTACAAGTATTCATCTTTCAAAAAACGAAGAATAATTTCGTTACTTTTATTTTATAAACTTATAATAATGAATAAATTATATGTACTAGTTAACGTGTATTAACTGGTTGTTTTGAAAATTTAATAATTTTGATAACGATAACAAATTAAATAGTAAATGATGTTTATAACATAAAAAGTCTTAAAATATGCTTAGCACACACAATACAGATATATGTTAACAGCTTAATTATTCACTATTGAATAAAGAACTTGCCTTGCAGTATTAAAACTAGAAAATCTACAAGTCTTGCTATATTAAGAGAGAAGCTCGCTTTGGTGGTCTCTTAGAGTCCCAGAAGAAGGCGTAATGAATTTATAAATATTTTTTTTGAGACAAAATAATTTAACTGACTATAAAGGTTTCGAATTTTGTATGTTTTCACCTGGAATTGGGAACATATTTATTTGTTTTAAATTTTCCTAAAGGTAATGATTTACGTTAGAAGTTCGTTTTATTTTACATTATTCATCTTTATGTCGTTTTGTGTAAAGAATTTGTATACACTTTAATGACGATAAATTTTGATAAAAAACCATCTTAAGAATTTCAACGTGAGTTTCTTCATTTCATTAAAATAATTTTGAAAGTTAATTGAAACTTTCTGTAAAAGCGGTTTTATTACATACTACTGTAGGCTGAGGAGGATGAAGGGATTATTTCTAAAAAAAATTAATAAATAATTAAATAAAGACAACAATTCATCTTTCAGAATTTATGCATAAAAATCTACAGTTACATCTTTCTACAGTCATTTGTATGTAGCACCTGGTCTATCGAATTCTGCTCGAATCTGAGAAATCGAGTTTCGTTTTGTATGTAAAAGGAAGTCAAGAAAACTGAACTTTGCTATGAAAAGTAGTCAAGGTTTTCATACTGTATTAAGCTTAGGTTAAACTTGGCTCAAATATGAAGACAACTTAACACAAGCTTAAAAAAACTGAAATCGTTATTCTAAGTTTTGTATTATAGGTATACGATAACGCTGCCTGCTGTATAATCTTTCAAATGTTGTTTATGTTTTTGATTTGGCAATGTCCAGAACATTTTATTTGATGGGGCCTTTACGAAAACATTATTTGGGTATCAGCTGCAGGATTAGGAAAATGAAAACGTGAAAGTTAATATTGCAGTTTACGCATAAAGTATGTTTTCGTAAAGGTCCAAAGACACGAAGAAGAGGGTAAAAGAATAATTCTAATTGGTTTAATTTTATTATAAGATGAGGAAAAATTGAAATACAATTTCATAACCTGCACCATCAGTTCGTACATTAAAGTTTTTTTCATTATAACATGTTACCATGCGTAGGTATCTTAGAGGACAAGGAATAAGGATAAGGTGGAAGAAACGCACGCTTTAAGTATTTTTTAAATGTATACAATTAATGACTGACTAGAGTTTGACTTCGATAAAAAATTGTCTAAATTTTTATACTAATTAAATCGTTTGTAATTTAAATATAAAAAATGTTCGTTTAAAGTAAGGTAATTCAATAAATTGAATGTAAAAATGTGAGTTAACTGTTTAATGTTAAATTTCCGATAAGCTTTACACAAATACACAGAAATATTACTCTATTACATTACACATAAGTCTGTCGGTTCGATTAAATATTCAATGAATTAGCGTATTTTTATGTGCTTTTCTTTCTTTTGTAATATATAGATTCTTCCTTTAGTCTACTTATTAAACGTTGTTCAGTTATTTTACTTAAGCATTTCACTTTGAATTTATATTACATAGTTACAATCCGCTCTGTTAAATATTGATTTTGTAGTTTTGTTCTTCCCCTTGCTTTTTTGGACATTGGTTTTGTAAATTCTTTGTATAATCGTCGAGAGCTCCTAAGGAGTGTTAGAAAATTCTTATCGGTAAAATTGTGTTCTGGTCCATTAGTTTCGAAGCATTTCCACATAATGCATCCAGACTTATTTGGCCCTTAAGTTTTGCATATAAAAATCTCTTTTTTTATATGCAAAATCTAAAGGTAGCACATTCGTAGCCCGTTTACTCTTTTTTTCTCCCTCGACGATTACAAAGTTTGCACTAGTTTTTCGCAGTTAGGATCATCACGAATTCTGTAAGGAGGAAAAAGGGTTTAGTTGAAAATGTAATGTAATTTTGATTCAGTAGGTAAGTTTCTCTTAAGAGTTATGTACGCTATGCGTTATATATGAATATACCTACACACATGTATTTTTTTTAAACTCCGCTTTTGCTTATTACTTATATCCTGAGCCCCCAATTTTATGTTCAACATTATTTCAGGAAGCGAAATCAGTAAATTTACTAACTCCCAAGAAAATTGCTTTGAATTAATGTCGAGGTTCAAAGTTGAATTATATTGAAGATACTACTCTGCTATTAATGCCTTAACGCAAAAATGTTTTTGATATTTAAAGAAAATATTTGATGATATATTGAAATATTTAGGTTTTGAATTTTCTTCAAGTTCATAACCTTGAAAACAAATATTAAAGGTTTCAAACAAACCAGATTGAAAATAACGAAGCTAAATCGCTAATTGGTTTCAAAATTTTAAAAATATTTGTTTTTGGTTGTGCGGAATATAGAAAATGATATATAGAAATAAAAATTCAATGGTTTAAATCTTTACTGATGTGAATTGGGAATTTGTATGCTATTAATATTAGTAGAAAATAAATTGCATACCGTTATAGTTAACCATGCCGTCACCATCCAAGTCGGCCTCCTTGATCATATCGTCCACCTCCTCCTCAGACAATTTTTCACCTAAATTTGTCATAACGTGTCTGAGTTCCGAAGATGATATAAGTCCGTCATTATTTTTATCGAATACTCTACAAATTTACATTGTACAAAAACCTAGTTACTGAAAACCAATAGTAATTACCTAAACGCTTCCTTGAGCTCGTCTTCTCCGTCAGCGCCTTTCATCTTCTTAGACATCATCTGAAGGAATTCATTAAATTCGATGGTTCCGTTGCCATCCTGGTCGACTTCATTGACCATGTCTCTGAGTTCGGTTTCTGCATAAACAGTGGGGCGGCACGTGAGCGTCTGGGAATAATCAACTGAATATATGTGAAAAATCATACCACTTGGTCGCTGTCCAAGGGATCTCATGACAACTCCAAGCTCAGCCATCGTAATTGTGCCGTCTTCGTCCTTGTCGAAAAGCATGAACGCTTCTTTGAATTCTGAAAGGGAAGAGGGCGGACTACAGTGAGGCATTGTCCTCCATTCCGGAGAGCTTATCTTAAACAGTAATAGACTAGAAATATCATTCTGGTTTACCGTCGACGATACATCGAGGAAAAGTTTGCCAAAATGAAAAAGGAGCAACGCAGCGCAGCGGGTATGGGCGCTCTGATTTTCATGAATTTCCGGCTTCATGTCCTTCTGTGGTTGCAAGGAAATGCTCACTCACAGGATGGATATCTATGGTTTGTACGAGCGATTTCTTTTTTTTCCAATTTCAAATGGAAAAAAATAAAAGAGTTTATGTACGACGTGTGGCACATACGAATGGTAAAGGATGAGATTTATAAAACACGTTCTCTGATTAAAACCATTTTTTCTATTCGTAGAATCGACACATGATTCGTTTCACTCTCTCTGAAACTTTAGAGCAAAATTTAAAACTTGGGTGTGCTACCCCCCCCTAGAAATAATAAACATTTATAAAAAGTATATTAAGCAGTTTTTCAAGAAAATGATAATTTATGGTTGTGCATAAGCTTCCGAAATAAAACTACAGCAGCATTAAGGCAAAAGGACGACAAGTCCCTGGGAAACTGAAATTTTTCCGTGAGACATTACGTGTCCGAATGAGATTCGGCATCAAGCTCTTTGAAAAAAAAAATGTAGTAAAGTTGGGCTTAATTTCCTCTTATTCAAACAAGGCCGTACTACAAAAGTTTGTCGGTGAATTGTAATTAATGAGTTGCTCGTTATTTGGCGCAGCCCGTCTCCGGAAGGAGTTCAGCCGTAAAATAAACGTGCCTTTTTAAAGCGTAAATCGCAGCAGGGTACCGTCGACGACGTCGCCCTTTTGTCGGCACTATGTGGAAGGTACATTTTAAAATGGAATGTGGAGCATTATTATTAATAATAAATTGCTTTCCGGAAAGTATTCCGGTGTTATTTTATTTCTGCCCGAAAGTGCGGGGAAAATATTCGACTAATTAACCATCTGGTAACTTCAGGGGAAAAGAATGGGATGAAGTTTAAAACTGCTTCCTGTTCGAAGAAATGCTGAACAAATACTGAAAATAAAAAAGTTACTTTTGAAACGTTTTAAACTTTGGCGGCTCCAGGACGGATGGAGCTCTAACTCTAGCTCACTTGAGAATTCTCAGTGTTTTGCAAATATACAAAGTTTCAAAGACTAATTGTGATTTTGTGCTTCATTAAGCTAATTTCAGGCCAAAATCTCACTGTGTTCTGGCATTCCGAAAGTTGTATTTTTTATCAGAACTAAAAAAAAAAACAAAATTGTTGTGGATTATTAACAAAAAATTTGAACATTCTATCAGTTTTTTTTTTAATATCAATCTTCAGCAATTGCTTTGTAGCTTTATGCAAATGAAAATGTCTTTTGTTTTTTTACAAAATGTAAAAGTATAAATCTTGAATAATTTTAAAAAATAACGAAACAAGAAACTTGATATACATATGTTCATATATTGACAGTTTGGTTTTTATTAGCACTAACTTTTCAGTTAATTGTGTGAGTTTAAATAATTAACTAGCTGCTGTTTCCTTTCAATTAAAGAGCAGTTTTGGTGACACCCAAAATTTAAAATGTCTCTGAATTATATTAAACGTGATAAAATTTAAGAAGGCTAAAAGAATCACAAGGTCACGCGGTTGTTGACTTAAAATTTTCTTTGGCATGTAAATTATTGTATGTACGTACACAAAATTCGGTTATTTATTAATTAATACTATTGGAAAACTTCGTATAATCAAAAAAAAAAAAAAATTTTTTTTCTAATCATGGTTGTTGAACATATGTATGTTTACAAAATAAATTAACTCAAAATAGTAAATACTAAATAGACACTAATCAGCTGCAAATTCTCCACTGACAACTGTTTCCGATTTGATGTTTTAAAAATATCGAGAATTCGGATCGAGTCGACCTCGAGAGCGAAAAAAAGAACGCAAAAGTAAACATAAACAGCAAGAAATGTGATTATGACTTACCGGCAACCTGTTCCTCAGATAGTCCATATTCCGACTGAAACGATAAATTAAGAGAGCGCCATTATTTACCATTCTGGTAAACAAAGCATTAAGAAGGGAATTTGTTTTGTTGAGTAATGAAATATTTTTGGGAAGTTACACTAAAGGTTTACGTTTTTACACGAAAACTTACAGACACTTGGCGAATTTCATCTTTACTCGTCAATGTTTGCAGCCTTCGATATTCTTTGGTATAACTCTCCTCAGATTGATTTGAAGCCATTTTAAATTGTGGTATAAAAGTGCACAAGTAATGCACTATTTGTTAACTAAGTTTATTTTGGGATTTGTATAATACATATATTTAGTTTGAGGTTACAAAAAAGGCCATGTGACACTTTTTTTATAGTCTAGTTCCGCGCATTTTATAAGTTTTATAATAAACACAAATAATAAAGGTCTAAGAATGTTAACACAATGTATTCCCGGTAAAACTATATATAATAAAACACAAATTTCGGCAGTTCCTCTGGACGTGTTGACACTGAGCGATCTATCCGGGTTTTTTTTGTAGATAAACCGATGCCAGACGAGATCTTTTGTGATCATCACAGGAGACGTTAAAATTAAACACTTGGCGGCTTTGATATCCCATGGGAGAGCGTATCTCCAATACGCGCATGCAAAAATATACTTTTTATTTGTTTTCCCACGTGGACACCTCAAAGTTGCCAGATGTTTCAAATCTCAACGATTTGCATCTAATCTATTTAATTAAATCTAAGAAAAACGGACGATGAACGTTTATGCCGTTAGGATATAATTAGTTATGGTGAAATCTATAAGCAGCTTCTAGCACTGAACTAAAAGCTTCGCAAATCTTCATACATATTATATATTTTGGAACTTGTCCCATTTGTTAATTTTAAGCATTTAATCAGGAAAATTTTATGATAGAATTGATGTCTTGTTGAATGATTAATGGCTG
Source organism: Machimus rusticus (assembly GCA_951509405.1). Lineage (NCBI taxonomy): Eukaryota > Metazoa > Arthropoda > Insecta > Diptera > Asilidae > Machimus > Machimus rusticus. The sequence continues at coordinate 46,264,144 of OX608051.1, read as the reverse complement.
TGCTCAGCTTCCCTTTAAAGAAAAAAAATATGGTGCCAATCATCGGTTAAACTCAAAATTTGCAAAGCATATCGTGCAAAATACAGTGAGAATATGTTGTTGTGTGGACGTTTGTTAGAGGTATTACATTTTAATTTTCATATGCAACAGCTTTAATTTTGTTGTATTTTAATTACAATTTTCTGTCACTTATTTTTTCATCCACTGTCATATGATTCAAAAATTCTATTTGGAATTTTTGATCTGACGCTCCTTTGTCCTTTGAATTGTGCACCTACTGTACCTTTTGCAATTTATTCAAAAATACGCGTTGTTTTTATACAAGATTAATTAAGTTTGCTACATTATTATGTGCATTTTTATATGTGTACTGTTGAAGAAAAATTTATGAAGACTCTGTTGGACAAGTGTAAAACCATGCTTTGACGGAAGGTCTTCTAAATTTATAAAAGTTGTAAATTTAGAAGACCTTCCAGATTTTATGCGATTTTTTTAAATATTTATTTATTATTATTATTTAATCCAGTTTAACCTTACAAGTATGTATATGCAATAGAAATCATACAATTTAATGCTAGAATTCAAAATTTATTTAACTATATAAATTGGTAGGTTTGTATAAACAAATAAATATTTAAAAAAAAGCTTTTCAATCATTGTAATCATATGTATGTAGGTACTAAAGGCTCGTTATTTATACTTGACATTCAAGCAAAACTTTAAGTTCATGAACAGCAGTCCAATCTGGCATATTTCTGAGGTTGGACAATTTGAATGGCGGTGACGGAGCGACAATAATACAATTCGCTTCAAAGCCTGCTAAATTAAAAGAGCATATAAAATCTGCGTTAAAAAGGTCACCTTTGCTGTTTTGACTTTTAGTAGAATTAAAAGCCTCCCCTGGCACAACAAAGAGATTAAAGCTGCGCTTGAAACCCATGAACTAGGTCACTAAGTTTTTAATATAATGCTATCAAATATCTTTCTTTTCGCGGGAATTTTTTCCCCGTTTTGGATAGCGGATCCAAGTCCGTTCTACATAGGGGAATAGAACCGCATGTGCATAATGGGGCTTTGCAGCGTCCTGGCTTGATTTTTTTCAACCATTATTGCTTAGAAGATTTGCTTGGGTAAACGGCGAAAGAGCGAAACTTTCACCTTGTCAGCTTTGTGGCGAATGCATGCTTTGCGACTGCATGGCACGGCACGGCAAAGGTGAACTTTCATGTTTAAAAACTTCCTTCCAAGGTGGTCTTGAGCGATAATATTCAAAAGGTGGCATTTAGCCTCCGTGTACCCTCGAAATCGCAAAAAATCACCGAGGAACGGATGAATGCCGCGTTTATATTTACAGGCCCTGAGACTCTTTTGTGAATTTATAGTTACGTTTATCCCGTGAAAGAGACCTCAAATGAGACGACTCAGGTCTTCCAAGTGAAAAGAATTCACCTCAATAGTTCGCTTCAATTGCTTGCTTTTCAGAGCACAGTGCTTCTTGACACGTCGAGCTAACCGAGGGAGCAGAATGAAAACAACTTTTTCAGCGTTACCCAAAAATAATGTGCCTTCCTTTTGGTTGCTTCAAGATGACATTAAATTTTCTCGTTTAATTTTCTCTGCAAAATATTTCACTCGGCCCGGGGAGTGCCCTGTATCACTGCCAAGTATTTCCTTTTATCCTCTCGGTTGTTTTCATTCGGAAAATTGATTCTTTTTTCCGCCGGAAAGAACCCACCCGAGTGTTTCGCTTGCGGAATGAGAGAACTTTTTATCGATGCCAAAAAATTATTCGTTGTCGATTTGCATGAAATATGTGTCTCCATCGATGGCAGGAGGCGACTAGCGACGGGTTTGAGTGCTCCGTTTGTCGGTCTTCAGCTAGGTCCATGCCAGATTCAAAGAACGGAAATAACTTTTCTTCTTTAAGATGGACCAAGTTTTTGTAAGGAACACTGAACACATGTCCGGGAAAATAGGGCCACAAAATTTATAGTTGGAGTGCTCGCTGCTAGAGAAATTGCTTATAAAATCCCTTTGAAAGAAAAATTCTGAATTTGTAACAAATTGACACTTTTGTAAGCCACGCGCGAGATTCCTAAGATTTTAAACTTTTTGTTGCCAATGACCTATTTATTAGAGGGGTCACTGAATAGCCATTTATTTCGTTGTGGTAGGTTAACAAAAAGTTTTTGGAATGTGCTTATCGTTAAAAACGTCATCGTCAAACCGTATTCTAAAAAAATGGTAATTTAAATTATACAATCTAATTATGTATTTAGTTGTAAATTTTGGCTCCTGACTGCTGGGGATAGTTTAATATGAATAAAAATTGAGAATCATCCGTCTGTCACAGCTTCACATTTTCTAAGTAATGTTAGTTAAGCTAATGTTCATTAGTTAAACAATAATACCAAAGATTTCCATTTTTGGTTTTGCTTTCAATTAAAGTAAGATGTGTTGTTAACAAGTCGTTGAAAAAAATATTATAGAATTACTAAATATGCCAAACCGTCAACTTAAATCGTTTTGTTAAGCATTTGAACATTTTGTTGAGAAATGTTCATACCTTGTATATGATATGTATATGATTACAATAAGTGCGCTAAAATTCCATTAACAGTTTTCTCGTAAATTATTTTTCTATCAATAGGTAGGTACATTAAGCGCAGTGCATTTCAGGGAACACTAATTTTCCCGCACGCATATACATAGGTATAAAATCAAATTACTCAAGAAGCATGCCAACGAAGGGTTCGGGCAAATTGCTAACACGATCGCAATCAATCAGTCAACGGATTTGTTGTTAGAGGCACCTTAATAAGTGCTTCCAAAGAGCAGTGTTCCGACGGCGTTTTATTAAAGACCCTTAGGGATAGCACCGAAGCATAAATCGGCCTCTTTGGCTCCGATGTACATTTATCGCATGACATGAAAATTATGTTCGAGTGCCCCTTCCAATTAATCAAATGTCGTCTGTGCCAAATTGTGCAACATACAATGCCTGAACTCAGATCGGTGCCCTATTGGCAATTGTTCAGATTTTGGGGAGTTCGTATGCATATTCACCGCACATCATTTCACGTATCACTAGACACGCATAATCGAGCCTCCGTCGGGATCGTAAACACGCAAATTAATTCAATATTACCTCCAATCACAGTACAGGACCAACCTTTGTCGAAGAGACTGCTGACACATGCTGCTTGTCTATCTCCACGTTCTACAGAGTGTTCATCTGTCATGAAATCCTCGTGGGAAAAGTTAAGAACCAATCGATCGATTTAACACAAAACGAAAAGCGACGATGTCAGAAATGCCGCGAATGGAGGACACATACCTGACAAAAGGGATTCATTCACCACAGATTCTATTCTTCAATTTTTTACGGCTGAGAGAATAACACGACTCGCAGCATAAGATCTGATTTCATTTCAATATTACAATAGAATTTCATTGGGAGGGGATTATGTGTTCTTTGAATCATGATAACTTCACCCAAAGAGGAGCTGCTTTTATTAAAATTTGACGAACACAACACATGACATATTGGGGAACCAATTCTATTTTTTCCAGCTTTTAATCTAAATCAACAAGAGCTTATTTTTATCTTTTTTAGTTTAGGAGATGTGGAGTTCTGTTCCGAATTTGAAAAAGACTCGGAAGTCGAGCACGAGAAAAATCGTATGAAATGAATGAAGCATTTAATCACTAATTTTAGTAACGTTTTTTTAGCAATGTGTTCAAAGGCATTTTTTTAAAAAAAAGTCGAAGACTTTTGATTATTTTAGTCATTAATAACAATTATTTCTGGATTCTGAAAATGCTGCTATAAGTAGTGGGGCAATTTAAAACAATGTTTTAAAGAAATTGTACTTTTTAAGGACAGTCCCAAAATGATGGCAAGTAAGTATTTGTTCATTTCGGATATTTAAAAATGTATAGTATTAATTTGAGATCCGTACCAAGTCAAGATTATAAGTTGTTTGGTGACTGCAGATGCACCTATTGGTCGATGAAGCCCAGATAAAATATCAGGTCCATAATCAATTTTATGCAGGACAATGCACACAACTCTTCAATTACTTACCAAATCTATTGTGACGACCAAGTCGTGCTGCTGGTGCTTCTTCTTGGGCTTCTTTTGTATCTTAGTCGTTGCCGCCGGCTTCGGAGTGGGCTGTGCAGATTTCGGAGTCGAGCTCTGCTTGTTGTTCCCAGCCGCTTGTTTTGCAGGCGCAGGTTGTTTTGCAGTGTGTGCAGTTGCTTTGGTTGGAACGCCACCCTTCTGCCCGGGCCCAGGCGTTTTATCTCGTTGTCCTGATTTCGGATTGAGATGGCCACTTCCGTCAGCTGGCTTGTTGCGAGCCTACAAAAACATTTAATTATGAAATTGCTGGCTTAAACAAGAATTTTGCAATGTCTTAGAAATGTTGCAGTCAATTTGCTAATTACATCTACTGCTCCACTCCAAGAGAGGAGGGAAATTGTTTGTGCTTTTGAACTATTAAAAACGGGAGGGCAACAAGTGCACACAAGAGGCCACACTACTGGATGTAATTCCTTTTTGAATTCAGGCTCGTTAACTGCAACTGGTATGCCTTTTCAAAGGATTCCGCAATTCCTTGCGTTGTAGACTTTAAATTTTGCGGAAAATAACTGGCTGCCTTTGAATTGATTCTTCTGAGAATAAAAGACCGCTCATTTTCTTCAAATTACGAAATTACAGCGCTCCAAGCTAGAATCAAGGTGAACTTTGTAAACTTTCTTTACATGCAGCGGCATCCAACGTTCTTACAATAGGACTTACATTGATGGACTTGGTTAATGTAAAATTGCTGTACTTTAGTTGATTTCGAAAAATACGCAAGAGATTGTTAGAAGATTCGCAGTATTATTTTTGGGTAGTTAGCATCTGTATTTGAAGCCAACTCGACAAGCTTTTGACCTGATCATTTTTGATTTTGCTGATTTTTTTGTTATTGTACCTATCAAAAGACGATCATTTTATTTTTTAGTTTCCTATTGTCCGTTTTCAACTTATGAAATTTTAAATTTTTTTCGTCAAATGCTGACTCAATACAATTTTTTTCTTTAACGATGTTTTTTTTCAAGCTGCGTTAGACATTTTCAATCTTCATTAAGAGATTCTTAAAAATTCTTGGAGGTGAAATAAAATGTTATAGCTTAACTCGACGCTTTTTTAAATACTGTGGCTCGTGTAAAGCCCTTATAAGTGTCAAGTGCAATAGACTTAATAATTAAATTGCGCCGATTAAATTGGTCCCAAAGATATGTGGAAATTTTATTTCCGGCCGGAATGCTTTTATTTTTTTAATTATTTAGTCATAATCTGGTCGCTTTTCCATTTTTAACCCGCTCCGACGAGGAAGCTACACGCATCATTAAGCCAAAACGCAAATGATTCATGACGAAAGACGGCCACTTCTGCATGCACGTCGCCGCGGGCAAGCAGCATACATAATGTCGTGCACATACATATGTACACATATGTACTTACATATGTGTTTGTACATACATACATGTGGGACTGCACAAGAATTTTCCAAGGGTAAGCTCTGACCTCATCACATTTTCTACAATCGCAAAAAAATTTCTTTTAAGCAGCTATAAGCTGGCGAGTGGGAAACTATGCGGCCGGGCGGCCGGGGGAGTTTCCGGCGGAAAGCACAGCGTGAAGATCATCGTGAGCTGCACCAAACAACAGCTGTCGCGCCGGGCCGCTCCCCGGCGGCGGAAAAACGATTTTTGTCATATAAGAGAAATTATCCTGGCACATAATTTTTGCATGATCTGAGGAATTTCCTCTGGATAAATGCCGTGTCCTCGCCCCGCGCCAATGGAAACTTTATTCCATCCGCCCCCGCGCTGGGCGGCTCGAGGAAAGCGTCTCCGGGTGCGCCAGATGCGATCTGCTCAAACTGAAACAAATTGCCGGCGGCAAATGAATCGCTGCAGAGTTTGTTCTGTGAACGAAAATACGGCGCCGAGGGAGCTCCCCCAACGAAGGCCTTCACGCGGAAGACTTAAATCCACCTTTGGGGCCGCTTCTGTTTTTAAATGCTGCAAAAGTTTGCAGAACGAAATGCTGCACCTGGGCAGAGGAGAAGGACACGTTCGTGGGGCAGGTCGGTTTTGGGGCCTCCAGTTTTGTGGCCGAGTAGACTTGACCTCCCTTTTTGACTTTGACTACTTCCACCTCTATGTCCAAAAACTTTAAAATTTACGTGCATTGATTTAAGAGAAAGTAGTTATTTGGAATAGCATAGTTAGGTACTTTATTTTCCATAAAACATGCTCTGCATTTTAGAGAAAACTTTTCAAATTACATACTTTAAAACATATAAATTGTGTTCACGAATTCAGTAAGGATACCACTTGAAGTCAAACGTGATGAAGATATCCCTTCAAACTTTACCTTTTCTATATCTATATAACACATAATTCAAGATGGCGGATCCCATATGGCGACCAACAATTTTCGAGTTCAATAAAAATTAGTATACCTATATATATAGTATATTTAACAAAACTCAGTGTCTTCGGGGAAAACTTGCTTGAAAACTATTTCTACTTTGGCGCACCAATTTCCAAGCGCAAATATCGCTTCCATTTGGATGGACTTGAAATTTTTTCAGATATTTTTGATATGTTAAACTTATAAAATGTAAACAAAAATTTTATTTTTTCTCTATGTTAGGTGTATATACTTAATAGTTGAAAACAAACAACAAAAATAAGACATTTTAATGCTAAGAGAGATTTACAGCTTTGTTAGTCCACACATGTTGACCACTTGTCTTTTTTTGTTTAAATTGTTTGCCTATTTTTTCAAATAAGTTAGAAGAACATCTGAATCTACCTTATTAATTCTTCGAGGAATGTTGAGCTAAAGACATATACATATTCGTTCCTAGTTATAACACATTGTGACTAACGTAAAAATTTTAAAAATTTAAAAATAAAATATATATTAAAATATCATTTTGATATGGTTTTTATAGAGCTACCTTCAAATTTCGTAGGGCATACACAAATTAATTTCAGGTCAGGGCAAAATTGTTGAGTAATTATTTGGAGTAAATAAGCACCATGCTGTGTCCTTGCCACCTACACTAAACCATCGGTGCTTTACAGAAATATGATTATTGCTAAAATAATCAGGTCAGGCAGTCATGCTCGGATAATTGTTGTAATCACACTCAGCATTGATCGTTTCCATTAGTCAAATTACTTTCAACCAATGTCACTCCGATGGCATGTTGTCATTAAACTACATTTTAATTTCAGGTGGTTTCACCCTATTCAAGTTGTAATGAATTGTTAATATACATATTTATGCTGCACCACCGCAAACATCCTTAACCCATTCTTCAAGATCCAATATAAATAGGTCCCCTTTTACATCCTCCGCATCATCCGCAGAAGGAAACTCTCAGAAGAAAGTAGGAATAATTCATGAAATTGCTCGGAAACTTGCGTCTAAAGACATAAAATAATTTTTCATTATTTTTTTCTCGTTTTCGCATAATTGTTTTTTTTTCATTTATTTTGCAGTTTTCGCATGATAATTAAAATGGTCGACATAAAAGCTTGGCATAGGCAGAGCCATTGTGGCTTTGTGGCAGGAACGTTCATTAAATCTTGCTCGGTTCCTGTAATGAGAGGGATAATGAAAAACATCTTTCATTTTTATGCTAAATAAGAATCCGGCACTGCTATGGCATTCTCTAAGGACCGATAAATTTTTAAAGCCGATTTAAAAAAGAGGAAGTATAATGATAATTATAAAAATAATAATTTTTTTGGCTCTGATTTGATTCTGAGAATTCAAAATGGTCGCCTCTTACTATGTACTTAATTTTGTCAAAACCTTCAAAAAATAAGTAGGGGAAATTTCCGGGCTAAATTCAATTAATTAAGTGATAATATATTGATATATTGATGAGAACTAAATTTTATTTAAATTAAATTTAAAAAACCAAAAAATTGCTTAGTCATCTATAATTCCTGGAAATGAAGAAATGAAAAGAAAACTTTCGATTTCTTCGACTCGTCATTTCACATGTCAAATTACTGTAATTGGCCTTTAAGGATTTTTAAACAATCATTTTTGACGAAACCCTGGAAACATAACACAATTTCCAAACGATAGTTTTTGGGAATATGATGAAAACTGCGATGTTTGTCTGAAGGTTTTATATTTCTCTAAAAGATCTAAAATTGTAATGAAAAGTAGGTTTTCCAATAGAGAAACATTAATTTGGACTTTAAATCAACTTATAATCTTATTATACAATTTTTGTTTTAAACATTTTTTGATTTAAGTCCATTAAAAGAAATTATGAGTTGTACACTTAAAATGGGACACTCTGTATATGTATATATGTATTATATGTATGCATCATACATAAGTACATGTGTGAAATTAACTAAATTAGATGCTGTAATGGGAAATGTGCCAACATTCTTATTATTCATTCAAGAACTATTTCTCTGCTTTTCGCAGCTCTAGTTTGCAAATTGCGTGATTTATGGTGTTTTTATAATAATTAAAATCAAAATTTTAATTAATATTTCACTCCAACCTCAACGAACTTCTAAAATCCTGTAATGAGTTGTTGGAATTTTCTAAATCAGTTACACGACATTATTTTTAGATATTGCAACTCATGCGTGAACTTCACCCGCTTTAAATTTATTAATAAAGATATATTGTTCCCGTCACAGTGGATAATTTTAAATTATTGTTGTAGTACCAAATAGCTGAAAAGAATGAGGCGTTCTGAAGAGCCGAAATTTATTGAGGATTTTTAACTGCCTTACGTCAATGAACAAGGAATATTTGGCAGTTGGAGATAAACAACATTTTGTCCAATGAAAATTATGTAAACGAGCTAATTTAGTAAAGACATAATAAAAAGTTGCTTTTCACACGATTATTTTTGGCTACGGCATGCGTTTTGTTGTCATAATCGCGCGCAGCGCTTTTCTTTTGTGATAAGTGCCACACGTGGAATGCCTTTTAGTTTTTTGTGATGAAGCTGTAATAAAGTTGAGATACTTTGACACTTTGACTCATTAATCGCATTATGCTAGTGCTTAAAATTTCTTTCAACATAGATGTGCTACATGGTCATACATACATATGTCTACTTGTAGTACATATGTTTTGTAATTTAAAATGTTAATTTAAAAACTAATTCCGAGAATTGAACTTAACAAATATGTATTATTATTATTAGTGGTTGCCCGTTTGCATGTATATTTTCTTGTATTTATATTTGATTTCTTGAGAGACTATTAGACTGTGAAATAGATTCTCAAATCAAAATTTTCTGGTAAAATGAAAAACTCTAAACACGATACTGTTCTGTTTATTGAAATGCTAAATGCTCTGCAAATGTGGTTATACATATACACGTTATGCTTTAAAAAATTTAACGACAATTTCTCAGCAAAGTGTTTTTTTGTGTCGTATAAACTGGTGGGCGCAGTCCAAGTTTTAAAGCTTTGTCATATATTTTGTTGAGGTTCTGTTGAAACAAACTCAACTTGATAAAAAACAAAATTTTAATCACTGGATTTTTGTTTTATGTTTCGGCCCCTTAAATAAATATAGGAAGTCTCAAAACATTTTTATTTAAACTTTCACTTAGCAAAAAATTTGTGTAAAAAGTTTTAGTAAAAGTACCTATTCGATAAAATATTAAAGAAGTAAGTATACGGATTGCCACCGGAAAGCATTATTTGTAAAACAGCGTTCAACAACCTAGCAGATAACTAACTTAGTAAGGAATAATATTTTGTTTTGAAAGTATCATAAACCTTACTTTAAAATATACCTAATGTATTTAAGTTTTTCTTTATGGTGTCTATGCTGACACCATTTTTCAAAGCGTCATCTGCGCCATCTCTTTTTTTGCGGTACTGAACTACGATAGAATAATCTTGAACTACTAAAATAATTTTGAAATTACTCGATTAAAAAAAAAAAAAATTCGCTCGATTGAGTTTATGGAACTAGGCCTAGTAGCTAGTTCAGTTAGTACAGTCAAATTGTTTTCAAAAATTAAAATTGACAATAATCTGTTCCGGAAAGTGTTAATACATATGTATAAAAATAAATAATACAATTTTAAAACAAAATAATGTCATTACTAAACTATAAACTGCAAATATTCCTCATTAGTCATTACTTAGAATGTATCGAAAATATAGCACATTTCAAAATTATAACCACATTACGAGTGCAAAGTTCAACTAAATTTGTGAACTGACCCCATAACAAAGTATAAAATACTATCTAAAAATATTTAAAGAGAATTGTCATTGTTTGATGGACACGGGCGGTCGCGTTTTGCGATCTCATAAATTTCATTTTTCGTCACCCTAACTGGCTCACATGAGTGAAGACCTCATCATCATCGGAACGGGGCCAGAATTCGGATTCTTGAGAAAACGCGAAAACGCCTCAGGAGAAATTCCTAAGCGCTGGGGAATATCCCGCACGAGGCGGCACATGCGAGGAATCTCCCTGTAATGACTTAATGACTGGCGAGCAGACGGATACGTGTTTTGTGAATCCATTCGAAAGCACTCTCTGCACGGGTGGAAAATTTATTTTTAAAAAACTTGTTAATAACCGCCCAGAGTGAAATCCACTGGAAAATGCTTAAACGTTTATAAAGTTATAGACCCGGCCGTTACAGCATTGTGCTCTGTACCGAAGGTGATAACAACCATTCACTTGTCGTCCGTTGATTGAAACGCATCCGGTGAACATTAAAAATGGTTAGTAAGATACGTTTTGTGAAAAATTCGATTCATTTTCAACTCGGAAATAATTGTTGTAATCTTTCGAAAATACAAATTTTATTAACATTTTGTGCAGTGTTTTTGATTTAATTTTGATCTATCGGCGAGATACTATGTGTTTAGTGATTTTTGAAAATAAAAAAAAATATATTAAATTAAAATTAAACTCAAAAATTTATAGTTTTACAAAAAGTTTTGAAAAGTTTAAAATTGTTGAACTAATTTTTTCTTAATTCTCCTCATTTCAGGCTGACGAAACAGAAGCTGGTTAGTATGCAGGGCTGGGAGTTATGTATTAATTTCGACTAATTGGTACAATTTGGGTAATTTTCAGTTTTGCGAAAAGCCTTCCAAATGTTTGATTCTCGCAAACAGGGTAAAATTGAAAGAGAAAAAGTTAGGACTATTCTTAACACTTTGGGACACAGATTTGACGACACTGAGCTCGACGGCCTGCTAAACGAGGAAGATGCAGAAGGTGAGTGCAGTGCGAGTTACGTAAGCAAATCAGACAAATTACAGCTGGCTGGAGACGAGTGTGTCCTATTTTAGCCCCATGAAAATTTATTCATTGCGCCTTAGCATTCCCCAGCTAATAAATCACAATATATTACTTCCTTCCGGAGCAGTTTTTGCATTGAAGTTCATGTTATGCAAATTTTATTTGACTATGCAACTTCATTTGCCACAATGAGCATTTAGAACCTGGCCTCGTTGGATTTCGCATTTGTGAACAAGTGAACTTTCAGTGGTAGTTAATTACAATTTCATCTGGGCCGAACAGAGAGTGTCCTTTATTTAGAACTTAATTGGGGCTGCCTCTGTTGTCACCATTTTTATTGGGCTTCCTTCACGACTCGGCTGCGTGTTTCACTACTCTACCATTGGGCGAAGTTTTATCCTTCGTGGAAGCCTTTTGTAGGGCTATAACTTTTCTGTGGTGAATTTGGTGGCACATTAGGAAATCGGGCGGAAATTATGGTTAAAGGGGTTGTAAAAGCAAATTAGCCTTCGGTTTGTTATTATCTGAGGAAACCTATTTTTGTAGTTAATAGCAGCCATTAAACAAGTTTCTTATGGCTACTGTGGACACGACTCTCCATCTGGAGGTCTTGTGAGGCCATAAAATACGACTTGCGTCACAATTAAATATAATAAAATTATAATTTGAATTTTCAATTGTTTTAGTACTATCACTAAAATTGAGAAATATACCTTCTTCATTTTATTTAATATGGCACCGTGGATTGTGAGAAAAGTTTGTAAAAAATTTAGCATTTTATTTTTTAATGGAAAAAATCTATTTTAAAACCTTGTTGAAGTCTTATGTCTTTGATGTTCTTAATTTAATAACACAAATACGTATACGTACTTATCTGTTTAACAAGAAATTAAAAATATTTGAATTTTAGAAAATCATCACTAATGCTCGAGAAAAGCAAAGGGGTTATGATGGACAGGCAAGATACAAAAGAAAGAAATTGTTGTCGGTTGTTCATAATCACCAATTGAAAGTTTCGAAAAATGACATTTTGAGCACACGGTTTTCTGTATATTTTCACAAAAATTTAAGCAAATATTGTAGACAATTTTCAAATGTAAATGGAGGGATCATGAAAATAAAAATAATAAAAAGAAAATACACATTATATAATTTTATGTACAACAAGTGAGTGTTTGGCATCTTCGATAAGTAGAACAAGAGTTCTCGTGCTTCGTGTACTATTGATTTTATTGATTTTTATTAATGAATACATGTCAGTTGAATATCATATCATATCTATAGGTATTACTTTTAAAATCCCCTAATAAATGGACGAAAACTCGATTGTTCTAATGCCACAAAAAATTCAATTTTAGGAATCGGTCTCTTAGATTTTGATTCCTTCTGTCGAGTGGCACTCCATTTCCAGGAGGAGGACGATGAAACAATTCAACAGGAGTTAAAAGAAGCATTTCGGCTGTACGACAAAGCAGGCAACGGCTACATCCCAACATCGTCCCTGAGGGAAATTTTGGCTGCATTAGATGACCAACTCAACGGCGATCAGCTGAATGAGATGATTGCAGAAATCGATACCGACGGATCGGGAACTGTTGATTTTGATGGTAAATTTATTTAGGCTAATTGAGCTTGTCCTCTTCTCAGAATTATCAGTGATTTCCGTGTTGTTTACTTTCGTTATTTCAGAATTTATGGAAATGATGACTGGCGATTAAGTATTAAACTCTATGTGGTGATATGTTCTGTCTCTGGATTAATAGAACTGATTGGATAATCTATTTATTTATACTCTGAGGCCCGTCATTACTGTAAAATAATTCCCACAAAAATCTACAAAAATTTGCTGATGTAAATGTTAAAATGTGTAAATAAATGTTATTTTTAGGATAAAGAGATTTGCAATTTCTATTTGTAAAGGTTGTTACATCACACGTCTCGTTTTGTTGGTTTTGCAAATATTTATAAAGTCTAATATTACCTTTTAGCTTTTATATACATATTGGTAGTGAATGAAACTTTCCTATTATATGTGTAAAGCACAATATTTTAAAAGTGGGTTTGAAGAGGAAGAAGTGTAATACAAAATATTTTTAGTGTCATCTTTATTAGATTCTAAAAGTTGATTGCTTGGAAAATATTATAAAATTTTATTTGGTATTAGTTCGAAAATATCGAAAGCACTAAACGAATTAATCGACTTTATAAGATATTTGCGAAAAGGCGGCACGTTTTCAGATTTGCTGTAATAAAGCCCATAAATATACATAAATACTTTGTCTAGAAAATAAAGTGTGGTAGGAGGGAACGGAATTAAAACATTTGTTTCGCGCCTCGCTATATGCTTTTTGACGCAGTTTCCATTTCAAAATATTCCATACATTTATGGAGAAATGTTTTGTTTCTTCATTGGGTACCTATAATCAAAAAATTACCCATTCTAAAAAATTTCACGCGAAAATTACGAGTAGATAATATTAATCCTAAAATTTTAGCGATAAAACTTATATAATTTAGTAATTTGCACGTAATTCAATCAATCCATTTCAAAGGTCAACTTATTACACCCTACTCGTTCATTTGAACATAAGTTCTTCATGTGTTTGAAATTAATAGTGCGCCATTTATCCTAACTGCTACATGTTACAACATATTTGAACTTTTGTTATTAAAAACGTACAATTGAACATATTAGAGACATTAACTCAAACAATGAACGCAGATGACCGTCGAAACGGCTGCATAATAGAGTAATAAAGTCCTAACATCGACGTCGCTCGTTGTCACAAACTCGTCATCTTATTTTATAGCTGGGGAAGAGCATATAAAGTGTGCCTTTGTAAGACTTGTTGGGATTTACAATTCAGAGGTAAGAGTCCTTATGAAGAAAAGTTGAGTGCTTCGAAGTTGTTGAGATGATGATATCTTGCTCTCTGTACGAAGTTGTAAAATTTGTACATAGTGAGGACTTAGATATATTATATGCGATTTTCGCATGATAAATGAAAGTTTCTTTATTGAATAGGAAAAAAAACAAAATCAGGTTCATGAAAACTTTTTAAGTATTATTAATTTAGTTTTTATAACTAATTATGTATCTACCGATAAAGTTATAATTAAACACCCATCATCGAATTTATAACGATTACGATCCCAATTGAAAAACGTAAACTATACTCTTTTGACTGGCGAGGATTTTTCTCAAATACCAAAATTACCGCCTTTCAGCAAAAGTTTCGTGTAAAGTGAAGCAATTATCTTTTGTGCTGTTGTAAAAGGTCTTGAGTACGTTCATTCGGTCCATTTTTCACACAATTCTTATGAATTTTCAAGTTTTCTAAAATGGCGTGAAAACGATTGAAGGAGCTGACACGGCACTCTTCTTTCAACAAAAAGGAAACTTGAGAAGTCAAAGTTGCATCCGTCCAGACATTGCAGACTACTCTTCACATACTTCAATGTCTTCGCTTTTGTTCGCCGATGGCCCTTCTTGCAAAATCAAATTAACTTAAAGAGCCCTTTGCCCCTTCTAAGACCCATCAAGAAAATTAAAACGTAATTTTTCTGAGAAATTCGTTTCATAAGCAAATTCCTCAAGTTAATGTTTTCATGGGAAAGAATTTCTTTGATAGTTTGTTTTAGCAAAGGACCTTAATAGTATTATAGTATTTTTCTTATACAATGACAAATATGAAGTAAACATTTTGTTATTTTCAGCACTTCTCTATAGAATTTCTTAGGGAAGTCACTTTTCACATTTTTAAAGTTGAATATGTGTAAAAATATAAGCGACCGACAAATAATTTTAGCATAGCCGTTACTTTTGGCCCTAAATGAACACTCCTACAAGGTTTGATCAAATTCCGTAAGGAGACCGCAAACTCTGCGTTGGAATAATTGTTTCTGATATTTAATGTTGGAGGTGGTTCAAAAGAACTAAAAAATAACCAATTGATCGTATCTAAATTAGTTTAATCATTTGTATAGTGATTGGGTTATTTTGTCTTAACCAATTTGAATTATCTAAATGATTTCCACAATCAGACGGAAATAAGGATAGTTGGTTTGGTATCGCACTATCTCAGGTGCACAGCACTTAACAATAATTGTACCTAAATAATTATCTATTATGTATCTATTTATGTAATTTTTTCAATTATGAAAAAGACATCAATAAATTTTAGAATATTCAGGTGGGAGAGGGACAAACGGACGGTAACTCTCTATTCAAACAATTGCACATGGTATGAGATTAAAACAGCCCAAATTGAATTATGGCGCAGTGTTTTGCATGAAATTTGACCTACATACAGGTGCACTCGCCGCAACTTAGAGGCAAACAACAACGAGGTGCGCTTTTTCTTTATCGCTTGTTGGTGCAACTTATGTCACCCAGGTGTGAGTGTTCACATGTTAGGCAAAATGCATGTTTTTACCTAATTAGGTGCGGTGTCAGGGTTTAATGTTTTCGGGTTTTATGAACAAACAAATGGGTTTAGTTAGAGCCGTGATTTGTTTGTGGTAAATATATAATATTAGTCATTGGTTCGTTCGATATTATGGAAATTATGTTATAACAATAAAAGCGTTTTTCTTCTAATTTAACATTCCTACTGATTTTTTTATCACTATTCTGCTAGTTATTTATAGTCCATTATTAAAAAATAAATGCGTGCTTAGAAGCTATTCAGTTTGCAGTAGTTGACAGTCAATGACAAGCACGCTTAAAATTTAAATTACTTATCTATAGCGTTGAAGAATTTTTAAATAATAAGAAGCCAATAAGAAACTGAAATAATGTGTTTAAACAATACATTTTTAAGTACGATATAAGTGGCTACTTTTTAACCTTGATTCATTAAACTAAGCTGGTATTAGATTCCAACTTTTGAGAATTGAAAATGGTGGCCTTCGACCTTCGTATTCTATTTTGAATTTCGAATCTCTGTTGCTACGTTCAAGTTTTTAAAAAGTTTCATTCACAGTAAAACCTGTGCGGTAAGTAGATTTTCTGCAAATGTATACCTAAGTGATTATTCAATGTGAAATTTAAGTCTTCTTCAACCATTCGTAAATGACTAAATAGCATTATTGGGAAGAAAAGTATCTTTAAATGTTTTTATATATTAGATAGCTTACATAAAAACTCTAATCTACGATAAAAATAGAGTACATTACCAAAACAATTAACAAATATGCCTGTTTGTAGAAAAGCTGTGAAAAGTTGTATAATTTTAGTGAGAGACTGCTATTTCCAAGTTGTCCAAAATTTACATGCATAATATATTATAAAAATATGATAAGTTGCAAAGAAAACCATTCTATTTCTCTAAGTTTATCGCAAACACAATGTTATTACTCGACATGCTTACTTAAAACTTATTCAACTTCTATATTGTCTAAATACCTATATCTACGAAAAATTGTAAAAGAACAAGTATCTCTAGGTTTTCCTAAGATTGTCGAACATTTCTCTGAACAAAAACTAAAGAAAATTGAAAAAAAAGAAAGTGTTTAAATAAATTATAAAATAACCTTAAGTGTACGATAAAGTAATATTTTAATAAGTCAGAATAAGAAGAATAGGAAAAATATTCTAAAGTGGCATAGTAGCAACTCAGCAGAGTTTCCCTTTAGTATGGTTTCAGTACCTGACTGAGACTCCTAAAGCTACTTGTGCTGACACTTCTGGCCTGAAAGAGACGGAAAGATTAGAGTCATGATAGAGTTAGGAGGATAGAGTGAAAATAATAATAGAAAAGTGAAAGATAGAAGAATCGTTTCAAAATAAAAATTTCAAATTAAATATGAAGCCAACTAATTTCAATTGAAAAAAACTAGTCTTTTTGAGAAATGTGACATGGATGATGAGAAATTATCAAAATACATAGCATTTTCAAATTCTACTTTTTGGAGAGATAGATATTACATAATGTAGGACAAAGGTATATAGTTTTGATTTTGTTACAATAGTTATTTTAAGTGCTATTGCTAACAAGGTGAAATAATCAGAGCTACATAATAAGAGTATTTATTTTTGATACTCTTTAAAACACATTTGAGTAAAACATAGTTCAAACATTTCTAATTTGTACCTAAAAATAGTGCATATTTTAATACAAAATGTGCGCTTGCCAACTCGGTAAATCTTATAAAGAGTAAGATATGAATTAACTACTAAAAAAGTGGTGACAGCCTGTTTTTAAATAACTTTATCGCTACGTTATTAATTAATTTTAAAAAGGGTTTATGTAAATCATTTGATGCTTAACACATAACACAACATTAAAATAAATCCAATTTGCCGACGTGTGTTTCTGCGCGTTAATGAGGAGTTAATACTTTTTAAAATTTTAAAAAGTATGTGTAGAAATTTCAATGATTTGTTTGTCCACTAAATGTGTATGACAACTGATAAATTTAGATTATGTTTGCATGGAATTTTGTATTTTAACATTATTTTTATTTTCAACAGAATTAATCTTTTAAATTTAATATTAAAATTGTCATTTGGAGCAATGAGTTGTTTTTTGTTAAATGTTTATAATAATGTTTCGTAGTAGTATTTGTGAAAGAGAATAGATTATTTTTACAATTTGGTATAAAATTGTAACATTTATTGTAATGAAAATGGCTGAAATTTTCACAGACATCTTTTAAAGTATACCTAAACTATTGTAGTTCTACATATCAGAATGGTTTTGACCAGCACCGAAATCTTCATGTTGAGACTTAACATTTTTCAGACTCAGATTATTCTCATAATATATGTATGTACATATATGAAACATACTAAATAGTAGCCATAACAACGGAATTCATATATTTAGAAATGTATTATTTCATACTTGAGACGACGCATCAAACAATGTATACGTATAAATTGCAACTATCTATATGCAGCTTTTTAAATAAAAATTTAAAATTTATTTAGAGTAGGAAATGTTGTGTTCTTACAATGTTATTTATTTATTTTCTTGAGATTATAGCTAAACTATCAAACTTTATTCCAAAAAGTTGTACTTTGTACAAATTACGAGAAATTGCTCCTAGACGGGACTACGAGCTTTTAAATTTCATTACTGCGAAGTAATGCAGTTTAGATGGAACTAAAATTCTACTCGAAAAATGCAACCATAGTCTGCTAAGTAATTGAATCTACTTGTTACTCTAGACTCTAGAGCACGCGGCATGTGGCGTGAGCAGGGTCCAAGCATGGCAACAAAAGGCGAGAGCGACTTTATTCCACAAAAACGCCGAGTCGCGGTTAAAATTTAATTAAAAGGGCCCGTTCCGAAGCGTGCTCTGCTTAACTGGTCCTTAGCTTGTTATATCACCTTACTCAATTAGAGGCCCGTCTGAGCTCCAGCCACCACGACACGATTCATATAATTTCATTTATGGCCGGGCACATCGGAAAATGCATCCTCTTAAAAATTCATGGACGATCCTTGGACGGGAGGTGCGCTTCGGGTCCTCCCAGGATATTTTCGTTCAAGTGAGGAAATTTTCATTATGCACACTCAGGAACAATATGCTTCTAAGGAAAGAACTCGCGGAATTATTCCCCTTTCCTTCTGGAAAAATCTAATTAACTTAATTGGTTCTTTTCCACAGCTCCACCGCGTAGGAGTCGCGAAGAGTTAATGTAATTTTAAATTGTACCGGCCCCTTTTTTTGGGATTTATTTCCTTCAGTGTGCAGTCAGTAGCCGAAACGAATGCAAATGAGGACGCTCGAATTACTTTTATTTGCGCTCTGAGGACTGCTCGAATTTTTCGTCGTACGATTTTAAGTAATACCTTTTGAATTTAGCAGTTTCTTTGGTGCGGTACTTAAACATCGCTAATTAGTCCCAAGGTAAGAGAACCAGAGTAAGCGCAAAGACGTATTTTTTGGGTTAATTTTTTAAACGAAAGGATCCTTTTATAAATACATTTCTTGGTATTTGACCTGATATTTATTTTAATCGTAAATAGCACTTTCCTAAGTATACGCCGAATCATGAATCTTTCATCAACCTTCCCTTTTTACATATTTTTACATATTGGATGCCATCGGAATTATTTATATCCATTGTATTCCATTATTCCATCCTAGGAGTTCAACCTTTGTAATACAAAGCATACTTGAACTTAACAATTAATGAAATTGGTAGGGATATTTTACAACCAATATTTTACCACTTATTTGGGTGTTTCAACACAATAACGACCCGAAACAAGAGGTTCTAGTACATAGAGTAAAAAATTGTTGTTTGAAGTCGTCAAAGATTTCTCCACTCGGTATCAATGGGCAGTAGATTCTGTATCCATCTCGATGAGATAAAATTATCAAAAATCAGGGATACCACACGATTTATGAAAGAAATTTTAATACAGTTTTATTATTTTCCGCGGGTGTTTTATGAATGAGATTTATTATTATCATTAATCAAAAAAATAACAAGCAATATTTGAAATTCCTTGTTAAAAGTTTTACGGCAAGAGCATGATATTTATTCAACGTTGAGAATGCGATTATGTTTAAAATTTAATTAAACTGAAGTGATTTCATTTTGGGTTTCTACAAAAGCAGCAGTTATACACGCCTATTAAAAATTGTGCATAGCCCAATTATAAGCAAAGAGGTAAATGTGCGTGGTATGTATTAATTATAATATTGATTCATTCCTTCTATTTTTCTGAATTTCATATGATTGATTTATTTGAATAATGTGCATCATTTCGGTTTATAGGTTCATAAGACGACAACCGCAAAGTCAGTAAACTTAATAACAACAATTTGATGGCAGATAATCTTTTAAATTAATTTATACTATCGCACGAAAATCTCTACGACACTTTCAACAGGAAAATGACCCGGTTTTCATTGCGATTCACCTTGCTTAAAAGTAGGTGCGACACACAAACGATTCAACTCAATCGGCGATTCGTGAACCTTGGCACCGGAAAGGAAATTAATCGGTGCATCCTTAACCAAAAGGATGCGTCGGGGCGCACGGGGCTGTGAAAGACTGCCCCGAATTCCCGTCTGGATGCGACTTCTTCTCCCGGAGTTGCTCAGTCGAGTCGAGGGTCGAACAGGGAAGGAAAAAATTGAAAACGTTAAGTACCTTACTCCGAGTTCGTTGCGGCGTCGAAAATTCTTCTTTTGATTTTCTCCGTTTATCCTTTAGGATCATACGGGCTGCTGCGAATGCCATTTTGGAGAATATTTTGCCGGTTTTGTGTGTAATCTTTCCGAAGAAAAAAATGAATAAATAAATGTGCAATTGTCCGTTTCCACAAGTATCGATGGCACACACAATTTCACGCGAGAATCACTGCTTTAAGCGAGGACACCCGGTGACACTTATTTCGTCCTTTTATTTTTCGAAATTAAAACGTTTTAAGTTCAAGCGCACTGTCGTTCAATGGGAAAACACAGAGAAAGATGTCAACATAGTTCCTTCCGTTCGACTTTGGGTTTTTCTTGTCCTGTTTTTTCCGCCGTTCACTGTTTATGCAACTCACGTTCTCAGAATCTCAATCGGGACCACGTAGATGTGGATGCTGCGCTGGAGCCGAGTGTGGGCCGCGAATGTTGGACCTGGCCGTGGAGGAACTGCGCTCGCCGTGGCTCTGGGGCTGCACCGGGTCTCGTTGTCGCGTTCCTTACCGTCCGAAAGGCGCCACTTCGCGTCCTTTCTGCAGTCATCTTCCCGAGTGCAGTCGTTTTTGCACCTCCTGCCGCTGTTTATCCGTCTGGACGGGCTGGCTAGAGGCTAGAGGCTAGAGGGGGTGGCTCGGCTTCTTCCGGGATGTTTACTCAAAGGCCAGGTTCGTCTTGGAAGCGGCCGAATCCAACTTTCCTTACAATTAACCTAGGAACGATGTGCTCTAGAAAAATAAAATTACGTTACGTCAATTTCGGCGGGTCCTTAAGGAGGACGGAGACCGTGAAACATGTTGTAAAGGAGAAAAGCTTGCATAACTTCAGACCAGCCCACTTTTCGTGGTGGGCCTGCTCCCGAAAAATTTCTGGCTAGAGTGCTCCTGAAAACACTCACCGTTCGCCGAGAATGAATCATGTGCAGTTTATGACGTAATGGGTTTAGGACTTCGATTTATGCCCTGTGCGAGGTGCATCCTGGGTGCATCCGCTGTGCAGGGCAGACGTCGGCACCAGTGATTATGATGCATAAATGTTGCGAGAAATGGGTGAAGGATATAAAATTATCGAATATTTAGCCCTTTTTATTAATAAATGGCCCTGATCTGTTTTATACTCGATTCAAAATTTTAATGTTTTATTATTCCATCTCTTATTTCTCTAAAATTTCTCTAGAATTTTGATCTTACTATCAGAGAATATTGTCAGAAAAAAATTCCATAGGCGAAATTATAGAAACAAAATATTTTATTTAATCCATATCAGATTTAAAAAGTATATAAGTAAATAATAAATAAATAAATAAATAAATAATAATTTGTTCGATCCATATCAAATTTAACAAGTAAAATACCGAATATCTTAATTTTTTTTGTTCAACTTAAGTTAGGACACTGCAGAAAAATAAATTTTCGTAAAAACGTGAGGTAATTAAACATCAATTTTTCGAAACCATAATCTATGGACATAAATGAAATGAAATCAGAATTGAGTAATTTACATAAATTGACACATTCGCCATTTTTAAATAGGTACATATATTTAGGTGTTAAGAGGTGAAGTTAAAATATAAAGAAATCAAAAATTTTTTTAAATAATTGAAGGCACGTAAAATTTTTATCTTATTTTCGTGCTTCGTTTTAAAGTAAATAACAATTTAATTTTGTTCCCCAGAACGCCTGAACAAGGTCAATTCTCAATTTTCCGATCATTTTCTAAAACTCGGCAATAAACCTACAATATACTTATATATAAACCAATTCTGGTTTTATACTTTGCGAAACGTTGACTCGAATATTTAAAATGTCGTTAATAATCGAAATTTGGGGACAATAAATTGACCTCATTAAATTAATAGCTCTAAACTTTTAGTTCTAATTGCTACAAAATCTTAAAACAACATATACATACCTATATGTATACATATATTTATGTAAAGCCGATAAAATCCGCTCCACATGCGGAACAAAACAAGGCTTATTTCGAATTTATTTCGAGACCAAATCATGGCCGAGCTGAATTCAATGAAAAGGGCAGTATCATGCAAATTTTAAGTATTTGCCTCTCTGAATTGCAGGGAGCAGTGTACAATCAGTTTTATAACTTCATTTTGTTTTAGGGTGTGTAAAGTGACATTTATTTCAGACCAGAGGACCGCAACCGTGAATTCTACTTTATGTGCAATTCCGTTTTATTTAATCGCCTCGGTTATATAATATATTTTGATTTATACACTTATGTCAACAATAGGGAGATATATCCCTTTTGTTTCAACTTGCTGTAGAACGCAACACGGGTCCGGGCGTAGCCGCCATGAAAAATCGTCAAAAGGCCTGCGGAACAGAGATAAAAAGGTGTTTCTAAGACTTTTTATGCTTTTAAGCTTGTACACTAAAGTGAACTGGGAGCGCCGGGTAGTGTAAAATTCGTTCTATCATTAATCACGGTTTTCTCTCGACGGGTAAAACAAAAAGTCTTTTTTCACCTTTAACCTGATATCGAGATACGTTGCAAAATAACCTACATACATAGGGATAAGTCAAAATTTGGGCTTTTCATGCTGGAAAAAAAAAAGAAATGAAAAAAAATGTTGATACAAATGGGAATTCAGAAATGTTGCGACAAACACGAGAAATTTGCTTTCGTTTTTGCTGTTGGCATGCGGTAGGTTTTTCTAGGTTCCTTCGACCTTAAATCTTCAGGGAGATTTATGAATTTTCATTAATGGTGATTTTCATTTTTGAATTTTTATACTATTCATCTACATATACGTATATACATATGTCTGAGCCTTAATATTTATAAGACAAGGTTTTATTATATTTCACCGGATATTTAATTAGTGTGATGGTTCCTGAGAGAATTTTTTTCACTTTTAGAAAAGATAGAATCATGCATTCTACTATTTATCTCAAACAGGCTTGGGAATTTTTTATTTGAAATAAAATAAATAATAATAAATTCACATGAAGTGTTAATGAATGTTATTTAAAATAATAAAATATTATATAAAAAATTGTTTCAATTCGATTTTAAGATGAATTCGTCATTTGAAATAACATGTGAAATAATCATCTCAAATAAAATTTTATTTGTGAGAATTCAAATATAATAATACACAAAATATTCTGATTTTTGTTATTACTTTTCCAACTTTGCCTATCCGGTATTGATGGCCATTTTAACAAGCGCATTTTACTTTTGGTAAATAAAAATGATTTTTAATTAAAAATCCTGTGTTAATTTTAACTTTTATTGAACATGTTTTTATATGAATGCTCCAACCTTTCAACTATACCTTTAAATTTTAATTGATTTCTGGTATCTACAATGAAAAAATTACTTCTTTATTGATTTCAGTGTTTGCCACCAGAAAGCGTCATGGACAGTCCAATTATTTAATTACTTTCATCCAAATTTTTTAGAGACAACGTTTGGTGGGTTGAAAGCGACAGTCAATACATATAAAATAACACGACAGACGATACTAAACAAATAAAAGTCGACAGAACACATGAGACTTTACGAAAAGCGCAAACTGAACGACGAAATGAATTTGTGCCACTATATTTTTTCTAACAAGCCTATGTTTTCTTTTAAACTTAGTATTATATAACTCTCTTCATACGAAAAGTTCGATGATCAAAAGCAGTTTTAAATTTTATGCTGTGGACAAATTAAATCTATTAAACACAACTGCTTGAGAGGAAGAAAATGGCCAACTGAATTGCTTCAAATTCTATTCAGATTTAGAAGCCATTTGCTGAAATAATTTCAAGTGGGTCAAATCATTATTGCTCCAATAATCATAACTCATTCAATGTTCATGAGCACAACTTTGCATGGGAAATGATTTGGAGATTTACCAAATTGACCACATTATCAGTGGAATAGGGAACGGCAGGAATGGGAAGATTGGTGTGCCTAAATTGCGATGTTGCCTGCAATTGCAAATATTTTATCAAGTAGAAACCTCCAACTAGTCGACAGAAATTGCAGATTATTTTCCAAGAAACTAAGTGTAGGACATATTTATGCGCCTGACCTCATTCATAACCCAAAGGAGGAATACTTGAAAGGCTAACGAGGTATTGAGAGAGAAATTCTGGAGTGTTCTACGATTTCTCTAATTCTATGAAATTCATGTGCGAGGATGTGTAGATGATTATGTTCGGCGCCCAGCATCTTGCTAGATACCTTTTGGTGCACATAAGTTTTATCTCACTACGATCTGGCCAACAAGGGTATGGAGAGATGTGCAGAAACTTGTATGTCAGTAACTTTTCATCTTGTATTTTATAAGTAAATCTATTAAAATATGTTTATGTATGTACTTTATGAATGATTCATCATAGAGATGTCGCATAGTTAAGTCAGGAGTTATTATGATAGTTTCACTATCAAAGAAAAAACTTTGTAACTTAACCATCCTTAGCTGAGTTTAACTAAGGAAACTTGGACTAATGGAAAATAAGTATGCCTTCTTAAGGCCGTTCTCCAATGCACCGACCACCCAACCAAGAACGAACCAAAATCGCGCCATCGCGTCACACATTATGTTGGCCTCATATTCCCTCTCGCTCGTGTTTTGGTCAACCTGGCTAACTTTTTCATGTGTGCGTTTTAACCACATAGTACTAGTCGCCTATTCAGCGGTTGTGTTGTACTAGAATATCTGTCAGTGAGACAGCTGTCCCACCGGTTGCCAGAAACTCAGTGCGCTAATTTTAACATAAAGTGCTTATAAAAATGTGCGCGGTAATTCCAGCCCAGCACTTAAAGTAAAAGTGAGTAGTTTTTTCGTTCAAAAAGTGATAAAAACTCTTCCAGATAAAATATTTGCCCGAGGATGTTGTGACAGCCGGCAGGCACAACTACAGGCAGGGCTTGTATTTTACACGCGAATTCAGGCAATTCAGCGTTTTCGTTGGTTGGTTCGTGGTTGGTTCGTCGGCGCATTGGAGAACGGGCATTAGAATATGTAAGGACTCCTAACTCTCACATTTTTTAGTCCCTAAACTATTTGAAGTAAAACGTATGAAGAAAACAAATTTGACTATGGTATGGTAAATTTCGATGATACACGTTCAATATGAGTTATCTTAAAAGAATACTTGATATGAAATGTTGAAGGGCACTACATGCATGTACATACATATGAGTCATTTTATTTTATTTTAAATAGAACAAAATGAAAAGACACATAATTGTGACCTAAGACTGCTTTAAATGACCAAATAAATCGAAAGGCTTTCGCCAAAATCGGAGGGCCTCGAGAAACATTAATATATAGGGGAGACCGGGTACAAAAGTAACATTTTTTACTTTTGCCTTGATTTCTGGTTAGGTGTTATTATTTTGATGAAATTAATATAGCCATATAAAAATTCCGTTCATGTTCTTTACATTAGTATCTTGATTTACCTGATTATTGTGTATTTTGTATGAATCACAGAGACTTTAAAAAAATTCGTCCGTTGTTACTTTCGACCACGTTGGCAGGTCGAAAGTAACAGGTCAAAATGTTTTTAATAATTATGATATTACATATTAAATCAACAAATTATTTATTAGAAATCTTTTTTATTAATAACACAAATAAGCACTTTCATTTTAAATGCTAAAAAAATATATATTTTACGAAAAAAAATCAATATTATTAACTCTTCCTTAGAAACTGTGTTTAGTAATTAATGACATAAATTATTGTATGATAATAATTTTTTCTAATCACACTTTTCAGTATCAGTCTTCTATTCAGACTCGCAATCAGTAAATCAATCCGAAGACAAAAGTAACATGTTACTTGTCTACCCATAGGGCTATGTTACTTTTGTACCCTACCACATTTTTGTTAAAACATGGACGATAACCTGAAAACGGAACGTGCTAGACAAAAATGAATTAAAACACTGTGTAATAATTCTAATCTAGAATTTATATGCAAATTTTCAGATCAATATCGTCCTTAGTAGTATTAGTAAACATTAAATAAGTGAACGTCAAAAAACTTAGTTTTGACTTGTGAAATCACTTATTGTCCTCTCAGAAAACCTAGCAGCGCGTGGCGCGCGCGGTTACTGAATGCAAGAGAGGGGGGCGCCACCGGCCATCACCTGATGGCAGCGAAGCGGTATTTTGACTATTGGACAGACCTACAGAGCCTTTGTTACTTTCGACCCGCCGTTACTTTTGTACCCGGTCTCCCCTACCTTTGCTCAAGAAATGCGAAAATTCAAATAAATTGTTCCTATCTTGACATTATCATGACACCTTTAAAACTCAACATTCACAATTTAATGCCGTGCCAAATGTATTCGCATTCGGTCTTTTGTTGCTTTGCATTTTTTTATCTATTTTTGCTTCGTTTTTCAATATCCCAGAAGACTTGGTTTTTTATCGCTATGATGAGCTACATTTTAAGTGCGCAACGAAAAAAGATTGTAAATAGGATAAAATTCAATGGGCGACATGCATCAATAAATTTTGGATTTATATCTTTCGCCATGTGCACGGTGAGGTAGTTGTTAAGGGAATTGCTTAAAAGCACTTCCAACAGTGTTAGCAGATATTGCTTTTGAAAACTAACAAAAAGGCTCACGAGAATGCACTCTTTTAAGTGACTGTTTTTGTGCATTTATTTCCTTTTGAATCAAAATTGTAGCAATGGAGAAGTACCTCTCTAACTATGCACTCGTAGATATGTAGTAACTAAAACTGAAGAATTTTTCAAAATGCGTAGTTAATAAAGGGATTTTATTTTTCACGTCGCAAAAATAAAAATTCGTTGAGCCTTGCCTTTTTGTTTCATTTTTCTCATACTCAGGTCGCATTGCATCGCATTATAAAAATAGAGGAAAAACCAAGGCTGGAAAAATTACGGGGATACAATTTAGATTTTCCTTAAAAAATTAAATTAAGCGGGAATTGCATGTCATTACCTTGTTCCCATTAATTATATTTTTAGTGTGACGACGAAAAAGGACAGATTTATGTCGTAAGAAATTTTTGGGGCCCAAAAATAAAGTTTGCGTGCCAGAATGCTTAAAGTTAATAAGGTTTCGTTTTGCCCATATAGCTAATTGTTTATGTGCCTAATTAAGAACAAAAGGTATAGGCCTCTAAAAATGTTATGCTGATTCACTGGGCATTTTTCCACTTGAATAGTAATCTAACTTAGTAGGTAATTATTGCTGACCACACCATGTTCAATTATAAGAAAACCATTTGCGCACTGCACGATTTTTTGGGGGTTTTATGTAATAAATCATATTTGGGATTCAAATAGAAAGTAACATAAGGGGAGCTATTACAAAATTATATACACTTTATTATTTCATGTTAATCTACGATGACTTCATTTTCATGTATAATTTAAGTGACTGCATCGTGTAGCTATAAAATGATTTTTTGTTAAAATAAAAAAAATAGTTTCGTGAATTTCTACACATTTTCAAGTATTTTGGATATATTTTATCTATTACCTATGCAAGGAGCTGGATATCTAGTATTTTGAACTGTTTGGGCGTTTATTTAACATGATAAGTTTAAATTGTAAAATAATATTTTCTTCGAGTTTACTTACGTTTATAATTCTCACTAATAATATTAATGTGAAATTGAGTTTGTTTATTTGCTTAATTCCGCATGAAGCGTTCGACCAATATGCATTAGATTGGATATACATATAGTCAATATCAAGAAGAATGACTTAGGATACTTTTGCGATAAATTTTTCAGGTTACCATGAAATGCATTGCTGAAGGTCGCTAGGAAATTCATGAATTAGCTCTTTTGGTTTGGTTCGTTTATTTGGCGGCTTAAAATGTAATATTAGCACAAAAACGCCCAATATATTTTTTGGTCAATAATGTCTGCGACATCTGCACGCGAAATGGAAATATATCTGCCCTGTACCTACTGTACAAAAATGAGTTTTATATTGTTATATGATTCTCAATAAGAAAACTGTGTGAAGAATCCCCAAGGGCTTATTGTTACGTAATATTTGCACGTGATCGAACTCAATAAACAACCATAACTTAATCTCCTTACTGACAGCTTGAATACTTGTGTTGTAGAAATGCTTTGAAATATTTATTTGGTCAGAATTAATTCAGAGACTCACGTGCATTTCCGCTCCGAAATGAATGAAAGTGGAAATCTTCTATTTTCACTCGATGAGCATAAAAGACATATTTCAAAATTTAGCGGGATTACTTCTAACATCTTTCAAATTTATTTTCCCTGCTGAGCTGTGAAAATCA
Source organism: Machimus rusticus (assembly GCA_951509405.1). Classification (NCBI taxonomy): domain Eukaryota; kingdom Metazoa; phylum Arthropoda; class Insecta; order Diptera; family Asilidae; genus Machimus; species Machimus rusticus. The sequence goes on along the minus strand of OX608051.1, from coordinate 46,235,386 downwards.
TACAACACGACACCATGCCAATTTAAGGAATAAAGCGCCTATTGAAGCTTTCGGAACGGCACCTCGTTTTGAATAAATAATGATATAGCGTCTCGTCGCCTTCCTAAGAGCGAACACACGCCGGCTCAATTTCCTTAATATTTTCAGACTTAGGAAACATCTTGGGACCAATTCAGGCGTTCTAGATTTATCGGTCCTCAATGTGGAGGGCATAAGTGAAGACCGTTTTCACGATGAGTCTTAGTGTGAAAAGATAGTTCCTCTGGGCTTCGGTTAATCTTACCTGAAAAGGTGAAACCTAAAATCCAGCATATATCGAAAACATAATCGAAAAATTGTCTGAATAGGTAGGTATTAGATATGTGCAAAAAATGGAAAGCTTTCGGAGACTGGTATATTATTTATAAAATCGTCATTCAAATTCAGCTGACAGAAAGAAATTTATCTTCAACATTTTTGCGAAACATTGCGTTCATTTAGTGATAAATTTCTTGTGCAAGACACATTTAATTCCCCGCTGTCTTGAAGACTTGCTTGCCTGTCCCTTGTCTGGGGGTTGATTTCCATTAAAGATTTATAGTTTGCTCTCAACCCTGGCGAATGGAGCTGATTTACATTCATGTGGTCTGCTGCTTCTCACACTCAAAATATATTGTCAAGGGAAAAATTATAATGTCGATAAGAAAGTTCCAGGGGAGTTGTATTTGTAGTGCATTCAGCTAAACATTATGCTTCTTTTATTCTTTTTCACATTTGCTTTTTTCCTTTGGATCGCAGTTAATGGAGCAGAAAGTTGGCAAATATTTGATGACAACATTTTTCGTAATGGAAAATATTAAGAATTCACAGAAGAAAAGTAAGTAGCTTTAACAAGGATCTAATTCCGAATAGTTGATGACTAGATATATGTAAGTCCGGAACTTTCTGTGTAGGAAGCAAATATAGCTAATAAAATAGCTTCATTTTTATTTAATTTGTTGCTTCTTTATGACATCTACCTATACTTAATATACGAAAGATAAGAATACTATTTTTTCTTAGTTTTTTTTTACTAATCAACTATTAATTCTACAAACGTTTTAATAGAAAATGTTGATAGAACTTCTTGGTTGTGAAAACATCCACATTTATTTTTTCTCCTCCATAAATTACATAAAATTAAAAAATGAGATTTAATTATCGCTCAGTTGGCTTGAAATCGCTAATGTATGTAGGTATATAAGTATGAATTAATTAAGCATAATCCGCTTTGTCTCTACGTATCTGCTTTCAAACGACGTTATAGTGTTAATAAAACAAAGGTTGAAGGTTACTCTGAATTATATTTGCTATCTTTATTATAAGCTTACCTGAAGTAGGTACAGGATAGAACAGATGTTATATTACGTGATCATAAGTTGGCACATGAACGCTCAAAATCATAAGTTTTACGAGCTCCTCTTGTATGTGAGTCTCTTAATTTCCTGGCATTTGTTTGCTTACATACTAAAATCATTTATTATAATTCTGGTAACAGCATGCGTTTCAGTGGACTAATGGCAAGGTGAAAGGTGTTTTGTTTGTTTAATGGTGTACATTCTTTTGACGTCCTTGTTGCCTTTATTTAAAACGCCATTGCAGGCAAAACATAATTCAAGATACAATTAGTAGACAACCATTTTCAAGGAAGAACTTTCCGGGCTTGGTTGCATAACACAATGACTCTGTTCTTCCATGGGGCTCAGTTTTGTTGTTCCTTATAAAATAGGACAAGGAGCGCTCTGAGGTGAAAGGATCACTGCTCGAGTTGGACCCCTCTCGGGACTTTTAAGTCGAGCTTTCTTCTCTAAAATAATATTTAATATTTGGAAGTAACCTAATACATCTTTTTCCCCAAGCAGCCATTCATTATCCTACTGGAGCCCCAAAAAACCCTTAATGCGTTCGTCCATCATATTTACAGCGACCAAAAATAAATAGAAAATTGATTTTTTTTGGTAATATCTGGGTTCTGGGACAACGAGCGCCAAGGGAACTTTGCTATCTTTATGCCCGGCCATCGCTGCCGACGTGCTCATTAAGCAGCATTACATTCGCTTTAACAGTTTCCCAACTAAGTGCCATCTTGCCGTCGCGACGCGAGGAGCTGTCGACGTCATTAAGGGCAATTTAACCACTCCCAGATTAAGAGATCTCTGAGCTGGCAGAGGACGTAGCAGCGTATTATCTCCAAAGTTCACTTTGTTGAATGGATTAGACAGGGCTTACCGTAGGCAATTTAATGCTTCCTACAAGCCGAATCGACAGTTTGCATCGAAAGAAACCGGAGGCTTCATGTAAGGTCCTGACACGAGGATTAAATTATCTGGAACACACTATGCTCGTTTTCTAGAAATTAATGACACTGAGATTATTCTACAAGGTGCTGAGCAGCAGGCGCAGTGCACCTCTGTCTCAACGTTTTTTTGTTGCTAAGAAATCCCACAAGTTGTTGTTTGTTGAACGGATGGAGTTCCACACCCGCAGCTCGTATTAAGCTTAATCGTGCATAGGTGCGTTTACTGTAGCAAGAATATGACAAGGGTGCCCCGCGAAAGGTAATAATACTAAAAGCATTTCTAGGTTTCGGAACCGCCTCATTTTCGCTCAATTTACTTTGTTTACAATATTTATGTGTTTATCCAAGGAATTTACTGAATGGAAAATCTCTCGATCGAAATAGTTTAAGTAGGTATACGTTCAGAATAATGCGAGAAAAAATTACTTGAATTCGTGGTAATAATATTCACAAACTCCATGATAAAATACAAATATTTTGCGAATAACAAACTGGAAAGAAATTAGTAAGTAAAAAATATTTTCATATACAGAACCAAATACGATTTAATTTTTAACTAGACGTTCATTAACTTTCTTTTGTTTTGAATCAGGAAAAGTCACGTTCTATTATATATAGCAGATGATTGTTCATGCTTGATGGATTCCACTGGCCAGTAATAAAGTTAAGTATTTTACGAGAATTTTCATACAACAAATTAAGATTGTTTTTGCTTTAATCGGCAATGTCCAAAATATGAGTAAAGAATTCCAAGTACCTATTTTCGTAGTTACAGCCTTCCATTGGAACATTCTCAAAACCTCTTCTTTTCCGAGCTGGTGAAAATTAGGATACGTGTACACGATTCTTGTGACTAAATTTTTGAATGTTATTAATAACATCTTAAGATGATTTAAGATAAGATTTTCTCTTACATGCTTTTCTTAGCTTGTCAACATGTATATATACATTTATGTATATATTTATATAGGTTTACATATATTCAGATTAAAAAATCAAAACCGACATAAAAATCTTTCCAGAGGGTTCATGCGAGGGATCATTTTTATCCCGAGCACGTGGCCCCATATATTGGCAATCAATGGCGCTGAAAGCGACGAGCTGAGAATTCGTCATGTCGCCGCGCTTTATATTGGCACATCACAGTAATAAATTGCTGCAAAGCATACTGGCAGCATTCATTTCATTTCGAGATTAAATATCGATCGAGGCCATGACACTGAATTAATCTTAATGACAATCCGAAAAATGCTCCTTTACACGAGCGCCAGAGTCAACAGTTCGGTTAATTTATCATAAGACTCGACGACTCGCTGGGGAACTATCGCAAATCATCCAGGGAACGCGTATGGGGCTCAAGAGAAGACGTGCCCAAATCAAGAATATCGATCTATAGGCCCCCCCGACTCATTTGAAAGACATTAGGAATGTTTTCCTTTCCATGAACTACGTGCAATCTTTGTCGCAGTAAACCACCAAAATTACACGACCAAATATGTCCGACGATATTAGCAGCACATAAAAATGTCAATAAAACTCCGCTGAAGAGGCCTCGTCATCCGAGAAGTGGGTCTGGATCCGCGTGAACGGAGTCCCACGACCGATTACGAAGACGAGCCGGGGAACGGCATTAGGAGTTTCGAGGAGCTTAACGACATTTCCGGGCAACTTTCTTCCTTATGACTGCGAATCGCTTCTAGTGGGAAACAATTTTTCAAGGCGACGATTTCAGCGCCAGCATGGTAATGAAATTTACATATAATGGCATCACCGCGGGAGGGGGGACGGTTAATAAACCAGATAAGCTGGAAGGTTGTAAATCACGCTTTAAAGGCGTCGTGAATTATTTACGCTCTATGCGTGAGTAATGGCGCCATTTTTACTCATGTCCCACCAACGCGACCACTGTTGGTCCAGTGGCGCGATTTTTGGAAAAGAGTTCGGTCGTTACAAGGCAGAGTTACGAGACCCCAGCGAAGAAGAAGGGCTTCTTCCGGCACATTATGCTGAAATTGAGTAGGTGGTGAATTTACGTACATATGTAGTTTGGGCCGCTTTTATGCGAGGGTTATAAATTAAACATTTCAAATTACGGTGAAGGGCTTCATGACTGCACCTGTAAGCGGCTCAATTTAATTCTTGATTAATGGCCGGTATGGTTGCGGAGTTTTCATCGCGCTCCAGGAAATATTTTAGAGCCCGTATATGTAAATTCTAGTCTAATGTATTCGTTCCAAGAATATGTAGGTCAGAAAAGAATTTATGATGCAGTATGATTTACAACCCTAGTATTATGTCTAGCAGGAAGAAATTAAAGAGCGTTTGTTCCAGAAACGTTACGCTAGTCAAAATATTCGGTTTTGAAATTTGAAAAGCCATCCGAATTTAAAATACAAAAATGGAACTGCAATGCAAGACACTGTATTTTGGGGAAGTATAAAAAATGAAATATGAATTGTGCGGAAATATTAGAGCAGCTATTTCTTGTTATTTCCGCAGACATGGAAGACTCACAAGGAGCTTGTTAGGAAAAATATAGGAACATAATAATAAAGTAGAATTACGGATATAAATGGTTAGAAGAAAGTACATTATCTCTCATATAATTATTTCAAAGCTTCGGAATTACAGAAAGAAATGTGTTTTATTTATTGATTTATGATTTCATGACTACTTTCATTTTTTGGTAAAGTATGTAAAAACAAATGTATCGGATTAATTTTTTCCTCCACAAGAAAAAAATTAGGATTTTCGGCAAGGGATATATTATTGATTATATTAATGAAATCATAGTAGCAATGATGTCAATAATAAAAAACATAAAACTGGTTTGGCATATTTCTGTAAACATTTTGTTATATATACATAGTATTAATTTTAATATCCTGTTTCATATTGTAGCATGGCTACTTATCGAGTTTTATCGTTACCAATGAGAGCAATATGCATACTGATAAGTACTTTGCACCTACATAGTTTGGAAAACTACCCGAAAATAACAAAAACTTTTCCAAAACTATCGCAATTACTGAGCCGAACTGTGAAAATTCCAACAACCTTTAATTTCATGCTTCAAAGTTAATAAGTTCTTTCTGTAAAACTAATTTTCCTTTTGGTTGAGGTAGGAGAGGGTAAGAAAAAAATAAATATATTATGAAAATGTATAAAACTTTGACGAATGTTTTTAAACTGATAAAGTTCTGTATTTATTTGTCATGGCCCGATAAAGATATCGCCAGGAAATGTGATTGGAGCAGGCTCTAATTCATCGCATCTCCAGTTTGGCGAAGTGGAATGAAGTCAATGTTCCTGCAAATGAAGAAACTTATTCAATTAGCTGAAAGTCGGAAAAGGTGTATCTGGGTCAAATTGCAGGAGCGCCAGAAGTTCTGAACTAGATAAACTTGTAGTCGCAGAACTCTGTCTGGCAAGCTACAATGAGTTGTACAAACAGTCGGGATAAACCGTCACAGGGAGGAAATACGAAGGGAATGGCAGGACACTTTTTGAGGAAATGTTCCTCTTGAGTTGGGTTCAATCTCCAATGAAGTGTGTGAAGAATTTCGTGCGAAAAACCTTATTTAATTATTATTAATTTTCGCCATTTTGCGGTCAGAGAATGAAGTTTTCCGCAACAGTCATTCCGTAATACATGCATACAATAAATCGCTGAAAAGCTCCGAACCTGCACAAAATGCCGGAAGATTTATGGATTTGAAAACTAGTTTCCATTAATGATGGAGTTATCGGCTCCACTGCACACAGATTAAAAGGATCTGGATCATCCATAAAGGGAGTTGTCCGTGAGCGATGGTAAATGAGGGCGATTCATCGGCACGTGCGAGTCACTTACAGGAGCTGGCCCTTGGTCCCTGTCCACCGATGTATCATCGCAAATTGGTGGCCAGACGAGTCGGGCTTAATTAGGTAGGCGACATTTTGCGAAAATGTGCGAACATTTTTCCCCAGTTGCTTATCAATCTTAATTAACATTTACTGGTCCCAGATGATATCACGACGTGAACTGGTTACGATAGTTAGTTCAGCTAGATTTCATGCAAATTCTATAGATTTTTTCCGTCTCTTCCTCGATATAAAAACTCTGACGGCTTAATTCTCATCTTAAAATCAATAAGAAGGTTTTTATTGGAAAAGTGCGATTCGCGAATTAATGAATACAGCGACTTAAGGTACCGGGTGCTTTTTATAACAATTTATATGGAAATCTTGTTTTTTTCACACCGTTTTCCAGGTGAAAATTGGATGCGAGAAAGTATATGAACCTTGGCAACGAAGACTTGAGATAAATAAAAATAGAATTGAGTTGTAAAAACTAAAATAGTTGGTGAACAAACTAATTTTTTAAATGCTTTTTCCTACTGTTTTAGTTCTACCAACTAATTTAAATAGCTGGCTGTAAATCAACGTAAAACTAGTTATTGATATTTCTTATCTTTGTTTTCAGTGTAGTAAAGCAAATTATTCTGATATTTCAACAGATTACTTTTTTTCATTATGCTGGTAAATGTTACTAAAATAATAATTGTTGTTAAAACAGTTTAGTGAAAGCTAAACAATTTTCGCTAAAAAGTAAAGAAAATTCTATTTCGAAATCGCTTCCGCAATCCCTCTCTAGAAGAAGTTTTGCAATAAAAATGCGAGCTCTGAAAACTTAGAGGCAAAACAAGGAGGGCTTTTATTGAAGGTTCTAATTAATTGAATTCTCGAGTCATGCAACATTTTCGAGCCCCCAACTGCACGAACCCAGAATCGATGTAAATAAAATTGATGTATTCCGGCCTTTCGCTAACACCCTCGGCGTAATTGACTCCGCGTGATATATTCAAATTATAATGAGCCATAATCATGCGATCCCTAACAAATTGTGGGCGACCTTTGCATCAATCTGTCCACCCAGCGCCTCCGGGCGGATTAAGTTGCTGAACGCGTGCTCTGCACCCACCTCGAAGCACGGGTCAAGACTTGGTCCGCATGTGTGCAGAAGTCCGCTGACCTCATAGTCCACACGCTACCAAAATAGTAATTTTTGACCACCCTGTCGCTGGTGATCAATACCACCCGGTGAGGAGAATTTCACGACAATGGAGCGAGTCAAAGAAGCCCGCGAGCCACGAAAGACAGAAAAGTAGGTGAAGTTTTCAGGAAAAATCAATAGCACAAAAGTCCGAATTCATAGGGTGTTCCTTACGACTCGCAGTAAGTGCCAATTAAAATCCTTAGGAATTTTCCAAAAGTACACTTCCCTTGCGCATATCGATCGCCTCCCCCCGCCCGGGATGCATTTTCATTGCACATCACGGGGATGCAGCTGTGCGCCGGAATCGGGAAGAATAAAGACAAGGGTTCAATCAGAATTTGATTTTCATTTCACGGAAAACAGATGACAAATTGTTTGTTAAGCACCGCTGCGACGCGCCATGAGCAGGAGTCGAGCGGGCTTTTCGGAGGTTGCTTCCCGGCGGATTTATGTAACACGGTAACACGAAAAATCCTGCAGGAAAATTAATTGAAATGTTCAGTGGTAGAAAAAAAAGGGGAAGAACCGAATAAGTTCAAATTAAATCCGAGCGGATTTGGATCCATAGATGAATTTTGTGGGTTTGATACCACATGCTTGGGAAGGGAGATCCCAACAAATTTCTCGTAAATTCTGGCTATTATCTCCCATATCTTTTTCAAGATTAGGAAATATGCGCTCGTAGGGTTTTATTCGATGGGTTTTGTCTTATCTCAGGCACTATGTAACTTGGCATTGGTGCGATGGGTGAGCTCAGCAAATCTCTTTCATTTTAAACCTATTGAGCGTTCCCTTGGCCCAGCGAAGTAGAAAATATTATATGAGTTGTATACTTTCTTCCGTATTTTTGATGTATCATCTCAGGGAATCCTTTCTCAGTTTTACCCTTATAAAGACCTTCACTGCTCAATACCAGATGGCCTCGTATGAGTAGCAAGTTATTGTTACGAATTAAATTATTACATAAATACTCTTATTAACATGCACATATACCTAATTCATTGGATAAAAGATCCAAAACAAAATTAACCACATTTAATTCGCTGCTGCCTTGAATTTTAAATTGTAAAAGGGTTCGAGTGGGGACTGATTTGAAAGTTTGAGGAGAGGATACCCACAAATATTTAGGGTAGGTACATTCTATTTTTAGTTTTTGGATTTCAGTTTTTATGACGTATATGTATATTGGCCCTATAAATTTGAGAACAATTGTTTTTTAAATACTTTTTTATTATCAATTAAAATTATCATATTTTCGACTATTCGAAATTTCTTTATTTATAAGAATGTTCTAAACTAATACTGAGAATTCGGTTTAGTGGTTTTATTTGGACAAATTTAAGTTTAACTACTACTACTGACGAGAATGACATATCTATAGATTAAGACTAACTAAGATAATAACAATAATAAAACAATATTTAATTTATTGAAAAAATTTTTTTTTCGTTTCCTTAAGATGCAAATAAAATCATTAAGAATTCAAAACTTTTCATTTGTTCTTTCTCAAAAAAAAAAAAAAAATGAAATTTCATCAATTATGTATGTGAGAGCTGGTGTTCGAATAAGAAATATCTACAAAAATTATTTTTCCTACCACACCTAATAAACCTCAAGGACTGCACAAAATATTAAATTAAATTATTAGGGCGACAGTTCGATTCAATTTATGTCAGAAATTGTAAGAAAGAGCTCACATATTTCCTATGAAATAGGAACTTTTCGCTTATAAGCTTGGTTTCTGCAGAATCGATTTCCCAACCCCTGGATATAACGTCTTTTAAAAATGTATAAGGGTGGTTCTGATAAACAGAGAATTCATGAAAACGACATGGGTGGTAAAACTTTAAGTCGACGGCCATAAAAAAGTCTTAAGTTGATTTTCCAATTCCAAACTCTTGTTAGCGTTTTACTCATTAAAATGTTAATCCAAAGATTACTTAAATTGTTTTCGGTAATAGGATTATTCGTTCTAACTTCGTTCCATTCCAACCCAGAAAAAAGCTTTTACGAATGTTCTTTTGAATTATATCTTCAAATTAGGGCAAGATGTAAACAGACGCAGGTTAATTGCACAATCAAAGCTCGTTACACGAGGCGTTGGGGAACGAAAGTAAACACGTCATTTGCTCTACCAAGTTAATAGACGATATTTGGTTCCTGGCTTGCCACCTTAGAAAATACGCTCTACAAACATAAACTAATGAAGAAACTAGACGGGAACAATTCCCAGACTTAGCATGCATGTACCCGGCATCAGAGGAAGTATCATGTGAATTTTATGTCTTCCAAGATATATGGATGGGGGCGAAGGTATCCTTCTTACATAATTGTAACATTCCCAGGCGTGCTCTGATGAAGCGATTCTCACTGTCCATGTTATTTGCCAAAAATGAATTTTTCAAATCACGTAATTAGAAGACAGTAAAATTCGAATGAATTTCACAATTTGCAGTCAGAAATAGTAATCAAAATTCACTCAAACAGTCAGAGATAATGTTTTCATAGACCTTATACACATGGAACCAATTATGTAATTTAGCGGCACTAAAACATGGTAGCTAGCCTTTATTAATTTAATTGTACAACGCGAAAATGGCTAAGGAAGGTTATAGAACTTCTGGCTCATTTACGTTTCTGTTGTTGGTTCTTTGAGTGGAAATACATAGTTATGAAAATTACTCGCTAAACTGCAAAATGAAGGAAGCAAATATACTCAGAATAATTTTAAGTTCGCATCTTTGATTTCCTATTAGAGTTACAGTAGTTACTGCTTTTGTTAGATAATATTCCTATATCTCTATTTAATCAACATTGGTTTATGTTCTAACTAAATAGTGAATTAAAATGCAAAATTATGCTGAGCTTGTGTATGAGTTTTAAACATATAGTTTAAGTACATTAATTTTATTGCATGCTAATTTGTATTTTGGTCGAAATATGTATGTTATTCTATATATGTAATATGTAATGTGTATAATCACACTAATTTCTTTTTTTTTAGAAATTGTTAATTACACTTTTATGGTATTCTTAACCGCAATGGCTTTATATTTTCGCCCACATTTGTGTGGTTAGTTAATTTCAATCGTATAATGACGCTGTATTAATAACATTAAATGTATTGATATATGTACATATATGTATGCACTAATCTCATCTCATAATTAAACTGAAAAATGATGTTATCTTATCTTATACAGCATGAATGCGGTTAACGTAGCTTTGACATGTAATTATAGATAATTTTAATTGCAAATTGTGGTTCAAAGGACCACAATATGTACCTACATATTAAGTAATTATAATTTTCTTCATTTTCTTCCTATGTAATATCAATGAATCCGTTTTACTGATAGACTAAAAGATTGGCTTTAATTATGTGGGGTAGATAATTATATAATAATAATTTCTCTTAAAAATACAAATGGCAAAATGGATTGGTATAGTTATAATTTTTAGTGTTCCGTTCCAAAATAAGCAAATCAATTCAGTGTCGGTTCGCTCTGCTACAGGTGATTTTTTCTGAAACTTTTCCACGTAAAAAATTTACATTTAACACAGATATAGAGTGCGATGGTTTCCCATTATAGAACTAAAGTATAAAATTAAATTTTAATGTGGGGTTTAATTTCAGGATGTAAAATGGTAAATGAAAAAACAATATTATAATAATAATAAATAAATTTTCAAGAACTTCGTGCAGGGTGTGAATTGAAAGCTTATTGAAGCACGAATTCAACAATATGTACCTACTCGTATGCAATTAATGATTTTATTAAGTTTAATTTAAGAAGACTTCTATTCTCATTTTGAAGGCAGGCTCAATTTACCTATAGATAAATTTGTTAAGTATAATCGTAATAATATTCCATCTTTTGAATTATGGTTGCTAGGTCATCTAATAAACGTCGAATTGCCCGGAAGCCCTTCCTTAAGGCGCAATTACGCAGCATTTACACTCATTGATTGATTGCTTACAGCATTACCGTCCAATTATTCTAACTACGAAATATTTGTTTGACCCATTATCTGCAAGGCGAGTTAAATTCGTTTTGAAAACACGACGGCTACTTGGCACGCAAAGGTAAGACTTAGGGCTAGCAGGGCTAGTAGGGTTGGTGCTAGGAGTCAGTTAAAAGGCCGCCTTTCAAGCACGCACCGTCATTAGTATTCAAAAATATTAAACGAAATTAAACTCAGTTGAATTTATTCGCAACCCCTCGTTCTGTGTAATGTGACATCTACCAGGGCACGACATCCTGGTGGGTGTCAGGTAAATATTTCGCAAACCCTCGACTGTGAAAAGGATCTTCTCAATTATGCGACTCAAACCTGCACCTCGATAAGAAGTGTGTCGTTATCGTAAATCGCCCGAAAGGCGCGACTATTCCAGGCGATGAGCTTTAAAAGCTTATTACAGAAATTCTTAGTCCTTTCGTCTTCAAACTTCTTTGCTCGATTTTGGGACAGTATTTCTTAGGGTGGCCTCTTCGAAGTGCCGTGACGTATTTTGTTTGTATGCGACATCACGTGCTCCCTGCGACGCGCTTTTATCCGCTCCTCAAGGTAGGTCAGTGAAGTTTGTGGAAAGCTCCGTTGGGTGCCCCGAGCCCCCAGGCCCCAAACACAATGGCATTTCGAGCGGTGATTTTCAGGTTTGGAGTCCTTAGAATACACCCAGAACCTGAACGGGGTCTGGGG